>CAOKZL010000565.1:0-1344173 GCA_948472985.1 Iguana delicatissima | reverse complement strand
TGTTCCCAGCTCTGAAATTAGATGGCTGTAATCACCTGCTGATCTGGGATATGAACTGAAGCTTTTCCTTTTCTCTCTCAATATGGCCTGGGTTTCTGGGCTATGTACAATCAGAGTTTTCAGATCCTTTAGGTTCCTGGATATAGAGAGGGACATCCTCATATTCTCTCCATTGATGTGCTGGCCAGTTCCAGGCTGCTGTTGCAGAAGTTTAGTTTCTGATGCTTACAATTGCCTAGTTAGCAGGTGATGCTTTCATTGCCTTTCTCTGGCCTGAATTTGAGATACAAACTGTACCTGAAGTCAAGCAGGGGAGAATTTCACCTTTCTACTTGGGGTGATATTGTGGATGGTTCAGTCTAAACATAAAGTTGCAATTAGTGTCTGGCATTTCATGTAGCAGACATAGTTTCCTCATAAAGCATGGGTAGGGAAAGTGTGGCCCCAGGCAGCATATGGGCCCCTCAGAACTGTTTCCTAGTCTGCACCCCTGCTGAATTCCTTGACTGCTGTTTTATAGCCACAGAAAATAAATTGTCTGTCTTGGAAGGCTCCAAGAGTGCCAATTTATACTTAAAATATTTTACAGGGAGCTCCCATAAACAGGGAGCCGTTTAGTATAAAACATATTTTTCTAAACCGAAAGTAGACTTCTGGCCAATTAAAATTTTTGTTTGTCTATCCATTTGTTCCTCAGGTCACAGGGTAGAAAAGTGGCCCCTGGGCCCACTCCAGTTGCCCACCACTTTTTGACATAACATATGCATGATAGTCATTTAGATCCACTGGCTTCTTTTGCTGTGGTGCTTTTTTAAATTCCTATTGCTTCTGCAGTCCAACTCAGCAGATGAGTTAGCTATCTGCAATATTTTTCAAATTGTAAAGTGAAATTGAGGTGTTTTAGCTATGGATTGATTGCTTACCTGCTTTTAAGCTGGGATGGCAAGCTATCAGGGCTGCAGATGTTGAACTCTTTATCTCCTGTTACTCTTGACCATTCACTGTGCTGATGTTAGCTGAAAGTAAACAACATGTGCTGGGCCACCAGCTCTCCTATATGTATTTAAAAGTACATACTAGAAGAAGTGTGAGTATGTTACACTGTTTTTTTTCCCCTAGGGCACATCCCTGATGCCAAAGACATCTCTGATCTTTGCAGTAAGAGACAACAAGAACAACAAAAATCTAAACATTTTGATGGCAGGCAAAACATGTCTCTTCTGTGTCTGTTTTTAGAGAAGGAAATATTTTCCTGACTATCTTGAGTTTGGTTGAACTTGCTTCTATTTGTCTTTCTTTCTAACTATTGAGTCCTGTTGACTTATGCTGACCCCGTGAATTTCATATGGCTTTCTTAGAGAAGAAGTACTCAGTGGTGTTTTTGCCAGATCCTTCTTCTGTGCCGCCTATGGACTTCTTATATTGCTATTCTCTTCCTAGCTACTAAGAGAGTTTTCTTTCCTATCAGTCTGAACTTTCATTTATTGTTGTTTCTTTAGAAAATGCTTTATTCTTCAGGCTTTAAAATTTTGGCACTCCCTTTGTCCCAATTCAAGAAGCAGACTGTTAGAGATTTCACATTAGGATTTGACTCAATTCATTTTAAGTACCTTTGTATCTGTAGTTGGTGTGGAGAGACCCAGTGTGTTGTAGTGGACTAGGACTCTGGGATATCTGGGTTCATACACCTGTACTACCACAGAAATCCACTGGATGACTTTGTGCAAGTCATACTCTCTCAGCCTCAGAGGACAGCAATGGCAAACCCCTCTCGACAAACTTTGGTGAGAAGATCCCATTATTGGGTTGCCGTAAATTGAAAATGACTTGAGGGCATGCAGTGACAGGTTAAGTGGGACATATGGATCAAGTCAAAGGGGATAAGCCATATTTTCACTCCAGAACAGGTAATCTTTCAAGCTCTGTAACTGAGCATTGGACATGACTCTGGAGACTAATGTTTGAATCCCTGCTCAACTGTGAAAAGCTACTGGGTGACTTCGGGCAAGTCACACTCTCTCAATCTCAGAGGAAGGCAAACCCTTTCTGAACAAATCTTGCCAAGAAAACCCCGTGATAGATTCGCTTTTGGGTCGCCAGAAATGACTTGAAGGCACACAAAACAATAATAAACTCTAGGCACTGCCGTTCAGAACGCCTTTGAATTTTCTTCCCTTTTTAAGCACATTCTCTCCTTCAGATATATATGAATATATTTTAACAGGAATTTAATGTAATAAGTGGAAGGTGGAATCTGTGGAACATGTCCTTTTCTCCCCTCTGTGCCAAAGCTGTTGGAGTTCACTATTCCTTCTTTACTAGTCACTTTACCTCAATCAGTCCTGTACCAAGTTTCTGCTGTCAGATAAAACTCCATCGGTATCTTTAGCTGTTTTCAAATTTGTCAGTGCCAACAAAGATAATAAAACAATTATCTGATGTTATACATGAAGCTAGAGCATTTACAGAGTTTTGTTTGTTAATACCTGCATATATGAGCTGTTGAGTCTGTGAATATATTGAGATGGACTGTGAGCTATCATACATTTTATTATTTTACCTAGATAGATATATAGCTGCAGTTAGCTGCTTTTCTTTCTGAGATTGTCATATATGAGTTCCATTTTTTTTTCCAAATAAGTGTAACCTCTTTGGTGGTGTCTAGGCTAGTATATGTAAATTGGTGATACAGTAGTCAGAATATGCTGTCATTGGAAGAATATGCCCATTTGAGTTAACTCTGCTAATGGCATGAAATTATTTAGCATAATTGTTTTCTGATGGAGAAATGTGCAAGCCAGTCTGTTCATAATCTGCAACCAGGAAGTCCAAATTCTAGGCTTACATTTGAATTATGTGTATCAATACACTTATGCAAATATGTTTATTTCATAACATTTCTCAACATTTTATTCCAAACCTAATATTTGAGGTTCAGTTGCTCATGGAATTTTCTGACAATTAACAAAGGGAGGAAGCTGTTGCAATAAATGGGAACAGAGCCATCAACCAGAGACGAGTACTCCTTGTCAAGCAGAAAAGCTTCACATTGGGCACCCTTAATGTCCTGTAGAAATATTGCCTGTGCTGTTTGAAATATCTGAATAACCATGAGGGCTAGAAATGAATATGCACAGCTTTTAACACTGAAGATCTCAGACATAGAGATACAGTGTGTGCAACACCTCAAAAATAAATGGCTCTATTTGATGTCTGTTGGTTATATGAAGCCTTCCTAGGTGCTATAGCTTATGTAACCTTTCACTATGGGAGCCAAACTTGATCTGATTCATAAATGGTACTCAGTATTCCTGGCACAGAAAGTATAAATGGATGCCAAGTATGTTACTACTATGTCTGTACCCCTGCCAAAAGTAAATAGGAAGCTATTTGTGGCAGCAGGTCAGACTGCTTCCTCATGTTTGTTGTGTTGTTTTGTTGTCATATCTGACTTATGGCAACCCTAAGACAACCCTATCATAGGGTTTTCTTGGCAGACCTTGTTCAGAGAGAGTACCAGTGCTTTCCTCTGAGGCTGAGAGAGTGTGACATGCTTGATGTCACCCATTGAGTTTCCATGACTGAGGGGGATTTGAACCCTGGTCTCAGTGTTCTAGTTCAACCCTCAGACCGCTATACCACTCTGACCTTCATTTAGCCCAGTGTTATCTACTGTGGCTGTCATCCTCTCTCTGCGGTCTCAAGGAAATGTCTTTCTCAACACCTGCTGCCTGTTCCTCTTAATTGGAGAGACCAAGGAGAGACTCTGCCCGTCTTAGGCTGCATAATATGGCACTGTGATTCATCCCCTCAAATCAAACTCATGGGGTTTCTCAGCGATTTCCAACACAGTGAGAGAGTCCCAAAGAAGAACTGTCATGAACACATTCAACCTGACCATGGTCCAGCAGCAGACTATGTTCTATTGTTATTCCCATCCTCTCCAGTTTCCACAACTTTAAGGTAAAGTCCTCCCTCCACATTTGCAAGTTTAACCTTTGCAAATTTGATATTTGTGAGGTGTGCACATGCCTTCCTCTCCATTCTTCTCATCCCATTCCCTTGCCTTTTGCCCAGGCATGCATGACTTCCTTGTTTGTGCTTGGGAAAAAAGAAAGGGAATGGGGGGGCACACACACACCTTCCTTCTCTGCATGTGGTACTCCCTCCCTGATTCTTTTGCCTTTTGCCCAGTCACAGAGAATGTGCACTGAGGCAAAAGGCAAGGGAGTGGAGGGATAGCATACACATGCCTTCCTTCTCTTTGCATTGTGCTCCCCCTCCTATTCCTTTGCCTTTTGCCCAGGCACGAAGAAGGAAGGCACATATGCCAGGGCAAAAGCCACAGGAATGGGTGGGGAGGCCCGGAAGGGAACAAGAGGGGGAGCGCGGGAGTTACTTGCATTTTCTCCATTTTCATGAGCGTTCTGTGATCCAAATTCTCGCAAAAGTGGAAGAGCCACTGTATACAAATAATATGCAGGCAAAACAGTAAATCACTTTGTGGACAAAGAGTCAGATCAAGATTTTTCTCTAGTAAAGTCTAAAAATTGTAACCCACTAAAGAACATTTGCTTCTATTTGAGAAATGGAGCCCATCTCATACAGCATATTAGAATAAGAGTACCCTGAATTTTATTTTCTGCAGCTGGACATCTCAAATATTTACTCCTGCAAGGACTCTTGAGTATAAACTGAATCTGCATTTAGAAGTCTTAAGAATGAGCTCTAAAAACGTTTAAACTGGGGAGATGAGCATGTGACCTAAGCCAAGAATGCTTATAAGCCCATTCTATGCAATCACTAACTCAAAATTTGGAAGATTTAGCTTTTTGGACTATAATCTCCAGTATCTTGTGGCCAACTGGAGGATTCTGAGAGTTGGAGTCCAAAAAATGAACTTTCCCAAACAGAATTAAAAGTAGTATTTCTTCTGTGGGACATGTGTGGCCTAGCCGAGAGCCTTTATCTCCAAGTCATCCACCTAAGAAGGATAGAGGCATGTTGTATGAGTGTAGGATGGGACAGGCTTCAGCCATCACATGTGGCTTACCTGTGGATGGGTCTTCAACTTTATGTAATTACTTGAACCATTCTTTTTGTCAGTCCAGAGCAATATTGATTATTGTGTTTTACAAATAAATCTTTAAAAGATAACTCTCTGGTTGGACTTACAGGGTTACCCTGGCTTTTTGATATCATTAGCCAAAACATTCACAAGATGACAGCTTCATTTACCAAACAATTTGGCCTTTGAATTCACTTGGTAGTAAAATAACCAAAGTCAAACTTTTAATTGCCAAAATGGAAATTCAGTAGCATATTGTTAAAAATACTACCAACAGAGTGACTCCTGTTTACGAGTATTAGATCTGCTTTTTGACACCAGATTTGGGTCAGCTTGACTGCTTTTCAGAAGCACACATACAGAGGTATTGGAAAAGTGAGAATGCTTCTCAGATTTGGATAAGTACTCACAGAAGATTGCATGCTATATCTGTGAATCCTCAAGAGCATCTGCCTTTCCTGATAATATTGCTTATGTGCAACAATGAATGGTGCATTTAGCAAATATGCTATTATCTTTGATATCTAAGGATGCTGCTGAGCTCTCCTTCTTCCTCCACCTCCTCTTTTTTTGAACGTGGCCCTAATTACTCTACTGAAGCAGAGTTTGGTATGCAGTTAGTGGAGCTGGGGTTTTCAGTTTCTTCATGGTCAAATATATGGAACCTCATGCAAACATTACCTGAGTTCAAGCTTGAGTAGCTCTACTTGTTCTGATCAGGATATTTCTGCCTTATGATTAAGGCAGTTGTAAAGTGAGGATAGGGCCATATTCACTGTCCTAGAAAAGCTAAATGTTTAAACTTCTCTCTCTTGCTTCCACAGGTATGCTAGTGGTAAATGTCACCTGGAGGAATAAGACCTATGTGGGGACACTCCTGGACTGCACACAGCATGACTGGGCACCACCGAGGTAAAGCACAAGGCATAGATTTATTCTGCAGTACACTTGGTAGCCTTACCTTCTCATTCATTACTTGTGTACCACATAGATTTCTGCTGGAGCATGGTGGCAGTCACGTGGCCTTCCAGGTGTTGTTTGACAACAACCCCCAGTGTCTGTGCTGGCTAAGGCTGATGGGAGTTGCAGTCCAACAATATCAGGAGTGCTGCACTTTGTCCACTCTTGCAGTACAGGACAGACATCATTCCAAGTGGCACAATACGGACTGCTGCCTTTGGGTTATTTTTCCTGCATAGCAGATACATTGCTCCCATGTGGGATGAGAACTAAAACAGTTGTTCTCCTGGGCAGGAAGAGTGGATCTGATTAAGATCTAGAGCTGCCTGTAGCCAGCACTGCTTCCTGATCTGACTGTCCAGGATCCTTAATTCTTAAGGTGAAGCACACAAATTATAGGCAGCTTTCACAGCTCCATGCTGACTGCTGATGATGAAACTTTGCCATAGGAAAATACAGTACAGCTAATATGTCTGTGTTGCTCTCTTGCATGGCTCTTTGTTCACCCGCTTTCTTTGGTTTGGGGAACACAGCTAATTGGCTTGAGTGTGCCACTTTTCTTTTCTTTTTTTTAGAAGCATCCCCTGTAGATATCCCTGAAATATCCTTACCTGCTAGAAATAGACAGCAGAGCTGAAAGTGTCAGAGTTCTAATTAGGTTCTCCAAGTTGTTAAACAAGAAACTTAAGGACTGTACAGTCTTTCTGTTCCTAATTTAGAAAACATTAACCATTCTTCTATCTGCTTGCCTGCTCAAGCAGGCCTAACCAGTGGTTTATATAGTAGCCTTATGTGTGAATGCAGCAGACTTATACCAGAGGCTGCAGTGTTCTTTCAGCCATCCTGTGCTAGCTTTCTAGGCAGCATTCAGGAAAGGGCCTGTTACAGAGAAGGGATGGTATGAAGGCTGACTGTCTATAAGTCTGCTCTGTTACCTTCTAGGTTCTGTGATTCTCCCACCAGTGACCTGGAGATGCGAAATGGTCGAGGAAGAGGCAAGCGCGTGCGGCCTAACAGCAATCCCCCCATGAATGAAAGCACAGCAGCCTCAGATAGCAAAGGGACCAGCAACAGTAGCAAAACAAGGGCAGGGGCCAACAGCAAAGGACGCCGAGGCAGCCAGAATTCATCAGAGCATCGCCTTCCACCCAGTGGCACCTCTGAGGATGTCAAGGCCAGCCCTTCATCAGTGACCAAACGGAAAAGCAAACCTCTCTCTGACTTGGAAGTGAATTCCAGCTCTGAGGACTCTAAGGGAAGCAAGCGTGTCCGCACCAACTCCATGGGCTCAACTGCTGCTCCCTTGGTGGCAGCAGCTGCAGCAGCAGCAGTAGCTTCAACAACAGTCAAGGTGGAACCTGCCGTTCTGGATAGAAACTGTCCTTCTCCCATACTCATTGATTGCCCCCACCCCAACTGTAGCAAAAAGTACAAGCACATTAATGGGCTAAA
This sequence comes from Iguana delicatissima, assembly GCA_948472985.1. NCBI lineage: Eukaryota > Metazoa > Chordata > Lepidosauria > Squamata > Iguanidae > Iguana > Iguana delicatissima. The sequence goes on along the minus strand of CAOKZL010000565.1, from coordinate 1,336,693 downwards.
ATATCACCAGGCTCATGCACACACCGATGATGATAGCAAGCCTGAGGCTGATGGAGATAGTGAGTATGGTGAGGAATCATCTCTTGCAGCTGATCTGGGCAGCTGCAATGGTGCTTCTGGTAGCCAGAAGGGTTCTGTGTCTCCAGCTCGGTCAACAACTCCCAAAGTGCGGCTGATAGAACCACACAGTCCCTCACCATCGAGCAAGTTCAATCCCAAAGCTACTTGCAAGAAGAAGCTGAGTGGCGAGGGGGACCCTGACTCTGGTGCTCTGTCAAATGATGGCTCTGAGGATGGCCCTTCAGTAGCTGATGAGACAAGCAATGATGGCTTTGACTCAGTGGAGAAGAGGAGCAGTGACAAGGAGAAAGCCAAAAAGCCTGTCAGTATCAAGCCTGAGAAGGTATCTTCAAAGAGCATCAAGTCTGCTCGACCCATAGCCCCAGCTATCCCACCTCAGATCTACACCTTCCAGACAGCCACATTCACCGCTACCAGCCCTGTCTCCTCCACAGGCCTCACCACCACAGTTGTTCAGGCCATGCCTAACAGCCCCCAGCTGAAACCAATCCAGCCCAAGCCAACTGTAATGGGAGAGCCTTTCACAGTCAGCCCAACGCTTACTCCTGTCAAGGACAAGAAGAAGAAGGACAAGAAGAAGAAAGAATCCAAGGAAATGGAGAGCCCCTTAACTCCTGGAAAAGTGTGTCGAGCTGAAGAAGGCAAGAGCCCCTTCCGAGGGGAGCCCAGTGACCTTGGGGCTAAAGGGGAGAGCCTTTTGAATGGTTCCTCTGACCACCAGAGTCGTCTTGCCAGCATCAAAGCAGAGGCAGATAAGATATACAGTTTTACTGATAATGCCCCAAGCCCATCCATTGGGGGTGCCAGCCGACTAGACAGTGCAGCACCCACACAGCCCTTGACGCCACTTCATGTTGTCACCCAGAATGGTGCGGAAGCTAGTTCTGTGAAAACAAATAGCCCAGCCTATTCTGACATCTCAGATGCAGGGGAGGATGGAGAGGGTAAGCTAGATAGCATGAAAGCAAAGGACCCTGAGCAGCTGGCTAAGGAAGGTGCCAAAAAGGCCCTCTTTCCCTCTCAGCCTCAAAACAAAGAATCTCCTTATTATCAAGGTTTTGAGGCTTACTACTCACCAGGCTATGCACAGTCAAGTCCAGGCCCCATAAATCCCAGCAACCAAACCACCATTGATAGTCAGGCCTTGAAACTGAAGAAGGATGAGGAGCCACCAAGCCCAGAGGTGAAGGTGAAGAATGAGGCTTGTGAGGAGAAAAAGACAGAGCTTGGTCCCTCCAGCCAGCAGCCATCTGTCATCCAGCAGAGATCCAATATGTACATGCAGTCTCTCTACTATAACCAGTATGCCTATGTGCCTCCTTATGGGTACAGTGAGCAAGGATATCATGCCCACTTGCTCAGCACTAACCCAACCTACCGGCAGCAGTATGAAGACCAGCAAAAGCAGCGCCAAACCCTCGAGCAGCAGCAGCAGCAGCAGCGTGGGATAGACAAGAAGGTGGAGCTGGGGTTGAAGGAGCGAGAAGTGGCACTCAAGGAGGAATGGAAGCAAAAGCCGTCTCTCCCTCCCACTCTGACTAAAGCACCCAGTCTGACTGACCTGGTCAAATCTGGACTTAGCAAAGCCAAGGATCAGGGGGGTGATGTAGCCAAGTCTGTTATTATTCCTAAGTTGGAGGATTCTTCAAAGCTCCAAGGGCAGGCTGCAGAAGGCCTCAAAGGAAAGCTAAGTGAAAGCCACCTTAGCAAAGAAACAGCTGAGTCAAAGGCTGGTTTGGACTGTGGCCGGCAGGCTGAAGTGGATCCAGTACTTTGGTACAGACAGGTAAATGGGAAGGGATGTGCACAGGTGAGATGGGGAGAGCAACAGCTGAGGTGATAAGCACACTCTGACTTTCTGTCATCAATGAAAGTGGATATTTGGCTCTAGGAAGAACAGATTGTCTGTAATAGATGATGTGGTTGAGGGGAGTATCGTACTTACTGGTGCTCACTAAGTTCCCAGCTTTCTGGATCTTGCAATCTACCTAAATGAATGTATGTTGCAATTGCATACATACAGCTTATAGCTTAAGCACTTTACATCTGATGGGGTTTATACAGTGGTCCTTTGACTTTCACAAGGGTTCTGGGCACAGAACTCTTGTGAAAGTATTAAAAAAAATCAACTCCCCCCTCACCTGAGTGAGTGCTCTGCCTCCCATTCCCTTCCAGGGCTCTCCTGCCACCTTTCACTTGTGTTTCGCCTGACTGTGATGCCTTCCAGGCTCACAGGCAATAGGCAAGTGAATGGGATGGGGCAGCATCATGACTGGAGAAGGCACATGTGCAGGGCTGCCCCTGCCATTCACTTGTCTTTTGCCCAGGTCTGCAGTAGGAAGACATGCTTACTCGGGCAAAAGGCAGAGGAATGGGAGGGAGAGAAGGGGGTAGGCAGGTGGGTGCCTCATGAATAATCAAGTTCACAAAGATCAAACCCGCAAATGTGGAGGAAGGACTGTACTTGTTTTTCCTTCGTCATTGTGTGAGCTTCAGCTCATCCATGAAGTAACCACAACAACTTTAATGCTTTTTTCAAAAAAGGACAGAGCATCAACATATATAGTCAGAAACAAAGACAATAAACGTAACACTTGGGGACAGAATCAAAGGTGATGAACATACCTTGTTTCTCCCTTTCTCTCTCTCTCTCCCCCCATGCCTCCACTCTCCCGTTACATCTTACTCCCTAAGTAGTAGACAGTACAAGAAGAGGCAATTAAGCTTCACAAATGCCATTCCCATGAATTGATATAGAGCATTGTAGCCATTGAGATTGGATTACCTTTCTAGTTTCAAAAGTATTTCGGGAGGTACAACCCACCTATTTTGGGAGGTACAACCCACCGTGGCAGTCTTTGTGAAGAAGACAGGGCTACATGATATTTCTAGGAGAGCGGACTACAGCTGCCCCGTTGAATACGTCAGATACAGTGCTTAAGGAGCATTGTGTGAACTGATGGCTGTACATTTGATACAAACTTGACCCATTTGGCTAATGAACATTACAGTGGTACAAGTTAAAATCAGGGAGTTGTTACAGGCTCCTGGAAAGCCGAATTCTATTGTCAGTGAATGCTATTCAGTGGATTCATCCCTCCTGTTCTGTATAGTCTGCCTAGATTTTGTTGAGGTCCTTTTACCATATTCCATGGAGTGGACGAGGTTTTGCCAGCTTTGGGGCTTATTTACATATGTGCTAGTCCCACATGCACCCATACTTTTGTATTGGGCTGGGTTTGGTTGTATCTCCCTTTGTCAGTTATTTTTGTGGGCTACAAAAGATTCTGCAAGGAAAGGAAAGAGATCTAAAGTAGCCTAGACGAAAAAGTGGCTGGCATCTTCTAATGTGGTGGTGGAATGTAATTGACCACCAGCGTTCTTACTGCTTCAGCAGAAAGAGTAGACGTTTCTCTCTTTCCCCCACTGCTTTCCCTGGGTGTGGAACAACAGCTCAGAGGCTTGTGTGCAGAGTTGTGCCAAAGCACATTCTGGCTGCTCTAACAATAAACATCAGTTTTTTGTTATATCCAGGCTGGGAGCTGAGACGTTATATGACAAAAGGAAATGAGTTGCGGGCTCCGTTGCTAGTGTAGAATGAGTTGATTAATTGATTTTGTGCAAAAGCAGCTGAAAGGAGGGAGAATCCTTGTGTCTGAGGGACTTCCTCCTGAGCAGTGACAAGGACTCTGAGTTGGGAACCTTTTTTTTTTTTGGTCAGAGTTTTAAAAACTATGCTGTCTTGTTAGGAATGGACTTAGATAGTTTGGCACTTAGTCTTAATCTGTGGAGTACAGAAATCTTGCTCTTTGTGTGATGAAGTTGTGGTGGATGTTCTCTCTGTGCATTGTTGAATTTTTCTTTCCTTTAATTGTACCCACAAGGATCCTTATTTTAAAATGAAAGAGCTAAAATTTCCAAGACTTCACAAAATGTCAACAGTTATGCTGTGTGACTCTTAAACAGCTATCCTGTCTATATCCCTTGCTGCAGGAGGCTGAGCCTCGAATGTGGACTTACGTTTACCCTGCTAAATACTCAGACATCAAAACAGAAGATGAGCGGTGGAAGGAAGAGAGGGATCGGAAGTTAAAAGAGGAAAGGAATCGCAGCAAAGATTCTCTTGCTAAGGAGGATGGCAAGGAGAGTACAAGTTCTGACTGCAAAGTGCCCTCCAGTGAAGAGTCGCGTTTAGTGGGGAAGAGATCTGAGACCTAGCACCCATGTGCCAGTGTCCTCACCCCTCAGCCAGCATCAGTCCTACATCCCTTACATGCATGGCTACTCCTACAGCCAGTCGTATGACCCCAACCACCCCAGTTACCGTGGCATGCCCACGGTTATGATGCAGAATTACCCAGGTATGGGAGCTTGAAGTACATTCTGAGTATAAAGGGGTGAAGGCTTGATTTTCTTCATGGGCAAAGGTGATAGCTGGAAGTCCAGGTGGACCTCTCAGGTAGAGTGTAGTGACTATCCAGTAATATCAAGATGGAAGAAATTGAGATTTCCGTTTATAGTACGTATAGATTATTGGATTGGAGCCTAGTAAAGTTACTGTTTGGGAGTATAACTCACAGAAGCGTGGCCAGGATTCTGGAATTTCTAATCCAAAAAAGTAAAAGTAACTGTTTGGGTTTAGAATTCTGGAAATTGTAGTCCATAGAAGTAACTTTCCCAAGCTCTAAATTCAGGTGATGCTAAGATTGGGAATGTTAGTAGGTAAGAAATAAGTGATGCATCAGTGCCTTCTCCCAGTTTGGCAGTTCTGTCCAGAATCCTCAGCAGATCTAATTTTAAACAACTGAAGTTATCTAGGGTGTTTTTAAAAAGTATTTTGGGGTGGGATGACAGTTTTTTCCAGATCTTAATGAATGTGTGTGGTATGCACAACCCTGTTCTAAACCTCCTCCACCACCAAGTCCCTGGATCAGTCCTTTCAGTTCCTCCTCACCTCTTCCCTTTTGAGGATTTGTGAAATGACAAGTCTCTTGAGTAGCCTGCTCTTCCGCTGAAACAAGTGGGAAAGTCCTGACTGGCATCTCCTCCACAGGCTCTTACCTGCCCTCCAGCTACTCCTTCTCCCCATATGGCAGCAAATCCTCTGGGAACGAGGAGAGTGAGAATCTCGAGCCAGCCCTAGCATTGGCTGCAAATCTAGCTCTGAATCCAAGGCCCTGGACATCTTGCAGCAGCATGCCAGCCACTACAAGAGCAAGTCCCCAACGGTGAGTGGTGAGCTGGAAGAGGAGGTAGATATATGTTGAGTGTTGTTGATTATTCAGCTGATCTATCCAACTGTTAAGGTTGTACTTTCCAAGCAGGCTTTGGAACCTAGCACTTAGGTGTTTGTGCTGTCATTGGAGTTCCCTCACTGCTGCTTACTGGGAGGGAGGGAGGGAGGGAGGGAGGGAGGGAGGGAGGGAGGGAGGGAGGGAGGGAGGGAGGATGTTATGTATAAAAAGACTGTAGCAAGAAGCTCTCACCAGCTGGTAGAGAAGTTATACAAGAGTTGGCTTGGCCAGTCTTGCTAGGCAGCCGATTTGCCCACTCCCCTTGCAAATTCACACTTTGGTGTGTCTGTCTGTCTGATTATTTTACAGATAGGTGAAAAGGCCTCTCAAGAACGCAGTGGCTGTGGGGTGGGAGGAAGCAGTGCAGGTTGCAGCGGTGTAGGGGGAGCCAGTGGTGCTGAGAGAAGCGTTGACCGGCCCCGCTCCTCTCCTTCACAGCGTCTGATGTCCACACATCACCACCACCACCACCTGGGCTACTCGCTGCTACCGACTGCCCAGTACAACCTGCCCTATGCAACAGGTGAGAGCAGACAGAATTTTTTGTGGCATCTCTTAGGGCAGAGGTGGGAGGAATCTGGTCATGCAGTTGTTGGATGTTTGTGTCTGAGGTTATGCCAAAACCAGATGGCCCTTGCATCTGTCACTCACACTTTCACAGATGTCCTTCTGCTGCTTTACCTAGCCATTGAGGCTCCTGTGTGATACACGGTGAAATATTGCCACTATAAATTGGAGCCTAGTGCTATGCAGGAAGTCACTTGGGCATCTTTTGTTTTCCCAGTCTCGTGCTCCATCGTGTATTGTAATTCTGCTTCCCTGCAGGTCTCTCGTCTACAGCCATTGTTGCCAGTCAGCAAGGCTCTGCTCCTTCTCTGTATCCACCGCCTCGGAGGTGAAAATGGTAAGGATGTCTCCTGTGCCATTGGTGTGGCGAGAGGGTTGTGTTGGGAATGATTGGAGGTGTTGCCACATAATATTTCTGTTATAACTTCCAGGTGGAATGGGACTCTTCCTAAATCTGAAATAGTCAACTACGTGCCTTTAGATTTGTAACTGTATAAATTAGAAAGGTGGGCCTAAATACCCTAAAAGGCACCAGATCCTATCTGATTTTGGAAGCTAAGCAGGGTCAGTCCTGGTTAGTTACTGGATAGAAGACCAACAAGTACTAGGTGCTGCAGGCTATATATTTTAGAGGAAGGAACTGGCAAACTACCTGTGAGTATTCCTTGCCTAAGTAAAATATCAAAATTCATAGGGTTACCTTAAGACAACAGGTGACTTGAAAACACACACACAGGTTAGAAGGATTGGTAATATAAAGTACTATACAGGAACCACCTTGCAGCAAAGGTGCCTTTGCAGCAAAGGTGCAGCAAAATATGGGTCATATGCACTTTCATCATGGGCCTTCATTCTCCAGTCTTCTGTGTATCTCCCTTTTTGCTTCTCTGTTACAGCATAGAGCTGTATTTACCCTGAATTCTATCTCAGTACCGGAGATATCCAAGTTGTGTAATAGCTATGAGAATTACATCATCTGTAGATTTTACCTATTTTCTGTTTAGAAGTATCTACTATCTAGAGCAGTGGTTCTCAACCTGTGGGTCCCCAGATGTTTGTGGACTTCAGCTCCCAGAAGCCCCAGCCACTATGGTCAACGTTCAGGGCTTCTGGGAGCTGAAGTCCAAAAACATCTGGGGACCCACAGGTTGAGAACCACTGATCTAGAGCCTTCCAAGCCCACCTGCCTCTCCAATTGGAAATGAAAAGATTACTGGTTGAGCTCCTAATTCCTGATTGCTGTTGCTCTGTCACCACCCTGTGGCTGAATGTCAGACTGCTGGCACTGTGTTATGTTTCTCTTTTCCCAACAGGACGTGATGTGATTGGAAAACCTAGGCTATACCAAGCCATGTGACTGGCTCACATGAGGAAGCGTTGGAAATTGCATTAGACATCAGTTGAATGGTGTTGATTGTTCTGCTTGATGATCCTGCCGTAATGTGAGGCAGACTCTCCCCCCTCCCCTGTTGAACCCAAGCTGAGCCCCCCTATGTGTGAGTTGTGGAGCTGGGACTTGCAGAAGTATTTATTCACCTGACTTGGAGTTGACTGGCTGATTTCCAGAACTCCTCTGGAACAGGGACTTTGTGGTGGCAGGCCAAACGGTGTGGCATCAAAGGATACTTGGAACACTGGGAAGGGAAGGCGTGTTAGCCCTGGACTCTATCCATGATTCTCTTGCTCCTGAGCTACAACCAAGACAGCTACTCCAAGGTTGGCTGAAGTTGAAGAGAACATCCAGGTTATGTATTTTTACTAGCGATAAGTGTTTCCTTGGCACAAGCAGGTAGGCAGGCCCCAGCAAAGACCACAGGAAAAAGATGATTCTCCTACTCTCTGCTGGCCTGGGAAATGGGCAGTGCAGGGGCGTGGGGTAAAGATATGTAGCTTGCAAAGAACCCAAGCAAGCTATGTGCTCCACTGTCAAGAACAATATTGAAACCTTTTGTAGCACTTTGCCTCTAGGACTGTGGCTTCCTTATGCACCTGAAAGGCCCTCTGTTCCACTGGCTGTTTTTCTAACATCTCTCCCTGCTGGCAGGACTTGTGTGTTGCAAGCAGCAGATGCTGCTTTGCTCTACAGCACAAAATGTACATTCAGTTCTGCATCAAATTTGGCAGGCTGGCCCTGCTTCTGTTGGGATGGGTTTCCACTGCTGCCTAGTCACCTTGCCTCACTCAGCTGGAAGACCACTGGCTGCCTGTCTTTCCCAACCCTCCTCCCTCTTAACACAATCTCTTGTTTCCGCAAGAAGAGAGTATGCAGATGGGGTGGATAAATTTCAGGCATGCCATTCTTCATTCTCTACAGTTGCAAGCTCATCCTTTCCCAGCAGGGAGTGAACAGGTGGATGCTGGGGCTGTGAGATTTAAGTGTGGGAGCTCTTGATCTTGCTGAGATGAGATGAAGAAAGTAGTTCTAGTAATTAACTGGCTGCTCGCCCATAAAATCTTCTGAAACTGCAAGTTCTAATGTAGGGCATCTCTTTGCCTGAGGCAGCAAAGGATTGACCTGTGGCCAGATGCCCTATGGGCTCTGAGACATGATTAATTCCAGGGTAGAGGAAGGGCATTCTCCAGCATCATGGGATGATGGTCTGAATTCCTCACCCCAGGTGCCCTGCCAGTGTTCCCCATGAAGCTTCCAGTTGGACTCTACCTGTCTTCATGGGGATTTCCTTCCCCTTTCTTGCAGGGTAGTCACTTCTAATAGCAATCAAGGGAGGTTTTTTTGCCCTACTTAGCCAAGTGATGAAGAGTGGGTGCTGTATTTCTATCCCAACAATGCAAGTCTCCAGCTCTCTTTCTGTTCCTGTCTGTATGTCGTGTGAGGCTACCCTCTGCCTCTTGGATTTTGTATATACTGTAAAAAGGAATTGTTTGAAACTTGTTGTTGTTGTTTCTTTCTCATCCTGGGGTCTCATATATAAGTAAAAATCATTTCCTTCTATAATCTGTTTTGGGATGGGAAGGGGAAGACAGGTTTCTTGGTCTTAATTTGACTGTTGTCCTCTCACTGTTTTAAACCACGTGGTGATATGACTTCAGGAAGGAACTGTTCTGCTTTGTCATATCTCCCTTTCCACTACTTACTACTCAAGACACATCCCCTGAGCTCTCTGCCTTAGAGGTGCTGTCTTTAGCAATCCAGCAAGGAACTACATGGGAAGATCTGAGCTCTGGCATGGGAGTTGGCTTCAAGAGGAGTGCTTTTTAAAAAGAGACATATACTTGAAGATCCAGGCATGTAATGGGAAGGGCTGTCCATTCCTGTAGCAAGATGAAATAAGGGACCAGTATTGCTAGTATTAGTGCTTTGTGCCCAGGAGGAAGCAGAATGTTAGAATGCAAATGTCCAGCGTCCTCTTTGAAGAGGGGTGTGATGTTTCATTTTAATGGAAAGATGACCTCTCTTCCTAGTGCTTTTAAACTAAATGGAATGGAAAGTCTATAGATGCAGCAGCTAGTGATATCTTGACATATATAGCTCAAGGAGTTACTTCAGTCATCTTCTTCCTTTTTGCCCCTGCCCTTATTTAGTAATCAGCCATATTCTTTTTTCCAGGATCAGAAATACAATTGCAACCACAATTCTTAACCTTTCTGATGGTTATAAGCATCATAATTTTTCATTGGAGTTGGTGTGAAAACTTTTTGTTCACCCTCTGAAAAAAGTGTACATGGACTTGATCTTTTAAAATACATAACATCATGCATATACACACATGCATGGTTAAATGGCATCACTACTTCTGTCCACTTAAAACAGTAAAAGCAAAACAGGCTTTGGAAGCTATGGGCAATGTTTTCTTACATTTTCAAAAGAATTAGAAGGGACTACAAGGGTCATCTAGTCCAATCTCCTGCCACTCAGAAATACGCAACTGAAGCACTCCTGAAAATGCTCATCCAACTTCTCCAAAGGGTGAAGTCCACCACTAAACAGCTCTGTTAGGAGGTTCTTCCTGTTCAGATGCTGTCTTACTAGATGAATCCATTGGCTCATCTGTGAAGTAGCAAAAAACAAGTCTGGTCCATCTTCTGTCTCCTCAAGACAGAAGCCATACTTTGTCCCAGGGCTTCCCATTCAAACTTTCATTCCCCCCCTAAATCTTTGGCTGCCAGACCACCTCATCTCCATTCCTTGTCCATGGCTGTCTGTTCCAACCCTGATGAGCTGACTGTCCTCTTTGACTTCCTTCCCTCTGTGTCTTTAGTGTCCTCTGCTGCCTCCCTGTCATGTCCTGTCTCCTTGGTGATCGTCTGTCCATTGTGCCTTCTCTCCTCTTCGATTTCTGCTGCTTTCCAGACACTGTTTATTCTTCCAGCTTTGCCTGTGCCTGTCTCTTCACTCTCTTCCTCCACCTCTATTCTGATACTGCCTGTACTTCCATTCCCTTGCCTGTCCTTCATTTCCTTCTCAAATCTGCCTTTGTCCTCCACTTCCCCTTGCTATACCCACTTCTTCCACACCTTCTTTCTCTTCTCTGTCTGCTTCCCCAGCCATTTCCCAAAACTCCACTTCTAGCTTCCTCCACATTCTATTCCAAGACCTTTCTGTTCCTCCTTTCTTTCTTCCCGCCTCTGTCTTTCCTCCTTGTTTAAATCTCCTGCCACCCTCTCTGGCCCTGCCCACCACCACCATCTCAGGGGCAGCATTGTCTTGGTGGTCAGTATGTTCTGACCACTCATGCAATGCAGGCAAAGCCTCGCAGCAGTGGGCAAGGTAAGTCAAGGCACGTAGGGTTGGCAGAGAAAGGCATCCCAGTACTGCCTCCACATCACTCTGTATCCCCCCAGTGAAGATGAGTGCCTTATCCCTGGAGGGTTATGAGCTCTGTCTTTGTTGTTCCAGGTTTAACTGAGGGTCAGTATAGAGACCATCTGCCTCTGGCCACTCCTGGTTTATGGGTCCTAGGGTCTCCTTGTCTTCAGCTTCTGGTATTGAGCCCACAGAGCCTCCTGTGCTTCTTCCCAGGTGTCAACCCAGGAGCCTTCCATAACTGTGTCCCTTGAGTCCACAGGTGAAACAGGTTAAAGGCGCCTGGGAGCATCTCAGGATTCTGGTGCTTCATTTCTTCCTGCCACGTTGGGTACTTGGAGGCCTGCTTTATCATTTTTGTTGTTCTTGCCAGATAGGCTGGGGCTGTTTCCCTCTGGTTTGGGGTCCTCTCTTGTTGCAGGTAACTAGTCATGTCTTGCAAAGGTTGAACCCTTGCCTCCCCTGCTCCAGTGAAAAGCTTGTTTCCTCTGCCCCTGCAAAAGCCTCCATGAGCCCTATGGTGGCATCTAAACTTTTAGATTGCTGGCACTACACCCAATGCTGGGCTTGGACTAGGAGGGCCAATATGTATTCCTCTATCAGAACAATTTCAGTGACTTCTGCTGCTGCTTTCACTCTATGTTTTAGCCAGTGCAAACCATTAGCTCAGGTACGATAACATGTGGATGTAAACCCTATTTCCATCTTAACTCACGGCAATGCCAGCATATCTGTCTTTTGAAATAAATCTTCAGGGTGTTGAGTATCACCTTCTTGACTTTGAGATAATTGCCCTCTTCCTCCAGGGTCAACTTGTCCACAGCTTCTTGTGCCAGGCCAGTTAGTTGGGGACCTGCCCCCAAGGATTGTCCCTTCATTTTCCACCACAGTGACTCTGTTCTCTTCCACTGCTAGACTGGGGCCAACCCTAAATTGCAGGTCCATTAAGAAGGTAACAAATCCACTTCTGAACAAGTGAATGTGTTACTTTTTTCTTTTTTGATTTAGTTATAACACCACCAGTCCAGGTGTTCCCAACATCCAGTAGGGAAGAAAAGACCACAACCAACTAAGGCTTATCCCAATCAAACTTTACAGAATGTATGTTCCCCCCAAAATCCTTGCCTGGAATGCCACCTCATTTTGCGTCTTTGTCTGTGTCTGCTTATTCCTGCCCCAGCAGGCTTTCTGTGTCCTCTGTCTTCCTTCCCTCATCTGTTTAGCATCCTCCACTGCTTCCATGTCATATTATCCTTCATTGGTGTTCCCCTGTACGTCCTGCCGCCTTTGCTCCCCTGCTGCTGACCAAACACTGTCTGTCCTACCAGCTGTTCCTGTCCCTTTGCTCTCTTCCTCCACTTCCTGTTCTTGATACTATTTATTCTCCACACATCCCCATCCACCCTTAACTTCCTTCTCGAACCTGCTTTTGCCATTTGCTTTCCATCACCACACCTGCTTCTTCGACACCTCCTCCCTCTCAAGCCTATTCCATCTGCCTTACCCTCTTCTGTCTCTGCTTGCCAGCTGCATATGTGGCCTCTGTACCTGGCTTCCTCCACATTCCATCCCACAACCTTTCTATTCTTCCTTTCTCCCTCCCTCCCTGCCTTTGTGTTTTCTCCTTGTTTAAATCTCCAGCTGCCCTCTTTAGCTCCACCGTCTTGGCAGTCAGCATGTTCTGACCTGTCACGCAGTGCAGGCAAAGTCTCTTGCAGCTTGGATGGCATCCCAGTGCCTCAGTGGTCAAGGTAAGATGAAGGCACATAGGGTTGACAGTGTCATGCTGACCCTGCATCAGCACACAACTTCTAAGCCATACCTCATAGGGCTTGGTTTCCACACCTTTCAGCATCCTTGTTGCTCTACTCTGAACATGTTCCAGTTTGTCAATATCATTTTTGAACTGTGGTGCCCAAAACTGGATACAGTATTCTAGATGAAGTCTGACTGAGCAGCTGAGAGTGGTAATATTTCTTCCCTTGCTCTGAACACTACTCACTTTGCTTCCACCTCTGGGTGCAGAACTAATCTCATCTGTTAACTATCTCAGTCTTATTAAGCTGTAAATTATATAGTAAATCATATAGTTTTTGATAGTTTGACCTAACGAGGAGAGCGAGCATGGTTTAGTGGTGTGACCATTGGATTACAACTCAGAAGAACAGAAACTGGCTCCCCCACTTGGCCATGGAAACCCGCTGGGTGACCTTGGGTAAGTCACATTCTTTCAGCCTCAGAAGGCAAAAGTATATCCCCTCTGAATAAACCTTGCCAAGAAAATCTCATGATAAGGCCACCACAGGTTTGAAATGCTTGAAGGCACGCAACAACAAAGTTGGGGCACTATATAGTCAAGCTTGTTTCCTTCAAAAAAAAAAAAAAGCAAACTACTGCATTAGCACAAACCTTGTGTTGCAAGCTGAGCAACTGTCTCCTTGTTCATTTCTGATTTTTAATAGAAACTGGTAGGTTAAGCCCAACATTAAGGAGTAAAAATTGGCTGAACTGCCCACTATTTAGGAAATCATAAGCTTTCTGTTGAAGAGCAGGATGTAAATGCTTCCACTGAATACCTGCAGTTTTCATTTAAAAATAATAATCAGATGAGTCCTTTTTAGAAAAAGCCAAGATTTATATAGCATGTGGTTTTTTAAAGGTCAGCTGTCTCTTATGTGGTGCTAGCTGTGAACAGCAAATCATAGTTTGACAGAGGGCCTGACAATGAATAGCTAATTAGAAAGAAATGTGATTTATTTTTTGCTGCTGTCCTTTTAAATAGTTGTTGCATGACTTTAATGTAGAGCTTAGTAGGAAAGGGGCAAAAGCCTATAAAGTGGAGGAAATTATGCTAATCAGATATGCTTTTTCAAGAAGAAAACTGGTTCTCTACACAAAGGCAGTGTAGGAAATCTTAGTGCACCCTTTAATATCACTGACACAGAGGAAGTAAGCAGACAAAGCATGTTCCATCCCTTGTACTACAAGATGCATGTGATGCTGGTTAAAACCAGTTACGTCAAATATCTTATTAAATACGGAAATTCCGTTAGGGCAGCAAAAAGAACCAAATGACAATCTTTAGGGGTTACCCCAAGGATCTGTTCAGTGACATTTCTAATAATAAGAAAATAGGAATTCTTGAATTTCACAAAGAAAGTGTTAATGCAGGAAAAAAGCATTTAAAAGATTATACAAGATGTATGATATCCTGTCTTGAAAAGATACAAAAGGAAGATGATTCATAGTGCTAGGTGCTGTTACACTAAGACAAATATGTATTTTCTTCCTTTAGTCTGAAGCAAGTATGTCAGACTGAGGAGGAAAATACTTGATTGCCCAAGTGCTATGAAGCATGTGGAGAGGGCAGTAGGCAGAGCACTGTAACAAGGGAGAAAACTTTGAAGCAGAAGTTACCCTAGCTGGAAGAGCCCCTAACAGAAGGCTGCCCTCAAGCTACACTGGATTTGTTGGGACAGTTGCTCTTTTTATAACCACATTGTCCCAATCTGATCTAGGAGTAAAGCAGCTCAGTCTACTCTACTGCTTGATTCATTTGAAGTTTCTGTAGGTTACTCTGTTGCTGTGCCTGCTGATCTTTATGTTTACCTGGGGATGGGACAGAATGGATTAGAGTATATGCTACTAACACACTGCACCAGGGCAAGAAGAATTGTAATATTAGGCAGCCTTAATGATAAATTGTAGAATGAATAAAATAACAAGACCCTCTCTGCACAGAGAAGGACATAAGCATTAAAAAGGTGCACCCAATGTGAGTAAAAGTACTTGTAAGTTATAGGACTAATATGAGCCTCTGACATAAAACCACTGTAACACAAACACTGTTTAGGGTCTAGCTGGTCATATATAGCTACCAAGAATAGAAGTGCTGTTACTTTTGTGTACAAGCAAAAGCAAGCCCACAATGGCATAGACAAGCCAATGAAGAAAACAAAAGATGACAAATAAAACCTAACAACGCACTCTGAAAGTCTGAGGAGGTAATGGGGGCAATTTCTAGACTAAAAGCCTCAAATGGCTTATCACCCAAATTCAATTGATGTGCAGTGCTCCCTCTGCAATTCACGGGTCTGACCTGTGTGAATTTGTCATGAGGCATGCACATACTCCCCCCCAACATTCTCCCATTCCCTTGCATTTTGCTGGGGCACACAGAAGGAAGAGAAATGCCAGGACAAAAGGCAGAGGAGGGTAGGGGGAAGGCTCCTGCAAGCTTTCTTTGCCCCTTTGAAGCTTCCCCTCCTAATGCCCTGCCTCTGGCCCCAGTGCTGAGAACTCACCCCAAGGCAAAAGGCAAGGGAATGAGGAAAGGGAGACTGATGAGCCTTTCTTCTCCCCTCCAGAGCTCCTGCTCCCATTCTCTTGCCCCTGGCCCCAGCACACAAAAGGCAAGGGAATGGGAAGGGGATCATGGGGCGTATTCACAATTTTTCCACTTTTGCAACAGTTCTGTGCTCCAAACTGTCATGAGCGTCTACAGGCCACTGTACAAAGAAGCTTCATTAATTTTAAAAATCTTGTAAGTTTACTCTTTTCATAGTTGTGAAAATTATAGTAATTTCTCATGTTAAATTACCAAGTGGTAATTAAACTGCATGTATCAATTTGGTAAACAAGCTATCTGGTCTGCTAAATGATGAAGCTTCCTCTCACTTCATTTCATTGAACATCGCGAACCAGCCTGTAATGTTCCTGGACAACAGATTGTAACTACCATGAACATAGATAGCATTACTTTCAAAAGCTAAGCAGCATCAGGGCTGGTTAGTATTTGGAAAGGATTTCTAAGCAAAAGTAAGAGAATCTTGCCCGAAAGCCTGAAGTGCCACTGCCACTCAGAGTCTACAAGCAAGACAGACAGGCCATGCTCTGACAGCGCGTAAGGCAGCTGTGTTCCTAAGGTAAAACACAGGATTAATGTGATTATTTGACTTATCTCCAGAGCCCCCCAAGAGTTTAGATTGGGCTACACTATATTTCAAACAGTACAAAATAGGCATCCCTTAACTTTACAGTGAGAAACATACTGACTATTCCTAGGTGACATTTGGTGAGACAACGTATTCTAAAATCTGGGACAATTGCTATAAAAGCTAAACAGCTAAAATAGCAGGTGCTGACAGAACAGGAATCATTCCACAGATGCTATGCATGTTTTTCTTTTTGGCAATAGGAATTTGGCTCACATTCAGCATTAATGAGAAAGATGACAAATCAACACAGGTAAGGCCTCTTTTAAAACATAACCCCTTTTAGATAACAATGTATAGTATGGCAGTAAAAAAGACAAACGACAGTGTTGGAATTGTATATTGAAGTTTGAAGGAACTGACTGTTCAAAAGAAAGATACGCACGACAGCTGTCATCTAATATCCAAAACAAGGCTATTCGGAAAAGGATGAGACATGAGGTTTCAACCATGTAAACTACCTTTAGGAAGAGTTACTGAAACAGCCTGCTCTTTGCATCATGGGGCTCAATTCACAGTGAGACAGCATAGGACTGAAGACAAAGAACAGCGAAGCACTGTATCAGGTTGTTGCCTATAAGCATTCTGGAATCCATCGGCTGTAGGGGCATCTATTGGAGCTGCAGGTGCAGGGTTCCTCTTCTGGAGGGCTAGATATGTGAACCTGTTTGTTTTCCTCTCGCATTGTGTTCACTCATCTAAACACTTCCTGTAATGTTTATGCCCAAATGATGTAATGCAGGGGCAGAACAAATAACTACCACAATCCCTGCAAGGAGGCGGCTTACGCAGCTCACTTTTGCAAAACGAGGGCCAGCTTCACATGTTTGTTTAAATGCCCCTATTTATTGAAAGCTGTACTAAGGCAGTGTTAATAATAATAACCTAAAAAACAGCTAAAATAGCACAAAGCTTTTCAGAAACCCACCATGTTGGTTACCCCAGTAGTGTCATCTATGGTTTGCTAACAAGTGTTAATTTTCCTCACAGCTCTACGCTCAAGAGAACATCCTCTGATTAAAAGCCTGAGTGAACATATAAATACACAAGTTACTGAAAATGAAAGCTGAATAATGAAAAGAACAGAAAGCCCAATATTAATGAGGCTTGCCCCTTTCTTCACCTGCGGGTTCCTCACCCAATATGTGGCCGGACAGTAATGTCTCCACTAGGCTGACCAGTAGACCACAGAGCTGTTATGAAAGGGCTCCGTTTACCTTCCATTTACTATTGTGCGATTACATGTGCAGACTTTATATTATTCACTAGGTAACACATTTCAATGGAAAAGTCAACTCAGAAGATATACAGGTCACTCTAACAATAAGAAATGCAGTTTCAGTCCAGAAGAATTTTGTTTTTCCTTTCCTCAGAAGAGTTTTAGGCCCCTCTTGTCTCTGAAGCATGTCAGGGTCCCACTGAAGTGCTGCACTAGGTCTAATCATCATCAGAAGAAACCTTATCCAGGGGATACACCATGAACAACACATCTGGTCGTGATGGGACACAGGGATGGCCAGGTCTCACAATTTCAAAGCCCAAAAAACTGAACGTCTTCAGTAAAGGAGCTGTAAAGACAGATTGGCAAGTTCAGACAGGAAGAGGCTTCCATTTCAACCAGACCAATGCAAAGTCCATGAATTTTATTGTATACTATATTGTTCATTCTAAGATTTCTGCAAACCAGTAGTGCAAATCTTGCCCAAGTCTGAATTTCCTTTGCATCTTAAATTTGCTTGCCCTAGTGTGTGCTATAAATTGATTAGACAATTGCTGGCTCCCACTGCCTGTGATCCCACAAAACAATACCTTAACAGTACTGTTCCCAAGCCATTCTGAGAACTGTGTTAGGACAGACAATCTTATGCAAGTAGTGGTATCTGGAACAAACCACTGAATTACTGATCTGTACAGTTAATTTCTAAATCGTATTTCTTATGCTGAAAGACAGTTATGTCAGATTTGCAATTCTAGAAAGCCTGCGTATCCCACAAGCCTGAGATCAGACACTTAGAGCCTCCCTCTGCAATTCACGCCAGAGATTTTTGAATAAAGAAACTTTTCTCAGAACAGTTCTTATTAAACACGTAATGGGTGAGAGTTGCATGGCCCTCCAGATTTTGTTAGCGTGTGATTTCCAGCAGCCCTAGCTAGCTAGGACTGGCAATCCAGCAACATCTGAAAGAATGCACAATCCCCACCCTGGTATACAATGAAAGTGCTTGCTTTCTATATGAGCTGAACACTAATGGGCTGGTTCCTCAATTCAAAGAGGAAAGCAGCAGCTTTTTAAAACTATCAGAAAATAGTATTTGGCATTTCCCTTATGCATGGTACTACTGCTCTATGTGAACTTCCAAGTAATAACAGACACCTGTTTGGAATGTTTTGGTTTTACAATAAATCTTAAAAAATTTTACTAGTCTGTATATCTGGAAAACAGAATTGCTGCTGAAAACCCCAGTTAACTGAACTGTTCTATAACCATGTCCAGATGAAAACAGAAAGTTGGTTCCTTTCCATTCCAAAAAGAGAATATTTGTATTCTGACCAGAAACAAGTTGCAGTCCAAAACATACTATATCTAGGAATAAGCCTCACTTGAAAACATGGGAAATACGAGGTGGATTATACTGTTACTTGTACTACATTTAATTGATTCATTCAGTGCCGTTCGAACCATTCTAACATCCTCACATAATACACACAGTGAAGTTACTAGACCTGGCGTGAAGTCTTCTAACTTTGTAATATTTAGGTACTGGACTTGCATGATTTGCCACTGCTGGAAAAACTATTCCACAGTAGGGTGCACATGTGAAGTCCACTTACTAATGGACAAGCTTCAGTTTCACTGAGAAGATTAAGAATGGGATTTAAAGTACGTACCTCTGTCTTCTCTGCTTTTTCGGAAGCAAATAAAGACATAACTTGCTTTCATCTTTTCTTCAGCAAATTCCAACAGTGCTAATAATCTGACAACAGGGGAGAAGAGAGCACATGACATTAAGACAACCTGTCATGGATAACTTTTTACGCTAACTGCACATTTGTCTTGACCTTGATAGCCTTTGCCTACCACCATCCTATCCCTGCATGGCTCATGCTGATTTTCAGGAAAGACGTGCCACGAAAAAAAGGCAAGTTCAGTGTGTGCATTGGGTAGAAATAGGAGGGGGTGGACAGAGGTATCTTAAAATGTTTGCTCCTGAACATTTGCCTATTGGCGGCTACACTGTATGAAGCAGCAGAGGAGGAGAAGGTCCCAAGATCACACACAGGTCCCAAATACAGTAACATCTCAATGCACAAGAGGCTATTACCACTCAATTATTATCACAGGCAGCATTAGACCATTCAGCCAGAACTGAGACAGGCTTCTTATAAAATCTGTGATATTTCAGCATCTGTCGCTTGTAATTAAGTATTTGATAGTGAAGGGAACAATTACACATTTTGAAATGACAACTGTCAAGTGTCACCACCAATGTCATAGCTGGACTTGCAAAACACTATATTGGCTCCATTAGAATGAAAAACCAGCATGAACACTTCAGCTCCAAGACTATGGCTGGAAATCAACACAGGACTTGTGTCTTCGTAAGTGGACTTACACATGCAAGAAATAAAACTGAAAAGCTCCCATATTCACCTAGGGACTGCCATGACATTACAACGTATGGACATCCATTGTGCAATGATAGATGTGCCACAGCTTCAATGTGCAGTGAGCAGCAGTGCGCATCAAGGCACTCCTGATGTGTGTCCAGACACTGGCTGGGAAATGCCGGTACACAAGCAGAGCACAACATGCATCAGGACGGCCCAATGCACACTGGAAGCACTTAATGCTAATCCAGTGCTCTTGCCGGTGCTCAGATGTGCATCCTCACAATTCATTAATAAGATTTCATTGTTTTTCTGCAACACAGCTATGGAATTGTAAAGTTTTGAAATGTAGACAGTAATGTAGCACCTCCACCTATCTCATTGTGGGAATGACAGGGATATAGCAGGGAGAGAAAGGGAAGGATGAATGAATACAAGTGTCCAATCTACTGAAAGCAAACATATTCTAAAATTTCATGTAAGACAAAACTACTGATACTAATCAGCTCAGGCTCATCACTGTATTTGGTCAAGGGTAGGCAAAATACAGTCCAGAGGCTACATGTGCCCCGCTGGCAATTTTTCCAGCTTTAGGTCTCCCTAGAAAGGATGAATTACGTTTCCTGGAATTCTCCAGGGCTTTTAAAGGGAATTCACCCTTGAAATGGGCTGCAGGATACCCTGCACTGTTTAACTTTGTTTTCTCCAAAACTAAAAGCAGTCTTCCAGCTTCTGATGAGTTTTTTGAGCACCTTGGCCCTCTGTGCAGTCCCCACAGGGTTCCAGGATCAGAAATTTGGCTCCTGGATCTGCCACAATTGGTCAAGGGTTTCTTACTTTAGACACAGCAAGCAGCAGCTAAAAATGAAGCTTTAAATCAATGCCTAATTGAAAAGTGGCTTCAAGACTGGAAAGCAGCAGCAGAGAGAGATTAACTTAGTAGGGATTTTGTTAATAATCAATTTTAATTATAACCACCAAGCAGCTTATTTTAGCTATCTAAAAATAATCAGTTATGCAACTATACTTAAGCCATGCTGCCAGGACAAGTCCTGTCACTAAGAATGGAGGGGAGGGATGAATGAGATGAAACACTTATAGAAAGGAAATATGCCGGCTGATTTGGCTGTGAACTTTGGACATCAAATCATTATGTATTAGTAGAGCAGCTCCCACTGGTGCAGACACACTAAGTGCCCAAATGAGGAGGGCCCCTCTGTTAATATCGGCAGGAAAATACTGAAGGATCAGAGAGACTGCCCCAGTTCTCCTGCACTCAGGCCTAGGATGACTGGGTGCCATTTCAATACTTTCTTCCTGCAGCCCTCTGGCCTCTGCATTGGTCATCTCAAAAAGAAGCTGAGCCTTCCCCTCCAAAGAAGTTGGGGTGGAAAGCAAATAAGGTTTTAATTTAAGCCCAAATCTGCACTTTTTATACTTTGCACACACATTAGAACAACCCATGTGTGTTCTATTCTTTAATTTTGATTTTAAAACCGGACCCAGGAATGGGCAACTTTGGACTACTTCCCCTCAGGGAAATCGGTCTAGTGGTCTGAGCTCTGGACTCTGGAGGTCGGGGTTCAAATCTCCACTTGGTCACTGAAACCCACTGGCTTATCTTGGGTAAGTCACTCACTCTCAGCCCGAGAGGAAGGCAAAGGCAAACCCCCTCTGAGCAAATCTTACCAAGAAAAGCCTGTGATAGGTTCATCTTAGGATCACCGTAAGTTGGAAACGACTTGAAGGCACACAACAATCTGTTGGGAAGTTGCATGATGATGGACAGCACTATCACTTTTTGCTCTTCCCTCATGCCCAGTGCACTGCCAGGGGAAGGACAGATTGCTGCTCTTGCCTCAGGTCTGCACTGATCATTTGCGTTTGCATGATGCCAACACACAGTTACCCAGACAAATGTTTCAATGTTAGAAGCCTCAAGTAGCTTGAGTCTTACCCTTCTTTACTCCCATCAGCTAATAAACCATCAGGGATTTCCACAAAAAGACTCTGATTGGACAGCACTGCATCCCAGGAGGAGATCTTTACTTCCGTAACTTTGTACTGGAAGTGGACAATGTGTGGCTTCCCATCATGCACTGGAAGATCTTGGTTAACAGTGAGCTTCTCATCCTTTCAGCATTATAGAAAGAAAGGGAAAAAAACAAGTGTTAAAGGAAGAGTTACGAAGCCTCAGCATGTTGAGTCACTCTTCGTCACTGTTATGAGGAGTGAGACCTACCAATACTTACACTTTAAAAAAACACTCATGTCAGTAATGTTTCCCTCAATGAGAAAGTTTAGTTACAATAATTGAATATGATATTGCTATACATGTTGTATGCATTCAAGCAACATGACACACCAGAGATCCACAGGAACCCTGGCTTATTATGAATGACCAGTGTGTTGGTATGCACTGCTCAATTGCTCCACTTGCAGCAGATGCAACTAAATGAACCACAGAACTTTGACCTGTGTTTTATTTGGTGTGTTGTTTGACATCAGGCATCTTCCCTTCTTTGGTGTGCTCCCTCCCAACAAACCAGAGAGGGAAATCTAGAATAAGCCCTGGGTTTCGGAGGAAACAAACTAGAGAATGGAAGTGGCCTAGTACTAGACAATTCAACAAACCCAACACAGAGCAGAGCTCTGTAGTGTTATTCAGCTATTGCTCCTAGAAGGATTGAGTAACCAGTGTGCATGAGCACATTATTCATTTGTCACAAATATGGGGCATGTTTCACCTTCTGATCAAAAGTTCTATCTTCTGAGCTATATCCAGTTGAATAACCAAAATAATTTTGAAAATAACAGTTTGGCAAACTTCATATATTCTAAAGTAGGAGTGGGAAACCACTAGCTCTTTTCAACTCTCATAAACTCTAGCCAGTAAGTTCAATGTTAAGGGATTGTGGACAAGCCATTCAAAGTATTTAGCAGGTCAAAGACTCCCAAACCCCACACTACACAAGCCTATTATATCATCTAGAGGACTATACAGTCATCCCTTCACATTCGGTAGGGGTTAAGAGGCACAGGACCCCTGTGAAAGTGGAAAAACTGAATACCTCTAGGTCCTCCCAAACCATATTTAACACACAAAATAGTG
Organism: Iguana delicatissima; assembly: GCA_948472985.1. Classification (NCBI taxonomy): domain Eukaryota; kingdom Metazoa; phylum Chordata; class Lepidosauria; order Squamata; family Iguanidae; genus Iguana; species Iguana delicatissima. Next base: position 1,314,271 of record CAOKZL010000565.1, on the reverse strand, counting down.
TGATCATCATAGTCGACCCACCATGGATTCCTCTGAGGCATCAGGGTTCCTTCACAAGGCAGAAGTGGGTGGCTGGTAGGGTTTACTGCCACCTCCACTGCTGCCCCACACCATTTTTAATAGGGACTTAAAAGCGTTGTTTGCAGTTTCTCAGTCTCACGAGGCTTGTAGTCCCCATTAAAAATGGCATAGGAAGGCAGCAGAGGTGACAGCAAAAAATCTGTGAAAAATCCGCAAAAGTGAAACCCACAAATGACTATACTTCACTCACCTCTCCTATAAATCAAAGACGTGCTTCTGAAAAAACTACTCGTTTTTTGGCATACAGGGAATGACTTAAACACTGGTTCTTCACAAGTATGGGCATGTGATCCATACCAGTTACATCGTGTACTCTGGGCAAATCAGAAAGGGTGGGGAGGCTGTAAAGTAACCATTTTCAAACTGAACTATCTTTAAGAAAAATTCAGCCAAAAAGTTCTTTTTTAGATACAAAATAGTTCCCATCTCTAAATCTCACAAATCAGTACTTTTCAATAAAATTGTACATTACTGCAATACAGCATATCTCAATAAAATGTTATTTCAGAAAATTGTAAACATGGAAATCCAAATGAGTCATATCAATAAGTCTGCAAGACATGAAATATTCATTAAACAAAAACTAGTTTTATAGCCCAAGCTATCCTATTAGTGTTTAAAGAAGTCTTAGCTCAGACATCTTCCCTTCTCCCTCACACACAAGGTAATACCACTAAGAGGGTATTGGTGCCCAGCTTTTCCAGGTTCTGATTTGCAGCACTGAAAGGTAATCCTTTTGCCTCTTTACTTGCTTTTCCTGGCTGTAAAGTATTTAGAAACTTGTCCTGCAATTCTTTATGCTAGCTTGTAAATGTTATGAAACAGAGCTCTGGGGAGAACAGCAGTTGTGTGGTTATTAGAGCAATCCAGAGGGAGAATGGGAACAGAGCCTTGTTTTCTCCATTATAGGTGCAGAGTGACATATTGCTGGGATTCCTACTTTGTTGCACTGTAAAAAGGAATCACAACAAAACTGAGGAGCATGAGAAATGGAATTGTAAGTCTCAGATGAAAACTAAAGAACATTAGAAATAATTGATTTAGACAATATAAAAAGCTAGAGAACTTTGAATGATAGAATTTCCATTAGGTTCACTGAAGCTTTCTTACTCTGGAACATCAGCATATTCCTTTAAAACCGGTCTTATTTAACAACATTCACAAGACATCAACATCCCTATGAACGAGAGGAACCCTCTTGCGAACAGCAATTAAATATACCGAGACAGAATTAGACTTACCTTATATATCAAAGCTGAGAGAGAAGGATCCCTGCCAACCCCTCGCCCACCGGGGATCTTCGACAGTGGGTGAGGGGCATCAGGAGCACCACAGAGGCCCTGGGACAAGGTGCCTGCAGCACTGTAGTTGGGGGCAGGTACTCAAAGGCAAAATACTACTGGAAGAAAAAGAAACAGCAGATGATTAGATTTTCAAGGCCTTTCAATTTTAGCTTGAGATTCAGAGGAGTGCTAACAGTCCTCTGTCATAACCTGGCTGCAACTCATTTGGGTAGGTCTCTCCCAAGCAAGAGAAAGAAGAGAATCCTTGTGTTCAAGTCCACAGAGCCAATCCTTCTACTGTCAGGAACCCTAGATGACTGGGAAGGCATAATCAAATCTGTTTCAGCAAACAACTAAAAATACAAGATCCAGTTGTGTAGTGGTTTAAGCACTGGACCACAACTCTGGAGACCAGGGTTCAATTTCCCACTCAGCCATGGAAACCCACTAGGTGATCTTAAGCACATCACATTCTTTCAGAAAACCCCATGATCGGTTCACCTTAGGGTTGTCATAAGTCAGAAATGAGCTGAAGGCATAAGGCAGTGGTTCTCAACCTGTGGGTCCCCAGATGTTTTTGGACTTCAGCTCCCAGAAGCCCTGAGCATTGACCATAGTGGCTGGGGCTTCTGGGAGCTGAAGTCCACAAACATCTGGGGACCCACAGGTTGAGAACCACTGGCATAAGGCAACAAGAGTTAAGTTTAATGTCTCCTGAAAGGGAGAGGCAAATACTATCACTCCAAATGTCATAATATCTAGTATCTGCAATGCAAACCTACCCACAAGCAAGCTTATCTGGCTTGAAAGTGGTCCTCTACCTCAACAAGGACATACAAGAGGAAAACGGGATGGGAGATGCATGCCGGTGATTTTTTGGACTTTAGGTGTTATTCCTGGGACATGCTCCAGATGTGGAGACAGCTTGAAGCTCCTAATATAGTGAGCAGAGACAAATGATTCAACAAAAAGCATGCTGGAGGAATTCTGCATACTTAAGGACGTATAACCATATAACAGAAAAATCAAAAGAATAAGCGTTGTTATTGTGCAAGGGCTGGTTTCATAAAACAGACACTAGATTCTTTGTTGGATTAACTTGTCTTTGGACTCTTTTACAGGATTTTAAACACTCTGTATCCTCCAGCATCTGATGTGGCTCTAAAGGTTCCCATCATATAAGCTCAACAGCTCACTTCTCATTTACAGTTTTGAAATAGTCAGTTTTATAGAACACACACACTTAAATTTAATTAGCAGTTTATATTCTACCTTATGTGTAATGCACAAGAACAAAGATGATATAGAACATCCTGGGAGAATTCCAGACAGATACAAAAATTTCATTATACCGGGGTGTGTGTGATTAAATACTGAATATATTAAAGAGTGATTTGCACACAATAGTGAACAGACTATCTCCTACCTGAAATTCGAGCTGTGTAACTGATTTGACCAAATCTAACCAATGAAGTGAACTGGATTGGTTTGGACCAATTTGGACAAGCTTCAGATCAAAACAAACTGGCCCAATTTAGTCCTGAAGCAGAACAGTAGTCCGAAGGAGTTTCTTGTCTGAAATTAGTCTGGCTTAATCCCTTCTTTAGGGTTTACCATCTCTCAAAATGTTATGTGATTTTTTAAAAAGGTTACAGCCTTTTGAGTTTTCTAAACCAAATCAATGCTAGAGGCCTTGAAATCTGGATTCCCAAACTTCAATTTGGACGCAGACTCCAAATGAATTCGGGCTCTGAACCATATCAGAGAGCCTCTGCACAGCCCATCTGCAATGGAGTTTAAACCATAAATGTTTATGCCTCCTTCCCCCAAAAGTTCTTAGTCTTTAAACTGTCAACAGATTCTGTATGGTCTGTCACAATGTGAAGAATTTATGTGCAAATTTTTACATTGTCCCCTTTCCCCCATATATATTGCAAGAGTGAACTCTTGGTATTGCACCTGCTCCTCTGTGGCTGCTTTCATATAAGGTGACTCAAAAATCACCTTTCAGTTTTGTTTTGTACACTGAGCCCTGACATAATATCTAACAAATTAGTAGCAACATTCTATGCTCTAGCTAAAATAGCTACTGTTGTTCTTGCACCATCAGACCTTCCGCGATGACCATCTCCTCGGCCCACTTGCTGCTCTATGCAGTACCTGTATGATGTTCATGAAGTCTGAGACCTGCATTAATAGGCAAGGTCTGCAGGAGCATGTTGGGGATGTCTTGTATTGAGGTATAATGAGAGCTACGTTTATTCCTGCCACACGTGTGCACATACAAGTATGGAAGACCTTGTTGTGCTGTGTTACTATTCATGTTCTTACACTGCATAGATACAGAGAGGAAGTCTCAGTGCTGACATGGACACCAATCAAGATTGCCCCACACTCTGCCTCAGCTAATTCGGACTCCTTTTAATACCTACATGGGCACAGCTGGGCTGTAGCAGTTCCTTGCAGTGGTGCATAAGACAACACTTTTGTCTATACCAGTGGAAGATCACGCAGTATCTGGCACAACCACCCTTACACTAGGTAGAACTAAGAATTCTGTGGGTGTGTATGTACATGTGTGTAGCACTTCCGCTGTGTACTTGAATTGCTTCCATTCCTTTTATCAGTAATCTTGTAAATAAGGCCAATTATAACTACACTGAAATATTTTTTTAAAATACTATTTTGTAAGAAAAAGATAGGCCATGTTTTTCAAAACAACTTCATATTGCACAAACATGGGCAAAGACACAGGGACTGGCTCAGTTAAGATCAAACTGCAAATGTATACTTGAGCTTCTTGATGAAGGACACCTAAGCTTATAGTGTGTGCTTTTGCATTTAAACACGAGAACAGATTACAAAACTATGAAGGAGGGACCAGCAAAAGACAATGCAATTACTTCTTAAATTGAATGGAAGTGGGGGAGGCAAGTGATTTTACATAGTGTTGCAGTTAATTTCTGTCTCAAAACCTCCTAAACCAGTTCCCACATGTCTGTGCTGCAGAGAACTATACATGTCTTATGGCACTGAGCTGAACACTCAGTCAACAAGTTTCAGCTAGAAAACGCAACTGTCACATGCTGACTATATTCATTCCCAACACGGAAGTTCCAAAAACCTTCACTGGAGCAAAAATCAAGAGCAATATTGACAGGCCCCTCTAGCACATAAGTAAGTGCTAATTTGGAAGTCTAACAGCTTGTTCAGAATAAACAGACATTTCTAACAGAAATTCATTCTGCCCACATAGATCAATTTTTCTGCATTAACTTTGTCTGCGTTTATCAGTCATATTCACTGCAACAATTAACCAAAAAGCTACTCTGCTTTTGTACTGGTGTCTGGTAGAGACTGGTAAAGCAAAATGTTTGACTATGCTTTCTTCCCATTTTCCTTTTGCTTCCCAATATGGCTAGCAGATGTGCTCATTTTCTCCAGTCAACAACACAGCATTATCTCTGCTAGAAGAAGCTTGAATAATCAAGTGTAGCAGTGACAATCAAGGATTTTCTTCATCCATAGAAAGTACTGTAGTTCATTTTTACAATACATGGTCCCACAGCTTCAGAGAAACCAACTCATCACATCCCTCCCTAAAGATATACATGCATGCACAAGGATGTATGTCTCTGCTGACATCTCTGTAGCTCAACCATGTATAATTCTACACAAAGAAAAGCTGAAACCCACATTTTGCCTATATTCTACAAGTAAGCATTATCTGCATATTTTACAGGACAGCATACTCCTGAGAACAAAGCTACATATAGCAATTAAGCTGTATCTCCTGAACATTACAAATCACACCCAGCCTCTCTTAACTTCAAAGAGTTCATGAAGCACTGCCCACACATTTTCAGAACAGTCTTCACAGGCATAAGGGACAGTAAGGCATTTTTGTTTTTTTTAAGGAAGTTTAAATTCCTAGTAGGCTAAATTCCTTGCCCAATAAAATTGTGAACTTTCACACCATTTTCAGATCTTCCAAACAAGCAATGTCTGTGCACTCCAAGTCTCAAATAGTGCTGTGTTCAGCTGCCACTAATCCAATCACTTCCATGCATCACAAAGATATCAGCAAGGCTACTCTAGCCACTCTCTAACCCCTCTTATTAAGATACTGGAATTAAAGGATACGCTGTGCCTTTATTCATATCTTTAAAAGAAAAATTGCTCTATACTCTGCAACAATGAAGAGCACAGAAAACAGCAATCTTAGATATGTGATTGGACAGATTCATTCTAACTGTAATTGTCATCTAACATATAGGCTCAATTTTAAAAAAAGTTGAAGCACCGTTTCTCCAAAGAAAGTCTTTCCTATAAGAAAAAAGGGGGAGCAATTCCAAAACTCTTGCAAGCAAGCAAAGCTTACACAACTGGGTCAATAAGTACTAGTAAATTGAATTTCATAAGGATTTCTTAGGCAAGTAATACTCAGAGGTGGGCTGCCAATTTCTTCATCTGGAATATAGCCTACAACACCTGGTATTTACTTGCTGGATAACTGACTCCAACAGGAGGGGGGAAAACAACTCCATCACTAATTTCTAACAGTAGAGCCTAGAGTTCTGAAACTCATTCTGGGTGCAGCATTTTGCACAGGAGTCAATTATAGAAATAACTATTTGACACAGTTGCAACATAAATACAGAAATGAACAACTCACAAAATAATAGTATCTATTCTTTTGATACAAGCATAAATCCTCATCCAAATACAATTTTCATTCTGTTTCACAACAACAATATTGGCTCCCTTCAATATGCCATCAGGTTTCACCTTTTCTTCAATGTGTATAGCAATACCTGACCTGTTACAGACTATATCCAGGACTCTGTTTTAATATCTGCATAAGCAACTATTTGCTTAGCTGCCTGTAACAATCACTGCCAAATATATGTATATATGCCTTCTCCCAATATGCCACAATCATTCTAAATGTATATAGGCAAATGGACCAATCACAAAGTGCACTCGTTTTCACTGCTGTTTTTAATTTCTCTTTTTAATAATAATGACAATAAATACTATTAGATTATAGCAGAAATAGTACAAACATAAAGCAAATGCTATCTGTCCCTCAAGAGCTAATGTAACCTTGGGAAAAAGAAATGGTTTAGGAACAATAATGTAAAGACAGTGAAATTCATTACCAGGATTCCAAAGCAATGTTCTGCTATGGGACTTGACTATGGAATGGCCAGTTATGTAAATGTAATGCAAACAAAGATGCATTAGTGAGCTCCAAAACATCTGATTTTTCTACTAGCCACATAACTAGGGAGTAGAAATACACAGGTGTAGTACTGGATGAAAGGGTTCTCTAGACTGGTTTTTAAGGAAACAGGTGAGCAAGTGAAATCTGTCTCAGTTTCTTCAGAAACAGCTGGAAAGGTGGCACCAGAAGTTTGAATTCTGGAATGAAAATATTGACCTACAGTCTGATGCCTTTTTTTTTTTTTTTGGCAATATAGTGTAAAAATTCTGAATAACTTCATTTCTACCTGCACTAACTTTGGAACAAGTCTAATTCATGCACATATATTCAGGCTATAATACATTTCCTGTTTTGCCTCAACAGGAGTCTCTGAATCTTTAAAGTACAATCTGGAGATGACTCCTTGCATATAAATAAGTACAGTCTCTGAATCTTTAAAGTACAATATGGATATGATTCCTGGCATATGAATACTTGATATATGGCATGGACCTGGTGAATGTACAGAATTGGATACAATCCATCACACAAAATGGCACAGTCCTGTATTTCTCTATGCCTCCAGCTCTACAGCCATGCATTTTCAAGCAGATATACATATGCTTGAAACAAATCTTTTCAGCTAGGGGTAAAAGCTATGATAGCCAACCAAGATATTAAAAGAGAAAAACAACTATATAACTATGTAAAACACATTTTAGAATGCAGTAATGTTTTGCTATGCTGAGTACAATGTTTTTAAAACAAGCATATATTTAGAAACAAGTCTGAAACTAGTTTGGTCTTCCAATTTGAAAAGAAAGTGACATATGCAAAGCTGATGTTCATAAACACCACACTGAATGTTAAGAGGATCACCATAACCCACACCCCTAGTGCTGACCTGCTTTTTAGGCCACTGGATGGAATTACTTCACTGTTTATGTAACAGTAAAGGCCTTGAGTAGATTTTAAGAACTTCTTGATGACTGTCTTGTTTGCATGCCAGACTTAACCATTAAGCCCTGACTATTTTATGTTAAGCTAAATAATTTTAAGACTGGGTATATATCTTTTTTTTTTTAAGTGCAGTTGCAGACAAAGCTCCTTCCCTGTAATATCTATAAACAAAAGGTCTTCCTGTTTTTCAAGCTACTGATACTTTCAAAACACACATTTAATATTTTTGCTAGCTTAAGGAGACAATGACTTCTAAGCATTTATGCCCAAGATGACAAGCATTTTACTAACACAGTTCAACTGCAGAAATTAATACTTTATTTTGAAGAAAAATGAGTTAAAAGGCTTTTCCAAAAGGCATTTTAATAAGCCTCATCTCTAAATTTGAATATTAAGATTTACCACTGCATATACACCTGATTATTGCAAGTGGCAAACATATATTTTTAGGAAATCTATTTGATGTGAGAAGTATACAATGAAAGCAGCAGCTTGGAGAAGTAAATATAGGTTTCTGTCCTATAGAAAGAGATCTTCTAAAAACACAGCCTGGGTACTGTAGCCTAGAGGATGGCTACAAACAGCTAGAGTAGACAGAGACCAGGATGATGTGGATATGCCAGGATGCTTGTTTTGAATTTCTACAAAGTTATGAAGCTTTCTCAGTGGCCTTGTTATAAGTCTCTGTCTTAGCCTAAACTTCTCCATAAAGTAGTTGCATAATAATTATATATGCCTTGTAAATGGAATTGTTAGTTTGTTCCCAGTTCTGCCTAGCCTGTACAAACACCTCCTCTTTAAATGAAACCTTCCTTTCAAATATAGCTTTGAAGTGAGTGTTACCTCTGCAAACCCCATTCTTTCAACAGAACCTAATCATTCAAAGCTTTGCCTAACATCTTGCAGGGAAAACAGAGTAAACAACAGACAACATGATCTCCCTGCCAGGTGACAGTTGTTTTGCCATTTGTCCCCTATGTAACGGGTATAGGAGACTTCCCCCAGAGCTCAGAATATGGTTGGGGGCACTACTGTTCAACTGAGTCTAGACAGGTAGCACACAGAAAGCACGGGTGAACCAAGCTAGATGCTGGCCACAAAAAAATAACCTATCATCAAGAAATTGGTTGTCAGCGCCAGGTATCACCCTTTCAGCACAAAAGCCTGAATGCATTTTTAAAAATCATATGCATCAGCTATAAACACCCACCAGTATGTGGGGAGTTCCTTTTGTTTTGTATATTACTAAGTATTTATGTTCATACTGGAAAACTAATTTTCCCTCAAACTCTGAAACTTATCCATTCAACTGTTAGAACCTGAATATTCATGAACAAGTCCAGAAGGATCCCCCTCCTCAGCCATTCCAAATGTAGATCATAATCTACCAGATGGGTGGAGATATCTGATATGGTCCAACTGTTTAACAATAACAGCAACAACACAGTTTCACCTCTTGTCCACAAATTAGGCTGCTGGAATTAAGAAAGCTCGGGAGTGCATTTTTCTTTGGAAAGACTGCACTTAGTTCTGATTCCAAAACCAAAGTCATGGTCTGAGCCATGTGCTGAGAGAAGAGGCGCCTTGCTCCCTAATTCTGCTATGTTTACCTCTCAACTCCAAGTCCAGCCATGTTTCTGCCCCTCACCTGTTTTTGAGTCACAATTTTGCACATGATCTAATTTCTGAGTCAGGAATTTTCACCCAAATCCAACACCCCCCCAAAAAAAGAATCTTGTAAAAAATGTAGATCCTGGAAGCCTGAGGTCTGTCCACTCTTGCCTTTGACAACACAGGAAACAGAGAAAAAAGCATAGCACCTCTGAAGCTCAGACATTTGCACAGGCCAACCCTATTTCCTTCAAAAGGAAGTCTACAGAAAAGAAAAATATACATCATCCATCATTCAATGTTCAGAAGATTTTACTGCTTTGCTTTTGCATAAGTGTGTATCCTACATCTATCAAATATGTTTTGGGACATTTTAACCTATATGCTTAGTCCCTATTTTTCTCTCCTTTCCTCCTTCCTTTGCATGTATGTTTTTAAAAAGCCTGTAAAAATTATGTTTAAATGTTTAATATGTTTAAAGTCCTTTTGATCTGATAAGATTTACTCTCAATGTGCACAATGTGCACTCTCAATCACCGCCTTATGTCTTGTTTGCTACTCTGGATTTGCTTCTTCATAAACGAACCAGGAGCAGGCCCTGAAAACACCTGATGCTTTAGTGAAACTCAGATGTGATTGTGATCAATCTCTTGGTGGAGAGACTACTGGGAGGCCTCTAACTCGAGCTACACATAAAAGAATATTACACACAACTACCGTATTTGCAGGTGTACAAGATGCACCCGAGTATAAGACGCACCCCATTTATACACTGGCAAATACTATCTGCCAGCAGATAAGACACGCTGGCACGTAAGACACCCCACTTTCAAACAGTATTTTTCAGGGGGGAAAGTGAGTCTTCTATACCAGCAAATACAGTATCCACAAGGATATAGGCTAACAGGGCATGGGTGTTGGAATACATAACAACCGCATGAGTGGGGTCACCTGGTGGAGGAGAGGGCTGCTAAAAGATTTTGGTCCCACCCCCATGAAAGAGGAGGCATCTCCCAAGCTGGCAAAATAAGGGTGCAGAAATAAGACACGGGGGGGTGAGGAGCAGCCTTTGAGCAGCCTTGACTCTTGCTGCTCTGGGAAGTCGCTGGCAGGCTCGTTGCCCAACGACAAACACTTCGGGGGAGGCGTGCGTGGACGTGCAGAGAGCGCTCTCCCGCTCCCCGCCCCACCTCACCCCCTTTCCCTTCACCCCTTGTGGGGTCCCACCCCCTCCCATTGTTTGTTTTTAACATTAAAGAAAAAAAAACCTTTCAGCGCAAGCCCGTCACCAGCCGTTGTAGGCCTGCACCCAAAAAAACAAGCCGACCCCATATCTCTCCTCCTCGCCTTCCCCCCTTTTGGGTATCACCATCCGGGTCTTTTCGGGGTTGGTGAGGGTGGGCCGCTTCACCAACGCGAGGCCCGGCCACAATTCTGAGGGGGGCGGCGGGGAGGAGGACCGCTAGCTCGCTCGCTCGCTCGCTCGCTCGCTCGCTCCCTCCGTCCCTCCCCTGAGGTAAAGGGGGCCTAAGGCGGCGGCGGCGGCGGCGGCCCTTCCCCCTCAAATACCTGTCCTGGGTGTTTATCATCCTCGGGGCTCGGCAGGACGGACAGGGGCTCGGGAGGAGGCGCTCGCTCTCGGGCCTCACAGCAGCTCCTCCCTTTACGAGCGCCCAGCTCGAATTGACTGATTTACTAACGCTGCCGCCGCTGCCAATAATAATGCCAGCCCCCCGCCTGCCCCGTTACTCATCTACATAACCACGCCTCCTCTGCCGCCAGGCTGCCTGGGAAACCGGCCGCTGGAAACAAAGGCGCGGGGGGAGGCGCGGGGGAGGTGAGCGGAAGGGAGGCTGGTCGCGGCAGACACTTGTTTAGGGTGGCGTCTACTGCGCAAGCGCGAACGGGGGGGGCGCGTGAGGGAGAGAGGAGGGCGGCTGCGCCGAGCTGGTCCCGGGCCTTTGGAAGGTGGCGCGTGGGCCGCCGCGGGGTCGGCTGTTAAGCAAGGGTCGGTTGTTAAGCCAGGGCTCCCAGGGGAGCAGCCTTCCTATGGATTTATTTACTAGCATATTTACCTGGCCTGGCCTGGGGTTTTATTTTCTCATAGGTAACACGTGTTAGGAATACCTTAGGAAGTACCTTGCCTTACTTTAGGAATTAGGTGTGGTTGAAACACAACAGGTTTGAGACCCTGTGTCTCTAATCCCCTGCACTGCGTTGTCCAGTAGCTGTAACTCCCCCCCCCATTTCCCATTCCAGGCCCTATTCAGAGTTGTCAGCATACAGAGGTTTGGTTTCTGAGGGAATATAGGGCCCTTCTCCTTGCTGCTGGGTGTCGTCTCCATAGCAACCAGCCAGGCCCCAGAGCTCTCTGGCTGGGAATATAGCCAATCAAATGAGATCTTTGCCTGCCAGACCTAGACAAACTCACAAACTTTGACTTTTATATATTAGGTTTATTTACTGTGCATAACAAATGACTGTGGCATCATCTGCCCCCGCCTCCTGCTTTCCCTTGTTTTCTTGACTTTAGCTGCAAGTGTGGGTGGAGGAAGAATCTGTTTTCCCAGTCGTGATGTACTCTTATTTGTAGGTGATCTAGAATTGGTAGGAAACATGGTCTTCACGAAAGACAGCTTTGCAATGCACACATCCATTGGGTGTGTATTTACTTGTACATATGTTAGGGATATACACAGGTATAAGGTCAGCTTACACCTGCAGAATTCTGTTGTTGCTGTGGAGGTTTTTACTGTCATTATTTAAATATAGTGATATAATTACTTTCCATAAAGAGAAAGGGGGAAAAGCAGGCCAGTTCCATACTGGACAGTTACAGCGCTATTATTCCACTTTCAACATCCTATGGAATCCTAGGATTTGCCTTGAGACCCCTCCCTAAACTGCAAACCCCAGGATTCCATAGGATGTTGAAAGTGGAATAATAGCACTATAACATTCTAGTGCAGAAACGGCCTCAGAAAATGACCATGGGGCCTAAATGATGTAGAGCAGTACTGAAGACAACAGTTCCCTTAGACACATTAAATGTAAGATCCTAGTGATTTCAAGTTAAGTTAAACACGTACAAAGCATTCTGAGCCATTTTCCAAAACATCTTGTTCTGCTGATAATAGTTGGAACACTGGACTAAGATATAAAGAACAAGTGCAAAATACATACTTTGAAAATACTTGTTTATTGATGAGTATGTATGTATGTCATAGCCTTTTGCTGCTCAGTTGATGCCACTGCATTTTTTTTAATAGGAATTCTGCATAAAATTGGTTTAATTGTTTGTTGGGGTGGGCCCTGGGCTATTAAGCCAGAGTCTACCCAACATGTGTGGTGTTAAATAAACCACTGAGTTCAGTCTACCATTGGACATCATTCATGAACCCTAAAGGTTTTTTTGTTTCAATCCCCTTCATTACTTCTCATGTGCATCCCCCACAGGCCTGTCCTCAGCCGCTTACTGGCTGGTGGAGAGTAGGAAGCATTGGAGAAGCATCTAGCTGTCTTCCAATAGCCAGCTGCACAACAGTAAAGGCACCCTCCAAGACTTCTGTGGGTTCTCCAGAGGTCCTGAAGGATAATGTCGTTCAATCAATCAGTCAGTCAGTCAGTCACTTTATTTACCATAAACCCCTCCTTTCTCCCAAACCAGTTTACAGAATTAAAAGCGAGTTAAGTAAAACCCACACATAGCTAAAAATGTAAGATAGAGAGTAAAATAATTTTAAACCATCTACAGAAAATTAAACCCATGTATAGTTGGCTCTCCACATTCGCTAGGGTTGGGGCACAGGAACCCCATAAAAGTGAAAAAAAGCACAAATACCAAAATATGTGTGCACCTCTGGGGAGGAGGCTGAGGCATGGTGGAGAGAACAGGCACCCAGGGTCCAAACCAGGTCAGGGAAAGAGAGGGAAGAAGGGTATGTGTTGTCATGGTGGCCCTATACTTTCTATCATCTATCTCCTTCCTTGCAGGTAGGAAGGCACTGGGAGAGTGTTCAAGGTGCTAAGAAACTGGGCAGCCATCCTTAGCTGGCCAGGCAGTGGCTGGGGAAGAGGAGGAGGACCAGAAATGGCTTTTTTTAAAGGGCTGCACAGCCTGATGATAGAATAATAGAGTTGGAAGAGACCCCAGGGGCCATCCAGTCCAACCTCCTGCCATGTAGGAACCCACATCAAAGCACTCCTAACAGATGGCCATCCAGCCTCTATTTAAAGACCTCCAAAGAAGGAGACTCCACCCCACTCCAAGGCAGTATATTCCACTGCTGGGCAGCTCTGACCATCAGGAGGTTCAGTGGAATCTCTTTTCCTGTAGTTTGAATCCATTGCTCCTTGTCCTAGTTTCTGGAGCTGTGGAAAACAAGCCCATTCCCTCTTTGATATGACATCCTTTCATATATTTGAACATGGCCATCATGCCCCCTCTTAAGCTTCTCTTCTGCAGACTAAACATCTCCAGCTCCCTAAGCCAGTCTTCATAGGGCATGGCTTCCAGACCCTTCACCATTTTGGTCGCCCTCCTCTGGACACATTCAAGCGTGTCAATATCCTTCTTGAAATGAGGTGCCCAAGAAGGAAAGTTCCCAGGAAAAGAAGTGATGGGTGGGGAAAGAGTTGGAGAAACTTGCAGATATTCAAATCTGTGAAAGGTTAAACCTGCAAGTGTGGAGAGCCAACTGGTAAACATTAAATGCACAGATTAAAACTCATACAGTACTAAAACTGCCTGTTATATAAAACAATCAGTTCCACAATGCTTGCTGGAATAGAAAAGTCTTAACTTACCAGTGAAATGACAGCAAGAAAGGAGCCAACCCACCACCACCCCCGCCATAGGAAGTGAGATCCAACATGTAGGAACAGCTACAGAGAAGAGCCTCCCTGTGTTCCTACAAAGCATGTCTGTGAAGGTGGTGGGATTGAGAGAACTGCTTCCCCCAGAGTTTAATCAGGTTCATACGGGAAAACGCAGTAGCCCGGAAGTGAGCATCTGGTTCTGCGTCTGGTTGTAGAGACACAGCTGGTTCTCCAATCCCCTCTTGCTCTCCCTGGGCCACTAAATGGCCTTATGGGGAGTTATGAGGAGTTTCAGAAGGAGGTGAATCCTGTGTTAATGGAGAAACTATGGTAATAGTTCTGCCTGGGTGGACCTTTATGACGTGTCTCCTGATGCAGAATCTTGGCCTTGGTGTCTCGGTTCAGTCGCACAGTGTTGCCATTCAACACCAGGGTTGTGTAACAACTCTACCCAGAGAGATTTATGCTATCAAACACTGATGTAGGATCTCAGTCCAAATCTTCTTTGGCCATTTCCGCACTGGTCTAGTATAGTGCTATTATTACACTTGCAACATCCTATGGAATCCTCAAAGGCCCCTCCCTAAACTGCAAACCCCAGGATTCCACAGGATGTTGAAAATGGAATAATAGCACTATAACAATCTAGTGTGGAAATGACCTTTGTCTTTTTTGACACAGAGCTGGCAATCAGAAGGCACACTGTGTAGCTGTTCTTTTTCTCAACAGACTTTCAGCTGTGACAGAGAAAAAACACAGAAGAAACAAGGGAGAATTACAAGCAGAGAATGTCTAGATCGAGGGAGGTACTGGTACCACGCTACTCTGCTCTCATCTTGAATACTGTGTCCAATTCTGGGCACCTCAATTCAAGAAGGACATGGTCAAGCTAGAGCAAGTCCAGAGGAGGGCGATCAAAATGGTGAGAGGCCTGGAAGCCATGCCCTATGAGGACAGACTTAGAGAGCTGGGTATGTTTAGTCTGCAGAAGGTTAAGAGGGGACATGATAGCCATGTTTAAATATTTGAAGGGATGCCATGTAGAGGAAGGAGAGGGCTTGCTTTCTTCTGCTCCAGAGACCAGGACAAGGAGCAATGGATTCAAGCTACAGGAAAGGAGATTCCACCTGAACCTCAGGAAGAACTTTCTGACAGTCAAGGCTGCCCAGCGGTGGAATACGCTTCCTCGAAGTGTAGTGGAGTCTCTTTCTTTGGAGGTTTTTAAGCAGAGGCTGGATAGCCATCTGTCGGGAGTGCTTTGAGGGTGTTCCTGCATGGCAGGGGGTTGGACTGGATGGCCCTTGGGGTCTCTTCCAACTCTACATTTCTATGATTCTATGACATCATGTGAAGGTCCCATAAAATTCAGTGAAAGAGACAAGAAGATGGTATGATGCTAAAACCTTTATCTGCGACTACTTATTTTCCAAGTTATTTTTGTTTCGTGTTACTGAGGAGATTCTGGAGACCTCAGTTGATGGGGAGGGCAATTTGGAAGAAGACAGTTTTACTGACACCAGATTGCTTAAAGGCTTAACTATCACAATCAGCACAGTGTATTATACCCAGAAACAAACCATAAACCAAGGGAATCTTTTTTTAAATATCAGAAATAAATATTTCTATAGTTCTTAACCTGAGCCAGAGTTGGACACACACTCAAGAGCCTAGAGATCTCACTTGGATGCCTCATGAACTGCAGAGGGATTCACCACAATCTTGCTGCTACCAGTTCAGGATTACTGGAAGCAATGAAGTATAATTTCTGATCGTCTGCAGGGAATTTTTAAAAGGTGGGGGAGTCTGGCCGGTTTGAGTGTTGGACTAAGAAAATGACAAAAAATGTAGAAAATGCCTGTCAAAATCCATCAAAAATGCACTTAAAAATTACCTTTTTAAAGGTGCTTTTTAAAAAAGTTACTTTTAAAATCAGAGTTGTTAATTGTTATATAAGTAAAGTGTCTCTGCTTATGTTGGTTTCTAAATTTAACTTCATGACTCCTTCATTACTCTTCCCCCCCGCAGTAACTCATGATTATAGGTAACTGTGTTACTTATACTTCATTACTTCTAAAGCTGTGGCCAAATTAGCTGCTTCCTTACTTTGCAGGAAGTCAAAATCAAATTAAGAGTCCAAGTTCAAAAGAAGCCTATTAACTGTCATTCCTCACATGCCCTCCTACCTCCCCCGCTTCTAATTTAATGTCCCTGTTAGAAGAAGAACTCTATTTATATTTCTCAGAAAAAAACAAATTTGTCCTTTTCCCACAGAGGCCAGGCCTCTGGCTGATTGTTGCTGGAGGAAGTTGGAATGTGCTACATATTATTTTTAGGATTTGCATGGGAAAGAAAGCTTTTACTCTTTCGTTTCCGGTCCCAAGGATGTAAAAAATATTGACTGGATGCCATACCTAAAGCTCCTCCTCACCCTTTGCAGGGCTGTTGATGTAAGGATAGACGGACGTGGATATGAAAACTACATATCATGCTTCCAACTCCTTGGAGAAAAAGGAGCGGGAAACTGTAATTTGAAACAAAATTAATTAATTTATATTAGCTGTTATTATTAAAATTATTCATAAAGGAAATAGTGCTAGTTATTATTTTCATTTATTTATAGGGTGCTATCCCTGTACACGGCATCTTAAAAGTAAAGTAACAGAATAGTTCCCTGCCCTCAGGCGTACAGTCTAATGCAATGGTTTGGAAAAAGTGCTCAACTAGGACTACAGACTTGGGTTAAAATCTCCACTTATGCATGAAACTCACTGGACTAGTGCTACTCAGAGTGGTAGTGCATGGACTGGTGCTGATCCACAAGTCATCAGCTGCCAGGCCCTGAATTGCTTGCAGAAGAGAAAGAAACAACTGGGCACAAATAGGGTACTGTTCCCTGGCACACTAGGAAGAAAATTTGTCAATTCCCCCGCCACAGATAGCTTAAGAAGAACTTACTGTGATGACCTCGGGCTAGTTGCTATTTCATAGCCCAACTTACCCTACTAGCATTTCCACCAAGCATAATTCTGTCCCCCTCAATGAAATTTTGCTTCAAACTCCAATTTTTTAGCATTGCTGAATGAAAATCATTAATGGCTAGACCTCTTATATTTGCTGTATTCACACTCCTTTGGTAACTTTGGGTGGTCTCTTTTCTTTTGATGCCTAAACTTTAGTTCTAAATGCTTGGCTGATGTTTAAAGTTACTGCAGCGCTAAATTGGTTGGATTCAACCAACCACAGCCTGAAAATATTTTCTAAAAATCCAAAAAGCAAACTTTGATTTTTCCATTTTATATAAGAGATACCATTTTACTACACCATTGTACATAATGGAAGTTGAGCATCTTCGAATGTTGGTATCCAAAGGTGGTCCTGGTACCAAACCCAGCAGATACCAAGGGCCTACTGTACTAAGTTGGCTAGACAGTGGATTTGTAATTAGTTGACACACTAAACTGAAACAATAATCACAAATGGGTCATCTTCATCCCTAGAGAGAAGTGACTATTTGGGTGCCTCAGAGTTTTGTCCTGGGACCAGCATCGTTCAGCATCATTATAAATGACTTGGATGACAGAATACAAATCATGCTTATAAAATTTTTAGATAACACCGAATGTGTGTGTGTGTGTGTAGCTAATAGCCCAGAAGAAAGGATCAGATTAGAGAACTGGGTGAAAATTAACAAATTTATAAATGTAGGGTGCTATATTTAGGCAGGAAAAATAAAATACACAATATAGGATGAGTGACATCTGGCTTGAAAGCAGTACAGTCAGTCCTCCATATCTGCAGATTTTGAATCCACGGATTCAAGCAACCATGGCTTGAAAATCTTCCTCCTTCAAAAAATACCATTTTGATTTTGCCATTTTATATAAAGGATCTCATTTTACTACACCATTGTACATAATGAGACTTGAGCATCCATGAATTTTGGTATCCATGGGGGGACCTGGAACCAAACCCTAGTGGATGGTGAGGGCCCATTGTATATGTCAAAAGGATCTAGGGTTCTTTGCAGACCACCTGCTAAGCATGACTTGGCTGCTTTGGTATCATAATAGTTCTAGAAGGATATTGGCTAGTTGAATCATGTCTAGACAATGGTGACCAAGATGATCAAAGATTTGAAAGCCAAGCCCTATGAGGAGTTGCTTGGACAGCTGCATAGCTGTAGCTTGGAGAAGAAAAGACTAACAGATGATAAGATGATCATTAAATACCTGAAAGGTTTTTATTCATAAGATAGAGCGAGCTTGTTCTCTGCTGCTACAGAGACCAGTAGACAAACTAATGGATTCAAATTACAAAAAGATGGATTCTTCCTAAACTTTATTGTAAGAGCTGTTTGACAGTGGAATAGGCTGCCTTAGGGGAATATTAGACTCTCCTTCTGTGGAGATTTTTAAAGAGAAGTAGGACAGCCATCTTTGAAGAGTGTTTGAGTTGTGCATCCCCAGATAGCAGGGGATTGGATTGGACTGCCCTTGCAGTCCCTTGCATCTCTACAATTGTATGATTCTGCTTCATGACAGTACAAATCCAGGGACTCGCAGGATGGGAACATGCAAACTGCTATAATTGTGTAGTTTGGATAAATCCAAGAAGTTTGGGACAGAAAGGGAAAAACGAAGAAGCCATGTGGAAAGAAGTCCCTGGGAGAGTTAACGTGGCAGGAGGGGCAATTCTGGGCTATTGGTTGTTCGCCATATGAAGACTTTGGTATGTAGATTTGAGGTTTAGGACCTTTTCCTTATCACTAGCATATTTATTAATGGATGTATTTAATTCCCCAGAGAAACTCTTGCTTCCAGCAAATGACTTTCATAGATGGAAAAATAACGGGAAGCAAGAAGGCTGACATTTCTGCGCAGTGGGTTGGTCAGTAACATGCCCTCCAACATCTTGTAGTTGAGAGCCAGAACATGTGTGGCCGAACAATGTCAGAATGTGGTCAAGATGGCAATAGTTATTAATGCAGAGGAACACACAAGCCAGGAGAGGCTGCAGCACTTTGCTTTTACCTGAGTCTACTGGGAGGACAAAAATCCACCCTCTTGGCTGCTGAATTAATTGAATGCAAACTAGTGTTGCCCTTTGAACTCAGTTTTCAGCAAGTGAGGTACACTGAGGACAAAGATGGGAAATGGGAGGAGGTGAAAGAACCTGGAACATTTTAAAAGCAGTTGAAAAAGTGGGATGACAGAGGATTAATTCAAACTGTCCCTGCAGAATTGGGATGATTGTTACCACAACAGCTCTCCATTCCCTACAGATTATAACCCCAAAACTGGAATCAAGGTGAAAGAAACCAGGAAGGGAGAACTGAACCCTTAGGCTGTCTTTGGCTGCAGCTGTGCAAGACAAGCACACTGGCCAGTTGCCTGAAGGAGGAGGAAGAAGGGGCAGTGCGTACAGATTTGCTGTCTTGGAGATGTTGTTCTAATGCATCCCTCTTCTTTTCCCTTCTCCCCTCCCCCAGCATAATTCCTGAGAGTCTCTTCCAATGGTCTCCTGGCATCTCCCCAAAAGCTGTGCTAACAGGAAGGGCAGCAGGCCGTGGGAACAGATCCGGCGAGATGGCTCCCTGCAGTAGCCAGGGCCAGCTGCTTCCCCTGCCACCCCTTTTTCCCCGTGGCCCATTCAGCGCGGAAATCAAAGACAATACGCCAAGGCTGAACCAAACTCTTCTGGCTAGGCTGACCCACACAGATTAACCTCACATGCTGTGCACCCTGCTTTGTGCTCATGCACAAATGCGCACGGCATGCTTGGACATGACACAGGTTTCTGTGCTCTGCATGCGCATATGTGCAACTGACAATTTGTGCGTTGTACTCCTGGATATTCCTGCATCTAGGGTCCATACAGGGGCATTAATAAAGTGTATGTTTCTGTTAGTGCACAAATGCAAAAGCATCTTTTTCTTAGCAGCGAGAATCAGAGCTTGGAAAATGTTTTTGAACAACAATTCTCAGAATTCCCCAGCCAGCATCTCAGGAATTCTGAGAGTTGTAGGCCATAAAAGTACATTTTCAAAGCTCTGTAATAAACTGCATATCATCCATTTAAAAACTTGAGCGTATGAAATCGTTTTCGCCACAGCTTAGAATAGGCCAATAATCCACCCTACCAACTCGCTCCTTGCTTAGAAACTTTTTTTTAAAAAAACATTTCACTTGCAAAATGGAAGCTCAGGCTGTGCTGTGATGATCTTGTAGAAGTGCTTTTGATTTGCAACTTCCTGTTATGACACTGGCAGCAATACAGATGCTGAAGGGAGTGTTAAGTGGAAGCCATCTTGAAGCAGCAAATCCAGATCTACCTATTCAGCAGCACCTTTGGAAGGAGGCCACTTGAGGATCTAACATTTTTGCCACATGATTTAAGAATAAAAAGCTTGCCTAAATAATAATGAATTTCTTTGCCTGGCAGTGACCTGAGGACTCTAGCACACTACACTGCGATGGAAAAATTCTGTGGAATTCTGGGCTTTGTAGTTTAGTGAGGCCCAAGAGTTCTGTGGCTGAGAATTCAAAATGCTCCTCCCTAAACTGCAAATCCCAGGATTCCATATTACATTGCCATGGCAGTTAAAGTGAAATAATAGTGCTATAACAGCATAGTGTGATAGAGCCCTGAACCTCGCATGGAAAAGAGTTCCATAGCCTTGGAGCGGCCACTGAAAAGGCTGTCTCCTGTGTCCTTGTGATGGTGGTGGCACTGAGAGAAAGTCCTCCCAAAGATCTTAAAACTCAAGCTGGCTCATACAGGAAGTTACAGCCTTTCAAATACACTTCCCTCACGCTACTGCAATGTTTAATGTTATTAATAAAAGTGGTCCCACAAGGGGATATGGATGGAAATCAGCCCTATTTTAAAGGTCTCCTGACCTCCTTTAGGACAAAGATAAGCCTTTTCCCTCCAACCAGGAAATATCAGAGTCACTTCCGATTTGGGAAAAAGCCCCCCACCACATTCATCCGAAAGCACCTCAGCTCCGCCCGCCCCCTAATATGATAAAAGTGTCCCTCACAACTCTTATAGGCGGTTCACAGGATATTTCCTGACATTTTAAAAATATTTTTATCAAATGCAATGAGGTACTGGGTGGGAGATTTGGAGAGGCCACATTGGGGGCCCTGAAGTCAACAGACCGACCATGGGATGCACTTCCCTCCACTCCTGGCATGGGGTGACTGGAAAGGGATTTTTTAGTGGACCGCCGATGAACTACCTTCTATTCTTGAACTCAGAACAAAGTCCTGGACTCACGGTTCTTTAATTCCAAAGATGCCCTTTTTCTACCAGGCTCCAGTTGCTGGATCGAGGAAAAGTCACAATAGATCCAAGAAGTCTGAAAGCTGTTCATTTCTAGTCTAAATGGAAACTAGATTTACTCTGTACTGATGTGGCTGTTTTTTATTTCTTCTGTCTGCTCCTACACTACACCTTTATAACACTTTGATGCCACTTGATACCACTGCCATGTCTACATCCTACAGAATCTTGGGATTTATAGTTTTTTTAGGCACTGAAGCTCTTTGGTAGAGCATTCTAAATAGCCTTTCTTAAACAGCAAATGCCCCAATTCCATTTCATGGAATCATGGCAGTTGAAGTAGCATCAAACTACTATAACTGTGTAGTCTGGAGACTTTAGAACTTGTCCTGCAATCCCTGTATTTGCTGTTTTACCTTTTATTATCTTGGACATAGAAATTAGGTAGTCCCCTTTTGTATATCATTTCCCAGTAATTGAAAAGATTTCAATTTAAACAAGCAATCAGTTCTTCCGCTGCCTAATTTATGAATTGTTAATGTTTGCTCTTTATAGTTCCAGCTTTGGTCTGCTTTTATTTTTATGTGTTTTAAAATAGCATGTAGGCTGCCTTGAGTGTCTTGTTGGTTGAATGGAATGAGCAGAAAATAGAATCATGCATTAGGGATACCAGTTGAAATAAGAGACCTGGGCCATTTCCACATTAGATTATTATAGCGCTGTTATTCCACTTTCAACATCCTATGGATTTGTCAAAGGCCCCTCCTTAAACTGCAAACGCCAGGATTCCATAGGATGTCGAACGTGGAATAATAGCACTATAACAGTCTAGTGAGCAAGTGGCCCAGGGTCCTGCATCTTTAATGGGTGAGCAGAAAACAGAATTTTCAGCAGGTGTTACAAGCAACATCTGCTAAATTCCTCCCCCCTTTCTACACAGCCACTAAAGGGACAAGAACTCTGTCCCTTATTTCACCTGACTACTCTAAATTGCATACAAGAATAATTATTTGTACTTGAAATTCATTTTTCTTCTATCCTTCTTCCAGGGAGTTAACAGCAGCATACAAGATGCATGTATCACTTTTGGTCCTGCAGCAACAACTCTAGGAGGTAGGCTAAGATGGGAGATAGTTAGTGGGAGTGATGTAGCTGTTGGAGGGTTAAAATGAGAGCATTTTCCCCAAAATAAGAATTCTGTCCATCTAAAATTTTCCCTTGGTCCCCAGATTTCTAGAATTGCAGTACTGTATCTTACAGCTTGAGAGCCGGCATGGCATAGTGGTTTGAGTGTTGAACTGTGACCCAGGAGACCCGGGTTTGATTCCCCGCTTGGCCAGGGAAACTCACTGGGTGACGTTGGGCACACATCACACATTCCCAGCCCCAGAAAATGTTGGGATAGGTTTGCCTTAGGGTTGCCATAAGTTGGAAATGGCTTGAAGGCACAATAGCAGCAGCAGATCTGCAATAACAGCAGATCTTAAAACTTCAGGTGAACATTTAGAAACACAGTTTAGACATCCAAGAAAAGGAGCAGGCAAAATTCTCAAGGGAACATGAGACCACAACGGCCATCGAGTGTGTGCTTGTGAAAGCTATGCAGTGGAGAAAGCTGACAAGAAGAGAATCAACTCATTTGAAATGTGGTGCTGAAGAACAGTTCTGCTGTCACCCTGAACTGCTGAAAAGACAAATAAATGGGCCATAGAACAAATCAATCCTGAATTCTCACTAGAAGCCAAGATGACTAAACTGAGGCTATAGTACTTTGGACGTATGAGATGATGTGACTCACTGGAAAAGTCAGTAAGGCTGGATAAAGTTGAATGCTGTAGGAAAACAAGATGATCGCACTACAGGTAGATTGACTAAATAAAGGAAACCATGGCCCTGAATTTGCAAGACATGAGCAGGACTGTTAATAATAGAGTTTCTTGGAGGTCTCTCAATAGCATCACTCTAAGTCAGAGCCAACCCAATGGCAATTAAGAATATGAGCATGTCGTGCATGCTATCTGCCCATAGATGGCGGCATAAGCTTTTGCAGCAGAAGGCATAGCCTTGTTTGCAGCTCTTCCATGGGAAAAAAAAGGGAAACTTTTGCAGAGGAAGAGGCGGCATGATGCTTGGAAGATCTCCCTGATATTCTTCTGGAAGGCCATCCTCCTACCAACTGAACAAGGTGCCATCAAAATAAGAAGAGCCTGGCCAAAAGTCTGTCTACCCTCTTTGCCGCAGCGGCTATCCAGATGTCACTTAAGGCAATAGGACTTCTGCTGTTGCTCCCCAGCAACACTCAGCTGCCTCTGATCTGATAGGTTGCCTGGCAGGCGCTTTCTTGGATATCAGGAGCCTGGTTGCACTGCTGTGTTGCCAGAAGAAATCTTGCTTCTCTTATGCAGCAACAGCCAAGGAAGATGATCGTTGGTGGACAACGGAGGTTGAAGGCGAATGAAACTTAGGGTCACAGAATTGCTTGGGAAAGCTACTTTTTTGGTCTCTAAAGTCCAGTTTGCATTACGGAATTGCCCAGCTAGCATGGGGGGTGGATTTTGGAGTGATTCAAGGAGTTTGAAGCCCCCAAAAGTAACTTCCCCACACTTTGATTTCTGGCTCTCACTCCACAATTGCTTAAAACCAGAGCTTGGAAAATATGCGCTTTTGGTGCTTCAGCTCCCATAATCCTCAGACAGGATGGGGATGGTCCATGCCAGGGATAGTCCAAGATATTTTGCTGGAAATCTGAGTTAAAATCCCCACTCAGCCATGGAAACCCACTGGGTGACCTTAGGTAAGTCACCCTCTCTCAGCCTCAGAGGAAGGCAAAGGTAAATCCCTCTGAATAAATCTTGCCCAAAAAAACCCTGTGATAGGGCAGCCTCAGGGTCACCATCAGTCAGAAATTACTAGAAGACATACAACAATGTGTGTACAATTCCCTTTTTTCCTCAATATTAATATATTTGGTGGAACAGTGTGTGTTTGTGAGCCATATATGGGTGTGTACATCACTGTTGCCACTTTGTTAGTGACATGCAGCAATGGGCAACCAAGCTGTGACACAGATTGTCTGGCCAGGGTGTGCTTTAGCACACAACCAGTGTTAACATTACCTCAAATGTTGTGATGCAGTGACTGCTGTTCTAGCCCCCAAAGAAATTTGTGGAAAATACAATAAAGATGGAAGGGAGAATTTGGAACACTAAAAAAAATGTTGACTTTGGCTTATGGCAACCCTACGAGAATGAGAAGCCTCTAAGATTCAGAGTAATCAACAGTCCAGCTCAGATCTTACAAACTCAGGACTGTGGCTTCCTTGCTTGAATCCATCTACATGTAATGCAGTCTTCCTCTTTTCCTACTGCCTTCCACTTTACTAAACATGAGTATCCTTTCCTATTAGTCACATCATGTCATGATATGTTCAGAGTATGACACCCTCAGTTTAGTAATCTTTGTTTCTAGTGGGAATTCAGGCTTGATTTGCTCTAAGGCCCATTCCCTTGTCGTTTTAGTAGCCATGGTATTTGGCCAGTCTGGCCATTAGGCAAAGTGAGATGGCTGCTTTGGAGAGTGGATGCTGGAGGATGGAAAGCTCCATTCTTGGTTATTTCTCTTGGAGCACCCTGACGGTCTCCATTCCTTTGAACTGGCATCCCAACAGCAATGATGCTGATCTGATTGTTGCCTGTTGAGAGCAATGAGTCTGAATCCTTTTATCAATAGACAGTACCCTTAAGAGAGCCTCACACAAAACTCAGTAGAGAGACATCTAGCCAGAACTTGAAAACATTCCTCTTTTTTATTATTATGTTTTTGGACCATACTTCTCATGATGCCCCCAGCCACATATGAGTTGTGGTCCAAAAAGGAACTTTTCCAAGCTGTGCATCTAGCCTGGGCCACATGCCCTAGCAGGCATCCTGTTTGTACCTATATTGTTGTACTCACTTGACAA
The DNA here is from genome assembly GCA_948472985.1 of Iguana delicatissima. Classification (NCBI taxonomy): domain Eukaryota; kingdom Metazoa; phylum Chordata; class Lepidosauria; order Squamata; family Iguanidae; genus Iguana; species Iguana delicatissima. Next base: position 1,289,064 of record CAOKZL010000565.1, on the reverse strand, counting down.
ACTGCTATAGCACCAGTGCTACATGAACACATTTCTTTGAATAAGCACCTTGCGGAGTGGTGAGTATGTATGATGGCAAGGTATCAGAGAACAGAACTGTGTGAGCCACATGGCCAGCTTTATGTCCCCTTAGCTAACCTACTGCCCATAGTGATGCCATCCATCACCAGTGATGAAGACTCAGTTGCCTTCCCAGTTGATTCCTGTGAATGGATTTGATTGAATCATAGAATCATAGAGTTGGAAGAGACCACATGGGCCATTGAGTCCAACCCCCTGCCATGCTGGAACACAGACTAAAAGCACTCTCAACAGATGGCCATTCAGCCTCTGTTTAAAAGCCTCCAAAGAAGGAGACTCCACCACACTCCAAGGCAGTATAGTCCACTGCCGGATAGCTCTGACCGTCAGGAAGTTCTTCCTGAGGTTCAGGTGGAATCTCTTTTCCTGTAGCTTGAATCCATTGCTCCTTGTCCTAGTTTCTGGAGCAGTGGAATACAAGCCCATTTCCTCTTCAATATGACAGCCTTTCAAATATTTGAACATGGCTATCATGTCTCCTCTTAACCTTATTTTCTGCAGACTAAGCATACCCAGCTCCCTAAGCTGCTCCTCATAGGGCATGTCTTCTAGACCCTCCACCATTTTGATCGCCCTTCTCTGGACACATTTTAGCTTGTCAATATCCCTCTTGAAATGAGGTGCCCAGAACTGGACACAGTATTCCAAATGAGGTCTGACCAAAGCAGAATAGAATGGTACTATTAATTTCCTTGATCTAGGAAAGATTGGGGGATGGGGAGTTGTGCGGGTGTATCTTGTACTTTGCTTCAGACAGCAAAATGTCTCGAGTCAGCTCTGGGTGCCTCTGTCACAGCTATGCTCTCCATGGCCAGATCAACATTCAATCAGAGCTGTGCCTCCAATGAGCAATGGCTGCTCTTGTGAATTTTTCTTTGGAAGGATGGCGAGGCAACTGTACCTCCCCCTCTCCTTCCCCCTCCTGCTTTGGACCCAGCATCACATCCCATCATCTCAACTTGAGCAAAGACCAGACAGCCTACTCAATATTTCATGGCCTGTCTCCTGGCGGCCTTTGCATGTCGCATTCCCTCTCCCTGCCACTGTGCATTTCTTTCCATGCCAGCACCAGGAGAGTCAAGAATGAGATGGACTGAGTTGGAGGAGAACGAGGCAGAGGTATGTGGTGAGTCTTTCCAAATACTTGGATGGAAAAAAAAAAACCCTTTCCCCTATAAAACTATTTTTTTTAACACATGCTATCAGGCACCCACAAACCTAGAACAAATAGCACCCCCAAGCAAAAAAGCATCTTCCATGGTCTCCCTCCATTTTTGCCCATCTTCTAAATACTTTCTCCGTTTTTTCTTTTACCCACAACATCAGGCTTCATATGGCAGCTTGTCTTCCAATATGATAGGTGCTATCATTGGCCAGATATTCCCTACTGCATTTTACACAGGACAAATAAACCAGTCTTTACAGAGAAGAATAAATGAATACAAATCTGACTGCAGAAATGGAAGTATTCAAAACCCACCAGGAAAACATCTAAATCTGCTAGGGTGTTTTGTCTCTGACCTCCAAATGGCCACTTCCCAATAGAAGAACTTCTAAGACAGATGCCAGCAGGAATCGGCTGATCAGGAATTCATCAAGAGGTCTGATTATCCTCTGTGACTAGAACAGGAGTGAAGCCTTTTAAAATGTCATGACATGTGTCAGTCAACTCATCTGCTCAAAGAAATCTGTATTAGCATTGAAGGTTTGGTCATTTAATGATCGACTTTTAAGTAATATCTATTGCTTGTAATTTTGTGCGTTTCTATTTGTTTTGGCCCTTCTGATTATAACCTCTTGCCCACAGAATTAATTTAGAGGTCCATCTCTTTTGTTCCCCCTTTCTCCATGCCCTGATGAAGTGGACCACAGGCTGTGATAACCTATTTAATATGTAAAAGTCAAAGTTTGTCTGTTTGTCCACGTCAGGCAGAGAAGAACTCATATGATTGGCTGTGTCAGGCGAGAACACCTCATATGATTGGCTGCCTGAGAAGATTCTATGGAATCCTGGGGTTGGCAGTGTAGGGAGGGGCCTTTAGAATTCTTAGCCAGAGAGCTCTTGGGCATGGCCGGTTGCTATGGAGATGAGACTTAGCAGCAAGGAGGAGGGCGGTGTACTCCCTCAGAAACCGAACCACTGTATGTTAACAATTCTGAATACAGATTGGATTGGCGAATATGGAGAAAAGTTACAGATACTGGACAAGACCGTTTGGAGAATCAGAGACACAGGATCTCAAATTTGTGTATTTCAACCACATCTAATTCCTAAGGTATTTCTAACAAGTATTACCTATGAGAAAATAAAATCCCAGGCAATGCTGGGTATATATGCTAGTATCCAATAAAATGTGTTAGTCTTTAAGGGTTCTCAGCAAAATTCTCTTTAAAAATTTTATGGCATTTGTAGTCCATCTCGTGACTTTGATACACTACTCACATGCATGATTTATCCCTGTCATATAAGATGCTACATTTATACATGAGGGGATGATGAACACAGTTTCTTTAGTAGCCACTGATGGTGTACACTTACAAATAAAATGGCAAACACATAGGAATGCAGCACTGGTCACATAGACCAATGTTTCCAGCAGGTTTACAAAGGAGGTATATGATTAGTTCTGGCTTTTTAACAAATAACTGAATTAGTAGCTGCCAGCACCCTGACTCTAAGCTTTAGCTGCGTGTGGTCATCCAAATGCTCTGTTCCTAAATCGAGCCCTGACTGCTGTATGTCAAGGATACACTGGCTGAAATTCTATATCATTTTGGAATAAATATTCACTGGTAGAATTATACTAACTAGCTCTACATGTTCACCATAGCAAAAGATATGCAAAATTGTGAATACATGAAGCTGCCACTTCATTGCAAGGTGTGCAGGGGCAGTCTGCAATGCACAATAAGCATTGACACACTACTCTAGGTCCATGGTTGTGCATCTACAGTGGTACCATAAAGCATTTAATCATTTTTAATATATATATATATATATATATATATATATATATATATATATTTTTCCCCATATGTAGAACTTGACTCTGGTCACCATCAGCTGGATATGTTAATTCCATAGTGTCCACAAAATCATTCCACATGGGTAGAACAATGTATACCTGCATATGTCATCAACAAGAATTTGTTCAGCACTGCAGATTTTGGGGTGGGAAATCTGTGTTCCTCAACATGAGATTGGAACCCAAGCAGGCTATATTGGCTGGAGGATTTTGGAAGCTTTGTTTCCAAAAATAAAGTTTCTAAACTTTAAACTCTACAACATATTGGCCATCATTCTGTATCATCTACTTACTTAGCGAAGTAATTTCTCCTGGTCCAACCTCTCCCAAACCTGATGGAAATGTCATTCATCCATGCTCCAGTTGTCTCCCATGCAGCTGCTGCCTGGTGAAATTGGTTCGGAGGACATTTGATTCATCGTAGTGGGGACACAATCCATGACTGACACTGTTGCTATGATCATGTCTTCCCTCTCCCAACCTATTTCACAGGTATCAGCTGCATGAAGAGGAGTTCCATTTTGCTGTGATTGGACCAAGAGTGAATGACATGTCCACCAGATTTGGGGAGTTTGGGCTAAGTTAAGTAAGAATCCCAGCCAATGTGTTGCAGAGTTTAGAAGTGTTTTATTTGTGTGTGTGTGTGATACAGTTCCCAAATTCCTCCAGCCAATACAGCCAGCTTAGATTCCCCAACCCAAACCCTGCAGTTTTGTGCAACAATGTCCAGATTCCTGCTGATGACATATGCAGAGGTTATTTAGTTATGTATACTTAACTAAGGCCATTCTGCACTAGACTGTTACAGTGCTATTATTCCACTTTCAATATCCTATGGATCCTGGGGTTTGCATTTTAGGGAGGGGCCTTTGAATGTTTGAGGCTCCTCCCTAAACTGCAAACCTCAGGATTCCATAGGGTATTTAAAGTGGAGTAATAGCTCTGCAACAGTCTAGTGCGGAAATGGCCTAAAGAGCTGATACAGGATTCCGGCCACTAAGTTGCTCCAACAGCATCCAGCAGAGGGGAGCAATGTGTCTGTCTCTTCCCAGTTCTTTGATGGCTGAGTTAGTAGTGGGATTTTCATATGTGTGATGCTTTTGAGCGACCTGTACATTATTTGGGTCAGGTGTTTTTATTCTTTTATTTAATGGCAAAACCCACAGAATGTGTCCTCATTGCCAGTGAAGGTTTTATATTTACATTGCAGTGGCAGATGAATAGCACAGGGCACAAATTTTGAAGACGAGGAGTAGTTAAGAAATTGCAGGTTTGGGGAAAGGCATGAGGACTTAACTGTACTTTACAATGTCATGTTGATCTTCAATTGGTCCATAAGTGGTACCTTACACCTGTTCAACTGAGTTATATCATGAAAACAGCATCATTTAATTGTTGGAGGGGCTGTGGTTCTAAGGGTACTTACCTTCATATGTGGATATCCTGCCCTGTTGTAGCCCATTTTTGGTCAGAAGTTTTAAAAAATATTGGTATGGTTACAAAGCAAACAGTAATTGTTTGTCCTACCCTCCAGCTGTTTTCAATATATGACTCACAATGTAAACAACTGAACCACAAGGATCTGATTAATTTCTTTCTTATAAATGCTAGATTGGAAATTGCCTCCAATTGGAAAGTAGGCAATTTCTCTATCAACAGATGGTGGGGAAGAATCTGGGATACATGGCTGTTGGAAAAGCTGGCGCATAATGGAAGATTAATAAAAGGTTGCACCACACAGGACAACTTTGAAGAAATATGGCAACCTTTTGCTGATTTCATGAATGATACACCGCACTTACACTGGAGCTCTCACCATGTGGTTCAGAACTCTGGTTGAGTACTCCATGGTAGTGATTCTTGTTGTACCCCTTTTCTACTTTGTATTGTCTCTGTACCGTGTTTTACTTTATATTGTCCTTTGGAGTTTTTAATAAAAAATTAAAAAAAAACAATGTCATGTTAATGCAAAGGAGGGTCCCTTCCTTAATAGAGGAAACTGATTAATTCGGAGACCAGGCCATATACTCCCACCTTTGATTTAGGCCTTTTTCGGCTGCTCTTGGAGATGCTGGGGATTGAGCCCAGAGCAACACCGCTGAGGCCATTTCCTCACTAGACTATTATAGTGCTATCATTCCACTTTCAACATCCTATGGCATCCTGGGGTTTACAGTATTGGGAGGGGCCTCATGGCCATAGGATGTTGAAAGTGGAATGATAGCACTGTAACAATCTAGTGCGGAAATGGCTTCAGTAACAGTCCATTGCTGCAATAGACCCAGGGGTTTTGCATTGCCATAGCCCCAGAATACCATGGAGGGGCAAAAGGTAATCAGTGCAACATATTTCACACTACAGAATTACAACTCTTTCATGCTACTTGAATTTCCATGGATCCATTTTGTGGCATCTGGATTTGTAGTTTTATGAGGTACTTAGAATTCTCTGTCAGAGAGCTCTAATGCTGCACCAAGCTACAAATTCAGGTAGCTGATGTAGTATCAGATTGCTGTAACTGTGTGATGTGAGACCACTGCCAGAATCCACAACTGCCTACTCATATTTGTGCGTTCAAATCACCTGCTGACTTATGGCAACCCCATGAAAGTCATAGGGTTTTCTTGGGTGCGGAATACTCACAGGTGGGTTGCCAGTACTTCCCTCTGAATTGTAGCATACAGCACCAAATATTCCTTGGTCTTTGTTCATCCAAATACTAACCAGGCCTGATGCTGCTTTTAGTTATTTTACTGTAGTGGAACATACTTTCTGGATTGAGGAGGGTGAGTGGATACTATGCTATGCACAGCAACCTCTGTTAAACATTATTCTCTTATGGGGAATAACATGGAGGAGGGAGGCTTTTTTGTCCTGCTTCCCATAGTATTCATTAACCAGTTTGCTCACATGCCTAGAAGCACTAGGTCAAACCTTTGGCCATGCAAAGTTCCCAGACTGCTCCAATGGACAATGGGGTAATGCAACTGGAAAAGGAGTCCTTTGGGTGAATTATCAGCATTTCTGTTGTAAGCAGAGATGTAATTTGCTTAAATCAGCAAGGGACTTGCAAGCTAGGTGGCAAGGAGAACTTTGCACGAGGCTCCCTAAGGCCAATTCACTGATTGTTTGGCTTGCAATGCTTTGTCTGAGACATTTCATACCCATCTTTTCAGGAACAGGACCTTGAGAAGTTATTTTCTCTGGTACAATTTCCAGAACTCCCCAGCTATAAAAAAAAGAAAAGAAAAGAAATCACAACCCTTTTCTCCCAAAAACAAACAAAACAAAAACTTTCCCATGCTTTGCTTGCTGGAATATGTTTTAAAATATTTTCAGTTTTTAAGGTATTGTGTGCTGTGGCTCCTCCACTTTTGCAAGGTGGAAAAGTGAGAAAAAGTGCAAAAGTGGAGAAAACTGTGACTAAATCCTCCCCACGATCCCCCTCTCATTCCCTTTCAGGGCTCTCCCCTTCCCTTTTACTCTGGCATGAGAACCTTACTTCTCAGTGCTGGGAACAGAGGCAAAGGAATGCGAGGGGGAGCTCTGAAGGAGAGAAGGAGGGCATGAATGTTCCCCCACCGCTTCCCTTGCCTTTTGCCTCAGTGAGAGTTCTCAGCACCAGGGCCAACTGCATGGGAATGGGAGAGGTGAGAATGTGTGTGTGTTCCTTCTCTGCCCCCCCATTCCCTTGCCTTTTGCCTGTGCGCACTTGCCTTCCATCTCCACGCCTGGCAAAATGCAAAGGAATGGGAGGAAGAGGAGAATGGTGGGGGGAGGCACATGCATGCCTCACAAATAATCAAATTTGTATAGGTAAAATCTGCAGATGTGGAGGAAGGTGTGTATTAGGCTAATGATATATCTGTCATTATAAAGTTATGCATTGTAGCCTCTAGTTCAAGATCTTGGCCAAAATTTGTTCTAAAATGTAGGCCACTTAAAGTCATGTTTTTGGGGAACAGGCAGGATATAAAGTGCTTGAAAAATGTTCGGAAAACTACAGCTAGTGGAAACCACAATATCTGTACAGCTGTCAGGTACTTGTCTTAGAGACTGTATAACACTAGTTTTACAAGAACTGCACTGCCTTCCAAATTGCTTCTGAGCTCAGTTCAAGGTGCTAGTCTTGACCTGTGGTACCCTAAACAGGGTATCTGAAAGACAGTGATGTAGACTCGAGTCGATAGACTCGGACTCAAGACAGACTTAAGTTGCTTCAGTGACTTGACTTGGATTTGACTTGGCAAAAATTACACACTGACTTGACTCGACTTGAGACTTGTATATTTTTAGTGACTGACTTGCTGCCCTTGGTTCAGTGACATAACATAGGCCATCTCCACACGGGAATAAATAAAATGTGGTAGCGTGATCTCTGACGGACATCACCCACACCTTCGAGTGCGCTTGCTCGTACATAATTGGCAAGCTCCACACCTTAATCCGCCTGCTGACATCGCCAACAGTCAGCGTGCGGGCTTTTTAAAAAATGGGGAAAAGGTGGTTTTTTTCCCCTCATACCGTGCTACAACGTTCGTGCCCGGCTGTTTAGCATGCTGATTTGTGCATGATGTAATCAGAGGGTGGGCTGTGGGCGTGGACAGCTTCAGCTCCCGGACCCATTATCTTCTTGGGTGTGGAACGCGCCGCGAGGAGCCTCCAAGCAGTGGCACAGAAAAGCTGAAGTCCTCCGCAGCATTACCAATACAGGCCAATCGCTGGTGCCGCCTTGCACGGTCTTTAGCCCATAGATGTCCCAGTTCAGCCAGCACAACTCCAAGAAGCCAGAATACAGCTAAAATGGGCCGTTCAACTTCAGGAAACACCTCTTCCTCCATCGCTCACAGGGAAAGATAAAAGCAGAAAACGGGCATGAGAACCCACCAGAGATAGGGAGAAAAAATACACTCCACTCAGCTATGGCGCAGAAAACCATTCCCCCGAGATAGGGCGCGAAAATCAAAAATTGACACGGTTTATTTTAAGGATAGCAGGAGGAATGGGAGGAGAGATTCATCGTGGGAGGAACTGCGGGGCATGACGTGAGCATGCACGTCATGACGCACGGGGTCATTTTAAAAAAAAGAGCTGCCAATCACATCCGCTGCACGAATTCCACGGAACATGTGGAAATGGCAATAGACTGTTGTACAATATGTCCGCAGTAGCACGGACAAAAAAAAACCACCCGGAAACGTCGCAGCGCAAATTCCACGGAACATGTGGAAAGACCCATAGTCACCCAGAAACCTTGCAACTTACTGGTCACATGACAATCTGTCTCACGCCCAAAGTGTGGACATATTTCTTAGAGGGAAGAGCAAATGGGTTAGGCCAATGGGCTTGAGGTGGGGTTAAGGTCTGTTCTGCAGCCTGTCCCTGCTACATATAGGAGGAGCTTACTAAAACTTTTCCTAAGAGCAGAAGGCAAGACTCATGCCCAGAGTGCAGGGTGTGTATCTCAGAGGGGAACAGAAAATGTGTTAGGCAGTGGTCTTGAGGAGGAATGATCTTTCCTTCTAAGGCTCTTGAAGCTTCAATAATAGGGAATAAGAAGGATCCTATTCCTCACTTCTGAAAAAGTCTCCAGCTTTGCAAATGGGAAGTAAGAAGGATCCTATTCCTCACTTCGACGCTGCAGAGGGCAAAATCACACAAGTAGAGGACCAACAGTTAAAACTGACTTTCAACTCTGTTCAGAAATTCTGGAATACAAGTTGAGGTATAAAGTTGGCTCTCAGACTTGAGACTTGACTCAAGACTTGACTTGAAAGTGTCTTGCAGGGACTTGAGACCTGAAGGTAGAGACTTGAGACTTGGAGTAAATGACTTAAATACGTCACTGCTGAAAGATTGCCTCTTTGCATATGAGGCTGTCTGAAATCTAAGGTCCTCTCCAGAAAGGAGAGAAGTCTCTGGAAGTCTTCAGTTCATTTTGATCGTACCTGCTTATTCATGAGTTGCACCCAGTCTCTTTCTTCAAATGCGCTGGGCTTCCCTCCTTGCCCCTCCCTTGCGTCTTCTCCCTCCCTGCTCCCATTGATCACGTGTCACATCCAGTCTCATGCAACATTTCAGACATTGATTTTCACCCATTTTCACTGAGCCTCTTTTTTGTTACCCAGGAGTTTATAGCCAAAGTGCTAAAGTGCTTTAGCAATATTACACTAGTTAAGCATTAGGATCATTTTGATTTAGTGCTAACATTCCTCTTCCCTTCGCTTGATCTCTGTTGAAGCTCTGTCCTGGAAACAATAGCTGTGTTTACTGGTGGTAGCCATCTTAGTGAGTTCTGAAAATGTAGAAACACAGAAGACAAGTACAGGTACATTACATTTCAGAGAGTATTGAGTCAATTTAAATTCACCTCGAGAGCGAGAATGAACATTCCTTGCTAATGCCAGGAGCTCCCAGGAAATACTTCAGGATGAAGGAAACATCTTGTGGGGCTCCAAAATAAAATTGGAAAGTACAATACAAAATCTGGCACTTTCAGGGTTTTTAAAAAAACCCATCTGGAGGTAGCTTAAGGTGCTCAAAGGAAGTTCTGTTGTGTGTCCCACCATTTTGTGAGGCCAGCTTGGCAGGTGTACATGGCAGAGCTTTCTCAGTAGCAACATCCCAATTGGGAAACTCCCTGCCAAAGGATGTCAAGCTGGCTCCAACCCTTCTTAGTTTCTGGCAGGTAGTAAGAACTTTGTTGTCTTCCTTGAGCTTTGGTTCTTAAAATTAGGGGCAACTGTTCTGGCTGGCCACAATTCTATATTATGGTCTATGCTGCATAACTTTATGTCACTCTGTCATTCACCTAAGAAAGGAGTGCAGACACCGAAGGAGATGCCCAGCTGTACAAGTCATCTGCACAGTTGTGAGTCCTTAAACCTACCATCAGTACCACTCTCCTGTCTCCATTCTGAGATGTGCATGTTCACTGGAGCCATTTCTGCACTAGACTGTTATAGTGCCATTATTCCACTTTCAACATCCTAAGGAATCCTGGGGTTTGCAGTTTAGGAAGGGGCCTGGCCCATAAAGCTTAGATAAATGCATGGAGAATTGACCCATTAAAGGCTAGTGTATGTACTTAAGATTTCCAGAGGTTTTGAAAGACACAACAAAGTAGAAGGACTTCACATTATGTTATGTAGCAGTACAGTAGGGCAAACAGCTGCAGAAGATATTAAAAATAAATGTTGTTTGAAAAAAAGACACATTTCTAAAAGGTCATAACACGGGTTATTAATTATGTTACTTGTTACCTGTGATGTCACAGGTACTATCCAAAGCATGTTCTTAATATTCATGCAGCCATGTTCTATGTGTCTCAATAGATGTGCAAGAAAGTTTTTCTGATTGAACACTGGTAAAATGCAATATCTGCAAATTAGAAATGCGTCTTTGAGAGAAGACTGGATTTTCTGCAGATCTGATGAGAAAGCTATTGTGCAGGTTTTGCCAGAAGCATTATTTTGAGAAGTTATTTTCTGGCTTTCCTTGTTTTTAGGGTGGTGGAGAAAGGAAGTATGCAGGTATTTTTCAGAAAAAAGCTGAAGGAAGAACCTATGCAGGCTGTATAGTGATCTTTTACCTGGAGGGCAAATTCAGGGACTGGTAGGCAATAAGGGAGAGAGAGCCTGACAAAGCAGGGGACCTGTTCCTTTAACTGTACCAGCTGGAGAAAATTCCAGGCTCTGGGAATGCAGCTTTTGCTTGGTGAGGCGAGGGAGCTGGGAGCAGGGTCTAAGTGCTTTGTGGCTGCTGGATGATGATGAGATATGATGGTTGCAGCCAGGCGTGCAGGTGGAGATGGCACTCCGCTGCTGCCTCTGGGAAGGGGTTGGGGAGAGGTGAGCCTCCAAAAGCACAGAAGATGGAAGACGCTGCAGCCGCAGCATCTGCAGCACTTTCTTCGGCAGGCATCTGCAAAGAGCTCCCACTCCCTTCCCACTGGTTGCTCACCAGCTGTGCCCAGATGCTGAGGTGGTGATGCAGTGACGTTGAAACTGAAGGGCTGGCATCTCTGAGCTGTGAGATGTGGATTCCAACCTTGATTTGGAAAAAAAAATCCAGGGATGGAATCTCTTTTAATCCAGGGTGGCATCACTGCCTAAGGATGGCTTTAGACATGCCCACCAGTATTTGCAAAATTTAGTTCCTATGAATAATGTGATCCACTGGGACCTGGAGATCCCGGCTGGTGTAATGGTCAAAGTGTTGCTCTGGGATTAAGAAGAGCAATGTTCAAATCCCTGCTTAGTTATGGGGCTAAGCAGTGATGTATTTGAGTCTTTTACTCCAAGTCTCAAGTCTCTACCTTCAAGTCTCAAGTCCTTGAAGATACTTTCAAGTTAAGTCTCAAGCACTGGTGTAGGGATGAGGAGGCGACGGGGGCGATGTGCCCTGGGCAGCACTTTTTTGGGGGCAGTGCTGCTCCTTGCCTGCCCCCCATGTGCTGTCGCCCTGCCCACGCGCACCATAGCCCCACCCACACGTGTCATCAACCAGCCATGTGCACTGTAGCCCCTGCCCACATATGTCATTGCTCCACCCACATGCACTGTTGCCCCGCCCACATACACCATAGCCCTGCCCACTTGCATCATCACCCCATCCACACCGGCCATAGCCTTGCCCATACCCCTTCTCCCATGCCGCTATGCCACTGGCAGCAAGCTCCATCACTGGCCTCAAGTCAAGCCTCAAGTCTGGGAGGCAACTTTATACACCAACCTATGTTCCAGACAGAGTCAAATAAAATCAGTTTTGACAATTTAAGTAGAGTCATCCCTCCGCATTTGTGATTTTGCCATCTACAGCTTTGGAACTGGGGAATAGATTTTTTCTTATTTCCCATTTCCGAGCTAGGAGAATTTTCAGAAGTAGGGAATAGGATCCTTCTTACTCCCCATTACTGAAGTTTCAAAAGCCCACTGCCTAACAGACTTGCTGTTCTCTGAGAAGCATGCCCTATCCTTTGGGGACATGTCTTGCCTTCTGCTCTTAGGAGAAGCTTTAAAAGGCTCCTCCAATGTGCAGCAGGGACAGGCTGCTGAGCAGATCTCAAGCCTGCCTCGCGCCCATTGCCTAACCCGTTTTCTGTTCCCCTCTGAGAAATGCACCCACACTTTGGGCTTGAGAGAGATTGTCCTGTGACCAGTAGGCAAAACGAGATGGAGGCGTTATTCAAAGTCGTAAGGTTTCTAGATGAATGTATTATGTTACTGAACCAAGCGTAGCAAATCAGTTACTAAAAATATAAAACTCTCGAGTTGAGTCGAGTTGAGTCGAGCCCGTGCTTCATTTATGGCAAAGAAAATCCGAGTTGAGTCACTGAAGTGATTTAAGTCTGACTGAGTCTGAGTCAGTTGGTTCGAGTCTACATCACTGGAGCTAAGTAAGTGACCTGGCTATTGTGTAGATAAAATGTAAGGATAGGACCTTCCATGGCATCCTAACCTCCCTGGCAGAAAGGTGGAAAAGTGTAAGAAAAACATCAAATCCTCCTTGCCACCAATAAATTATTTTGGTTTATGGAATGATGTTTTGAATACATGTAGGAAATAGTTTCATATATGGAAGCTTTTATTACACATTAAGATGGATCAAATAAAATAATAATAAAAATGCAGAGAAGGCTCTATTGCACACATGAATGTTTCCATCAAAGAAACTGTTGACAATCCATGGAAGTCAATAGAGACAGTCCAATTTTGCATTTGCTTGTTTTTTGTTCTATTCTTCAAGTAATTTTTTTCTTTTAAAAAAATCAGTAAACTTAAACAAAAATAATGTGAAACAACAATACCAAATTACAGTGGACCCTCTACTTTTGTGGGGTTTAGGGGAGCAAGACCCCTGCGCAAGTGGAAAAACCACAAATATAGATAAAAATCATGAGCGTTTTTTTTTTTTTTAAACCTGTGAGAACACTTCTCCAGGAATCTCTAAGTGTGACTTTATGATTACCTTCTGGTGGAAGTCAGCCACAGAATTGCACTGGAGAATCTAAAGATCCGTAGAGAAGTGTTTTCTCTAGGAATCTTTAGGTCCTCCAGAATGACTCTGTGATCCACTTTCAGTGGAAGTAGACCAGTGGTTCTCAACCTGTGGGTCCCCAGATGTTCATGGACTTCAGCTCCCAGAAGCCCTGAACATTGACCGTAGTGGCTGGGGCTTCTGGGAGCTGAAGTCCACGAACATCTGGGGACCCACAGGTTGAGAGCCACTGAAGTAGACCATAGAATGGCACTAGAAGACCTAGAGATTCCTCGAGAGAACATTGTTTTTCAATGGCAGAAGCAAATAAAGTGCTTACCCAAAAATGGGTAAAATAAAATATATAACCCATGAATTATCAAATCCATAAATTCTGAATGTGCAACGGTATGTATGTTGGGATGGGTGTTGGCTGTACTTCCCAAAGTCCTTTTACCGTCTTCTCCTGCAGTCTCTCCTCCATGCCAGAGCAGGGCAAGATTTTGAGCAGTAATACTTGAAAATAGACGAGCCAGAGAGCTGTCCAACAAAGTCTGAGTAGAAAGAATGGAAATGGACAAGGGCTGTTCCCTGCAGAGATGTTGCACTGCCACCAGTACTTCTCAGGCCTAAATACAATAGGTCCAATTAAACCTATTGAATCAATGAGACAGTTATGTAACTGGTTTTGAGCGATAAAGCCCTATATGGTTCAGGTCCACCTTATCTGAAGGACTGTATCTCCCTATAGGAGCCTGTCCAGGTTTTGCAATCTTCTGGGAAGGCCCTTCTCTCTGTCCTGCCACCCTCACAGGTTCATCTCTTGAGAAAATGAGACTTCCCAGTGGCTGTTCCCAGGTTCTGGAACTCCCTTCCTAGAAAGGTTAGACTGGCATCCTCCTTACCTTTCTTTTATAGGCAAAGGAAGACCTTTTCTTCTCAACAGGCCTTGGAGGACTGATTGTATGAGGCCTGTCTTCTTTAATCAATATATTGGATTTGTCTATTTATGATTTATGATTTAACTGGTTTTAATTTGGGGGTAATTTAATCACATTTTAATGTTTGCATTTAGTGAATTTTTAAATCAGGGTTTTTTTAAATCTATGGGTAGTTGCTTTGAGTACCAAACTGGGAAGAAGGCAGGACAACAACAATATAGCTACTATGGTTGAGCTATAAAGTTTCCATTGATTCAATGGATCTCCCTGAGCAGGGCCTAAAAGTTGGTGGTTTTTATATCTCAGCAGGACTCTGGTCTTTATTATGTGCTAATGTTTGTTTCCTCCTGAGTACAGCTGAAGGAGGGAAGGCCTTGGGCTGCCGCAAGAGCATTGCATTGGGACTTTGGCACTGCCATGCTATTATCACTACTCCTAAGGCCCCAGGAGGTCCAAGAGCCAGTTTCAAGCTATGGTGGACATTCCAGGGACAGGAACTAGTCTCTCAGAGGTGCAGGTATGGCACTTCCCTGGGAGAAAGGGGCTTCTTGACTTACACAAGATGGCTCTGGCTATCCACTGAGATAGTATCTTTCTCACAGCTGCAGTGGGAGGTCTCCAACTTGTGATACTGGAGAGCTGTTCATTGTCCTGACTTCTCTGACCTCCTAACAGCAGGACTGGGAACTTGTGGATCTCCAAACTATAGTGGACACTCAGTTATCTCCTGTGGTTTGGTTCCAGCACCATTGCCCCCCATGGATACCAAAATTCATGGATGTTCATTATGTATAATGGTGTAACAAAACGCCATATAAAATGCCAAAAACAAACTTTGCTTTTTGGATCCACAGATATGAAGGGCTGACTTTATTGTTTAGCTGCAGCTTCAATCAGTTCTACCCTGCATAGCCAAAGATAAGGGATGATGGGGTCAGTCCAGGACTCCCCTATCTCACTTTAGATGGTCATGTGTCATTTACTTTAAAACTTTGTAAGCCATCCCTGTACTGTTTGGGAATGATCCTGCTCATTCTGCTGAGTGAATTCCTGCCTCAAAACCTGCCCTGACAGCACCACAGGACATGCAATTGCTGGGTCAGTGAACCAGAGTACAAAATAGAATAGAATAGAAACCTTATAAGAGCATCAGCTTTGTTCCTAAAACTATACCACAAGCACTTAAAGCCTATGTACTCCCATACCGTTTTTCAAAATGATTGGACCAGTAAAGGCTGTAGCAAAGCTACTGCTAAACACTGTCGCCATGTTACATGGGCTTGTGACCTCCAGCAATAGGAACGTAATGATTCCTCTTCTTTCCCCATGATAAGCTCCTGGAGAGGAAGTGAGGGAGGAAAGGGATCACTAGCCACCAGCTCTGTTAAATGATGATGAGTTCCCTCCAGCTGCCACCGGAACTGCTGAGACCTTGCAGGCACCTCTAGAGTGACAAACAGAACTTTTTATGGAAGCGAGGGTCCAAGCACATGAGCTTTTATCTGTTCTAAGCTCCAATAGCCACTGCAGCTGGGGCGGCAACTTAGGACTGCAGAGCCAGCGTGCCCTTGGAGTTTCCTTTCTCTGCAGCCTGTAATGGCCTTGTCAACAAATGAAAGAGGATTGTGTCTCCTCTCTGATCGGGGTTGAAATCAGTTGCTAGACTGAAAAAGCACAGTCATATTTCCAAGGAGACAGAAGAATCTCTGGGGCATCATTATGCTACTGTCTCAGCCAGTATACACCCTACTTGGGGGGGAAAGGCAAAGCAGTCAATAGGAGGTAGAGCCAGATGGGAGAACAAAGGGCAAAGTGAGTGTAGTCAGTCCTCCACATTTGCTAGGGTTAGGAGCACAGGACCCCCACAAAAGGGGAAAAATAGCAAATATCAAAATGTGTGCATGTGTCTGTGGGAAAGGGGTTGAAGCAAGGTGGGGAGGGGGGCATCCAGGGTCCAAACCAGGTCAGAGAAAGGAGAGGAAAAGGGGGTGGGCCAGCATGGTGACAGTATACATCCTCTCTCTCATCCATCTCCTTCCTTGTGTGTGTAGGGGGGGCATCGGGAGAGGGTTTGTGGTGGTGAGAAATCAGGCTGTGAGCCACCCTTAGCTGGGCTGGCAGTGGATGGTGGAGGAAGAGGAGGGCCAGAGGTGGTTTTTTTAAAGGGCTGCATGACCTGATTGGAGCCTCTGAAAGGGACGATTCGTTCAGAAAAGAAGTGCCTGAAGTGGGGGGGGCAGGGTTGGAGAAACTCATAAATAATAAAATCAGTGAAAGGGAAACCCACAAATGAGGAGAGCCAACTGTATTCCTAGCCCCAAGCCCAAAGTGGGTATTCCTAACCACTTGTACCAAGAGGCAGGTGAGCAAGCATTCAGACATGCACATGTGCAGAGGCAGAGAGGTGGGTATTCACAGGAGTAGCTTGTTCGGGGTTATTAATTATCAGCAAGTTGGATTGGACTTATGGCAAGTGAATGAAAGAGCTCTAAGACATGCTGTTATTAAGAGCCTTGCTCAGATCCTGCAAAGACAGGGCTGTGGCTTTTTTTGATTGAGTCTGTCTACCTGTAATGCCGCCTTCCTCTTTTCATACTGCTTCCCACTTCACTGAACACTATCAACTTTTCTAATGAGTCATATCATCTCTTGATTCATCCAAAGTACAAATAGCCTCAGTTTAGTCATTCTGGCTTCTGGGAAAGAGTTCAGGCTTGATTTGCTCTCGGACCCATCCGTTTGTCTTTTTGGCAGTCCATGGTGTCGGTAGCACTCTTCCCCTGCACCACACATCAAATGAGGTGATTCTCTTCCTGCTGGCTTTCTTCACAGTTCAGCTTTCACAACCAGACATAGAACTAAGGATTACAATGGCACAGGTGATCCTGACTTTGGTATTCAATTATATATCTTTATACTTCAGAATAATATCTAGTTCATTCATAGCTGCCTTTCCGAGTCTCATCTTTTTTTTTAAATTTCTTGGCTAGTATCCATTTTGCTATATGACTGAGCCAAGGTGCAGAAAGTCCTTGATTATTTCGATGTCTACGTCATCCACTTTGAAATTGTGTAAATCATCTGTGGTCATTATTTCTGTTTCTTAACACGTCTTGAGCATGTGTAGATCTCCTTACAGAAGCAGTTTGACATTTTAGTTCAATGCAGAATGGCCACATTCAGTTCAAGTCTGTGGAAATGGAGCAGCGCACCTGGGTGCCCTTGTGCATGGATGTACATTACATATTGCCCATGGACGTACATGCACATATGTATTGAATTTGGAAGCATATTTAGTGTTTTGATTCAGTTGTGCCACATTGTCATTTGACACAAGGGTTGCACATAATGCATAATTCCACAAGCAGATATTCATGCTACACAACCCCAATGTAAGATTTCATCTACATTATTATTGTACAACTGTAATCCAGATGGGGAATTCCAGCTATAGAAAAATAGCCAGAGGGAATTGTGCTAGAGTTGTCGTTGTGTGCCTTCATGTTGTTTCCACTTACGGCAGTGGTTCTCAATCTGTGGGTCCCCAGATGTTCATGGACTTCAGCTCCCAGAAGCCCTGAGCATTGACCACGAACATCTGGGGACCCACAGGTTGAGAACCACTGACTTACGGTAATCCTAAGGGGAACATATCATGAGGTTTTCTTGGCAAAGTTTGTTCAGAGGGGGTTTGCCTTTGACTTCCTCTGAGGCTGGAAGAATGTGACTTGCACAAGGTCACCCAGTAGGTTTCAGTGGCTGAGCAGGGATTTGAACTCTGCTCTCCAGAGTCATAGCATTCTTCTTCTTCTGGGCTGTGGTTGAAATTGTTTGATGTCTATCACCAATATCCTACATCAGCTATTAGTAATAATAACAATAATAATATTTATTTCTAATGCAGTTTCCACCAACGAGCAGAACATCAAACATATACAATCATAATGAAAGACAATAAAATGTAACACTATCAACATATATAAAACTCCCAACATCCTGCCAGCTACCAGCTACCTCACCAACCTCAGACACAATTCATTAGTTTAATCCAGCAAATCAAAGACAAAGCTCTTCAGCCCCTTGCAAAACGGCTGAGATCCTCCTCCTCCTTAGTTACGAATGCGTAACTGTGTAATGTCTCCTAGCCTGACCCCCCCAGCCCACCTTAAGAGTCAGCAGCTGCATCAGATAAAGGAGGTCTATTCAGCTGCCAATAGGGCACACAGAGGATGACATCTCCAGCCCCTTCCGCTCAGCAAGCAAGGTTGCAATGAGGCTGGAAACTTCATGCTGCTTACACCCCAGTCAGCCACTCTGCCTCTGTGGATCCAGTCCTCTGCCTAAACTCTATATAAACACACACACACACACACACACACACACACACACCGCATGCTGCAGCAAAGCCTGCTCATTCCTATCAGCCCTCAAAATATGCTGGAATATTCAAGGCTTCCTCCATACCCTACACATTTAATGTAGTGAAGAGTTGCTTTCAACAAGACATGGAGCCAGGAATGTTCCTTTCGCAATGTGTTAAGGAGAGCTTCTCAGACTGAGCGGAGGTGCTGTGGGGTTGGAGGAGGAGAAATAAAATGAAGGGAACTGAGCAGGAGGAAATGAAAGGAGCCACAGGGGGATGGCGCACGGCAGCAGAGGACAGAGGCTTGACAGGTGATCCTATATTGCTGAGTTTTTCCAGCATGCCACAGTCTTCTTCTTTAAACCTGTCAGGTAACCCAGGTCCAAATGTACAGTGAGAAAGACTGAGCCCCTTTATAGCTTCATGCCTTTAGGACACACACACACATATGCTCACTCACTCACTCACAGAGTGCACGGTTTTTGCGTGTCAGCCCTCAAGTGGTGAGATTGTTCCTCAGCCCCTACAATGAAATATTTAGAGTAATTTAGAGCAATTTCATGTCCCAAATAGAGAGGCATGATGAATATTTCACAAGCCACATATATCTGCAAATCCTGCCAGATGATGTAAAGGCTTCTCAGAACAAAACCTGAACCAAAATTCCCCCATGGCTGATGCCTCTTCTTTCTTGGTTCTGCTTGGTTCGTGGCTGGGTGTGCGTACACGTGTGTGTCTGCATGAGTGTGTCATATTTGGCAAGTGATGTCCTGTGTCTCTCTTTGGCCTTCAGGCAATGTTTTGCTTATGAAGAAAAATGGTTCAACATTTTGAGGACATAATACCTGGTTCTCTTTACTGAGAAATGGCATTCTACTCATCTAACAGCAGCTCCTCACTGGCTCTTTTCAAAAGTGGTGTAGTGTATGCTTTCAAGTTGCCTGTCAGCTTATGGCAACCCCATTAATTTCACAGGGTTTTCTTAGGCAAGGAATACTCAGAGGTGGTTTTGCCAATTCCTTCCTCTGAAATACAGCCCACAGCACCTGGTATTTGTTGGCAGTCTTCCATTCAAGTACTAACCAGGGCTGATCCTGCTTAGCTTCCAAGATCAGACAGGATCTAGTACCTTTAGTGTATTTACGCTGATCTCAAAAGGTGTAGGGAAGGTGAAATTTCCTTGCGTGCAGTTTGCCCTATCACTATGCTGTTATAAATGTGTCTATTGAAAACCTCTCCTTTATGCAACCTGTAATGGGAAAGGAGCACCCTCACGGTGTGAACTCATAATTTCTATTTTCCTCCCTTTTTGCCCATTCTTACTATGGCAATAAAAATATTCTTACAAATGGCTGGTTTCCTTGGAGCTCTTTGGTAGAGTTCCTGCTTTACCTGGAAAAAGCAAAAGGTTCAGTCCCTGGATTTCAGGTAGCACAGAGTGGATGGTGCTGCCCGGAGGATAATGTTCTGTGTGCTATACAACCTCATACCCTCCAACATTACACTGACGTGTATGAGCAAGTAACATCACAGTGCAGTCAAGATGGCAAAAGTTATTAATGACGAGAGGCTGCACCAGTTTGCTTTTGCCTGAGCCTCCTGGAAAGGGCAGGATTCTTCCTCCCTCCTCTCCCCTGCTGCTGAGTTAAGTGAGTGCAAGCTCTTTCTGCACTTTGGGCTCAGTTTGCAGCAATTGACGTAAGCTGAGGACAAAGGGAGGAAGTGGGATCAGGAGAAGAGAGAAACTGGGACGTTTTAAAAGCAGCTGGAAAAATGGAGTGATCAGTCATGTAGGAACGGGGAGGACTGTGGGCACTTTGCCCCGAGTGGCAATGTTTTTTGGGTGTCCTGTCTGGCCACGCCCCACATACTGTGGCCACACACACACACACCGTAGCCACGCCTCCTCCCACCCTCCACACACTCCAAGCTGTGCCCCTAGGGGTGGCAAAGGATTAACTGACAAATTTGGGACACTTGGAGGGTAGGCAAACTGACTAAACCAGCCTGCTCCTCTAGTGAGGATGTTGTCCTTATTGGGAGGTGCCAAATTTTACTACCAGAGGCTAGAAAACTGACTGCTGGCTGGAGGATTCTGAGGGTTGTATAGCCCTTTCATACATTTTAGCGCTGTCATTCTACTTCAGCCATCATGGCTGCATCCCATAAACTCCTGGAGTTTGTAGTTCGATGCTACAATAGAGCTCTAGAATTCTGGCTCAGAATTGTAAATACCACTTCTTAAACTACAGATCCCAAGATCCCATAGGAGGTTGACATTACAGTCAAAAATGGAATCATGATGCTATAAGCCATTATAAAGGTGTAGTATAAAAGGGCCCGTATTCTCCACCTCCAAAATTCTGGCTGGTCAGCTTTTGATACACTGAATGGGTACTAACACCATGTTAATTCCGTCTCTGACCGCAGCATGTCTTGAGTCAGCCCTACAATTTAGTCCTCAGGGCTTAAGGCCAGGAAAATTCTTTTCCAAGGCTGGTAAGGAACTAGTCTGTTCTGTGCGTCCTTTCTGCAGTCTCCCTCCCTAGAGACTGAAGCGGCTGCTCTTTCCCTCCTGTCTCTTGGGCTTTACTATTTAAGGCAAATCTCTCTCCCAGCGCATAACCCATTTCCATCCTACTTTTTTTTTAAATAACTTGCTGGGAATAAACAGCTCCAGGCTTGAGCCTATAAATCAGGTATTCCCAGGCCGTGACCAGCCAAAGTAGAGAGAGAAGGAGGCATGCATTCCAGAAACGTGGGAGCTTATGAGGACTCTGTGCCGCCTCCGCCTTTGTTTTTTCCCCAGTAAGATTGCCATTAAACAGGGGCAGACAGCTCAGGAGAGCCTTCACCTGTTGGATTTCAGTCTGTGCCACGGTTGTTAAATGTGCAGAAGCTTCAGGTAGAGGAGAGAGGGAAGGGGTTAATCCACAATTGTGATGACATTTGCCTGGATGAGAGTGCTCGATGCAAACTGAGTTTCTCCAAACAATTTGACCAGAAATTCTGTATATCAAAAGCTGCCATGGTTGAAATATTCCAAGCTACTATCATAAGAATAGGAGAAAAACTCTACTGAAGTCGATAAAGGTGCCATTTTACTCACATCAGTTGCATCCTTCAATTAGATCCTTGGAGACAAATAGTGTGGGGGCCAGTGAGCTGTAGTGACTTGAGCGTTGGACTACAATTCTGGAGAGAATCCCTTCTCAGTCATGGAAACCCATTAGGTGATCTTGGATGAATCATCCTCTCTCAAGCCATTTCCTCTAGCCTGTTATAGTGCTATTATTCCACTTTCAACATCCTATGGAATCCTATGAAATTGCTAAGAACTTATGTTTTCTGTGTCTAAGGGAACTGTTTTCTTCAGTACTGCTCCACATCATTTAGGCCTCATGGTCATTTTCTGAGGCCATTTCCGCACTAGCCTGTTATAATGCTATTATTCCACTTTCAGCATCCTATGGAATCCGGGGGCTTCCAGTTTAGGGAGGGGCTTTTGCAGCCCCTCCCTAAACTGCAAACCGCAGGATTCCATAGGATGTTGAAAGTGAAATAATAGCACTATAACAGGCTAGTGCGGAAATGGCCTCAGCCTCAGGAGAAGACATTGGCAAAGCGCCTCTGGATAAATCTTGTCCAGAAAACCCTGTAATCATTTCATCTTAAAGTAACCTTAAGTTAGAAAGGACTTGAATGCACAAAACAGCAAGGCAGGCGGTGACAATTGGCTGCCTAGTGTGCAACTACTCAGATGTCTCTTCAGCAGTGTCAGCATAACACTGGTATTCCCAATAGCAGAGTTTGAAGAGGTTATTAATTTTGGGGTTATAAAATATAAATGCTGCCTGGGAGGATTCTGTTCATGTGGTTAGGGGATTGTGGGAGTTTTCATCCAAACAAGTAACTTTTCCGAATTCTATGAGTGCTCTCAGAATGACCCTGTGGTTGAAGAGAGGCTGAAAACCTGAATTTGGAATTGAAAATCCACATGCAAGGAAGGTCTTGCGGCAAAATGCTGGCTGAATCTGGTTCACAGGCCTCTTCCTGCAAAGTCCATGTGGGTTTTAATTTCTGACATCATGCTTCCCACATCCCATCCACTCCCCCCATGAGAATCTTTCTAAAACTATTCTCAGAGAGGGTTTTTTCTTAGAAGAGGGCCCCACCATTTGTGTCATGCTCCCCCTGCCCCAAGCAGTGGAAAGTCCCAAACATCCTGTTTGGAGAGGATCAGTTTGCTTTGGAGGAGAAAGAATACTGGAGATTTAATCTGTCCTTATACACATCTGTATATTTATAAATGTATAGATTCAATGGTATTTGGGAACATAGAAAGAAGCACACAGGCAGGCAGTGTTTGGTCCAACATACTTTCCTTCCAAAAAAACCAGAGTTTTGAAAAGTTGCTCTTTGAACCGCAATTTATAGACTCCTTCAGCTAGCATGGCCACATTCTCCCAAAAGTG
Source organism: Iguana delicatissima (assembly GCA_948472985.1). NCBI lineage: Eukaryota > Metazoa > Chordata > Lepidosauria > Squamata > Iguanidae > Iguana > Iguana delicatissima. The sequence goes on along the minus strand of CAOKZL010000565.1, from coordinate 1,266,200 downwards.
GGGGGGAAGTATCTTGTATCAGGAGTCAGTCATAGGAGCTGCTGTAGGACGCAAGCCACAGAATGAGCAAAGAGCCAAAAAAAGTTTTTGCTAGAACTGCCTCACTGGATCATTGGATTATATCTCCCATTATCCCCCTAGCCACCATGGACACCATGCTTGAGGGTATAGTCCAACAAAGTAACTCAAGTTCTTATCTGCACAACAAGTCTTAGCAGAGCTTCTTGCAGAAGGCACCCAATGGGTGACCAAAATGAAGGGCATCACTCCAGTCCTTGGCAAGCTGTGGATTAAAGGAGAGGAGAAACTCTGAGGTTTAGTTTCCTTCAGTAAAAATCTTTTGTGGCTGCATGCGTTCGGTAGGCAGGATCAAAGCCAAAAGGCAGCAGGTCCACAACTAAAACGAGGGGTAGGCCCCACTTTTTCTCTCTTCCTTTCTGATACCTTTCTCCCTCCCACTTCTTCCATACCAGTGGAGTGCTAAAGAAATGACAGATCGTACTTGCCAGATGTTTATACTGATCAACTGCTGTTGACTTTGGAAATTAGCTCTGGGGTCACATGTGGCTTTAAGGACACACATTGCTAACCCTTGTTTTTACTGCATGTTCCAACCTGTAGCTCTGTTGGGTCACCACATGGGGGGGAGTTGTGCACAGACCTAGAGGTTTCTACTTCTAGCCCTGGTTCTTCCCAGCATCCTGACATATCTCTTCTCTTACCATCTCTCTGCCAACTACATCAAAATGGCTTCCTCACTCTCCCTCCCCTGGCTCATACAAAGATGCAAAGAGTAAACATTAGTGAGCCCATCAGCTGCCTGAAGATGGGTACAATTTGTATTACAGCTGAGGCTTTGGAACGGAAAGCTGTCAACCTTTTAAAGGAGTTTATCCGCCTTGCCACTGACTCTTGGATGAAATGCTGCAACCTTCCCTATCTTTTGCACAACACCAACCATCAGCCTCACTGTGCCTAGCCATTGATCTGGCATGATGCAGAGGAGAAGGTTCTTTCTTCATTTTGCCTGAAGGAATCCTACCGAGTATTTGCCTCTTCCTCTCATGTTTTGCTTTTAGCCCTGGACTTGTTCTTTTCTTCTACTGCATTTCCTCCCACAAGCCCGTATCTCACCCACAGGCTCTGCTACTCTGACATCTTTTAAAAGTCTTGCCTGCTCCACTCCCAGAGCTGAATTTGCCTCTTGAGTGTCAATGCTTGTGTTGCTATTTTTGTCCAGAGCTGTCTAAGCTGATAGTATCCTGTGGCTATCTCTCTGTCCAGAGAGCTTCTACCTCTGTAACAAGCACAGGGAAGTCCTTGGGGTTTCAACACATTAACGTTGCAGCCCAGGGCTGGCTCAAGACATTTTGCTGCCTAAGGCAAAGGACAAGGTTATATTTCCTCCCCATTCTACATATAGGAGTTAAGTGGGCTGGCACGGAATTTTACTTGAAAAATAGCAATGGGATAAAATCTTTAGAGCCTGGAAAAGCTAATGCTTTCGACCACAACTCTTCTGCATTACACTGTTATAGTGCTATTATTCCACTTTCAACATCCTGTGGAATTCTGGAGTTTTTAGTTTCCTGAGGCCAAAGAGCTGTCTGGCTGAGAATTCTAAAGGCCTCTCCCAAAACTGTAAACCCCAGGATTCCATAGGATGTTAAAAGTGGAATAATAACACTATAACAGTCTAGTGCAGAAATGGCTTTAGAATCAGTACCTTGGGTCAGAGATTCTGGGACCTGCAGTCTAAAAACATAACTCTTCCATACTTAGCTGGAGCATCAGGCTCATTTAGGGAATGCACAGCTCTTTCATCCAACAGAGGGGAATGGCAGGGATGGGGGCATGCAGAAGGAATAGCCGGGGAAGACGTCGGCTCCTCTTAGTATTTGCCACTTGAGGCGAATGCCTCACTTTACCAAATGGTACGACCAGCACTGTTGCACCCTGATCTTCCGTTCTCCCTTAATCTCCCCATCTACTTCCCTCTTTTGCTCACCTAAGTGTGGTTGATAGAGTAATCTCTTCCAGAAGGATGCCTCATTTCACTCTCATCTCCCCCAATTTGCTAATCCTCTTGTTAGCCACATGACTGAGGTGAGGCCTTCAAAGTTCAAAAGGATACCTCACGGTGTCTATTACGGATCAAGTTGCATCTCTTCAAGGCAATCGTGAACTTCTCCGAGACTAATGCAGGAGGAGCGTGCTTAGCAACCAACTCCATACGCCCCTATTTTAGACTGGCATATAGGGGGTTGACAGAGCAGAGGCTGGACACAGGAGCAGAAGCAGCTTGTGAGAGTGAAGAGGGCCCTGTGACAAAGAAAGAAAATGTTTGGAAGCCACGTATGGCTGAGGGACAGACTGATGTTAGGTCGACTTGAATTCTAGGATATGAGGTTAATGGTAGCATGGGGTTGCCTACCCCTGTAATGTGTAGTTTGATACGCTTGCTTGCCTCATCTGCTGTTGTTATGCTTTCAGGGAAACACAACTGCGACTGACTTGCTGCACAGCTAGTGACATCCTATACTATAGAACAAAATCCTACATAGGAGCTGCAGGTATAAATCTCCATATGAGGAGTTGTACGTTACTGTATTTGCTAGTATATAAGACTCACTTTCCCCCCCGAAAAATACTGTTTGAAAATGGGGTGCATCTTATATGTTGGTGCATCTTATATGTCAGCAAATAAGAGTTGCTGGCATATAAGCAGGGTGCATCTTATACACTGGTGCCTCTTATACGCCGGCAAATACGATAATTGTGTCATGCTGTCCTTTTGTTGAAGCGCAGTGTTGCACAGCTGAACCAGGACACCAAATGCATGACCAAATATGCATGTGCATCAATGGGCAATGTACAGTGTGCATCCATGTGCAATTACCAATGCTGTGTGTGCACACACAGGGCACATCTTTTACGTGCAATGGCACCATATAGACAATACATTTAAGGGTCTGCATCTGTGGCATGGGTGAGGTAGAGGATGTTATACACAGTCTACTCTTCTACTCCCTCTAGCAAAATCCCAGAAAGAGATTCCATAGAATCATAGAAGCCTAGAGCTGGAAGAAACCACAGGGACCATTCAGTCCAACCCCCTGCTATGCAGGAACACCCACCAAAGCATTCCCAACAGATGGCCATCCAGCCTCTGTTTAAAAGCCTCCAAAGAAGGAGACTCCACCACACTCCGAGGCAGCATAGTCCACTGCTGGACAGCTGTGACCATCAGGAAGTTCTTCCTGAGGTTCAGGTGGAATCTCCTTTCCTGCAGCTTGAATCCATTGCTCCTTGCCCTAGTCTCTGGAGCAGCTGAAAACAAGCCTCCTTCCTCCTCAACATGACATCCCTTCAAATATTTAAACATGGCTCTGAACCTTCTCTTCTGCAGACTAAACATACCCAGCTCCCTAAGCCATTCCTCATAGGGCATGGCTTCCAGACCCTTCATCATTTTGGCTGCTGTCCTCTGGACATGTTCCAGCTTGTCAAAATCCTTCTTGAATTGAGGTGCCCAGAACTGGACACAGTTGGATTTTGGGGATATAGTTTCGCATCATCACAAGGTGAGACCCCCTTTTACAAAACTTTGTTGGCTACTCTCAGATTGTGATCCACATGTTACATATTGTTTGCCTTATTTGCCAAAGCTGCTAAAAGTATCCATACCAGCTACTTGAAAGAGATTGCTATAGATTGTGCGGGGAATTCTTTGATTTAATATTTTATACTGATGTATATGGATGTATACATTTTATACTGGTTTTACTGTTTTTTAACTGTATTTGTAATGGCTTTCAATCAAATACAATAAAACTGACTGACTGATATAGACAGTGCTGTTTCTGTTCCCTTGAACTAAATGTGGACATGTCACTTTTGACAAAACCTTTCACTCTTTCTGTAGGGAACTTACTCCTGTGTGAGACACTAGTGGGATTCCAACCATGGTCTTTATTACATAGGTTCACATCTTGGTGATGGGCTGGTGTGTGGATAGCCTTGTTTGGGAACAGGATATTCAATCTCAAGGCATTTGGATCCATTTTGAAGTGACAGTTCTATCTTCAGTATTGATAAAAGTGGTTACTGCCTTTCCTCCCCAAGACTTTCCAAACCGTTTGTAGTACTCTAACCTCAGCAATCAGTGAGGCTGAAATATTTTGCAAGAGCTCCATAATGCTGACTCTTCTCTTTGTAGAAGCAGTGGCAAGGTGCTGAAGGTGCCCTTTGACCAGAAGTTGGAAAAGTTACTGCTTTGTACTACAGCTCCCAGAATCCTCCCAGTCAGTGACCAGGTTGATTGATAGTGTCTTGAGAGTTGCAAAATTAATTTTTCCAAGCACTGCACTATGACTCATAAGCTAGTCGGTTCCGCTCTGTTGCACTATGGGAGGCTCACATGTCACCATTGTGGAAGTCAGATTCAGTTTCATTTCTGGAGATAGGAACGATGTGATGGTTTAGGTCTTCTCCTTTTTTCAGACAGGAAATTGCCTTGGGCCAACTAGGCTGAACACTAGTGGCTCAAACACTGGAAGTTAAGTCACTCGTCTTCATCCCCATCCTGATCCATGATGTGCAGATGCTCTCCAATACAGCAGGAATAGGTAAACTTTTCATGTATTGTAAACCAAGACCATTCCTTCACTAGAATGTTATAGTACTATTATTCCACTTTCAGGATCCTATGGAATCCTGGGGTTTGCAGTTTAGCGAGGAGCCTCAAAGGCCCCTCCCTAAACCGCAAACCCCAGGATTCCATACGATGTTGAAAGTGGAATAATAGCACTATAACACTCTAGTGAAGAAATGGCCCAAAACCATTGACTTTAACTGGAGTGGACAGTAAAGGGAAGGGAGGCATTGGAAATGACTTGAAGGACCACCACCACCACAACAAGGTATACAGCCCTCTGGCAGTGGCCCCACATTCACTGTTTGCAACCTTTCTGTGCTTAAGGCTGCAAAACTGAGTTGATGCATGCACTCATTGAAGAGTGCTTTTTTTAAAAAAAAAATTTCCAGGCATATGGAAAGAGTTTTGAGGGAACAGAAAGGGGTATTGAACCTTGACGAATGTGCCACCGCGCTAGCCAGAACGGAGTCTGCGGTGGCGCAGAAGGGCAGATCTGGAGACCATCAGCTGCACGCTGTCACCCCAAAGTGCTATGTGATGAAGTGGAAGGAGCTGGTTTTATCAGATGGCAGCTGTTAATAGCATGATTTTCTGGGCAGGAAGGAATGCAGCCTTGTGGTACCATGACAAAGCAGCTCCAAAAGCCATTTATAGAGACAATCAGCTTCCTACATAGGCTGTTGTGCTGGAGTTTTCTTTTCTCTTCCAAGATAAATTTTTGGTTACCAACAAGATGGCAGTTTTATTTATTTCCTGAATATATATCCTGCCTTTCTCCAAATGGAGATCTCCCAAATGCAGATCTTGGAAAATGTTTTTAGATACAACTCTCAGAATCCCTTGGGACCTGTTGTCCAAAAAACTAACATTTACAAGACCTAACCTTGTGCAAACTGCAGTAGCCTATAGCCAGAATCCTACTAGTTAATCCAAAGTAGAGTAGATTGACTGAATCGAATGCTGAATGGCGAGGCAATTAATAGGTAAATGCCATTGGCTCTATTCCAGTTGGAACCAACACAGCCTATATTAAAGAAACAGCTTTCTTTAGAGAAAGCTTTCAAGAAAGCTTTCTCTAAAGCTTTAAGGAAACAGCTACTGTCTCTCTCTGTCCCCAAATTTTCCCCCTACTGCTGTGCCTTGATATCTGGTGTATTATTATTGGTAAATTCAGGTCAGATTGCATATTGATAGAAATTGCCAAGATGGGTGAACAATACACTTGGGGCAAGGCATTTTGGGAAGCAGTTGAGATTGGAAGCATTCACGCAAGTGTTAACATTCTGGAAAGCAGAGCTGCACACTAGGAGTGACTGTTACTGGCATGGAGAAGTGAAGCCACAGGGAGTCAAGGCACTAGAAACAGAGGGTCTCCAACTCCAAACAAAAAGGAGGAGAGTAGAAAGGAAAGGAATCAGACTCTGCCCAAGTAACAGTGCAAAAGAAAAGGGGGGAACCAGAAAAATACAGTAACTGGAAAAACATTTAACACAAAATTAAAACACAAACATTTCAGAACATGAATAAAATAAGATTAAAATCTATGCATTTGGACCGACAATGTCTTCTTTATTGCTTGCATGGAAGATGACATGGTCAAAAATTATGTCTTTAAAAATGTAATGACTAGTCGGCAGTGTGGATATCCAAATGTAGAAGATCTGCAGTTCCAAGAATCTGATGCAGGAGCAAACTCTTGCACCAAATTTCCCCAGTGACCTGATGAACTTCACAAAATTATCTGCAAGGGGAACCAGATCTTGAATGTGCTTGCAGCATATCTCCGGCTAGTTCTTTTATTAGTCATGGGCTATATGAGGTTAATGGACAAGGGGAAATGGGGGTGAGCACACATGGTATGTAGACGCATCCAAAGCAGAATGTAGATATGACATCCAATTTCTTTCTCCTTTTTATTGCCCAGTAATTATCCATTACTCATACTTTCTCTCTTCCATCCCCTCAGAGGGATAGTATTGGGGGTGCCAAACAAGGGCATTACCCCTCAAATAAGAATTTTGCCCCTCAGTAAATCTTCCTTCACTCCCCAAATTTCTAGTGCTGAAGAGGAGAGGAAGGACAGAAGCTTGCCTCTCCCAGTAAGCGGCAGCTAAGACAAACCGCTGCAGCTTCTCCTAGGTTGCGTGATCTCACCCATTAATAACTTTTGCCATCTTGACCATTCTCTGATGCTGCTTGGCCACACTTATCCTAGTTTTCATCTGTGAAATGTTGGTGAGTATATTATTTTATACATCCCAATGTCTGCCTATGCATCACCATAGGATACTGGTAGCTGTCATGGTATAAGAACAAAGGAGCATCGTGACAAAACATTGATCACTCACCATGATGGAAAAAGAACACTTTTTTTTTTAAATGAGAGAGAGGTCAGAGGCAGCATGGTGTAGTGACCTGAGCATTGGACTATGACCCTGGAGACCAGGGCCATTTCCGCACTAGGCTGCTATATAGTGCTATTATTCCACTGTCAACATCCTATGGAATCCTGGCGTTTGCCTAAGGCCCCTCCCTAAACTGCAAACGCCAGGATTCCATAGGATGTTGACAGTGGAATAATAGCACTATAACAGCCTAGTGCAGAAATGGCTCAGGGTTCAGTTCCCTGCTCGCCCATGGAAAACCACTGGGTGCCCTTGAGTGCATCACATACTCTCAGCCCCAGAAAACCCTGTGATAGGCTTGCCTTAAGGTCACTATAAATTGGGTATGACTTAAAGGCACAGAACCACCACCACAACAAGAAGTTAGTCATGACTTATATATTCTAAGGGAAATATCTTACAAAAATTAGACTTCTTGTTTTTTATCAGCTCTTTCTCACCACAAACACAAAGTAAAAATAAAATGTATATGGAAAGAGAAAAGAAAGAACTTGCCTCCCCACTCCAGTATTTACAAGGTTTCCTGTGAGAGAAACCACATTTCCCTGGTGGGGGGGTGGGAAATCTAAAGGAGATTGCCCTTCTCCCCAGCGCTTGAACTTTTCTGTGAAAAGGTTCTCTTAGTATTGGGGGTGCCAAACAAGGGCATCCTGGTCCAGCATTAGAAATGTAGGCTTCTCCTCCTCCTCCTCCTCCTCCATCCTTCCCCTTGAGTCGGAGCAAGGCAGCAGAGATTAAAGGCGCTTCTCTGCAGTCTACCCGAGGTGAACAAGCTGCAAAATGTCACTGCTAATCGGAAGGAGGGCTGAGAGAAGCCAGGCAGCCACATCTGCAAAATCTCAAAACACCACCAAGATGTCAGAGATGGGGGAGATTTGGAATGGGAAGGAATTGTTGCTACTGCTGCTGTTTCTTAGCATAACCCCTTACTATTAATGGGGCAGCCTTATGGACTTCTGAGTAACTCCCACTGAATTCAGTGGGATTTACTTCTGAGCAGAGATGTAAGAAAGCTTTTCCTTTGGATCCTCTTCAGTAGAAACTGTGCAACATACCTACATTCCCTGGAATGGCTGGTCTGGGACTCGTGAATACAGAAGTTCCCTCGGAGCTTCTGTCAGCCATGGGGGTAGCATGGTAACCTAATCAAATACTACTGCTATCTGAAAGAGACTAAAATACCCACAAAGGCAGATTTATACAATGCCTTTACATATCTGAGATAACCCCCCTTCTTACTGGCTTGAAACTGACCTCCAAAGAAGGTGAATGGGAGGTTTTGAAGGCAGGGATGAGATCTGATTTTATTTTATTTTTCTTAAAGCAAAAGAGTTCTGGTAAGGGAAACCCCAAGGGAAAACAGATACAAGCAACTAATGCATGCCTGCAGTGCTTGAGTTGAAATGATGGTCATACTCACTTTTAAAGAGAGCCTTCTGCATTTTTCTGTTTCTGAAGAATGAAGAATAAAGTACTTCTGACCATGTGCAGAGTACCCCTTTCACCATATCATAGCTGTTAGCCTCCTTCTTCCTCCATGTGAGAAGTAATGGAATTAGACACATTTATGGAATAATAAGACCTTATATGGCTTTGATAGATTATGCATGTATATGACTTCCAATATTGGAAGCAGGCCCCTCCTGAAACTGCAAACCCTAGGATTCCGTAGGGTGTTGAAAGTGGAATAAGAGGACTATAACAATCTAGTGCGGAAATGGCCTGTGTGTGGGTATGAGGCAGACTTTGGGAACTCTACTTTTTAATTCTCAAAGAATCTCCGAACCAGCCTGACTATTGCATACTCTCCAAGTTTGTTTTGGGACAAACGGTCCTAGTTAATCTGTTATTGTCCCACTTTTTCAGCTCCTTTTAAAACATTCCAGTTTTCTCTCTCCTCCTCCCACTTTCCTCCTTGGTCTTCGGCTTACTTTTGGTACAAGCTGAGTGAAAGTATAAAAGTAGTTTTTACTCAATTACCTGAGCAGGATGGAGAGGAGAGGAGGGGGCAGAATCTTGCCCAGCAGGCTAATGCAAAAGCAAACTGCGGCAGCCTTTTCTTGCTTTGGCCCAGATCATCCTTACCTTCCTTAAGGTAAGGAAGAAGAATAAACACGCCTTGTAAAAAGCAAAGAAAAGGGGGAAGAACTGTCCCTTTAAGAAGGGCTTAAGGAGAAACAAATGGACAAGTGGTGCAGCTTTGTTTGATTTCAACAAATATCGCTGAAATATCTGTTAAAATTTAGGCTTTAAATTATGCACTAATTGCAGCCTTTGAGTAAGTTTTAAGGACATCATCTCATATAACTCACTATAATCCAGCAGTAATGGGCTGGCATATGAATTAACTTCAACTTTTTTTGGCTACTAAAAACTGATTACACAGCTACTCCCCTAGCATTAAGTGTGTGTGCCTGCGCACATCTGTGCACATGTCTGTTTTGCAGATATGATCATCAATTTCATCACCAAATTGTCAATCAACACACAACAAAAGATTTGGTTTCTGGCAATCAATTTGGGCTATGAAAAAAATAGTTGTTATTATTAGAAATAATCTTGGCTCAAGCGATCATGAGCTGATCCAGTGTGATTTAACTAGGATGACAGCTGGGACTAGAACTGCATCTAAGGTATTTGGTTTTTTTAAAGTCAAGTTTTTGTGAAAATCATAAGGTTTTTTCAGGAGGCAATATGCAGTAGAGAAAATTGTGGTTTTAAAAGAGGAAGGCAATTTAAATCTAAGTTAAGACAATTTAAATTTGCAACTTTAACACAGGTTGCAAACAAAATATCTTAGCTGAACAAATTTAAAACTGAGTACAGGCTTCCCCCACTTATCTGGCAGTTTAGGGATGGAAGAGCTTTCAGAAAATGGAACTGAGGCAGGACTATATGAGACTAAGGTTGCCAGATCTCAGGACCTGGCCCTTCTTCCCAAGCCCCCAGGTGAGGAATGATGGGGTGAGAGCACTCCCTTGAAAAAACATATATGTGCATTTGCATGTATTTCCTCATTTGTTATACTTGATGCTTTTAATCTGAATGTGCAACTCTGGTTAATGCTTAATGTATCACGCTTAATGATTTCACCAGGCTCTGCCCTGTGCCATGTTACAAGGGGTTGTCCTTTGGTCTCAGGTTTGGGCCTTGAAATTTCAGAGGCTGAGATAGTCCTCACATGTCAGCCTTACCTAAGACCCACCTCAAGTCTTGCAAGAGGACAACCTTTTGTAAGCATTCCATCTCCTACAAGATCTCAAATCCTGCAGGAACTCCAAACCCTGGAAATATTGTGATCGTAAGTCAGCAACCATCATGTAGGGAGAAATTTTAATTCCTCTAGGCCAAGCGCATGCTCAGCCAGGAGTGGGAAGAGCAGGCACCAACCACGATCACAACATACTCCCAAGTATTTGGTGTGTAATTTGAGAGCTGTGTGTTGGCCTGATGCCCACAGACAAAGGACTTTGGGGGTTCCATTTAATGCTCATACAGTATAAACCTTCCAGCCCTTACATGAGGAGCATCTCTTACAATAAGGGACACCTAGGCCATTTCCGCACTAGAATGTTATAGTGCTATTATTCTGCTTTCAACATCCTATGGAATCCTGGGGTTTGCAGTTTAGGGAGAGGACTCAAAACTGCAAACCCCAGGATTCCATGGGATGTTAAAAGTGGAATAATAGCACTATAACACTCTAGTGCGGAAATGGCCCAAGTCTTTCTGGAGACCTGCATCCGGAGCTTTCTGACAAGACCAGTTCCTCATCTTCGGCAGTCCGAGTTCACTTGGGGATCCAGAGGAAGCTGCCTGAAGAACGATTCTTTCAGTGTCGCTTCAGACTTTACTGAGAGCACTTAATGGGGGCTGGGGGGAGTGACCCATTGCATGTTACTCTGGGATTCCCTGCTGTGGAGGAAGAGAGCCATATGCTGCAGCTCCACCTGAGAGTCTATGCAGACAGAGGGGGCAGGGAAAAGAGAGATGCTAACACCTCCTTCCCAAGAAACAGCTTGATGGAAAGGTTTGAACTGAGTTGTGCTTCAGTCTACTGCTGGAAAAGCAAAACTTCTTTAAAACGCTGCTGCAATATTGAGTGGCCTAGTTCTCAGAAAGATGGTACACTTGTATCTGGGCTGGACTACTTTAGACTGCAGGAAGAGACTGTATACTCTTCTGTGTCAAAGGGGCCCTGCATATAGAAAGCAGGCAGAAGGGTTCTGGCGTAGCCATCTTCGCAATATGTTACTTGCCATGGCATGGACATTATTTTGTGCAGAGAAACATTAAGCCATGTGACACTCCACCTCCACCCGCAGCTTGAAATCATACTTTTGCAGGACAGTGCTTTCTCCAACACAATGCCCTTCGTATGTTTTGGATTACAATTCCTAGCTAGCTGCAGCCAGCATTGCCAGGGTTCAAGGATGATGAGACTTGCAGTCCAACAACACCTAGAGGGTATGGCGTTGAGTAAGATTTTGCTTTATATAGGAAATGTCTGAAGAATCTGCCTGCACGTGTTTGTGTGTTCAGCTCCAACTCTTTGCTTCTGTTTCCTACTGCCTGCTGAATTGGCTAAGCGCAAACACATTTTGTACTTTGAATTCATTTTGCAGCAATTAAAGTAGGCTGAGGACAAAGGGGGAAAGGGGGCGTTTGGAGAGATAAACTGGGACACTTTTAAAGCAGCTGAAAGAGTGGGACAACAAATGATTAGTTAGGACTCTCCCTACCAAACTGAGACAGTTGGAGGGTACACCATGCTAGCTGGAGTCAGACGTAAGGTTTCCAAGTTTTGTTCCCCCTTGGGTAGAAAAGCAGGTCTGACATTAGTAAGAGTGGAGATATCAGGACAGAAAGCTCCACATAACTGGCTCTCTCTGCATGATTGTAACATCACTCTCCCAAGCTGCACCGGCTAACTCCCTACCTGCTGTCAGTGCATACAGTTTAGCTGACAACACTTCCCACAAAGAACTCTGGGATTTGTAGTGTTGGGAGCATGTTAAGAATAAATTTATCAGATTCCAGCCTCCTTTGCAATATTTAAGAAATATTGAGATTATTTTCTATTATTTTATTATTTAATTTGTTCCTCCTAAAGTTGGTTACCTTCACATGGAAAGCTCTTTCAGTGGAAAGATGGGGAGGGAATAATCAGTCAATCAGTTTACAGTTACAGACTCCAACATTCCATTCCTATGGTGGGAGCCACACTTTCTAAAATGGATGAGATAGAATGGGTTGAAAATGTTATTTATCGTGTTGCTTTGCATTGTACCCCACCTTTCCTCCAAAAAGCTCTAAGTGGCATGCCTGGATCTCTTTCCATGTTATTTGTACAACAACTTTGTAAGGTAGGGCTAGATTGAGTGGTAATGACTAGCCTGAGGTTGCTCAACGAATCTCATAGTTGAGCAAGACTTTGAATGTAGGGGCATTTCTGCACTACATTGTTATAGGGCTATTATTCCGCTTTCAACATCCTCTGGAATCCTGGGCTTTGGAGTTTAGGGAGGGGCATTTAGCATTCTCAGCCAGAGAGCTCTTTGGCCTCAGTAAACTAAAAACCCCAGAATTCCACAGGATGTTGAAAGTGGAATAATAGCACTATAACAGTGTGGTGTGGAAATGGCCCTAGTGAAAACACATTTCAAATTAGTTGATTTCCTTCCTATCAGCTTTGTTCGTTGTTCACCTTTCATATATAGAAACTGGAAATACTGAATTATTGTTTGCATGGATGATCCTGACTTTGGTATTTAATGATATCCCAACTCTTATTGTAATGGAGAATATTACAGATGGCTTGGTTTTGAATGAACAATTAAGATCCATCTATTTTAAAAAAAGATCTGTCCTTATTGCAAATGAAAACTTCTATAACTGGTATGTTGAACTGCTTGCATTTTTTTTTTTTTTTTGCATTTTCCTACGGATTGTGCTCATGGGCACTTTCACGATAAACACCTGAACCTAAAATACTGGACACATTTGGACTTTCAGGCAGCAAAATGCCTTGGGCCTGCACACAACACCTCCTTTTTCACATCTGGAGTTGTGGGTGAGGGAAAGTCAAAAGATGTAGCTTTACAGTATGGCCTGGCCTAGGGAATGTTGCTTTAAAAATAAGAATCCCTGGTGCTTCCAGTTTGACACACTACAGAAAACAAAGAACGAGCATGACATAAGGCAGAACAGAAGGAGTGAGAAGTCAGAAATGGATGTTAGGTTTCGTTTTTTAAAAAAATGATTGCGGCCATGTTTGTATATTCCTATTCTGACCGCATATTCTGGTGTGGCTATGCGTGTTTATGGTGGGGGGAGATACATGTACTCATGGATGACCGTGTGAAGGCTTGTTGGAGAGACTGTGGCTAGAATCCTGTTGGGGACTTAGATCTTCATAAGTGGACCTATGTCTCTGAGAATTAGAATTGGGGAGTTCCATAAAGTCTGTATCCAGGAGGGGTTACATTACTGTTATGTTACTACGTAGGGAAGCCAGCGAAGTGACCAATGCACAAGGGAACATATACACGGTGGGACGTGATGTACATTTGGGACAAATGTGCATTGATCCCACTGTGTTTCAGCACTTCAGCTGGAGTGCCGATGCACACTGGTAAAGCCCAATGATTATCAGGGCACTGTTGTCAGTGCCCTGTTGCACATCTTCACAGTTCACTAACTGGATTTCTTGGTCTCTCTGCTACATGGCTAAGTACAGTCAGCCCTTCCCATTTGTGGGTTTCACTTTTGCAGATTTGATTATTCACGGATTATTTGCTGTCACCTCTGCTGCCTCCCTATGCCATTTTTAATAGGGATGGCAAACCTTGTGAGACTGAGAAACTGCCAACAACTCCCTCTTAAAAATGGTGTCGGGCAGCAGTGGGGGTGGCATTAAGCCCCACCAGCCAGCCACTTCTGCCTTGTGAAGGAACCTTGATACTTCAAAGGAATCCATGGTGGGTTGAATATAACTTTTTTTTGTGTTAAATATGGTTTGGGAGGGCCTAGAGTTATTAACAGTTTTTTCATTTTCATGGGGGTCCTGTGCCCCTAATCTTAGCAAATGTGGAGGGATGACTATATATAAGTATACTTACATAAAATAACATTCTGGATTCTGGCCTATGCCTGGGTATACCAGCAAGAATATCAGTGGGTTGCAAAGTTGGTTTTGTGGGTTGTATCTGAATCAAGAGGGTGTTTGCATTATGATCTGCCTCAGAAACCTTAGTTCCCTGTTAATTTTACTGAAGTGTTACTTTGGAGGAGAATTGTGGGCCCTTTCTTCAATCTCCAACCAGTACAGCAGCCTGTCAGCAAAGCCTGTTGCCACAAATACCACTTTTTCCACTACTTTGCTGTTGCTGGACCATGCAGCATCTTTCAAGGGGATGAAAGCAGCTTGGATGCCTTCTGGAGCCAGCGGCTACTGCATAGTCTCAAAATGAGACAGTCTTAATTGCACATGGAATGTTCATATAAAAGGAAATAGCAAGAAATCCAAAAGTTTGCACTTACAAAGCACATCTGAGCTGTGGAACTCCCTGCCACTAGATAGCATGACTACAATCAGCATAAGTGCAGATCTTGTTTAGAAGGGACATTCTAATTTGTTCAAATTAAGTTGCTTTCAAGGGCTGCTGATCTTAATCCCGTTGTCCCATTAAGCTCTCTGTGTGGATAACAGTACACCGGTAACTCTTTGATGCTATTAGGGCATATATTAGCATAGTATTATAAGAGATACTCTTATAAGGGAGTTCTTAGAAAGAGTTCCCTATCAGATGAAACAAGAAGAGCCAGAAGCTTACAGGTTTTATTATTATTTACTTTTATTTATTTGTTTATTTTATTCATTTATATTCTCCCAATAATGGGACTCAACGTGGCTATTTAAATACAACACAGATTTAAAACTAAACAAAAACATCCATAAAAGTATAAAGATATGGTAGGTTATTTAAAAGCAAACCATTTAAGAGTTAAACCCTTAAAAACAGCACCACACAACATTGAAATCCCATCCCAGACAATTTCTAAAAGCTTGAGGGAAGGACGCAAGGAGAGGACCATTCTGGCCTCCAAAAGGAGCGAGTGGCAAAGTCTGGGAGCGGCCACCAAGAAAGTCTTCTCTCTCCTTCCCACCAAAGAAGAGGAAGGCCATTTCCACCCTATGCCGTTATAGTGCTATTATTCCACTTTCAGCATCCTGTGGAAACCTGGGAGCAGCTGGCTCCTCTCTAAACTGCAAACCCCAGGACTCCATAGGATGTTGCAAGTGGAATAATAGCGCTATAACAGTCTAGTGCGGAAATGGCCCCAAACGTTGTCTCATGCATACCTTGCTTCCCAGCTGTCTTTAAAAAAAGGACAAGCCTCCTGAAGCCAGGAACCCAGATAAGTCTGATTGCAAACAACAAAACGGGCACCTATTTTGGCTTTTTGTCTAAGGCTAGATGACCCGAGCCTGGTGGCGGTACTAAGTGGGGGGAAATTAAGATGCAGCTACCAGCCAAGTGTTTTATACTCAGAGCAGAGGATGATGCGGCCCGACCGTGGGTGAAATTTGTGTCCTACGGACTATATGCGAACTGAGGCCATTTCCGCACTCGCCTATTATAGCGCTATTATTCCACTTTCTGCATCGTATGGAATCCTGGGGTTTGCAGGGAATCCTCAAAGACCCCTCCCTAAACTGCAAACCCCAGGATTCCATACGATATTGAAAGTGGAATAATAGCGCTATAACAGGCTAGTGCGGAAATGGACAAAGGCAGTGCCCTAGAACAAGCTGAGGTGGCTGCTCGGGAATATGGTGCTCTTCGCACAATCCTTAACACGGTTTAGAGAATAAACGAAAAGAGTCATCGGAAGCGAGGAAGGCAAAGAAGGAAGCAGACAGATCAAGCCAATAATCGTTCTGTCTTTTAGGAATCTAATGTGCGGTTTAGATTTCTGCTCCAAAGGCATCCGCCTCTATACCCTCCTTCAATATATCTGTATTTTCTGTTGTTTATCTATCTATATATCGAACTAGGTGTCTGTATCTGGTCTGCTTTCACTGCGGAGGGGTTGTTTGCAGGCGGAAATTACGCCCCAAAAATCTATATCACCCCCCTTCCCACTGAGATACAAAATCAAGCAAGCAGAAAAGACAGACAACATGAAATAATGCAATATAGGAATTTCCCCCTTCACCCCGCACAATTCTGCACGCCCAGGTAAATTTGGAATCAGATTTTTTGCATCAGATTTTTCCCCCTTTTCTCTTTATCTCCTTTCCTTGTTTGGTTTGTTTAAATGAGCGTTTAAAACACGCACAAGATGTCTCACCTATGAAAAAAAATTGCGGCAAATGGAAAGGGAGATTGTGGACGGTAAAAATGAAAAGAAAGGGGCGGGGGATAAAACGAGAGAAGGAAAAGAAATTCGGGCTCCAGAGGAAGACATTCTTCGACGCCTAATCACGCCGCATTTCTTTTGCAACGAGGAGGCGAAAAGTCACTTCCGAAAAGAGGATACAAAAAAACATGCCTGGAAAAATCCCAAGAGGAAAACATAATCTCCCTTTCCCAAGGAGACCAGGGCATGAGAAATCCCACCCCGTCCTGCTGTGCCCACCCATGCAAAAGGGCTGAGGGTGGGTGGAGTTGGAGGTGCAATTAACTGCAACGACCATTTAGCAACCGCCCGAAATGCGGGGCGATGAGGGTGCTCCTGAACATGTGCAGAATGGCTTCCTTTAGAAACTGTAGCCCTTCACAAAGAGCAAGGGGGGGAGAAACGCGATATATAAGCATTACGTTTACTCAGTCTCTCCCGGACTGTATCTTATTAGACTATAGCAAGAGTACAGCTACGCGGGGAGGGATGCGGGCATTGCTTCTCCCCACCGGTAAGAATTCTGCCCCGTGTTAAAATGGTCCTTCAGTCTCCGCATTTCTGGCATCGCAGAGAGGGAGCCCTCGAAAATCGTTCTCACTCAGAATGCTCAGTCGCATTCCCTTTCTAACTGCGCCAGCCCTTTTTCTTCGGATGCCTACATTCTTATTTTCGAATTTTTAAAATTCCTGCAATGTTAGGAAATTTGGAGAGTACAAAAAAATTTCAATTGGGGGTCAGAGTTCTTATTTAGGCAGGGGAGGCGATGCCTTCATTTCTGACCGCCGCGGCTACACCCTGAGCCGACGGGTGCGGGAAGGGTCTCCCACGGGGGAAGCGGAGTCTTCTCCCCTTTTCCACGCGGGAGTGGGAAGCGCGCCTGCTGGGGAAACCGAAGCACGTTGGTGGCCGCTCGGTTTTCTTCACGAAGCCCTCTGTGAACCGGCAACAACTGTTTTCCTCGCTCCTCGTTGCCTAGAAGAGCCTTGGAAAAAAAGGCTCCACAGCCTGAAGTGGAACAGATTAAAACGAGGCGTACGATTCGATTCTCGCGGATCGCGCAAAACGGGACCGAAACGATTACAGTGCCATTTCCGCACCAGACTGCTATAGCGCTATTATTCCACTTACAACATCCTATGGAATCCTGGGGTTTGCAGTTTCGGGAGGGGCCTACTTCCAACCTTGGAAGTAATATACAGGCATAATCTCTCACAGCCATAGGTCTTATTATTCCATAAATTTGTCTCATTCTGTTACTTCTCACATGGAGGAGGAAGGAGGCTAACAGCTATGATACGGTGAAGCGGGTACTCTGCACATGGTCAGAAGCACTTTCTTCTTCATTCTGCAGAAAGAGAAAAGCTTCCAAGGTGGGAAGTAGGGCCTTCCCGAAACTGCAAACCCCACGATTCCATAGGATGTTGTAAGTGGAATAATAGTGCTATAACAGTCTGGTGCGGAAATGGCAGTCGCTTGCTTTTGCGAGAAATGGACCAGCGAGCGCTCCTCCGCGAAGGCCAATTAAAGAGACTTTTAACGCCCCCCCCGGCGGGTCTCTTTCCCTCCCCCTCCACGTGCTGCTCATTCATCCAGAATGGTCCCTATTCCCTCCCGCTGCACCACTTAACCGGATCGCGATCGCTGCGCGTCGAATCAGCCAGGTTGCAATAAGACCTCGTTTGCTGCTTTACCACGCTCCCCGCAGCCAAGTGAAAACGGTTCCCGAAATTCGGAATAAAATGATCCATAATTCGTGTGGGCCCCGGAACGAGAGAGGGAATGGAAAGTCGAGCCCCCCCGCCACAGACCACGCTGAGTGCTACACCGAGCACACGGAAGACGCTGCAAAGTACACATTGTGCTTGTCCACACTTTTCCTACTTAAGGATGTTTCAGTTATAATTCAATTGCCCTTCCTCTCTCCAAATACCTGCAAATCGGCAAAAGGAAGCCGCTAAATATCCTAAAGGCACCGGACCTCATCTGATTTTGAAGGCTAAGCGGGATCAGCCCGGGTTAGTAGTTTGGGTGGGAGACAGCCAACGAACTCCAGGTGCTTTGGATGTATTTCAGAGGAAGGAATTGGCAAAACCACCCGAGGATGCCTTGCCTAAGAAAACGCTAGGAAATTCAGCCATAAGTCAACAGGCGACTTGAAAACACAAACACACACAGGGCCAAAATGAATAACAACCTGCTTGGCAATGTTGGCTACCCAACCGAAAAACAATTCCGCCCTCCCTAATATGTAGCCAGGATCTGTTTTGTTTTTTTGTTTTTTTTAAAGAAAGCTTTTCAGCCTCTTTGCAACCCTCACCCCCGCCACCCCAGATCTTGCAACGCCCAGCCTGATGAAGAGTTCCGAAAGACTTGAAAACTTACGAGTTTTAATATTTTGCCGGGCCGGTAAAGACATACTCTACTTTTTGATTTTTACTTCAGGGACTACACGATCAAGAGTCTTTTTTCTTTTCCTTTCTTTTACTCCATAGGTCTCCAGTTTACCAAAGCTCCTGCTCTAATAAAGTTGGTCCTCCTTCAGTTGCCACAACAAGAATCTTCGTTCTTTTGAATCCGCCCAGGCTGCGATCCAGGCTGCAAGTGACCTCCCCCAATTTAAAATAAATGGGGCTTGCTTCTGAGTAGGCGTACCTAGGACTGCATGGAAAGCAGCGCAACCTCGGAACCCCCCGGGATCAATGGAGATGGGGGGCTGGGGATCCGAAAGAAGCTCCCAGCCCCGACCAACTCGCCCTGGGGGTGGGGAGGGATACCTCACCGCTTGCTCGAGGTCCCCTGGCAAATTTTGGAACGCTGAAAAAAAAAAATACCTCTGGAGATGACAGGAGCAAGTGAAAGATCAATTTTTGGCGAGAAAGAGACTGGTTGTTTCCGCAGGAAACAAATTAGGGTATGTTTCATCGTTCCCATTTTGCAACCCCTGTTTTAAATAGAAAGACTTCTTTTTCTAGCCGACGCGGCTTTAGGATTTGCACTCTTATTTTCAAAGCTCGCCCTTCCCCAGGACGATTTGGGCCATTTCCGCGCGAGACTGCTATAGTGCTATGATTCAGCATCCGATGGAATCCCGGGGTTTCCAGTTTCGGGAAGGGCCTCAAACTGCGAACTCCAGGATTCCGTCGGATGTTGAAAGTGGAATCATAGCACCATCACAGTCTAGTGAGGAAATGGCCAGAGGTATAACAATTGGTACATGAAAAGCGCTTTTCCTTCTAATAGCCACCGGAATGCAGCAAGGCGGAGCGGAGGGGGCGCCTGCTGCCTCCCTGTCGAGGTGGTCTCGGGGACTGCAGCAGATCCCTGTGTGTCTGTGTTCTCCGGAGTGGGCGAACCCACTTTCATTTGAGCCAGCAGCAGAGCTGCAAAGCAGACAGAGCGCCCACGGGATCAGTATTCCGTGGGGCTGCCGTGGGGTGGCCACGGGAAACTGCCTTCCCCCCCCCCAAAAAAAATCAGACGGCTCTCTTTGGCGCCTGCGTGCCAGACACCGTCGGCCACTCGCAGAATTGGACACGATTGCCTGTCTATAGTCTTTTTCACAGTACGGTCTGCCTCGACGTCCAACCCAAACGAAATCATTCCTAAAAGGAAGTGGCAGCGACCCCTTTCCTATGGAGCCGGAGGGAGGGGGCGGGATCAGGGCGGCGGGGGATTGCCACCCTGGCCCCGGCTGCCTTCGGGGGCTCCCTGCCGGAAGAGGAAAGCAAGCAGGGAGGCAGCGAGGAAAGGCGCGCGGGCCCTTTAAGAAAGTTCAAGCCGGCAAGTTCATCAAAGTTTAAAAAGTTGAATGGAGGAAGGAGCGAAGGAACGGGGGGGGGGACCCGTCGAGGGCCCAAGAAAGTTTGCAGCCGGCGGCGGGGATTGGCTGCCGGGTTCCCCTGGCGACGGTGATGCGGGCGAGGGGCTGGGCCGGCGGCCCCGCCCCGGCCGGCCCGGCGCTCCCGGCGGGCGCGCGCAACCGAGGCGCAGCAGGCGAGGGCAGGAGCGCGGGCTGCGCGGGGCCCGAAGGCGGCGGCACCTCGAGCCCACCAGCTGCAGCTCGTTGGCCCCCTCGGCCGCTCATTGGCCGGCGGCTCCCGCCCGCTGGATGCGAGCCCGGGGCGCCTCAAATACGCCGCCCTCCCCCGCCCGCTCGCCACCTGCACAGCACCGGCGCACGTCGGGGGCCCCTCGGTCGCCTCCCGCCACCCCTCCGTCACCTCCCCCGGCTCGCACCAGGCACCTGCCCCACCTCGTCTACCCCACGCCGCCAGGCTCGACTGAGGCAGCCCCGCTCGGCTCCCCCGGCTCCTCGGAGGGAGGAAGAAGGAAGGAAGGCAGGCAGGCGGGCAGGCGGGACGGCGCGAAGGAGGGAAAAGGAGGGAAAGGAGCAGCTCCGGGCGAGGCGGCCCTCTCGGGACGACCGGCAGCAGGCGAGCCCCCTCCCGCGCGCCCCGCGCCCCCCCTGCCCCCGCCATGAGCAGCCTGCCCAAGGAGGGCGAGCACAGCAGCAACGGCCTCGAGGAAGAGGTAAGGGCCGGCGGCGCGCGGAGGCGGAGCGGCGGCCGCCCTCGACGGCGCGCCCGCGCCCCGCGGGACCCTCGGCCTCGCCGCCGCGCCGGAGGGCTGAGGAGACCCCCCGGGCGCCCATCTTGGCCTCCGAGCGGCCGTTGCGGCGCCGGGTTCCCCTCCGGCAAGGCGAGGCTGCCGCCGAGGGCCTCCCACTGCGCGTTTTCTTCGCTCCTTTTCGTTCTCCTCCTCCCTGCAAGAGGAGCTGAGGAGCCGGGCGCGTCCCCGGGCGCGCCTTTTGCTGGCCTGGGAGAGGGGAAGCAACTCTGGCTGGGCCGGTCCGCACTGCGCTGTTATAGTGCTATTATCCCACTTTCAACATCTTATGGAATCCTGGGAGTTGCAGTTCCGGGAGGGGCCCTCTGGCCCCTCCTGAAACTGCAAACCCCAGAATTCCATAGCATGTTGAAAGTGGGATAATAGCACTATAACAGTCTAGTGCAGGGCCCCTCCCAGAACTGCAAATCCCAGGATTCCATAGGATGTTGAAAGTGGGATCATAGCACTATAACAGTGTAGTGCGGAAACGGCCCCCCTCCCTCCCTCCCTCCCTCCGTGCCAGCGCCTCTCTTGGTGACCTGAGCTTTCTTAATTCAGTGCGACTCCTTCGCAGGAGGGCATGACTCTTTTTAACTATCTGTCTGGCGGGGGAGTGGTAAACATGCAGTCATTTTGGGGAGGGAGGCGTAAGGTTCTGAGCCCCTAAAGCTTTCCTGTTAGCGCATGTTGACAGTTGCAGCTGTGGCCGCAGGATACCTTGGATGTCAAAATGTGGGGGATTCCGTAAAATGCGAACCTTATTACTTACGCTTTTGTTCTGTTACTTTCCTAATTACCTCTTTGGTTCTTCTCTTTAGCAAACCAGTGGCCCTGACCTGGGATATAAATGGTCCTTATAGCCAAAGATTTGAGTTCTTTTCTCTTAAAGATCTTGAAAAGTCGGTCTGAAAACTGCTAGACTTCACAGGGGTTGCCTTAGATCTTAGTGGATTTGAAGTATTGGGTAGCTCGGAAGTGACCTTTTGTTCCCCCAGTCATTCTTCTTGAGTGCTAGATGTTGCTTGGTTTCTCATTCTGTAATCTGAATCAAGATGCGGCTGCATATATGTGAGAATGTAGGTCTGGGTTCGGAGCTAGAAAATGGAACATGGCTCAGTTCCATGCAGGAAAGCCAAGGAACAGATTTGCTGATTCCTCTCATGGCTTCTGGACTTGGCTGGCGGCAAAGAGCGTGCTGCTAGCTTGTCGTTCCAACCAGAATCTTGGTGATATAGACAAATTTTTTTAAAAAAAAAATCTTTATCTCCTTGTGAGGATAGCTGCATGCCATTCAGTGACCAAGCATAAACTTCACAATGTCACCAAATCTACCGTGTCATGTAGTACTCATTACCTGTGGCAACTCCCATTTGTAACATGTTCAAGCATTAATTTTATCATCTGCTATAGCTGTATAGTGTAAAAGAAGCAACTGTAGCATGAAGCAAAATCCGCTGATCTCGTAGGGCTGAGCCACCTCCATGTTGTGGGTGTGGGTGTTTGTGCGCGTGCGTGCGTACAGATCTTGAGATCAAAAGAAGGCTCAATTCCCCCTGGACTGCAGTCAGTTACTTGTCCCCCTCCCAGCTCTCTGAAAAATAGCCGTGTAGCTTTGTTGGTGCAGAATGGCGGCCATCCTGCTTTTTGTTCCTTCCAAACTGCCCCAAAAGCTGGAAGTTCTTAATAGGCATACAGAAGTAATGGAGCCAGTCTAACCTACTGGTAACCACAATCTGAAAACTGAAAATGATGGTGGCTTTCTTCCCAAATTCTCTGATTAGCCATGTTCTATGCGAAATGCTTCAGAAGGGTGGCTTTTCTGTTTTGGTGCTCTCTTGTGGAGATTGTTAGGTTGAGCAAAGCTAATATAATATTACTGTGCGTTGTGTCTTCATTTTGATTGGAAAAAAACTCCTTAATGGAATGCTTATGTAGTACATGCTTATGATCTGGATGGCTTTTGGATGAATTGGTTACAGTGTCTTTTCTTTCCCTGTCCGTTGTTGTTACGGGCCTTCAAGTGGATTCTGACTCATGGTGATGCTCTCCTAGGGTTTTCTTGGCAAGATTTAGAGGAGGTTTGTCATTGCTTTTCTCTAAGGTTGAGAAAGTGACTTGCACAAGGTCACCCAGTGGATTCCCATGGCTGAGCTGGGAGTCAAACCCTGATCTCCTGGAGTCCAACACTCAAATCACTGTATGATTCCTGGTTTAGCATCTTATCAGGTAGAGCTGTGAAATACCCTTTCCTCCCATTTTTTTTGTTTGTTTAATTTAGTGGTACAAAATCCAAGGAACAGAAGAAACAAGTGGAGTCATTACATTTTGGATCAGTAGCAAGTTGGTTGGAATAAGATGTACCACTTGCAAAAAATGGCAACCCTAGTACCGGTAGAAAAGGTTAACATTTAACTGTTACGGGGGGGGGGATTGAGCTTACTAACAATTTAACTGCTAAGCTTTTCCCGCTAACCTTCCATTTCTGTCATTTATCAACAGTGCATAGTAAATGTACAGAAGAATATCAGAATGAATTTTCCCAGGATTTAAGGTTCTCATTTGGAAAAAATAAGGCAGAAAATTTCTATTTGGAGTGAGCTGGTTTGATGAAATGGCTAGTCTCAAGACTTGAAAATAATACCCTAGCTAATAAAGGCCCTTTGCTGCATCTCGGATGTACTGTGTCCATGTCTGATTTTGGTTATTTCATGATAGCACCATTATAGTTCTGTAAGCACAATAATGAAAGGGTAGTAGAAGCTATAAACAATCCCCTCATGGACAACTAGCCAATCTGCAGTGGATTATCTAATGGTGGCTGGTTTTTGAGATCCAGAGAAAAGAATATTTGATTTGGTATGATACATGAAGACCCTTGATATGTAAATAGTATGAGATCTTGTATGTGCCGTTATCCTTTGCCAGTTTAAAATTTGGGAAGGATAAAGGAATTTTCCCTTTAAAAGTAAGAGATATAAATTACCACGTCCCTATGGTAAAGTGTCATGTGTGAAGGTTGCAAATAATACAACTTGAGGTTAAGATGGTCAAGACTGCTCTGCTTAAATTAATTGTATTGTTTGATGTGTTAAACAATTCTAGGGTGTAATTTGTTAACACTAACTTGCTTTAACCACCAGTTGCACAAGTAAAAGCAGAATATGCCTTACATCTCTGCATTATAACCATTCCATGTCTACTTTGCGCAAATAGAATCATCATAATGGGCTATTAGGGCCTAAATACCCCCAAGGCACCAGATCCCATCTAGTCTTGGAAGCTAAGCAGGGTCAGTCTTGGTTAATACTTGAGTGGGAGATGGCCAACAAATAACAGGTGCTGTAGGCTATATTTCAGAAGTAACTGGCAAAACCACTCCTGGGGTATTCCTTGCCTAAGGAAACCTATGAAATTCATGAGGTGGTCTTAAGTTGGCAAGTGATGTGAAGGCGCATACATACAATGGGCTTTTCCATTACATGTCTAGTACCGGTATATGTATGAATATTCAGAGAGGCTAAATACATTGACTGTTGTCAGGTTTTACTCGGTTAAGAGTGTAATCTAGTGAATAGACTATGACTGTGCTAAGTGTAGTATAACTGTCATGAGTTCAATTTATATAGGGATTGTGAATTTGCGGAGGATGGGGTTAGTGGTTTGCCTATTTAAGAAGGTCCCCCCAAGACATTGTTAATAGAGCAGATGAACAGGTCCAGGCTGCATGACCACTCTGTCTTTAAGTCCATACAGTCATTTTTTCTGGTCTGTAGAGACTCTGCATGTGTTGCTCATTGAGTGCAAGCAGCAGTAGCTCCCTGAAATGCAAATACTCATGAGTTATTCAGAATTATTTTCATGATAGAAGTCCAGTTCCTGTGAATAACTAGTGTTTGGGTGCATGTAGTCAGATGGCTTTCTGTACATGTTAGAATGGGGAGGGGAAGTGGGCATAGTTGGTGCATCAGGCTGAAGAAGGTTGCCCTATATAGGCACAGTGAGTCTCCCAGAAAAAAAGGTAGGATTGGCTAGGATGCTCTAATGAAGAAGAAAAATGAGTCTCACTCCAAATGATGATAGGTGGCCATGCCCAACATCCCTTATCACTAACTATACAGGCTATACTGATGCAAATTCTAACCCAATAAGATTTGAAGGGCTGCACACTTCCAATCTCTCTGCTACCCCCTTTCTGCTATGAAAGGTCTGTACGCAATTTCACTTCAATTTAAAACACAGCCCTCCCCAAGTGGGTGCCCTTCTGATGTGTTGTACTACAATTGTTGCCATCCCCACTCATTTGATTTTTGCATGCCCTCCAACATCTTATAGATGAAAACTGGGACACATGTGGCCAAGCAACATCTGAGTGTGGTCAAGATGGCAGAAGTTTTTAATGAGGAAGAGCACATAAGCTAGCAGAGGTCGTAGCAGTTTGCTTTACCCTGAGCCTACTGGGAAGGGCAGGATCCTGAACCCGCCTCTCCTTCCCACTGAGTTAACTGAATGCAAACTTCTTTTCCACTTTGAATTCAGATTGCAGCAATTGTAGTCAGCTGAGGATGAAGAGGGGAAGTGGGAGGAGGAAAAAGAAACTGAGTCATTTTAAAGGCAGCTGAAAAAGTGTGATAACAGGATTAATCAGCACTGTCCCTGTCAAACTGGGACAGTTGGAGGGTATGGGACATGTTGGCTGAGGATGATAGGAGTTCTATTTCAGCACTTCTGAAGTGAGCCCAGGTTGGGGAAAGCTGTGCTATAGATTAAAGTGGAATTGCAAACAGATCCTTGTGTGGTGTATCTGGGACAGTTTCTCTACAGATAGGCCTCTCTTGTTCCCTTCATTGTAGGAGTAGCGGTCCATTTGCCCTCCAGATGCTGTGCCAAGAACTCCCATACTATTGGCCATGCTGAATGTATGTGGAAGTTACACATTTGGCAGGTGAGAGTTTCCCCATCCTTTCAGAAGGGTGTAAACCTTGGGGAAGAATCTGTGCAGAAGGGAGAATGTCACAATTGAGAGTGACATTTCTAATCAAGACAGAAGAATCATGACAATCCATACTACGCCCCTGCTGAAACAGCTCCACGTGCTGCCAGTTTGTTTGTCGGCACAATTCAAAGTGCTGGGTAAAGCTGTCTATGGCTGAAGTCTAGGCTGAGACCATCGACAGGGGTCCTTGTCTCAGTCCCACTATTATTGCAAGTGTCAAAGAGAAGGCGTTTTCAGTGGCTGCCCCTACACTCTGGAACTCGCTTCCCAGAGGGGCCGGAGTGTCCCCTCTTTGCTGTCTTTTTGTCGACAGGCAAAACACTTTTTATCCCAATAGGCATTTAAAACAGAACGTTTTTAAAGGACGGGCTAGGAGATGCTTTATTGTTCTAAACTGGATTGTTTTTAGTAGCTTTTCTTCTTTTGAAGTTGCATTTTATTCTTTTAACTGGAGGTTTAAATTGTTTTAATGCTGTGAATAGTTTAATTCTATTTTAGTGTTCACTTTTTGTATGTTTTTAATTGTGTTGCTCTTTTAAATTATAAAATGCTTTGAGTCCCAATTTTGAGAGAAAAGCAGAATACAAATAAAAATCATCACTATCATCATCCTCTGATTTACAAAGCAGTCTTCTGTGACTAATCTGCAGTATGATGAGCCAAATAGCCATGATCTTTAATGTGTAGCTTTCATTGTTACAGGATATTTAGAGGATATTTACTATAATATGACTTACTGCCAACAAAGCAAGTCTGGGCCTATAATTTGGGTGACATCCCCTTCCCCAATATGCAATAGTATTGGCTCCAGGGAGTCCCAGTTGTGAAGTGGCCTGTAAAAAGTTTATTGTCCAAAGAATACATTTCTGGGATCTTGTACTTGCCCTCTTGTGATATTTATAGTTTTCAAGGGACTTGGCTGATTAAACATTTTTTCCATTGTCCCAGGAAATGTTACAAGTACTGTATCTACAACAGAATGTTTAGAGTGGGAGGAAAATCCTCAGCTCTAGAAACATGCCTTCTGTAAAAAGAAATTGTAGAAGGTAACCTATTTTCTCTTGCTGTACAAGATTCTCATGTGCCTGAAAGACCCACTGTGGAGCAGAACATTTGAAATGGATTCTAGTCCATGAAAAATTGGTTGTAGCATAAGCTATTCTATAACATACTCAAGATGCGTCCTCTTTTACTACTGAAATGCAGTTTAGCTTACGTTCCTATAGCGGGACAAGAACAAAGTAAGAGACTGTCTATGAAGAATGTGTCTGGAGCATGAATATCTTTTGAGAACAAGTATTACTACTAACTTAAACATCCCTCAAAAGCAAGATTGTGTTCACAAACCTTGTACAGTAAGCAAATAATGGGTGGGGATCCTTATGTCAAACTTGTAGCCAGACCTTTCTTCAGTAAAGTTAGGTAACCATATCTGAGGCTGTCCAGTTTACCACAAAGAATGTGTGCTGTAGGTTAGGCTTTGACCATGGTAATCTGCTCGTGGTCTTTTTGGTAAGCTTTGTGGGTTAGCCAAGTATTTGCAGTCTGACCTCCAGGGCCAGATTCTACATCAACGGTGTACAAAGTGCAGCCCCCCAGATGTTGTAGGTTCAGCTCCCAGCATTCCTCAACACTGACTGTTCTTTCTATGGCTTGTGGGAGTTGCAGTTTTTAAACACCTTGAAAGCTGGGCTTTGCACACCCCATTCTACCTCCACTACAGCAATCTGCAAATTAAACTTGTAGTTTCACTTTTGAGGCTTGCTTGTTAGTCAGGTCATAGAACAGCCCATCTTGCAGACATTTGTGCTAGCTGTCCTACTGAAGGATGGAAGAGGAAGGAACAGAGAAATGCATTCGTTTTCTGGGCATGCAGGAGGAGGCCTCTGTTCTTTAGCTCACGGGGTTCCTCAGCTCATGGGCTGTCATTGTCAGAGGGGTAGAGTACTGCATTCCTCCTTCACCAGTCCATTTATTCATGTGCATGAAATTCATGATCACTTATGGCCAGCAGGCTGGGGCTCAAATGCAAGTCATGATTAGTATTGTAAGCCATCTTGCATCATTAGTATCTGCTTATACTCAACAATCAACTTTTAAACAGAGATGAGCTTTATTACTCTCAAAGCTGGCATGAGGAGTATTTTTTAAAAATTGTAGTGGAATATTAATTATCTGTTCTTAGCATGGGAAATGGGTGAGGAGGGATGCTTTCTTCCTCCAAGAAAGTCATGGTAGCACGTTTGGGTTTCTCTTTGTTCTTTCCTTGTAGCAGTCCATGAGGTAAGTTAGGTTCAAAGCAGATGTTTGGGACAAGGTCCCACGGTGCATTTCATGGCTAAGGAAGCTCTCATGTCTGGCACTAACCATGATACTGCATTAGTTAGGAACACTGGAAGCAGCACTATACTTAGCGTAGGTCCATCTCATACAGTGGTTCTGAACCTTTGGTCCTCCAGATGCTTTGGACCTCAACTTCCTGAATTCCTGAGCATTGGCCATATTGGCCAAGACTTCTAGGAACTGAAGCCCAAAATGTCTGGACGGCCAGAGGCTGAGAATTACTGTGACCATCTGGCGGGAGTTTCAGATCAAACTTTTCCCAGCACTGCCCAGAGTTGCCAAGCATTGAACCTGGGTGGTGAGTTTAAGTGGCATATGGATTACAGGCTTGACTGTGGTGAGGAATGGGGGTCCCATGGGCCACATGTGATCCATGGAGCCCTGTTTTACAGTTACTGAAGCCCCTCACCCTCCCCAGACCTTTAAGAAGAGTAGGGGTTTTTTTGGCTAGAAATGGTCAAAACCAGTTTGAAATTAATGTTGAACTGTGGTGATTTTGCCCCCATGACTCTCAGGACACTACAAAATATGTGTGTGTGTGTGTGTGTGTGTGTTTAAAAAGCAAACCTTAAAAAAATGACCAACAATGAAACCAGAAGTGATGTTATGTCACTCTGTTCATGTTGGAAGCACAAGGGCTACAGGATGAAAAATAGCCCCTGCCTCCTTCCCAGTGACCCGCCCATAGTCCAGATGGTCTTTGTCCCAGTCTGTGGCACTTCTGTATTTTTGAGCCTGTCTCACAAGTGTAGCTTGCCCTGGTTGGATTGCAGCCAATGTTGGATCCCTGTTAGGCCTTGCTAATATGTAACCTGCCTCCTAACAAGTCTCTGCAGGCCTCTTGCTGCATTGCTTTTAGGGCTGGTTGTAGTATCTTACGTGGTCATAGTAATGTGGACCCTGTGTGATGAAGTGGCCATGTAACAGCAGTGTACGGCATAGAGGTTTTGTAGAATTGCATTAGTAAATGCAGATCCTTTCCCCCAAGAAGTTTCCAACTAAAAGCGTCAGCACTGAAGGAGACAGTATTGATAGTTGTGGTGGAGGGAGGCTAGGCAATTAAAACAAATAAGGCAAGCAAATAACATTATATAGACTTTGGTTCAGCTGGCATAAAATGTAAGGGTGCAGCTTTGTGGGAAAGGTGGATTTCCAGAAGGTAGCTGGAGAAAGGCAGGTGGCATCATGTAGTTATTCTTGACAGTTATTCTCTATGTAAGGGACCCAGGCTCTAGTTATTATATTGATCTTGTGCTTGTCTGATAGCATTAATGACTTGGATGAAGGAATAGAGGGCACGCTGATCAAATTTGCAGATGACACCAAATTGGGAGGGGTTGCTAATACGCCTGATGACAGGATCAAAATTCAAAAGGACCTGGACAGATTGGAGAGCTGGGCCAAGGCTAACAAAATGAATTTCAACAGAGAGAAATGTAAGGTCCTACACTTAGGCAGAAAAAATGGTATGCAGAAATATAGGATGGGGGACACGTGGCTGGCTAAC
Source organism: Iguana delicatissima (assembly GCA_948472985.1). Taxonomy (NCBI): domain Eukaryota; kingdom Metazoa; phylum Chordata; class Lepidosauria; order Squamata; family Iguanidae; genus Iguana; species Iguana delicatissima. The sequence goes on along the minus strand of CAOKZL010000565.1, from coordinate 1,236,279 downwards.
AGTACGTGTGAAAGGGATCTAGGAGTCTTCATAGACCACAAGCTGAACATGAGTCAGCAGTGTGATGCGGCAGCCAAGAAGGCCAACGCAATTCTTGGTTGCATCAATAGGAGTATGGTCTCTAGATCGAGGGAGGTATTGGTACCACTCTATTCTGCATTGGTTAGACCTCATCTTGAATACTGTGTCCAGTTCTGGGCACCCCAATTCAAGAAGGATATGGATAAGCTGGAGCAGGTCCAGAGGAGGGCAACCAAAATGGTGAGGGGCCTGGAAGCCATGCCCTATGAGGACAGACTTAGAGAGCTGGGTATGTTTAGTCTGCAGAAGAGAAGGTTGAGAGGGGACATGATAGCCATGTTTAAATATTTGAAGGGGTGTCATGTCGAGGAGGGAGTGGGCTTGTTTTCTCCTGCTCTTGAGACCAGGACAAGGAGCAATGGATGCAAGCTGCAGGAGGGGAGATTCCGCCTGAACCTAAGGAGGAATTTCCTGACGGTCAGGGCTGTCCGACAGTGGAATGTGCTACCACAGAGTGTGGTGGAGTCTCCTTCTTCGAAGGTTTTTAAGCGGAGGCTGGATGGCCACTTGTCGGGAGTGCTTTGAGGGTTTTCCTGCATGGCAGGGGGTTGGACTGGATGGCCCTTGTGGTCTCTTCCAACTCTACATTTCTATGATTCTATGATTCTATGATTATAAAGTGTGGACAGGTGTTGAAGAAACAAGATCTGGATATTCTGTGACTTAACTATGCTGCAGCATCACTGTCTATGCAGTCAAATCCACAGTCAGATCATCACAGTGAACAAAGCTGTGTGAATCAGCTTTGTGTTAGCTTATTCTGACCCTTTTTAAAACTTGTTTGGTGTAGCTGCTGAACTTTGAGTCACTAAAGTGCTTGTAAAACCCATGTTGACTGACTCTGCCAACACTCACAAGGATGGCAGAACTGCACCCATATCTTTCAAGTGCTCTTTGGAAGGGGAGGTGACTTGGAAGTGATGGAGAAACGCTGTGTGAGATTCTAGCACAGACTTGTAAACCACTTCACAAAAGCGAGAAGCTTGCCATAGACTGGCAGAGGATGGGTTGGTGGCTCTCTTCTTCACCAGTAGTGCACTATATTTGATTGCTGAGTATGAGAAGGGAACTTCTCTCCTCTGGCAGCCTGTGTGATTTCTGGACTCAAAGGAGGATCAGGCTACTCATTCTCCCCTTCTGCCAACCTACTTACTCACCCGCATACATTTCTATCTACTCGCCTGCATGCCCTTCCTTGTCACCTATGGCCGTTTGTTATTCTCCAACCTGGGTACTCAGATATTGTGGAGCCAGCTCCCAGAAGCTCCAGCCAGCACAGTCTGTTTTTGGGGATTCTGGATGTTGTAGAGAAACAATTTCAAAGAGCCCAAGGTTGGGAGTCAATAAACATAATTTGAAGACAATCAAGTACCACAGTAAAATGCGGCACCATTACAGAGAAGAGCAACGTACGTGGAAAGCAGAAATAATCCCGAAAGGTTGACTATAAAATAATCAAACACTGTCAAACTGGAGATTGGAATGTCATATGTATATCTAACTTTACCATAACTTTGATATGTTGGGAAAATTAGAGACAGTGGCATAAATACAAGACAGTGATAACAACCTCTCCTCATTCTTCTTGTCCAACGTGCAGCAGTATAAAATGTCATTCAACTATTGCTCCCAGAAACTCTCACCTTTGACCATGTTGTTTGGGATTTCTGGGCCTTGACATTCATGGATATCTAAGGAGCCAAATTTATGAACTGTTTCTCCAAGGGCAAGTTTCCAGCAGTTATGGCTGTAGAGATAGATTTAGAAGTGTTTCTGGGCAATACCTATTATAGATAAAGTATCTGCCAAAGCAGGGCTTTGTGCCTTGAATGCTTGTTCTGCGTAGTTTATACAAGGCATGGAATTAGGCTTTTACTTGGTGCGGCGTAAATGGCTTTGCCTTTGAGGGTGAGAGTTAAGCAGTCGATGCAGTACACGGTGTGGCTGGTTGTTGCAAAACCCAACTACCCAAATAACTGTTACTGGATTCCTTCTTACCACTATAGACTTTGTGTCTTATTTACTTGCTTATCTTTAATTTGTTCACTGCTTCAGAGTAGTTACTGTATATAAAAGGAAAGCAGTTTGACTACAGATTTGATCACCATGGCTTAAATCCAGTAGGTGGTCCTCACTAGAATAGATCCCAGTGAGTCAATGACATTTAAGTGATGACTTAGTAAGTGCCTAGTGGTTCAGCGGCTCTAATTTAAGTGGGGCTAACAATTGTATGTAGGCCAATTGGTCCAGCAAGTCCAGGGGTGGAGAAACTAACTAGCTGTCGATATAGAGATCCAAACATGTCCATGGTTTTGAATAGTTTTTGAAGTATTTTTACTACAGTAGTTTTAGTCAGCCTTCTTGTAAGTTGCTAAATCGTTTAATGTTTTAAACCTTTAAAAATAATTTTTATAGTTTGTTTTTACTGTACATGGCACTGTTGTTTGTTGTTTGTTTTTACTGTACATGGCACTGAAATCCTTAGATATTGACTGGTATATAAATATATTAAAGATACTTCTGACATGATCTCCACACACACACATCTGAGGTTGTGCAAAGCATCGCTCCCATTATAGTTAACAGATGCAACAGGTGTGCACCCATGCGGCTGTGCATATTGCATCCATTAACTACAGTGAGATGCAACACGTGTTTTTTGTTTTACATGGGGTTCCTGGGATGGAACTCCTGCATATACAGTGGAGATACCATACGTTGATTTGCTGCCATGTCACAGCCTGAAGCCCTTCTATTGCCATATGTTCTGAGACCAAAAGTGCATGAGGGCACATTGGACTTGTATGGATGCTAACAAGTCCTGTGGTAGCATACACTTCAATAGTCCCAATTTGGCAGGGATAGTCCTGATTAACTCTCTGTCATCCCACTTTCTCATTTGCTTTAAAAGTGTCCCAGTTTCTCTCTCCTTGTTTCACTTTTCCCCTTTGTTGTCAAGTTACTTCAGCTGCTACAAACTGAATTCCAAGTGGGAAAGTAATTTGTACTCAGTTAACTCAGCAGTGAGGAGAGGAGAAGAAAGAGGGGCAGAATCTCACCATTCCCAGGAGACTCAGGCAGCTTCTCCCAACTTGTGTGTTCTTCCTTGTTAGTAATTTTTGCAATTTTGACCAGACTCTGGTGTTTCTTGGCTATATGTGTTCTGGTTTTCCTCTGTGAAATGTTGGAGGTCATGTGGTAGTTATGTACCATTTTTCTGGGCCAGGTATGGGCAACCACAACAGGTCTGGGATTCAGTTTTCTGCCCCTTGGACCAGAAGTATATCTAGCATAAACAGCACCTGAGGCAAGCGTAGAAGTTGTGCCCCTGCCTCTGGGTGTACTTCCTCCTCCTCCTCTGCTGCTTCCGGCACTGCTTTGTTGTGACCCCTTGGCATTGGCATGCGGGGCATGTTTCCTCTTGCCCCACCCTTGATACACCTCTGCCTCAGACGCTGCAGGGTCCACACAGATTGCCTAAAATATCAAAACGTGAAAAAATACGGAAACAGTCAGAAGTCTACTTCTGGTTTTGAAAAATGGGTCATTTTTTTATGTTAAGCAATGCAGCAGCACCCCAAATCCTATTTAAAATGTGAATTGCCTCCGCTAGAGAGGGAACTCCTGGGGGGGACAGTCTGGAGGGTTGTGTGTGGCCCCAGAGCTTACACTGTGCCCTTCCCTGTTCTAAGAACTTGAAGTAAATAGGACTCAGACCTCAATCTTACTGCCCTTCATTCAGTTCCTGTTCCAGTTTTCCTTGTAACTGTCAATTTTGTTGGCAGTCCAGACATAGAGTTCTTTTGATACCTTGGTGGCAAATGCCTTCCTGTTGTAGGATTGTTCCTTGAACTGCCCCTGGAGCACCAGTAAGCAAACTTTTTTTTCTTGTTGGGATTTTCACTGAATATTCGAAATCTGAGAAGTGAAGGAAAAAAATTTGAGGAGAAGACAAAATTTTCTTGGGGGGGCAATGCTCTCATTTGCCCCCTTCCTCCCCCCACTTGGCCACTTTCAGTGGCAGTGGGACTGTCCCAGAAGTAGGCAGGTTGTGACACCTGTCTAGTAAAGCTGTCAGTAGGTTCAGTTCACACACTTCTGAATCCATAGTGAAAAGCAGCAACAATGCGTTGCTCGGCACCTTCAAATGATTTTTTTTTACTTAAGATGACCCTAAAGCAAACCTGTCATGGGATATTCTTGGCAAGCTCTGTTCAGAGGCGATGTACCCTTGCCTTCCCCTGAGGCTCAGAGAGTGCAATTTGCCCAAGGCCAACCAGTGGGTTTCCATGGCCAAGTGGGGATTTGAATCCTAGTCCTGAAAATCATAGTCCAGCATTTAAGCTACTATACTACACTGGCTCAGTGTGGCTGTAATGAGGCAAAAATCGTCCTCCACTTTTGATGGTCCACATAACAGAGATCTGTGAAGTGGAGTGAGTTGCTCCTGAAATATTACCCATTCCCTGAGGCCCAGGCCAACTATGCCAGTGGTAAGGGAGGGTGGGAATTGTAGTCCAAAACATCTAAGGGCAAAATTTCTTCACTGTTACTGTAAGCACTTGTATGATAAAAGAATCTCTTCATTAGTGGTGGGAAATACGTTCTCCAGATGATGGTAGGCTACAAATCCCAGCATCCCTCGCCATTGGCTGTGCTGGTTAGGGCTGATGGGACTTTGAGTCCAGCAGTATTTAGAAGGTTGTGCCGTTCCCACTCCTCTTCTAGGTCAAACTGTTTCTCTGTCTAGTCCAGAGTATTCACATTTTAAAGTTCACTTTAAGAGGTGAGACGTTACTGCCGATGGGGATAGCTCTGCTACTAGGCAAAGTGAAGCTTAGACAGCTGGTAGACAATGTCAGCAGTCTCTCAGCCCCCAACGCCTAGCTATGCCCCTTGTTACTGATTAAATTACCCTGCTGTTCTTGGCTATCACTGTGGTTGGGATCTATATGTGGAGTGCATGAGGGTACCTTGTCTTCTCATGTCAGTTTGCAAAGTGTCTTGTGCCTGATTTGATATCGGCGAATCCTAAAGCAGTGGTGGGGAATGCATGAGCTCTCAGGTGTTGTTATGCTGCCCTTTCAAGACGACTCTGAATTTCAGTGGCCCAGTCATAGAGTTTTCTTGGCAGGCAGTATTCAGGGAAGGCTTGCTGCTGCCTTCTTCTAAGGCTGAGAGAATGTGACAGGCCCAAGGCCACCCAGTGGGTTTCCATGGCTGATTCCATGGGGATTTGAAGCTGGTTTCCATAGGCCAACAGTGAAATCACTACACCACACTGCCTTTCCTTCCAGGTGTTGTTGGATTGCAGTTTCTATCAGCCACACTCAGAATAGCAATAGTGAAGGATGATGGGAGTCGAAGTCCAGCAGTTTGCAGAAGGCCATGTGTTCTCCATCTCCACCCTAAAACATAGCTCTTCTCTGTTTGCCAGAATGGGCAGGACATCTCCATTTTAAGAAGAAGGGGAATTGCTTTAATGATGAGCTAACATGGTCCATGATTTCAGGTGTCTGGACCAATCAGATATCTTTGGATGAGACTGGACAGAGCCCTTTCATGTGCAGCTTGAGAGCACTTGAGCTCTGGATTTTATTTTAAATATGGATAATTTGTCCTATCTCCTGTCTATTTCAGGAAGACTACAGTCTGATGTCAGCCAAATCCTCAGATTCAGATGCTCCAGTTCCTAAAACCATGATTTCCCTAACCTTATTTGATAGTTACAGCAATGGTTAGAGGAATGTTAGGTCTGCTAAATATTGGTCTACCAAATGTTTTGGACCTCAAATCCTAGAAGCCCTAGCCAGTATAGCCAACAATTGGGAACTACAAGAGTTGAAGTTAGAAACACCTGTAGGATCAAAGGTTACCCTTTTTCTTTGAAAACAAGAAGGATGGCAGGCTTGGGGTAAAAGGCAAGCTAGGCCTTTTGTTCTGTAAATCTGGGACCTGCTACTGTTGTGCCTAGCCTTAGTGACAGCAGCAGATGGACAAAACTTGAGTGTCAAACATTAACCAGATTAACTGTTGTGCCTTCAGTCTGGTAGGAGAAATAAAATAGAGGTGACCTTGGCCCTACCTACAATGTCAACTCTGAAAGTTGAAGTTTTTAGCAAGTGAATCATCTTCCTCCACTCAACATATTTAGGTATAAGACTTTACAGTGAAGGCATTTAGGTTAAACATCTGTTGTGGGTAAGGGCTTGGGGAGCAAGGAAGAGTTAAAATCAATAAGTACATCTCAAGCAGGGGATATGATTGTATTCTGCAAGTATTCCTGTGTAGGAAGTGAAATTTTTGCTATTTTATAGGAATTCAAACTCTATCACACACAGGAAAAATTCTAGTGTGGATCTTTTTGGATAGCAACTCCCATAATCCTTCATCATTAGGAATGCTGGCCACAGCTGATGGTCAGAAATGTATGGAGCAGCCACAGTTGCTCATATCTGGTCCAAAGCGTGATAATTAGGAGTGAAAATTTGGGGTACTCTTAAATATTTAGACAGTACTACCTGGTTTCCCTAAAGACACTCAAACCTTGGAAGCTAAGCAGGGTCGGCCCTGGTTAGTACTTCAGTGGGAGACTTCCAATGAATAATAGGTGCTATGGGCTGTATTTCAGAGGAAGGAACTGGTAAAACCACCTTTGGGTATCCCTTGCCCTAAGAAAACTCTATGAAATTCATAGGGTCACCAAAAGTTGTCAGGGGACCTGAAGACACACACCCTTGTATAATGTTTTGCTACAGTGGCTAGCCCAGTCTTTATAGGTAAGCAGCTCTGAGCTGCTGGAAAGAAAGCCAGGATATTTATCTAAGAAATAAATGCCAGTAGGCCTTTCTCTATTGCTTGTCATTGGTTTCCATATGATGGTTGGCTTGTCTCTAAGACAGTAACATTTGATCAATGAATAAATGAATTTAAAAAATAAAAAAAGAATTAAAGGATTTTGAATAGACTTAGAGTTGAAATCTTTGCTCTATTGCTAACAAAATTTGTTTTTGCATATTCTAAGACATTCTTAACCCTACAATGTGCATTTCTGTTCTTGACACATATTACAAATTGTGGGCTAAAATGCTTATCTGCCATCACCTAGAAATGCATGGCTGATAGAACCCTCACATCAGGCTTTTAGCTGTTTCCCATAACTGCTGCTATGCTAAACCATGAACAAGAATTGGGATCTTGTGAAATTTTACAATTATTGGTTGACTGATCTACCACTGGACATCCTAGGGCCAACTTAATGCTGGCACACTTGCAGTTGTGTCATGAGTGCGAGACAGGGTGGTTAATCCTGATAGATTTTTTTCATCATACTGGAAATGTGCAGGTGTTTGGTGCTCCAGTCAAGGTGTGGCTGGATCTCAGGTTTGTAGGATCTATTACATTCACTAGAAACTCAAGATCCATCAGCTAGAACTAGGTGTAAAACACTAGGGATGATTGGAGACAGGCATAAAATGGTAGCTCAGGACAAATTCCCAATTATCTACTGCACTTCATGAGTTACATACAGTGTGATCATCTGCACAAATACTAGTGTTCATCTGATTTGAATCAATACAAATCAGGAATTCTAACTGCCTTTTGGAACTGGAGTCCTTCCTGATGACTGTTGCTAACTACTGGCCACTGCTACAAATAGATACCAGCCTTCTTTTGCCCATCTCTGTTTTGATCTGTGATTGCCAGGGCTCAGTTCTGGGGAGCCTTAGACCACTGTGTTTTCATCTGTGGTTCTAGATGGTTCCTTCCAGACTGATGGGCAAGAGATCTGGGGAAAAAATTAAATACTTCCACTATATATAGCCAGTATCTATAGCAGCCTCCCCACATCCAGAGCATTCCAAGTGAATTGGGCTACAACTCTCATCACTCCCACACAGCAAGGCATGGTTAGTATTTATAGGAGATTGTAATCCAAAACTTCTGGAAGATGCCAGGTTTGCGGAGGGCGTTATCTACACCAACATCTGTATCTAATTACAGAATCTCTGCTGTACTAGTTGAGAGTTCAGGAGGACACCACTAGTAGCAGCTTTAACTACAGTTGTTATGAATCAATTAAATCAAAAAGTAAGGCTGTAAATGGTTAACAGCTAGTGTTTTGACTTGTTGTTGTTGTTGTTGTGTGCGCCTTCAAATTGTTTGTGACTTATGGCAACCCTAAGGTGAACCTATCACAGATTTTTCAGCATTGCAATACAGTTCTCCCTCTACATTTGTGGGTTTGATCTCCATGAGCTTGATTATTCGCGAGGTGCCCAATTGCATCCCCCTTCTGCCCTTCCCATTCCCCTGCCTTTTGCCCGGACGCACAAGTTTTCCTTCTGTTGACTTGGGCAAAAGGCAAGCAAATGGCAGGGGACAGCCCCATGCTGTCTGGTGATGTCGCTGCTCCCCCATTCACTTGCCTGTTGTCGGGCACCTAGAAGGCTGTGCGCCTGAGCAAAATGCAAGTGAATGAAGAGGGGAGAAAGTGCATGCACGGCTGCCTTTTGCCTGGGAGCCTAGAAGGCAGCATACCTGGGTGAAACGCAAGTTAATCCAGGAGGTGGGGGGGTTTGAGGGGAATGGGAGGGGGAGTTTTAACTTCGGAGGGGGGTGGTATTTGTGTTTTGTTTGTTTTTTTACTTTTGTGAGGGTTCTGTACCCTGAACCCTCACAGAAGTCAAAGGCCCACTGTTAATTGAATTTTAGTGTGAATATTTACTTTAGATTGCATTACGCCTTGCAGGTACGTGGAAACAGTTTTGGAGAAAATTAGCTGTAGCTATTAACTACAAGATATATTGGAAGTAGGGGTTATCCTAGAAGCATTTTAAATAAGAAATTGCTTGAGCGTATGCTGAGTAAAATTTTTATTTCATTTTAATTCCCAGTACCTGTCAGAGTAGAGGGCACGTGTTCCAGGTATGCTTGGATTACAGCATTGCTCATTTTATTTGAATTCTGTTTTCTATGGCCGTTTCCGCACTGGACTGTTACAGTGCTATGATTCCACTTTCAACATCCTATGGAAACCTAGCGCAGAAACGGCCCATGATTCTGGGGAATTGTGGATTAAAATGCACTCACTTCACTCCGTATTTGAAGCCTCTCGTTCCTTCTGTTCGCTACAGTGATTTGTTCCAACGATGAAACAATGAACTAAGCTAAAGATGTACTAAATGTCTTTTGAGCAACATATATGGTATAATTGCATGATTGAAGATGAGCACTGAAGTTATCTCCTTGTCTGGAAAGAAGCAACATTCCAAGGCATGTGGCAGAAATAGTTGTGCTGTGATAGAATGGAAGAACTTTTTATTTCCTTGCTCAGACTTGATAGGCAGGGATTTAATTCTTTGTGTGTTGCAAGAGCCAGTCTTGTATAGTGGCTTGAGTGTTGGACTGTGACTCTGGAGACCAGCGTTTGAATCCCACTCAGCCATGGAAACCCAGTGGGTGACTTTGGGCAAGTCACACTCTCTCAGCCTCAGAGGAAGGCAAAGGTGACCCCCTCGAGCATATCTTGCCAAGAAAGCCCTGTGATAGGTTTGCCTCAGGGTTGCCTTAAGTGGGAAATAAAGGCACACAATAACATCTGTTGTATTGTTATTGTTAATTACTGTCAAGTCAACTTCAACTTGTGGTGACCCTATAAATGTGTGACTTCCAAGTCACTCTGTTATTAACAAACCATGCTCAGGTCTTCCAAACAGGGTTGTGGCTTTCTTGATTGAGTCTACCCACCTGTGACATGGTCTTCCTCTTTTCCTTATGCTTTTTACCTTGCTAAGCATTATTGTTTTTTTACTGAATCATATCTTCCCATGATATATCCAAAGTATGACAGTCTCAGTTTAGCCATCTTGACTTCTAGGAAAAGTTCAGGCTGATTTGCTCTGGAACCCATTTGTGTGTGCTGCGTGTACTAGTACAAATATTAGCACTTATTTTCCAAATTACAGTAAACCATCCAAAGGAAGGAAATGCAGAAAAACTTGCTCATGAGATATAAAGTTTTTTTCCTTTTAAGAATTAGCAAACCTTCTTTAAGGAATGGATAAAGGAGGGAGCTGATAGGATGGATGGAATCTTCAGTGGTAGAGAATGCAAAGAGCTATGGGAATTAGTTTCTTCCTGCAGCTTGAAAACTCTTTCCCACTTGTGAAATTAAACTAGGCATTGCTCCCATTTCCGACTTCTGTATAGCCATATGGACTAGCACAGTGGTTACCAAACTCTGGCCCTCCAGTTGGTTTGGACTGCAATATCCAGAATCCCTGATCATTGGCCGTGGCAGCAGAGGGTTCTGAAGATTGGCTCAAAACATCTAGTGGACCAAAGGCTGAGAACCAGTGAGCCAGAGACTTGATTGCCTTAACTGGGTGGGTGTATTTGTCTCTTCTGAATAGTCAGTTTGGTGCTTAGACTGAAGTCTAAATATGCAAGAGACGTAAATGCACCTAAACATAAAGATTGGTTCTAAAGGAGGTGCAGATGATCTTCAGAAAATCACATGCTCTCAACCTTATGAGAAAGCAATAGCAAACCTCCTCTCAATAAATCTTGCTCTAGAAGAGAATGGGTCATACATGAAGGCACATAACAACAGAACAAGGCAGCACCACATTTGGATAGGCTGTAACTTGTCTCCCTAAAATTGTTACTGTTGTGTACCTTCAGGTCATTTCTGATTTATGAATCCCTAAGGCAATCCTTTTATGAGGTTTCCTAGGCAAGATTTCTTTATCAGGGTTTGTCATTGTCTTCCTCTAAAGCTGGGACAGTGACCTGTCGAAGATCACCCTGTAGATTTTCATGGCTGAGTGCAGATTTGAACCTTGGTCTCCTTGCCTCCTAGTTCAGCACTCAAACTACTGTATCACACTGCCTTTCTGTACTCCTGATACAGAACATCTATAGTCATCTTCTGTACTCCTGCTAAAGTAACTGAACTAAAAACAGTTAGTAATTTGAGCAATAAAATTTTGGCTTGTAAAATAAACCAGAGATTTATAGCACAGCTCCTAAAAGCACAAAACAGATTTTAAATACAGAATTTTTGGCTTTGTACATGGATTGGGCTTGAAGCATCTATAAAACTTGCATTTGGTAGGCTTTGAGGAAGTCCTGAGTAGCGAGTAATCTAGCTGGATGTATTTCAGGAGCTGGAAATTGGAGACGAATCTACCCCCAAAGACGTTATGCTGCAATAAAGAACGCTATCTGATGACCAGAGTACTGTTCGCCAGTATTGTACAAGATGAGAATCTTGCCCTTGCTAATGTCGAGCAATCTTGCTCCAATCTGGAGGTCAGCTTGGATACAGGCGAAGCACATTATGCAAACAAAGTTTAATCTTCTCCTCCTTCCCTGCTCTTTCTGCTTGTCTGCAAATTATGACCATGTATGGAGAAGGCATGAGGTAGGAAGGTCATGGTACCTTGCTAGACAGCACTTAGCTTCAAACTGACCAGACGTCTTATACAAATCCAGCTTTCGTGAAACTTTTGTGTTCACAATACACTGTGCAAGTAGTGCCCCCGCAAGAGAAATAACTGGGAGGAGCATCTTGTTTAATCAACTCCTGTTGAGCAGTTAATACTAAGTCGATGCCAAAGCTGGTGCCTGCCTCTGGCTCTTTAGCTGTCCACAGAGACTCAGAAGGGCACCCATTGCCTGGTATGTTCATTTAATGTTGTGGAGATGGAGGCAGAAAAAGGAGACCCTTCTCAGTCTTGCTTTCTGAAGTGACTGTTTCTTGCTTCCAGTCAAGGCTAACGATTTCTTTACACACACACCCTTCACTCTGTAACTGCTATAGAGAGAAGTTATTCATAGGCCTGACTTCCAGTATGAAAGCTGATGTATTCAAAGTAGGACCATAATGAAGAATCTCTTCTATCTTGTGCCTGTTGCCTTCCTCTAAGGCTGAGAGAGTGTAACTTGTCCAAGGGCATCCAGTGGGTTTCCATGGCTGAATGGAGATTTGAAGCTTGGTTTTTTAGAATCCTGCTACAGCACTCAAGCCAGTACATGGGACTGAGTCTTTTCGTACCTTGAAGACTAATAACATGACTACAGCATGAGCTTTTGTGGATTGGAGTACGTTGCATCTGATGCAGATGTGAAGTACTATAATCTACAAATCCTTGTTGGCATTGTGTGGTTTCCAGCTGATGGCAATCCTAAGGCAAATCTATCACGAGGTTTTCTTGGAATGATTTAATCAGAGAAGGTTTGCCCTTGTCTTTGTCTGAGGCTGAGATAGTGTGTCATTCAGTCAGTTTCTGTGGCTGGCCAAGCATTCAGACCCCTAGCCAACACTCAACCCACTACTTTGTGCTGGCCCTCTCTCCACGAAAGTTTGTTGTTGCTGTGTGACTTTAAGTCATTTCCTGCTCAGGGAGGCCCTGTCATGGGGTTTTCTGGACCTGTGTATGTGTGTTTTATGTACCCAAGGCCACCCAGTGGGTTTCTGGGGCCAAGTGGGGAATTGAACCCTGGTCTCCAGGGTGGTAGTCTGGTGCTCAAACCACTGCACCTGCGCCCTCCATGAAAGCGTGCACCATAACAAATTCATTAGGCTTTAAGGTACCACAAGACTGTTTCTGCTGCAACATGATCTGCCTACCCCTCTGGAAACCAGTACTAGAGGAGTGTTCTTCCTCATTTCAGCTCAGACTTAATCTCCTTAATCACATAAACACATCTGGCTGAAACAAATGAATGACTGCTGTGTGTATGGAGGAGGGGAGAGATGGATCGCTAAAGCTTGGAGCTTTGAGAAGGTCAAAGCATCTCCTGTCTCTTTTGTTTTCTCAAAACATTGCTAAGTACCTCCCTTTTTCTCTTTCAGATCTCCCCTCCCTAGTCTGTGCCTTTGTGGATCCTCCTCCCCACAGCTGTTTTGTGAGACAGCATAGATGGATAAGAGACCTCTTGGCAATTATAACCTAGAAAATGTTCTGTCTCTTCACAGGAGCAGTTAGCTCTAGATTTCTGGGGAACTATTCTTTGTAGTGTAGTGCTGTGAGCATTGGACTACAGTCCTGGTGACCCGAGTTTGATTCCCTGCTCAGCTGTGGGAACCCACTTGGTGACCTTGGGCACATCACACACCCTCAGGCCCAGAAAACTTTTCCTTGCTCACTCTATCTGTATTTCTTTCTCTTCTTCATTTCTTTCTTTTCTTGGTTTAATATAAAATGCAAGCTCCATCTATTAATTTCTAATTGAAACCTAGGGAGTGCCAGTGCGGTGTAGTGTTTTGGGCATTGAACTGAGAATCTAGGAGACCAGAGTTTGGATCCTTCCTTGGTCACCGACACATACTGGGTAACCTTGAGCAGGTCACATTCACTCATCCTCAGAGGAAGGCAATGGCAAATGTATTCTGAACAAATCCGGCCAGGAAAACCTCATGATAGTTTTTCATGACACACAACAACAAGAGATTTAAGATGTAGACATAGTCAAGGAACAAGTACGAAACAGTGGACATGTATGTGTTTATGGTTTAAATTTAGATTTAAGATAGCAATTTCCCTTGCATACTGTTTCTTGACTGGTGGGAAAATGAGAAGGAGTTCTCAGTGGCTGAGTGCCAGCTTTGCAACTCTGTTCAGAGATTTCTTTGGCCCCATCATTATCCTTTTGCTATCAAAGAAAGATGCGTTCATTTATACAAGCTTTTGGCTTGTCAAGTTAACTTGCCAGCTGTATTATTTTTGTTGTTTTCCTTTTTTTAATAAACACTTTGACTTTTGGGGGGACTATTCTTTACCATATCTTACATTTATATTCTGGGCTGTTTTTGCAGAAGTGTCATTTGCCCTGATACCATTGGCAGAAAAGTAGGATGATATAAATTGTAAGAAATCTTTCATAGTCCATAGTCATAGAACATAGTCCTGTTCTTCACTAAAATTGCAGAGCAGTGCCAAGGATAAGAGAATATTGCCACTGTTACAATGACTATAGCCACAAGCAAGTTTGAACATTGATAGTACATATAGACATAGGCAAGATAGCATCTGCTACCAGAGTGTGTGTGATAAATGTTATAGAAAAAACCAGAGGGAAGGATTATATTCCATGAGCAAAAACAAAGTCCACAATTAGGTAATACTTTTATTAGGACTGACCAATATGCCACAAAAATATGAAAACTTTCAATTTCCTCCAAACTCTTCATCAGCTGTTCATCAAGCTAACTGTTACAAAAAAGTACACAAGGTGTGGGGAGGGAGAGAAAAAGTATTGGCAATATAACAAACATATTGTCTGCATCGTTATACATTTAGGTAAAAGAATCATATTTTATGGACATCCCTTTGTGCAATTAGTGAAATCCTGCAAATTTACACCAGTGTAACTTTCTTGTGGCAGGTTACTATCCCCCCCCCCCGTGAACTACAGTTGGTGTTCAAAGTTTGGCACTAATTAATTTTTTGCTGCATGTTTTAACTGGAAGATTCATTTATTTAACAGAAACATCTTTGGTGACAATATGTAGCATTGCTTTCTAAATGTCAAGGTAATAGGTTTATACATTAACAACGTATAGTCAGCCCTCCACGTTTGTGAGTCTGACTTCACGGATTAGATTATTTGTGAGCTTCTTCAACCTCTCCCCCACCCATCTCAGGCATTTCTTTTCCAGAGGAACCTTCTCTCCCGACAGCTCCAATCAGGCCTCACAACCCTTGAAAAACGTAGTCCTAGTCCTCCTCCTCCTCCAGCTGCTGCCTGGCCAGCTAAAGACAGCTCACGTGCCAGTTTCTTATCACCGTGAACCCTCTCCAGATGCCCTCCCCCCAAAAAAACAAAGGAAAGAGATAGGAGAGAGGGAAGGGAAGTGTAGGGCCACCTGCTGACCCACTCCCTTCCCTCTCCTTTCCCCGACCTGGTTTGGACCCTGGGTGCCTGTTCTCCCTGCCATCCCTCTTCCTACATACACACCCTGCACCCTCTTTAATGTTCGTGATTTTTCCACTTTTGCAACAGTCTTGTGCTCTGTCCCTTGGGAACAGGACTAACCGTACTTCTAAGAGGGCTCACCTGAGGGCTGAAGATTACTGAGACCTGCCAGTTGCACAATTACAGTGAAGCCAATTCACAATCACAGGACAGGGTTTTATGATTCCCAGGTCTTGTATATTTGTTAATCTCTATTTTATTATTGAGAGCCAGTGTGGCATAGTGTTTTGAACGTTGAACAATGACCCTGGAGACCAGGGGTAAATTCCCCACTCAGCCATGGAAACCCGCTGGGTGGTCTTGGGTGCGTCACACACTCTCAGCCCCGAAAATCCCATGATAAGTCTGTCTTAAGTCAAAAACACCCTGAAGGCACACAAGAACAATTTTATTATTATTATTTTAGTAGTAACAGTATCATCCAGACTAGTGATTTTTAATTCCCTTTTATTTTTTTAAATTCTTTGATTTTTATGTTTTAATTGTTTTTTTCCCCTTATCTTCTTGAATGTATTTTTGTTTTAATACTATGAATAGTTTAATTGCACATTCATGTTTACTTTTTGTATATTTTTAGTTGTATTCTCGGTTTAAATTTAGGCCACCTTGATTCCCAATTTTGCGGGGAAAAACAGGGTAAAAATACATATAACAACAGCAGCAGCAACCCTTGCTTCTGCTGTTCCTTGAGGCAGGGCTGGTGGATCTGGCAGCCTGCATGGAGAAAGACAAGCCTGCATCTCTTGATGTGACCTGTTCACTTCAGCCTTTTGCCACTGGAACCCTTCTGTACCTTAAACCTGTTGGAGTATCATGTTACCTGACGCCCATGCCACAGGCACTTTCTTGAGGAGCAGCCCCCCAGGTGCCACTAACACAGTTGCCTGCTGCAGGGCTGTGGAGTGTAAAGTTGTGTTGGTTAGAGTAGCATCCTAGCAGTAGCAGTTGAGGGCTGTGGTGTGCAATGGAATTAAGCCGAGACAGTGAGGGATTGCAGCTTATCACGCTCTGTGCTGGCCACAACGCCGGTAACGGTACTGGCCGTTTTCCTTTTGGGAGCAGAAGAGGCAGTGGTGAGAAAGGCTGGTGAGTGCTCCTTGATCAGTTAAAATGGAGTGCTGTGAAGGTTCATCTGCTGCGTGCTCCAACTCTTTGCTTGTCTTTTTGCTCAATTCTTTCTCATCCTCACCTTCTTCCGTTCTGTTGGTGCAGAAATGGTGCTGTGATCGGTGTTCAAATGTAGGAGACTGTCAAACTTCTGTGGGGCTTGAGTCTCACGGACAGCAGTGCACATTCCAACAGGAAAGTGGTACCATCATTGAAGTTACTGTGATTCTTTTACCATGAAAATATGTTTCCATTATATGTATTTTGCAAAGACTTTTAAAATAATGCATATATTGTGACATGCTAGATGGTGAAAGCTGTCTTGCTTATAATGATCTGGAGTTTCTTTGTGTGGGTTACTTTTGCACAAACATTACTTGACCCTTGTTCGTTTTATTTAAAAAAAAATGACTGGAAAAATAAAACTCTTATTGTGGCCTTATCATGAAACCCCGTGCACGTTTAGTGCAACTTATTTCCCTTTGCTATGCATATGTTAAAATGCTTTTCTCTGTCCATAAATACTCAGCATTGTATTTCTATAAACATTTCTGAGACTTGCTAGTAATTCATATGGCTATAGAATAGGTGGAACCACAGGTCATATATTGATTTTTAAACATTACCAAAAGTCTCTGATCAATCTGCCTCACTTTTAATTTTTTTCACAGTTATGCCTTTTTTTAAAATGGGATTGCTACTCAGTAATGTGGAAGCTGGTAAGCTGATGTGCTTCTCCATACAAAAAACAAACAAAACAAAACAAAATCATGAATAACCTTTTATCCAAGTATGTTTTGTAAGTGTGATTCCACTCAATAGCTAACTCTCTATGTCAGGGGTGGGAATTGTGTAGCCATCCCAGCATTCCTCATAATTGGCCGTTCTGGCTAGAGTTGATGTGACTTCTGGAGGGCTGCATGGTTCTCATCCCAGCTTATCTGAAAGAGACATAGCTGTGTAATGTGAGCTCCCATTTATAATTTGCCAGTATAACCAGGTACAGTTTTACCACCATAGACAGTGGTCTTATACTAAGGCAAACCATTTGTCCATTTAGTTCAATAGTGGCTACATGCAGCCAAGACTGATGGATGTCCTGCGCAGGTTGATGCAGGTGGTGCTGCCACATTCTTCAGTGTCATAAAACCTGCCCACTTCTGCCTGTAGGCCAGCCTGCTATTGCCCTTATCCTGCCCACAGCGCCCATGAGGGCTCTGGAGGTTATCCCTGAATGAAAGTAGCTCTTAGAAAGAAAGAACAACTTTCACTCTTGGGCTACATTCCTCAACTGCACTGACTAGCAGAAGTTTCCCAATCCTACATGGAGGTTAATCCTGAGACCTGTGTACTTGTAAAGCCTGTACTCTGCCAGAGACGACTTCACCAATCAAGAGCTATGTCCTAGCTAAAATGTGGTGTTACCTCTCCAGCTTTGCTGGCATTCTGATATTGCCAAACTTAATGTTAAGGCATGATATAACATTACCTGAACTAGCTTCCGTGAGTTTCAGGCTTATGTTTTCTTCATCCCTCTGTTTGGTGCAGCAAAGCAAAGAAGCAAGTGATGAAAATGTCTGATGAAACCAGAGTTTCCAATTATTTTATGAATCTGGTTTAGTCAAAAGGAAGAAGATAAAGAACACAAATCCCGTTTCCATAATAATAATAAAAAAATTTCAACGTTGTGACTGAAATTCTGAATTAAGGGAGCTACAATTTCCTTGACAATACAAAATATGGGGGTTTAATTAATGTTATAATTGTTTGGACTGGCAGAGCAAAGAAGGATTTCTTCTGCTATAGGAATTGACTTTCATCACCAGTCTCCACCACTGTTCAGTCAGTCATGCCACAGTGTCTCATGAGTGGTGTCCTTATTGGTTTGCGTTTGCTATCTTGTGAACAAGATATTGCCTTTGATATGAACCACCCATGTGTTACTTATTCTAGTTGGTCCTAATATCATCATTTCACATCTTGAGTAAGTCTTGCTTGTAGGATGGCCATGTGTCCTACAGAAAGTATACTCTTGTTTGAAGGGCTGTCTAGGCCAAGCCGTGTTTAAAGATAAAGAATAGTAAGAAGGGAGAGATCATCAGTTGTTAGCACCTGGATGGTTGACTGAGTACATAAAACGTATGAACTTCCCAGTGTAGTTACAGTTTTCCTTGCTATAGGGAGATATTCTGTATTTCTTTAAATTATGGTTATTATTTCTACATCCACAGCTTTACCCCCAAACCAGCACATGAAAATCTATGTCTCTTTATCCTTTTTTGAAGTGACATTTGAGTGGGCATCCCACTAAGTAGCTATTTGTAGAAGTGTTAGTATGTGTTCACTAATGGTGTGGTGGGCATAAGAAATTCTGTTGCGTTGAGCCACCAGACCATATATCCTTGATGTTGTTTTGTGACAGGCATAGTTATATCAGCTTGTAGGATTGGTGGTAATACCATTTTAACTTCTCTTCTTTTCCCTTCGAACAGTTGTACTTTTCTGGCTGGCTGTGAATAACAAAATGTTTCCTTTGCCCCTTCCTTGTGGTTTGCAATCCATGTAGTGGTTTGAGCATTGGACCTACGACCCTGGAGACCAGGGTTTGATTATTCACTCAACCATGGAAACCCACTGGGTAACTTTGGGTGTGTCACACTCTCTCTAACCCCTGAAAACCCTGTGATAGGTTCACCTACACCTCCACTTCCATGAATGCATATTCATACTCCTTCTGACTACTAGTTATATATTTTCCTGCTATTATATCTCTTTCTGCAGTAAGCACATATGCTCTGTTCTAAAGCTCACAGTTTTGTTTTGTTTTTTTCCTGAGCAGGCTCAATTTTAATTCATGATCAGCCTGGTTCACTTGTAGTTTGGTTTCTTGGTGTGACAAAGCTTGGATTTCTGGCAGATATGATTGTATCTAAGCCAATGTGCTTCCTGCTCCTCTGTGCAAGAATCAGAGTTGATCTTAATTTTCCTAGCATCTTGGAATGTACACTTCCTGTCCCAGCCACAGTTGCTAAGCACGGGTGCTAAAATCACCCCCTCCTCCTTTGGAACAGAAGGAAATGTTTGAAGGGTGACCTGCTTTAAACCACTTTTCTCCCTCTTAACAGCTTTCGGGAAGCATGCTGCCGCCACCTCTGCTTTCACAGCTGGGTTCCTTCTGGGTCTTGGTGGTGGCATCTGTAAAACACATACCTCTTTGTGAAACAGCTTCCAGTTCTCCTGTTGTCTGCCCTCACTGTGGGGACATAAAGGTAGCATACTGTTTGAGGACGCTTGTGTAAGTGTTGGGCTTGTCTCTAGCTCACTCTGCCACTCTTACCCATAACGTGTTAAAATGTCGTTCGTGCCTGGCTGCACAAAAATGTTTGACCGTCGCATGGCATAAAGGCAGAATGTGCAGTGTGGAACATGTTTGGCTCCCCCATGCATCAACAGGGAGGGTGGAGGGCTAGCCTGTGTTTGGAAACAGGGAAATGGAAGCTAGCACTGATTACCTGGTCAAGATCTGCTTCTGTTCTTGTAGTGTGTACCAGAGAATTGATCCTCCTCCTCAAGAAAGACATTGGTTGGTATGATACTAATGTATGAGACCCATCACTTGAGATAGTAGATGGTTGGCTATGAGAAATGCTTGTTCTGTGTGGAAACTGAACAGAACAGACCTGACTAGTCCTACAGCATTGTGATCTGGAGAGTATAGCTGATAGCTTCCCAGTGGCAATCAAGATTGCTTGTTGAACTTTAATACCTTTCCTGTTTCCATAGTTAAGGCCCCTAGGGAAGCCAGTTCTGTTCCCATTTTGATTATGCTTGACACCTCTGATAGCCATCTTTCAGTTTGGTGGTATTTAATGTGTATGTGTATATGCCTTCATAGACTGCATTTGAATTGCCTGTCTAAAATGAGACTTGGACATCATTGTTAATTTTTTTATTCTTTTTGACTGTAAGAGCCTGTGCATTCATGCAAGAGCTATATCAACTACACATTTGTGGTAGGGAGAGAAGCTGTTGCTGTATACCAAGTCAAACCGTTGGTGCATCTAGCTTGTTATTATCTCCTGTACTGATGGGCAGTGTTGCTCCAGAATTTTAGACAGGGGGACCTTTCACATGTAAAACACTGACCTATAGTCTAGGAAAGAGGTATGTTATCATTCTTGGTGGAAATTTGCACAACCTGCCAGAGAGATGCACAGACACAGCAGGCACTGGTTTCTAATAGTGCAGGGTATGTGTGTGTGGCCCCTGGACACATGTGGACCCAAGGCTACTTTTGAGAGTTCCACGCCCTCCCATATCTGCTTGAAGCTGACTTCCCTTTTATGTCTTGGTTTTTAAAAGAACTCTCCTTGGCATAAAATGACCCAACTCTTTCCACATCATG
This sequence comes from Iguana delicatissima, assembly GCA_948472985.1. Lineage (NCBI taxonomy): Eukaryota > Metazoa > Chordata > Lepidosauria > Squamata > Iguanidae > Iguana > Iguana delicatissima. Next base: position 1,215,701 of record CAOKZL010000565.1, on the reverse strand, counting down.
ATGAATATGCTGCACCCCAAGTTAACATGATGGCATTTTTAGTAACACTTTTTTTAAAAAGTGAGAGTGGAGGCATTTAAGGGGGTGCAGTCCTCTCAATCTTCTAGGGAGACGCTTCTGCCCCGATGCCTGGCAGTTGCTTACCCCTCTTGTAGTGGCTCCGTAAATGAAATTGTGTGATATGAGAACTGCATATTCAGTGGCGTATGGGTCACTCTTAATACTACATTTGTGTGCTTACAGGGTAGTTAAAGACAAGAACCACAACTTCAAGGTTTGAGCAGGCCCTTTCAAAAGATGGCACGATTCAGCTGATTGTTGGAGTATGCCTCTTAACTTCTATTGTTGGATTAAGCATTGTCCCAAAGAAACACAGACATATATTCCTCTCTTCTTTCGTTTCACCTGAAAGTAAAGAACTTGTTGGAAAATGAGGCTAAGAAGAAAGCACTAGATGCTGATATAAACAAGTTGGTAAATTCAGGTAGTAAAATCCTAACATTTGAAAAGTATGTTTATCACTTTTTTTAATTGCCTGTTTATGCTTGCTAAGTACTACTAAGTAAATTCAGCATTTAAGAACCAGAGGAGAAATACATAGAGCAGAAGGCAGGGTAAAGAGAAACAGAAGATAGGGAGTATATTCTGTGATACAAACCAGGGTGTTATATTTGAAAAAAGAATAAACATGTTTTAAAAAATCTGTAAAGGACCCTGCAAACCACTTCAGACCTCAAAGTAACTTATATTAATAGGATTTAATTTTACTGTTCTCCTTCAAAATGCTGATGATATTTTTTTTTAAAGTGGACCATTTTCTCCATAAATAGTTCTCATGAGATCATTCTCTTGTGCCGAAAAGAAGTTTTCTGCAACAAAGACGTCCAAAATCTTTCTTCAGTCACTGTTTAACTTCCCATTTATATACAATCCAAGTTTTTCTTCATCAACAACTAATGGGCACGTTCCATTATGAATATGAGGCTTAGTGAGGTTGCTACGTTCTCTGGGACTAGCAGTTTAGTTAGCAGTTAATCTTTGTTTTGGAAGGTTCGAAATGTTCCTCTTTCTGCAATTTGTTTTGCAAGCTCTCTGTGTGTTTTGATATTGCACAGAGAGCCTTATAAGTCCGGGTGTTTAAAGCTGACTGCTGCAGCCTAGCATTCCATCCGGCTCGCGTCAAGTGGCTCCAGCTGCATCTTATCCTGTGTTCTGGGATCAGCTTGACAGTTGGCTCTGGAGAGCAACAGAAACGGCAAAGCTTTAAGTAATGGCATCCTGGAATGGCTTGCTGAAGTTGTACCCGAGCTTTGTCCCAGTTCAGCTCTCTTCCATCAGGTCACTTGCCTTCTTCCAGCCTCTAAGGACACTGTCTTTCTTGTCTTCAGAAGCTGTACTGTCTAACTGAGATGCTGTCACTGTAACAACAATATTTTGGCAAAATTTCTGGCTGATATAACGATAGTTCAGCGTGGGTGAGCCATGAACCTCTGTAGTAAAGGCGGTCATGTTCACTCTGCAGTAGGTGCGTGATCAGTAAAATCTCCTTTGCTTTGGGGCGTTCATAGTTAAAGGCAGAATAACCAAGGAGGCAGGGGCCAAATTAGAGCAGAGCTTGAGTCTGTAGTTAGTAAGCAGAAGCACACACTTGATAGGTGAAGTCTGTACTGGTGACTGTGGCCATTTCTGCCCTGTACTGTTATAGTGCTGTTATTCCACTTTCAACATCCTATGGAATTCTGAGATTTTTAGTTTACTGAGGCCAAAGGGCTCTCTGGCTGAGAATTCTAAATACCCCTTCCTAAACCATAAACCCCAGGATTCCAGAGGATATGGAAAGTGGAATAATAACACTATAACAGTATAGTGTGGAAATGGCCTGTTAGACTTAAAAAAATCTTGTAGAATAGCTTACATCCTTTTGGTCTCTTACAGTATGGCAAAGGTTTTGCTCTCCTTATCCTTGCACACGTACCTGACAGCTTTTCTTTACACAGGGAGATCTGGCTTCTTACATTAGTGTGATAATTTCGTGCAGAGAGGAAGACTGTTTAGCAGATTGCAATTTCTCCTTTAAGACCAAATAGGATCTGATCAAAACACTTCAAAAAAAATTATGGTGGTTTTGGTGTTGTAGCTTCTGTGAAAAATATTTGGGTTAAGATGTTAGGATCTCCATTAAAAACCATATTGAGCAGATCTGCCCAAACCCTGCTATCTTGGACTAGACCTTGGGATCAGTAGTGGTTTTCATAGGGAAAAAGGCTGATCAAAGAGATTAGTAAACCTAGGCAACATTTGGAGGAAGCAAGGGTTCTTTTGCTGCTGTTACACCATGAAGTTGCAGGTGAAACTGGTTGGCAGTAGATTCAAGACAAATGAATCCTGGACATACTGTCGAAGCCCTTGAGAAAATGCATGTCGAAAAAATGTGGGGATCACTATTAGCAAGGTGGCTGCATGAAAGACTGGGAAAAAATCATACAGGATTGGTGTTAAGTGTGTCAGTGAATGTTGCGTAAATCAGTGCTGTTCAAAGTGGTGGTCCCTGGACAAGTGCCAATCGCTGAGCGGCTGGTCCCCAGCAAGTTTCCAAGAAAGAAAGAGTTGTACTGAATGGTCACAGCTGTAGTACCAGCTACTGGCATGCTGGAAAAAAAGTAATTGCTGGTCCTCCACATCTGAAAGGCTGAGGATCACTGAGATAGATGAAACTTTTAGGTCCAGATGCAGAGTACTTCCCCATCAAATGGTAGGGACAAATGAGAGAGGAATCCTCTTGCTGTATTTATAGACTTGTCCATTGTTGGAATTGGGATGCTAGATCCGTGGTCTTAATCTAGCAGTATCATCTTACGAGACTAAATTGCTTGATTTTTTTTTAAAACTATTTTAGACCTGGGAAGCTGCTCTGAAGGGCAGGCTAACACCAGTTCTAAAATGGCCCATTACACCAGCATTGCTAATGTATTCTTCCTGATACATATGTTCTTGTACACTTAACATGTAGAAAAAAGAATGTGTATGTTCTCTATCCATTCCCCTCCAACTAATAACTTGAATATATTTTATACGATCTCTTTAAGTGCCAAGGGAATTTACAAGATTAGATAGCAGCACTAAAGAAGCTAAGAGTTCAAAACAGGGATTCTGGTTTCATTTGTTGCTCTTCTTACTGACATGATGTCTGGTAAATTACTGTTTTGCACTGAGCACAGTGATAGGGGGTTCTTATTCGAGATCTTGGACTGCTTTCAGCATCCACACAAATGCCCCCAAGTTAGCCATAATCTTCTAACACTGATCCTGTTATCCACATAGTCAAACATGAGAGTTGTACATAAACGTATGAAAAGTGGTATAGACCTGACTTAGCAGGAGCAGGATACTTGGCCCTGAGAGCAAAACTCTTCAAATTCTATCCTCATATTCAGTGTTCACTTCTGCTTTTGACAGTAGCATGAACTACTTAATTTTCTTTGTTGAACGTACATAAATACACATCTTACATTTTAAGACTTTGTAAAGAAGACTTGTTCTTATTAACTGCTGGCAAGTCAATTTTGACTTGTGGTGGCCCTGTGAAAAAAGGCCAACTCACCCTGTCATCAATAGCCCTGATCAGGTCTTGCAAACTCATGGCCATGGCTTCCTTAACTCAGTCTATCCACCTGTAATGGGGTCTTCCTCTTTTCCTACTGCCTATAACCTTGCCAAGAATCATTGTCTTTTCTAGTGAGACATGTCTTCCCATGATTTGTCCAAAGTATGACAGTTTCAGTTTAGTCATCTTGACTTCTATAGAGAGTTCAGGCTTGATTTGCTTTAGGACCCACTTACTTGTCTTTATGAGAGTCCAGGATATCTGCAGAATTCTTCTTCAGCACCACATTTCAAATGAATTTATTCTCTTTCATCTTTCTTCACTGTCCAGCTTTATAACCATACCTAGAAAGTGGCAAAACAATGACATGGACAATCTTGATTTTGGTATTCAGTGATTCATCCTTATACATCAGGATCTTGTCTAGTTCCTTCTTAGTTGCCCTTCCAAGTCCTAGTCTTCACCTGCAGTCTCCATTCTGATTAATAACTAAGCCAAGATATAGAAAATCTTGAACTATCTCAATGTCTTTATCATCTACTTTAAAGTTATGTAAATCCTCTGTGGTCATTATTTTCTGTTTTCTTAATGTTCACTTCTAAACCTACCATTGCACTTTCTTCAGTTGTTCCAAGTCTTTGTACAGGATGATTTTCTTATAAAATTCTTGGGTAAGCTCCATTATCCAACACATGTTTGTGATATGATCCCTCGTGCCTCTTCCTCATGTGAACCCAGGTTGGACATCTGCCATCTTTCACTCTATATATGATAATTTGAGCATCACTTTACTAGCACGGGAGGTTAACACAATGGTGTGGTTACTACAATCCTTGACCTCCCTTTTCTTGAGGATCAGAATGTATATTGAACATTTCCAATCTGTGGGCCATTCTTTTGTTTTCCATATTGGCTGGCAGATTTTAGTTAGAATTTGAGTGGATTTTGTCTCCATGGCTTGAAACAGTTGTATTGATATCCTGGTGATTCATTTATCCCAAGCAGTTGCAGTAATGAATGGTAAAAACTTCAGAAGACTTTTTGGGTAACAAAAACTAACTATATCAACCAGATTCCAGTGTGGCACAAAGAAAATAGATGCTCTGAAAAGGATTTCTGCCCAATAAGTAGCCTCAACAAAGAAGGCAGTGGGGGTGGACATCCAACCTCAGCTTTTTCCTGGCAAACTAGTTTTTGTATGCAGGGGATGCTTCTGTTTGGAAGAACATTCAGTTGCAATTCCCCCACATAGTCTGAAGGTGGTATAACTGAATGCAATCTTTACCATCTCAATGAGAACAAAGCCATTTTTCCCCATAAAAGCAGATATATTGTTGATCCAACTTTCTGCTTATCCAGATGGATAAGAAGTTTGCTGTCTGAATTGTGGCTTCAGTTGAGGATGACTTCGACAGCAGAATTGCTTACCAAATTTGGTTAGAGAGGAATGATACTTCAGTGGGGTACAGGTTCTTGTAACTAAGCCAATACCATCCTTGTTAAGAGCCTGGATTTTGGAAAGCTAAATAGTGCTACTGCTGAGAATAAGTTTGGAACCTATAGTGTACAAACATCTTGTTGCAGGCATTTAAAAAATAACCTGTTGAGGGTCCAGCTTGTGGCTACTATCTGTTGTGTTAAGCGCAAGGCGGGAAGAGCCTAGAAAAAGCAAAGCGACAAAGGAAGCCAAAATTCCACTTCTGAATGCTGATTTGTCAACATCTTTATAAAGTTTAATCTGATGGAGATGCTTCTCATTTGCCTGAGGATAAGTGGATGTGCTAATACAAGTGTGTTCTCTGATAGCTTTGATTCTTTCATAGACTAGGAAAATACTGCTTCAAAGTGTGTGTGTGTGTACCTTCAAGTTGCCTGTCAACTTATGGTATCCCCATGAAATTCTTGGGGTTTTCTTAGAAAAGGAATATTCAGAGGTGGTTTTGACAGTTCCTTCCTCTGAAATATAGCCTACAGCACCTGGTATTTGTTGGCAGTCTCCTATTCAAATACTAACCAAGGCTGACCCTGCTTAGCTTCCAAGATCAGATGGTATCTGGTGCTTTTTCAGATTACTGTTAAGCAAAGTCAGTTGTCCAAATAAGCTGTCTTTGTACCACTGTACTTCATTTATTTATTTGCAGTTTTTCACAAACTGAAACAGAGAAATATTCTATGTCCATAATAAACAAGGGCAGCTCTCCTGTGAGCCTGGATGAGACCTTTGCATCGGAAGGCAGATGGAAAAGAATGCCAGATCATAGCTCTTGCCGCTTGTCCAGTGCAGAACACATTGTTGAGTCAAATACCTCACTCAGAGGTCCTTCTGGCCTTGATAATTCAAAATAATAATGGGATAAAATAGGGCTGTTGATGAAAATTCTAAGGCAGGGGCAAGAATCCCATGGACCTCCAAATGTGGTTGGACTCCAGTGGTCCTAGCCAGTGTTGTCAAAGGTGAGGAATGCTGAGAGTTGCACTCCAGCAACATCTGGATGGGCCCTTAATTCCATCTTTGTTCTAAAGCATGGCAACAAGTTGCGTGCTCTAATGCTACTAGGCATTAACAATGGGGAGCTTGACAAAATAGTCTGGTTAAGTGGCAATGTACCATGAAGCTCACTGTTGTGAGCTAATGGAGAGGAAGAATGCCCATAAGTTGGCCTCTGGAGGACAATCTGTATTGTCAATTGACTACCAACTTATTTGTCCTTGGTGCTGAGAGGATGTCCAAAATCATGCCTACAGCACTGCCAAATTCTCCACTTGGAAAATGTAGGTTTATTCTGAGATGACTTCACTGGGAGGAAATTGGCAATCTTCCATGGGGAACTGGACTGTCCCCTCCCAACTATGTTTTATTCAACCAGACATTGATGATTGATTTCAGAAGGGTCAATTTATGTGCAGCATTTTTGTATTTATTGTTATGTTTTGAAACTACTTCATACTTTTCAAATTGTTGTTTTAATATGATGGCTTCTGTAGTTTTGTGCCAACTTTTTATCACTGAGTTTTTAGCTCTATCTTATTGTAAGCTATCTTGGGTCCCTTATTAGAGGAAAATGGAATATAAATGGGAAAAAAATGAAATTAAAAAAAGGCCAAAGAAGCTTCATCTGCCCTTGTGTACTCCTGTCCTTGCTGTGGGAAGAAAGCCACATCTGATCCAGGCTATGTTTTGTTTCTCTGAAAGGAGTGTCTCCCTGGCTTGCCACTTCAGTCTTTCTTTACAAAGAGTAAGAGTTCAGTTATCACTATTAGGAAGATGTACTCCAATATGATACTGCCCTGAATTGAACATGACTCTTTCCAGCAGGCCTGGAAGCAATTGATGGGGAGCATATATTCCAACTGTCCTGATTTAGCAGGGACACTTCTGATTAATCTTGTGTTGTCCCACTTTTTCTGTTGCTTTTAAAATGCCCCAGTTTTTCTTTCCTTCTCCCACTTTTTCTCCTTGTCCTCAGCTTACTTCAGTTACTGCAAACTGTAATTAGCTCTCAGTTGGCTCAAGCAGAGGTGAGGAAAGAGAGAAGGGGGCATAATCTTTCTTTTTCCAGGGTGCTCAAGCAAAAATCAAGGTGCCTCTCTTAGCTTGTCTGTTCTTTCTTACTGGCAACTTTTGTCATCTTGACCATACACACCGATGTTGCTTGGCAACATGTGTCCGAGTTTTCTTCTGTGAAATGTTCTAGGAATGAGGGAGCCTACTTATTTCAGACCCACTGGACAGGAATCTGAACAGGCCCTGTGCAGTCTTTCCAGGCAAACTTTGTTCCATTTCAGCATTTTTTATTTGTAGGGATCAAACCTGAATGACTGCCATCTTGGACTAGGAAATCTGCCATCTCCAGATTGACTTGTTGAGACTTGTGCCAGGTCACTTTTAAAAGAGTTGCTTTTTACTGTGGTCCTTTTGTGCACTCAAGGGTCAAAGTAGCACAAACCTTTTTATGTGGCTGTCTTAGGATGCCTAAGTTGTTATGAAGATGCAAATTGCTCCATTGTTTAAAGCCGAGGACCTAAATCTGGAATTACTGATGTAAGAGGAATGGAACTGAGGCTTCCTAAAAAGTAGCAAAGCCATCGGATAGGATAACGAACAAAGAAAATTGCTTCCAGTAACCCGAAGATCAGTTCAAACATTTAAATTACCAGGTTTAAAGTTTTACTCTAGGGTGTTTTCTTAAATAAGTGAACTTTATGAGAGTATTAAGTAATTTCTGTATTTTATAAAAGTAAACAATGCATTAAGGGCCAAATCATAATGGACTCTAATGTTTTAAATACTTGAAAAATAGAAATTTTCTTTAAAAAAGCAGTTATGTAGAACTATGGATCAGTGTTTTTTGATAAGATGTACATTGCTATGAATTCACTTCATTTCAGAGGAGAAAATATAAAAGTAATCCCTTTCAAATGTAAATAAGAATGATGTCTTCATGGTTAAGTCTACTCTGCAGCCTTTCAAGAGTTTGATCTTCTAGCAGAGTTCATGATTACCTGAAAGCAGGTACAGTCCAGTATTTCAGACACAGGAAGATTTCTGTCATCATATCTTCCATTGTACTCTAACTAGAGAAGCCAGGGGTTGGACTTCGGGCTTTCTGCTTACAAAACATGCACTGTAGTCATTCTCCATGGTCTTGCATAGGTAGTGCAGTCTTGATCCTTTGTCAGTGTATTCATCCATGAATCTTAAGTGAGAGTATCAAGGTCCTGGTATTAAAAGGAGGGGTTGTTGGTTAGGGTCAAAGGTTAACAAGCTAGTGTTTGCTATTACCTTTCTGCCTGGCTTTTCTTCAGATCATATTTCTAAATGTCCAAAAGGAAGAATGTGATGTGCAGTCGCCCACATCAGTGCATCCTTGGTCCCACTGTAGATATCTGTTGCTATATCTATGCAGATAACAAATCTTATATGAACGTCTTTCTAACAAACTAGTGCCTGTTCCCTTCCCAAGTTTAAAACCTTTATCATGGATGATGAGAGTAGATCTCCATGTATGAGTACAGTGATATAGTGCAGCTAAGTGTGACCTCCCAAGATTGTTTTAGCAGCCCTAACACACCCTTCAACTTTACCAGCTTATCTCTTTTTTTGAAAAGAGAGATTTTCCTCTTAAGGAAGCATCCAGCAATAGTGATCCATCTTTTAAACAGGTTACAAGGCCTTCCTGCTCTGTTTAACATTTAAAAAAAAATCAAAACCAGAAGTGGACTTTTCACCATTCTTGGTTTCATGAAGGGGGCATTGCTAAGTGTCCGTGTACTCCCCAAAGAATCCTAAGGCAGAAGGTGGTCCCTAGTCCACTGCCATTCAGAGTGGTGGCCCATGGACTGGTACCTGGCCATGAGCTATTTATTGGCTGAAGCAAGTTTCTGGGAAAGAATGGAACAGTTGTAGTCAATAAGCACAAATATGGTGCCTCTCCTTGGCACATAGGGAAAAAAGTCTTCTTGATCTAGCACACCAGATAGCTTAAGAAGCACACACTCCACACACATAGCTGCTCATTTCTGCTGTGGGGCCTTATATTCATACAACTGTTGGTTATGTGAGCATAGGTGCTTTTTATGACCTTGCATACGATGGTGTTCCCTGATAGTGAAACAACCACTTTTTCTTCTGCTCTGATACCTCTCCTCCCCCTCCATTCCCCATGATCAAGACTGTCGTCCTCTGTTCTGCATAAATCACTCCAACAGCGTGTTCTACTTTGCCAGCATTCAGTAGATTCCTGGACCTTATCTTGGTTTTTAATTAATACTGTGTACAGTGTGTGGCGATTTCCATCAAAACTGAAGTGTGTGAAGATGAGATCTCACCTTCCTCCCCTGACCATGATTCCAATGAAGATCTTCCCGCAGAAGTCATGTAGCTTTAAGGAACATAGCCTTGTGCCTTGTGCTGTCAGACAGTTGGTGCATCTACCTCTTAGGTAGAAATGAGTTTCCAAGGCTTTAGGCAGGATTCTTTTCCTTAGCCCTGCCTGGAGAACCCAGATTTTCTCTCATGGTTTCCCTTCCAAGTACTATGCAAGTTGAACCCTGCTTAACTTCTGAAATCGGACAATTTTAAGGGCAGTATGGTGGTGGTGTTTTTTTGTTTTTTTTTTAAAAATTATCTCTGGTATCAATATGAGCATTTCGCCATAAGACTATTTGCAGTGTTGGAGAAAATGGCTGTGCCTTGGAAGAGGAGAGGACAGTTAAACCTTGCATCACCGCATGATTTGTCTCCAGCACTTAAAAGTTAAACGGAGGTTTCTTTGCATGGTAATATGTAATTGGTTCTTGCTGTTTTTATGTGCCTTCATGTTGACGAGGACTTATGGTGGACCTATCATGGAGTTTTCTTGGCAAGACATATTCAGAGGAAGCTTGCTATTGCTGTCTTCTAAGGCTGAGAGAATGTGGCTTGCCCCAGGTCGCCCAGTGAGTTTCCATGGCTCAGTGTGAATTTGAACCCTGGAGACCACTAATGAATAACATGCCTTGTAGGCTATATTTTAGAGGAAGGAACTGACAAAGCCACCTCTGACTAAGAAAACCCTATGAAATTCATAAGATCACCATAAGTCAGCAAACAACTTGAAGGCCACACTCTCTCAGAGACATAGACCAACACTCAGACCACTATATCATGCTGGCTCAGTGTGCAATTTCACCCTGTTCTACATGGAACTGATACCAGAATTAGGTAATTGGACCATCTCCCTGTCAATAATGGCTATTGAGCCCTGAATCAAGAATACTCTTCCTCAAATTATATTTCCTACCAAGTCAAATCGAATGACTTAGTAGCTGAAGAACCTTAATCTATGGCTGTTAATATTATTATCATGTAGTATGATCATATCTGAGATCTAAACCTGCTTGATGTTGTCCCTTCTCTCTTAGGTACGGACACTTTTTGTCAGTGGCCTTCCTGTGGACATCAAACCTAGAGAGCTTTACCTACTTTTCCGGCCATTCAAGGTGAGTAGAAGAAAAGGTTGAGGACTGTAGTTGGTAGCTGACCTTTCAATCAGGATGTTAGTAAATTAAAATAAATCTTTAGAAATGAGGCAGTAATTCCATGGAAGAATATGTGTTTTGCATGTGGAACGTTCAGGTACAAGCATCTATAATTAACTGGCATTAACTTTTTAAAGGGCTGGATGAGATCTCTGCCTGAGACCCTGGAAATACAATTGCTAGTCTTAGTACTGGGTACTGGACCAGTGATCTGACTCTATATAAAGCATCCTTGTACTGTGGTGGAATGTGCCCCACTTGTGGTGTGCTTTTTGTTGATGGGCCATGGGTATATGTTGCCAATATTATAATATTCATTTTAACTTGCTACACAGGGTTGCAAAAGTATTTCTGGCACTTGAATATGTTGTTTAAGGGCACCGAGCTGGCCTCACAGCCATTCTTTTTCCTTTTAAGGAGCCCAATAGCTAACTTGCTGGCTTCTCACTTTTCAGGGTTATGAAGGATCGCTGATCAAACTAACATCAAAACAGGTAATGCCTCCTTTAGTCTTCCTTCTGGCACCTTCCCAACTACTTAATTCGAGGATCAGATACTTTAATTAAGAGGAAGGAGGGCTATGCCTAGCTTGAGAGTTACAAAAAATGGATGAGCAATTTTATGTGCTCAATTATAGTTGGTGCTTCAACTAAGCCATCTAGAGTGCCTGTATGAAGATTTTTCAGCTTAATTGCTCTCTCTATATTGCCTGCAGTGTTTGGCATTTTCCGATCTACTGTGTAGATGCAAATCTTGTGGCTGTCCATGGAATATTGGACTGTAACTCCCAGCAGCCCTAACCAACATAGCCAGTGGTGAAGAATGCAGGGAGTTGCAGTCTAGCAACATCTGGAGGATCATATGATTCCCACTATGGCATAATATAATAGTGAACTCTTTGAAAGACTTCTGGGAAAGAGGCTGGTCTGCTCATTAACAAAACACTCCCATTTACCAAACGTGTGGTACCAAACTTTATTTCTGAGGTCCTTCGTGCTACGAATTGCTGCTAAATACCTTGCCAGCTGAATCTGAAACTAGCTGTTTGCCTTTACTATTAATCCTTCTGCATCTGTATGAGTAAATGAGTTTTTATCTCATTGTTTGAGTTCTTTTCAGCTGTGTAGCAGAACCTGCATGAATGCATGAAATTATGTGCTTTCTTCCCTAGCCGGTAGGCTTTGTTACCTTCGACAGCCGGTCTGGTGCGGAAGCTGCGAAGAATGCATTGAATGTAAGTATTATGGACTCTGCAGTACAGTTAGCTTGCAAAGCCAAATAGCCGATCTAACTTAGGTCCAGCTTTTTCTCTCTCATGTCTTATATGTAGTAACCTGGTTGAACTGTAGCACTGCAAAAACTCACTGTACACTGAGCTCATGATAGATGACCATTCTGTCATGTGTTTACATTTGTATGGAACAGTTCTCTTACCACTTGGTAGAATGATGCTTAAACAAGCCTAATTTGGAAGGTGAGAGCTTATTCCAATACACAGTCACCTCGGTTGGCACTCTGTGTTCCACCACATAAGCAGTCAACATAGCTACACATTGCTTTGTTTCTCTGAAGGAAAAGCTAGAAATCCTTGGGTTTCTGTGCTTACATGGCAGAGAGAGCTCTTCCTTTCTTGGCTGTCAGCTGGCCATTGTATCACGAACTGTGAGCAGTAGGTCTAGTGGTTCTCAACCTGTGGGTCCCTAGATGTTTTTGGACTTTAGCTCCCAGAAGCCCTGAGCATTGACCATAGTGGCTGGGGCTTCTGGGAGCTGAAGTCCACAAACATCTGGGACCCACAGGTTGAGAACCACTGGTTTAGAAAGTTCCAACTGTGTACAACCTCCTGCATGGACCATGGATGCCAAACAGAAGTAAAAAGGGCACAGTATATAAAAACAGCTGCAAGGCATGCACCTACAGATAAATTGAGGAACTGAATTAAGTTCAAATTCCACATCCATGGTGGGATAGAATTAAAGCTGTCTAATACCAGTGTAGATGGTGCTAGGGACTTGCACAAGTGCTGATAAGAAATAAAAATTAAGTATCCACATCAGATCTAAAGACAGTGTGGTCGTGCTGTTGCTATTAATGTTTAGAAGTAAATCCAAAAAGTCTTTGTAGTACAGGAAAACATAATCTTAAAAAGTTCTGGCAACAGTGTGGTGGTAGAATGGGCTTGGACTTCAGGAGGGCAGATCGTATTTTTAAAATGTAAAGGAATAGAAATCCCTGTCAGTAGAAAACTAGCACAGCAGAAATATCTGTCAATGGAATGATTTTATAGGCAGCACTTAAAGTCTTGCCATTTCAAGTAGTGAAACTCATTCTACCGTGGCATGTATTGCATACATCAATCCAACATGATTCCCTGTATTATAGTGTGCCTGAATTTCTTGCCTTTAGAAGAAAGTATTTATTATTTGTGTTGCACATTTTTTTACATATGCTCTTCATTCAGAAGATTTTTCAAGGCCAAATGTGCCATTTTTATTCTACTCATATAATTTTTCTTCTTGTTTTTTTTCCCTGCTATAGGGCATCCGCTTTGACCCAGAGAATCCCCAGACGTTGCGGTTAGAGTTTGCTAAAGCCAACACCAAGATGGCAAAAAGCAAGCTGATGGCCACACCGAATCCCACCAACCTCCACCCTGCCCTAGGAGCACACTTCATTGCACGGGATCCTTGTGAGAGTTGGTGGGGAAAGGAGATAAATAAGGAATGGATTGTGTTGGGGTTGGCTGCTCCTACCTGAAGGGCAAACCTACCACTTCTTCCTTCACTTGAAGCTGCTTTGCACCACTTTGCATGTCAGCAAATGTCTTCCCAGTGCTTGCTTGTAGAGAGCGCCTGCAGCCTACCTGTGGAATGCATGTGTCAGTATGCATGTGGGAGTATTAACACAAAAAGACTGAAATCCTGTTAGTTAGTCCCAGCTAGAGTAGACCCATTTAATCAATTGTTGGATGGTAAGTCAACATATAGTTAAATCCAGTTAACTTAATGGATCTGTTCTAGTCAAAACTAGCAACAGAATTTGAGGCTAGGTGTGCCAGTAAAATGTTTACCATATCTTCTTAAATGTGTAGCGGTCCTTAGGCAAACACTTCCATCTGGTGTGAGGGGAGGAGGTCTCCAGCCTCTTCCCTTTCATGTGCAGGGTAGGAGGTGGCATAGTTGGGTGGAAGCTTTTTGATGCTGAATTGGCTAGAATGTTGTGTTTGCACATGCACATTAGGGGATTTATCTTGTTGTGCTTCCATCAAGTAGAGATGCTTGTGTTCTCACAGCATATAATTCCTTGGATATTTACTTCTCCCAGTGCAGCTTACTCTTGTCCCATTCACAACCAGGGCTATACATAACACGCTCTCACTCTCCTGTCTCTAGATGACCTGACTGGAGCAGCCCTGATCCCAGCATCTCCAGAGGCGTGGGCTCCCTATCCACTCTACACCACAGAGTTGACCCCTGCAATCCCACATGCTGCTTTCACATATCCAGCTGCTGCCGCCGCTGCTGCTGCCCTTCACGCTCAGGTGAGTCCACAGCACCACCCTTCTTTCTTTGGGGTGGGTAGGAAACTATCTCTTCTCTTGAAAGTGTCAAGAGATCTCTGGTGCTAAAATGCATTGTGTAAAGTTTCCTTCCCAGGATGGAGTGCTTCATGGGTGGGTGGAGTGTTGTAGCACCTAAACTGCTCCCTCCCTCAACATCACAATAGCCCTAAACTTTTTTTGTTGCAAAAAATCTCTAGATTCAAAGATGGAGTGGGATTTGGTAAAAGTACCAATTGGAGTCCTTTCTGCCTGCCATGCTGCCTTGCTAGGGCAAGTAATTAAGTGATCTTAGTACTTAAAAAAAAAAAAAAGTCTGACTACACAGCAGTTGCCTTGTTATATTGACTTTAAAAAATGCTGGAATGAATCTTTTAAAAAATCATGTGTTCACTGAGCCCTTTAGTTGCCAGTAGTGCAGCACCATCTCTAACTAGGTACTCCTTCCAAGTGTGTTGAACTACATTCCCTATCATCCCCAGCCATAGTTAGAGCCCAGCCCATGAGGAAGAGGAACGAGGTTGATGTACACCAGAAAAGATGATCTGGTGACTTTCAAGTGAAGCAGTAATGGGGAAGGAAAAGTATACTCATGCCATCCTCTTAAAGAGTTCATGAAAAGGAGCTGACCTACTAGAGTTTAAAAGAATTGAAATGAGGAAAGGTGACACGCAGATGGAGATACTGATAGGGGTTAGAGCGTTTGCTGTATTGCTGGGGCTGCCCCAAGTAAAGCCTACAGGGCTTAAAAGCCAAAGTGCTCTGTATTTTGGTCACCTGCATGGCTTGTAGGGAGTTGCATTCCTATAGTTAAGCAAAAAGGAGGAAAAATTGTAAGTGTTCTGATACTCTCACATCACCTGCCATTCTCTTGTGTCACCTTTCTTGCTTTTCCTTGCTCCATAAGAGATCTGAGAGCCTAGAAGAGATCTAAAATGCATTGCTGCATGAAGGATGCAAGTCTAATATTTAGAGAATACTTTATTGGAGTCACAAACAAAATAGGATAAATGCGTAAAAATACAAAGATAAAAAGTTCTTTCTCATTCGTACTGCGAGTAAAAAGAAAATCATTCCTTTTTAGTTAATTTCCAATAAACTTATAATTAAAGAGAAAGATATCACTTTCAATAAGTATTTTGAATAGAATTTTAAATAAGGGCATCTTGGCTCCATGTACAAATTGCAGTACAAAACCGTGACCAAAGGATACCATTTTTCTTTCTTTAAGTAAAATCTTATAAAACTAGCCAGTTAGCAAAGCAGAAGATGGTATGTTATGAATATGGCTACATGTTACACATTTAATGTTTGGCAGAAATCCCCATATGACTCTTACGAATTTTCACATCGTGTTGTGTAACCTTTGCTCTTTATTGGGATCGGAGGACTACTTCTGTATTAATTGTTTCAAGCTTATAATATCCATTGGCTGAATATGTTTCCCTCCATGAGAGGTCATGTGGAGGCAGAGGGCTCAGAACTTGCTTTAAACAGCGCTTGCCCATTAAGGGAGATTAGCATGAGCTATGGACAAATGTGACTTTCTCCTGTAACTCAAAGACAGAGGAACAACAGTGCTTTGTTTTTCCTGCTGTCCGCTTGGAGAGAAGGTTCTGCAGGCTGAACTCTGGAAGCTCTTCCCTTAAAACAAATGAATGTGTTACTAATAAAGTTTTTATAGTGTTAAACATTACTTCACCCTCCTCGCTAGGCAACTGCCAGCTCAAAACTCCATCTAACAAATAAGCTGGAAGTCTGGTGTGTTAAGGTAAGGGTGAGACTTGCTTGAGTTTGGGACGGAAGCATAATCCGTAGAGAGATGTTAAATCCTCCCACCTACATGGCTACTATCAGCTAAGTGAGTTGCTTTGTTGCAAAACTACCAGATAGTACAATAGTCTCCATAAACAAGACAACCTTCCTTGGGTCACAGTTAGGATTTGTTTAGATCAAAAGTGGTGCTCAGGGGGATGGATGAAAACCTTACATCTTAAATATTTGCTTCCATGACTGTAGCCATTTTAGCACCCAGTTGGCACTTGCTGAATCATCTCTCTCAATTAGTCACCTGGCATATCCTGAACAACCGAGGATCACATAGTAAATGGAACTGTCAGGTTTTTTTTTAACATGGTGGTGATGGTTTTGCTAAAGGCAAAAACAGTGTGTTGCTGTGATTTCCTCACTCTTCAGCTCAGCCTAATGACAATTAGTAATGGGATGAGCTGCAGAGAAAAATAATTGTACAAAAGTAGAAAGGTTCGCAAAGGACAGGTACTTGCTAATGACTAAAAACTTGCCAGAACATTTCAGAAATCAGTGTGTCCCTTTACATAAAATGCCTTAGTTGAATGAATGGACAAATGACAGAAGAATAAAAAGTCCACATGACATTATATAATTCTAGTTGCAACTCAAGAAGGAAGCTCTGAGTTGGTATCTCCACAATGATTTCTTAATTGCCCAGACAATAATACCTGAAGCACCTCTGTCTATCTCTTAATGCTGATTTACTTCCTTCCGCCCAATCTGGGCAGGGATTGCTCTACAACAGCAGCCAATTGTCATGCTTAATGTGGCTGCCTATGAAATGCCTCTTGCTCCCCAAAGGGGCTCCCACAGTGGCCACCTGGTGATTGAAATGATCCCTCCTTTGATGTCTTCAGTGACCTGCAGCCAGGATACCTACGCAGGCTAGCCCTGAAGCTCAGAGCTGGCCCTGGAGGTGAGGGGCACCATAGTCCTGACTAATCCCAGCTAGAGTGGAGTGGCTGTACAGCAGCTTCATTCCTAGAAACCTTTAAGGATGGTGGGTCCCGTCTGGAAAAGGCTGGTAAGGTAACAAAACGTCTCTCTGCCATTTTGGGCACACGATGGGTTTTTTCCGCAAGCTTTTTACTTTTCTTTTTTTGCCCCATCTCTTCCTTAGCAATTCCAGTGCATGGGCCTCCACGCTATCCACACACCCAAAGCCCAGGCAAAATGAAATGCCAGGCATTTCTCTAACCCACCTCTTGCCAACTTGGCACACATGACATGACACCACAGCATGGCACTTCTCGTGTTGAAAGTGCTCCCACTGAGCAGTGATGCGTTGGTCCTGCCGGTGGGAGGGAAGGCGCCTCAGCCTCAGTGAGGGAATCCTGCCACATGGTACCTTTGGGGGGTAGGGGGTTCTTACCACCTTGTTTCACTCACGACAGTCACGTGGTGGGAGGGGGGAGACTGTAGTAGTTAGTAGTGGTAGTAGCGGCAACAGCAACAGCACACACAGATTTACTTTCCCCGCACAGTCTACTGGCACACATCAGTCACGCTGTGGACTCCGTCAAGGAAAGCAAAATCCTTCCTTTACAGGAGTCTGAAAAATCTTCCTTCACAGTCTTTCTCCTTACAAATCAGTAAAGTTTTTTTTTAATGTACTTAAAATTGTTTTCTTTTCTTGCTTCACTTTAGGGCTTATCCAGAAAGGAAAAAAGTCCCTGGAAGTATTGAGACATTCCAGTCCTTTTTGTTTTGATTTTACCTGCATAGTCATGGTTTTGCATCCAAACTCTTTCTTGAAATATCCCAGGTTTCCCCTTGAGTTCTTCCTTCTCCCCCTCCGATTGATCACATATTGTATCTAAACTCAAGTGATGTTTCAGAAATTGACTTTTACCAATTGCACTGAGCCCTTTTTAATTATTATATAGGAGTTACAGTCAAAATGTTAAAGTGCTTTAGCAATGTTACATGAGTTAAGCATTAGGATTATTCTTTTTTAATTGCTAGCATTCCTCCTTCCCTTTCTTGATTTCTGTTGAATCTGGATCCTGGAAACTGTCACTGTGCCTCTTGGGGGCAACCATTTTAGCTATTTCCAGTATGATATAGACAGCCATCGAGAGGGACATTTCATTTTAGGAAATACTGAGCTCCTTTAAAGTGACCTGGGGAGTGGGAATGAAGAATCCTTTGCAATTCTGGGAGTTCCCTGGGAATATTTCAGGATGGGAAAAATACCATGTAGATCTCCAAAATAAAATCAGTTTGTACAGGTGCAAAACTTGGGACTTTCAGAGACTTTTTTCTTTTCTGGAGAGGCTCAGTGTCTGATATTATTGCTACATAAGTAGTAAGAGAACCTCATTGGGAATGGGGTATGGGAAGGTATTGGAGGGTGGTAGCAATTAGGATTGGAATGCTAGATTGAAAAGGTATCCTGAAAGAGCATCAGATCTCTCATAAAAATATTTTGAACTAGAAAAAGCTAGTGCTGTCTTAAAAGAAGCATCTTCTTCCATATGTAGGAGGAAATGCTGCTGTTAAGACACATAAGTATTGTAACAGCTATCTAGAAAAATGATATTGTTTAGTCCTGTTTAGATTTATTAAACAAAGTTCCTTTATCATATGACAGCCTTAATTGTCATGCAAGACAATTTCAGAGCAGTTGACTATAATAATGTTATTAGTGAGAAAATTCCATAGAATAAGGCAGACGGGTAATACACGTCAGCTAAGCAACAGATTACAAAGTGCCCACTAGAGAAACTAATATGTTATCTAGTACAAAACGCAACATTAGACTTCGTGCATTTTGGGCTGGATGAATGTTTTTGTGCTAGCAACATGCTGCTGTTCCAGTGGTTAAGCCTTTTCTTTCCAGGGTTAAAGAGCATTATGCAGCCTGGCAAAGGGAGCTTCCCATTTCCACTGAGCTGTTGAGCAGAATGGACAAAACTAGTTCCAGATGTGCGGGGGAGATGGATTTAGGAATCTGGGAAATGTTTATAAGCCACAGCTTGAAACAGAGAGGTGGGGAGGGGAGAGAAATGAAAGGAAGTGTAAAACATTGACAGTCTTGGTGGCAATCAAGCAGGAGGGCTGAATGAAATCTGGCCCCAGGCAAACAGCCCTGCTGTAGTCTTCCCTAACTTGTGTCAGTTTATGGAGTTACAGCTTAGAGTCAACATGAGAGGGCACCAGTGTTGGTCAGGGGCTGGCAACAGCTGGAGACATCATGCAGACATGGGTTGGTCCTTTCCAGTAGCTTCTAGATAAGCTTGTGAAGTCACCAGCTAAAAACTGCTCTGGGCTACATTTATCATATGGCCCATGGAAAGAGATAACGATTGGTTGATCTAGTTAGCATACAACCCACAACTATGGTTTAGTGTTGTATGCCAAGCATCAGGGCTTGAATTATACCTACTTCTAGTAAAGCCATGAGGAAAGAGAACCTTTCATTTTCATGTTCGTTTTCAAGGTTCTTTTCCATTTTCACATTCTAGGCTCTATCTTGGTTCAGAGAGAATGGCCTTGAGTCTACATCAACCAAGCAAAGCAAAGCATTCCGGCTGCACAGTTCTGTGTTCTGTGCCCACTCTGGCAACTTCCAAGCCTGCCAGGAGAAGAGGGCAATGGCAGCATTAGCAGCAATAGCAGCTGCTGCTTACCAGTGGGGAGAGGACAGAGGGAGATGGAGATGCAGCTGGTCCCATCTCTGGGGTGGGGGGCAGAGAACGAAGAGGGTTCAGTCATAAATAGAGTGTACCCTCCTTGTTCTCCTCCCTGGAGACCAGGCCAGCTGCATCTTTATCATCAGAATTGCCACCCCTGTCTGCCCACTCCCCACTGGTCAGCAGCAGCAACCTCCATGGGACTTGAAAGCTGCTATGGGGAGAATTTGTGTGGTACACAAAGAGTTGTAGAATGGTTCTCTATGCCCAGTCTGAAAACAGACCATACATGCGTGTAAGCCACACTCATGTGCATGCCTGTCACTCACAGGATATCAGCCAGCGAGAAATTACAAAGAGCAGTTAGTGCTAACTGTGGTTTAGCAAAATAAGCCAAAGCTGGAAAAGTAATTTGAAGCTGACTCATTTTCCTAAATCACAGTTAAAGTTATGATAATACTTCTCACTTCAGATGGAATGTTTATAAATATGATTGATTGAGAAAAGGAGCCAAATCACACAAGTTTGTGGTCCCCCTGTTTTAAATATTGCTCTTGGTTTTGTTACTTCAAAATATAGCCACAGTTTTGCCCACTGGATTTAGATGTTGGAATATCTGTGTTCTAGTCAATGGCCCAACACTAGCTTTTGGAGGAAAGAGTCAATTGGGAGTCTTGTGCCTTTTTTAAAAAGCAATAGTTCTTCACAGCCATGGTAGCAAAAGGGAGTACTTTTAATTAGAAACATATGGAACAATAATAGCAGCACATCATATACACAGAGAGATTGGGGAGTGTGGAAGATGCAGGAAAACCCTTCAGGTATTTGGAAAGTATTTATCACAACAAGAGCAAGAACTTCTCTGCTTCTGCTTAAAATTATTGAGCTTAAATTACAGGAAGACAGAGCTTGGTTGAATGCAAGGAGGAACTCACTGATGATAAAAGCAGTTTGAGAACGGAACCTGTTACATAAAGGTGGTGATGAGTCCTGGCTGGAGGTCTTTCAGCAGAGATTGGAGCTGTTGTAGTTCTGGATTTCTTACATCAAGCTGGGTGGAGGGTTGGACCGAATACCCTCTGAAACTCACTCTAATTCGGTTATTGGCAATACTATATACAGTGGATTTACATTCCCAAAATTAGTGTTGTGCCTTATGTCAGAGCCCTTTCTACTGACAGTTGCCTTTCCCTTGTGCCTCCCTCTAACCCAAACTGTTCCGCTCCTCTGAAAGGATCTGTTTTCTTGACATCTATTTGTTTTACATCATAGTTGTGAGACTGGTTCAAAACAAAACCATTGGTCAAGCCCAGATGTTGTCTGTTCAGTTCTACTTTACTCTCAGTCTCATGTTCTCCAGTGTTTCACAGATATAAAGCAACCACTCTAGTACACTACTTTATGTTGTCACACCAAAACTGCCGTCTGAGCCCGTGCAGTAGGCCCCCAGGGCTCCCCCTGCCACTGCTGCACATTGACACGGGCTCTTTTCCACCTGCTGTGTTCAACTATCTTGAAACAGCCTGTTCTGTGCTGGTCTCTTAAGCAGGTGACAAAAGTTTACTCATTCCATAAAGGCTTTTATTTTTGGAGGGAGGGGCAGCTGAAACTCTCTTTTATGGATCTGGTCATATTACAGCTATATAGCTATAACGCAAACACTTCTGATGCTCAGTAGGTAGCTGGGCTGACAAGAGGGGGTAGATGGAAGAGAAGTGAGTGTATCTGAGAAAGGCAAAATAGGGACAATAATTTACAGGGAACACACATCAGAGAACAACTGTCTCTGATAAATAGGGACGACTGAAGTGTAGGCAAGCCAGGAAGTGGAGGCATGGAAATAATCATTAGGGAGATGCAATGGTATTATGAGTGGTAGAAGTCTGGATATAGGGTAATAAAAGGTGTGATGTTTTGGTATTAGCTTATATTTGTATATCAAAATAAACCCTGATCTAATTTAAGCTTGATTCACATGAAAGTAACTGTGCAGCGCATCCTGACAAACCTCTGACTAGGGAGCTTTTTAACCTGGCTTGCTAAACTGTTTATTGTTTTTTTTTAACCCAGATCACAAAAACCCACAAAATAGGTTTGCCCATATTTTTGTGCAGTAAACTTTGGGATTCTTAAGTGCCTTCCCCTCCTGCCTCCCCCAGGATGTACTCATGAAGGATGAGTGGATTTACACACAATGTGCTTACATTAAACGGGAAAACTCTGTCAGAGGGAGGAAATTAAATTGTAAGCCAGTTTGCTTGGATGAACTGCGCATGAAGTAATGAGACAGCAGAGTACTAATTGGTCATAAAAATGGAACATGGGCAGAGGAGCAAACTTCATCAGTTCCATACCTTCAACTGTCCCATACCTTCAACTGTCCCAGTTGGGCAGGGAGAGTCCTGATTTATGTTGTCCCATTTTTTTCAGCTCCTTTTAAAGTGTCCCAATTTCTTTCTTTCTTCTCCTACTTCCCCTTTTATCTTCAGCTTTCTTCAGTTGCCGCAAGTTGAGTTCAAAGTGCAAAAATAGTTTATGCTCCATTAACTCAGCGGAGGGAAGGGAGAGGAGAAAGTGGAATCTTGCCCTTCCCTGTAGATTCAGGCAAAATCAAACCGCTACAAGCTCTCCTAGCTTGTCCGTTCTTCTGATGTTGCTTGGCCATATGTGTGAAATGTTGGAGGGTATGCAGTTCCCTGTATGGGGAAAAAAACCCTCTTATATGAGTGGTTCAAGATGTCATTTAGTGGCCTGACTTAGAAACCTGTGCTTGATCCATCAAATGTGATCTCAAGACTTCCTTACTACTTGTGTAGAATCTAATGGAAGATGGCTTACAAAGCAGTGAGGAAAGTTCTTGTGATTCTATCAATGTAAATCATGCACATCTTCCTGCCTGGCAATGGAAAAGATTGCATGATGCTGTTGGAGAACTGAGGAAGGTGTCCCATGCAGAGCTACCAAAAACACTGGAGCCTGCATTGGTTGAAATGCTTTACTCCCCCTCTGTCACATCCTGTCATTCTCTTCTAGATGCGCTGGTATCCTCCTTCTGAAGCTACCCAACAAGGATGGAAGTCTCGTCAGTTCTGTTAGTTTTAGTGAGTATCTTGCTTTGATGTATGGGGGGCCTGCAGGAGAGATTCGTCCTGTGTAGTTGGGTTTTTCTAGACCAGTGCTGTGTGCTGGAATAGTTCTATTCAGCCATAAAGCTTCCCTGAGGTAGGAGTGATGGAACAAGGAGTGGAGGTTAATCCGTCTTGCATGATGCTGCAGTTGCGGTGAAGGTGATGATGTACAACGCTTCTGTAATGTTTTCTTGCTTTTTCCAAGAGCCGTCTCTTGGCCCACATTCCCCTTCTTGTCTCTCCATGGAGTGATGTACCAGGGATGAAGTAGTCTGTGGATCGCTGGAAACCTTCCCTCCAAACCTTTCCTGTGGACGCCAGCAAGGTGCCCAACTGCAGTAACTGTCCCTTCCTGTGAATGAATCTGTGGGCTTCCCTGTCACAAGACTGTGAACGTAAACTGCCCGGCCTCCTCCCCAGCTCAGTAGACTGCATGTCTGTGTACTCTCCCACCTGCTTGCCTCCCACCCATCCACCCATTCCACTAACTTCTTTTGCTGAGTTTCTGCTCCTATGCTGAGGCCTGGTTGGAGAGACCAGATTTGATGATGGGCCCTTTTTTTGTCCCCAGCTGGGATGCTGGCATTAAATGTGGTCTAGCTGTGTACAGTGCAATATCCAGGCCTTTCTTATCCTAAACCTTGTTTATGCAGGGCCGCTGAAGGAAGCGAAAGACAATCGGTTTTGCATGTTTTCTGGCATGAATTTAAAACACTTTAACTTGGTGGGTGTGTGCGTGTGTGAGTGTGCAAAGCTTGTTTTTGTTCTAGCATTTGTGTAACCATAGCAACGGGTTTTGGCCTAGCTATTGATCACTGAAGTTTTGTGTTTTTTTTTCATCTTGCTTCTGTGAAGACTTGGCTTCTAAAAAAAACACTATCCTAGTTTTGTCCTGTCCTCTGCCCTCCCTCTTCCTTATTCCCTTTTGAGATTCCCCTTTCCATTTTCTGCTTTGACTAGAATTTGAAAAAAAAAAAGAGTTTCTTCTCAAAAGTACAGTGCACTGGGTTTCTTGTCCATTTTGCCCTTCTCCAGTTCAAGTCAGGGTTGTTTTTGTGTTTTGTTTTTCTGTCAAGCTTCTATATATAGAACATCTGTAAAATATTTAACCTTTTTTTCCATATCCCTCTGATTGGAGAGAATCCAGTCTTGCCAAATAATCAGCCATCCTTATGGGAATATCGAACAAAGATGTACGAGTATTTTTGTACCATGTGTAATAAGGAAATATTTATGCATCATAAAAAGATTTTGTGTGGTTTTGTGCAATTAATTATTATTATTAAAGAGAAACTGTAATCTGTAAGATAAGTTTAATGTTCAGTTTAAAAGCTTGAAGAGAAAAAGACTTTTTTTCTGTAACTGATTCAGTCAGGCATAGTAACAAGAAATTGTGCAATTTTTTGTTGACATTTTATTGCTTGGTATTTGGAAGTGCTTTAAGTATTATATTGGACCATGGCTGTCTCACTTGTATTAAAATTCTTGAGAATAAGTTGCTATATCCTATGAGAATGTGAAACTGGATAATATATGAATTGTACTCAGTGGTGTGTTGACTCTTTGCTGTATGATGTGTGGTATTTACTTGTTCCTCACAGCGTTCACAGGTTGTGGTGTGTGCATATGTGTGTGTGTGTGAGAGAGAGAGAGAAGAGAGCGTGAAAGAAATGTACGACTCGACTCTCCCTGGAATGTCACTCTGAATGAGCTGGCAAACTTGTGAGTAGACCACAAAAGTCAGCCAAAAGGCTGTGGGGAAAAGGCCCATGCAAGAGATTGTTGAAAATCTTGTGTAAGATATTTTGATGCTAATGAGAGAAGCCTCCAAACCAAAACAACGAGCTGAAACTCTTGGTGTTAAAGGAGAATATACATACCAGCACAACAAACTTGGTAGAACAGAGAGTACCCATGAGAATATGGCTGTTTCAAGATACATTCCCTATGTGAGACTATGGTGGTATCTTTTTTACCCCTCAAATCTCAAATGAGAAATATGAAATAGGCTGCCTCCGCAGAATAAATGTGCATGGTGATCCCTCAGCCCCAAAGTAATTAACTACTGGCTGTGGAATCTCACCACCACCACAAGCTTTGGGTGATCTTGAAATGGAGAAAGCATTGAAGGGAACACTTCATAGTAATGTGGCACTTCAACTACCTTCACATAAATTGGGTAAATTCTTCATGGTGAAGAGATAAAAATTCTATGTAACGTTGGGCTTAAGTGATACCTATGATTTGATGAGTGATGTCAGTAGGGTTAGGAAATGATTAGAGTGCTGTGCAAATTGACATAAATGCAAGTATACAATTGTCAAGGTCCAGCGTAGTTATATTTGACTACAAAATAGGAAACAGCTGAGGTGAGGACTATTTGAACAGTTAAATAGTAAAGACAAGAGAGTCATATTTCAGCAGAACATTGTTAGGTTATTCAAAGCCACAACAATAGAAGCTCAGATAGAATGTTTACTCAGATCAAGAAAAGTGCCACCTAGGAAGATGCCAACTATTCTTAATGAACAGAGTCAAGAAAGCGATTGCAGAAAACAAAACTGTTTTGGGGAAATGGAAGTCTTACCCAAATAAAGTGAACAACAGAACACAAACTTGAAACAACAAAACAAAGGAATATTAAAACAAAATTGAGACGTATATACCTAAAACAGCAAGACCAACAATGAAGGTCTTTCTAAGTTCTTCAGAAGCAGGAAGCTGGCCAAGGAAAACAGTTGTACGGTAAGAAAACAGAGAATTAAATATGTGCTACTGCAGAATAAGGGGATTGTTGAAAAGCTGAATCAGTTGTTTTCATTTTTCTTCAGTGTGGAAGATGCAAGGCAGGTGCTTTCTCTGTTTTCAAGTCTGAAGCATTGTGTCACATAGTGGTGACAAAATGATGTTTTTGCCTTACTGATAAATAAAGTTTTAACCAATCTCTTGGTATTATAGTACCTGCCTGAAAACTAATAAAAAATTCAAAGGTGAAATGCTGTTCTTAGTTGTCCTAAAGACATAATACAAAGAATGGGTAGAAAGCAGCAATGTAACACCGACTTCTCAAAAGGAGTCTAGGAAATAGTTGAAGATGGTTACGTTAACACTACTCCTGGCTAAATTCATAGGAGGTATCATTAAATATTAAATACATTTATCAAGCTCAAAGAAGTAGTCTCATGCAAAGGTAAGTCCTCTTTCATTAGCACTTTTGTGTTGTACAAGTACGTGGATGGGGTGGTGGTGGTCACAGTATCTTGAACTTTTGAAAAGCTTTTCAAAGGCTACTGAGTTGATCCACAGAGACGTAAAAAATAAAATACAGTACGATAGTTACCCATACATCGGTGCTTTCTCGTCCCCAGTTTCATGCAACGGTCTTACCAGGTCTGCCAGTTATTAAAGAACTCGGTTGACTTATAATTAAATAAATACATATTGATAACATTCATGTTATCAGTATCAATACAAGTACATCTACAGAAGCTAAAGAAAATATTAGAAGCTACAGTGTCTCTAATTTTTTTTCCATTGCGAATGCCATTGAATGTCAGACTTAAAATGATGGTTCTCCAGATGTTTTGGTCTCAGCTCCCAGAACTCCTAACTGTTGGCCAAGCTGGCTGGGGCTTCTGGGAGCTGAAGTCTGACACACCTGGAGGACCAAAGTCTGGGAACCACAGGCATATGGAATGGCCATAACTTCTAATCTCTAACCCAGAGAGCTTTAAAATAAACTAAAGCCTTATTTAGTTGGTCTACACAGCTTCCAGGTACAGAGCTTACTAATGGTCACTCTTTCTCATTATAATTGTGTGTGTGGTCTGAGGGAAGGAGGATTGGGAAACTGAGGCAGAAATGTTCCCAATTCTGGTGTTTAGACTGTGTTTACATACAAAGAAGACACAAGGCACAGGACGATGCTGAGGAAGATGGATAAAGGGTGCACCTGTTGACCAAATTCTTATATGTCTTTAAGAGGTCAATAGGACTCTGCTTGCCAGATCTGTTTCGTTGTAACAGATCGGGGTGTGATGTGAATGATAACGAATCGCTTTTAATACCAACCAGTTTTTCACACAGACTTTTAAAGAGAAAAGCTTTGCAACTAGACTAACACCACGTGCGTGCTGTTTTGCCCAAGCTTTTCACCGTTGTCCTGCTGCTGACATATAACCTGAGAGCAAGCAGTAAGACTTATAGGTAAAAGAGCACACTTATGTCATATGGGACGAATTATTATTACTCCCACGGAAGACCATACGTGTTTAGAATATATTCTTTCTCCACCCTTCCAAGTTGTTATGTCTCCATACAGATAATAGGCAACAGTCACTGATCTGGCTTGGGATCCACAGCTGGGACAAAAGCTTAGAGCCCCTCCCCCTCCCATCAGTCTCCTGATCTGCAGCTGGCCTCCTTCCTGCCTTTTTTTCCCCTTTTACAAACATGTACAGTAGTTCGGTTCCAAATGGTGAGCATGCCTTGAAAACCTGTTTGTGTGGCAACAATGTGCAATGTGTTTAAGCAGGTCAGAGATCCAAGTCATGCAAAAGTTGTATTGATTGATGTAAGAAGTGGGTGCTAACTGAAAAATAATGTGAGTAGTTCAGGCTCTGCTAGTCCCATAACCCCTAATTCTGGAGCCTCCACTGCTTCCCTCCCTAGCATTTGCACAAGTTTTTCTAAGAGTAAGGAAGGTATTCTGTGGTACTCCATGCAGCGTGACATTGTCAGTTTCATACAGAGAGCTTTGAACATTCTTTTTGAAATGTAGCTCATTCTTGTTATTTTAAGTTGGGGTAATACATTGCTAACGTTATGTTTAGCTGTTGGTGATATATTTTAAAAATAACCCCAAATCCTCAGAATGATCTCCAAAAGCAAAATTTTTGAAGTAATGAATAAATGCTACTCACTAGACTAAAAATGACAACTTTACTAATCATCAAGTTATTTTTTAAGAATAGCATTATGCATTCATTATCCCAAAAAGTTACAGGAAGTGTTGTTTGTAGACAGTTTCCAAGCTCTGGTCATAAAAATGTAATAGTAGAAAATACAGAGATAATTCTACCTGGGACAAAGATACTTGGCACATTGATATCCAACTCTGTTGTCTCCATGCAGCAGCCAGGTTTCACTGCAGTGGGAAAAAGGCCTCCTTGAAACTATTTAAAGATTCCACAAGATAGTTCTCAGGAACAAAATTATTGAGAGAAATTAGTTCTGTTGTAGGAATCAGGTGGTCCTCCCAGTGCTGTTGGACTGCAACTCTCAACAACCCCATTCAGCATAGCCATTGGTAAAGAATGCTGGGCATTACTGCTCAGCAACATCTTGGAGGTTTCATGATTCCCATCCATGATCAAAATTCATCTCTGTAAATGAGATCAACTGTGTGTGACACTCTAAAGAGACATTTAGAAAGTATGAGTTCTCATCCCTTGTAAGGTATGTTAAGCTGGAAAGGTGCTTTTTGTTTCCTTGCGTATATGTGATCAGTCAAAATGCAGCCAAGAGCATTGCTTTGTCTTTAATAACCGACTTCCTATATTTTGCCAGATTTTACATACAGTAGTCTGTGTTCACAAAGCTGAGGCCCATCATCTTTGTGTATCTGCCTCTTTCTCCAAGTAAAATTTGTTGGGAGTTCAGGATGCCTCTTGTATGAACTTTGAATATAAGTCTTTTGCATTAGTACTGTAAAATCCCCACTCCTAAAGATTTCTGTTCATACTCTGTGTCATGGCATGGCATGTAAACAGCAAAACATATATGCACATATAAGAAAAATACAAAGGTCATTTCTGCAGTACACTGTTTACCGTGCTATTATTCCACTTTCAACATCCTATGGAATCCTGGGGTTTGCAGTTTAGGGAAGGGAGTTTAGAATTCTCAGTGAGAGACCTCTTTGGCCTCAGTAAACTACAAACCCCAGAATTCCACAGGATATTGAAAGTAGAATAAGCACTATAACAGTGTAGTGTGGAAATGGCCAAAGATGAGTTGCTGTAAATGATACTGCAAGTGAATGACAATCTTACACCGCTATACAGGTCCACATTTCCTTTAGGATCCTGAACAGATTTGCCGTACAGCACTGTGAAGGTGAAGCAGCTTTTCTTGCACTAATTTTGGGTTCCTGAACATTTCAACCACTTAATCTACTCTGAATGTGAAAATCTCGCTTTGCTTGTTCTATGTATATGTATATGGGCAGGACTAGGCTTCACTGCTTCTTCTGGTACCTAACCCCCTTTTCTCCCCTCTGCCCTGGTCAATTTGCTCATACCCTATGGATGCAGAAACTAAGTGATTTCTATTGTGGCAGGGTGTCTTAGAAGCTATCTTTTTTTCTTTTCTTTTTCTTTTGAAATTCAGTTCTTTTTTTTTTTAAATGATTTAATTTTAAAAGAAAGAACAAAAATAAGAACAAAAGAAAAAAATTACATGATAAAAGAAAATTGTAACAGAAGAATGCTTACATTGTTATTTTTCTCCTAATCTATTAACATAATATACTTGTTCCATGTATTATAAATCATACTGCTTATATATTTTTTTGACATGTATCTAAATCTCATTTACCTTATACCCATTATTATTTATTCTCATAATTAATATTTAGGAAAATATACTATTAATAATTTCATTCTTATTTCTACTAAATTTAACCTCTTACTATTACTAAAAATATTCTTATTACTAAGCATATCATTAGTAACCCTATACGTGCACCCATCCCCAGAGCCAAATACATTTCAGATTACTCCACCATCCAGAATTGTGGAGGTCTTCCTGTGGAGGTCTAACACATTCCTCTTTTATTGAAACCTTTTCCACAAATATCTTCCATATTACTGCAAAATCTTTCTCTTTCAATATTCCTTTTTTAACCTTAATTCCACATGATAACTTATCATTAATCCGCACTTCTTTATACCAATCTTCTGTTTGAAATCTTAGAAGCTATCTCTCACCAATGATATAACTTTTCCTGAAGGAATTAGTGATCAGCTTTCAGTTAGCATTATTCTCGTTAACAAAAGTGGCTGACTCTCAACTTTCCAATAGAACTAAGCCATGTTCCATTCATAGAATCATAGACTCATAGAGTTGGAAGAGACCACACGGGCCATCCAGTCCAACCCTCTGCTATGCAGGAACACCCTCAAAGCACTCCCGACAGATGGCCATCCAGCCTCTGCTTAAAAACCTCCAATGAAGGAGACACCACTACACTCCGAGGCAGCCTATTCCACTGCCGGGCAGCCCTGACCGTCAGGAAGTTCTTCCTGAAGTTCAGGTGGAATCTCCTTTCCTGCAGCTTGAATCCATTGCTCCTTGTCCTGGTCTCTGGAGCAGCAGAAAAAAAGCCCTCTCCTTCCTCTACATGGCATCCCTTCAAATATTTAGACATGGCTATCATGTCCCCTCTTAACCTTCTCTTCTACAGACTAAACATCCCCAGCTCTCTAAGTCTATTCTCATAGGGCAGTGGTTCTCAACCTGTGGGTCCCCAGATGTTTGTGGACTTCAGCTCCCAGAAGCCCCAGCCACTATGGTCAGTGCTCAGGGCTTCTGGGAGCTGAAGTCCACAAACATCTGGGGACCCACAGGTTGAGAACCACTGTCATAGGGCATGGCTTCCAGGCCTCTCATCATTTTGGCATTCACGACAGCAAGACTTTTGGAGCACAGTCACTAGGCCAGTTGAAATTTCTCCTCTTTGAGTGGTCACCACTCCTTCCTTTCTCTGTCCTGGGTCATCGCCATCTGCCAAGTCTACTTCTTTTTCCTGCCTTACTCTGCCACTTCATGTGCTTGCACAGGAGCACAAGCTGTCAAAACCAGCCTCTCTCTTTTCTGAGAGAAGCTTTGGCACCTGACGGGGAGAGTCTTCCCTTTTTTTTCTTTTAGCCTGCTGGGATTGAGACTGCGTGGCTGCACCTGCTCCATTAGACAGGCAACTTTCACTGTAGTCTCAAAAAGGCAAGGGCTGTTTTGATGAATAAATGATAACAATTTTAATCAGTCATGTTGAAACAACTGCTCAACCAAGCGGTAGTCTCCCAAGTACACAGGAAGCTCCTCTTCCACTACAGTGAGGAACTGTGGGAGATTGTGGGCAGCCATTGTGGGAAGAGGGACTGCAATGCTTTTGCAAGTAGAAAGCATACTTGGATGCTGCCTCTGCTGATTTATAAGATGCAGATTTTTTTAAAAAATCCCTTATTTTCAAAGAGGAACAGAAAAGTGGATCCTGTTGTCTCACACAAAACCCCTGCACTCCCATATTTGGACTGGCTTGTGTTTTCAGTGGTTTGCGCTTTACATTTGTCCATCACTGGATTAGCTTGATTATATTGATGGACCTCAGACCTGTAGGTTCTGCTCAAAAGTCTGTATGGCCCAAGACAGCTTGTCTTGGTTATATTCCTTCTTAATCACAGAAAGCTGTTGCCTTCATTTGTTCTCAACATATAGACACATCTTGCTATGCCCAACCTCTTTGCCAGAATTGAAGACAAAGGGATGACATGATGACAGACTGAAGCATCTCAGAAGAGAGTGAAAGGTTTGAGTCATCTCTAAGAATAAGTTCTTCCCTGTTAATGGTCTGTTAATGGTGTGTAAACTAGTAAAAGGCAACTGATTTGCCTGTTCCTGTATTTTGATATTCTAGGGTCTCATGCCATAACCCTTGCTGAAGTGGATCAAGCCATTTTTCAACGTGTGGTCC
Source organism: Iguana delicatissima (assembly GCA_948472985.1). Lineage (NCBI taxonomy): Eukaryota > Metazoa > Chordata > Lepidosauria > Squamata > Iguanidae > Iguana > Iguana delicatissima. The sequence continues at coordinate 1,184,191 of CAOKZL010000565.1, read as the reverse complement.
TTCTCTAGGAGTTGTTACAACCAAAGTGTGCTACTCATGTAACAAAGCTGAGATCCCAGTCTTTGACTCTAGCCCATCTTGTGAAGCTTACGCAGTACCTTAAGTGATGAGACTGTTCGCACCAGAGAAGCCAAGTAAGGGTGTATCATTCAGGGGCAAGCCAGTGCCTCTCAGGTTAATATGGAGAACCAGCAGCGGGTTCCTCCGCCGCCCCATGTTCCAGGGACTGGTACCATTGGCAACAGCTGTTTTTTTTTCTTTCCTGGAAACTCCACAGACTGGGAGCTGATGGTTCTCAGACTGGCACCAATCAATAGATCACCACTTTGAGTAGCAGTGTTCTAAGCTGCTTTTCTTATGCAAAACCAGTTGCAAAGCATGGAGAGCTTTCAGCAGAGAGATGCAAATGGCCAGTATTCCCTCATCTGGTGTCTTCCAGATGTGTTTAATTACAACTCTAGTCATTTCTGATCTTGTTCATTGGTGTTGATAGAAATTGTAGTCCAGAACAGCTGGAGGACACCATGTTTGGGAAAGCTAGTTTAGAGCAACACCATTACCTCTCCACAGGGAAATTGGTTCATACTGTTCTGCAACTTCTGGTAGTTCAGGTTAAGAATAGCTATTTCTCCCCACCCTGCTCAAAGTTGGCTCTTAGTGGTATTGGGTAGTTACCCTATTATGCTTAACTTTCCTCATTTGCGGATGTAGTTTTAAAGATTTCTTTGTACTCCTTAGAGGGAATTAGTCTACTGATGCTTGCTTTTGTAATAGAGATTGAAATATGTGGGGTTCTACTAGGAGCAGATGCAGCTTCCTCTAACTGTATTTTAGGATTATATGATTGCAGCCACCCATCTTAACTGCATCTCATTCTTGCCCTACTGTGTATAAGGCACAGGTGGCATTTATGCCTAATAGTAACTTGCCATTTTCCGTAGTACTATATATATATATACAATTTATTATACCAATTTAGTTGCAGTGCAACTATTCCCTCACTGTTGAATTGTTTTGGTGGCTGTGGTGTACTAGAAAGAACGTGATGACCTCTGAAAGATGACATGTTGTGGGCCATATATGCTATTTGCTAAAGAGAGAGAAAACAAATCCAAGTTCTGTGAATTGCATGGATCAGTCCAATGTAAAGAGATTGAGCCTTTGTTTGCACCTGCTAGCTGTGGCAAAAGGGCAAGATGTGTGCAGTGCAGAGAACCTGAAACCCAACTTCTTTCCAGTGGTGGAAAAAAGAGTTCACAAACATTGCCAAGAGCTTTTTCACTGCAGGGTTATGCAATCCTGGAATCTTAAAGTCAGAGGGACCACAGGGGCCATCTCGTTGAACCCCTGGCTATGTAGGAATATATAACTAAATCCCCCTGAAAGATGTCCACCCAACCTTTATTTAAAGACCTTCAAAAATGATGGAGAGCCCACAACCCTCGGAGGCAACCTGTTCTACTATCAAACAGCGCTTACAGTAAAAAAAAATGTTCTTAAGGTTTAGGTAGAATCTTTTTTCTTGTAATTTGAATCTGTTAGTTTGCATTACAGTCCCTGACACAGCAGAAAACAAGTTTGCTCCATCTTCTATATGGCATCCCCTCAAATATTTAAAGATAGCAATCATGTCACCTCTCAGTCTTCTCTTTTCTTAGCTCCCTAAGTTAGATCAACTCATGATGATGGACTATGGTTCTGATAATCAGCTTGTTTGTCACACAGAGCTTGGAAATACTACCTTTTGGAACACAACTGCCATAATTTCTCAGCCAACATAATTACTCCTGCCCCAGTAACTATTCTGGGCTCTGGGGTCACCTTTCTTGTTATGCCCTTTGTGTTATCATTCTAGGAACATAGAACATAAACTGTTAAAAAAAAACCTAAAAGTTCTGACTGGGAACAGTTCTCTTTAGTTTGAGAAGGAATACTTCCTACTCCTAACTGGAGATTCTAGCAATTAAATGTGAACCTACTTGCATGAAAAATATGTGCTTTTATTCCCAAATTACCATTCTTCCCATCCCAGGACCCCGCCTCATATAGATCAGGAGTTAGAATTGTGTGGCCCTCCAAATGTTGTTGAACTAGAGCTCCCAGCATTCCTTACCTTTGGTTGTATAGGATGGGGCTGCTGGAGGCTGTGGCCCAGCAACACCTAGAAGGACTGCACAGTTCTCAGCCTGTATTGGTGACATCCGTTCTCTGTCTAGCCCGTTGGTGCCTAATCCTGTTCTCCAGGATTTTGCCATTACCTGCTACTGACCCTTTCTCTTTCCCTGCCAGCTGACCCTTTAGTGGAAAGTGCCAAAGAATAGACATCCTGCGTGCAAAGCTTATGTTCTACCAATAAACTGTGGTTCCTGCCCACAAGACCTCTGTCCCCTTCATGCTACCACCAGCCTTTTGGCTCCAGTGCCTTCTCTCCTCACCAGCGTCTGTTCAGTCTCTGAATTCATTCCAGCTGAGTTGTTTCCCCTCCTTTCCTGTGTGTCAAACCAGCCACATTACTCAGCTTTGCTCACCTAAGCATGAATGACCCCTGGGGAGCGCTGGAGCCAACAGTGGGAGCACCCTGCCCTCTGAATTATAGATGAGATTGTTTAAATCCTGCATTAACATGGACTGTGCATGAATAATTGACATCCCCATGCTTACATTGAGTTGTTGTGCGTGTACACACACCCTGCTCATCATAATCAAAGTAGGTCATAGCAACACCACGGGCCCTCGCACAGAGGCTCATAATCTCTGCGTTTGCACAGCGAGGCAGACAGAGCACAGCATTTCCCAATCTTTGGCACCATAGCCAGCTTGGTGTAAGAGGAAAAAAGGGATTATGTATGATATCTGCATATACAGTAAGAGCCATGGCTATGTATCAGAGCTTTCCAAACTATGTGTCATGACACGTTAGCGTGTCAGCTACAGTGTGTTGGGTGTGTCGTGCAAATATAACGGATGGAGGGGCTGCCTCTGTCACCACCCTGGGCCAAGGAACACCCTGGCGAGGGCGGTGGCAGCAGGCCAGGCTCAGGTGGAGGGGCTGCCTCAGCATACTGAATTACTTACTGAATTACTGTGTGGTGAAATAACGCATGTCTAAAAATTGTGCCAACAACATGAAAAGTTTGGAGAGCTCTGCTGTATATGAAAGGATGCATGTACATACGAAGCTCAATGCACATGTGAAGCTAGATGTTTTCTCCATGTGCAGCTCAGTGTAGCTGCTAATTACCCGAGACAGGAAGGTGTCTCTCCCTGCTTTTTTCTGTGAATATATTTGCAGTGACAAAAGTCAGCTGCGTATCCCGCGATCACTTATTCACCTACAGAACTGTCCTTCCTCAAAGTAGAATAATAACTATTTCACACTGACTGTTGGAAGAAGCTTTTAGGAATTTAAGTGCCTGAGTAGGCTACAGGTAGACTTTGGCCTTTCCTCCCTTTTCCCTGCTTTTCTGTTAAGGCATGTGATTTTATCTTTCTTTCTCTCCTTTTATTTCAAACTGAATACTGAGCATGGCTCTCTAGTGCCACCTGGAGATGGTTTCCCATTAACCCAAGGCTGGCTTAAAGTTAAGTAAGGGCTTGTCCAGACTGGCAACTAATACCAAATCATTCAGCTGCTTTTAATGTCATTTTGGGCTGCGTCTTTTTGTTCCATGTCCGCACACTCTTTTTAAAAATTAAGAAAATGCATTCTCTGTCCTTCCTTAATTATTGTGCTAAATGAGATATCACACAAATGCACGCCACACACAATAAGAGAGCTTTCTGGCTTCTTAAACTGAATGGGGGATCCTTACAATCTCTTTTTCTGCCTCCTTCCACTTCCACTCTTCTCTCCCACAGAGCAGTTAGGGACAGTCTCTTTCTCCCATGCTCTTTTTCTTTTGCCTCCACACGTGGAGGCATGTGACGGTATGTATGTAGCCACACACACAACACTGCAGATATTACTTAAAACATGCAGGAAAGGAGTAAAGAGAACGAAAAGGAGAAGGGTGGCAGGCTAGAAAGTATCATTAAAAAAAAAACCACTGTGCTGGTAGGAACAAAAAGACCTGGGACACTGAGGGGGAGGTGGCTTGAAACATCCTGGAATTATCAGTACTGTACATTGTTTGGGCCTTGGAAATAAAAGCAGTAATTATAGCAGTAAAAACCATGATCTCCCAATATATTTGGCCAGTGTGGGTGAGCTTTAAGGTATCTATTTACTAGTACATTAAAGGTAGCTGGCTATAAACAGCGTAGTCCTATACCCTGAGATAGTGCTGGAGTTATTCCAGGGATCCAAGAATGCCACTGTCAGATCAGGTTAGGGCAAAGGAAAACAGTGGTATAGCTTCTATCCGCATCCATAGTGCTTAGCACAGTGGTTCTCAACCTGTGGGTCCCCAGATGTTCGTGGACTTCAGCTCCCAGAAGCCCCAGCCACTATGGTCAATGCTCAGGGCTTCTGGGAGCTGAAGTCCACGAACATCTGGGGACCCACAGGTTGAGAACCACTGGCTTAGCAGAAATATGACAAAACGGATGCAGAGCAACCCCCTAATTTGGTCATAGAGGAACCAAGTAGCAATGCTTTTTACCATTGCAAAGAATCCAAAATGCTTCCTTAAGCAGCAAAGGAATCTGGGTCAGGTTGACCATATTAAGACGTTGAGGTCATTTTTCTACATTACCATAAAAAAATGGCTGACAAAATATGAACACAGTAAAACATTGCATACTATCATGTGAAATATCAGAACAACATGTCAGCCCAGGCAGCTGGTTTTTAGTTCTGTCAGTATAAATAAGTGTCTCCCATAAAGAATTGGGACAAAAGGTCTCGCAAGACAGCACAAGTTCTAAACATGTTCTGAGCCCACTCCTATTTTACAATTTTGAGCTGAGCTACCACAGTAGTGAAACGTACTGCCGCCTTTCACATGATAAGCAGGAGTCATCCCAGCCCAGCGGAGCTGTGGTATGCGTGTGGGTGGGCAGGGGAAGGAAGGGAAAAACCATGGGAGCAATAAGCATAGCTGAAAGAGGGTGAACATTTGTGTAATTAATTTTATCTTTCTCAACTCTTTGGGGACTTTCCACGCTTAGCCTTTCGTACACCAGTTCTTTGGTGATTAAGCACCCTTTTAAAAGTCATTCTCGCACATATTCAAAGAACACACTGAAAGGGAGGAGAGCCCTGTGTGCCATACCAATCCTTATACCATATACTTCAACGATCTTGCATTGAGGAGGAAGTTTTGAAAGGGGTCACTCATTCAGGATTACATCCTATAAAACAGGGGTCACCAGATCTCAGAGCCTGGCTCCTCTTCCCTGATCCTGAGGGCTAATAAACTTCAGGGTGAGAGCACAGAAAAGTGTGTGTGCGCGTGCACACGTGTGTGAGCAAGTGAGTGAGTCTCATTTTAGACTTTGATTTTTTGTTTGTTTGAACAGCGTGTTGATGTGTGTTCTCCTCCTAGGATGAAACAGAGATACCCTCCCCAAATTATTAATCTTCAATTCACTGATGATACTGTTCACACATGCCTTATGAAACATACTAGGCCTCAGTAATGTATTTGGATATTTCCACAGTCATTAAAAGAAAAGAATGCTTGTTTTTTGAAGAGGAAAGATGTCTGAGGAATAGCGTGGCCAGAGAGGGCTCCTGTACGTTCACTGATTGTGTAGATGAGAGATGTTGAACAAGCGCTGCTTGCTACACCTGCTGACATTCCCTCTTCTACCCAACCTTTAAAGGTACAAGGGTCCTCTCCAGTTTTCATTCTGGCAACCCTACTGAGAAGCCTTCAACCCTCCAGAGATCAATGAAGGATTACTCTGATTATCCATCACCACCAGTCATGTTGGCCACAGCTGATAGTGGTGGAAAGTGACCATTTCCCCAGTACTGATATTGAGCCTCCATCCCATGCCTAGTCTAGTATGCCTACTCTGGGGGATTGGAAGGCAGTCTAGAACAGGCATACCATGATTGGTAATATTCCTCAGGTAAAAAAATCAGCAGAAGCCCAAAGAGCCTTCTGGGCTGTTATTTAATAGTATTTTCACTGCCTTCTTAACATCCATGGTACCAGATTCCATTTATCCCCAGTAAATGGCCAAAGTGCTCATTTGCAAACTTTGATTAAGGGATGTGATTGCTAAGGGCGGCCCCTTTCCAAATATTCAAATCACAGTTTGCTTGTTTGCAGGTGCTATAGAATTGTGCTACTCAAAGTGGTGATCTGTGGATGGAAAATACATGATTATGACCATATATAGCACAAACACGTACCAGTCCCTGATACAAGATGTGTATGGGGGGGAACTGTCAGTCCACCACACCAGGTATCTGCTGTAAGAATATGGTGAGGGTATACCCATTAGGCCCAGGACAGGTTGCTATAGCTTAACAATTCTTTTGTCTCATTTCTGGAGGGAAGGTAAAGAAGATAAATAGACCAGAAGTCATGGGAGGAGGTACTTCTTCAGGTAACCAGGTCCTAAAATGTTGAATTTTAAAAGTAAACAAGCACAGACACTTTGGATGGTGTTTGGAAATGGACTGCAAGCCAATGATTTTCCCTAACAGTGAAAGATACTTCCACAGTTTAGTCCCAGTCAACAGCTTCTATCTATATTTTAAAGATTTCTGGTGGAATGGCCAATTAAAAAAATGATAGGTGAGGATCAGAATGGGTCAAATTGTGTGTTTCTCTTCCCACTAGATCTCCTCTAGTTAGAAAAGCAACCATGAATAAGATGGAACCATTGCACAATTCTCCAAGTCCTAAATGCCGGGTGATGGGATTAAGGACAGCCAAAACAACTGTATCATTTTCCTTGATTTAAACCAGAGTTTCCAAACTCTTTTGGTCCCAAGTGCGGGTTGAGAATTTTTAAGCAAGGATTAACCAACTAACAACAAATTATGGGTGTCACTGTCACCACAAATTGGCTGCTACAGACTCACAAAATGGTTGCCACAGTAGTATAAAACTAGTGACAAAACACTGATATATTCCATGTATAAAAGCACAGTTATGATTTTGCATAGTATGGACTGCTATAGAGAAAATAATAAGACATCTAATATATAAAAATCAAAGTTTGTCCGTGTCAGGCAAAGACCTCATATGATTGCCTGCCTGAGGAGATTCTATGGAATCCTGGGGTTTGCAGTTTAGGAAGGCGCCTTTAGAATTCTCAGCGGGAGAGCTCTTAGGCCTCACTTAACTGTGCCTGTCTTGAAGAGGCCAGTTACTATGGAAACAAGGCCTAGCAGCAAGAAGGAGGAGGGCAGTGTATTCTCCCAGGAATCCAACCTCTGTATGTTATTACCTCTGAACACAGATTGGATTGGGGAATATGGGGAAAAGTTACAGGTACTGGACAAGACAGTTTGGGGAATTAGAGATACAGGATCTCAAATCTTTCTAACAAGTATCACCTATGAGAAAATAAAATCCTGGGCAATGCTGGGTGTATACGCTAGTAATACATAACTCAAAATTATTCCTGGGTGGTTATTACATAAACATATATTCACAGTTACAATGATGGCCTGAATCCTCTATCACTGTGCACGTTACGCACTGTTAAGTATACTTAGCTATGTAGCAGAGGTGCTAAGAAACTCTGTTAGTGAAATACAAAGATGTTTAATGGGACACCGGCAGGAGTGTCCCAGTGTGCATTGATCACTTTGTTGGCTCCCAACAGAACTTCCCAATTATAATTCTCACTGATTCAAGTCCACTTACGAAGGCGTAAGTCCCCAGCAGGATTCCAGCTGCTATATTTAACAGTAGTAATTTTCTTAGTGGTATGGAATACAGAATAGAAACAGAAACTTTCCAAATCAAACTTCACTGAAGCTATGGTTAGTGCAAAACAGCCACACCTCACCTAAGCTTTGCCTCAGCCCTTTTTAAAAACAGGAAGTGTACTGATTTCTGAGTCACTTTGTGACGTTATAAAAAGGGCTCTCCTGGGCCTTAAGTTGCCTGGGGAAGGGGAAAAAAAAAGGGTGAAGATGTCCCCCACACCTCCAGACATTTAAGGGCAACAAAAATGTTTTGAATTTTTTGCAGTGGGAGTACAAGAGGGTGCATCTTCTGAGTTCTCCCAGGCGAGTCAATGTAGACCCTCTAATACCACAACAGTTGTCTACCCATAGCTTAGTGTGAAGCTTGACACTGCATGCCATCTGTAAGCTTGCTGTAATTTGGGGTATATGATGAAATCGCAACTCGCAAACAGTCATCCAGATGCTTGTCAGTCATCCGTGTTCTGTTTTTTGATTTGATAAATCTCCTTGTTGAGAAGACTGATTCACATTGGTAAGTTGATCCAAAGTAAGATTTTATCTTTGCAATTGTCTTTCTTAACAAAGGAAACTTTTGCGGATCAAGAAGATTCCAAAAATTGTCCTGACTTGAACTGGATTTCAAAACTAAATCATTCTGAAGACACACAATCTCCAATTCTATTTCTTCTACTCCAGCCTGACACAATTCCTTAATGGACATTGCAGTTTGTGTGACATCAGTGGGGCTGAATGGGTTTTCAAAAAAGGACACAACCGGTTCAATGTCAATGAACTGTTGAAATCGAGCACAGAATTGTTCCTCAAGAGTTTCAAGGTGGCCTACAAATGGTGTATTGTTGAAATCACACTCCCCAACAACTTGCTTCATGGAAGGGAAGGGAAGGAGCGATTTCATTTGCAAGTGTGACTTCCACACTCTTAGCCTACTTTTGAAGGAGTTGACAGAAGCAATCATCCCAGAAATGTGGTTACTGTTTCTATGAAGCTCAATAGTCAGCTTGTTGAGTTCTTGCATCAAATCAGCCAGGAAGGCTAAGTCAGCCAACCAGAGGTTGTCATAAAGTTGTTCAACATACTGATCTTTAGACTTTAAAAACGCTTTTATGTCTTCCATCAGGACTAAAAACCTGGCCAGAATTTTTCCTTTACTCAGCCACCGAACTTCGGTGTGCAAAATAAGGTCACTATACTCACCATCAACATCTTTCAGAAGTGCCTTGAAAAGCTTATGCTGCAAAGAGACAGCTCGCAGAGAGTTTATTATTTTTGTAACCACATCCATGACATGTTTAAATTGGAGTACTTTTGCACACAATGCTTCTTGATGAATAATGCAGTGGTATGAAACAAACTTTGGAAAAGATTCATCTTTCTGGCAATGGGCAACGAATCCGTCAGTACTGCCCACCATGGCTGGTGCTCCATCAGTTGTGATGGATGACAGTTTGTGAAGAGGCAGATTTATTTCAGTGGCATAATTTTTGAAAGTCTGAAATATATCCTCACCTCTCATTTTTCCCTTCAGAGACAATATTTTCAGTAGTTCTTCTTTCACAGAAAGATCAGTAAACACCATCCTCACAATGATTGCCAACTGGGAAGTGTCAGCCATATCAGTAGACTCATCAAGTTGAAGTGAAAACCAAAGACATTTCTGTAAATCACTTTGCAACTGATGTTCCAAGTCACTTGAAATGGACTGAATTCTTCTGGTAATTGTGTTTCCAGACAACTGCAACTTTTGAATTGCTGAAATTATTTCCTTTTTATTGGAAAAACCTTCAAAAAGTGTGTCACTAGCAGTCAAAAACACTTCTTTCAACAGCTCCCCATCTTCAAAAGGTCTGTTTTTCTTAGCAAGTAAACCTGCAATTTTAAAGGATGCAATTGTTGTGTTCTTGGATTGCACCACAGGTTTTGTACACAGAGACAGCTGTACTGCAAATTTAGATTTCATCTCACTGACTTTCATTTTTCGAAGCTCAGAATCAAGTGGATAGTTCTTTGCAAAAGTGCTGTGGTTTCTCTCAAAGTGTCTCTGGACATTGTGCTTCTTTGCAACTGCTACAGTTGAAGAGCATATTAAGCACACAGATTTGCCACCCACATCTAAAAAACAATACTTCTCTTCCCACTCCTTGTGGAAGAAGTAAGTCCTTTGTCTTTTACGCGTCGGCTCATTCCTTTTCACAACTGCAGACAGAAAGAAAAATTGAACTTCTAATCATAAGAAGCTTTTCATTCATTGTTAAGCTGGAATTCACAATTGCAGTTACAAATGTATAGCCTATTGTTAGGCATTCCTAACTGATACATATATACAATCCCTGTGTATTCAATAGTGTAGGGTACATGTGTCAAACACAAGGCCTGCAGGCCAAGAATTTGGCCCCCTAGGACATTTCATGTGGCCCTCGCACCTCTCCTGCAGCTGCGGCACTCCTCCCACCTGGCGAGCCCAATCCCAACATTGTGGGCCCCTGGCTGCTGGTATTCTGAAGAGGGGCCCAGCAGCCAGCACTCGCAATCTACTTCTACTTCTGACTGCTCCTCTGTCGAAGTCTCACCATCAGAGCATTGCCACAGGTTACCACAGCAACGCTCCACATGGCTTGCAACAGTTGGACAGAGGAGCAGTCACAAGTAGATTGCGAGTGCTGACTGCTGGGCCCCTCTTCAGAATACCGGCAGCTGGAGGCTCACAATAGGGGGATCAGGCTCACCAGGTGCAGAGAGGGGCAAGGGGGCAGAAAGAGCTACAGGGGAGGGGAGGAGCAGAAAGAGGCACAGAGAGGGTCGGGGGGGCAGAAAGAGGCACGCTTTGGATATACTGACCAATTCTATGTCACTTTACAGAGGTATAGGGACCATAAACTACGATCAAATAGTCCCAAAAAGTCTAAGAAAAGAAAAATTGATGCAGAGGGAAGGCAATTTAAAAACCAGTAATAATCAAATGCAGAGGCAATTATTTAATATGATAAAAGAATAGATACATTTATATAGTCTTACAGACACAACTAGCCTTTTGAAGGCAACCATAATGCTGATGCAGCCCAAGATGAAATTGAGTTTGACGCCCCTCGTGTAGAGAATGCCCAGCAATCGTAGAAGTCCCCCAGTCCTGACTTACTGGGCAGCAGCAGCTGCTGAGAGCAATGGGGGTCTGTTCTCCTGTTGCTTGAGATTAGGCAGACTGATGGTCCATGCCTCCTGCAGGTGACTTCTGGTGCAAGGAGGAATTTTGACAGGGATGCTGCTTCTGCACCAGAGATCACTGGAGGGAGAGGGGTGGGAACATCAATCTGCTGTGTACCCTTTGACAGGAGAACAGACCTCCATCACTCACAGTGGCTGCTGCCTGGTAAGTCAGGACTGGAGGGCAGGCTGGGAAATATGACTTAGCTATATACAACTACAGTAGTTATTTAAGCAGTGCATCTAGAATTCTGGTTGTTATTTTTTAAAAATGAAAAAAATGCATTAGTACTGAAGCTATTCACGTAAAAACAAATCTCCAGAAAATAGCAAGGACAGTCATGAAAACAAAATCAGAGCCTGTAAAAGCAAAGAACTCCAAATTAATAGCACACCTGTGCTAGTGTTCCCCCCTTCCACTCTCCCCTTTAGTAATGCAATTCACTGGAGAATGTGGGCTAGTCTCAGCCTCTCTCTTTCTCACACAAAGGTCATTTCCACACTACACTATTAAGAGTGCTATTATTCCACTTCAACATCCTATGGAATCCTGGGGTTTGCAGTTTAGGGAGGGGAATTTAGAATTCTCAAAGAGCTCTTTGGTTTCAGTAAACTACAAAGCCCAGAATTCCACAGGGTGTTGAAAGTAGAACAGTAGTACTATAACAGTGTAGAGCAGACATGGCCAAGCTCTCCCCACTCTCAGTCTAAAGGAATTAACATTGCAGAGCACATAAGTCTCAGCAACTCTTTCGTGCTCAGAATTTATTAGTGTCTGTGTGAGGAGGAGCTGCGGTTGCCTGGCAGCGATTTCAAAGCTACTAGAAAGAGTCATGGACTCAAAGATCAGAAACTGTACATGGGGCTACAAAGTGGTGTGGACCAGAGAAATCCAGGGATTGGCACAGCATGTTTCTAGAGATGACTTGGCAGCAACCGATGATGCATTTGGGGAATGCTGCTTTAAACATCAATATGGTTGCTCCTCTGTGTCAGTTCTTTGGTTAGTAAGATCAGTGCTCTGATGGAAACTCTTCTCACATTTCACATATTTATATGGTTTCACAATACTTACTGTTGTCACTTGTTTTGTCTGCCTTTTCCTGGATTGCATTTTCATGGAAGTCATTGTCTTGAGACGCAGAGGTTTCATTACACCTTTTCCGACTAGTTTCAGTCCTTCTCTGTTGTTCCCTCTTTTTATATCTGTCTCTTCCTAGTGATGCCCCACAGTGTTGTCCCTTATTTTCCATTCCTCTCTTGTCACCTTCTGCAATAAGGACAGGAAATTGGTAAAAGCCTGAGTTAGAACTGATGCTGAAGTGGGTGTACAATCCATATAGCCTTTGCTGCTTAGTTAATGCATAGCAAGGTCTGCCTTCCATTCTGACAAACAGGGCACTGGACGAGGACCAGAGAGGCCCAATTTCCAGTTAAGACATGGTCCAGCATCGGTTAAGTTACATCATGCATGCAGAGAGTTTTTGATAGACACAGGGCAATAGCCATATCTAGTTGATGGGAGGAGAAATTGGTCTACACATGTAAAACACATACCAATGCTCATCAGGCGGGGTGTTGCATTATTCACAATGGGCCTCTGCTGATTCCATAATGATGCCTGACACCCCACTGCAGAGCATGCAGAAGCCTAGTGTGGAACATGTACGGATGTGTATCACACTGTTCACTGCAATTGGGCAAGGAGATGCCAGCCATGCACATTTAAAAGTGATCCACTCTTACACTGTACTACAGTGGTATCTAGTACATCGACTGCAAAAGGAATGTAACTTTGCTGGTAGTTATTTATGCTAATCAGCAGCAAAGTAAGATCCTAGATGCAGAGTCCACTTTGGTTAATACAATGGTGGGCATGCTCTGGATGCCAGATGGCCACACGCCACCATTTTTGGCTCCTCCAGAGGGCCACAGTGCTCCATTGTAGGCACCATTTTGGCTGACCAGAAATTGCATCACTTTTGGATTTTAAAGTAAAAAGACGGTGGTTTTGAAATGGGCCTAATCTAGCCCCAAGCAGAGGTAGGGTTTGGGGTTTTGGGGTTTTTTTGTTTTTGTTTTTTAAAAGAACCTCAGCTTTTCAACTGAAAAAAAATTGTAGAGGTTTGGGGATATCTGGGGAGCTCCAGGGGCCACAAAGAATCCTACGGGGGACAGCAAGAGGCTCATGATTGCTACCTTTGTGTTAAGGACTACCCTACAAGCTGAAATCTAATCAACTTCTCCTAACATGCTGGCTTGCTTTCAGCTTAGAACATTTTGAATGTCACGCTAGCAGCGTGACAACCATAAACTGGTAAATGCCAAGTCAGTCAACTGGAAAACAGCTGGGAAAACACTGATAATGATGGAATTTAGTCTGATCTGAACAAGCGAACCTTCTGTATTATCATTAGCGGAGTGCAAGGAGCACAGTCCCAGTTGTGTCTGCCCCACTTCTCAGACAAACGGTAGGTACAATTGCTTTGGTTAACTAGGAGTCCATTTCTTGTCTTACTGGGCAATCTGCTAATTTTTTGACTGCAAACAGGGATGTCATAAGTGCACCTAACAATCCAACTGCCTCACAGGGCAGAACTAGCTAACAATGGTATGGATAAGTCATGAGATCCATCAGGGCTGGCTGCCAAATGGGATTTCAATATTCAGTATTCCAGGGGCCCACTGGCCAAGATCCTGTATGGCACAGATTACAGTTATATCTCAGTTAACAAAGGAGATATGTTCCTGGGCATTACTTCTTTAACAGAAACTTTGGTACCAGAGGTAGAAGTAACATGGAAAGAACAGGAATGGGTCTCTCCACCAGAAAAAAGACAAGCAGTTCTACATGTTCCAGCAAACTTTCCATTCAAAACTAACAATATCCATGTATGAAATGAAACAACCAAGTCAGGTAAGCCTCGTACAAGTAAACAAAAACATTTTGAATCTTCTTGAGACTACTTGAAGGGTTCTTCCAAAATGCATCCAGGGATAATTTTTGCCTTTCACCAGCCTCCACTTTTTAAAATTATTTTTGTTTCAGTGGCCAAACATACAGGGCTGTGCATTTTTAACATGCTAGGGGTACCTAGAGAGGCTGGTCTCCTATTTATTTTATTTTTTTTCTGTTTCGCTGTTCACACTTGCTCAGTAAGGGATTCTGGAGGCAGATGTTTTTCTGTGTGTCATAAGCAGGTACACACAGCTACACTAGGATTGACTAGAGAAGAATCCCATTCTTTCTCATTACAAGCTTTATTGCATTGATTACTGCAGCCACACTGCTGCAACCTGACACTAAAAGTCTGCCCCTCTTTCATGATCCTCCCAATGTGATGCTGCTAAAAAAAAAATTTGTAGCTGAATAGAGGAGCAAAGGAAAGGAGAACTGGACAGGCGTAAAAAGACTTTGTAAAAAGGAATTTCTCTGTCAGGGGCTTTGTTAACAGAGGTATGTAACAGAGTAGGTCTGTATGCGGGGAGGAGGGAAGCAGAGAAGCATCGGTCAAGGGCCCTGTAGCCAGGCGCAGAATGATTACATCATCTGCTGAGATTCACTGGGTCTTCTGGAGTTCTCAGCAGATGATGTGCTCATTCTGCACCTGGCTACAGAGACACAGGCAAACGCTTTTCCAATCCCCCTGCCCTCCACCAGCAACAGCATGCCTTCAGTGTCTGCAGCAACCAAACAGTGAGGGGCGGCGGGGGGGGTGCCTGGTGTTTTGGTCTTTATGGATGATGAAAGAGAGTAGCAACTTCCCCAACAACATTAAAAAAAAAGAAAGAAATGCATGGGCACAAAGTGGCCTTATGCCTGCAACCTATATCTGGTGTGACTCCAACCTATATCTGGTGTGACTCGTAACAGATCAGAAGATGGGGACTTGACTTTACTAAAATACAGGAAGCATGCACAACAAATGCATTTTTCCCCTCAAAGTGAAAAAGGAACCTTACCAAGAGAGGCTGCTATCTGACAATTCTGCTCCACGGCTTGCTTGTGCAGAGCTTTCTGGTCAGGAGGCAGCAAAGCCTTCTCCTTCTCAGTTACTTGCACTGTAACTTCCTCAGCAGTCACCAGCTCCTGAACGAAAAGGAAAACATCTATGTCTCACGGATAACAATAAAAGTCTACTCACAGAACACAAAGGTAAGGTGGTTGCTTATTATCTACAGGAGTCAAACCTTCATAAATGACATTCATAGCCTTCCTTAAGAAGTAAAGGCCCGGTGGGGGAAACAGAAAAATTCAGGAAAAAAATGTACGTTTTTCCCTTCCCCTCCCAAGCCTTTTTTTTTTCATGGTACAACTGGGGAAAATGATTGTAGAATTTCCTTTCTTTTTTTTTAGACTGATGAACAAACAGTAGCAGATCACTACAAATGCTAGTCTTTGTTTCCTTTTTTCTGTTCATTTTGTGAAAATGTGTACATTATATCTGCTTGAGACTATGGAGAACTATGGGGGACAGAATAATTTTATCTGATTTACTAATGTTGATAATTTATTCTGTTTTTATTGGAGGGGTTTTGCCTGTTCCTCAAACTGACAAAAACCAAAGACGTTCCTTGCAGTTCAGGACCTTGTAGCTCCATTTCTAATAATAATAACAACAACAACAACAACAATAGTAGTAGTATTCTGACTAAACTGTACATTTAACATATCAAACACAACAATTTTATGTCAAACAAATGCATTTGGACCTACAGTAACAAGTGACTTTCGATCTGTAAAGAGTGCTAAGTTTTAAATTTTTACAAAAATTTCTTTTTCTTTCAGAAAAAATGGGAAAAACATTTTTATGTTGTTCATGGCTTGAAAATTTTTGCTTTTTACATCCTTGAACCTTCCTAATGGGCAATTTTAACAGAAGCAAAGAGAAGGTCAGAAATTCATTCCAGGCCCCAAGATGGTGAAGGAGGCATCCATGTTGCTTACATTTATCTCCTTTACCTGATCTGATTTTATGGTAGTTCTTTCCCCTGCACCACAAAGAAGAGATGATGACTGAGTATGTATTGCTGTTGCCAGTCGACTACCTGGTGAGAGAGAACAGCAATGCGTATCTAAGAAATTTATATATTAATTTATTTAAAGCATTTCTCAGCCCTTTGTTTAGCAGGAATTTTGGATATTACATTATATTATATTTCAGTTTTGTGAAAACCCATCATTTGGGCTCTTCAAAACAAAGTGCTGGTGTGACACTGTAGGTTCCAGTCTCTTAAGTTGACTTCCAGCCATGCAAGACTGGAAATTCCCTCCCAGTGTTTTACTAGGGTTCTTGCCAGCCTTCCAAAGCTGACTTCCACGCATGGAACGACTGGCAATCTCCCACCTCTATCAGGTATGCTGCCACCACCACCCCCGAATTAAGAATCATTTGGACAGGACAGGAGGGACCCTGACCAATCCCTAAGCGTAAGGAACTTCCACCTCCCCCTTCCTCTGAGTGAGAGGTCCTATGTAGCGTGTGCCAACCCTGGCGTGGAAATGGAGAGAAACGGAGGTTTATAAAAGTGTTTTAATCAAGGCATGCAAATAAACAATATCACACTTGGGAGACCCCCTCTCCCAGGTACACTTAGTTACAAGAATTTACAAAACAGATATAACAGCACAGATACATTCTTAAGATCAGCCAATTCCCAAAATAACAACATCCCTAACGCGACTAACTACTTATTTCTAGTTACTCACAATTAGGTTATAGGCGTAGATGGTCTAAAGGAGGAGGGGGGGGTCCAGGAGACACAGCATGCCTGCCAGCTCAACTGGGCCAGCTCTCCCCTCTCTCTTTCTCTCTCTCTGTCTCCCTCTCTGTGTCTCTGTCCACATGGCCTCTCAGAAGTTTTATATTTTCCTCCTTGGAAGGATCTGGAAGCCTCTCCAAGATGCCCACCTCTTTTCCTTTTGGTTGGTCAATTCTCACCTTGTGACCTGTGATGCTGACCCTTTCCTTTTGGTTGGTCAACTCTCACCCTGTGACCCTTTATGTAATCCCAACACCTCATTAACCCTTGGTTTACCTGAAGAGGGAAGTATCTCCCTTTGATAAGCCTAGATAATGGGAAGCCCCATTATCACAGCTGGTTTCTGTATACCAGAGCTTTCTAAACTTTTCTTGTTGGTAACATACTTTTTAGACATGCCTCACAGTAATTCAGTTTCACTAGCAAACCAGAGGCTAAACTAACTCCTGATAAGAGATACAGACGCATATGTAAACTGTAATAACAAAATGTATTGGGACACAACATATCTTATGAAAACCTTTCATACATTTTTAAAAATATACGATTTATAAATAATAACATACATTCCCAAGATTGTAGGTGACACACCTACATGCTTCAGGCAACACACTAATGTGTTGTGGCACCCCATCTGGGAAGTCCTGTTGTATACGGTCTTCAAACCATGTAAAATGACTGTAGGCAGATCAAGAGTATAGATATTGTGGAGGGAGATGAAGGCATTGTGTTCTCCCCATAAGAATTCTACCTTTCCAAATGAAAATCTTATTTAGGCTCCCAAGTTCTAGCGCTGCATACAGTGAGACAATGAAAACTATACAGACCTAAAACTCTCATCCACTATGGTCCTACCTTTCCATGTGGTTGCACTGTGTGCTCCTGTGGAACAAGAGGCTAGCAGAGTTGCTGGTAGGGCCTCCCATGTCAGATAGGCTTACGCTGAGAAGCCAGACTAAGGCCCTTTCCACACGAGGCAAGGAAATCACGCTGCAACGCTTCCGTCCGTTTTTTTCTGTATCTGCGCAAACGCGTGCTTTGATTTACGACGTTCCATACGGCTCTAGCATGAACTGGTCTAGCGTGTGTTAACAGATCCACACGTTCTCGTCATGGCCACTCCCGTAATTCTCATAACCTCGCCCCCTTTGGCTGTGATTGGCTGGTTTTTTTTAATGCCTCTGTGCGTCATTATGTACATGTGCACATGCACATGTACGCACAGCCACCTAGGTCCTCCCACGACGTCTCCCCCCACCCCTCCCTCCTTTTCGGCTTGAGTTTTATCTAGTTGTGTTGCTTTTCCCGCCCGTTCTTTTGCCTGCTTTCTGGCTTTGCAATGGAGGGCGGGGTTATGACTGACGTTGCCAGGGTCCTGGGGCCGTTTATGGCGGTTCTGGGTGTTGTTCTGGCCACAATGCAAGGCCAGTGGGCCAGAGATAGAGTGAGTGCCAAACAGCTACTGGGCAGTAGCAATAGTAGGGAATGACACTGGCAGAAGCCCTCTCAGAGATAACAGAAGTGGCACCATAGCTAACACTTGTTGGTACTGTGCAGACGAAGGCACAATAAACCACTGTTGAATGTCTTTTACCACACAAAATCTATGGTAAGATAATCCAAAATGAAACAAGAGATAATGCCAGAAGATGACACTTCCAGATTGGAAGGCATTCTACAAGCTACTGGAGTACAGCAGAGGACAGCTATGAGTAGTGCTGTGGCCAATGACACGGATGGACTCAAGCCAAAAGGATGTTGCGCTGTTGATCTGCTCAGAGATTAAAGGAAAATCCAAAGCTCCACAAGTCATATTATAGGAACATGGGATGTAAGAAGCATGAATCAGGAGAAGCTAGACATACTACAAAAAATGAAGCACATAAACATTTCAATACAAGCTAAAGTGGACAGGAATGGGCCATTCTAACTCAGATAATGTCACAGGAAATGATAATCTAAGAAGAAATTGGGTGGCAATAATAGTGAGAGGAGATGTACCAAAAGCAGTCAAAGGAAACACAAAGTTTTTCTGAATAATATCTATGACTCCAGGAAACACCTATGAATATAACCATAATTCAAGTTTATGCTCTGACTACAGAGGCAAAAGAAGAAATGGAAAGATTCTGTGCTGGAGTCCAAGAGGAAATTGACAACACACCAAAACAGGACTGCTTGTTAATCATAGGCTATTGGAATGAAAAATGAACAGAGCAGAATCAAAGACGGTAGGAAAATTTGGCCTAGGATCAAGAAATGAAGCAGGAGAGCAAATGACTGAATTTTGTGAGGCCAAAAGTTTGTTCACAGCAAGCACATTCTTCAAGCAACCAAAGAGACAATTGTATCCATGGACACCTGATGGTCAATATGGAAATTAGACTATGTAATTGGAAGCAGAAGATGGAAAAGCTTCATTCTCTCTACTAAATTAAAACCAGGAGCAGATTGTGGCAAAGACCTCATGGAAAGATTACACTGAGGAATTATACAAAAGATATTAAAGGATGACAGACTTATTCAAGAAAAAAACATTTGAAGAGGAACCTACAGTTTTAGAAAGTGAAGTAGAAGCAGTGTGCAGGGCATTTGGGACAAATAAACACTAGGAACAGATGGTATACCAATAGAGCTGTTTCATGCTACAGAGACAGAATCTACTCTAGTTCTAACTTAAATCTGTCAACGCACATGGAAAACAAGACAATATACTCAAGTTTTAAGTTACTGTAATGCTAGAAATTAGAAGACTGAAGTAAAATTTGAGACAGCTTAATTTTTAGTTGAGAGAACCATGACCTCAACCCCCTCTCCTCCATTCCTGAGAAAGATTATTTTGTCCAGAGTCTTAGAGAAAGATAAAAGCAGGCTGTGGATTTCCTGCAAAATCAATATAGAGAGACTCAATTGAAATGTACGCCATTAATCCTTACCCTGCACATTGGCACTTCCATCACTTTCTGGCTTCAGCACTTTTCTTAAGGGGCTCTTTCTGATGCCTGCAGAAACTTTCTCTGACTCAGGGAGCTTCGTAGGTGCTTCAGCAAACAGGCCCTGTTCCTGAAACAGCAATGAGGATTGAAGATGTAGAATTGAGAGACAGATTGTAAATGGACCTCCCTTTTTGGATTATTTCCTGCAAGAGCTGGGTAATGAGAGCAAAGCTTAAAATATCCTCTCACACATTCCTTAAAACTATCGAGACAAAATACTCTCACCGGCTGTTCTTCCTGCTTCTTGTCCTCTGCTTGAGTCAAGAGGAAAATTTCTGCCAAAGCCACTGCCTGAGAACTGGTCTCCGCTCCACATTCCCTGACCCACCTCTCCATCTCTGCTGGAAGGATTGTCAAGAATTGGTCCAGGATCACCAAATCTAGAATCTGATTCTTTGTATGTTGCTCAGGCTTCAACCATTGATGGCAAAGATCATGGAGTTGCCTGCAAACTTCTCGGGGCCCCTTGGCATCCTGGTAGGCAAACTGCCGGAAGCGATGGTGCTGTATTTCTGGACGAAGTGTGTCCCCACCCAAGATCTTCTGCACTGTTTTGTCCCAAGATTCTCCACTGCTCCCAATCTTGATAGCATCAGGGCTGCTTCCTGAGGCAGGGCCAGCTGAGTCTTGCTCATCCATCTCTAATTTGTGCTCCAAGAACTAAAGAATTGATTTCAACTTTTCCCAGAGGCAAAGATGGCCCTGAAAGTTGGTGCTACCAAGCCCTACAAAGCCAAGATAGCATTCTGTAAGTGCAAGACAAATAGACTTTTTCTCAAGCAAATGTGGATAGCTATCACTTGACTTAGGAAATCTTAGCTGTCAACAATTAGTTTTTAAAATAAATTTACTATTGCTATGAACCAAGCAGCTTATTTTACTGAATACAAGGAGTTCTTACACACTGCATAGTTATCAAGCTATGATTCTACTTTACCTGCTATAGCTGGCTCCTATGGAATCCTGGGGTTTGTAGTTTGTTGAGGTTCTACAGCTCTCTAAGAATTCTAAATAACGCTCCCGTAAACTGCTAACAGTAGCCAGCGTGGTATAGTTGTCTACGTGAAGGACTCTGGGAGACCAGAGTTTGAATCCCCACTCAGCCATAGAAATCCACTGGGTGATCTTGAGCAAGTCACAGTCTCTCAGCCTGCGAGGGAGGCAATGGCAAACCTCCTCTAAATTATTCTTGCCAAGAAAACTCTACAACAAGGTTGCCATAATTTGTAGTTGACTACAAGGTACATAAGAACAACAAACTGCAGATCCAGGATGGACTCATGGCAGTTAAAGTGGCATCATAGCGCTATAAATGTGCAGTGTGAAAGGATCCCACGATTATGTTAAAGTATAAAAGAGAGAAAAATTTTAAGTATAGAAAAAATCTAAACATCTACTGGAAGTCTTTTAGCTGGCGTAAATATGCAGACATAGGTGGGCTCGGCGGTCTAAGTGGCAGCACAGGGGGGTACTAAAATTGCCACAGATGCTGCAATCATTGGGAGGGCAGGGAAGGTAGAGGCTAAGCTCTTCCCTGTGAGAAAAAAACTTCCCTGATGGCTCCAAAGCTGCTCAGGGACTGGCAATGAAGTTTTCTATGTAATGCTCTGAGTGCTGGACAATGGCTCTGGAGATCAGAGTTCAAGTCCCCATTCAATTAAACCCACTGGGTGACCTTGGGGAAGGCACATTCTCTCAGGCAAAGATAAACTTCCTATGAACAAATCTCACCAAGACTGTGATAGATTCGCCTTAGGGTTGCCACAAGTTGAAAATGACTTGAAGGCACAACAACAAAACAAAATCCAACAACAACAAAATCCAATTGTGAGTTCCAACTAGACCTGACCCCTGAAATCATGGGAACTTGGTAATTCAAGATTTATAAATTCCATTAATTCAATGCATCTATTCTAGTTGGGCAAACAATTGGGTTTAAGTCTCTTCATTTATGGCCTACTCCACAAAGTGTCCAATACAATACCAGTGTAATAGATGACTTATACAGATGCAAGTCGCCAAAATAATTCTGTCCTTCATTCTCAACATTTACATAATTATAAATATTTATCTGAGTAGGAGTAAAACTGATCGTCTTAGAAAGTTCTCTTAAATACAATCAATAAGCACAGTTAAAAAAGAAAACCGCTTCGCCATGTGGCTTTTGCAAGGGGGTGCGTGGGGGAAGTCAGGAGGCCCTGATGGATCAGGTGAAGAGACCATCTCCCTGTGGGATGAAGTGTAAGGAGGGTCTCATTTTTCTCTCATCACTTTCATGTTCATTGCCATAAAGTCTGCTTCGGCTTATAGCAACCCTATGAACGAACGACTTCCAAGACACCTTTATAGACTTGCTGAGGTCTTGTAAACTCATGACTGAGAGCCTTTCCACACCACACTGTTCTAGTGCTATTATTCCACTTTCAACCTCCCTGGGGTTTGTCGTTTCCTGAGACCAAAGAGCTCTCTGGCTGAGAATTCTAAACGCCCCTCCCTAAACTGCAAACCCCAGGATTCCGCAGGAGGTTGAAAGCGGCATAATAGCACTACAATGGTGTACTGTGGAAAGGCCCTGAGGCTATGCCTGCAGTGCCTCTCTTTCCCTGCTGCCTTCCACTTTGCCCAGAGCTTTCCCCTTTGCTAATGAGTGACATCCTCTGCTGATGTGTCCAAAACAGGCCAGCCTGGTTGTGGCCACTAGGGCTACCAGGAGAGTTCGAGCTCGCTTAGTTCTAGGAGACATCTGTAGCCACCATAGCTGTAGCACCCTCCTCTGCTGTTTCCCCAGGACCCATGGGTTAAGATTTCTTCTGAGTAATCCCACAAACCATCTCGATCTGCAGATGCCACCCTTTCTCTTTGGCCATTGCCGCACTAGACTGTCATAGTGCTGTTCTTCCACTTTCAACCTCCTATGGAATCCTGGGGTTTGCAGTTTAGGGAGGGGCATTGAGAATCCTCAGCCAGAGAGCTCCCAAGCCCCAGAATTGCACAGGAGGTTGAAAGTGGAATAACAGCGCTAAAGCAGTGCGGTGCGGACACGCCCTTTCTTTCCACTCCCGGGCCGACATTTCCGCGTGGGGGTCCCCGCCGTGGCCGTGGCCGTGGCCGTGGCCGGGGGGGTGGGTCTTTCCCCCCGCCCCTCCCCTCCCCTCCCCTCCCCTCCGACTCCCGAGGAGACTCACCGGCTGCCGGGGGAAAGGAGGCAGGCGCGGGAGGAGGCCGGCCTCCCCCGTCGCGGAGCAGGCGGGGCAGGAAGGGGCCGGGACGGGGGGCGCTGCCTCCCGAGGCGCCGGCCCCCCCGCCTTTAACCCTCGCAGGGCTGCGCGGGGGCAGCTTTGCGCGCTCGCCGTCTTTCCGGCTTAGGAACGAGCCGCCGAGGATCCCGGTCGCAGTGCCCCCCGACTGTGTTTGGCGCTGGGTGTGGGTCGTTGTTTAACGCCCACTCTTCCCGACCACAAAATTATCTTCCGTAATCATCACGAAATGAAACGAGTAACAGTGACGGCTAGAAAAGAAAAGGAGAAGGGAAGCGTCTCCCCTCGAGCGTCGTGCGTGCCATCGCGCGGGCACGAGCAAACAAGCGGTAACCCTGCCTCGTGTGGAGAGCGCGGCCTTGGGTACCACCCGCCACGGGGTGGCCTCGCACACGCCACGCGCTCTCAGCCCCGGAAAACCAGGGGAAAGGCTCTCCTTAGGGCGGTGGTTCTCAACCGGTGGGTCCCCAGATGTTCTGGACTTCAGCTCCCAGAAGCCCCGGCCACTATGGTCAATGCTCAGGGCTTCTGGGAGCTGGAGTCCACAAACATCTGGGGGCCCACCGGTTGAGAACCGCCGCCTTAGGGTCACCCGAAGTCAGAAACGACTGGCAGACACACAAAAACAACAACCACCACCACCCTGCTTTTGGACTTTCTTCAAGAGTTGCTCACGTCTTTACAAACTTTTTGCTAATAGGATGGTGCCATCTGCATTTCTTGGTGTGCTTTCCTCCAGTTTTCAAGAAAAGCGGGGAAGAAATCTACAGCCCCTTTAAGACTGATTTTGTATTTTGTAATGTTGTAATGTTGTAGCGTGAGCTTTTGTGGGTACCAATCCACTTCCTCAAACATTGCATTTAAGGAAGTAGACTGATACCCACAAATGTTCATGCTAAAATATAAATCAGTCTTAAAAGGACTGCTACATTCTTTTTCTTTCCCCCTGTTTTTCCTTCTGCTGCAGCATAGACTAGCAGTTTCTCCTCCCTTCTTTTTTTTTTAATGTTTATTAATATTAAAACAATCACTGACATTCATTCTGCGATCAAATGTCACTGTCTTCTCTATAGACAACTTAGAGAAAAATTAAAAATAAACATTAAATTAAATGGGTTTCAAACAAAAGATGAGGATGTGATTATAATTCTGTGCTCAAGAAAAGCAAAATCTATATCTCTGACTTATAAAATTTTATTGAAATGGGCTATAGAAGATGAGCTGATTGAATCATCAATGATTAAATAGGCAGAAAATATCTTCCTTCTTTTCTGCCTTACTCAAGGAAATTTGGAGGAGAAAGGAAGGAAGGGGAAATCAGCTTGCCTTGAGGAAGGTTGCCAGTCTCTTTTCCAGCCCTCAGTGAAGGAAGGGGAATGAGGACCTGCCATTCCACACACACCCTTATGTTTTGCACCCAGGGCAAAACATACTCCCTGCCCACCTTTGGGTCCGTCACGTCCCCTCATCCTCTCTCATGCTCAAGTCAGGGCATTCTGGGCTTCTTTGATTGATCCAATCCACCTGAATTTTGGCCTTTCTCTTTTTCTACTGCCTTCTACCTTACCAAACTTATTGCCATTTCTAGTGAGTCATGGCTTCGCCTGATACGTCCAAAGTACAACAGTCTCTGTTCCTCACCTTAGCTTCTAGAGAGAGCACAGGCTTGAATTGCTCTCAGACCCATTCATTTGTATTTTTGGCAATCCAACAGCATCCTCCTCCAGCATCACTTTTCCAAATGATTTTCTTCTGGTCAGCTTTTTTCACTGCCCACTCTCTTCGTTAGCACCAGACAAAACTAAGAGAAAGTTGTCCCTAAAGCTCCTACCTGCTGGTGCCTTTTTTAAATTATTTGCTTCCTCCCAGGACACAGGGCAATCCTAACACGTTCTACCAATCTATGCCAAATATCAGAGAAGCTGTGTTGACCATTACATGAAACCCAACATCCACATTGGGGGTACCTTTATTAGGCCAACCAGAAAGGTTCACTGGTTTCTTCATCAGGCAAAGATTTTTGTTTTTGTTTTTTAAAAGCAGCCTATAAGGGAAACAAAAGTGACATTGCTGGAGTCACAAGAGCCTGGAGACTGTGGACCTTTCCACACTACAGAGTTATAGTGCTATTATTCCACTTTCAACATCCTGTGGAATTCTGAGGTTTGCAGTTTACTGAGGCTAAAGAGTTCTCTGGCTGAGAATTCTAAATGCCTCTCCAGGATTCCAATAAGATGTCGAAAGTGGAGTAATAGCACTGTAACAGCATAGTGTGGAAAGGCCCTGTATCTTGTGGTTTTGGATGTTACAGTGAGAGTGTGTTTATGCAGGAAGAAATCTCAGCCCCCAGCTCCTCTCTTACGCCCAAGAGAGGGAGGAGCAATAAGGACAAAGTCTACAAAATGAAGACCAAAAAATTTCAGTTCTCCGTTATAGGCAGAAAGTCATGACACTGGACACTGTCCAGTCAAGCCAAAAGTTTAAGACAGAGCTGGTATTCCCATTATCACTCACTATGGGCTCTGCTGGCTGATGCTGATGAGACACAGAATCAAACATAATCTGGAGTGCCATACATTCTCCAGGGCTTACCTTTAAATTTAATTTAAATTTAAGTTTAAATGTGGGGAACAAAAATGCTTATACTGTTTGAACATTCTGACATTCTAATGATTCAAATTTCCAGTTGACACTGAAGGACACACTAAAAATGGATGGCTTAGGCAAACTTAGCACACACACCCCTTCTGCTGTTGTACCTGAAGTTCCTGCTGACACCATATATGGAAAAATTCAAATAGAAACTAGTAAGTTGCATCTTTGTTCGTTTGTTTGACGTACATTAAATGCAAAGCTATCCTGGTTGGTCAGAAGAAAGATGCATAGATCTACAATGATCTCCACAATTAATATAAAAATGGTCTGGTTTGATGCAACGTGTATTCATTGGGATTTACTTCCAAATAAGCAGATGTAGGCTTTACATTTTACATCTTTAAGGTGGTGTAAGACCCTTTGTTTTTCCTAGAACACGCTACAACCGTTAACCAAAGAATGGAAGAGAAAGAACAGCAATTATACCATAGCCTCATGGACAGGGATATTGATGTTATTTACAGTGGTTTTTGTTTGTTTTCACTAGGCCATAACAGACACCCAAGAAGTGCAAGACAAAATAAATAGAATAAATAATAAATAATACTTGAAGGTCACTTTCTTACATTGGTGTAAGGTTAAAAGAAATGAAGCATTATTTAACCTTGTTTTTTCAAAACTATATGAATACTGCTGCTTCCATGGAATTCATTTTTGCAATGCACCTTCTAAGTGCATTCCCCAATGAGAAGTTTGGGTGAATCTCATTTTATTATCTGAGCCCTTCTATAGGCTCGCCCAATGCAAATTTTGCAGTGTTTACCTGAAGCATTTTCCAGTTCAAATAATGTATACCTTTTCTCCTACATTTCATTTATGACACATGGGGCTTGTCCTGGAACTAAAGTCCTTTCCTATGTGCGAGTCGTGGCTTCTCCCCTGTGGGACTTATTGATAGGAAGAAAGATGTGAGCTATCACTAAAATTCCTCCGATGTTACAACCATGTATAGGGTTTCTCCCATTTGTGAGTACTTTGATGATACGTGAGGCTTGTGCTCAAAGTGAAGCTCTTCCCACATTCCAGGCATTCATATGGTCTCTCTCCAGTGTGAGTTCTTTGGTGATATGTTAGGCTGGTACTTCTGCTGAAGCTCTTTCCACACTCTAAGCATTTATATGACTTCTCCCCTGTGTGTATTTTTTGATGAGAACTGAGGTTTGTGCTTCTAGTGAAGCTCATTCCACACTGCAAGCATTTAAACGGTTTTTCTCCTGTGTGAATTCTTTGATGACAAGTAAGATTTGTGTTTCTACTGAAGCCCTTTCCACATTCCAGGCATTTATAGGGTTTCTCTCCTGTATGGGTTCTTTGATGGTAAGTGAGACTTTTCTTGACACTGAAGCTCTTTCCACACTCCAGGCATTTATAAGGTTTCTGTCCAGAGTGAGTTCTTTGATGGTACATGAGGCTCGCACTTGAACTGTAGCACTTGACACAGTCCAAGCATTTATATGGCTTGTCCCCCGTGTGAATTCTTTGATGATTACTGAGGTTTCTGCTCACACTAAAACTCTTCCCACAGTCTAAGCATCTGTATGGTTTCTCCCCTGTGTGAGTCTTTTGATGATATTTGAAGTTTGCCTTTGCACTGAACGTCTTTCCACACTCCAAGCATTTAAATGGTTTCTCTCCTGTGTGAATTCTGAAATGAACTTTCAAGTTTGATTTATAACTGAAACTTTTCTGACACACATGACACTTATTGCTTT
The DNA here is from genome assembly GCA_948472985.1 of Iguana delicatissima. Lineage (NCBI taxonomy): Eukaryota > Metazoa > Chordata > Lepidosauria > Squamata > Iguanidae > Iguana > Iguana delicatissima. Next base: position 1,156,770 of record CAOKZL010000565.1, on the reverse strand, counting down.
TTTCGACTTTTTCTTGGACTGTAATTTCACAATGGTCACTGCTATCAGCAGCATGACATTTACTGCTCTTCTGAATTACTTCACTTTCCTTTTTCTGCCTTTCTACCTTCTTATCTCCATCTCTTTCTTGTGACATACCTTGTAGTTTTCTTTTCTTCTCCATTTTGTCTCCTGGAATTCAGAGAGGAAATTGTTAAGAATTCAAATTGCAGTACAAATAAACCCTTACATTACGTAAGCCTCCATTGGAGGAAATGCCTCCAGGAGGCATGCTTATAATCCTCTTCACTGTTTTGCATCCCATGGCATGCCAAAAAGGCTACAGTGAAAAAAATATATCTGGATATGATCAGATGTCTCTTCAGTTTTCATCAAAATTCTGAGACTGTAGTCCCAGAGGACCTGATAAGGCCCTCAGACCCTCTATGGCTGTCCACCTTGGAACAGGGTACAGTATTGGGATCATAGACACCAGAATTCAGCTTCTGCCACAGCCATTAAGCTCTTTGGGTGGACTTGGGCCACTCACTGGTTAAGAGCTGAACTACACATCAGATACAATCACGCTATTCTTCCTTCAGTATCCGCTTCTAGCCCAGAGCATCCTCACAGCCATAGACTGGCAGTCCCAAACAGGCTCATGACAGGTTGCTGGAGTGGAGAACAGATACAATCAAACAGAAGAAAACAGGAAAGGAAGTGGCAGTTAACATTAGATGAGCGAATGACTGCGTTATTACCAAAACAAATCCAGTTGCCTTTCTCTCTTTTTTGCCCAGCAGCCAGAGCTGTTGCTGGAATCTACTGGGATTCTATCTCATGTTCCCTTCAGGAATCCCTTAATCTTCCATGTGTGTACATAATACTGGACTTTCAAACAGAATCAGGGAGTCCAACAGTGTAACTAACACATTTTCCTGAAGAGTAGTCTTCCTGCTTGAGCTGGAAGAAGTACTGTAGGTTAAGTGATGGGAGTTATTTGTGGATGCAAAGTAAAATTTCAACATTCATTCCATGGCTTCCATCTCTGGTATGGCTTGCCATTTAATTCTTTCTATGCCAAAAATAAGTCTGCCTCAGTCTAAATTTGGCCATGCAGATTTAGTGCTTCACATTTTTGGTGCTTCACATCCATCTCTTGACTAATGATGTGGATGATGTACGTGTTTTCAAAATAATTTCTTCATCATGGACAGATTACCTGAAAACATTGCAGAGACAGGGGTACAACTATGATAACCTCTCCACAAAGGTCAGCGTTCTTTTGCTAGTCATTGTTGTGACTAGCTTAAGTCTACTCTCTAAGGCCACTTCCACACTACAATGTTAAGAGTGCTTTAGTCCACTTTCCATCCAAGTACTAACCAGGCCCGACCCTGCTTAGCTTCCAAGATCAGACGAGATTGGGCGTGTTCAGGGTGGTATGATCATAGGCTTTAGTCCACTTCCAACATCCTGTGGAATTCTGGGGTTTGTAGTTTAGTGAGGGACATGTAGAATTCTCAGCGAGAGAGTTCTTTGGTGTCAGTAAACTACAAACGCCAAATTCCACAGGATGTTGGAAGTGGAATAAAGCACTCTTAACATTGTAGTGTGGAAATGGCCTAAGTTTGGCTCCAATCCACTGTTAGATTCCCTTGAGGATTTTTATTAATTAGAAAGGCAGGAGAGAGAGAGAGAGAGAGAGAGAGAAATATTATGGAAGTAACTAAAATAAATGAACCTGGCTAGACTAGAAGAAGAGGAAATGAGATTCCAAAAGAAAGGATATGTGCAAAATTTTTTGTTGGTGTTTAGGCGGGGGTGGGGCACGCATCCACAAACACACACAGATGTATGTGTTATAAGTGACGAAGAAAACAAAAATATTATGGCAAAACTTTCAGAGTCTGCCTTTTTCTAAGCTCTGAAAAAAAGGTAGCTGTGCCCAATGTGGCAGTAATATAATGCAAAGGAGGTAGGATTTGAACATGGATGGATGATGTTGGATGTCATCCCATAGACTGAGTGCACGAGATGCCAGAATGCCAAATCTATAAATCCAGAAGGTCTCTGCTTTTCTCTTACACTCTTGCACTTGATGGTATTTCTATTTCAATCACCAACAAACCGGATAGATAGACATTTTACATATATAAATGTAAAGTTTACAAGCAGGTATCATTTATATAGAAAAGAGAAAGCCTTACCAAGAGAAGCTATGAGCCTACAAATGTCCTCCATGACTTGCCTATGCAGAGTTCTCCGGTCAGGATCCAGCAGAGCCCATTCCTCCTCAGAGAAATGCACAGCAACGTCCTCAAATGTTACCAGACCCTAAAGAGAAAAATAATATCCTCCTCATAATGTACAACCAAGCATATCTACTAGCCAAAACTGTTACAGTTAGTTAAAGCAAGGAAGGTGAGTCTTATCCTGCCAAATTTAAATCTCATGAACAGCATTCACAACCTTACTAGTGGGAAACTATGATGAAAGCAAAGAGAAGGAAAGAAATTTATTCTGGTTCAGGAACACAAAAAGTCGGGGACAACAGATAGAGGCCCCCCAGGTTCCTCTGAACTGCCTCTCCAGTGACCCTTTCACCTACCTGATCTAGTTGTGAAGAAGCCATTTTCCCTGCGCCACAAAGTAAAGACGATGACTGAGTATGTAAAGTTGTTACAACTCTATCACCTGTGAAATACAAAGATGTTGGGAGTGAACCTGCATCTGCTTGTTTCAGAGATCAAATTAGGTATCTCTAATTATACCTGGACATTACAAAATGTCTCATCCATTATATGCATTTTGGATGTCACTGCATTTTGTATATCGACACACGTTTCGTTTTTCAGTTTTATGAAAACACACATCAACCCATATTTTTGCTTAGCCACAAATCAAAATAGCTGGTTTCTACGTCTGAAGTCTTGAAATACTGAAAACAACCATACTCACACACTACATATAGGGAATGGAGCCGCAGATCCTCTGCCCAATGGACCTGGAGAAACATAAATGCAGCTCCTGGAGATTAGTTGAAATATCATCACAGTAATCCTTACCTTGCAAGGTGACACCACTGTCACCTTCCCGCTTCCTCCCTCCAGGCAGAGGACTATTTCTAGTGTCTGATGGAACCTTCTCTTCCTCAGGAAACTGAAGTTTCACCTCTGCTAACAGGCTCTGTTTCTAAAATAGCAACAAAGATTGAAACACCACATAGGCAGGATTGAGAAAAGAACAGCAGCAGCAGAAAGGTTTGGGACATCCCTACTTGGATGATGCCCAGCAAGATTTGGGCAACCTGAAAGAATGTTAGGATATTCTTCCAAATATTTTGGGTCTGTTGAAAATATGTCAAGGGAATACTCTCACCTGTTGCTTTTTCTGCCTCTTATCCTCTGCCTGACTCAAAAAGACACTTTCTGCCAGAGCCACTGCCTGGGAGCTAGTCTCTGCTCCATACTCTCGAACCCAACTTTCCACTTCTGGTGCAAGAACCGTCAGAAACTGCTCCATGACCACCAAATCCAGAATTTGATTCTTTGTATGGTGGTCTGGCTTCAGCCACTGATGGCAAAGATCATGAAGGCGACTGCAAAAGCCCCGGGGTCCCTCAGCATCCTGATAGCAGACTCTCTGGAAGCGGATGTGCTGTACATCTTTGCAAAAACTGTCCTCATCCAAGATCTTCTGTACAGTTCTTTTCCATGACTCTCCACTGTTCTCATTCTTGACAACCTCAAGACTTTCTCCTGCTTCAGGGACACACCAGTTTTGTTCATCCATCTTTTATCTGTGTTCCAAAAAAGTCTCCAGGATGGCTTTCTCCTTCTGACACTTTCCGCATCTAGGCAAAGAAAACTCTTATTAGTAAAATTATCAAATCATGCAACAGCAAGATGTCATTCGGTAAGTGCATTATTAAGCTCTTGAGCAAACAGGGTTGAGCAAAAGCAATAATTAAAAAGAACAAACAAAGAGATTTTAAAATCCAAATTAGATTTGAAAATTTTCTTTGAACAATTCGTAAAAAGGATCCCTATTCAAAAATGTTTTCATTAATATTGGTTATACAGCTTCTAATAATATTCTATGAATTTGTTATCAGTAGTTTATGGAGATGTAAGGTATACCAATAAGTCCTGTTCTGCCAGTGGTATGTGAAGTGTGTTCTCTCTCTTTCATTGTTGCTCTCTAAGTTCAAAAATAGAAAAGCTGAATGAACAAAGAATTTGGGAAAATGGTATAGATCGGAACAAGGAGAAGGAGCTTGAATATAAATACAAAGGAACTCATTTTGGATAAATTTAAAATTAATCTGAAAACAATTCTGAATGATTGCATAGTGCTCAGAAGAGTAATCACCTAATTCATACTTGTATAACCTACCTTTCCAGTGAAAGCATAATTTCTTATGCGTTGAATATACTCTTGTTGTGTGCCTTCAAGTTGTTTGCAACTTATGGCAACCCTAAGGTGAACCTTCTGGGGCTGAGAATGTGTGACACACACAAGATCACCCAGTGGGTTTCCATGGCTAAGCAGGGACTCAAGTCCATTCCTCAAGCCATTACATCATGCTGGCTCTCACTGAATATATACAATATCAGGTGATGTTGCAAAGCAGTCTCTTGTTTTATACCACTGGTTAAGAAATACTATTTTTTTTTAAAAAAGAGATAGTTGAATATATGCTATTTTTTAAAAAGCAGTATTTCTCAACCAACAATATAAAACAAAGAGACTGCTTGCAACATCACCTGGTACCCTTTCAGACTGCACAGTTACACCATGAAGATTCCAATCTAACTGTCATGGCATCATCCTAGGAAATACTGGCTTAAAAGGGATATTTAGAATTCTCAGTCAGACTGCTCCAGTGCCTCTACAAACCCCAGGGTTTCATAGAAAGCAGCCTATCACTTAAAAGAAGAATCATAGCGTTATAACTGTGTAAAGTGAAAGGGCTGCAGATGCAGATTCTCTTTTGAGCCTTTCGCAAGAACAAGGACATTTCCTAGCACCTTCGCCCTCTCAGCCACCAGATGCAATTTTACTGTTCCCCTCCTTGCTTAATGGTATGAGATCTGCCACTGGGCATCTCCCCTGGACCCACCAACTCCCTCCCACACAAGGAGACTCACCAGACCTTATCCATCAGCTGCTGCACTTGAACAGTCAAAAGTTCTTTCACCCTCCCATGCAAGAGATGAGGCAGGAAGGGACTTTAAGAAGGATGCATTTGCTATAGATGGCATCCCTCCTCTTCCGGTCCAAACATCCTTCCTCTCTAGGATTCTAACTCAGTTCATTTAACCCTTAGAAGACCAAGCAGCTGACTCTCTGTGGTGGGGGGGACAGCCTCTCAAACCACCATTCAGCGTAAAACTTTGGGTCAAAGGGGTGGTGGTGTCATAGAACCGTGCCATCTAATGTGGTGACGTGGAAATGTTGTTTTTTTCCCCTGAATATGCTATGGACTGATCCTATAGTTGTACTCATTGGCTAAATTGTTTCTTTCATTTCTGGAAACTCACCAGTGACCAGCAGCCAGAGGTTCATGCGACTGGCATGGTTCCAGGGACCACCACTTTGAGTGGCATTGCCACAAAGAACCCTGTCCTGCATGTAAAGAGGTGGCTTTTAGATTATTTGGGTTGCACTGTTAATTAAAATCATCCAACCATTCACCATTACAGACAGTCCAAAGCTTCAGAAGCATCCTGAGAAGTGGGTTGTGGAGAACAAGAGACCCATTTCCTTAGGGACAAGCATTCTGTATCTGGATCAGTTAAGGCATTAAAAGTGAACACATTAATTTTATCACAATCAAGGTTCAAAACATCTTCAAAAACTGTTTATGATAAATACCGAAGATATCAAAAGACTGCTACATGTATCCATAGTAAAGTAACTTGAAATGGACATTCTTGTGGAGGAAAATGTGAAAGAAGCTAACAATATAACCAAACAAAACATGAGCAAGAAGTAAGTTGCTAAAACTGAGTCACTTGTTTTGGCCTCATTGTATGTTACCTTTTGCTGAATGTTAGGTGTATATCAGATTGTATCCAGGGCAATACAGTCATAATTACAGCCCAGGTCAGAGTGTGTTGTTGTGTCTTCAAGTAATTTCCAATTTACGGCAACCCTATCGTAGGATTTTCTGGGTTTGAGAGTCACTTAGTGGGTTTCCATAGCCAAGCCAGGAATTGAGCCCTGCGTTCCAGGGTTGTACTCAAACCACCACACCACACTGGCTCTCTGTACCCTGAGCTACTGGTATAATAAAATTTCAGCTCCCTTAGCAACAGAACAGTAACTTCCCTTGAGATCTAGGCTGTCCCTGTCTTGTGCAAACCTAACTGCCCCTTTCTTACTGTGTGCCTTGTTTCTGACTTACAGCAACCTTAAGGTGACTCATTTATGGGGTTTTCTGCAGATATGCAATGTGCCCAAGATCACTCGGGGGTTTCCATGGTTGAGTAGGAAATCAAACTCTGGTCTCCAAGCTCATAGTTCAGCACTTAAACCATTATACCATGCTGAGCAGAGAACACGGAATTTCTTGAGAAGTCTCTGCACTTGTACATCTGGAAAAACTTTTAGATGCTGTAATAGGTAAAACTTGCCATATGTCCAAATGAAAGAGTTTAATCTTTGTTGGAGCTGAAAGTCTGTAGTTGAAATTTTATTACCTTTTATTGCTCTTTGTCCCTAGTCCTCAAATGGCCAAGAAGGGGAACAGCCTCTGCCTGCATTGAGATTCCCCCACCCAGACCATCTTACCTGACAACAAAAGTACCTTCTGGGACAAAATGTTAGACTTGTGATTAACACCATCGCTTTTCTTCTCCTATAGGACTTTTTAATAGCTTTTGCCTGATGAAGAAGCCAGTGAAGCTTCAAAAGTTTATGTGATGCATTTTGATTGGCCGATAAAAGTATTGCTGTTTTGTGGATTTTGGATTTTTTTTTATATTTTGCTGCATGGCTAGTTACTCCTGAGTATGCTTCCTAAAATGTAACCTGCCCTGTAGCTAGTCCATCATGGAGCTTAATAGACCTTTTAATTTCCCATGAGAAACCGCTCTCTTTATTAAAAATATCCAGTCAAAAGGAACTCTTATGAGGTTAATGACTTCACACCCCGAGAGAGAGAAAAGTAACACCACCTCATCCAGGTTTGGGTCCTCTCTCTTTCAGGGAGTGATGCCATCAAGAAGTCAGTCCCATAGGCCCTGCCAGGCATGTTGAATAGTAGTAATTCACCAAGACACAACCCACCTCCCTTCAATCTCGTTCCTTTCCAGTCTTTTGCTTCCTCCTCTCCAACACAACTGGGTGCACGCATTAGTTTCACTGTCTGTAAAACTGAGTAATTTCTGTCATTCTGGATGGCTGGAAAGAAATACTAGGAATGGGGAGCAGCTCCAAACACTGACATCCATGAGTGATCTATTTCAATGACGTAAACCAGGTGGAAGAAACGCACCCTCCGTATGTTGAGACTATAGCTCCCTGCATTCCTACTCTGGATAGGACAAACAGAAGTTGTAGCCCAACATCTAAAGGGCTGAGCAGGCCACATTTCACCTGAAATAAGGTCAACTACCCTGTTCCCAAAAATTAAGGCAGTCTGGGTTAAGTGTAGCCCAGGACTGTAATTCCCACCAGCCCTAGCCAGAATAGCCAATGATGAGGAATACTGGGGACTGCAACCTCAGACCCTAAATTCTAGAGGGCTTCACTAGAATTTAGTGAAAGCTGCCACTGTATCCTTGAATTTCCTCATACAGCTGAATACTCCAGTTTGTACAAGAGAGACAAAATCTTTGGAGAAGGAAATGTTAACTTTTATAAGTAGAATTATGCCAGATGCATAGGCTTTTGAGATGGCAGGGAAAAAAAATCTCAAAATGCTGGATCCAGTTCCACAATGCACAACATTCATTCTGTTTCTCTGTTGCTCTTTTGGGCTTGTGACAGAACTCTTTTTTGGCTTCTGTAGCTGTAGCTATGATTCTCACCTTCTCTCCCAAGAACTTGATAACCACATACCATATGCTGCTGCTTGCCACACATGATCATCTCTGACCTAATCTGTCTCTAGTTTTAAGGGAAAAAAAGCCATTTGCAAGGGTTACACACCCTCTCAGTACTTAAATGTTTGTAAAGTCTCTCAGAAAACGGTCACTGAAAGCTCCCACATACCCCCTAGTGGACGATCCTGCTGAATACAATGAGATCTGGCTGCTTATTTATTTGTGTGTGCTTGTTAGACAACATACACCCTTGACCGGCCTCCTCAAATGATATTTTAGCCCAATCAATAAAGTACATAGCAGAGTCTCTTCATATCACATTACCCACAAACCAAAAACACAAAATATAAACACAAGGGAGTCAAAGTTGTGTTTCTATATATTTATTGTAAAAGTGACAGTACAGAAATGGCTTCAGATGGCTCCTCTTGGAGTTTTGAAGTTCATCCCTACAGTGGGTTGTGTTACCTGCAGGTTGGACAGGCTGCCAAAATCCTGGGGGAGGGGGGAAAAAAAGGCAGAGTATTTAGCCAAAGTACATGAAGCAGACTCCTGGGCAACAGCTGATTTGCTCATCTATACTGGTTTTTATTTGTGTCAAACCACAGTAGCAGAGCTGGGGAAAGTGTGCCTGTCTAGACCAGGTATGGACAGCTGTGGCGGTTCTGGAGGCTAGTTTTCAACCCTGCAGACCTACAGTGGGCAACAGCACTCTGTTTTTGGCCAAAACTAGCATTCAGAAGTGTCTGGAAATCTTCCTTCTGGTTTCAAGTGTTGGGGTTTTCAGCCATTTTGCCTTGGTGTGTATGTAGGAAGGGGGAGGTGTTTAGAGGTAAGCTGCTACATCAGGAGCAGCAACTGGGTGTTTGGGGAGTATTTTTTTCCATCTAAACTAGAAAAAAGAACAAAAAGAGGGAAGCAAACGGACTGGGGTTGCATATAGCCTGCACTATCCCAATCTCTCCTGTAGATGTTCTTGGATTGCAACACCCATCAGGCATAGTCAACATAACCAGCAGTAAAGGATGATGGGAACTCTTGGCAAAAAACATCCAGGGGTGCTTCCCTGCAATTTTATTGGCATCTCATCTGTTAAGTGCACAAAGATGAACTAATGCATAATCATCACAGTTCGTAGCTACAGGGCTCATATTAGCAATCCCACACAAGGCTTCTTAACTAGCAAGAGGCAGCCAACCTTTAAATAATCCATCATACAAGGAAACTGCCTTCAAGCCACACACTAGGCAGTGCAGCTACTGCTACCAATAAAACCTGCAGACTGCACAACAAGAGTCATTCCCAAGAGACAGCTAGCTGACTACAGAAGAGCTGCTCTGAACAACGGCAGAGTGTGATTCAACATATGCTATTAGCAGATAGACTGGTCTACACAAAACACTGGAAGAAAACAGAAATTCCAACAATGAATGAATGGCTTGGTAGATTGATGACAACTGTGGAACTGGGCAGATAGATTAAAAGGGGTAACTACTGATTGAATACCTGAGAGAAAATGAGGGTGAAACTATGATTTTGAGGGTTCTGAACTTGCTGTCATTATTTTACTTTGCTTTGAATAGAGGAATTTATTACTTAATATCATGCAAATGAATTAAAGAAAATCATAGATGATTTTAGTTTGTTGCTATATTCCAATGTCTTTCTTTCACAGCTATTTATTACATATATTCTATTAGATATCAAAAATATTTTAATTTCATTAATTCATTTAGTTTTTGTAGTAAAGATATTAACTCTGATATAAATACATATATGTATACTTCCTAATTCAAATATTTTTATTATAGAATCATAGTAAGAATATGCAGAAAACATTAATTTTAATTATGTGTTAGACTTACTATACTAGTATTTAGATAGAAGGCTACACGTAGTTGATAGCTGGGTGTGGGACCACCTTTTAATTATGTGTAAGTATTTGTTTTCTTAGTTACTTGTTCTCTAGTTTAGATAGATTTGTTAATTGATTAGCATGTTAATACATCTTTTAGTTCATTGTTAATATTGTCAGATGTTTGTTTGTATTGTTAGGTGTTTTTGTTTTTAAATATTCAATAAAACATCAAAAAAAGAAAAGAGCTGCTCTGCTGGCAACCACATAGCACCCCCACTCACCAACAGTTTCAACATCTCCTTGGTATCAGGGTCCACTTCAATGATCTCCTGATCCAGGGCAGAAACCTGATGGGAAAAAAACAAGAGATTGATTTAGTTAGCAAAGCAGCCCCAAGAAAACAATACACACTCCAAATACAAATTAGTGCACCCTAGCACCTGCAGGGTAGAGCTGCACTTTTGAGTATTCGACTAGACTTTGGAGACCAGGATTCCAATTCCTGCTCAGCCACGGAAACCCACTGTGTGACCCTGAGCAAGTCCTCCGTTCTCAGATTCAGAGGAGGGAAAGGGCAACTCCCCTCTGGACTTGCCAAGAAAACTGTCACAGATCCAACTTAGGGTCACGATAAGTTGGAATTAACTTGAAGGCATACAGCAATAGGCACCTGTAGGAGGCACACATCTGCTGACATCACTAGTTGTAAAAAGATCAGAGGGCCAAACGGGAAAAGCAAGACCCAAAAATGGAAACATGATGGTACAAGACACTGTCCAAGTGATTGCAAGTTCATCTATAAACACCAGACCAAAAATGTTACGTGGCTGGATTTCTTTCCTATATATTGAGGTAGGTAAAGTATGGCCCTTCATATATTATTGTACTGTACCTCCCAGCATCCCTCACCACTGTAAGGCTGCTAGGAGTTGCGGTCCACTAACATCTGGAGGGGTCCATTTTCCTCACACCTATATATGCTACTGGCAAATTCCTCTAAAATCCTCCATGTGCTATGCACCAACCTTTCATCTGTACAGTTAGCACTTTCATCTTGGTATCTATCAGTAACAGACCTTGATCTAATGGAAAGCAAGCACATTTTAACACTGTAACCTGCTCACACTCAGACATTTGGATTTTGAACTATACACTGTTATCATTCACTAATGGTTGTAAGAGGCACAGACAAAATGCCATTAATATTATACTACATTGCAGCCTTTTCTCATTTCTCATTGCCTTTTCTGGTCTGCAACAATCCTTTTCAGTTGCAATCAACGGAAGGAAAAAACTAAACCCTTAAAAAAAAATATTCTCAAAAACAGCAAAATGGCTCCCTGTTCTTACAAAAAGGTACAGGGCTCCCAGGTCCAGATGAGCCCAATTAGATAGGAAAGGGGGCACAGAAAACAGATCATTTAGCCCTCACATGAAAAAAATGGACATAAAAAGGCACTTGGGAAGATATTTCTCATCTAGGCTATTCTGAAAGAAAAGCAGTATCTGCACCCAGCAATCCCAACTGACTTTGACATTCAAGTTCACTAGTGGATAAGCCCATGTCCCAGTTTGGTAGACAATCCCATCAAAAACATCTAAACTCTCTGGGAAGTTTGCATTTTGATTTTTTCTGAAGATGCCACAGGCTTCCTGTTAAGAGTTCTCATTTTGTTATCCAGAACCACATCACATCAATTTTCTTCACGTCATATCTTAAACAAAAAAGTGCACCCTTATGTATGCCGGTTATTTTTAACTGGACCAATGAGTTATGTTGTTTAAGTAGTAAGAAAACCAAGGGGCTAAAGAACAGGAGGCCCCCAAATTTGTTTCTGAAAGCATTTTCTGAAATGCAGAGTAAAAAAGAACAGCCTTTTTTTTCCTTTGCAGTGCTAAGCTTTACACAGCATCGTGCTGCAGTCAGATGGCAAATGCCTAAAAGAAAGTGAAACGTTGCTCTTGCGTTCAACCCCATTCTCCTAGAAACCTTGCCTACAATGTAGCTATCACCAAAGATGGAGACTCTGCCGAACAACAATCAGAACAAATAAAATTATCAGAAAGAATATGCTTTACAGTGAGGCTGTGTAGACAAGCTGTTTGGAGACATTACATTTCTACTGAAAGGCCAGCAGTTAGTATTCTCTACTTCTGGTAAATTAGTATTTTGGAACCACAAAGGTAAACACATTAAAGTCCAAGTGACCATTCCATTAAAAGAGAACATATTTTTAACATCTTAGCAATTGCCTCTAAAGCTTCCTAGAGCAGTCTCAAGCACAACTATTAATGCACATAACAGATGTGGGCAAAATGTAGCCTGATTCTTGAGGAACTGCAGCTCCATCCAGACCTAACTAAGGGTGAGAATGCTGAGACCTACAGTCCCACATTTGGAGAGCTGCATTTGTCCACTTTCTCTCTAAGCACCAGAAGGCAAATGTCTGACAAGCTCAGGGTTTGGAAAGGATGGAAATTAAGCCCCCCAAACACGGGAAATGCTTTCAGGAATTCTCTCCCTGCACTATCAATGACCAGGCCACAGGCAAAAGGCCACAATCACTTTCGAATGCAGGTCTGATAAGGAACAGCAGGTTTATTTTAGACATGCTAGAATTAACATATACACCAAGACTAGCTATCAGAAACACGCTTCGGAGGGCCACAGCTCAAGATTCTGTGTTTTTACGGCTACTCTTCCTTCCATGCATTAAAATTCTTAAAGACCATTTCAAACAGTAACAACCATGAGAATTTCACCCAAATCTGCCATTAGTCCCACAACCATTTTTTAGCTGTCTCCAGCATTATGCTTTTGTGTGTGTGTGTGTGTGTGTGTGTGTGTGTGTGTGTGTTAATATAACAACCTAATTCACTGGCTTACAATGCTTATTTCCTTCATTTATAGCCAAACAACTGGGAAATTAGTCACATTTCCACTCCAGAAATGGGTAACAAATTAGGAAATAACACGTCCAAGGCCCCCAGCAAATCCATGTCCAGAGACTGAAGTTCACAGTGAAGGTTTCATTAGTCCAGTTTGCTGGCCAGAAAGGTGAAACAATAGAACGGCATTTCATACACTTTCATATACTCATATACTATACTTCTTGGGAGAGGATACTTGATGTATTAAATATACTAGACAAAAAGATGCTTTGTTTCAAAATAATATAGAAACTCAGAAGGAAAAAACAGAGGCTATTCACTCCTAAGCTGTCAAACTTGAGCAGAATCTGTAAATTTCAAGTAACTCCTTTGAGTTTACAAAACTTACCTCAGGGACATAGTTATCCCTTCTTTCTCTTTCCTCTTCCTGCAGTTTGATGGAGATGCCTCTGACTGGCCCTCTCTGAATGCGTTTCATTAGATGGGTGACATACCTGCAGAGGAACCGTATTTGAGTATGTTTGTGTCTCTCTTTAACCCCATTAGGAAAAGTTAAAGCAAGAAGTCAGCAGTAACAGTGTTGAATCCTGCATTTGTAAACACAAACAATCCCTGCTCTCAATTTTCATCCACAGTAATGTCTGAAAAGCTCAGGGTTTGATAGGGATGAGTGGTCCCTCCAAACACGGGAAATGCTGTCAAGAATTCTCTTCCTGCACTATCAATGACTAGGTCACAGACAAGACCAAAATCACTTTCGATGCAGGTTCAGAAGAAAAGAGTTCACAGCCCAGTTGTGATTCAGAAGACTTGGTGGGAAGTTTTCACCAATGTGTACTTACCACTACACTACAGCCTAGCAGGACAAAACTGAGTGACTTACCCTGCAATCTTGTTGCGCAGCTTCTTGCTAGGGATGATGGCAATTTCTTCACATACTCGCTTGTTTGTGTGGAAGTCATTCCCAAGGCGGGTATAATATTTTTCAATTATGACCCGGGCAGCCTTTTTCACTGTCTTTGTACGCACACGTCCCTAAAATATTAAAAAAAGAAGAGCAAATAATCATCAGTTCAGAATTTTTACTTTGCTCCTTCTCTGGAAGACAGCAGACGAATCCCCAAGCAGCTTCTCTTCATACTGCCCTACTATATGTAGAAAGTACAGACTCTGGAACCAAAATATAACAGATCAATGTGAAAAATGAAAAAGGAAACACGTGGTAGCAACTACATACAGATCAGCCTAACCAGCTTCGGGAAATCTAACACCAGAGGAACAAACTCTGCAAAATCCCTTTTGAGTTTCACATTCGCTATGAATTTAATTGATGTTTACAGCTACTTATTAACTAATGAAAATACGGCAAAATAATTCCCCAATGTAAGTTACGCACACAGCACAGCATTCCCACCCTGAGTGTTAATTCTGATATGGAGCACTATCTATACACGATACATCTACCTTAGATCACGACAACTTATATGATCAGTGGATAAAACCAGGTGGTGGTTTCCACATCAGCTGGGCAATGAATCCACTCCAGGGTTTAGCCCTCATTTTAAAGGTGCTATCTAGCAAGCTGAATCCCAACAGGAACAGCATCTTGGAAAGCTCCCTTAAAGCTCAGACTAAAACCATCAGGGAGGGGTGCATCACCACCTCGCTGAAAAATAAGACAGCAACCATCACTGGAGAAAATACTATAATCTATCTTACATCCTTTCTTCTAGGGGTACCTGATCTAACATGTGGGGATACCATCAATGGGGCTAGAGAACCAACACAGTGCGAAGAATTCTCCTTTCACTGTCATACAAAAGAATGTCTGTACCAACTATGGTTTGGCAAGGAGGAGAAAAAACCTTTAAGCCAGGGCTGAGCAACCTGTGGCCTTCCACCAGTTGCTGGGCTGTAACACGCATCAGCCCAGCCAGCACAACCAGTGGTGACGAATGATAACTGTTAGTCCAACAACATCTGAAGGCTAGATTCCCCATGTTTTCTCCAAATGCAGGAACCACCTTCAGAAATTCCTTCTCTACATTATCCAAGGCCAGGGTGACCGAAAAAGGCCACCAGTAAACACGGACTATAGGTTCGTAGAAAACAAATTTTATATGGTTTCAAGAAAGTCCCTTAGAAACATTATGAGTAGTTTTAATAGGTTGTAAACATATTAGACAGTGATCCAACATCTGGGATGGGTTGCTGCCAGGGCGGAATCCTATCCTCCAGCTTTTAAAAATGTGAAATTAATTAGTGTACGGAAACAGAAGAATAGAGGGGCACCTGTTTTAATACAGAAATGCCTATAGCCATTGCAGCTGTCATTTTTTCTACTACCCCTTCAACATCTGAATACTATGGGGGAAAAATACTCCTTCTAGGCCACCCTCTTCTTGCCATGGAGGCGCAGTGCTGCATTTGTCACCCATCCACCTCTGCAGTCTCCCCAGAAAAAATAAACTATTCGCTATAGCCATTTCCACACTACAGTCTTATAGCGCGATTATTCCACTTTTAACATCCCACGGAATCCTGGGGTTTGCAGTTTAGGGAGGGCCCTGAGAATTCCACAGGATGTTAAAAGTGGAATAATCCCGCTATAAGACTGTAGTGCGGAAATGGCCTACGTTTTCCCGTCACGGAGAGGCAGAAAGCCTACTAGGAAAATAAGGCGGCACGACTAACATTCCCTCCTGCTCAATACTTTCTCCTTCCATCTCGAGGAAGCAGAAACGCCGAGGAAGGCAGGCCAAGGGCGCCTTCGTCTCCATCAACGCCCCCTCGCCTGGACAGGCCCCGCTTTCCCGCCCGGAAATCCCGGACTGTTTTAGCCCCCGAGCACGACGACGCCCCGCGGGGCCGGGCCGGCCTGACACCCGCCGTGGAGCCTTAGCTGAATTCAAGGCAACTCCGGAAGCAGCGACCCGACTCCCCCCGGCCCGTTAGGACAAGGGGCGCAGCTCCGGCACGGGGTTACCGGTGGGCCGCGCGACAGCCTTCCCGCCGGTGCCGAGACCACCCACTTTTTTTCCTTCTAACACCACAGGGGCGACGGATGGCTCCGGATTAGGCCTCCCCGCCACTCACCATGTCGGCGGCGACCTGTCGAAAAGGGAGCAAAGGATGCCGGGAACGGAGCTATAAAGCGATTCCGGCCAGAGAGGCGACCGAGGAAGCCAACGTCGCGCCGCTCACAGCGCCACCTACCGAACAAGGCGGGAATCCATAGAGATTGGGAGGAGGTGAAAAAGGGCAGCCGGCGAGCAAGTCCGCCTTTCTCTGTCTGGGAATTAGACGGATGTGAAAAAGAAAAGGACGGTGCAGACAGTCTTTACTTCCGGCTCATTGTTTCCGTCTTCCGCAGGTGGGACTGTGGGTGGTGACGGTGGTAGGACTTTAAATACAGGCTATTTCCGCACTGCACTGTGAGGGTGCTATTCTTCCACTTTCAGCATCCTATGGAAACCTGGAGTTTGCAGTTTAGGGAGGGGCCTTGAGGATTCTCAGCTGGAGAGCTCTTTGGCCTCAGTAAACTGCAAACTCCAGAATTCCACAGGGTGTCGAAAGTGAAACTGTAAGTGGGGGAAAGACAATCTCCATCACTAATTAAGGAGTTGTCACGTAAACAGGAGACCCTAGCCCCTCCTGCATGCTGCCTTGTGTCTGTTACTACCTCATTGGACCCTAGCTAAATTTGGAAGGGTCACATGTGATTGGTGAAATAGTGCTGAAGTGGGTGTGTCTGATGTCCACCTGGATGCGAGGGTATAAAGCCCATGCTGTGCCTTTGTTTGCCGTTCTGGACCTCACTTTCAGTTTTAAAAGGGAGTTTCCAGCACCCTGCTATAGTAGAACTTTTCATAATATTATTTTTGTACTTAATAAATTTGGTCACCAGCCTTTGAACCAAGAAACGTCTGGTCATTTTTGCCTACTTCTCAGAAAAAGCTGTCCCCCTTAAGGGCGTAGAGGTGACAGAATAATAGCACTATAACAGTGTAGTGCAGAAATGGTCACAGAAGAGACTGTCTCAGAGGCCATACCTGCACTAGACTGTTATAGTGCTATTATTCCATTTTCAACAGCCTATGGAATCCTGGAGTTTGCAGTTTAGGAAGGGGCCTTAAAAGTTGGATGTTGAAAGTGGAATAATAGCACTATAGCCGTCTAGTGCAGATATGTTTAGACTTACCCTTTCTGTGCAGTGCTTGAAATGATTCCTAATTTATCCTTGTGCAACGTTGTCTTTCTTACTGAATGAATTTACTTGCTCTTAGTAGGTACTGGGATGAATCTATGTCATATTTGGATATAAGGAGAGACATTCATTAGTTCCGTTTCCACCTTGCTTTTTCCATAATGGGTTCAAAGCAACTCATATCCAGCCCTTCTTCCCACTTTGGTCACACAGGGATCCTGTGAGTCAGGACTGGCTTCTTGTTTGTAACGTATTCGGGTATAAAGCAGATCAAACTTCTGCGTTGCTGCACGGCATATGCATTCGCATTTTGAGAGCAGGAGTGGAGTTCCTGTTTGGTGCTGTTGCACAGACGCTACATGTCAAGTCAGAAATAAGATCTATGGAATTCAGTTGGGCTTGCTCCCAGGTAACTGGGTACGGGATTGCAATCAATGCCTATGTTTTATAACCTTGATTATATAAAAGGTGATTTGGACGGTACTAAGTGACCTTGACTATGTATATTAAGACATAACATAGATCAATTTTTGAACCCCAGCTCCTTCTCTTTCACTGAGATGTATTCTAAAAATATTTTAAATACTGTAACCCATACACATCTGTGGGTTTCACTTTTGCAGATTTGATTACTCATGGATTATTTGCTGTCACCTCTGCTGCCTCCCTATGCCATTTTTAATAGGGACTGCAAGCCTCATAAGACTAAGAAACTGCAAACGAGGCTTGTTAAGTCCCTATTAAAAATGGCGTGGGGCAGCAGTGGAGGTGGCAGTCAGCCCCACCAGCCACTCATTTATGCCTTGCGAAGGAACCCTGATGCCTCAAAGGAATCCACGGTGGATTGAATATGGTGATCATACTTTTTTGTGTGTTAGATATGGTTTGGGAGGGCCCAGAGTTATTCACAATTTTTCTACTTTCACAGGGGTCCTGTGCCCCTAACCCTAGTGAATGTGGAAGGATGCCTGTATATATATTAGCCATAGATGGTAATAATGAATACTTAAAGACTATATCTACTGTATCTATACTGTATCTAATTAGATGGGAATAAGCCCCATGCACCTCAGTGGGATTTACGTCTAACTCAGTACATATTGGAGTATGCTGTGAATGTAACAGAGAGCCAGAGTGGTATTGTGGTTTGAGTGTTGAACTACAGCCTTGTTGACCAGGGTTCAATTCCCTGCTTGGCCGTGGAAACCCATTGGGTGACCTCGGCCACATCACACACTCTCAGCACACCAAAACTCCATGATCAGATTGCCTTTGGGCTGCCATAAGTTGGAAGCAACTTGAAGGCACACAACAGCAACAAAATCACATCAGTATTAGAACAGGTAAATATAGTAGATATTTATTTGTTCAATCATGTATGCAACCTTTAAGAATAAAATTCTTCCAGAATAGCTCACAATAAAATAATAAACACAAAACAAAAACTCACAAGTATATGAGAGTAAATGCAGGAACAAAAAGACAGAGACATAGATAAAATTATAGTGTCATTATTCCACTTCTAAAGACTGAAAGGCAGAAGCTTACCCGCACTCTTTGGGAAGGGAGTTCTATAGTTCTGGAGACAACACCAAGAAAGACCTAACCCAGAGGTGAGCATCTGTGGCCCTCCCGATATTTCTCAGCTACAATTCTTGTAATCCCTCAGTACTGGCTATGGGAAGTTGTAGGCCAACAAATTAGGGAGGGCCACAGCTGTTCACCCTGCCCTAATCCTTGCTCCTAGGAAGCCGCTTTATATTGAGTCAGACCACTGGTCCATTTTACAGTTTAACCTGCTGTTATCAACTCTGGCTGACAATTGTTCTCCAGAGTTTCAGTCAGTATCCTTCCATAGCTCCACCTGGTGTTGCATAGTATGCCCTGTTGATCTCTTCTCCAACTATTAACCAGGCCCAACCCTGCTTAGCTTCCAAAATCAGACAATATTGGGTGTAGTCTGGATGGTGTGGTGGTACCTGCCAAGCTAATGTACCCTATGGGTGGACCAGTCAGTGGATGGGAGATCTGGGCCAGAACAAAGTTCTGCACCTCTGCTTTCAAAGATCAACAGCCACTCTTTCTGTTGAATCCAGAAACAAATGAGCAACTGGTACAGGACTGATGCAATATGTACTGACTGCTTCTCCTTCATTAGCATATTGGCAACCAAATTTCAAACCAAAGAAAACCTCTGCTTTAAACAGAGGTCAGATGCCCACCTTTTGGGAGTGCCAAAAATTGTGTATTCTTACATGGCAGGGGTTTGGATTAGAAGGTCTTTGGGGTCCCTTCCAACATCCAGACTTTTAAACAAGGTAATCCTCTGTACAATACGCTGGAGTAGCCCAACACAGATATAACCAGTCTGTAGCTAATATCTCGGGTCAGGGCAGCAGCTAAATTCTTTCCACTGAAATAATAAAAAATCAACCCACATTTGTGGATTTTGCTTTGACAGATTTTATTATTTCTCCAGCCCCTACCCCCCACCTCAGATGCTTCTTTTCCAGGGGAACCTTCCCTCTGATCAGGTCATGCAGCCCTTTAAGAACTTGCCTCTGGTCTTCCTCCTCCTCTACCAGCAGTGGCCCAGCCAGCTAAGAACAGCTCACAGCCTGATTTCTCAGCACCACAAACTCTCTCCTGATGCCCTCTTACACCCAAGGAAGGAGATGGGCAAGAGAGAGGAAGTATAGATCTACCATGCTGATCCATCCCGCCTTCCCTCTCCTTTCCCTGATGTGGTTTGGACCCTGGGTGTCCATTTTCCCCACCATGCTTCAGCCACTGTCCTACAGACACAGATGCACATTTTCATATTTTTTTCCCCACTTTTGTGAGGGTCTTGTGCTTGTAACCCTAGTGAGTGTGGAGGGCTGACTGTGTATCAAAACACTATGAAAACAAAGCCAACAGCCTCATGTACAAGATAACGAGGTTGCTAAGAAACCAAAATTTAGATGAAAGCATAATGAAAGCAGCCAAGGCAATCAAAATTTCACTCAAGAGATTATGAGAGAACAAAGACATGAGAGAACAGGCTGGACTTTGGTACTTAAAAATGCAGCAAAGAAGATAACTGGCAAGTGTATCTAGGGAGAGAGTCTGCAATTGCAGAGCTACAGAAGAAGGCCTGAATTCTGAAGGTAGAGGTGCCCAAAGCAAGGTCTCTGCAGGAGATCTCAATTATGGGCTTAACACTGGAGAATAAACACCTTTTAAAAATACTATAATAACAAAAGTAAATAGCTGACAATTTGCTCTTATTTTATTGCATCCAAAATTATCTGCCTCAGCCACCTCACTCTGCCCAATGGTAGTGCTGAGCCTGAAGTGTTAGCTGTCCTGAGAAGTTGAAGGAGAAAGCCATGGAAAATGCTGCATACCAGCTGAGATGTTTGTCCATCTAGCTCAACCCTGTCTACTCTCACCTGCAGCAGCTCACCAGAGTCTTGAGACAGAGTTATTTGCCATTATCTGCTGGGTCATTTTAATTAGAGATGCTTTGGAATTCAAAGCTGGCTCTAATATTAGGCAGAGTGAGAAGTATTTGTGGGACTTTCTGTCTCATGTGATAAAATAACTTGTTTAGCTTTAGGTACTTTGTCTTGGGTGAATTCAGGGAACCATTTGCTCCTCCATCTCAAGCAGCACAATATCTCTTGGGCCATCGCTGGGACCATCTGCATGCAAACTATGTGCTCTGCCAGTGAGCTATGGGTGAGGGCTGGTTTCATCTGCTTTGGCCAGGGATGGGGAGTTCTTGTCAGAGTTTGCAGAGGAAACACAAGACCTGCTTAGTAACTCACATTGGAAAATTGGGACGGCTCCAGCTATGACTCCCCTGTGGGAATTCTGGAGATTTCCTGGGAGGTACTTCACAGGATTTGACAGGCGCTAAAGTCCGTCGGATGGATTTCTCATGTAACTTTGGGCCCTTCTAAATTTCAGCATTCCAAGCTGGTGAGACTTCTAATCTCGCTTCATGTTCTGGTGAAACAGGCCTCAGTCTGTTCTCAGGGAGTCTGAGGTTCCTCCTTAAGTGTATGGAGGTACAAGGCTTGGTGGTGGCCATCACAGCTTCCGCTCCAGGCTCTTGAAGACCATCTTCTTCTGGTAAATCTGGCCTGCACGATGAGCCATCAGCATCTTTGGAAGAAGAGTACCCAAGTGCAATCTTGGCCAGTACCAAACCTCCCTTGCTTGATCGCTGGGCCAAATCACCAGATGGATTAACTACATCCTTTTTTCTCAAAAGGGTTGTTGAACAGACAGGAGCAGTTACCAGTCCTTCATGGGGAGACTCATTTCCACTCCCCCAGGAGCTCTTGTTTTTATTCTTGCAAGGGACAGGGGTTCTTCTGGATGACAAGCTAGGGCTCCCCCCAGTTGTTGAAGTAAGACTACCATTGCTCTCTGGTCCCTGCCTCCATCTTGGTTTCTTTGCCTCGGAAACAAGAACAAAGCATGTGGTCAGAAACACCCTAAAGATGTACAAATTAAGGAGAAGACAGTGGGCTGGTTTTATAACCAGGCTAGAAGTTTTCACCATCTTCAAAGAAAAGTCACATAGTTAGCAAGAAACAGCAGTATATTATTGAAAGCACGAGAGTGTTTACTTAGGCTGACTCTCCTGGAAATTAATTCTGTTTGATCTCTGCATGAGAACAGTAAGATATAGCAGCTCTGTGAATGTTGTGTTTCCCACCATTCATTAGTTTGCACATGTGTGTTCTGTGTTTATATTTGCATTTTTCTATTTTTTGTTATTGTTCTGTAAAAGCATGCATGGCATGCTTACATCTCATGGGCCAAATTTAGCTTTAAATATTTTTATCCATTGTACTTTGCTTCAGTGCCTGGTAGGCTGAGAGGCAATGCATAAATACGATTGATTGATCGAGAAAAGAGAGAGAGGAAGGAAGGAAGGAAGGAAAGGAGAGAGGGAGGGCAGTTGTTTCCGGAGTCTTCTTGATTCCCTGTTTCTTTTCTCCACAATGTATTCAGATTAAGAAGGGTGGAGGAAACGAGTGTAAGAAGAAATCGGTAATGGTTAGACAATGTTAGTGATAGAATAAACAGTGCAACAAACAAGAAGAAAGATTAGGTTGTAGGAAATTCCATTATAATGTATATATTATGCGTGGAAAGAGATGTTAGTGATATGACAAGGAAATAATACTTATACAAAAGCATAGAAGTTTTATTATTGCTCAATGCATGGAATTTTATTAGTAATTTGAGATAATCGATGGAAATAGAGTGGACTGTTTGATGATGAATACATGTATAGCAATGGTAACATACAAAGTAAACGAGGATTCTAATTTTATTTATTGTATGAATAAAAAATAAAATTAAAAAAAATGTATTCAGATTCAGTCTTTGTTACCTGGCAGCTTCCCCAGCCACGGGGATAGTGGGCAATGCTGTGACGGATGATCTGTTCCTTGTGCCAGTTCTCCTGCCAACGCTCCTGAGCAAGTTCTGACTTCCTTCCTTCCAGACGCCTCACCAGCTGCTGGTTCTCCCAGTGAATGTGTGCAAGATCCTGGCGGCGCTTCTGCCAGTTTAAACTGCAGGTGGTGGTGGGGGAACACAACAGCCATGGGCAGGCAATTCCGTCTTTCTTTACACATTGGATTTCTGTCCTGCCTGCCTCCCAAAACTGGGGCTCAAAGTTGCTCACAACAGGTTTTAACTGCAAAAGCACTAGCGTGCATGTGTAAATGGATAGGAAAAAATAACATTAAAGAAGGACCAGAAATCTGTTAGTAAATCTCAGACAGAGCAGACCTACTGACTCAGCTGTGGACAGGTGAAAACTGGACTGATTTGGTGGGTCTGTTCTAGCTGAGACCAACCACAGTATTGAAACACAGATGAATTAAAAGCAATTTGAAAGAATATCAATAAAGAGAGCATAGTACCCACCTGTTAAAAGCCCCTTTCTTAGTGGCCAGTCAGTTGCTAAAAACCTGCCTGAATAAAAAGGTCTTTGCCTATTGCTAGGAGGACAAGGAGGGGCTGGGCCAGCTTCCCTTGGAAGGGAGTTTCATAGCCACTGAGAAGGCCTACTTTTGCGACCCCCAGGTTTCTCACACTGGCCTGAAAAACTCTTTTTGACCCATGCCCATTTAGACTTGGGCCAAACCCCAGGATTCCATAGGATGTTGAAAGTGGAATAATAGCAGTATAACAGTCTAGTGTGGAAATGGCCTTGAAGTGAAAGTGATCTGAATTCAGATGGCAACTCTCGCTAATCCCTTCATTCAAAACAACATGAACCCCACTGTTGCTAGGTAGTGCAAACCCCAGGATTCCATGTTGAAAGTGGAATAATAGTACTGTAACAGTGTAGTGCGGAAAGGCCCAGAGTTGGTAGCTGTTAGGCATTAATGAGATGCCCGGCTGCCTTTGTGGATCCAAGGCCAGCATGTTGTGGAAGGAGATACTTGAATGCCGATACAACCAATGTCAGTCTTTCCACTGGCAGTCTGTCATTTGTGGTTTCTTTAAACATTTTTTTAATTTGTTTTTCATATGCATTACCAAACCATAACATTAACCTGAAGTTCATAGTAATGTTATAAATAAATAACACATGGCTACTCACAGTTATTTTGCAATGTTTTCTTACTGGTACCTGCCTTCCTTGCTGTTCTGTTGTTAATCACTGTCAGCTTCAACTTATTGCAACCCTAAGAGAAACCTCCAAGACTCCCTGGTATTGACAGCCCCGCTTAGATCTTGTAGAATCAAGGCCGTGGCTTCTTTCTATCCATAATATGACCTTTTTCTTTTTCTGCTGCCTTCTACTTTGCCAAGCATCACCATCTTTTATAATAGGTCATGCCTTCTTTCTTATTGAATAGACCTTTTCCTTCTTAGGTTCTTCCAGAAGTTAATCTCAAGTTGTCAGTAATGAATGTGGTCCTGTGTTCTTAAAATGCTTTTCCAGAAGGATTCTGGAGGAGATCTCATCTCCATTTTCACCAATACATTTAGTAAATGGGAACCATGCTCCTCAAAAGCTGATCTTGTTACCAGTGTTCTTTTCTCTAACTCCACAAGTCATATTCCCCACCAAAATAACATGCCATGCTCCGTTCCCTCACCCTGAAAATACTAGGTTTGTCAGTTATTCCTCTTTGAAGCTATGTCAGTCCTTGCTGCAGATGTTTATAACTCAGTGAACGTTTTGTGTTGCAATAATGTCCTCTTATCTCCTTCAAATATCAATAAAAACAAAAATTTGCCATAGAATGTAATATAAGAGCAGGTATTTGGTGATGCTAATGAGAGTTAACAGCCTATTTTAGGGCACTGCAATCCAAAATTATAACTGTTTACCACAGTATTTTGTTGCTGGGAAATCCATCCCTTCATCTCTCCTTTTGTGGGGATTGCAGCTAAATTCAAGAGAGAACAGTGGGGTCCAAGGGGGTGGCAGATGGTGCCTTCTGATGGCATCATCCCCACAGTTCTGTGAAACTTGGCTCTACTCTACCACTACCACTGTGGAATGTGCAGCACTCCAGAGTCATTGCTTATTTGATCACTTCTCCCACTCTCACTATCTAAACCTCCCCCCCCACTTACTGACCTGTGTGGACAATAGAAGTTCCAGTTGTCCACACGTCCACAGGACTGCTTGATGCCCCAGAGTTTGGCAGAGTGTAGGAGATTTTCCCGATCCCAAAGTGCTTGACGTTCTTTTTCCAGCTGAAATGTAGAAAATGGATTATGTGCACATCATAAATCAGTGATGGTACTACATCTAGACATTTCTTGAACAGTGCAACTGTTGTCAAAGCCATAAATTGCACTGAGTATTCAGTAGCAAGGTTATTTCTAATCAGTGTTGTTCACACTTCCCTAGAGTAATAATACCATGTTTTGTGATTACCTCGTCATTTATGTATGTTGGATAAACCTTGGGGTTACTTATTCTTGTGTCTAAGGAGTGAGACATCAAGTTTTGGATACCAAGTTCTGAAGCCTGATGGCATAAACAAGCCCTGACTGAGCATCCAGTCCAGGAGAGTCAGTTCTACCTGTTTTTTCTTCAGGTTCACCTGGAGATGGAAAGGTGTTGGTGGGGTTTTTGTGCTCACGACAGGGACAGCTAGCTCCACCTGTAAGAAGGAGAGAAATCAATGAATGGGTGAAGTATAAGGACTTTCCCTTATCTCTTAAATATCTGGTACAGTTGTTTTCCACTTTTGGTGTTACAGATGTTTTGGACCTTAACTTCCAGAAACCCCAACTGGGATGGACAATGGCAAGTGATTCTATGAGATGAACTTCCAGACATCTGGAGGGTCAACAATTGCTGGTGAAGATGAGTGCTGGTTCTTCCATTTCTTTGCCTGATCCAGGCCAACCTTAATGATACTATAGTAATAGTTCATCAAACATCTGCTGCAACCATTTTTTTAAAAAACAAGACGCCTGGATCTACAGCAGTGGTTCTCAACCTGTGGGTCCCCAGATGTTCGTGGACTTCAGCTCCCAGAAGCCCCAGTCACTATGGTCAATGCTCAGGGCTTCTGGGAGCTGAAGTCCATGAACATCTGGGGACCCACAGGTTGAGAACCACTGATCTACAGTAATATTTGACCAGTCAAAGATAGGACCAATGGAAGCTCCTTACCATTAATCAGATGCATCAGACAACTGGATGTGCCCAACTCAGTCTTGTCTGTGCCAAAAGGTGGCAACTATGGCGGACTAGGGGGCCATACTAGCCCTCTGTAGACTTTGCAGGGCTGCATGCTTCCCATATCACTGAAGCAAAAAAAAAAAGCAACCCCCCCCCCCATTTTCCCACGAACTCCTTCTAAGGTGTGTTGGGGCCAGTTTTGCCATATCTTGGGAACAGGCCCAAGAGGGGACATTCTTTTTAAGCAACTGGAAGTGACCAGAAATCAGTTCCTGCTCATGTTCTGTTTCAGGAAAAGGCCTCTCCTGGTCCTAAAATGGCCAAGTGTGTGTGTGTGTAAGTGCGTGCATGTGCAAAAACATAGTGTGAAGGAGGCAGCCTGGCACGCACGCAGTCAGTCACGGCTCAGAGTGGCTGTGAAGAGGAGCTACAGGGGGAATTGGATGTATCAAAAAAAGACAGAGGTTTGCCTGGGAGAGATTCAGATGGAATATTACACAGTGGGAAAGAGGCAGGACTGTGAACTGGAACAGGGAAGGAGAACTACCTATGATTTTGCAGAGCTCAAACTATCTGTATTATTAGAGATTGTTATATCTCTTTCTACTCTGTTTCAATAAGCATATTCTTATTGTTGTTTTTAAACATGGCTCTGGTTTTCCGTCAAGCCTGAATTGGGAGTTAGGGGATGCATACCAAAACTAAAGAATAGCCACAAGTCCACACTTGAGAGGTCACCCTGAGGCCCAGCAACCCAATCCAGCAAGGGAATAATTGGGGAAACAAGGGCAAGGTGAGCGGCAGGGGTCCTAGGAACTGGAGTTTTAGGACCAGCAAAAATGCCTTGTGCCCCTAGAGGACATTTAGAGGCAAAACATTCTTTGAAAAAAATTGAAATTTATTTATTAAATGGGTCTGCTTAATTAATTACTTAATTAATTGTACTCATTAAATTATTTTGATCTACACAGATGGCTCTGTGGGGGGGGCACAAGCGTTCTGCAAGCTGCATTTGTCCGCTCCAGGTTTACACTGACTACCAGGAACTCTCTAGGGCTTCAGACAGGAATTGTTCCCACTACTACTTGGAGAAGACAGGAATGCAGCCCAGGAACTTTTGCATCCAAATCATATATTTTACCACTGATGCAAACAAGAGCATCATACTCTGCTTTTCTCCAGGGACTGAAAATAGTGTCACATTTTATTTTCAGTTTGCTAGAAAACTTCTCCAACTTGGTAGTAACATTTCCAAGATGAAAACTGAGACAACATCAAACAGTATCAAAGTGTGGTTGAGATTGCTAAAATTATCAATGAGGGAGAACACACAAGATAGGAGAGGCTGCAGCAGTTTGCTTTTGCCCAAGCTTAGTGGGAAGGGCAGGATTTTGCTCCCTCTTCTCCTCTTTTCTCTGCTCAATTAATTGAGCACAAACTACTTCTGCAATCTGAGCTTGTAACAACTGAAGTATGAGGAGGAGAAAGTGAGAAAGTGGGAGGACGAGAAAAAACTGGGACCTTTTAAAAACATTAAAAAGTAGGATGATGAAGAATTAATCAGGATTTTCCCTGCCAAATCTAGCCATGATCTTCACAGTATGCTATCATTGGTTCCAAAGTGCATGAATACACACACATGTCCCCAAGCTACATACGGTCCAAGAAACTAGTGGAATCCATGGGGAAGCATGGATTTCTGTTACAGAAAACATCGAACTGTAAAGAGTCCAATGTAGCAACTCATTATGTGTTATTCCACCCCTCCCATTCTTAAGGATTTGTGTGCCTTTAATTATCACATCAGCTGAGAAGTCCATCCCCCACCCCAACATACAGTATAATCCAGGTAAGGAATGCTGCCAGTGGGAAAATGCACCTAAAGGCTTAGGGTTTGCATTTGGCCCCTGGACTGCAGGTTGTCCACCCTTGCACAACTCTGGAAGTTTAATTCTAAATCCTCCAATTGGCACAGTGAATTGAGTCCAACGCATTTGTCCTTAGGTATTTACAGAGAATTCCACATTGCACTTGCGTCTTCCAACCAGCAGACATGATATCATGTACCAGGAACACAAATCATGCTCTGACACTCTTCACAATGAAAAAAAAAACATGAATGAGTCATCCCGGAATATAATTCAGTAATACAGCTAGGGGTGGGAGTAAGAGGGAAATGGCAACCATGACTAATGAAGCATCCTAAAGTAGGAACAAAAGGAGTACTGAAGTTAAATTGTCTGCCAACATGGAACAGAGACAGAGAAAATTACTTTTTGGGACTACGATTTCCACAATCTACATTAGCCAGGGATTCTGGGAGTTTTAGTCCAAGATAACTTCTCCAAGCTGAGATGCAGAGTGGCTGCAAGAAACAGAAAATGCCAATGCTTCTGAAAAGCCTGGGGAACTTGCATTATATTGTTGGAGCTAAGCAGGAATTCACAATCTGAATAGAACATGAGGAGCTTCATTCAGCTTACCTGAGCATTTTGAAGGCAGAATAAGAGAGGATTACCTGACTAGAGCTGCAATATTTACACTGCAACCGTATACCCACATACCTGGGATTGAGCTCCATTAAACTCAAAGAGCTTCTTTCAGAGTGGTGTCTATAAGGTTGCATTACTAATTAATTTTTAAAACCAACTTTAAAAATTGGTCAGCAAATTTCACCCAGTTTCAAACATTTTAAGACACAAGAAATGTGGAAGCATCAAGATATTTTTTCCTCCTTTGATGTGAAAGAAGGGGGATATCTTTTCTTAATATTCAGTTTAGCAGCACACTTCATCTAAAAACAAAGGAAGCATCCTTTTTTAGGTTTATATGCAAATTTATGCAGCTTTCATTTTGGTCTAAAATAATCTCCATTCACCTCTTGGAAAGATTCTCAAACAGCTAGGAAAATTCAGTTTACCAATATTTTTAAAGTTGCTTAATTGATTCCTAATAATCAAAGAACTAAAACTTATTCTGATTTTTTTCCTGGTGAGATGACAGTTATAATAAGCATGCATGGATTAATTTCTTTAGTTTCTTCTTACTGTGCCTCATTTAACTGCCTGCATCTTTCTCTGGAGGTACAAATGAAGAGTAGCAACCTCTTTCATTGAGGCACCTCAGTGTTACCTCCTCCATAGTCTATGCTGTACCTTTCTGCGATGCGTCTTGTAACGTGCCTTGTCCCATTTCTCCTGCAGATACCTGTTGGCTGTTGGCAGAAGAGGCTGGTAGGCTCGGTGCATGTCTCACACAAGCACTGCAAGTTGCCTGGGCTAACACAAAAGGCAAATAGTTGAGTGACCCAGCTGAGAAGAGACAGAAAATACCACTGGGTCCTAACCTCCACCTTTTCTTTGAGACAGGTGAGTTAACGCTTTAACGGGGATGATTCCTCTACAAGCCACAGCGAAACACAGAGCGTGCATTGTTTTTCACAGTCACACACGGAGGTGTCTTGTACCAAGGGAGACCACTGGTGGGTTGGTCCTATCATTAAGCCAGGCGAGGTGGCGCTGACTGCCTCAGGCAGCAGGTGCCGGGGTACAGCGGTGGCAGCTTCAGGCGGTTCCTCCTGGGGGACAGAGCTGGAGCACCATACCAAACCATATGACACTGGTTTTAAGGACTTGCACTGGCTGCCAATATGCTTCCAGTGTGAATTCAAGGTACTGGTAGTGATACTTAAAGCCCTAAACAGCTTGGCCCCTTAATACATAAAAGAGCACCTCTCCATATATATAAGTCTGCCTGATGTTGGTGGATTACTGGAGGGGCTACCTCTGTGTCCCACCAGTGAGGCCAATATGCTGTGGGAGGATGTGGGGGGAAAAATCAGTCAGGCCTTCTCTTCTTCAGCACCCAGTTATTTAATATACTCCCCTTGAAGGCCTGATTGGCACCAACACTGCTATCATTCCAGTGCCGAGTGAAAAAGTGTTGTTCGCTAAAGCTATGGAGGCCTAATTGCTTTTACACGGGCTCCCATTTGTATATGGTTTTAAATTGATCTAAACTATTCTAACAATTTACAGACCTCCCTCCACATTTACAGGTTTGACCTTCGGGAATTTGATTATTTGTGAGGTGCCCACTCGCCTCCCTCCCATTCTCCCCCTAATCCGGGCCTTTTGCTCAGGCATGCTCCCTTCCTTCTCTGCGCCCTGGCGAAAGGCAAGCAAATGGGAGGAGGAGAGGTTTGCACATGGGTAAGCCTTTCCCCCTCCATTTGCTTGCCTTTTGCCAGGGCACGCAGAAAGTGGGTGACAGATTGGAGGGTGGTGGAAGGTGGTGTGTCCTCCTCCATTCGCTTGCCTTTTTGCCTGGTTGCAGAGAAAGAAGGCAGACTTGTCGAGGCAAAAAGCAAGGGAATGGGAGGGGGAGTGCTTACTTGGGTGGGTGGGGAGTTATTCGCAGTTTCTTAAAAAACTTCTGTAAGAGTTCTGCACCCTGAACTCTTGTGAAGGTCATGGGGCCACTGTAATCTTTCCCCCCCCTTACTAAATTGTCTGATATGTTTTAATCTTTTAAAAGAATTTATATTGTTTACACGGTTTTAAAACTAGATTGGTTTTTTTGGTGCCTGAAATCTTTAGATATAAATATTTTAATAAATAAATAAAATAGATGTATGGCATACGACATATTTGAGGCTCTGATCCTTCTCTTTCAGGTGTGGTAGAGGATGGAACCCTGTCATGAATGTTACAGAGAAGGAGATACACCATCTTCTCAGGCTGCAAAATATCTCAGGTCATCCCGGACCCATCTAGCTCAGCACTATCTGTGTGATACTATAATAGGAAAAAGAACAGGAGTAACAGTAGTATACTGCTTTCCCAAACAGCTGTGCACAGCTCACAACACAGGAAAACTGGACACGTGTCCATGTTCCTGCCATATGCTGTAATTAATTCTAACCTTGATAACACAGAAACCTATCCTGACTGGATATGCTTCAGGTTTGAGTTTGGACTCTGTTCAGACTAAGTTCTCCTGAAAAATTTTTCCGCATTAGTTAATTCAGCCTTCTCCAGTCTGGTGCAATCCAGATATTTATTCAGACTACAATTCCTTCAAGTTGTAGTCTGTATGGGCAGTGGAAGTAAATGTCCAAAGCAGCTGAAGGATGCCAAGTAGGGGAAAGCTGGTTAAAATGATCTTTGGAAGTAGATGATGTAAAACTGGATTGCTGAGTTGTCCAGCAACTAGAATGTACTGGCGTTATGATGGTGGATTTCTCTATATCAGTGACTGGAGTACAAGCCAGGAGCAAAAAGAAAAGAAAAGAAAAATGCCAGGAAAAGGTACATACATCAACAGTGTACAACAAGATAGGAGTCAAAAGTTGTCAAATTAATTGAATGTTAATGAAAGAAACCTATTCTGCCACTCATTATTGAGAAAAGCCCTGTTCCTTCACTGTGTTATTTTGATTATCTCCCAAAACAGTGGTTTCTACAGCGTGGATGCTCAGCAGCGTGCCCCTCAGAGGCTCAGTTTTTAATCTCCTCTGTGAACATTTGATGCTGTCGCGCTGGTACCAGTGTATATATAAGTGGGCACCTCAGTCAGTCCTGTGGGCAGTGTTCGATTAGTGAATTCTACATTCATTACAAACTTTTTGCTAATAGGAAGGGTGCAATTTAAGGAAATGGGCTGCCAAAGGGTATGCAATTTAAAAAAAAGTTTGGAACCACTGCTCTATAGGAAGAAATCCTACCGTGACTGTATAAATTAAGATATTTCTGAGCCCCACAATCATTTGTATAAACTGTATTAATTGCTAGCTCCAAGGTATGTGCATTCAAATTACTTACTTTTGTCTGGAATAATTCTTGTTTAATTTACCTAATGGAAATTAACCTCATACAGTGGAGAGTCATCTACTTTGGTTACCTTCATGGCTCATGCATCTCTTTGGACTAAACAAGAAATCCTGCCAGAATTGTACCAATTAAATGGAAATTTACATAGCAATTGAGGTTTCGCTGCTAGGACAATCTTATTTTATTGTCCACTTGTGAGCTTTAAATGCTGTACCCGGGTGAAGACACTTTGTAGTCCTTACAACTCTCCTTTGTGTATTTCATCCTTGGTATAACTTGTGTCTGCAAAACATGGATAAGGGAACTACGACTGCAAGGCTCTCCTGAGCTGGTTTTGGCCAATTCAAGAAGCAGCAAACATGACGACTTAGTTCAGCTATGCAAAATAGTCAAGATAAGCATGCACAGTAGAATTTCTTAGAAGTTTGCTTTCTCTGTTTGAATTTCGTATATAAGGTGTGAGTATGTGCAATAAGATTATGTTATGTATGTAGGGTGGGGTCTGATCTTTTTGATCAAAAGTTGTATGTGGCATGCTTTTCTTTTATGACCAGACTCAGAGTTTTCTTAACAACTCTGCACCTGCTTGGGGGAAGCAGGATTCTGGAGTTCCAGTAAGAGCCAATAAATTGGACTAAGAATCTGGTCAAATTTGGCTCAGTAGTCTGTAAGAGTGTTTGCCTTCTAAGCTTGCACTGTCTTTGGAAAATCTAGAGCAGTGCTCTATCTTATGAGAGAATCTATAAAGTTCATGGCACACCTGTCCCTTGATTTCGACTAAGTTTGTTAGAATGTTCTGACCTAAGTGTAGATGGTCCATTCTAGGTTTTCTATTACGGATCTGGGAAAGCTTAAATCAGCTAGCTTGGGACTTTGTCAAGAAAGGAAACAACAAAGCAATGTGCTGTTTAAGCATTTAATTAGTCTGCATGAGTACTCTGAACAACTCCAAGCCTCTAAATACAACAAGACCAGTGTTTATTTTTCCAGTCTTCCAAGAACCAGTAGCATATTTGTTTCCAGAGATAAAGCTGTTTCTTTCTTTTCTGGAAACTCTCAAAGGACCAGCAGCTGATGGCTCATGGACTGGCACTGGTCCATGGACCACAGCTTTGAGTAGACTGGTCTAGGAAACTTTATAATGCTCTTCAAGCACTCTCAGAAGAGTACTAGAAAGATGGACAGGTGTATTAAAATAATATCTACAAAGAGAGGTTTGCATGAACTGGTTTAGTCTGGAGAAGAGTAAATAAGGTGATGATTCCTTTCTAATAGTAGAGGGTGAAGACTTGTCATCTGCTCTGCTGCTCCAGAATCATAAAATCATAGAGTTGGAAGAGACCCCAGGGGCCATCCAGTCCAACCCCCTGCTATGCAGGAACGCCCATCAAAGCATTCCCAACAGATGGCCATCCAGCCTCTGCTTAAAAACTTCCAAAGAAGGAGACTCCACCACACTCTGAGGCAGCCTGGATGAGATTTACTGGGCTTAAGTGATTGAAGTGTAGATTTCAGCTGAAAAATAGAATGAACTTCTTGACAGAAAGAAAAGTTAAACAATTAAGTCAAACATGCAGGAGGATAGGGGTACATGAGTAGCCTGAATTCAGCCTGTGGGAATCTCCCTGATTTTTCCAGCTAGAGATTGCCCTCATCCTCTCATAAAATCATAGAACTGAAAAGTAGGAAGGAATCAGTTCACACTCTGCAAGAGAAGGAATCCAGAACCAAATTATCTCTAAGAGGGAAGCATCTAATCTCTGTTTAAAACAGTGGTTCTCAACCTGTGGGTCCCCAGATGTTTGTGGACTTCAGCTCCCAGAAGCCCCAGCCACTATGGTCAATGCTCAGGGCTTCTGGGAGCTGAAGTCCAAAAACATCTGGGGAACCACAGGTTGAGAACCACTGGTTTAAAACAAAGGAGAGTCCAACAAAAGAGTCCATCTCCTTTCTGAGGTAGTTCATTCTACTGTTGAATAGCTCTAACCATCAGGACATTATTCCTAATGTTTAGTCAGACTCTCCTTCCTTTCTAATTTGAATCTGTTGGTTTGCAGCCTGTCCTCTGGAGCAGCAGAAAACAAGCTTGCTCTATCTTCCAGGTGACAGCTCTTCAGATACTGAAATATGGCTTTCATATCCCGTCTCAGGCTTCTCTTCTCAAGACTAAACATTCCCTCCAGTCTTCCTCATAAGATTGGGTTTCTAGACCTTAGACCACCCTGGTCACTCTTCTCTGAACCTTCCCATCCTATAAGTTTTAAGAATCATTTTTACCAGGATGTTTTATGCTTTCCTAACAAGGATAATGGCCAACTCAAGCTCTAGGGAGGAACCAGGCTAACATTTCCAATTCCAGGTATTTTGCAAAGGTGGAGAAGGGTCAGAATGTTGGTTATGGCAGACTTCAGGTAGCAGCTATGATCAAGACAGGACAGCAGTGCCTGAGTTACCACTAAACGAAGGCCTGGAAGTGGGTCAGATTCATATGTTGAAGTTGCTTAGGAATTTCTCCAGTTCAACCTGGCTGCACACCTAGCTCAACATCTGTGCAAACATCTTGAACCAAGACCTTGCACAGTCTAAATCGCTAGGAAAGATTAGTGATGTAGAAGAAATCCCTGCTCTTAACCCTGATCTCTAGTTGGAAAGTTTTAACTGCCCTGCAGAATGGGCAAAGCTTCCCAGTTTCTCCTCCACCATTAATTTTCTCCATGCAGAGAACAATGAGGGTGGAGCACCACTGGCTCCTGAGTTACCTGGAAGCTCCAGCAGGCCCTGCAGCTGAAGAAGTGGTGACATCAGAGGAGATTGTCATGCATATCATGCCATGAGATATAGTCACACCATCATAGTCATCCCATCCACATGGGGTAAGATAGGTAAAGATCCAGTTCAGCACCCCAAATCAGTTTCCCATCTAGCTGGGAGATAAGCTTTCCTATATGGAAGATCTTCATGCTTGTGGACCACTCTTTGTTGAGAATACACTAAACGAATTTCTGGCATCCATCAGGGAGCTAGATTAGATGACCCACAAGGATCTTTCTTCATCTTATGATTCTCTGAGGCTAGAAAGAGATATGAGGGTGTTCTTGTTTCTCCAGCAAAAGAAGGAACTGTGAGTTGCTGTATTAGACTGCTGCAGCAAAACAATGCTTTTAATCAGAAGTTTAATAGCTTTGTTTTACTATGCCATTATTATGCTACTGAATTTACATGATGAAAGGGAATAGAACTTTTAATTCCCCTAAGGCAGCAAAGCACCATAATCCAGTCCTGAACCAGTACAAAATGAGTAGTCATCTTACATTGCCTTGGTAAGAGCTGGATACTTATCTGCAGCCTACCTGAATCCCCTGGCACAATTCTTC
Organism: Iguana delicatissima; assembly: GCA_948472985.1. Classification (NCBI taxonomy): domain Eukaryota; kingdom Metazoa; phylum Chordata; class Lepidosauria; order Squamata; family Iguanidae; genus Iguana; species Iguana delicatissima. Next base: position 1,121,907 of record CAOKZL010000565.1, on the reverse strand, counting down.
TGCAACTCAGGTTTCATTACCATGGGAGCATGCTTGCCCCTAAACTGGGCCTGCACTGCTCTTCATTCATTATTCACAAGCTCTTCAGATGGAAACTTGATGCTTGCCTAGAGGGAGAGCTTGCTGCTCTAATTGTCAAAAACTGCAGGTCTTCAAAACTGGGCGTGGGCTAGCTCAGAGCCTGGAAACAATTTGTTATTCTTAATTTGTTAACATTTCCAACAGTATTAACATTCCATGTTTTGATAATTAAAATGCCAGAGGAACTATTTTTGAATAATGCTTAGTGTTTCCTGTTGCTTTCATGTGTTACCAAATTTTTGTAACTTTCAATTGTCTCCAGTTTAATGAGTTAACAAATTAATTAACAGACAATTCATAAGCCTCTTTTTAACATTTTAAAATAAAGAAACCAAATTGCTTTAAAGTTTAAAACCGAGGCATCAGCATTTGGGTTGCCAGATCCCAGGGCTTGGCCCTGAGTCTCCTGTTTTTGTGGGCCATCATCAGACAGGAGATAAGGTGCGAATTCTCCAGTTCTGGTGGGCTCAGCTCCAGGCAGAAGGAAAGGGCTGTGTGCAGATCTCAGTCTCAGCTGTTAGAACAGTAGCTTGATATAATTTGCAAGGCATTGCTGCAAAGACTCTCCAGATGGTCTGTTAGCTTGCTGTTTCCCTCCCAGCCCCAGTGTCAGAGCTCATCCTCTGCTCTGCATCTATCTTCTGGCTAGCGGCAAGTAAGCTAGAGTCAAAACTCCCTATACCATCTAAGTCAGTGAGAAGGAATAGGATCCTGTCATTTCACCTTCATCTGAAAACAGCCCCTTTGGCTAGCATTTCTATCTTAATTACCAAACAAGAAAATACATTGTCATTCTCTGTGTGTGTTTGAATGAGAAGCTGTGAGCAACTGTAATTGGTACTCAACACATAGCACTTAAGAACATCATGAGGGGCCGTTTCTAGGTCTCAGATTTGGGCCTGGAAACCTCAGGGACTGGGACGATCCTGAACTGGCAACCCGTATCCGGCATGGACACTAAGCCCATTTCCACTTGATAGTGCCATTATTCCACTTTCCTATGGAATCCTGGGGTTTGCAGTTACTGAAGGGGCCTGAGGCCTTTCCCAAACTGCAAACCCCAGGATACCATAGGGTGTTGAAAGTGGAATAATAGCACTATAACAGTCTAGTGCAGAAATGGTCTAACATTGTCAAGTTCTGGCCTAGCAAAGCCCCAGGTGGCATCAGTGTGCCTTAAGGAAGTGGGTCATTTCTTGCCAGCCCTTTTTCTCTGGAATTGCCAGACTTTATTTTGTCTGAGAAGCCAGGCACTTTTCTCACTAGAGTCCCATGCTCACTTTTAGACATTTTTAACAGAATGTGCTCATTGCACTAACCTGTCCAGTAAAGTACATCCAGTCATTGCAGCTCCTGTACCTTGTAAGGTTGCGGTCATTTCATCACTTCACCTTGAGTGTTCAAGTGACTTCTTGTTACTTTAGAGCACTTCACAAAGAATGTGTATAAAAGGTCCTCATAGTAAAAGGTGTGCAATTTTAAATAGACACAGAAGCAGGTGGAAATTGAGATATAGGAAAGCGAGGGGAGAGTGTGTGATTATGCTAGTCACACCTACTTTGGCATGGCTACAATAAGGTATAGGGACTACAGGATGAACATGAGCGCAGTTTCAGTTGTGGATGAGAGGGAAAAATGAGGCCAGCTCCCTTGAGAAATAAATTAAAGCTTATCCTCCATGCAGATAATGGAACAGAAAGTGAATTATGTCAGTTAAGGGAAACCAACAAACCTAGAAGTTAGGAATGGAAAGTATAGTGTATCTTCTGAGGAAGTAGAATGATATGTAATGAAATTTTGTCTGAAATAAATTTTTTATGTATTAACTGTTCACTTAGTGAACTATGTCAAAAGTCATCTATAACAAAATGTTTAAAGCCATGATAAACATACAACATTTACAATAAGAACTTAGTAATATAAAAGGGCAAAGCTAATACGATACTTCATCAAATATTACTTGACAACTTCCAGTAGGAGGAAGAACAATGTTGGCTAGTTGGGTGGGTAGTCCAACAGCATAATTAGACAGCCATAGTCCTGTAGATAGTCCAGTGCTTGTAAAACTCTAGTAAAATGGCTTCTGGTGAGGAGGAAAAAGACTTGGTGGTTCCTGTTAGTTGGTTCCTGTTAGTTGTACCTTGTGGTCCAAACGACCACCTGCCAGATGCATTTTGACTTTGCCATCTTCTTCAGTGGCAGGATTTATCTTCAAATTTCTTATGCTGCCTAGAAATAAACTGTGCAGCTGTTGAAAATAGAAGGAATCCTCCTATACTCGTCAAGTCAATTCAGGAAAGACATTCAAGGAGCCTCACTGAATAGAAAGAATAAAACAAGCAGGATTGGCTAACAGCAAAACTTTGAAAAGAAGAGAACTTTCTTCTGAAGGGAACTTAAGTGTAGATGAGCTTTGTTATGAGAGCTCGTTTGGTGCTATAGCTCGATTGCTAGACTAAGGCCAAGGTTCAAAACCATGCTTGGCTATGGAAACCTATCTTGTGACCTTGGGCAAGTAACATATTTTCAGCCTTAGAAGAAGGCAATGGCAAACCACCTCTGAACAAATTGTGTCAAGGAAAAAACACAATAGGCTTGCCATGAATCAGAAATTACTTGAAGACACACAAACATTATTAGAAGCTTCTCAGCATGGGAACAGTCTATACCAAGTGCAATGTAGAACTTGCATTTTAAATATTCCTGTCCAGTTTGCTACAGAAAACAATGCCTTGTCAGTGCTCCAAGGGCCTTTCACAACTTTTTACAAGAACTGGACTGGTCTACATCCAGCTGTCTGAATCCTTCAACTCCACTGGTTAGCTGAAGCAAAGGAATCAAAATGTGCATGCTCAACACATACCAGTCAAGATTATGCAAGCCCAAGTCTCTTTACTGTTCCCATGTGCCCCCCCTCCCCCTATTAATAGGCATTGAACAGGCAGGACTTTTCACATTTTCTGCTTTGGTGTTCCTTTCTGCAGTGGTAGTGGCTGCCAACCAGTTGATGAGTCACATTCAAAATGCAACCGTTGATTTATTAAAGCCCCATGAGGGTCCGGACCAAATTATCTGACAGACTGACTACACTCTGGCAGATTCTTTCCTTGACCCACACGAGATTTTTTAGAATGCCCTGGATTAAGTATAGAAGGTCCACGTCATGTTTGCTTTTGTATGTGTGGGGAGATTAGAACATTTGGTCTGTAGCCTTGGACAGGGAAGGAACTTTGTTAACTACTGTCAAGTCAGCATTGACCTATGGCTATCCTGTGAGAGACCTCCAAGCACCCTGTTATTCATAGCCCTAGTCTGGTCTTGTAAACTCAATGCCATGGCGTCCTTACTCAAGTCTACCCACCTGTAACACAATCTCCTTTTTCTACTGCCTTCCACCTACCTGAGCATTATTCTTTTCCAACGAGTCATGTTACCTTACGATATGTCCAAAACATGATAGTCTCCATTTAGCCGTTTTGGTTTCTAGAGAGAATTCAGGCCTGATTTCCTCCATGATCCATTTATTTGAGAGAAGGACTGCATCTGAGGAACCTACATTCTCACTTCCAAGAATGCCAAGCCTCTAAAAACACAATGCTACCATCTTCCATGATGACCAGATGGGTCTCTTTAAGTGAATGTGTACATATCTATCAAGCACAGAGTACTGTAACACAGCACATTTTTTGGCTTGTGACAGGCAGTAGCAAGTGATAAATTCTGAAGTGCATGTGCACTTCATCAGAGTCCGTGTACTAGCAACATCCTGAAATGCAAGGAGCAGGTCTTCTCTAAAACTATGGGTCTTGCTGATTCTTCACTATTTCCACCAAATACTTACAAGAGGACCAGGTTACAACAATAAAATGGTTAGTGGGAAAATCCATTTCCTCTCAAACTACTGTCAGGATAGCACGTGAGCTCAAAGAAGAAGGGGTTGGCAATGTCATAATTCCTGCTAATCAAAATGTCCTAGGCCTTCAACCCTATGAGCCCTAGGGCCTTTCCACACTATACCGTTATAGTGCTATTATTCCGCTTTCAACATACTGTGGAATTCTGGGGTTTGTAGCTTACTGAGGCCAAAAAGCTCTCTGGCTGAGAATTCTAAATGCCCCTCCCTAAACGACAAACCCCCGGTTTCCATAGGATGTTGAAAGTGGAATAATAGCACTAGAACAGTATAGTGCAGAAAGGCCCCTAGTTCCACTACATCAGTGATGGAGAACCTTATTTCAACATGTGGAACAATCCCATCATTTAGATCCATAGCGCAGTGTTTCCAGTTAAAATTTTGTTTGTCGAGACATCTGCCTAGCTGGTTACCTCTAGTGATTTTAATACAGTATTCTATTGTTTTGTAGATATTGGATTACCGTATTTACTAGCGTATAAGACACACCAGCATATAAAATGCACCCCATTTATACACCGGTAAATACTATTTGCCAGTGTATAGAATAGACTGGTGTGTAAGATGCACCCCATTTTCAAACAGTATTGTTCAGGAAAGAAAAGTGAGCCTTGTACATCAGCAAATTTTGTAAAACTTTGCTTTACAGGCTTTAATGTGAAGCACTGTAAACTGGTTTGGGGCTTTTGAAATGAGAAATGGTACAGAAAATTAAAAAGGAAGACTAATTTTTTTTTATATTGGAAAATGTCCCAACCTATGTACACACTGCTGAGAGCCAGCATGGTACAGTGTTGGCTTATAACTCTGGAGAACAGTGTCTGCCACGGAAACCCACTTGTGACCCTCATCGTAAGTCAGAAATAACTCAAAGGCATACAATAACTATGTACATACTCGCAACACCAATTGTTTTCCAACAGTTCCACCAGGTGTTTTGTGATATGCTACAAAGTGATAGGCATGTACAGAAATACCTTTGGGTTGAGTTTTAACAATCAGAAATAACACAGTGGCTTGTTCTTCCAAGTTTGGTTTAAGGTGATCACACAGAGCCAGATTTACTGCACACTCAGTTCCTGGGGAATTTTGGCAAATGAATTCCTATTTTGAAGGCATGAGAAAGTAACTGCATGTGCCAAACAGCATTTGCATATCTATTAACAATTCAAGACGTCGGGCTTCTTACGCATGTAACTAAGGGGTAGGACTCAAGAGGCCTTCGGGATCTTCTCTGGACTGCAACCACAAGCATTCCACATTATTGGATATGCTTACTAGTGCTGTTTGGACTTGCAGTGCAGCAACATTTGCAGGGCCACATGATTCTCATCCAATGCAGCTTTCCTGGCAAGAGATGTTAGTTAAGATGTATGAGTGAGATTACATAGATTCTGCAAACAAAGATTCCAGATCAGGACCTGGTTGCAGTAATGGCACTGGCAACCATGCCTAGATGCCCTGACCCTTTGACACCCATTCTGAATACAGGCTCTTTTCAACTGTTAGGTAATGCCTTACACCTCTCCAAAACTAGCATTGTCCTTTTGGCACAACTCAGGCAAGCTTACACTGATTCCATGAGCACTATTTTCAAACTTTTGAAGGGATGGCCATGTTAAGTCTGTTGCAGCAAATTCTTCTTCTTCCATTGGTTGGTTGTATTTTTTTGTAAAATATTTCTTTCTCCTATAGAACACTTTTGTCCTACCAAAGACAACATTTAGGTAGGCTAAGTCAATCTCTTACACTGGTATTCTAGCGATGGATAAAGTATGGTCCCTCAAGACTATTTCTGAGGCCCTCAGAACCCCCTCCTCCCCAGTTTTTGAAAAATGTTTTAAAAGCCCACTTTTTTGGTCCAAAATGTCTTTTTTTTATCCCCAAGATTTCTAATCCACTTCCTGTTTCCAAAAAGGCCTATCTTGGGCTCAGAGCAGTTCCGTTATGGGGAAGCATTTTGCAACCAAAGTTTTTAGGATTTCAGGTCCTCTGGGATGCCAACACAGATCCCCAGCATCTGGCAGTGGCCCACTCATGTTGTATTCCATGGCACTGTTGTAACATCTACCTGTCTGACTCTGATACCATATGAATGAGAAATAAAATACTGCTCTATGGTATGGAGAACAAAAAATGAGGAAAGGTTGAAGGAGTGGGGCATGTTCAGACTGCAGAAGACTGAGATGACATTATTGCACTCTTTAAATATCTAAAGGGCCATCACAGAGGTGAGAGTGCAGGTTTGTCATTTGCTGCCCCAGAGGACAGGACCATGTCTAATGACTTCAAAATTATAGGAGGTGAGATTTCGGATGAACATCAGAAGGAACCTTTTGATGTTGAAAGCAGTTTGGCAAAGGAACAAACTACCTAGAGGTGGTGGAATTATTTGGATGTATTCAAAGAGGTTGGACAGCTACCTGACAGGGATGCTCTAGCTCAGTGACTCCCAAACTTCAACTCCCAGAAGTCTCAGCTGCTTTGACAATGATGAGAGATTTTAGGAGCTGAAGCGCAAAATACCTGGAAGATCAGAGTTTGGGAAACACCATTCTGGCTGGGGTGCACTAGGAGGCAGCTGGATTAAATGGCCTATTTAGGACATTCCATTATGCCTGCCCCCAACAGGCAGGCAGTATCCTGTGAGCTCTAAATACCCTTCAGTCCCTGCAGGGTGTTTTGAGGTTCTCTTTAGATTTTTATCGTTTTAAAAAAATTAAACTTTGTATAGTCTGCCTGCCCCATTTGCAAGAGTTGGGGGTGCACTACTTGTGAAAGTCAAAAAATCCCAAGTAAGATTTTAAAAGCCCGTTTGACTCCTAGGACTAACCAACTACTGGCAGTGGTGGTGACTGATCCAGCTCCTGGCCCCCATAATCCCACTCCCTCATCTCCTGCCCTCCAACAGCACCTCCTGTCCTCTCCTACTGCCCGACTCACAATCCACATCTAAGCCCCACTTCCTATCTTTTCCCCTTTCTTTTCCTCCAGCACCACCTCTTCTATCCTCTCCTACTTCCCATCCCACAATCCACCCCCAAGCCCCTTCCAATCTTTTCCCCTCTCTGGTCCTCCAACACCATCTCTTCTATCTTCTCTTTCCCTGTGAGGGGAGAGAGGAGCTACAAACTCACAAATAATCAAATCTGTGAAAGGGAAACCCACAGAAGTGGAGGGTCAACTATACTTTGAAAAATTTAATGGTGTTTAATGTGATGCTTGTTCAATTGTGTTTTAACTTTTTTTAACCAAGGTATGTGTGTGGGTTTTTTGGGGAGTGGACTAATCTTGTTTTTAGTCTCTGTAAGTTGCTCTTGGTCCCATGTGGGGAGAAATGCTGCATATAAATTAATTAAATAATAATAAATGAGCAATGTGCAAATCCGAGCATTTCTTCCAAATCTGATACTCTGTCTCGTGTACGGGTGATACTGTTCTGACCCTGCCAAGTGTCCACACTCCCTTCACAACTTTGGGGATTTAGTACATGATTGAACCTGCTTTTTCAGGTATACATGCCCCACTACACTGAGCTACAATCCTTGCTCTGGAGATACCTGCAGGGGGTCACACATAGCCACGTGGAAGGCCACAGGCAGCATCTGCACCTGCTTCAGATCATGCCTTGGGTTTGCCTGTTACCAAATCCTGGAAAAGTGCCACAGTAGTACACATTAAGCATGATTAATTCAGCTCTGGAAGCTCCTTGGGAAACTTCCAGACACAGGATTCAGAGCCGCCCTGACAAAGAAGAAACCAAAGATCTGCTGCAACGTGTTTATTATGTGCCAAGAACTACATCACAGCTTACTCCACACATCTGTAGGAGAGTGCAGTCTTGCCTGCATATACTACAATGAGGTAGAGACTTCACATACTGGTTCACAAAACCCCACAAAGAGCAGCTGGAATATGCAACATCAGCTCAGCAGGAAGAAGGGAGAACTTATGACACTGGTTCTTTGGCACACAGCTTCTAATAGAGGGGAAAAAAATGAAACAAAATCAAAACTTCAACTCCCAGCACAATCTGCAGGCTGTACTTTTCCTTCGTACATTCCTTAAGAGGTACTTCACTCTCTTCTCAACAGAAAAAGGGCTCCTAGGAACCTTTTGCCTGCCCTACAAAAAGCACAGCCCTTGAATCAGCTCAGTTATAAAAAGAAAATTGAAGTCTTGTGACTTTGTGATTAAAAACCTGTTATCAAGCCCCTGACGTGCAACTTAAAGTGCAACAAACTATATACAGCAGCTCAAAGATCGTTTATCCGGTCCAGTTTCAAAATCCAAAAATCCAATCCTTCTGGGTTGCAAATACTGCTATTCACAACTGGGAAACTTTTTTTTTTAAACTAACAGCTCCCAGACACAAGTTGCAATGATGTTAAAAGCTGCCAGGAAAGAAAAAAATTTAGTCTCAAACGACTTAAAAACCATTTTCAAGAGTGTAAAAAGGAACTGGTAAAAATCCTGGAGCGTAAAATATGAAATATGATTTGGTTTAAGTGAAGAACAAAGTCTCCTTGTTGTTACAGTAAAAAACACCAGCTGAACATTCAGTTTATTCCGTTCAGATGGGGGGGTTAAATGAATGGAAAGGCACTGTATGGCAACTGCAAAAAAACGGAGCCAATGAGACCTGCATTATTACCATCAGTATTGCAAGGAATGTAAAAAAAGGGCCCTTGATAAATAAGAAACCGAAGCGAAGGCATCCGCATTCAACACCTTCTTAACACAAGGCCCCTTTATGCTTCTCGTCAGCAACAAGGAACCGAAGTCTGGGAACTGCAGAATCATTTGAGAGGGCCCTCCCCTCTCAACCCCCCCTCCAAACAAAATTCACTGTGCATTAAGTGCAGAAACAAATAAAGACCAGCAAGTGCAAACGTGAAGGCAAGAATCCCCATTAGTCCTTTCAAGACGGGCATCCCCCCAGGCATGGGTGTGGTACCGGTAAGCATGCCAGGGTGCGCTCGCTCTCTCTTTCTTTTCTTGCGGCAGGTAAACAGAAGAGCTTCCCCCTGCAAACTGCAGCAGCTCTTGGGTGTCCCTGCCACAGCTCTAGCTGGCGTCTCTATTCTTCTGGTTGCGCATCAGTGGGCGGTGGTGAAGCAAGATCTCCATGGAATGTTTCCAGTGCCAGCAGGAGCGACAGAAGTACTTGAAGCAGACCTAGTCAGCAAGGGCGGGCAGGGAAGAGAGAGGAACCATCAGTCTGACACACAGGGTTACCCAGGATCTACAGGATTTAATTGTTCAGAGCCTGGAAACATTACTGTTAGCAATAATGTAGTGCCTTAAATAATTGTAATTCATGGATACTAGCATGGTTACCAAAAAATGCAGAGGCAGCTGTGTTGGCTGTAAAGCATGGGTGGGCAGCTGTGAGGGCAGGATGCTGAGGTCTATGCCTGGCTCCTGCAGGAGACCTTGGAGGGTCACATCCTCCTGCTACTTTTCCATATGCCCCTGAATACCCCCCGGGGGGCATAGCAGGCATTTCTGCCACATTGAAGGCGCTGGAGATACCCTTTCTAAAACAGAAACTGACCTGGAACCAGCTTACTTCCCTGTTGTTGTTTTTTTAAAAGTTCAGCTGGGCCTAGAGTGGCTGGGATTGGGGCAAATAACAAAACTGCATCCCCTGCAGAGGGTCTTTGAGAGCATTCTGGGGCAATTTAAAAAAATATTTTTTGAATACTGGAGGATCCTGGGGTGCTGAAACGCACACACACACAAAACACAAATTCCAAACTCCCTTTTAGAGTAATAGAGTCATTGGGCCAACTATCCAAAGAAAACACAAAGTTGGCTGGGCAAGTTTGAGATAACGGTCCTCTTCAGCAGGGTAAGGAAGCGGGGAAGGGTGGGTGACAGGAAAGGGTAGAGACAAAACACAAACAGATTTAATGCTGCAGCCTGTCTTGAGTTGTGATGGAGGGGGAAGTGTCAGCAAGTATTCCAATAAGGACCTATCAGTGGATCTGTGGTAGGCTAGGGCTGCATCCTAAACATCCATAATGAACAAAAGCATCAAGGCAAAGTCTGACACTCCATTATTATTTCACATCTGGGCTTTACATTTACAGTAATAGAGCATCTCACTCTTCTTGCTCACTCTCAGCCACCATGGCATCCATTCCAGGTACAATCTAATACTAGCATGCTATCTGATAGTCACATCTGAGTATCTGCTGACTCTTCTTCCTTTAACACACAGTGTAAAACATGAAAGGGACGCAAAGGTTTTAACACAAAGTCCACACTTTTCTCCTGATTTTTCCTCTTTCCTCATCCCACTGCCCACTCTTTGCAGCATGATACCTGAAGAAGAGATCTGATGAAACCCTGTGTGCAATTGTGTTGTTCTGTTTGTGAAGTCAAGTCCTGAGAAAGCTATTATAAATTGGTTGATTCAACTGGTAATTAGAACATTACATTGTTACACTGAAAATATGTTATTTAAAATGACTAAATAGCCACAAAGTAACTTAAGGAATGATAACTACTGATCGCTACTCAAAAATAACATTGTAACCATTTAATGGTTAAAATTAGTTAATTTTATAATCATGGTTGGATGTTTTGACAACTTAGGGTAACAAATTAATTTTCTACAAATTATTTCCAAGCTTCAGGAATGGAGGGTAGTTTTGCCCAAGGTAATGAATGTGACTTTATTTGAAACTGCAAGGAGCCTGCCCATCTGTGGGTGCAAGGATATGGACTGCCAGCTGAAAACACATGGGTGTTTATAGATAACACTTCTCCACTGAAATAGAAAGGCTCTCAAGAAAAGTACACTTGCTATTTTTTGAAATCAAGTCTGTTGTTCTGTAGACATGTCAAAAGCTTGCCTCCTACAAGGGGTATGCCCAAAGCAAAAGGCTGTGCTGGAAAACACCTACATCACAATTCACAAAAACAAATGACTCAATACAACAGACTCACATTTCAGTTCAGCCCAGACAAACAGTCTGCTACTGGGCTCATGGGACCAACAGCCATGTTCAAAAGGGGTCCCTAAATTTTGGTGGAGTCCATGAATACTTTTGGAATTTTGACTTTTTTTTAGGTACCACAAAAAGTGTTAGATGCCCAGAACAAGTACCCCTTTATAGAATGGCTATTGTGGTAGGCCCACAACAGTCATAAAATAAGTACTCAACAAAAGAAAGCAAACTAGAGAGGTGGAGAATTGAATACCCCGCCCTAAAACTTATTCACAAGGGCATTTTTAGGAGTAGAGTCTCAATACAATCTATTTGAAGCTTGTTTTCTACTCCACCAGGACACAAATTTCATAAAGGACAACCTGCAAGACACATTCCTCTTCCCACAATTTGCTGTATTTTCTGCTCTCTTGGGTATTCTTCCGATATTGGTCTCCCCCTTTCCAACCACTCCCTTACAGCCTCATCTATTCCCTCTGTCCTACAAAGCCCTATTAGCTTCATTTTCCATGACTACCCTGGTCTTTCCCCATATTTTATTTTACCTACTTTTCCACCTCCAAACTATCAAAATTTGTGGCTCAGCCCAGCTCTCACGAGTCCTTTCTTTTTGAGTCCTTTCTTTCGTGAGTCCTTTCTTTCTTATTTCCAATCAGTCCAAAAGCTTGCTGCTGTTCAATCAAACGAGAAGAAGGTGCAGCAAAAACCAGAGAGTAGCACAGGGATATCAAAATGGATTATCTGGGGGAAAGGAATGTAATCTAGTGCAGAGGGGAACAGATACAGGAAGCCCCTGTCTTGTGATGCCCCATTACCTGGTGATTCACTCTTTCATTAAGGACAAGTTCAGTTAATTTGACAGGGGTTCCGCTTTTTCATCAGTTCTTCGCTGCTACAGAGGTGCACTTGGGACTGTTTGCACACACACACTACTTGGAAAGCAAGCTGGTGGGGGGAGGCCCTAAGGTAGGATTTTGTAAGGAGATTTTGTAAGGAGCACACAGTCAGTCAGTCCGAAATGATTCTCCTTAAGTCCTTCATGCTCCTTACAGTACATGGGTTCTGCTTTTAAATCAACTCCATTTTCTGACAGCGGTCTGATCCCTAATCTGTCAGAGTCTTTATGGCAAAGGTGGGCAAAGCACAGCCCCCAAGTTCTTTTGTGCCTCTCAGGGCCTGCTGTGTGTGTGTGTGTGTGTGTGCGCGCGCGCATGCGCATGCAAAAACATTTTCTGAAATGTAAAGTCAAAGGCTTTCATGGCCAGAATCCATAGATTGTTGTGGGTTTTCTGGGCTTTGAGGCCGTGTTCTATTAGTATTTTCTCCTGATACAAATACAACATGGCCTCAAAGCCTGGAAAACCCACAACAACCAATGTCTGAAATGTTTCAAAAGTTTGTTTTGTCTCCAAATCCTATTTAGGTGAAAATGCCCCCTATGTGGCATTTGGAAGCAAACACCTTTTTGATCATTTTGCAAAGGTGGCTGGATTGGGGGTTGCACCCTACAAAGTCTCTTGGGGAACCAATGTGGGCCCCCAGCCACCCAGTTTCCCACTCTGCTTTATGGCTTTCCCACTGAGCTTGGCTGCACCAATGCATCAAGCCCAGGGCCCATGGACACTATTCCCAAGAGGACTTAAGGCCAGGAATGCCACGCATGCTTTCCTCCCTAATATTTAAAAGATATTCCCACAGAACCTCTTCCTAGTTTTTTTTTTTTAAATACGGATTCCTCTTCAGTAGAGATGTGAAGGCCTGGGAAAAAATTAGGAAAAACACATTTTCCCCATTTATTCCAAAAAAGGAAAAATTGATTGTTTTGAAAACATGATTATGGAGTAGTTTCTTTTAGAATGAATGAAATCTTTAAGACAAAATGTTCATATATATTTATGACCTCAAAATGATTTCTAAGTGCGGTGAAAAAGAAAGACTTCTGTATGAAAATATACAGTATCTGACCATAGTAATTCCTGGTCCTGGCTTTGTTTTGTCAGTTTTTTTTTTAAATACACTTGACACTATGAAGAACTAGAGAAAAAATAATTTTCTTTTTACTAATGTTGAACGTTTTTTCAGCTTTTATTTTTTTTTGTTTGCTCATAACAAATTCCCAACAGTTCATTGTAGCTCCATTCACAATAAAAAAGTATTTACTGTTTGAATAATAGTAATGTCATAAATATTTCATTCTGTTTATTTAGATAACAAAGAGAAACGGTAGATATAGGCATATACATATTAATCTATTAGGTTCATTACTTTTTATTATAGAATCAAATTTAAAGAACAAATATTAAATTTAGTGATAATTTGTGGTTTATCATATTAGTGTTTTTGTAGAGTTTCTAAGGGTTGTTGGTAGCAGGAGTGGGAATCACCTTTTAAATTATGTATATGTATATGTTTAGATCAATGTTTATAATTCTGTTGTTTTGTGGTTATTAATTAGTGTTATATTGTATTGTGGCTTTTGGTTTGTATTTGTATGAATGTTTCTTCCCCTTATGCTTTGTTTATGTTTGATGTTTTTATACAATAAATAACACTCTCTCTATAAAAGAACAGGTTGCTTACCTGTAACTGTGGTTCTTCGAGTGGTCATCTGTGCCTTCATACATTAGGAGCTTTTGCGCCTGCGCGGTAGCGTTCGGAAAATTCTAGAACTCGTTAGCTTTCGGCGGGAACCCCTCCCCCACGTCGGTACTGCGCATGCTCCTCCCGCCGACTAACGGTCTCTCCTCAGTTCTGGTCCGCCGAAGCAGATGGGACCTGAAAAAGAGGGGAAGGCAGGGTGGGGATGTATGAGGGCACAGATGACCACTCGAAGAACCACAGTTACAGGTAAGCAACCTGTTCTTCTTCTTCATGGTCTCTGTGCCTCATACATTAGGAGACTGTGTAGCTTACCAGTAGGATGGTGGGTGAGGTCCCAGACCCTACAGCACAGAAGACAGCACAGCACGTCCGAACCGGGCATCTCTCCTGGAACGGCAGTCGAGCCTGTAGTGGCGCACGAAGGTCGACGGCTGGGACCAGGTCGCCACATGGCAGAGTTCCGACAGGTTGACCCCTCGCAGAAGGGCAGCAGATGTCGCCACGGCCCTGGTGGAGTGGGCCCGAAGCAGGTCTGGCGGAGGCTTCCTGGCAAGCTCATACGCCAGTAGAACAGTCTGCACCACCCACTTAGAAAAATGCTGGGTGGACACTTTGTGGCCTCTCCGATGCCTGCCATAACAAACAGGTGGGGTGTCTGTCTGTAGACTGCAGTCCTGTCCTTATAGAAGGCCAGCGCCCGACGCACATCAAGGGAGTGGAGGGAACGCTCCAGAGGTGTCGTCGGGTCCGGGTAGAAGGCCGGCAGGATGATGTCCTGGCTGAGGTGGAAGTTAGACACCACCTTCGGCAGGAAGGAAATGTCAGGCCGGAGGACCACCTTGTCGCGATGAAAAACTAAGTATGGCTCGTCGCACCGTAGCGCCGTCAACTCTCCCGCCCACCTGGCAGAGGTGACGGCCACTAGGAACGCGGTCTTCATCGCGAGCAGCCTGTCGTCCGACGTGGCCATAGGCTCAAAGGGCGGCTTCGTCAGCTGGGACAGCACCAATGACAGCGACCACGGCGGTAGCGGCGGCGATACCGGCGGGTAAAGGTGCTGCAGGCCCTTCAGGAACTGCTTGATGGTACCGTCCCTGAAAAGAGCGGCCGACGGGGATCGTGGCGGCTGGTATGCCACGATCGCAGCGAGGTAGACCTTGAGCGACGGAAAGGCCAGGCCCTGCTGCCGGAGATGGAGGAGGAAGTGGAGCACGGTACGCAGGGTGACAGGCGATACCGGCTCTCGACGTTCCTCGGCGAAGGCCACGAAGCGCTGCCACTTATAGTGGTAGTTCCTTCGCGTGGACTCCTTCCTGGCCGCGGTCAAGACGTTCCCGATGGCTGGATCGTCTAGGGCGATATCCTCCAGGCATGGAGGGCCAACAGCGGCAGGTCCGGGTGCAACACCAGTCCGTCGGAGTGAGACAGCAGGTCCGGTACCGTTGGAAACCTGAGAGTCCTGCCCCGGGTGGCCTCGATCAGGGGTCCGAACCAGTGCTGCCTCGGCCAGTATGGCGCCACCAGGATCGCGTCCGCCTGGTCCGCGATGATCTTTGCGATCACGCGGCCCAGGAGCAGGAACGGAGGGAAGGCATAGATCAGCCCTTCGTCCCACGGGAACTGGAAGGCGTCGCCGATGGAGCGGCGATCGTGACCGGCCCTCGAACAGAACAGGCGGCACTTCGCGTTCTGGCTGGTCGCGAAGAGGTCGATGGTCGGCTCGCCCCATCGATCCCGAAGCATCCGGAAGGCCTCGTCGGACAGGGACCACTCGTGATGGGAGGTGGTGTCCCTGCTGAGAGCGTCCACCGTGGTGTTCTCCTGCCCCGCCAGGTGAACCGCCACGGGGTGTATCCGGAGCGGGACGCACCAGTTCCAAAGTTCGAGCGCGATGCCCAGCAGCGTGGTGGAGTGCGTCCCGCCTTGCCTGTTCACATAGCAGACCGCCGTCGTGTTGTCGGTGAGGATCAGCACTGTGAGGCCCGTGACCAGGTGTCGGAACGCTCTCAGGGCCTTGTGGATCGCCAGCAGTTCGAGAGAGTTGATGTGGAGGAACAACTCGTCGTCCATCCACCGGCCGCGGACCCGGAGATCTCCGGTGTGCGCTCCCCAGCCGAAGAGCGAGGCATCCGTCGTTATCGTGACCGACGGCTTGGGTTCGCGGAACGGCGTGCCCGACAGCAAGTTCCGGTACGACAGCCACCACAGGAACGATCAACGTACCTGTTAGGGCAGACGGTACCGGCGGCGCTGGTCGTCCCAGAGTAGATCGAAGGCCCTGACGAACCAGTGCTGGAGCGGCCGTGCGCGTAACCTGGAGAGGTAGGTTACGGCGGTGGTCGAGGTCATGTAGCCAAGGAGCTGTTGGATCCTCCTCACTGACAGCGTCGAGGCCTCGAAGGCAGCGGACACCGCCCGACGAAGCGTCCGCGCCCTCTCGTCTGGGAGGAAGGCCCTCACCGATACTGAGTCGAGGGTCGCCCCGATGAAGTCGAGAACCCGGGTGGGCTCGAGATGGGACTTCTTGGGGTTGACCCTGAGTCCAAGCTGAGTGAGAAGGGACAAAGTCCGATGGATGTCCCTGTACAGTTTGTTTGCAGGACGGCACCAATAGCCAATCGTCCAGGTAAGGGTAGACGGAGACGCCTCTCGTCCGCAGGAAGGACACGACCGGAGCATGCACTTGATGAACACCCTCGGTGCGGTGGAAAGCCCGAACGGCAGCACCCGGTACTGGTAGCTGGTGCCGTCGATCGCGAACTGAAGGTATCGCCGGTGGTGCGGGCGGATCGAGATGTGGAAATAGGCGTCTTTGAGGTCTATGGACGCAAACCAGTCCCCTCGGCGGAGGAAGGGGAGGATCGACGGCAGCGTGACCATCTTGAACCTCTTGGGGCGGATGTATTCGTTCACCCCTCTGACGTCCAGGATGGGCCGCAGGGATCCGTCCGCCTTCGGCACCGTGAAGTACCTCAAGTAGAAGCCGGTGGTCTTGGCTGAAGGCGGGAGCCTCTCGATCGCTCCCTTCTCGAGGAGGGACTGGACCTCTTCCAGTAGAGCCCAGCTGGCCGGGGTGGAATAGTAGACACCCCGTGGCGGAATATCCTGGAACTCGATGGCGTACCCCAGGCGGACGATGGTAAGTACCCAGGAGTCCGCAGTGATCTCCCGCCAGCAGTCGAGGTGCCTGGCCAGGCTCGGGTGGTGGAACAGCTCTACTGGGAGGGCGAAGGATGGTACAGGTGGAGTCCTGCAAAGGCCGTCAAAACCGGGACTTCGCTCCCGAAGACGACTTCTTGGACGACGAAGATGGGCGCCGTCTGGGAAGCCTCCTGGAAGCCGAAGAGGTTGACGGCCTCGATGCGGTCGACCGCGGAGACCGCGGCTGGTACGCCAATGAAGAGGAGGACCTTCTCCACGTAGGCCTCGGCTGGAAGGAGTGGCGAGTCTGGGCAGGCTAGTTTATGCCCATCTTCTTCGCTGTCAGCCGGGCCTTGACGAGGTGATCCATGGCCTTGTCAGTGGAGGAATGGAACAGCCCTTCGCCGTCGAAGGGAAGGTCTTCAATCCTTCGACGGCTGTCCTCCTGGAGGCCACAGGACCGGAGCCACGCGTGACGTCGGAGGGCTACGGCACCGACCATCACCCTCGAGGTAGCCTCCGCAGTGTGCCTCGAGGTGGCGAGCTGCTGTGTAGCCACCGCAACGGCCTCGCCGAAGATCTGGGTGGCTGAGGCGCGTGACTCCTCCAGCAAGTCAGCAAGGAGCGGGCCGAGTCGGTCGAAGAGGTTCCGATGGTATGCCGCGAGGCATGCCATCGTGTTCACCGTCCTGACCACCAGGGACGATGCTGAGTAGAACCTTTGTCCGAAGGCATTGAGCTTCCGTCCTTCACGGTCCGCAGGAGTGGTATGCGCTCGATTGCCTCCCTTTGTCTGTGCCGACTCGACCACTATGGAGTTAGGTACAGGGTGGTGAAAGAGAAACTCCGCGTTTTCTTTCTGAGTCCTGTACAAATGCTCCAGCCTGTGAGGGATAGGCTGTGCTGACGCCGGCTTCGCCCACGGCTGCTTCATCGCATCCACCAAGGTAGGCAGAAACGGCAGCGGTGCAGTCGACGGTGGGCGGGCTTCCAAGTACTGGAAGACAGGGTCCTGAGCTTCAGGAGCAGGGTCGGTCACCTTAAGGCCAAGGGCTGTGGCCATCCGGAGGAGGATTGCCGAGAACTGGCGGACATCCTCCGGCGCAGACTCCGGAGCTGGCTCTCCGAACCCCAGCGGTGGGGATTCATGGGAAGAAGGAGTAGACTCCACAGAGTCAGAGTCCGAATCGTAGGAGCCGCCAGATGGTGATGGCAACCTCTCTACTTCCTTCTCCTCGGCTGTCTCAGGGGCCGGAGTTGCCAGGATAGCCGCCGGAGCTGCAGGCTGCGTCGGTACCGACACGGCCGATGTCGTGACCGGTATCGGAGTCACCTGCAGGGGCACGACCGCGGGCCTAGGGCGGTGTGCCGCCTGCGTGGTGGAAGTCGCCGCTACCGCCGGCTGGGCCACGGTGGACTGTGGCGTCGGTCGGGTAGCTGTAGCCGTCGTCCGCGGAGAAACAGCCCTGTAGCGGGGTGAGGGCTCTGGGGACCGACGGCGACTCGGTGAGCAACGCAGAGGTGACCTCTCATAGCGGGGGTAGTGAACCTCCCGCGGTGGCGAGCGAGACCGGTGACGAGGCGACCAGTACCGAGGGTCTGGGTGGTACCGGTCCCTGTAGGACGGCGAGTACAAGTAGTACGAGCCGGCCGGTTCGTGCCACACCTGCTCCTGGGCATACCGTCCAAGGTAGGCAGGAGAATACGCTCTCTCTCCCGAGCGATGTCTCTCCAGGCGCATCTCCCGATAACGCGGGGATGGAGGCCTGGCCCGCTGCTCCGGCGAGCAGGAGTCGTCGCGTCGAGAGGCCGGAAGCTGTCTGACCACAGCCTCCTCTCGGGGTTCTGCCGGGGGCGGACGGCGACTAGGCGGAGTGATCTCCGCGATTAGCTCGGGCGGTTGAGGAGGCGAGACCAGCACGGCCTACTCCTTGTCCGACACCTCGAGGATAACGTCCTCATCCGGAGGCTCCTCCTCCACGGGGAGCTCCATCAGCAGGGGTTCCTCGGTGGGCTGGGTGGGTGGTGGAGTTGGGGGTCGCACCACCTTTGGTGGAGAGCGTCGTTTCTCCTTTCGCTTCTTCTTCTTCCCTTTCTCCCCCAGGCCCTCAGTGGCTGGGCGCTTCTTCTGAGCCGCAGTCAGCGGCCTGGAGGAGGAGGTTGAGGCCTGCGAGCCCGCAGGTTCCTCACGTGCCCGAGTTGCCGAGATCTTCGGAATCCTCGGCAACTTCATATCGGTACCGAGCCCGGTACCGATGTCGACGAGGTCGAGGGCACGGCAGCTGCCGCTGCTGCCGAAGAAGAAGAAGAAGAGGACAGGCGTTTCTCGGCCATCGTCACGGGTCCCTTAGCACGAAGAGACTCCTCCCAACAATGGGACTTGAGGTTTGCCGACCTGTTGCGGAGAGTCTGGTGGGTAAACTCTCTGTAAATAGAGCAGGCCTGAACGTTGTGCCCCTCACCCAAACAAATCAGGCACTTAGAGTGTTGGTCGGAGAGAGCAACCTTCCTTCCACAGGAGGTGCAGCGTTTGAAAAGAGCCGACATAAACGGAGGGCAAGGCAAGAAGAACAAAGTCCGAGAACGCCAAACACAGTCCAAGATCCGAAATCGTCGTCAAGCCAAAAAAAGGTCAAAACCGATCGAGAAATTACCAAAGTCAAGTCCGAAATCCGTGAGGGGTAATCAAAAGCCAAATCCGAAGTCGAAAATACCAAAAATAGCAATCGAAAAGCAAGCCAACAAGCAGAACCTTCTGTACGCTGAGGCGGACAAGAAAGAACTGAGGAGAGACCGTTAGTCGGAGGGAGGAGCATGCGCAGTACCGACGTGGGGGAGGGGTTCCTGCCAAAGCTAACGAGCTCTAGAATTTTCCGAACGCTACCGCGCAGGCGCGAAAGCTCCTAATGTATGAGGCACAGAGACCACGAAGAAGAAAAAATAATACAACAAATCTGGAGCCGCCATGTGCTAGCATGGGTAATGGGTCTGCCCTACGCTGATACAGAAGATGGATGTACTCCAGTTCCTTGCCACTATTAAGGGAATATTTTGTTCAGCATCTGCTTCAGGCAGCTGTCAGAGTGCTGCACTATGGAGAAACACAGCATACTACTGCAGCTACCTCCTTTTAAAGCTGAAAAAGCAAGGAGGATCAGCATAGCAGTCAATTTTTCAACAGGGTCATTGCCCATTCCTAGCCTGCTCTATCATTTTTGCTGCTGAAGGGACCATGCCTCCTGTCTCATTCCCTGTACTGGATGCCACTGTGTTTTTTTAGTTACCGACAAAGATGTACATTCACCAAATGCTTTTTTCCAACAAGGTAGCCCACATTCTCTTTCCTTAAAGGAGTATGGGACAGGCACAACAGAACTGCTGCCTGTACAACACAACAGCCTCGGTTTGGTGCACACTTCACAAGACTGAAGCACTTAAGTGTGCAGATATTTAACAAAGGGATAAAAGAAGAAGAAACCCTTGAGGGGCTTGCTAGCAGACAAAAGAAAGAAAGAAAAATCAGAAGTCTATGCCCTCAATTGGGTCTGAGAACAGAGGAAGAAAAATGAATTACCTGGTCTCTGCAAAAGAAAGGACCCGGTTGAGACCTGCAGACTTGACACATGGCATCTTCTAGGTATGGATCAATCTGAACCTGCCAAGGAGAGAGGGAAAAGGCAATTAAGGCCACTAATACAAGAAAGGAGGGCAAAGGAATCAGCAACATAGCTGAGGAAAAAGAGGACAGAAGACTATGACAATATATGCACTTTAAGGAAAACAAACTAAGGGACAAAACTGAAAGAATTTTGCTTCTCTTGGACAACATACTCTTGAATAAACAGTTATGGTAAGACAAGCTTTGTTTTTATTTTCATAATTGGAGATATCTTCCCCTCTCCCTAGAAGAAAACAAGAGGAGCAAGCTCATGGAGAATGGCCAAATTCTCTTCAAACAGGTCTCTTTAAGAAACACGCAAATTGATATGGTTCATACTGAGTACAACCCCTACGCCCCCATTTTTATGGCCTCTGAAGTCCCCTACCAGCTCCCCCAGAGTTCTCAACTATCCAGTTTAAAAGAATTGCTGCAAATTTTGACAATTTTTACCCTCAAACTAAGCAGGAAATCCCCCACCAAAGGAGTAAGAACATATAAAAATACCCATCCTTCTTCCACAGCACCCCAGATATCCCCAATGCCTCCATTTTCTTTTGTAGCCCCTCAAATTGTGGCAGGAAGTGAAGTGACACCACTTCCTGTTACTATTTTGAGAGGGCCTGGAGAGGAAAACAAAGGTATTTGGGCTTTCTGTGGGGAAGATGGCCCATGAACAGCAGGGGTTGGCCCCTCAGGTAGCTGCCCAACCCTGCCTGCTATATGATTTCTGTCTAAAGGGCAATGCAGCTGGCCTCCACATTTGCTAGGATTAGGGAGACAAGACCCCTGTAAAAGTGGAAAAATGGCAAATATCAATATCTGTGTCTGTGTGAAGGGGACCAATGAAGGGGGGGGGGGAACAAGACCCAGGTTCCAAATGAGCCAAGGAAAGGAGGGGGGTCGCCATGATGGCCCTATACTTCCTGTTTCTCACCTATCTCCTTCCTTGGGGGTGGGGCGCATTGGAGAAGGTTCAGGATGCTGAGAAATTGGGCTGTGAGCTGTCCTTAGTTGGCCGGCCAGCCAACAACTGGTGGAGGAGGACCACCAGAGGCAGATTTTTAAAGGGCTGAGTAGCCTGATCAGAGCTGCTGAGAGGGGATGTTCCCCCAGGAAAGAAGTACCTGAGGTGGGGTGGGGAGGGACAGGGGTTGGAGAAACTTACAATTAATCAAATCCATGGAAACCAAGCCTGCAAATGCAGAGGGCTGGCTGTACATGAAGATGCTGACAAACAGACAACCCCAGCACAGTCATACTTAAAATCCCCCAAACAGGGATTCTCGTGAATGCTCTGTATTCCAGGTAAACATTCATCAGATTGGACTGAGGTACGTGGCAGGATTTGGTTTAGCGTCACAACATCATGACCATTAAAATTAAAAGTACAACTCTTTCATGATGTTAGTGCTTAACCTATGCAACCAGAACATTTTGACATGAATGTCTCATGCTTTAACTGAACCCAGACCACTGCTACTGGGCAAAACAAAAGCTTACATATGTCTCAATTAATATCCAACTTTTATAACACTATTTTAAAAATGTTCATTGCATTTTACATGTAAATGAACATGTGCTATCCAATTAAAAACAGGATATAAAAATGAACAAATATGAAGCACAGTACAGTCCTCCTTTCATATGCGCAGGTTTGACCTTTGTGAATTTAATTATTCATGAGGTGCTCATCTGCCCCCCAATTTCCCCCCTCCCATTCCCTGGCCTTTTGTCCAGGGGTGCTGCCTCCCTTCTCTGCACCCCAGCAACAGAAAAGTAAACACTCATGCAATCCTTTCCCCCTCCATTTGCTTGCCTTTCACTCCGGTCGGCATGCAGAAAGAAGGCAGTACGCACAGGTGACTAGCAGGAGAACGGAGGGGGTAGAGCTGTTCTTCCCTCCATTCACCTGCCTTTCTCCCAGGCAGGTATACAAAAGAAGGCAGCATGCACAGGCAACAGGCAAGAGAATGGAGCGGCACACCAGCTTTCTCCGCTCACAGGGCTGCCCCTCCCATTTTGCTCAGGTGCAGAGAAGGAAAGCACACCTGTCCAGGCAAAAAGCAAGGGAATCAGAGGAGGAGTGCCCACTTGGGTGGCTGGGAGTTATTTGCGGGTTTTTGACTTTTGCAAGGGTTCTGCACCCCAATCCCTCAAGAAAGCTTCCACTCTAACTACAACAGCTACTTTTTATTTATGGCTCTCAAATGTTGTCATGCTATCCCTCAACAGCAAAAAGCATTAGAAGCGCAAAACATGGAGATCAACAAATTCATATCAGTATCTGCATGGAAAATACATTGGCCTCTTTTAGCATTGTTGCCTCTTCTATTCCCACCATTTTGCTCAAGCAGGAGTGCACCAGTGGACTAGAAAAGGGGTATTCTCCAGAACGGATCTTGTGATGGAGGTGGTGGTGGAACAGAGTTACAGTTTATTGGTAAAATATGCAATTTACTTATAAAAGATCTTGCTTTCAATTCTAGTGCACAATCTCTGCAAGCAGTAGACAGTACTGGGTTAGACAGACCAGTGATCTGATGTTTTAAGCCAGGTTACGCTCAGACGGACATCCTTTGGATGTTGTTTTACAGCTCCCATTGTCCACTAATGACCATAATGACTGGGAAAGATGGCTCTACTTGGAGGGAACAGAAGATTGTCTCATGCCTTACGGATACTATTTGTTTATATCTTTATTAAACTATTTCTCTCTCATCTTGTATCAAAAGATCTCAGGGAAGTAAACAGGTAAACTCAATACTAACAGGTTAAACCAATGAAAATAATTTAAACAGACTAGAAGCATCTTAAACACATTTATAAGTCACAACATGTTTAAAAGATTAAAACAGTTTAAAACCTTTGTGCATAGCTTTTGAAGTAAATTAGCGAGGCCCAAAGACTTTAATGAACAGCCATATTTTTACTTGGTGCCTAAATGAAACCAGTGTTGGTGCTAATCAGGCCTCCAAAGGGAGGGCATTCCACACTTGAGATGCCACCAGTGAGAAGGCCGCATCCCACATCCCCACAGTGTATTGACCTCACTTGAGCGGCAAAGAGGAGCCTACCCAGAAGACCTCAATCCTCAGGAAGGCACACACAAGAGAGATTTCTCCAGGGTTCTTCAATTCCTTGCTGTCTCCTTCAGGATTTGTGGTACAAGCCTGATTAGTTTTATTTCTCATTTAGTCTAGGTGCTACAGTGTGCCATCCCTCTCTATCCAGGAGACATTTTCTATCACAGGAGTGGGAACTATGTGACATACCAGGACCAGCAGTCCAGTTCCCCCCCAGATTTTTTTTAAAATGCCCCAAATGGCCAACTGAGTCCGCGGGAGTTAAAACTACCTCATTAGTCTATACTAGATCTGACACAGCCTCTTTTCAAAGTCATCTTGTCACTTCCAGTTTTGGGATCAGCGAGGAAAGTACAGCTTCTCCAAGTTCAGTGTGTTAGAGAGAAAGGGGTGTGCCTGCTCCCCCCCAGCAGCTCCTCACTTCTGTTCAATCCCATCAGGCATCTTTGCTCTGATTCTACAGAAATTCTGCAGTACTGCTGGGCTTTATTATTTCTGCCAACAAGCACATTATGCAATACAATGCAATAACGATTCTGTTTTTATTTGATGCATCATACCTTTTTTGTAAACTTGGTGGTTTTGATCTCCACAAACGCAGCGCTCACTGCTTTCAGATAGCTGCGCTGGTTGTTGAAGGTGACACGGCCAGATCCTGAAATTAAACCAGCCTATTAGTGCAATAGGCAGCATGAGGATGGATCTGTCCAGTGCCAACAGCAGAGTAATACAAGACTTATGAGTCAGCATATGCATGATTTACTGCAAAGTCTGCCATACTGAAAGTGGGGGATGAGGAGAGAAAGTTCAGAGTAGTGTCTTAACAATTGGATCATTTGTTAATTCCTACATGATACATTCTTGATTTGCAGCTCCTCAAACTAAGGTGTGGATTGGAACGTAGCTATTTTGACAGATTTCACACCTCTTAGTTGTTTAAATGTATCAAAACATATATTAAGAAATAAATTTGAGACATTAAGAAAAATGGCAAATTAATGCAAATTAATGAAGAAATTGAACTATGGGTAAAAAACATTCAAACATCACCTGAGGCAGAAATAGAGAGATTTGTCCATCTTTAACAGAAGAATGCTGCCTATTAAAGTTATTAAATTATGTTCAACGTTCCTAAAGATGAATGGCTTGAAGCCATTCACAGCATCAGAGACTACTGTGTAGATTCAGAACTGGGGGATGGACAACACCTCCCAGATTCTCAACTAACATGGGAGGAACTGGGAGTTGCAGCCCCCCCCCAAAGTTTCCAAACTCTAGATAGATTCAGAGTACATGAAATCTTCATGGATACACAAGTCTCAGAGGCAGGAAACAAACATCACTATATATGTATACCAGTACTCTCCAACCTAGCCAGCAATTTCTATCACAACTGGCTATTACTATGCTGGCTGGGGCTGATGGCAATTGTGCTGTAAAACACAGAATCATAGAATCTTACGAGTTGGAAGGGCCCACAAAGAGCCATTCAGGAGCCTCACACTGTGAAAAGTCGATGTTAGCCTTTGGCTAAAGCAGGACTACTGAAGGTAGCGGTTTTGCCAAAGTGTCAAGAAGTCATCAATCTGTTCCTAATTGTACTCTCCAAACACTAACAGCACAACTAGGTCTGGATTGTGGACCTCAGCTTACAAGCTTCTCTCTCTTAACCTTTTTTTGGACCAGAAAACGGAATTTTTGCTCCAGTTCTTCTCCAAAGCCCCAGATGTCAAAAAGGCTTTTAGTCACTGATTGGACTCACTCACCAATAGGGTACTTGTGCTTGTCTGTGTCAATGCCTGCATACACCACACCTCCAAACAAGTCATTAAGAATCCCTGCTAAGGCCTCAGCATTCAACATCCCATGGAGAGCTCCCACGAAGACTGTTTTGCCAGGGTCAAGCCTCTGAGTTGGGCTCCGTACAAAGTTGCTGTCTGCCAGGACCCACGGAATCACCTGCACCTGAAGCCACCCCAGAGAAATTATTGGCACAGGTCAGTCATCTGCTAATCAGGTTAGATTTTTCTTTTAAAAAGGCATTTCTTTGCCTGCAGGCCCTAGAGCAATGTTTCTCAACTTCTGGCAACTCCCAGAATCCCTGACCACTTGGGCTATGTTGGCTGGGGCTTCTGGGAACTGAAATCCAAAAACACATGGAACACCATGAAATTTTATGTATTATTCATTAAAATATTTATTAAGTATCCTCTAACTAAGTTCTAAAATCGGAAGCCTAGAGAACAAGGCCACTCCAAGGTGTCTTAGTAATTCTAGTCACCTGCCCTCTAACCCTATTTCAATCACTGTAACCTTCAGAAATGCCTTCAGCTTGCATACAACTGGCTTCTGTTCGGAATATGCTTAGCTCCCTTATATAGAGTTAGAGCCCTGGTCTATCCAGTATTTGTCAACAAGGGTTGTTCAAGATTATAGGCAAGAATTTTTGCATGTGATGTGTTCACTGACTACAGTCCCTCAGAGGCCATGCTGTAACATATACTATAAATACATTCATACCATCTTGTTTTATACAACAGGCTTTTCATCCAGAGGTGCTCCCTTGGTAAATGAGCTACCTGTGACACATTTTGGATGCAAAGGGGGCCAAGTAACAATTAAGGCACCAATGCAGACTTCTTCAGTATATTGTCAATGCACAAAGGGCCATTATGAGTTTATACACAAGTGGGAATTACGTGACCCTCCAGTTGTTGCAGAATGGCAACCTCCAGCATTCCTCACCATGGCTAGAACTGCTGGAAGTTGCAGTTCCGCAACTCTGGAAAGCCACATGATTTCAACATTCCTCCTTCTTCTCCACCACCACCACCATCATCATCATCTATTTAGACAGCACCATCACTGTACATGGCACTTTACAAGTAAAAGAACAGAACAGTTTCCTGCCCTCAAGCTTACAATCTAATTAAGACATAACACAAAAGGAAAAAGGGGATGGTGTGTGTGTGTGTGTGTGGGTAGAATTAAGTGCAGCAAATACTGCCTCTTCTTCTCTCCGTCTTTAGACAAAGCAATGGCTTTTCACCTGCTTCTGGGCCTAGACATGATGGAGCTGTGCCTGCCTCTTCTTCTCTCCCTTGAAGGCCCAGGACAGTGGCAGCTGGGACAGAGGGAAAGCCTTTCACCTGCTTCTGGACCTAGGCATGGACCCTCAACCATTCATGCTGCCTCACCCCAACCAACACAGGTTATTGTGAGGACAGAAGTCAGAAGAAAGGGATCCATGTATACTGTCTTGAAGGAAAAGCAGACAATAAATGCAACAGTTTAAATAAAAATGGTGAATCAAAGGCAACGTGCTCCAGTTGCAGCCTAATCCTATCCGCCATCTTCCCAATATATCTTTCTGAAGGTAAAATCTCTCCTTTTTACCCTGAAAGTGTCTGAAAATAGAAAATGGTGCTTTTGCTGCTTCTCTTCCCTTTTTTGTTCCGGTAGGGTTCTCCACTTTGTCATCTCAATAACACACATTTTAAAGAAGGGGATGCTTTCTTTTACCATTCGGCTCATCTCTAAACTGCTACAGCATTTCCCATCTTAAAAGAGAAAATTTCTTTACACGCACCCCGTGCACAGCAGGGTTAGCATTGTTCTGTGCCAAGAAACACATGCTGATACCATGGAAACAGTATTCTCCAAACCAGTAAAGTGGGCAGCATTCAGGAGAGCAAGGAGATGGGACAGGGTGCACACCTTAGACTCAATCTCAAGGGCCACATCAGCAAGATTATGAATTCTGCGTGATCATACCACGCAAGCAAGGGCAGTTGAACTGGTTCAGATTTGTGGTGCTGGCATATCCTCAGGGACAGTTCGCCTAGCGGCACCTACTCCACCCTTGTCTTTAACACAGACGCACTGAACAGAGAAACCATGGAACAGTTGCAAGGGGCTATGGGCTTTCCTTACCTTCTTGCCCAGATCTTTCCCACGATGGTGTCTAAAGGAGTAGATCATTGAGTTCCAGTGGCTTAGGAAAGCAACTAAGCATCTACATAAGCTAGAGTGCATACATGTGTGGTACCTTAGTATCCTCCCTGCACAGACAGGGCGCCTCAGGGATACTTTTGGACTTACGATTTGCTCAGAAATTGGTTCCAATTAAAAAGTCAGCCAAATGAACCAGTTAAAGCAGTAACTCTGTATTTATATCTGGGGACCCACAGCTTAGGAACCACCAGACTACAACATTCAACCCAGCTGTTGCAATGAAGCATCCTCTTTTCTGGTGTTACATTTGGTTCAGCAGACTACTTCCACAGCAGGCCTGTTCACATTCCACACAGAATGGCAATCTTGTCTGGTTAGGTTCTCAACTTCAACTTGTTCAGCTTGCGTGCTATTCTGCAGGCTTGACAACCACCATAAACTTGATTTAAAGCACACATGTGCAAAATGTGTCCCTCCAGATGTTGCTTGACCAACTTCCACCAGTTTTCTCCACTGGTTACTCTGACAAGGACTGCTAGGAGTCACAGTTTAATAGCATGATGACCCCTCCACCTCAATTGAAGGTTGTCTTTAACTGCCCCCTTAGGAGATACTCACTACACATATGATGACTTTTTTTTGTTAAGACTAGAAAACTCCATGTGTGTCTGTGCCTTCAAGTTGTCTGTCGGCTTACAGCACCCCTGTGAACTTCATAGGGTTTTCTTCAGCAAGGAATACTCACAGGCGGTTCTGCTAGTTGCTTCCTCTGAAATATAGCCTACAGCACCTGGTACTCATCGGCAGCCTCCCATTCGACTACTAACCAGGGCTGAACCGGCCCAAGATCAGGCAGGATCTGGCGCCTTTAGGGTATTTAGTTGAGGCAACACTTGAAATTACCACTATTTTTTTTTCAGTAGTATTCTCAAGGCTGTTAGTTTAGTAATACTTGGATAGCCATACGGTTCTCAACTTTGACAACTCCCAACTCCCTTCCCTGACAGAAAGATGGGCAGCAGTCCGGAATAAAAGGGGACTATAGTCCACAAGCATCTTAGAGGATCACAGCCCCCCCCCGTTGTATGCAATGCATGCTAACTGCATCTCTGGCAAAGGTGCATGCAGAGAACGTTGGGCAGGGAGCCAGAAGCCAACCAGCAACAGGCTGTTTGTTCATGGATTTACTGCTCATCTAGCCGCCACCCTAAACAAGGACCTATTGTTGAGAAAGATCTATGTCGAGACTTGCTGCCAATTCTAACATGACAGGCCTACAAGCAGCTCTTGCCAGCACCTATCTGTCTGCACAAGACATTGCCAGTATTGTTGCTGAAAGTTTGTATTTTTCCACTGACCTGCTTGCAGTGCAGACTATGGCCCTTTCCACACGGGGGCGCGCGAAACGTGGCGGCGCACATGGGGACAGAGTTTACCTTAATCCAGGTGGCTCCGTCCCCGCGGGGAGCAGCGCGCGTTTGCCGCTCTACACGCCGTCAGTGTCCGGCGGTGCCCAGAATGGTGGCCGGCGGCGCTCTGCCAATCAGGGCAGTATGCCAGCCGGAAGCCCGCCCCCAGGCAGCTCTGCAGGGACGTGCTTGCGCACCCCTGCAGTTCTTCAAGGGGCGCTGCGACGGGCTAGCGCGCTCTTGTTTTAAAAAACCACTTGAAAGGTGGTCTTTATAAAACATGTGGTGCTACCCCCGCGGATGCGCGAGGGCGCTTTGAGGTGTAGAACCTCACCTTTTCAAACCGCCCTAGCGCACCCCGCATTGTAGACGACCTCCTGGTGAGGTCGTCCCAGCACAGGCTATATCCCCGCCTAAGTCTGAAACATGGGAGGACTCCTTCTCTGGGTGCAGGAACAAAATTTCAACCCCAGATACTGCTGAACATTATATTCCAAGCCTGCCAAAATTTGGTGGTGCAGTAGTGGCAAAACAAATCAATTTCTCTTTAAGAACAAGGTTTGTGGAGGTCATGCACCTTATTTTACTGCACAATAGGGATTCCTAGAAACTTCAAAGACTACAACTGTGCTTTAAAATAAGGCTTTTTTGGTGGAGTGAAGAGAGTGCAAAATTGGGGAGGGAGACCACATACAGCCAAACACCCACATGTTGCCAAATCCCTGGTATAGACTGCTTCAGGCCCCGGTAGGCCAACAATTACAATCATCCATACAGAGGGAAATCAAATATATCTTTCATGACTCTGGAGCATGAATGGTTACAGCTGGTGCTTCAGAACAAATAGGTGTTAAAGCAAGGACTATTCCATTTTTGCTTCGGCCATGCAGTAGTTCATTTGCTCACCTCTTTACAGCGCATCCTGCGGCTGGACATCTTGAAATAGTACTCACTGAGGCCGCTGGGGCTTAGCACATCGCGGGAACAATTCTGGAGTAAAGCACGCACAGATTTCTCTGACTCAAACACCAGATAAGCATAGCCTTTAGAGGGAGAAGAAATGTCCTTAAGACAATAGGGCACATACAATCTCTATTATCCCTAAGAGCATGGAATTGCTTTAATTGTATCAGAACAAACAACTAAATTCAACAGTAGCCAGTTTTGGGGGTGCTTTACTGTAATATCCTCCTACCCTCCCCTGCTAATCGAAGGAGGCATAATTTCTCTGAAAATGGTGGTCCTGCTCCAATCTGCCCCCATTCTCCCTCTCCTTCCAGCACCCGGAAAGGCCCAAACAAGGAAACACTGTCTTTCGCACTTTCATCAACAAGGACACCTCCGTGACAAGCAAACTCCTCCAGTGCAAAAAGGGGTGCACAAGTGTGAAGAGCAAAACCAGCACCAGCCCACAGAGGTTTGGCTCTCTTCTTGTAGTGAACTCCTGCCAGTGAAGCCCAAGTACCACTTGTTCCTTTTCAACATTTTCATCAGCACAAGACGGAAGACTTGGATCAACTTTGCATCTATAACACAGACTGATATCCTCTGTTCCAGACAAACACATGCACTGGAAACTAAACACATTAATTAAATGTGTAACAAACAAATCCTGCCGTGCCAATCAGTCCAGGACACTCAGGGTGCTTCCAAATAATAGTTTGGATGTTGCTGAACTGCAACTCTCAGTAGCCCCAGCCTGTAAGGTTTTTTTCTTCCTACATATTTTAATATAATGTATGTAATTGATCCACTGTAATTGTCTCACAAAAATCACATACATTTCAATTTCTACGACTTAGTTTCCATAAAGACAAAGCCATTCAAGAGAGGAAATGCATCTCAAATACCTATCTAACAGATTGAGGAGAAAGAATGAAATGCAGCCTTAGAAAAGATTAAGCAATAGATAGTTGTCTAATTATACAAACAATTGACTAGACCCATCATAAAGTAAAAAATATAGGCCAGTAGCGAGGGATGGGAGTCCAGCAACATCTGGAAGGTCCCACATGCCTCAGCCTTGTTTTGCACTAATGCAATAGCACAGGTAGTCTGGATTCTAAGCTAAATGTATAACACAGTCCCCATGTATGAGTCAGCCTTCTTCAGAGAAAGGTACAGAGGATTGCAAGTCCTCTGCACTCTTGTTCGCTAGGGGGCTTGCCACAACAAAGACTGGCAAAGGTAGAAACAGAGGAGTCATTGATCTAAGCCTTTTCCATAGAGTTCTTCCTGCCATCATCGCTGCTGCTGCTTCAAAAAGAGGTTTGTACAGAGAACATACATAGGTCAGCACTAGAGTGAGCCAGTATTATAGTATATATTTTCAATTAATAAAGGTAATACACATATTGAATGGGGAACCACTGGCGCTCTGGCTATTTTGGACTTCAACTACCATGGCCAAGGGGCTGAGGAGCTACAGTCTGAACAGTTTATAGGATCAAAAGTTCACCACTTCTGATGTAAAGGACACATGGGCAGCTTTGAATAAATCATACACAGCAGACATAAGTCCATCACACAGACAGACAGCTCTCTCTCTAGTCCTAGCAGCATTCTACTGGTCCTAGCAGTCCTCTTGGTAGCAGCAGTGAACTTGACAACTTAGGTTGTTGTGGGTTTTCTGGGCTTTGAGGCCGTGTTCTACTAGCATTTTCTCCCGATGTTTCACCTGCATCTGTGGCTGGCATCTTCAGAGGATCAGGTGGCATGGAAGTGACACTCTCACATGCCACCAGATCCTGTGAAGATGCCGGCCGCAGATGCAAGGAAACGTCACGAGAAATAGAACACAGCCTCAAAGCCCAGAAAACCCACAACAACCTATGGATTCCGGATGTGAAAGCCTTTGACTTTACATCAAACTTGACAACTCTTCTGTTCCATTTCCCACCACCAAGGTTTCTCCAGAAGCTCCACAGCTGAGTGGGGGCAGCAAATGGAAAAAGTACTGCTGCGTCCGTAACGATAGCAGGATGAACATGGCAACATAGGATTATGCTAGCCACATACAAACTGCTTCTGAGCCCATCTGTCAGAGAGACAGAATAAGAACAAGGAAATCCAGGTCCACATTCCTCCTCAGTTGTGAAGTTTGCTGGGTGAGCCTGTTATCTCTTGGCCTAACATACCTTAAAAGGCTGTTTGTGAGGACAAAAAAGAGGAAGAGGATCAGATATGCTACCTCGACGTCCTTGAAGGAAAGGCAGGATAGAAATGTTTAACAGAATGAAATAAAAAATTAAATTAAATTAAAAAACACATTAAAAAGAGCTAGATATGACCATAATCTGGCAGTTATCTGCCCCTTCAAAAAAGAAAGAAAAAAAGAAAAAAGGGAGGCATTCAAAAACTGGGAAAAAAATGGGACTGCAACCCTTTGAGCAAAATGTCATCTGAACTGCAAAACAGTGGAAGCACCCTGAGATTCCCAAGCAGAACTACAGGGTCAAAGAATCCTGAATAACAGAAAGACACACTTTTAAATTGCCACCTTCATGACAAAGCAGGTATTTCCGTTTGCAGATCAGTAACAATCATGCCCTTGACAAAAATGAACAGGAACAGTGGTGACTAGGGTAACAGCTTCTTTTCCAAAGAGTACCTGGCTCCCTCCTCTCTACCCTTTACCCTGAACTGCTACCTGTTTTGTGGACTCCTCTCCACACTATCCTCACCAAGCAAATTACCAGACGACATCAATGGGAAAAAATGGTGCATCAGAGTGAGGCCTGGAGCCCACGGTGCTTCTACCCGTCCAGACACCGGCATGCAGTCATGCTAGCCTTGCAGCCCTCTGTGCTCTATAGCATGGATAAAAGGATTTCCTACCACGTCTGTATTACCTTTAGGCATATTACCTTTGGGAGGGCAGCGGGGGTGCTTGCTATCCTTACCAGGCCACTCCACTCTCAGCGAACCAAACACACGGAAAGTGCTGATCAGACCCGCTGCACAGGAGAGAGAAATTTGTCTAAGAGACAAGAGGAACCACACAAGTGGAGCTCACTCCAACAGATGCTTGGCATTTGCTTTTAGTTGCTCCCAGCAAGGTAAATCAGGGCGGGGAACCTATGCCCCCCACATTTTGAACTACAATTTCCAAAATCTTTTATGCTTGTGCACAGGGAAGGCTAGCTGTGGCTTCTGCAAGTTATAATCCAAACTTTTTGGAGTACTTAAGATCCTTCCACCTCTAACTTGAAGGGAGCCATGGATTCAATACAATCTGTCATAGTGTTCTAACTACAGATGGACCTCCACCTTCACTGAAGCTAGGGGCACAGGAGCCTCACAGAAGGGAAAAACCGCAAATATCAAAATGTGAGTGTGAGTCCGTGGGCAGGGGGACTGAGGCATGGTCAGGAGACTGGGCACCCAGGGTCCAAACCAGATAAGGGGAAAAAGAGGGAAAGGGGATGGGCTGGCATGACAGCCCTATAATTCCTCTCTCATGCCCATCTCCCCTGTCTGTAGGGCATCGGGAGAGGGTTTTCGGTGCTGAGAGATCAGGCTGTGAGCCATCCTTAGCTTGCCACGCAGCAGTAGGTGGTGGTGGTGATGGTGGTGGAGGACCAGAGGCAGGTTTTTAAAGGGCTGCACTTCCTGATTGGAACAGCTGAGGAGGAAGTTCCCCTGGAAAAGAAGCACCTGAGGTGGTGGTGGGGGGCAGGAGTTGGAGAAACTCAAATAATCAAATCGGTGAAAGTTAGACCCACAAACGTGGAGGGCCAATTGTACACCACTTCCAAGTGCAGATGGGTATTGCAATATTGTCTGTTAAGTTTTGTAGCCCTTCTTTTAAACTAAAAAAACTACTATTTGAAGAATTCTGCATAA
This sequence comes from Iguana delicatissima, assembly GCA_948472985.1. Lineage (NCBI taxonomy): Eukaryota > Metazoa > Chordata > Lepidosauria > Squamata > Iguanidae > Iguana > Iguana delicatissima. The sequence continues at coordinate 1,088,260 of CAOKZL010000565.1, read as the reverse complement.
GTGGATTTCTCCAAATAACTTCGATTAACCTGGGAAGTTAAAAGAAACGTCTATAAAAAAGGATGAAACTTTCCCACAAAGAGCTGTTGCTTGAAGAAATTTCTAAGAATAGAGTATTTAAAAACAATGAAATGGGAATATTATTGGACACCTGCAGTATAAATTTGTTATAATCAATGGTCATTAGGAACATATATATTCTTATCAAGGCTGTGTCTTATTGCTAGAACTGACAGCATTATACGGACACTATCAATAATGATGTGAAAGCATTATGACAACATTCAGTAAGTAGATTTTTATTTTTTCTGGTCAGTATTAAAACAGCACTGTAGTTCTACTTTCCACAATTCTGTACTAAATTCATTTTTTTTTTTGCACTGCATATAAGAGTGTGGAATTTAAGTGTCTGTTATTTTTATATTGAGGGGACAATCATGGTGTACTGGAAGTTTTCTGCACACAGCTACAGCTGTTGCCCTTTATATAGCAGTAGGGAGAACATTCAACATGACATCCCAAGTCTGGCATCCTCTAGATGTTTTAGAATACCAGCCCCATCTTCCTAGACTACAATCAATGGTAGCTGGAGCTGGCGGTAACTGCAGTCCAACACATCTAGATAGTACCAGACTAAAACACTGACGCTGATGAGAATACTAAAACAGATTTTCCCTCAGATGCACTATGTTTTTACTAAGACTGCCTACTTTTTTACATATAGGGAGTTTTAAAAATGGCAGCCCCACGTGCAGCTTGAAATGCAAGGTCCACTCGTGCATCCGATTCTGTTGAAAAGGAGGAGAGAATACAATTTTTTGACACAACAATTGAGATCACAAGGTTTAAGATACACTTGGGAAAAGACGGAGGGGATTTCCTTTGTCTGGAAACAGAAGAGGTTTGTATTGAATACTACGAGGAAAGCGAGAGAATTTTGGAAGAAATATAAAGAAGATTTGAACAGATCGGAAGAGATAGGCCGTGGAGAGACATCAGTGACATTAGAAATAGAGTCGGGGAAAGATGAAATAAAGAAAGAATTAAGGAGAGAATTGGAAAGAATAAGGAAAGAAGAGGATTGGAAAGGGTGCAAGAAGAAGAAGGTGAAGTAGCAGGTGAAGAGGAAGAAGAAGAAGGTGAGGAAGAAGTAGATTCAATACAAGACTTGGAATTAGAGGGATCAGAGGAGATAACAGAAGAAATTGAATAGGATACATTACAAACAAATATAAAGAAATGAAGATAAGAATGTCATCTTGGAATGTTTGGGGTATGAACTCCCCTTATAAAAGAAGGCGTATTTTTCATTATTTAGAAAAACTGAATTTAGATATTATAGCAATCCAAGAATCCCATATGAAAGAAAAAGATTTAAATTATATTAAAAACCCAAAATTAGGTCAGACTTTCTCATCATCTAATAAGAGGAAAAAAAGAGGGGTACTAATTTATATAAAAAATAAATATGAAGTAAAAAAATTATATAGTGATGATTCAGGAAACTGTGTGATGGTGGAAGTAACAATTATGGATAAGAAATTGGTAGTAGTGGCGGTATATGGCCCATTAGAAAATAAATCCAATTTTTATCAACATTTGTTAGAAAAATTATTAGAATTAAAAAATCAGAATTTTGTTTTGATGGGGGACTGGAATGGGGTTATAAACCCAGTAATAGATAGATCAGGTAAAGAAGGTAAAATGGGAAAAGTTAATCAGGGAAAATTACCAAATAGTTTTTTTGATTTGCTAGAATATTTATCTTTAGTAGAAGTTTGGAGGAAAATAAAAGGGGAAGAAAAGGATTATACGTATTATTCAGAACGTCATAAGACCTGGTCCAGAATTGATATGTTTTTTGTATCAGCAGAAATGATAAAAAATATCACAATAGAAATTCTCCCTAGAACTATATCTGATCATTGCCCTACATTAATGTCAGTCCAATATGGAGAAAATAAGTTTTATTGGAGATTAAATGATAGTTTATTACATAATGAGGTAATAATTGGAAAAGCAAAAGAGGAAATAAAATTTTTCATAGAGAATAATGTGGATAAAGGACAATCAGTGCAGACAGTTTGGGAAACAAGTAAAGTAGTAATGAGAGGGTTTTTTATAAGTCAGCAAGCTTGGATCAGTAAATGTAAAAAACAGAAAGAAAAACAAATACAAGAAAGACTTCAAGAAAAAGAAGGAGAATTAAAAAAGAAACCTCAGGATAAGAAGATTCAGAAGGAAATAAAAGTACTACAAAATCAATTAGAGGCACTGGCGGTAGAAGAAATTGATAAAAAGTTGAAATTTGTAAAACAAAGAAATTTCGAACAAGCTAATAAACCAGGAAGGTGGTTAGCATATAAAGTGAGAAAAGAGAGGGAAAAACGTAATATTAGTAGAATTAGAGAAGGACAGAATATATATTGTCAACAAACGAAAATAAAAAAAGTTTTTGTAGAATACTTTGAGGAATTGTATAGAAAGGGAGTGGGTACATCAGAACAAGGAAAGAAAATTGTTAATTATTTACAACAAAGTGAAATTAATAAAATAACAGAAAGTCAAAGAAATGAATTAGATAAATCAATTACGAGTCAGGAAATAAGGGAGGCAATTAAAAGTCTAAAGATAGGGAAGGCTCCTGGGCCAGATGGATTTTCAGTATTATATTATAAGACATTTCAAGATTTGTTGATACCTCTACTAGTTCAGGTTTTAAATTCTATTAAACAAAGAGATTTCCCAAATTCATGGAAAGAATCAAATATTGCATTAATTCCAAAGGAGGGGAAAGATAAAGAGGATAAGAGAAATTATAGGCCGATCTCCCTTTTGAATATTGATTATAAAATTTTTGCTTCGATTTTAGCAGATAGATTGAAGAAGATACTGACCAACTGGATTCAAGATGAACAAAATGGTTTTTTGCCTGGAAGGTATTTAAGGAATAATATTAGGGTAGTATTGGATAGTATTGAGTATTATCAAAAATTTAATCAAAAAGAAGTAGCTTTAATTTTTTTGGACGCAGAAAAAGCGTTCGATAACGTAAATTGGGAATTTATGTTGGAATTGGTAAGTATGATTGGTATGGGTGAAAGATTTAAAGATTGGATTAAAGCAATTTATACAGAACAAAAAGCATGTTTAATAGTAAATGGGGAAAGATCAAAACAATTTAGGATAAGGAAGGATACAAGACAGGGCTGTCTCCTTTCTCCATTACTTTTTATAATGTATTTGGAAATTCTGATTAATAGAATAAGGAATAATAAGGAAATTAGGGGTATAAAAATAAGGGAATATGAGTTTAAGATTCAGGCCTATGCGGATGATATAGTGATAATTTTAGAAGATCGCTGACAAGTATTATAAAATTGATGGGAATGTTAGAACAATTTGGGGAGGTAGCAGGATTTAAAATAAATAAAGAAAAATCATTGATAATTACCAAGAATATGACGCATTTGCAAGAAAAAGAATTAATAGAAAAATTGGAGTTTAAAATTTCGGAAAAAAATTAGATATTTAGGTGTACTATTAACAAAAAATAATTCGGATTTATTTGATAATAATTATAAAAAAGTATGGAATGAAATTAGAAAGGATTTAGAGAAATGGAAAAAATTAAATTTATCTTTGTTAGGGAGAATTTCAGTGATTAAAATGAATATTTTACCAAAAATGATGTTTCTGTTTCAGAATATACCTATTATTATGAATGAAAATCCGTTTAAGGGTTGGGAAAGAGATTTAAGTAAATTTATTTGGAACGGTAGGAAACCAAGAATTAAAACGAAATATTTAAAGGAAGGGAGGGAGAAAGGGGGATTAAATATGCCGGATTTAAAGTTATATTATGAAGCATCAGTTTTAATTTGGTTAAAAGAATGGGTAACATTAAGTAATTCGAAATTGTTGAATTTAGAAGGTTTTGACCTTTATTTCAGTTGGCATGCATATCTTTGGTATGAAAAGCAGAAAAATAATAAGATATTCATGGATCATTTGATTAGGAAATCAATATTGAGGATATGGATAAAAGTAAGAAATAAATTATATATAAAATTACCATATTGGGTTTCCCCTCATGAGGCTTTTTACCGTTTGGAAAAAATTAAAACGAAAAATTGGATAACTTATAAAGATATACTTAAGAAAGTAGGGACAGATATTGTGTTGAAGAGTAAGGAAGAATTAATTCGAGAAGGTTTTGAGACACATTGGTTACTTCATGTACAATTGAGAGAAAAATTTAAGATAGATATAAAAGAGAAAGGAATTTCATTGGAGGCTAATGAATTAGATGTAATAATGAAAGCAGGAGTAAAAAGACCCCTTAGTCAAATTTATAAATTACTTTTGAATTTAGAATTAGAAAAAGAGGTAATTAAAAATAATATGATAAAATGGGCACAAGATATTGGCCGTCCAATAGGATTACAAGAATGGGAGAATGTATGGAAAAAAAATCAAGAATTTACAAAATGTTATAATTTGAAGGAAAATTTTTTTAAGCAATATTATAGATGGTATCTCACACCATTGCAAATTTCGAAAATGCATAAGGGTAAAACTAATAAGTGTTGGAAATGTCAAGAGATAGGTAATTATTTTCATATGTGGTGGAAATGTAAGAAAGCTAAGGAATATTGGATTCAGATATATTATCATATAGAAGAATATTTAAAGGTTAAATTTATAATGAAGCCAGAGATATATTTATTAAATATAGTGGATGGGATAGATTTAAAGATAAGGAATAAATATTCAAGAATATTATATTATATGATTTATGCAGCAAGAATGGTTTATGCAAAATATTGGAAAAATGCTCAAATCCCAATATTAGAGGACTGGATAGATAAGTTATATGAATTAGCAATAATGGGTAAGTTAACTTTAAAATTACAAAATAAAACTAATGTTACATTTAATCAAGAATGGGAAATATTGGATACTATGTGGATAGAGAAATGGGGAGAACATGCCTTGATGGGATTATATGATTAAATTGATGAGGGGAGAGGAGATATTGGAGAGAGAGAAAGAAGGGATTTAGGTTTAAAAGATATAACAATATTCTGTTACATGAAAATACAAACTAGTTACATAAGGAAATAGCTAAAAGATAAGGAAGCAGAAGAGAGAAAGGAAATATGTTAAAAGATATACGTTTAGCCAAAAAATAAGGAAACAAAGCTGAGTAAGGTAATTGCAGTAAGAAGTTTAAAGAAGCTGAAAACAGAAAGCAGGATAAGAAAAAGAAGAGATTGCATTAGTAGCACCCAATGATTCATGAAAAGAAGTCAAGTTAGTAATTTAAGTTATAGAGTTTTTTGTTTTGTTTTTTTCTTTTTAGGTAGGATATAGGTTTAGATGAATAGTAATTGTTTTGTCTATATGTGTATTTGTGTATATGTATGTATCTAGTTAAATGTTTAGATTTGTTGGTTTGTCATATAAAATAAATTTATTTTAATAATAAAAACAAAAAAACAAAAAAAAAGAAATGCAAGGTCCACTGTCAGCATCTTTCTAGATCTCATAATCTAATTCAGCTGCAAGTACAGGCTAATGAGTTTCATGGCTGATGCAGACAAAAATTTTTATGGCTCAACAGCTAACTCTGTCTTTGTGGAAGACTTTGTGCTCTTTGTGGAAGCATGTTGCTTTGGATGCAAGCTATGGTAACATTCAGGCAATTTTACTGTTGCATGATTACTGCTGGAGTTCACTAGGTGCTCACATGCTTCTTTTTCACTTATCTATGCCAAAAGCTCATCTATTATAAGGCAAACGGAGGCAATCACTTCAAGCAGCAGCTGCTGAGAGGCAGCAGTGCCATTCTTCTGGCTGTTCCTCCTGACCATCACACCAAAGCCATTCCCTTCTGCTGGAGGACAAAGCTGTGTATGCCACAGTCTGTCCACGGACACCTCTTGCTCAGCTACAAGGGAAGATGCTATCTAGTCAGAGGTTCAGAAGATGCAAAGGTCAGGGCAGTCGGCTCTTGAACAACAAAATGTCTTTGACCAGCCCTGCTGATGCTTCAAAATTTAGAAGAACAGTAAGACTTCACCCTCCATACAGAGGCAAGCCAGGCTGCAGTGAGACATTCAGAGCAGGAACACAAAAGTGCCCCCTCCCTTTAATCCAAGTGGAGGGACTGCCTACATCACTCTGGCTCTATCTTGAAGCAGAGCCTCTATGGCACTGACTCTAGACAAAGTGAGGCAGCAGCCTTGAGCAACAGATTCTGGATGCTCCAAAAAGGCAGTGTATTGTTGCTGCTGTATTTTTACTGCAAAAGATAGTGAGAGCTGTTCACAGGATTTTCTGCCTCATTCATGTATTCTTTAATAGCCTAGCTTTCTTCTGACACATACTCAAGGTAGCTCATGTACCAAAATAACTTCGCTGGGCTTTGGACACTATGTACTTCAAACTTCAAATAAATGGGGGTGGGGCTCACCTGATATTCTGCCTCAAGCAGCAAATATCTTGGGACTGAAGGCACAGGTGCTAACATACCTGGCCAATGGGGAAGAGAACTCATAGGAAGAGAGTTTACCTGCACTGTGATGAAGCAGGGAAAAAGGCCAGCACAGAGCGGGAGTTCTTCAGCATCGTAGCACCCACCTGCCTCTCTGCAGGCCATAGGAGGCTGCTGGTTACTCACCTTCTGTGATATCCCATGGTACTCCTCCTAAAAACACCTTACAGGAATAGACTGGATTCTTGTAATTTCGTGGCGGGAGCTGTCCACTCCATGTACAGGTTGCTTCGTTCATGGCTGAAGGCAAACAAACAAACAAACAAACAATAAATAAATACATGTCTTGTCCAGATGTGAGGGACAGTTTAGCCTAACTGCTACCAAACCTGTTCTCACTTCCCCAGCTGCAAAAGCAGCCTTCAGCTCACCTGCTGCCTGCTTGTGAAGCTTTGCTTCCCTTTCAATACTGAATGGGTCTTCTGGGGAGTCTGGCAAGTTCCAGGAAGGCCATGTGGATGCTCCAGGCCACTGCTTGGGAATGCTGGTTGGGGTGGAAGTGACTGCAGCTAAAGAAGCTTGATCTTGATCCAGGTGGGAGCCTGCTCCATTTAAGGAATCTCTGGTAAGACCACCAAGAGGCAGGAATGGCAGAGGTGGAGAGATACGGAGGCTTGACTGCAAGAAACAGATATTCAAAATAGAGTTTGTGGAAGAACACACCCAGAATCCAAGGTGGCATCTCCAAAGGCCATCTAGTCCAGCCCTATGCCAATGCAGCAAATCTATCGTTATTACAATCCTGATAACGGATCATCCAGCATCTGTTTCTTGTACCATGCTGAATGGAACAGCAGTTGCCACAATAAAAAGCAGTTTGGTTACTCATCACAACCAGAGAAATAATACAATTCCCTTTCGTTAGCTGACTGTATCAAAGAAAGTGGAATTCAATTATTCTTTATGGGTTTGCTATCTTAACAAAATGCAAGCATGAATGATGTATCAAGAAAAACAGCAGCAGAAATCACTACCACCTGTTAATGACTTTAAGAGAAAAGACTAGATTATGGTGACAGATCTTCCAAATGTGTGATTTAGGCAAATGACCTTCTAAGACTCAATGATGAAAAAATTCTTTCATTGATAGTATGCTTCTAACCCTCATGTTTGATACTACTTTTCAAAGTATCACTGAAAAAATACAAAAGCTTTTTAAGATGACATAGTCTTACAAGCTCCTTCTCCCTCCCAACTGATTTCCGTTTATTATGTTTCTCAAACCTGCATGAATTCCAGAAGGACATGAATTTCAAACAAAGATTGTCAAGGCACACTGCCCTATTAAGTGTTTTTGGTAGTTGCCATGTTTGAGATATACAGATTTTAATTGCAAGCAATTATAATACACTTCTTAATTGCAGCTCTCCAGACTGACACACGGGTCTTATTAGACACGTCTAAATTTAACATGCTAACGCCAACAGTTAATTGCAAAGCCCTCTTTTCACGCCATGGCAGAGGTAGCAATGTTTAGTTTCAGAAAAGGAAACCAGAACTTTAAATGATTTGTAGTTTCATTTTAGGACAGAATTTTAAAATCTAGGCTGCATCTAACTGTTTCTAGGCGCTGTGTCTAACAAACTGCCAAGTAGCCATAAGAAACCAGAAATTCCATACACGTGTTCCACTGCGCCTCTACCAGCTTGCCTAATTTCTATGGTGTCTGTGAAAGAAGAAAAGCCCCTTCTGCCATTACCATCATGAGAATACAATGAGGCTTGCAATATGTCAGCTCTTCACTACCCCGAACAAGGTTTCTTGACTTTTTTACTAGCCTATACCATATTTGATTAGACTGCTAAAGGAGTAGGAGCCTTCCCTTTTCCATGGCCAGTATAGAGCCAGTATTGCTCTAGGTGGAAAGGTTATTTTCTCCCCCTAGTTGTGGAAAGTGGGAGCTTAAGGTGAAGGCACAGTCAGCCAACACCTCAAACAGAGAAATGAGTGTTATATTTTTAGAAATAAGTTATTTTTCTTCATCCATCTCAGAGCCCTTTTACAATACACAGATCTAATACTACGATTCCACTTTAACTGCTATGGCAACATTCTGTGCAATGCTGGAGTCTGTAACCTGTTGAGGTACTAAAGCTCTTTGGCTCAGAATTCTCAATACTCTTCCCTAAACTACAGATCCCAGGATTCCACAGGATGTTTTCAAGGCAGTTAAAGTAGATTCATAGTGCTATAACTGTGTAGTGGGAAAGCTCTGAGTCCAGACTATCAACAGGTCACTTTTCTCCTTTTCCTTATTCTGCCCCCAACAAAAAAACTGAATGTAGAATTCTACTATTAAAAGCATATCCAACAAGCAATATGGAATACAATACATACAATGGAAGAATAACCAACGAGCACGAAGCACTTCTTTTGTACTGGTCACTGAACTAAATTTCTGGTTAAAGTAGCAACTATTTGGCCTTGCATCACCACAGACATGAAGATCAGTTATCCTTTGTTAAAGCTATTTTGCAATAATCCACAGGTCCAGCATAGGGAAAAAAGTGACCTTTTCAGACCTACACCTTTGTTATATTTGCAATGAGTAAAAGCTCCATACAAGGGCCCTGCAGCTCAACGGAGTACTGATTAGAAAAAGCAGCGGAACAAGCAAGATCTGTATTTTGTGATTAGTTCAGGGTCTAGCGTTTATTCTCTATAAATATGATGTTATGTATGCCTCTAATGCAGATGCCATTTCTTCTCCAAAGAACAATGCTTTTGAAACAAATAACTGCTTAAATCCGCTGGCAATTCTCCTGTTTTTCAAGTGAGCTAAGAGGCTGGGGAAAAAAATCTGCAGCCAGATGACCTCCACTTAAATTATATAAACTCAAATCAGGATTTCAGTGTTTCTGCACTACTCAGTAGAGTTCCCACATCTCTCAATCTCTTGTTTCTGTACACCCAGGAAACACTCAACAACTTACAATCAAGTCAGAAAGATGATCCGAACCAGAGCTGAATCCACTGGTGTCAGAGTCAGAAGGACTGCTGGAGCGTGAATACAAGAGTGAACGATTGCTGTCCAGGCGGGAGCTCCTTAAAGTTGGGGTTGGAAGGTTTTCTGTCAGCTCAGAGCCAATGGGATCCAGTGGTAGGAAACCCAACGAGGGTTTCCCCAGAGGATTGCTAAGCATGTTAAGAACTGCAAACAAGACAAAAAAAAGTAAGTTATGATTTAGGTATAGTTCTACCTTTGATAAGGCAGGTTCCCTTTTCTCTTTTTAAACAACCTGTGCTCTCCCACTCAAAAAGAGGGAAATAAAACCCAATTTAGAGGCAAACCTCGTCATGCCCAAAACATGCACAATACATACTGTCCAGTTCATGAACTCTTGTGTCAGCAGATGGGAGAATTGTTCTTAGAATTGATGGGCAACTGTGGAAGGCTAAGAGGCAGCACTAACCTCCAAGACCCTGGATGGCCATACCCACACCATCACACATTCTCTTTCTCTCTCTCTCTCTCACACACAGAGCCTCTAAATGCTCTCTACGCAGCATAGGAACATTTTTTAGGCCCAGGAGAGGCCTTTTTCTTAACAATAGGAAGCAAGCAGAAGTAATTTCCTAATTCAAAAAAGACATCTCTTTGGCTTAAATTGGCCCAGGGGAGTGCTAAAATATGACTGAAATGCCTTCACATTCCCTAGAGAGCATTTGGGGGCAAAAAATGGTGGGGTAGTTTTTAACATAAAAAATGAAAAGAACATAGAAAGAAAAAAGTATAATTGGAAGGCTCAGAGGGCCCTCAAATACAGTAAATACGCCCTTCATATGCCTATAACGGCATTTTGGCACAAAATATTGCTCTGACCTTAGGAGGCCCTTGGAAGCTGCATGTGGGCTCACTGGCTACACTTTGCCCACCCTATCCTACAGCATCACTCCCAAGTTTGAGGCTGTGCTGAGCACAAGCATCCTAGCATCAATCCTGTTTGATACAAACATAAAATTATACACCAATTTATCCAAGCTGCAGCTACAGCTTTCTTGCACTGGAGCTGCTTTTGGTCCATCAACCACTACAGACAGCATCTTGATGCCTGTGATTTAGCACACAAATGATTTTTTCCAGAGTATTTATCAGCATCTTGAACGTTGCACTATACTAGGACACATACAACTCATAGTAAAGGTAGCTTAGGAGGTGCTATGGAGATGAATATCCATCTTGCTCCAGAGAGAGCTATATGCCATAGCTGCAAAAAGGAGCACAGTCACCTGTTATAATAACCTTTTTCTACATACTTTAGTATGGGACATCCCCCTCCACCCAAAAACTGTCAAGGTTGACAAGATATTATCTTGCTGTGCCCATGAACTGCTCTAGGCCATGTATCTGCAAGTGGCCACTAGCCAAGCTATAGTTACATAATGTTTTGAGCTCAAAGTAATTCTCATGGTGATTCTTGACCACAGCTACAAAATCATCCAAAGCTAACAGTCAGCATCTCTTTCAGAGACTGCTCTCTTCATTCCACACAAAGACACCTCACACCTTGCCTCCTACATAAGACTGTTCATTTTATAGTCATTCAAGGGTACATGGGCCGGTCACTGACTACATACTATATATTCCAGCCAGAAACTGGCACAGTTTGTTTTGAAAAACTAATGCTCTGCCAAGATGTTGGCATTTCCCTTGCCCATTCCTTATGAAAAGACAAACAGATGTTTGCATGCTTTATGTTAAAGCAAATAGCTAGAAACTCTACAGCCAGGAAGTGTTAAAAAAAAAAAAAAGCATTACCATGCCAGGCTAATGATTTTAAATACCATAAACATCCAAAAGACAGAGACTTGTTATCTTGTCTTTTTTATTAAAAGTTCTGGACCTCATGATGTCAAATGTGCACTTAAAACACCCACAGCATCCTTACGCAGTTATAATATTCAGCAAATGGAGTTGCTGTACTCTTCACAGCTATGTTCTCGTCCTTCTTGTCTAATTATGCTCCAATGGTCTCTCAAGGCTTCCACAATCTATTTGCCTTATTGTTAATTTCAGATACTAAATCTCTTCCTGTCTGAACAAAGATCCTCTGTAATCTTCTATAAATACATTTACTCACATTGAATTCCATCTTCGTTGCAACACATTCAGCTGTCTGATGGTGAGATACTAATTCTGTGGCCAAAACATTTAGTGTGACCCCATTTTGGCCTGCGGCTTTAATGTTCCACCACCAAACATGCCATCGTAATAAAACAATCTTTTTACTGTCTCAATTATGCTGAATTCAAGGTCTGCTTGTCTAATTAGGATTTCCTCAGCACAGAAATCTCAGTGAGATTTCAGCTCCTCTCAGGAGTTCCTGGCTACCAACTACTGGCACCTCTAAAGGCAACTATGCCAAACAAAAACCCAGCCTAGCCCTAGGGATGGAGCACCAGCACACACAGACACCTGCAGTTTTGCTTTGATGATCCTTAAGGGACAGGTTACTGTGCAGTTGCTAAGCTGGCACCAAACTGAACATTTATATTTTGACTCTGCTTTAAGTTCTAGGCTGAGAGCAACTTTCCTAAACAGAAGTTTTGCAGAATAGTTTCATGTTCCCAAGCTCTTCTCCCTTACCATCTGCCACACATGGAAACATTGCTCATGCAAACAGTAGGTGTCTGGAATGCTCCAGAGCAAGTTCAAGTCCCCAAAGCCACCAACAAATGGCTGAGATTCTCTTGCCCCGTCTACACTGAGGTCCTGATCAAGACTGGGGTTCTGGCTCTGCCCTTAAGAGGCAAAGCAAGTGACTACCATGATGTGTCCATTTGCACTCACATAACAGTGGACTGTAGTAAGGTGAAACCATTTCAGAGAACCATTTTAAGATGGTTACATACATTCATGTCAAAGAGCGATGAAGAAGAACAACAGCAATACTACTACTAACGATGTATTTATAGCCTGCTTCTTCCTCAGCCTTGCTACTTCAAAAGTTAAAATCACTCCATACAAAAGGTAAAATATAAACTATTGACAGAATCAAAAGCAACTAAAAGATACTGATTAAAAAAGGAGAAGAAAAACAATTAATGTATACAATATACCTCTCCAGATGCTGCTGGACTGCAACTTCCACTAGCCCTGGTCAGTACAGCCAGTAGTGAGGAATGATGGAAGCTGCAGTCCAACATCATGGGGAGTTGTGCATTCCACATCCTGATATAAATGAAACAAGCAAATAATAAATTATAATAATAAAATAAGGCTCCTAAGTAGTACTGGTACAGAACCGGCTACACATTTGGGGAAAAAATTGTTCATCCCATTTTTATCATAGACTAACCATGATATTAATGTGGTGCAGGATGTGAAGACAGAGACTTTGTCTCTAGGAAACATGAAGAATCACCACCCCCGTATTTATTTATTACAAATATATATTTTGTACTACCCTTCAGTTACATTCCCAGTGCAGTTTATAAGAACAAAACGTAAATATAAAAATATAACAACCTGAAAGCCAAAAGATATTAAAGGAATAATCATCATTAAAACAGCTCCAAAAAAACCTGATAAAATAAAAATATTTGTTTGTGAACAAAACAACAGCATGGCTGTACATGCCAGGCAACCTCTTCGGGGAGAGCATCCCACAACAGCTGCACCATCACTGACAAGGCCCTCTTCTCTGGTACCCACCTACCTCACCTTAGAAGCAAGCTTATCCAGATCTTCAATTCAAGCATTTAGCAGGAATCAACCCACAGTTGCCTTCCATAACTACAGAGAGTCTAGACAGTAACAGAGACACCCACGCACTGTGCAGATTCTCAGAATTCTGCAACACCAACTGCATTCTGCATTAGAGGCTTATGAGCCCTACGTTCCAGCCTTCTGAGACGGAAGGCAATCATGCTAATTGCCAGATGCCAGGGTTCGAAAGCGGGGAGTTCTCCCAACTGAATTACATCTCCATGGAGATCAAAATAGAGTGCGGACTATGATCTAATCATAGTACACTCCCTTGATTGCAAACTAAAGTGTATAGTCTTAGCAGGTTCACTTCATCAGGGACACAGTGCACTTCTTGGATCGTGGAGTAAGATCTAACGGATTTCTCCAGGATCTCCCATGTCAACGAATTATTTAATCCTAAGCATTTCGGGAGAGCCAGCATGGTGTAGTGGTCTGAGTGCTAAATGATGACTCTGAAGGACATGACTGAACCCCAGCTCAGCCATGGGTGACCTTGGGCAAGTCAAACCCTCTCAGTCTCAGAGTAATGCAAATGCATACCTCCTCTGAAACTTGCTAAGAAAAAACCTGTGAGTGTGTCACTGTAGGTCAGAAACAACTTGAAGGCACAACAAAAATAAATCCTGTATTAGTCCTTCGACTCTTGGCATCCATCTCCAAAAAGATTCCAGCTGATAAACAAGCTTCCAAGCAGGACTTGAAACCAGCAACAATCCCACTATTTGATCTCCAGGAGAGGTTTCACTTAGTTCTCCTTGAATAAATATTATCCTACATATGCAATTCTGAACAAATACTCAAGGAAATTCACAATTAAAAAACAAAATAAAGCATGCTTGAAAGAATTAACAAGCAAAACAATTCCCAGAAAAAGGGGGATGGGAAAGAAACAGCAGCTACGAATTTGTTGAACAAAAACCTAATCATCAACAATCAAACGAGTATCAAAATAAGATCTTTCATAGGGTGGCAAAATAATTAAACAAATGAGGAAGCAAGCTAAGCCCAGATACGAATATAAAAAATGACCTCTTCTGCATTTGAACCACCATTTCTCTGAATCTGGGACATAAGAGAATAATTGCTAACAGATATCAAAATAATTGTTCTTTGCCAATTTTTAAAATCCTCTTTAAAGATTGCTAAGCTAACAGCCGTAACTCATCATACAAGTTCTCTTAAGTTAGTTACATTCTGTGATGTAGTATGTTGCCCTGCAAACAACTTCACTGGATGACTTTAACTGTAATTCTGTACACACCTATCTGGGGATAACTACGACTGAAAATCAGTGGAGCTTATATCCGCCCTGGCATGCAAAGGGCACACTGTGAATTCTTCTAAGAGTAATCTTTTGCCTTTTTTCCATAGTTGATCATTTTGACAGTCTCATGTTCCTCTTTAATTATCTTTTTTGTAGGCTAACAAGTCTCAAATGCTTTAACATCTCTTTGTAGGCCAGATCCTGTAACCCCCAATCACTTTTAGCCACCATTTTCTATACTCCTGTTATAGATTTTTGTGATGATGCTGTACCCAGAATTGCACTCAATGAGCAGAATCCTCTTGGTATATAATGCTGGGGTAACGGTAGCACAAGAGTAGGAATCACACGACTCTCTGGATGTTGCTAAACTGCAGCTCCCAACATCTCTCACTACTGAGAGGGGTGATAGGAGTATCTTAACAATGGGTTGTGCTGTGGCAGCAAGACAAGACAAAGAAAGGTACTGTCAACACTGCCGCTTAAAGGAAGGTTGCCAGCTCCAAGAAGCTAATTTCTGTAATGCTTGTTTTTCAGGTGAGTCCATGAAGCTAGAACATTTTGAGAAGGCTGGCTTAGAAAATTCCCTGTGCCACAGGAGAGGTGATTTTCCAAGCCAGTCTTCTCTGAGCACCTATGCTTCAGAGGCCCACCCTGAAGACAAGACATTCCAGAGACAGGTTGTTTTGAGCTGGCAACCTACCTTCTCTACAACTTCCTTTGCTCCCTTGCCACTGTTGAGCCTGCAGCCTTTTCCCTCTTGCCACTGCACCACCACCGACTCTAGCACAGTGCACCAACAGGATCCGAGCCAGTTATTTTCAACGTGTCTGCTTTAAGATTCATTCCCCTGCTTGTAGTTCTCTCACTATTTCTACTAACACTTTTACACTGCCACAACATATTGAGATGACCTTTTCAGTGCACTTTCTACCAACCCCAAGAGCCTTTTTTTGGACAGCTCCAGTTAAATCAGGTCAAGTCATATCAGTGTATATATGAAAAAAGGATTGTTTTGCCTCAGTGTTCATCACTTTACATCCACTCACACTGAGTCTGAAATGTGGTTATCAGTAGATTTGGAGAGATACTTTCAGAGCTCTTCAACCTACCTGCATTTCTATTACCCTAAATAAACTGCTGTAATTTGCAAATCTGGCAATAGCTGTGATCACCCCATCTTCAAATCATTTATAAAGAGCATTGCTCCAAGGGCAGGCCATATGAAGGCATCTCTCTTTAATTTGGCCCTTTTTCATCATTCAGCAGCAAGCACCATCAAGCAGAATGGCAACAAGGAAACTAGCCTGAAGTTGTGCCAGAGTTTAATGTTATGCCAAGGTGATGTTACACCACAATTTTCAGCATCCCTAACTAAACAGGCTAAGGTGGACAGTAGCTAACACCTAGCAAAATCTGGAAAGCAACATCCTGACCACTATTGACACACCACTTTTAAAGACAGGAGACAAGTCAGTTCAACCCTAGAAACAACCTTCCTCCCTCTACTGCAACATCACTACATTCTCCATACTGATCTGAGAACAAAAGTACATGAAAGCAGTCAACACTCAAGAGCACATTACACAAGGATCTGAATAGCTAACATCTGGCTGGATTGGAGAAGCTGATAAAAGGAAGGTACCTTTTTTTCTGGGCAGAGATGCATTAATCTTGTATGACCATGTGCTTGTCACTCTCAGCACAGCACAGAACCACAGCCTTAAAATTGCTGTTCCCTTGATTGTTAGCCCAGCCTAGGAAGATGCAAGAAGCTAACACAGACTGATTTATTTGTAGTTCAGAATTAACACTGATCAGTTTGACAAGGCCTTGGAGACTGAACCTTGAGCAATTCTTGTCAGCAATCTTCTCAGAACGAGCTTGAAGAAAAACAAAAAGGGAATAACAAAACAGAGACTTCCACATACATTTTGGAGGAGCTGCAAGGAAGAAGTCTTAAATGTATTACTGGAGCACAGCTGATGTTCTAGAAAGGGATTGTGCAGGAGAGAACTGAGCAGGTCTGTTTATAATTTGAGCAGATTACAGTGCTTTGTCCAAGAACTGCCACTCCAAGATGGCACCAGTCCAAGTCTCAACACTTGTGACTCAGCTGTTCTATCAAGCACTGAAGACCTGGTCTGTGGAATAAATCTTCTTTCCCACAAATAAGCACAGAACTCTGTGTAAGCATAATTTCCATTTCACTTCAGGATAAACTCGAGGACTCAGAGGTGACACAAGATTTGTCCTCTGTCCCCAAAAACTGTTGATGTGTTGCCCTCAAGTCACTTCTGATTTATGGAAACCCTAATGCAAGCCCACTGCAAGGTTTTCTTGGTAGAATTTGTTCATGAGTTTGCCTTCGCCCGCCCCTGAGGCTGAGAGAGTGAGTTGCCTAAGTGGGATTCTGTGACTGAGCGAAGATTTGACCCATCATCTCCCAGGGTCCTACTCTGACACTCCAATCATTACACTATGCCAACCCCCTCCCAAAAAGCCAAAAGGAAGGAAATAGGGCAGTACATACTGGAAAGCATCACTTCTGTTAACCTTTACCTTGTTACATTTCTTGATGTCATCTCTAACAAAAGCATCCAGTGAAAACACATAGATAGCTTGCTTAGCAGGGCAAACAAAACAAAAATGCTATTAGAAGCAGGAGCAACTACCAGTCAATTGCAACACAGAAAATATTAGGGGTGCCTTAAATGTTTTATACTGATTGCAAAGCACCTTGAGGACACTTTGCAATTTGAGAAGTGAGACAAAAATCTTTCAGTAAGAAATATCATCACAGCCTTATATAGAGGCGATCGGCAGCTTCACAAACATGGATCAGAGAAAAGGATTATTACAAACACACACTGACATTTCCATCCTATCTATTCAGGTCTCTTAAGAAATAAGCCACAGAATTCAAAGAGATCTTACTCCTGAATTAGTTACTGAAAGATGACTGGTAATTTCTACATTGAGCTTTCTTTCCACCAGAAGCAGAATGTTCTCTGTAAGAAAACTGAATCCTCACAGGGACATGCTTCTGAACTTAGCCAATACCAGCCCATCGTGTAGATAACTCGTAGCCTACTAGCCCTAACCAACACAGTCATTTGATAAGTGATAATGGGAGCTACTATCAAATAACCACTGAAAGGCACAAGTCACAACCCCGGCTTAAATCAACAGTGGAGTAGCAGCACGGGAGGATAGAAAAGTAGATAAGCATGTTGTCCTCCTTGTATAAGTCAGGTAACAACTACAGGACTCCTTGTGCTATGTAATACTTCTGGGATTTTCTTTGCATTTAACTGCCCCCCCCAACCCAACCTGATAGTAGCTCCCATTATCACTTATCAAATGACTGTGTGATTAAGAAGGACGACTTTATGCAGTGATATTTCTGCAAGGTCAGTAATTCCTAGGGAGTCAGTGAAGGCAAGCACAAGTAGAAGAACTCCCAGCTTTTACAGCAATGAAAGCTGTTGTTTTGTTCTACTCACTACCTCCTTTCCCTCAACACCACAACTGAAGATGCACACTACTCAAAATGTTGTCATTGCAATCGTGTGTGTGTGTGTGTGTGTGTGTGTGTGTGATTACGCAAAGACTACCTACTCCAAAAGTCTTAGAGAAATAAGTACGTGTAGTCATCTTCTGCACCAGTATTTCAAATTCTCCTCCAGGAAGTTTGTGTTTAGTCCTATGTTTATCACATTAAACTGTCCAAGGCATCAGATTCTGTCTGATAGTGCAAGCTAAACAGGATCAGGCCTGATTACTTTTTTGGAGGTGAGACCACCAGGGAATACTTGATGATGTAGACTACATTTCTGTCTGAGTGTTCTTTGCCTAAGGAAAAGCTTATGCCTTCATGGGGTTGACAGGAAACTTGAAGGCACCTACTTACCTTGTCAATTTAAAGCAGGGTTGGGGATCAGGGATCCCACAGGCCACCTGTGACCTCGTGGGCTCTTCTCTCATTAATTTTTTCAGGCACCCCCCCAAAAGAGATTCCATTTTTTCAATTTCATTCTCTGCATTGGGTTTTTACTTCAGCTGAAAATGGTGCAGAGAGAACCACAGCAGGAAAAACTAGCGTCTCCACCCACTATCCCACCTCAATTTAAAAACACAATGTGCAAATAAACTGATAACCCAGCACACCCCACTAAGTTTCAAACCCAATTCCTGCATGATTTAAACTTACTGATACAAATAATTTCTAATCTGAAATCAAAAGGAAAAGTGGAAAAGAAAAAGCATTTAAGTTTCATCCTGCGAAAAAGTTTCAGCAGATTTATACACATTTTTGTTAAAAGAACCTTTTCCTGAATCTGACTGCATGATCCCAAAATGTCTCTCCATCAATAGAGTTCCAGACTAGCACTGAGCAGATCAAATTCTGCAGATTTTTCTCTTATTGGGAATCAAATCTAGCTCTTGGGGGAAAAAACCAGTTTTGGACTACAAATTTCCATATCCTCTAGCTAGCATGGCCATTGGCTAAGCTGGCTGGGGGATTCTGTGAGTTGCTGTTCAAGCGAGCAACTTTCCCAGTGCTGATCAAGTTTGAATATATACATCTTAAAGAGGAAAGGGAGGTTCTGACACTTGTAAGACTATTACATCAAAGCATTCAAAGCTGAAGTATTTCCAAAATACCCACTCCCATGCGTTGGGAAATTACATTACCCATTTCAGAAAGACTACTTTCATGTTTTCAGTGTTTCCGGGTTTGATGCTTTTCCCCAATAAAATTTTGCATTTTTATGAACTTTACAAACTTATGGGTGAATACACTGCATCATCATAATGCAGAATAAGAAAAACTAGAAAATCTAATTGCAAACTACTGTTGCCATACCAATAAGGGCTGAGAAGGGGATAGCAACGTCTAACAGAGCTGCCAAATTAGGGAATATTCAGAAGCAAGAGAGGTAGGTATTAGCCACGCCACCCACAAATTAGAGGTTTGAATTTTCTGTTCAATTTTCTGTTCTTGGTTTGGCAGAAAAGGCTGCTTAAGAAGTTATGTTATTTAGAGCCAGATCTAGGAACCACCTGGCTCAATTTTATCTATTCTGAGGATGGAGGATTTTTTGTTTTGGCTATCCCAACTTTTTGGCATTTTTAACTCCCAGCAGCCCCACCCAAACACTGTCAATTGTAAAAGACTGAGAGTAGAAATCCAAAATACAGAGGATCAAGATTTTCTACTTATAGTTTACAATGAACAGCATTCAGAACATGCAGTGTTTGTTTTCCAATACAGTACTACTGAATCAGGAAACTTGTGCAAAATATGAATTTTGTCACTGAGCTATAGGATCTTTCTCACCTGGTGAAATAAGAGAGAACTCTGGACTATATATGTCAAGAGAGGAACTACTGCACTAAGTACAGCGTAATATGTAGGCTCTCATTAAATAGCCAACGGTCAGCTGGAGCCATGCAGGCAGTGGCCCGCAAATTCAGCACCAAGCGCATGCCTGGATTCCAAGCTCATCAGTAGTCAAACACTGGCACTTCAAGAGCGCAGATCAGCAGTAGTATTTTTAGCATGACTGCGAACTTTTTGCACTTCCAGCCAGCTCCCTGTGGATTTGTAGAGCTGAGTCATTATAGAAGCTTCCAAACTGCTGAGAACCAACAGTGCAGCTTGGTACTTGGCAGGGCCCATCCCTCACAGAACCCACAGGGCAGGGTCTTGAGAGAGAAAAAAGGCACCACAGCAATCTGAGTGCCGAGTATACTCCCAAAGTGCCAGCTGGTACATCAAGATAACAGAGTGAGGTGCCTAATGGAAATTTGACTTTTGACCTAACACCCTGTTTTCTGCTTACCAAAGCAGACTTCACAGAGCAATATCTTCTTTTACTGTACTAGGCACAGAACAGGCTGCCTACACTATTACTTTTCCAATTTTTTTTTGCCTTTTTACTTTTGAACACATAGTCCTCTTCCAAAATAGCCTCCTCCCCAAAATCTTATACAGAGGGTATTACTTCTCTGCTATCCCTTCAGCTTTATAAAGAGGCTAAAAGCCTTTACAACAGGCATGGGAAATCTTTCACTCTACAAATACTTTGGAATTTGACTTCCAAAAGTCCCAGCCAGCATGGTCAATGGCCAGGGATTCTGGGAATCCAAAATATCTGCAAGGCCAAATGTTCTTAATTCCTCCTTTACAAAGTGGAACCCAGAAGAGGATGAGACACACACCTTGCTACTTGCTGTTCAGACCACTTGAATAGTGTTTGAATATATGGCCTTCCATTCTAAGTGCAAAATTGCACTTGGCTTCAGAATTAGAATTTTTCTTCTTCTTGGTACACGGCTTTAACCCACAAAATATCAGGACACACACATCAGTTCAGGTTTGACAGAGAAATTCATGCAACTGCACCACAAGCCATGCAAGCAAATATGGGAGCCATACTGTTCCTCTAGATTCATTATCAGAGCCTTTGTCTCCTTCTGCCAGAGTATTTTTAGATTTAATACGGTTTTCTCTCATTTCCTGATACATAGGCTGGTAAGACTCCTAAGGGACCACTCAAGACTTCCATCTCCCATTTCAGTTCTTTTATGTCCTCTTCATGTACATTTAAGTAGGTGGCCACATGTATACTAGCTTGTTGATAGTAGAGATGGGACGGCTAATCATTTACATGCATATTCGCTTTTCCTCCAGTGAGCTCAAGGCAGTATATATTCTTCCCATTTTATCTTCACAACAATCCTGTGCAGTAGTCAGATTGAAAATGTGTGACTCACCCAAAATTACTCAGTGAGTTTCACAACTCAGTGAGGAATAAAATCTGGATCTCTCTATTCCCAATCTAATACTTTAACCACTACGCATCACACCAACACTTTAATTGGCTTTTTGGACAACAGGGTAAGGTCTAAGGAATCTCTGCAGAGGTGTTATTATCGCATAAGCTATCTGCTAAACTCTGACTACAAATTTGTCATCAATGGGCACTTTAGCAAATTTTAAAGAGTATGTGCCAGGGATGGGAAACTAGCCACTAGATTTTGTAGACTGCAACACTAGCAGCTCTAGCCAGCGTAGCCAATTGTGAGAAATGCTGGGACGGCCACATGATTTTTACCCTTGGTATATATAATAGTCCAGTGGGAGAGCCAGCATGGTAGAGTGGTTTGAACATTGGACTACGGCCCTGAAGATCAGGGTCTGACTCCCCACTTGGCCAAAGAAACCCATCGGGTGACTCCGTGCACATCATATACTCTCAGCCCCCAGAAAACCCCATGAAAGGTTCACTGTAAGTCAGAAACAACTTGAAGGCACACAACAGCAACAAATGCTCCTAATAAAAGCCCGAGGGCTTTTTGGTAGGGGTGGGTGGGGCTGGGCAGACTTAAAATGCAGCAAAGGGATAATTCACTGTGTCTGAAAAATTATTCACATATGCAGATAGTGTTTTTCCCTAGGCCACAGTATCTTATAAATAAAGCTTCAAACGCCAGTGGAGGAACAGGAGGAAATGCATCCACTTCTGCAATGTCATTACATCTCTAAACTCTACACATATGACTTAACGAAAACCATTAGCCAAGTGAATGATATTTAACATTTACAGTCAAACTGAAATGTATTTGCTCTCTGGGCAGCTTTTTTCCACAGACAGGGACATTGTTTGAACAAATTGAACATCTATTAGAAAGCCTCAAACTTGCTTTCTTCTGTTCACCAGAAAACTCATCTACAAGACAGTGATTTTGCAGTAATATCTTACAGCTAGTTGCCATTTGCACCACATAATGTACTCTAGCTATATCTTCCTGCACACTCATGAATACAATGGAGCCAAGTACAGCAGGCCTCTATTACAGAAATAGAAATGTAACACTCTTCTGTTCAGGCAGCTGCTTATAGTTATGAATTTTTATTCTGGCCTACAAAATAATGGTTTAGAGGAAGTCTGAGCATCCCTTTTTTTTTTCAACTTTGAGATAAGACAGCTGAGCATCTCCCTCTTCTTCTGAAGCCTTCCTCACTGCAGGCATACTGTCCAGAAGTTCTTGACAGTATGTTAAGCCCTTTTTCTAATACAATTCCTCCCTGGCTTTTATTATGTCTTTTTAATGGACTGTCAGGCACATACAGCCTACCACTTCATCCTACTGATCAACCAAGCACCACAGTCGTGCTTGCAAGGCCAGCCACAGCGGCAGCGAGCACAGCTGAGCAAGTGCCAATACTGCCCCACCTTAAGATGTCTGCACCACACTCTTGCCCCAACCTACTGCAACCATATTCAACTGCAAGACAAGCAGTAACAGTATTATAGGAGTTAATCAGGAGATCAAGCCTATTTTGTATTGCAGTTATAAGCAACTGCAGTTAAATGCAGTTAATGGCTGCACTTACAGGGTCTTATTTTAGAAATTAGATTCTACATCCTCTAGCAGGTTGCCAGAGGCATTTTGAGACCATCTGGTAAACTGGCACAGCTTAACCCATCAACTCCATGGCACTAACTAAGGGGATGCCAGCAGCAAGATCAAGTTAGGTGTGGAAGATGTATATCTACAGTCCCTGTAGAATGGCCTGCATCTGTAACTTTCGCAGGCCTACACATGTTTCTCTATGAGAAATGCAGGAAAATAAAGCATTCAGTGCTACACTCAAAGTGAAGATGATGAAAAAACTCCAGCAGTATGACTAGACTGCTGCAGTTTGTTTCCTCCTCTATTCTATGTGTAGGAAATAGCTGTAAGTTTTTCCTAAAGCTGTTCTTATACATGGGATTGCAGAGCCACCCAAAAGCTATTGGAAGATAACATGCTAATGCCCTGAACATCTGCAACAGACTAAACGGACCTGCAAAAATCCTGCCAAATCACATGCTGACATGTCAGGCCACTCAAAACAAGCATCTGTTAACTGCCATTCCCAATGAGGTTTTACAAGGTTGGATCATATGCTCCACATACATTATCTGCAATAGCTGCATTAGATGCAACTGTCTAGTCACTGTTGCCCGAGGAGTACTCCCTTGACTCAGCTGGGCTCCTCAAAGTTGCCTCTGCCTGAAGTGTCACAAACTGGCAGATCAACAGAGGAGATCAGTACTGGAAGGAACAGGTGCCAATGTCACCCTTCTGTTTTAGGCTAACCTTTGTTTCAAGGGAACAACTGATCCTAGGAATTTAGCACCATCACATCCCACTGAGAGTTACTATCCCAAACAAGTAGATATAGCCAGGTGCAATCCATTAACTTGCAAAAATAAACGATATTCTCCCTGCCCCTAAGGCCCTTGACCTGAGGAAAACTATCACCCATCTGCCTGGACGCATGGTTTATATAGCAAAGCCAGTGGCTCTATAGCACAGAATATGCAAGAGAACATCAGCTCATGGGCTGGGCTCCTCTATATGTGCGTATATGTCTATGCTACCTGCAGAGGGCAGCTTAAACCACTCTGGAGCCTCTTTGGCATTTGAAAAATAGGGGAAAAGACCCCAGCCCAGTTAAAGCCATATGCGTTACAATGCTATGTCACATAAACCTACTTTGGAGAGCATTGCTTTAAGTGCCCTGCTGAAGCATCACCCAAGAAACATTGCTCAGAGCAATTCTCCCCAACTCCCCCACCCACACTCCCACGTTAACTATTACTTTTCTCAACACAACATCAATCTTTGCAACTTATGTCACTACATTACCAGTGAGGACTAATTCCCAAAAACATCTTTCCTCTAAAGGTTTCACCTAGTTCCTTTGCTAATACAGTAGCCTCAAGGAAATAGGCAT
The DNA here is from genome assembly GCA_948472985.1 of Iguana delicatissima. Classification (NCBI taxonomy): domain Eukaryota; kingdom Metazoa; phylum Chordata; class Lepidosauria; order Squamata; family Iguanidae; genus Iguana; species Iguana delicatissima. The sequence continues at coordinate 1,063,929 of CAOKZL010000565.1, read as the reverse complement.
TTAATTTTTTTTTTTTTTTAACAAAGAACAGCTTAAGAAAGAAGGTGTTAGGAGCCATCAGAATCCGCTATGTTGCCCGGAACAGCTCCTGGTGACAAAGCTGTAAAAAGCCAATCCAGCAACTGTTGCTGTGCGTCAGCAGAGTCACACTCACCAGACTGCGTGTTAGGCTGGGCTGCAGCATCGGAGTCCTGGGTGCTCCACGGCCTGTCCCACCCTGGCAGGTTAAGAGACTGCAGTCCAAGGCACAGGTCATTGGTGTCTGGGAGGCCACGGGGAGACTCCTGTGCAGAAGGTGGGAAGAGCATTCTGCTTGCTGCCGATCCCTCCGAGTCCTGGAAGTCTGCTCGGTCAGGAAGGAGGAAAAAAAAGCCACATAAACACAGACGCACTTGGAGGAGAGTTCAGGAGTTTCCCAGACCACACCGTGCTCAGTCAGGAGCTCTTATTCCTATAGCTAGTGATTTACAGGCAGACAGGAGGAAAGGAGGACCATCTGGCCTGCAACCAGACCCATCTCCACCCTCTCTATCCCGCCTGCACTACTGACTGGGCCAGCATGTGACCAGGCTGCTGATGCTTACCGTGCTGCCAGAGACGTCACTCGGCCATGCAATACAACCACATCTTCGCTTACAGGATAGAGGTGGAGGGCAAGTCTGCCCATGGGAGGCAAGACAGTATGCAGGAGGAAGAGAGGAGGTGCAGCCACAGGCAGCCAGGGGAACACACTTAAACAGGGAGCTTTTGCTTAGCTAGCAGCAGCACAGGGAGGCGGCTAGAGGCAGCCATCCCCTCGGCAGTAGCTACAGCAGAGCGGCAGCGGCAGCAGCAACACAGAGAAACGGAGAGAGACTGTTGGCTTGATGCTATCCGGCTCTCCTGGCCCCTCCCACCTACCCTCTCCACCCACAAAACCCAAAAAACCCTTTCGCCCTGGAATGTTTCCAGCTGCTGGCGCAAGCCCTGGAAGCAGCAAAATGCAAAGCTTCACAATTCTGCTGGCATAATCTGTTTGCTTTAAACTTGGCTACTGTGCTCTCACAGGCTCTGCATTGTTTACCACAATGGATAACCTTCAAAAGAAAGAAAAGCAGTGGATCCTGAACTATGTTGGGAAGTACACGCACGCGTGTGGGTTTAGGCAAGCATACTTGAGCGGAGGGGGAGTTAAAACCAGTTATCTAATGGGTATGGTGATAATTAGGAAGCCAGTAGGCAAAACACTTTTTCTTTCTTTCCTTTTTTATGAGAAAACCACAGGTATCTCACTCATAGGAAAAACTATCATTAGAAAACTATGAAATTCTTGGGACCACCAGAGGTTGACAGGTGACTTGAAGGTATGAACGTGCATAACACGCAAGTGGCCCTCTATCTCAAAACACTGAAAAATAAACGCCTCCATATAATATATAAAGAAACAGACATACAGACAAAAATGTACAGAGCATTTTCCTAATTGTGAAATTCCAGCATAACGCAGAGAACAGGGTGGGAACTGATCAGAAAACTGTTGTCTCCTTTTTGTGCTACAGTCACAAGAGATTTTAGTTTTGGCACTGTGCTCCTACCTCACATAATACACTGTAATGAGCAGCTCCTGTCCAGGTCATGGATGGACACGTGGGCTTTTCATCATAGGTTTTGTCTTCCAGATTTAAGGGATGGGACACTAAACATTCTTAAAAATTTTTACAGAAGCATATGACATGAAGTCAGGAATAACTTTGTGGGAGAAGACCTACTCTTTAACTTTCAGCAACTGATATCAGAGGGAAGAATGAGAAATCTTTACTTCAATACTTAGCAAGCATCTTAACAGCTAAAGTATTCTTCACCCCATTTAATGTATAAACATACCTTGTGTGGCACTACAACCACAACTAGATTTTTTTTAAAAAAACTGAGCTTTTTTTGTTTAGTGTTTTTATTTCAGGTGGGGGATATCCCTAGAATGCTAAATGAAAGTTGTCGGACCAAATGCAGAGTTTTCCACATCACTTGCGGTACAAACTCTGTGCGAGGAATGCAATTAATCCCAAAGGGAACAGGGAATCCTGAGAGGGGGCAGCAGGTTACATCACCCCTTCTATTCAAAATGTCCCCAAACCTCCTAGATAAGCCATGGCTCCACTATGACAATGCTTACAGGCCTATCATCTGGACTTGGAAAGAAGTAATGAAGAAATGGCAGCTCCTTCTAATGTTTGCCTGTGAGTATCTTTATCTCAGAAATTGCTTGCAGCATTCTTCTCTGAATGAGAGAATACTACTCACTGCATCACCCTCACTGCCACTGAAACGGTATGCAATATGCCCCATTCAAATGCAAGAATCTCTTGCGTTTGCCTCTGTTTCTTGTTGTGTGCCTTCAAGGTGTTTCCAACATATGACAACCCTAAGGTGAAGCGATTATGTGGCTTCCTTGGCAAGATTTATTCAGAGGGGCTTCGCCTGTGCCTTTCTGAGGCTGACAGAGCGTCACTTTCTCAAGGTCACTCAGTGGGCATCCACAGGCGAGCAGGGACTCTGGTCTCCAAAGTCTTAGTCAAACACAAACCATAACAGCTCACCATTCTAAGTGGTAGAAGAGTTATGGATCCTAAATTTAGGAGGAAATGGGAGCGATTTAAAAAGGACATGCTTAATAAAGACTTAATGCTTCTCAGCATTCTACCACCCTGAATGCTGTTTTTTGCATATTACTAGCACCCCATATTATCTAATTGTTGTTGTGTGCCTTCAAGTCATTTCTGACTTACAGTAATCCTACGGTGAATCTATCAAGGGTTTTCTTGGCATCATTTGTTGAGAGGGGTTTTGCCAGTGTCTTCCTCTTGAGGCTAGAGTGTGACTTGCCTGAAGTGACCCAGTGGGTTTCCATGGCTGAGCAGGGATTCAACCCTTCGTCTTGAGAGTCCAGTGCTCAAACCACTCCAGCACATGCTCCAGCCCTTCCCTTCCTTCCACACAATTATCCTTGGCTGGTCCTCTGAACAACTGGCCTTTAGTGTAAAGGTAGAATAAAGTGTTTGTTTCAACAGTGGAGGGCCACTGAAAGCCAAAGTTCTCACATGCCCTTGAAGGGCTGTGAAATCCATATGGCTTGTCATGCCTATAGAATCTGGAACTTCACTTGATTGGCCCACATAATAAATAATCAATGAGAGGGAGGAACCTTTAAGATGCAGCAACTATCAGGTCATTCACTGGGTTTCCACAGCTGAGTTTGAATCTGGTCTCCTGGATTCTTAGTCCAACACTCAACCTACTACATCACTTTGGCTCTCTTATTACCAGTGTAACGTATAAAATCAACTTTCAAGCTCTTCATATTCTTATATCTGTGGTTTTCTTAATAAATGGCAAGCAATGCTCCTCATTATCATGATCTGATGTGTAAGACTCCAAAGACTGGACTATGGACATGATGTTGTGTTTGCAGCAGTTCCATGCAAATATGGGAGGGGAAAAAACCTCACAGAATGCAAAACAGAGCACAAGAAAGAACTGCAGCATGCAGTAAGAAAGAAGCACTAAGAAAGGAACAGTGTTATGGTTGCTAAGATATGTTTGAATGTGTGGGCACTGTCTGTGAATTCTCAGAGCCAGAGGGATTGCTGAATAACATTTCTAGGAGTCCTGGGGAGTGCCCTACATCCCATGGTAACAGAATTAGACAAACTGCAAAGAATTAATAGGGTTCTCTCTTTTCTTTTTCTGATAACCAACCAAATCATCTTAACAGCCTCCACAGTGTGATCCTTTGCAAATCTTACTCAGAAGTTCCATTGAAATTTCTGTCATACCTGTGAAAGGACAAAAATGGAATGCACTCCTGGATGAGTGTGCAGTAAACTACAAGCTACCCTTGAGGCAGACATCTCTTCAGTTCTCTCTGTGCACAATGTAGAGCAGTGGTTCTCAACCTGTGGGTCCCCAGATGTTCGTGGACTTCAGCTCCCAGAAGCCCCAGCCACTATGGTCAATGCTCAGGGCTTCTGGGAGCTGAAGTCCACAAACATCTGGGGACCCACAGGTTGAGAACCACTGATGTAGAGGCACACTTCAGAAACAGCAAGGGTGATATGTGCTCATTATTATAGCTATATATAGCAGAGCTGCATCAAGCTCTTTCTTAGAATGCTTTCGGTGAGTAAATACTTCCTTAGAATAACAACCAGAGGAAAATTTGGGAAGTATTTGGGAATACATTTTCAGTGGATATTATCTGTGGAGCTAGTAGCCACATGAGTTTGTTGCAACTAAGACTACAAGGAGTTCTGTGGCATATTAATGCCCCTGCCGCTGAAGCATTTATAGAAGTAGCTGCCTACTCCAATATAATACATGCATACAATCAAGTGAGCTACAGTCCATAAAAACACGTGCCAAAGAAAGCTGTTACTCCTTAAGGTGCCACTAGATTATTTGTAATACTCATGCACACTCACTTAACCTGATCCTCCTTTGAGTTGATTGTTTTCTTTAATCCCAGCTCCTATTACACATTAACACTATTCTAAAAGTAAGGATCCTATCACTCTACACTGTTCTATTACTATTATTCCACTTTCACTGCCTTGGCAACATTCTGTGGAATTCTGAGGTTTGTAGTCTAGTGAGGCCCAAGAGCTCCCTGGGTAGAATTCTAAATGCCCCTCCCTAAACTTCTAATCCCAGAAATCCACAGGATGGAACCACAGCAACTAAAGTGGAATAGCAGCACTATAAAAATATAGTATGACAGTGCCCTTAATCTTTCTTTTTCACAGCTATTTTTCTCCTAGCTGTTCAAGACCTTTAGAGAAATTCAATGCATGTTTTTGGAATGGAGATTTAAGCCACTGAATGTTTCATCATTTGGGGAAGTTTGGGGTTTTGCACTGTTGACCCATCAAGCAGGCTTTCATCCAAGCAGTTACTACAAGTGCTTTAAGATAAAAACTGAAGACATCTAAAGAAGAAAGGAGTCCTTTTAAAACACGTATGTAGAGGGAGGAAAAAAAGATGTAGACAGGAGAGTCAAAAGGTAATGAAATGTTAGAGAAAATTAAGGAGAGTCAGTGTCATGTAGTGGTTTGAGTATTGGACTAGGACTCCAAGAGACTAGAATTTGAAGCCCTGCTCAGCCATGAAAATCCAATGAGTAGCATTGGCAGGTCATACTCTCTCAGCCTCAGAGGAAGGCAAAATCCCTCTGAACAAATCTAGCCGATGAAAATCTGCTGCAAGTCCACCTTAGGGTCACCACAGGTTGGAAACTATTTGAAGGCATACAACAACAGCCACAAAAGTAGTGATAATTAAAGGTTAAATGTATAAATATCAATCATTCACAATAGCAATAGTTGGGACTAGAAAAAACATCCTAGTATCGCAGGAGTTGATTAATACCTGTAGTGAGACAAAAAAACAATTGTCAATTGGCATTGCTTCCTGCACTAGTTACCAATTCATGACCTAAGAAATCTTACTGCCTCCACACCGATTAATCTGCCTGACTAACAGTATCTTGAGCCCTACTCCAAGTTTTGCCATTTGTTGGTGTACAACAGGTGAACATCAGGTGAAAATAATGGGAGGGGAAGAGCTTTCTATGGCACCATGAAATTAGAATACCCTGCTCAAAAAATATGCCTGGTCACAAGAATTCTCCAACAGTATGTGCTTTTGGAAAATAGACAAAAAAAATTTTTACGGTCACTTTTAAATATTGACTCAATACCTAAACATCTGCATTGACTCAATGAAGAAAGCCTGAGCTCTGAGTTTGCAAAAACTGATTAGGGTTGCTAAAAAGAGGATCTCATAGAGGCCTCTCATTTACAGGACTGCCACTAAGTCAAAGCCAAATTGACAACACGTAACAAACCTTTAAGTACCATATTCTGAATTCTGTCTGCTTCTACCTAAAATAATTATTTTTCTGCACGGTGTAATTTCAACCTGTTAAATTTGGTCAATTTGTCAGCTTGGCCTCCCTTTTTAAAAAAAACCAGAAAGACAGGGAACAAATGTTCATAGAAATTCCAAGAATACATAAAAGATCAATCATGCTGGTAAAAATAAGCAGATGTTTATACATCTCACGGATAAAGAAAAAGCTGATTTTAGTAAATATAGCAATCCTACTACAGGCATCTTACTGGTTACTGAATCCAGATGATCACTGCTGAAATGTGCAGTTCTATACTATCAGAAGACTCAGGTTTTGATACTAGTAAGAATCTTGAACAGCTGTAGATTCTGGGTTGTCATAAGAGGGCAGTTAATTGTATATTATTTGTATTTTTTATTGTATTTTTCCTGTCAGAGACACAAGAGATATTTATCGAATTTTCTGCCTAATGTACCAAAATAACATGGTTGGGTTTTGGCTACTATACACCTTGATATGAGGCTTGGAGGAAGGCATTATTTGCTGCTCTGTCCAGAAAGCCAGTGCAGAATTAGAGACATAGCCACTATACTGCCTGCCATTCTAAATCAACATGATTACAGCTAGCAATGGTAGAAGCCACTTAAGATATCAAATCTTTTTAGGAGTGCTAAGTGTAGGCTGGCACAGCAGGCCCAAATCCAAAGGCAAAACTGAACCAACAGTTTTCCTTATATCCCTGAAATTTTATTACTAGGAAATGAGACTGCATGGAATATTTAAAAATAAAAAGAGAAACACCATGGTTTGCAGCAACCTGTGCCAACCTGGCAGCAACCAGATGTGTTGGATTACAAGGCTTGTAATTCTACAGACAGCACTGCATACCATAAAATGGCTGAAGGATTATGGAAATTTTAGCCCCAACCATCTGGAGGGCACCAGGCTAGAGAATGTTGATTTAGAGGTTAGTTTTGTACTAGCACTGGAGGAGGGCCCTAAATACCTAAACAGCACCAGATCCTATCTGATCTTGGAAGCTAAGCAAGGTCAGCCTTTGTTAGTATTTGGATGGAAATTTGCCAAGAAACGCCAGGTGCCGTAGGCTATATCTCGGAGGAAGGAATAGGCAAAACCACCTCTTCAGTGTTTCTTGCAATTCTAGTCTCCCAAAGTCCTCTTCTAATGCTCAAATCACTACATCACGCTGGCTCTTATACATACATGTAATAGAACAGAATCACAAAATGAAGAGTCTCATGATATGTTAATAACTGTTGTTTTTGTTGCAGCATAAGCATATTCATTTGATTCAGACTATTAACATAGGATGTTGAATGTGGAATAATAGCGCTGTAACAGTCTAATGTGGAAATGGCCATTGCCTTTCAGGCAGAGAGCTGAGACAGTTGAGCAGCTATGTCTCTGTACTGTAATATGAACATGATCAACTATTATATGGGACGTGGCAGGTTACCTCTTAACACAGCCCACCCTAAGGGGCTTTTGCAAGCAAACATTAGGTATGCTGAGGAAAGGCACAGTTAAGACATGTGACAAGCACACATACCTACAACCTCTTCTGCTGACTGTTAGACAGTAGTTTTGATGAAGCAATGATACACATTTCATAGCTTCAAGGACAAAGACTACCACATCTTATCCCACTGGTCTTTCACACTAGATGTCTGCAACAACTCTGGGGGAGAGACTCCTTTAATGATCAGTCAGGAAACTGTACAAAAACACTCCCACTCTAAAAAGCTATCACAAGGTGGACAGTATGTTCAGCTGTAGCAGCCTGCTGCAGAAGCTTCAACAGCTTAGCCTCCATCCACCCACTCTCTTGCTCAAAAGCACAGTGCAAAGCAGACATTCATATAAGCGTTCACAAGCACAGGACCAGATGGTAGTCCCCAGGTGTCTGAAAGGGATCAAATGATGTTGCTAAAATAGTACTGGATGCAGGACTGTAAATCCTCCAGGAAGCTTATGGTAGAGGAAGCAGCTCCATTGGGATAAACAATTAGTATGACTGGAAGTAGTGGACATGGATAGGACAATAAATTTCACCTAAGATGTGCCCACACATTTGATTAGATGGCCTGAACAGGATCAGTTAAAGTGTTTTAGTTATAAGGAAGGCTTACAGTCATCATTCTACCTGCAAAAGTAATCTGCTTAATCATGCAAAGAGCCTTCTTAATTTAAATTTGCATTTAATCTTTTGAATTTAAGTTTCACTGCAGTAGTCTATGGAGATGACTAAGAAGCACAGATTTCAAAGTCAAGACTACAGTAAAGTCACAGCTGTACTTTAAGCGCTCCAGCTCAAGCCACCTGATAGCAGTGGCTTCAGTTTAATTTAAAAGAAAAACTTTTTAATCTTAAGGTCACAAACTTGCACAGAAATGGCTGAGTAGGCAACTAGCCTGGGAATTTACCGCCACTTACATGACAGTACACTTTGGATTTATGAAAGTAGAATTATACCAGCATTTCCTACTATAGAAAACATCACTCCCCAGTTAAAGTCATATGTTTCAAGGTCACATTGGACCTAAGAGCAAATCTATACACCTCCAGTCTGCTATGCAATGAGTACTCTGCCACAGGGGTCAAGGCACTGGTGCGTATTCCATTCATCCAAGAATTATGCAAGGTGTTATATCCTCAGATACATCTATGCAAGAGCTTCTAACATATGCTTTTCACTTTCTGGCAGTTTTCCTTCTATGAAATAATAATTTCCTAGCATACGAACACTACCGACTCCTGAGCTATGGAACTGCTCTTGTTCTCTAGCAGAAAGGACCAAACTGGTATACTACGGAATCTGAAGGATACTGATCATGAGCGGTATCATTCCCACCATCCACCAACTGTTTCTCCTTTATGGTCATATTTTGCTACATGCTTTGAAGTTCACATGCACGGAGTCAATGAAAAAAAAGGCCATCTGGAAAACTCCAAGCAGATTTTACTTATTACAAGGAAGGTTCCTGCAAGGAAACCAAAGAACAAACATTCTTAATAGTTTAAAAACAACACCAGCTGCATAAATTACCTGGCAGTAGTTCCCTTCTCTCTTTTGTGATGGGTGTTGTGCAGACTCCACTGAAATCAAGCGAGTTATCCAACATGGCGTTTATTCGACGGAAAATATCTGCATTGCTGCACGTGGTAAGAGCTGGAACATCGGAGTTGTCCCAGCAATCTTTTGCTGTCCTTCCAATTCCTTCCTTCTGGTAAGAAAGGGGACAATTTTAGCAACAGAGCATGCAAGTTAAGTTGTGTATCTTCTAGTTATTTCTGACTTATGGCGACCCTATCATGGTATTTTCTTGGCACAATCTGTTCAGGAGGTTGCCCTTGCCTTCTTCTGAGGATGAAAGAGTTTGACCTGCCTTGTGTCACCCAGAAGGTTTCCTTGGCTGAGCAAGGATCCGAGCCATGGTCTTCAGTGTCCTAGTCCAATACTCAAAACCACTACACCATGCTGGTCTTTGCAAGTTAAGCTAAATGCTACTTAAGCACACTTTGAAAGCTTTCAAAGGAGAAAGAGATAGACAACAGCTTGGGAACCTTTGTATTCCACACAGGGTAATACATCAAATATTTAACATACCCTTACCATCCCCCATTAAAGTGGGCAGTTACGAGTGTTTTCACAAGCCTAAGACAGCCTGGAATACATCACTTGCAAATGGTGATGCACACAGGAAATAGGAGATGAATTTACATCCCTGTCCATGTGGTCTCTGGGGGCCGATTACCAAAATGATTCCAGCATCTTCTACACTACAGGGCCTCCAAGTGACTTAATGCACTGAGAAAGAAACAAACTTTAGCAATACCGCTCCAATCTTGCACTCCACTAACAGCCTGCATGCCAGCTTCTGAACTTTGACACAACAGTCTCTGCAATTTTCTGCAACCATGAGGACTGGAATGTATACTCAAAGCAGGTGATTCAAAAATGCTAAAACCTTCAGTTGGTCCAAAGAATGTACATTCTAGTTTATGTCAAGATGCACATACAGCATTGTAGTTATTACCTGCTTATCATCCACAAGCACTAGCAAGGGAGAGATCTGAAAACACTACATTCTTGACAGTATTTGTATTGTCACAGTACACAGCAGGAATAGTCCACTACAACAGCTACCAAAAATTACTGAATGAATTACCACCAATCCACACAAGGCAGCTAAAGTCCTCACAACGAGAAGGAGTAGCCTAACCATACCACTGCTCCATTCTGCTAAGGCATCCTTGATGCTGTAGTGCATGAAGTTAAATGCCAACAATGAAAAACTGCAGGTAATCCAACAGCAGCCACATCTGGCATAAAAAAATAAATCAGTAAGGCAGCTTTCTGCCTTTCCCCGCAGCTGGATACTGCAGACTACTTGCTTCTGCTCCTCTCTTCCCTTTTATACAGGTAGGTAAAATTAACAAAAAAGTACAGTTCACTGTGATGTCTGAAAATATAGTTAAGTGCACCCAAACAAACTATGATTTGTTACAATATGAAAGAAAGGAGGGGGAAATGAATAGGAAGAGTAAGCCAGGAAATCTGACTATGTGTGGAAGCAGGCAGTTGTCTCCTAGAATCACAGAATCTCGTTAATTCTCACATTTGTTTTTGGCTCCAAGATGACTAAACATTCTAAAAGCTTTTCAGGGTGGAGATCTTTCGGCAGTCCAGATGTCCCAGCCTACAATTCCAACAATCCCTTACTAATGGTCACGCTGCCTGGAAACTCTGGGAAATGCAGCCAAAACATTAAGCGAGCCAAAGATTCCCCACACCTGCTTTGTAAAGTCCTTAACAGCAGATGAGAGCAGGACTGTTACACTGGGACACTGCCAAGGTGGTGATACCTCAAACTTCATTTAATAGCACAGTTTGGTCATGATCAAAAAACTGTAGAAAATTATGGAGCCAAAAACACAAGGTGAGAAATGGCTGTAAATCGAATAACCAAAATGATCTAAGGATAGCAGATAGCAATCCTTAAAGACATTAATAGCATTTTCTTCAGTCCCTGTTGATATTTCACAAGGTAATCACTCCTAAGAACAAGAGTAACTCATGAAAGCCAGGTGTCAACAATTTTGTCCTCAGCCTAATCAGAGTGCATTCCGCACTCTTCAGGCAGGTGGAACAACGAGAGAAAGGGAACAGGGAAGAACTTCAGCAGAACTGTGTCAGGAGACACTACTCCCACAGAGCTTATGTGAACCCAACTTTTTTTTTTTTTTAATTAGAGCTGGCAAGAAAGAGAACTGGTGTTGGGAGCATCAATAAAAACAAAATCCTACCTGTACAGTTTTTAAAAGATCCAGTATTCACAAACAGGACTCTGTGCTTTTATTTATTTTAAACAAACGCCTTCCTACTAGTGTACGTAAGCTGCTCTATGGTTTAATGTTCCATCATTATGCAAACTTTGCACAAAATCGGAGTCCTGATGACATCAGACACTAATTTATTACGGTGTAATTTTTCAGCTCTTATATGTAAGCATTCAAAATTTAAAATGTAGAACTATTGCAACTACTTAAATGTGCTAATAATCCCAGTACTTCAAACATGCTCCAAACATTAGGTATAAGCAGCCTTCCCCAATTTAATAACTATGATTTATTTTTTGACTGTAACTCCCAGCAGCTCCAGCAAGCATGGCCAATGGCTGGTGTGATTATAGTTGTTGTAATCAACCTCTGGAAGGTGGATGGGGAAACATGACACAGAAAAACACAGTGGTTTACTACCAAGGCAAGTGCAAGGACATACCACAAGCATTCTGATTTTTCACCTGATCCTAAAAACAGCCAGCAATTAAACATCTTAAGTTTGTTTTTACTTTTTCCCAGTCCAGGACATTTTTTTAATATAACTATCTTTTATTACACTTACAACCCACTGCTCTGCCAATAAGCTGAAGGCATCTTATGTAATTGACATTAAATGAAATAAATCAATTAAGCCATCACCCATCCAAACAGGAATCAGTACCACTCAGAATTTTCATGTCTGGTTCTTAATTTGTAGGGGTCAAAGATTGTCTCACACAGAAAAACCTAGGTATGATGGGGTAAAGGATATTAAAAGTACCATAGGATTTCCCTGGAACATGAAACTCTACCTTTCTTCACAAATTGAAACACAGACCCCCCCAAGGTCTTAAAACCACTGCAAGTATTCCAGCCACTCAAGTTTTCCTCTTTGTTTGGTATCCAACACCCATATTACACTACAAAATCCATCCTATGGAATCCTAGCATTTGTAGTTTTCATAAGGTATTTATCCTTCTCTATCAGAGAACTCTGACGCTTCACTTATTGTTGTGTGCCTTTAAGTCCTTTCCAACTTACAGCAATCCACAAGATTTTCTGGGGTTGTGTGTGACATTCACAAGGTCACCCTGTGGTTTCCATGGCCAAGGAGAAAATGAAAGCCTGGTCTCAAGGGTCACGGTCCAAGACTACACCACGCTGCCTCCCCTCTGATGCTTCACCGTACTACAAATGCTAGGATTCTGTAGGATGGAGCCACAGCAGTTAAAGGTGTAGCAAACGGCTATACTTTTGCACTGGGATACAGCATCAGAAGCTGGGAATGCAAGGCACTCTTTACAAAGAATTTAGTGTTTTGGTTGAAGTCCAACTTTTTTCTAAGTCTTAGAAGCAAAGATCTGAAATGAAGTGGGACACTAAAGAGAGTAAGCTCCTGCCCCAGTCCAATGCAGAAATACAGCAAAATGTCCCCAATCTAGCATTCTCAGATACTGTCGGTCATCTCCCAGAAACCTCAAAAATGACTTATGGTGAGGAATTATGGGACTTGTAGTTGAATAACACTGCGGCCCCAAGGTTAGGGACCACTTTGCTAGATTTCCCATACCGAGTCCTCAGGAAACTAATTATTTTACTTGCGAGTAACCCTCGGAGTCTTATTTTGCTGTCCAGCATCAACTATAACAGAGGTCTCAGGATGCAAAGATCATAAGCCCTTACATACTACACAAGTTACAGCACTATGATTCTGCTTTAACTCGCATTGCTCCATCTCATGGAATGCTGGGTTTTGTAGTCTGGTGAGGCTCCACAGCTAGCTGCCTGGAAAAGCCATCTGCCTCTCCCCAAACTACAAATCTCAGAATTCCATAGGATGCAGCCATGGCAGTTAAAGAGGAATCAAAGTGCTATAATTATGTGGTGTGAAAGCATTCCGTGCAGTGGCGGCTGGGTAAGCGAAGATGCTAACAGGTTCCCAGTCTTGCCTGTGCCAAGTCTGAAATGCCAGGGTGCACAGTCCTCTCCTCCTTCCAAGGGCCACCACCTCCAAAGTAGCACCCATCCACCTAACCAGTCTAACCATTGGACTAGAACTCTGGAAACCTGGGTTCAAAGCCCACTGGGTGAGTCACACTCTCTCAGCCTCAGAGGGAGGCAAATCTGCTCTGACCAAATCTTGCCAAGTCAAGACCCTGACAACTTCATCTTAGCCTCGCCCTGGCTCTGAAATAGCTTGAAGACGCACAACACCAAACCTAAACAGCAGTGCATTTCACAACAACCTCTGGGGATATCAGTTCGGAATAAGCTAAATCTCAAGGGGAAAACACACACCTTCTTCTACACCTCCTGGAAAGCATCTACCTACACTCTCCTCCCCCGGAGACTTTTAGAAAACCACCCAAACTAATTGAAAGCAGTGCCTTAGAGGCACAGCAGCAATAAAAGCCACCATTTTCTTTTTTGCTGGTGTTTTAACATTTCATAACAACAACATAAAGTTTGAAAATTAGGAGGAGCAACAGGGATCAGAACGCGAAGGGGGAAATTGGGATTGAGGGGGGAAGAAAAACAAGTTTGGCGCTGCAGTACGCTAAAAAAGGGGGACAGACTCCGCCCCCACACCCCTTTTGCAGACTGGATTGAAAACAAATGCCTGTTTTGTAAAGGTTGCAAGTTGGAGTTACGAGCAGAGTAACGGTTTGTAAAGAAACAAAACTCCGGGTTCACTCCGTTACTGCAAAAAAAAAACAGACGGCGAGCGAACTTGGCAAGGACCTTCCCTACGTGCAAGAATAGGTAGGTGTACGGTCCACAAATAAAAATTATCTCCAAAGGTAACCGTGTGTGTGTGTATATTTATATCTCATTTACACACGTGTTTGAGGGTAAGGAGTGGGTCGACTTCTCCATTCGACCCACGGCTGAAACCCAACCGCTCGAAGGGCGGCCCGAAAATAAAAGGACTCCGAAAGAAAACGCCCCAATGAGGAAAATCAAAAGAACCCGCGCGCAGCTTGGGAGAACGTGAGAAAGGCGCAACACGTGAAGTCGCGCCACGCCCTCACTGCGCCTGAGGCGGCGCAGAAGGGGCGCCTCGAGCCGCCTCCTCCCGCCCCGGACCCCCTCCCTGCGAGGGCTGGGGGGCTCCTTGGTTTATGTCCCCTCCCGTCTTGGGGGTCGAAGCGCCTTCGGGTTTTCCTTTCCTCCCGGCCTCGACTCACCAGGGCCGGAAAAGCCATTTCGAACGATCCCTCCGCAAATCCCGCACGAGGCCCCGGCGCGGGAGATTTTATAGCGGCGCCTCCGCACGCGGCGCCGGCTTCCCTCCCTTCGCCGGGGGCCGTCGCTGAAATGCAAAGCAGCCGCGGCCGCCCGAGAGGAGGCAGGCAGCAGAGGGGCGGTCGGGGCGAAGACTTCGCAGACGGCCCCTTGCAGGGAAGGCCCTTAAAATGGGGCGGGTTTCTCCCGCCTCCCCGCCCGGCCCGACCCCCAACCGTGGTTGGAGGGGGTAATTTTAAGCACGTGCGTCCCCAAAAACAGAGTGGGGGGAGCAAGGGGTGGGTGCTCTTTGGCCGTTTCCGCACTAGGCCGTTCTAGCGCTATTATTCCGCTTTCAAGCTCTTATGCAATCCTGGGGTTTGCGGTTTAGGCAGGGGCCTTTAGAATTCCCAGCCAGATTGCTCTTTGGCCTCAGCAAACTACAAATCCCAGAACTCCGCAGGAGGTTGAAAGTGGAACAGTAGGACTAATGTGGAAATGGCTATTGTTCAAAAGCCCAAAGCTAAGTGCACGATGGTGGTAGAACACTGAAAAGAGATGCTCAGCTGTTTGTTAAATACTTTCTATAATCAAACACTAATTTTCACCATGTTCCTTTGACCCATTCATAATTCATTTATATATTCTATGTTGCTTTTATTTATCCATATATTTTGTATTTAGACATACGTTTAAATTGGCATTAAATAGTCATCAAAGAAAGAACAAAAGAACCAGCACTTGACAATATAGCTGTAAATAACTCACTCCATCATCACAGGTTTTACACCTTAGCATTTTATTTGTTTATTTGAAGAGTTATTAACTGGTATCTCAAAGTCAGCTCCATGCTGCTGGGGAAATAATGAGGTGGTGTGCAGTTGCCTGTCTCAGGTGGCAGATTTTGGCATACCGTAATTAAAGGGCAGCAAACTCAATCATTATGCTTATTATCATATATATTTACCAGTACAGAGTGGTGCAGCCTTTGGATTTTCTGCAGAGATGCTCACTAGGACTTCCAAATATCCACTTTTTTTTCCTTCCAGAAATTACTATGTGCTTATTTTTGAAGTGTGAGTTTCTGACGCTGTTTCCACACGATACTGTTATAGTGCTATTATTCCACTTCCAACATCATACGGAATCCTGGAGTTTGCCGTTTAGGGAGGGGCATTTAGAATTCTCAGCCAGAGAGCTCTTTGGCCTCAGGAAACTACAAACCCCAGAATGCCAGAATGGATGTTGACAGCGGAATGATAACACTATAACAGTGTGGTGTGGAAATGGCCTGAGACATCCCAATTGAATTTCACACTGCCTGTGCTGGCAGGGGGTAATGGGGGTAGTAGTCCAGCTTCTTTAAGTGGCCTGGGAAGGCTGCTCTACGCAGCACTTCTTAAGCTATGTAATGTGGAAGACCAGCACTTTAAATCCCAGTGTGCCATGGAGTGGTTTGAGTGTTAGACTAGGACTCTGGGAGAGCAGGGCATGAATTCCTGTTCAGCCGGGGAAACCCACTAGCTGACCTTGGGAAAGTCATCGGCTATTTCCGCACTAGACTGTTATAGCGCTATCATCCCACTTTCAACATCCTATGGATCCTGGGGTTTGCAGTTTAGGTTGGGCCGCCCGGCCCCTCCCTAAACTGCAAACCTCAGGATTCCATCATAGGATGTTGAAAGTGGGATGATAGCCCTATAACAGTCTAGTGCAGAAATGGCCTCCCTCCCTCTGCCTTAGAGGAAAGCAATGACAAACCTCCCTCCAGTTGCCCTAGGACCACTGTAACCAACATGAAAGCACGCAGCATCCATGGAATGGTACCATACAGTATTTGTGTCACATTATTACTGCTTTCACACAATTTCCTGGAAACTTACCACTGACCAGCCATAGACCAAGATCAGTCTGCAGACCAACACTTTGAATAATGCTGCTCCATATGTTAAGTTCTGAAGCAACTTTTACCAGTTTTAAAAAATCATAGAAATATGCATAATAATGGTACGAACTATTAAGATACTATTTAATATTTCTTTTTTGCTTAAATGGTGATAGAAATTAGTATAAAAATCAAAGTTAAAGTGACGATGAGATAAACAACCCATATTATAATGAAACATATGATAATAAAGAAAAGTCCTTTGAGCATTAAAAAAAAAATTGCTCCATGCTGTACAGATTTCAGAGTTAAAAAAAATCAAAAGTACAGTCCAAAGTTATAGAAGAGACTAACAACTGCTTATGAATCACAGACTGTTTCCACCCTACACTGTTATTGTACTATTATTCCACTTTAAATATCTTGTGGAATTCTGGAGTTTGTAGTTTACAGAGGCTAAAGAGCTCTTTGGCTGAGAATTCTAAATGCCTGTCCCAAAACTGCAAACCTCAGCATTTCATAAGATGTTGAAACTGGAATAATAGCACTATAATGGTGTACTGCAGAAATGGCCATAGCTACCAAAATATTAACATGTCCTCTGTTTTCTATGGGAGAAATTTTTATTTCCTAAAAGCCACTTTATTTAAGCATTTGGCAACTGACTGAGGCAGAGGCTTCAGAGATGGAGCTGTACTTCTTTTAACCCTGGATGTGTTTTTCAAATTATTTTCAGTTGGTTGTTGCTTTAATGTCATAATCTACTTCATCATATTTCAACACTATAACTTACCTGTCGCATCATCTTTTTAATTGTGTTCTGACCTGCCTTTGGTCCCACGATCAAGAAAAAGGTAGGATAAAAACAATATTGAATATATAAATAAAAGGGAAATTAAGTATGACGTGGAAAAGAAATGCTCAGATGTTCATTTAGATTATGAATCCAAGGACTAAGCTAAATATTGAGACAATTTTAAGCTGAGTTTAAGTTTATCCTTGGGCACAATAGGGTTTCACTGCGAAAAGTATTATTTAGTGAAGATTTAGTGAAGATGAGAGGGCAAACAAGCATGTACAGAATGCTGTATCATTATTTACAAACACAGTCCCAAACGGAGGCTAAAGGCTTCTAGCCAAGGCAAGCACCTTATTAACCATGCTTGGTCACACAATTTTGCAATAACAACAACAACAACAACACAAGATCAGATGAAATCTGGTGCTATATACTTGCAAGTTTGCTCAAAGCAAGCAGCTCCACTGGGTGGCAAAAGCTGCGCATTAGCCAAAGCCCTCAAACCAGGAAAGGAATCGCTTACTGTTCCAAATTAACAGTGCTACTGTGGTTTACTTTGAGCAGTGCATCTGGAACAGTTAACCAAAGACATGTAAGATTTCTCAGCTGATTCTCCGTGCATCCTCCAGTGTAAGGGAACAGAGCGAACGTGTCTTCTCCAAGGCCCCAACTCACCCCAGTTCCTGAAACAACTGCTGCTGCCTTGCTGCACTTTTGTTGGCAATTCAGGCCCGCTCTACCCATGGGTGCCCGGGTAAGTCAAGTTTAACTGCCACACTGAATTGAGTAGCAAAAGCTGCGGACAGAAGGAGCTGCACATTTTTAATTTAAAAAGAGGCAAATCTCTAAGGTTTTAATCCATGTGGCTTCTGAAATCAAGACTGGGAGTCCATTTAACCTTGGCAGCTTTACACATTGTCATTCTCCAGGCCTTTTCAGAATAGAAGAATTGCATAATTTGAGAGCTTATAGCCAGCACAGAGCAGCTATTAAAAAACCAGGGCCTTTGAGTGAAATGGTCCTGAAGACCCTTGATTGTGAGAACGTGCTTGTATTTATTCAGCTCCAAATTCCGTGAGTCGTGCGCCACGTTGCAGAGCATTTAACCTTGGCCATTTTATTTTCATAGTCTTGGGGTAGAGTTCATTAAGAAGAAAGGTAAGTATTTTAGGACTCTGGTTGCTGGGGCCCTTTCTCACTGCACAGTTGTAATACTTGAATAGCTTCTGTAACTGACATGGCAACATCCTAAAGAATCCTGGAATGTATAGTTTAGACAGGAGTATTCAAACTTTTCAGCCAGAGAGCTCCAGTGCCTCACCAAACTCCAGGGTTCCTTAGGATGCAGTTGTCATGGCAATTAAGGAGGGATCACAGTGCTATAAGTGTGCAATGTGAAAGGACCCTCCTGGGAGGATTGGAAAAAATTTTATACTATTCAATGAGAGAGGCAGAAAGTAAAGATGGAAAGTATACAATATGCAGTATCCTCATATACAGAGCTTGGGAAATGTTCTTTTTTGGCTTACAGTTCCCAGAATCCCTCAGGCAGCCTGGCCTCTGGGGTTTGTAGTCCATAAAAGGAACATTCCAAGATAAACTCAAATGTCCCTGACAGCTTTTTACCCTGCAACGTACTTCTGTACCATCACAATTTACATTATTAAATGTTTGTCTTCTACAGTATAACTGCCTTGGGAGCTTTTTATAAGAAGGGAAAAATAATATAAAATACCATGCATACATAGATTCTATGTCTTTAGAAGCCAAGAAAATATAAGTTGTTTTTTTAACGTCCCAACAGTGGACGTATTTAGGGATGAGAATGCTCTGTCTTTTATTTTACAAAATTTCTTTCACTACCATGAAGAGGAAGGGGGGGAGAAAAAACATTGCAACTGAGGTTTTATCCTTACCCCCATACGATTTTAGCTTATAATTTCAAGTGTAAAGATTTTCCACATGATGTTGAATGCAGTGTCACGCAACCGTGTCTACATTGTCTTCATTATCGTATATGCTAACAGGAAAATCAGGGACTGCTAGGTAACCAAAACAGGAGTACTGGGGGAAAAAGAGGGAGAGACCAGTATGTGTATGGCAATGCCAAAGTCTGCAGGAATAGAAACATGGTTGGGGGCCTAACAAGAGCAAAACACTACCCTTCCTAAGTTAAGATTGAGCAGATGCACAAAACTGAGTGGCTGTTGAAAATGAGAAACAGAATGGAGAATCTTAAAAAAAAAAAGAATGCGGCACAGCACAACAGACAAGATCACTCCACGCTGCAACATTCTGTTGCAGGTCCAACTGACTATTATCAAGGAGGTCAACAAAAGAAATACAAAATACAGGTAGGTCAAAGCAAACAAAATGGAAGGAGACTTGTTCTCTTTCTTGCACAGAATAGTTGGCCACTGATGGCCGAGTCTTAACCAAGACTTTAATGGCTAGGTGTGTTTGGATCAGGCAGGCCACTGAAACAGTTTGGATAATCCCAATTTTCTCCTTATTCTAGCATTCACACAGACAGCGCTGATAAGGGTGATGAAAGATTTAAAGAAGCTCATAGGGACAGCTGTCTGAAGATGCATCGCACAGTACAGACTTCACAGCATTTTTCCCCCAAGGGCATAATATGTTCTGCTGCAGAGACTGCCCAGTAGCTATAGGCAGATCAACACTGGAATTTGGCAAATGGCAAGCCACCACCCCATCCTCACTTGCAACACTTTTTCCTGATTCTCCCCACTGCTCCAATTCACCCTCCTAATTTCCTAGAAGACCATCAGTTCTTGCAAAATGCCCATCACTACCATTTTATAACATTCCAAGTCTCCTAAAGGATCAAGCTGCAAACATTTCTCAGCATGTCTCGACACTGCACAATTACAGCAGTTTGAGAACCGCTTTAACTTCCATGACTCCATCCTCTGGATTCCTGAGATTAGAAGTTTGGGCAGATGCTCTCTGACAGAAAATCCACAAGTGCCTCACAAAACTGCAAATCCTAAGGTTCCATAGGCTGAAGCCATAACAAGTGGTACCAAAATGTTATAGTTTTGCAGTGTGAAGGTACACTCAGTATGTACATCAGTGATTTTCACTATATTGTCCAGTATGTAGTCTGGACTGGAGTAAATAATTTTCTTTAATTTGAATTTTTTTAAGTGTCTCTTTATATTTCTGTGTTTCTTATGGGCAACCAGTTTACATACATGATCAAAATCTAACATGATTATAAATGGATTTACCATCTGGAGTCACCATTGGGGTTCTATGTAAAAGTTGGCATGATTCTCTGCATAAACTAATGAACTTGTTGGGAGTACTAATTAATTACCAGCCTCAGTACAACTGTGTGTGTTAGCTAACATCATTTTGAGCCAACAAGCTGACACAGACGGAAGATCCTTTCTCCTCTCCCAACATCTGCTTCCAAAATGGGAAGAGGCAATTTTTTAAAATCTTTCTGCAGCCCACATCTTTTTCACAGACTTGTTTGTGCTAAAATGCAGACCTTTCTAATGTATTAAGCATGTTTCCAATTTTGATTGTTGGATCTATATTTGCACACTTTTATAGGAATCGGAATGTCTTGCATTATATTTATACTACTTTTCAACTTTCTAATTAGAAACGTTGTTGGGAGTTGTCACAGTCTTACTGTGCTAACACCACAATGCAGTTATGGGGGGTGGGCTTTCTAACCCTTAAGTGTGGCTTTCGCTGACAATTACCCGGGATTAACAATGTTTGAGGAACAACAAAAAAAAGTTAACAGATGACTGAAGGCTGAAATAAATCTGGATCAGAACGAGTAATCTTGTAAAGCCATGTAGCTAGCTAGCGCATTGAAAGTTAAGAACAGAACTGAAAAGGACCTAGATAAACTAGGAAATCAATAAAATGAAATTCTTGAGAGTAAGAGTGCTTTGTCAATGAACCCAGTTGCCTAAAGAGGTGATGGGTGGGGGAGGCTCGTTCTCTGGACATTTTCGAAAAGAGGCTCCTGCTGGGAGTGTTCTAGCTGGAGATTCTGCACTGAGCAATGGTTGCACCGAGCATGAGGCCCCTTCCAACTCTTTCTGAACCTAACTCCCCCTTCAACTTATTCCCTCACTTTTGCATCAAGTAATCTCTGTCTTTATCTTCCAAAACATGCCCCCCGCCAAAATATAGTCTATTAGAGACTACTGTTACCACCGTGTCCTGGCCTGGCCTTTGGTGAACCAAAGATATCATTTTGATATCACAATTCGGCCGTACTCTGCCACCAGCCAAGTGTTTGTGAGGCCACCGAACAAGCATGAAGCTAGGCATGGCTACTATTTGTTGCTCCCACCAAACCAAGCCAGAAATAGCCAGATCTGCTTTAGGGGACCTCCCGAAACAAACATCCTCATTACCAATGTGCGATAAACAAAGAGACCCTCTGCCCTGAGAGGGCACCCTGGCGAGCTGAGTGCTTAACTGCCAGGTTAGCCGCATCTACATATCAGCCATACCATTGTCAATTTGGAACGTAACTCAATCATGTAAATTGTGACCTTTTGGAGGCATTGTCTCCAACCCAAAACTTTTTGTTTTCGCCCAAGACCAGACTAGCCTGCGGTCGTTCTTTCCCTGATAAAAACCCCCAGGTCTGAGAGCTCCTCGGACCGCTCAACGGACTTGCGTTCGGACTGCTCTCCTGCCTTGCTGCCACCTCGTTCTGCGAGCTCCCCTCGGCTGCCACGCCGAGTCCTTCTACCCTCCATTGGCTTCCCCAGAACTGCAGGATTGGTGACATATCACCCATTCCCTGAAAACTCTATTTCCTATTCTAGTTAGGAGTGTGTTCGTGTTTTATTAATAATTGTCTAATAAATCTTGATTGCTGTTTGAACTACCTGACTGCTCACTGACCTGACGCTGTAGACATAAGGTAAAAGATCCCCACTAAGTTACCCTGCCTCTCATTAGCTAAGAGAGTGCTCCAGCTAATTTCCCCATCTTTGCTTGGTTTGGTTTGTTGTTTGGGTGCCCCTCCCAGGACCCCCAATTCACAGGGTAACACTACTTCTCATACATCACCTCTGAAGGGGAAACATATGGCTATATTGCTCCCCCAACCCACCTTTAAGAAATCAAAATGTCATGAATTGTAACACTTTTATTTCCTGATTG
Source organism: Iguana delicatissima (assembly GCA_948472985.1). Classification (NCBI taxonomy): domain Eukaryota; kingdom Metazoa; phylum Chordata; class Lepidosauria; order Squamata; family Iguanidae; genus Iguana; species Iguana delicatissima. The sequence goes on along the minus strand of CAOKZL010000565.1, from coordinate 1,041,623 downwards.
GTATAGGAGTAACTGTGGAGTCAGCATGGTGTAATGATGTGAGTGTCGAAAGACAACTCTGAAGACCAGGGTTTGAATCTCCTAAGCCATGTAAGCTTAGCAGTGGAAACACACTGGGTGGCACTGGGCATATCACACTGTCTTAGCCTCAGAGGAAGGGAAAGGCAAACCCACTCTGAACAAATTTTGCTAAGAAAACCCCATTATAGATTCACCTTAGGGTCACTAGGATTCAGAAATGACTTGAAGGCACACAACAACAACAAAGGAGTAACTGTTTGGGAATATCTTTATGCCTCTCAGTTGCAACGGAGAGATTTATAAATGTTAAATTGTCAGGACTTTGAAAGAACTGAAAGGTTTGGGAACAACTTACAGGTATGAAAGTGCCCTTAAAATACAATCTCTCAATGAGTCAGAAGCCCAGATATATTTCTGTATATAAATACATGTATTGTTTGAGTATGACATACTGTTTTTCTAAGCTGTAAAACTGATGTTTTATTCTATTGTACTCTCAGTGCAGTAAAGCTACTTTATACTCAGACTGTTCATCTCCTGAGCCTAGTACTATCTACTCCAGGTATGGGAAATGGGTAGCCTACCAGATATTCTTGCACTGCAGCTCCCATCATCCTTCTCCATTGGCTATACTGATCAGAAGCTATGGGAACTGCAGTGCAGCAACATCTGGAGGATAACATATTAACTGGGTAATGGGCAATCAATGTGTGCTTATTTTAGAGTTTTACACCAAATTGCAATGGTTTGCTGGCATCTTAAAGCAAAGAGGTTTCATATCATCTGCTGGTTCTTTTACAAACTGTAGATAGTAGAGCTTGAACCTAGAACTTTCTACCTGCAAAAAGATGTGCTTTGGCTCCAAGGAATGGTCTTGTACAGGGAGACAGCTGTAATCTCCATACTTGCAAAAAATAAAAATAAAAAATGTTATATCAGGCAGGAGGAAAACAGTCACCAAGCTTAGAAACAGCTCCTCTAAAGTGCTATAGCATGACTGGGCATATTCTTTTAAAGCTGGCATAATTGCTTGCCATGTCCTACTCAGCTAGACTGGCTCTTAAGCGGGGCCCTTGGGAAAGGTGGATGTACTTTCATTGTTCCTGCTATTCCCTCCAGTCAGAGTACTAAAACACTTTTAAGTGTTCCGTAGGATAAGAATTCATTGACTGCAAACCCTCTCTTCTCTTCTACAATCAGCACTATACTGTAGTGGCTGGCAAGTGATTGTCCTACCTAGTCTTTGCCAAGATTGTTGTTGGTTTTCAAAACATCTGGAAAGCACCTGAGGTTTATTGGCTTGATGAATAATGTAACAATATCCAGGCAAACTAACAAGGTGCCCCCATTATAACAGGAGGAACATTAAAATCAAAATGGTAGAAACAATAGGATTTCCCACTTGACACTTGCTCCTCAGCCTTGCTGTCCGATGATCACCTGCAGAGAAACAGGACAGAAATCACTTCCATTATGAGGAAGAGCGAAGCAGCTGCTTCAGGTAATTGGTTTAGTATGTCATGAAAGGCAGCAAGCTCTTCTTAATTATTATCATATTATTGTTACTGCCAGGAATGGTATGAGGAACTTGTGGGAATGTGTGCCCAGCAATTTGGCTGACCTTGAGCACTCTGAAGTTTGAATGAGAATAGGGTGGGAGACTCATTTATTCCACCTGAGATTGCCAGATATCAGTGCCTTTTCTGATTCATAGAGGGAGGCAAAGGATTCTCAGGGTGACACTACTACCTTTGTTAGACCAGTAATTTTTTATTTGAATGGCATGTTCTGCAACTGTGGATGCTGCTCAGAGTATCACTCTTAACTGCATGACTAGGGCTTGTGCCCTGTGACATCTATCTGCTCCAGCATTTCACACACAAAAATGCAGACATGCATGACCAAGCAACATCACAGCCTAGTCAAGGTGGTAAAGTTTATTGGTGAGGAAGATTGCACAAGTTGTTTGCTTTTGCCAGAGTGTACTGGAAGGGTACACTCCAATCCCTTCTCTCCCCTCTTTCTGCTTTTGAGAACAAACTACTTTTTTTATTTTGAATTCACGCTGCGGCAACTGAAGAAGTTGAGGACAAAGGAGAAAAGTGGGAGGAGTGAGAAACTGGGCATTTTAAACTCAGCTGAAAAAGTTAGATGACAGAGGTTTGTCTCTGCCAGACCAGGGCAGTTGGAGAATATGGGACATCATAAGGAGTTGTTCTTACACCTCAGTTTTTGGTGCTGAAATCTCCAGTCCTGACCTTGCAATCCTAGCTCCACCTCAGGCAGCAAAATGACTTAAGCCCACCCTCAGCATAGGATTTCCTGGTCCCTCTCAATGCCATTTATTTTTCCAGTTTCCTCAGAGAAAGACAACAAGAGCCCATACAAAACTTCAGGAATTCAGTAAGCCTGTGCTGAACGGCTCCTCTTCTCACTGCAAAAAGGAAGGGCAAAGACAAAAAAACAAAAAACAAAAACCTAACTCCTTCAGCTTATTTGAAAAACATTCTATTGTGTATATCTCAGTTGTTTTATTCTGGTCATTTATTTTATTAGGCAATTGCCCTGAGTGCTATAAAGTCGGGACATAAACCAAATAAATAAAACCTCCTGTTTTCTGTTATGCTTGTCGGAGGGCAGAAGCATGTTTTTGCCAACTTACAACTATGCTAAATTCCTTCCTTCTTGATTCATTTGCTTCTATTATTTTCTATTGGCAGGTCTCATTTCTGCAATAGGGAAGTTGCCCCACTCCACCCCACAAAGGTATCAAAGCCTTTGGAAGCAGAGCTGTGTCACTGTGTGCAAGTCTAAATATTGTAATTCTAAGCAGAGTTTCAGAACTGGTGATGGAACATGAGCCCTAGACCAGACCAGAAAATGCTGAGGGAATGAGAGAGATTAATGTCCCTAGAGAGAAAGGAAGTACTAGGAGACCAAAGAGACGGTGGTGTCACTGAGAAGTAAGTAGGGACTCAAGGGAACTCAGCTGTCTTGAGACCAAACCCAGGAAAATGAATATGCCATGGAACAGCGAGTACTCAGCAGCAGCTCAAGTTCCTGAGTGCATTTTACTGCCCCAGAGGAACCGTACAACTAGAAGCTCAGTCTTGTTTTATTCTTTGCAGATAGATTTTTCAAAACCTTTGAGGCCCCTCCCTAAACTGCAAACCCCAGGATTCCACAGGATGTTGCAAGTAGAATAATAGCACTATAATAGCCTAGTGCAGAAATGGCCATGGTCTGGCAGTCACCAGATCAGGCCAAAGTCTGTTACTAATGTGAATGTGGCTTCATTTCTTTCTGCTCTATGTAGGAGTCAGGGAGCACGGAGGGAAAATTTTAAGAAAAAGATGCATTAACAGACCTTGCTCATTTTCTTGGCGAGTTTTGCTATTCAACAAAAAAGCCAGCAGACTGAAGTCAATCGGAGAAGGGAATTTTTATTGAACCACTTTTGTCCATAATAAATAGAGCCACAGAACAGAAAACCAGAGGAGTGGAGACTCACTGGACAACAAGGATGTCAAAGTCACAGGAACCGTCAGCACCTTAGAAGACCCCCAATTTGCTGCTGATCTAACCTCGTTCAACCATGTTGAAAGCTGCACTCATTTGCTACTGCAAATGTTTTCCTTTCAGTCCCCTCTCTCAGTCTCATGCTATACTTTTTGTAGAGACAAAGAGACTGACGGCTGAGTCAAGAAGGGAAAAGGGTTGGGTGTCTGAAATGGGTGAGATAATAGGCAGAGAAGCTATTTGGTCACTGTGTCAAGGAGTGGATAATATCTTTCACTAACATGGTGCCAATCAACATTTTCTCGCTGTTGATGGTCAGATTTGCCACGTTGCCTGTCTTCTTTTCCAGTGTGATGAGAATGAGGCTTCCACTGCTAACTGTCTTCGCAGCAAACCTGTCCAGGGGAAACAGCACAACAAAAACAAAAGATGTGACTGCATACGTCGCGATGTTAACATGATTTGGTGATTAGTGCATGGATGGAGAAATGAGTGGCCCTCCAGACTGCCTTGCCTATCATCCTTCATCACTGCCTATGCTGGCTAGGACTGATAGACACTGCAATCCAACATCACCTGGATGGCAACATGGATTTTGAATGTCCAACAAAAAGAAGCCATTTTGAAATGAGGATCAAAAGTCTTTTCTGTAAACTTGGCTGTGTGTATGAATCAAAGTTGTATGAATACTTCCACAGGAGGCTAGGCTGGCCCCCCTCCCTGCTCCCCTTTCACTGATAAACAAAAACATTTCTCTTTAAGCAGGCTTTTATGTAAGCTGCAGAGCTTTTTATTTATTAACGTGTTTTTAAAATCTGAACATTGCTATAGGTTTTTATGATTTTATGCATTTTTAATTGTTTTTAAGGTTTTTAACTTATCTTTGGAAGCCGCCTTGGGTTCCATTCTGGGAGAAAGGGTAGCGTACAAATGTAATAAAAATAAAATAAAATAAAATAAAATAAAATAAAATAAAATAAAATAAAATAGTAAGTAAGTGTAGAATAGTAGGAACTAGTGAGGGAGAAGGAAACTTAAAAATGTGGAAAATGCTAAAACAGTAATTAAAATCCACAGAGACATACCAATGAATAGAGGACTGAAGTGAGTGTTGTGTGTGCTGCTAAAAGTAATTAAGCAGCCTTTCACAGCCCAATGCCCTCCAGATGTACTGGATTATAGCCCCATCATCCCCAGCAAGTCTAAGGCTTGAAAATGATTTTTTTTAAATTTCAACACAACTGGAAATTGCCAGACTGGGGAAGGCTAAAGTGATCCACATTCTCTTTCAAGGAAGTGGAATTACCTAGATGTACGTACACAAGAATATTATGATTCTAAGATAGCCAGATTCAAAACAAAGAACAGTGTTAGCAGCCAATGTAGTGGGCTCTTAAGTTCAGCAGGGCTCTGAAATTATACTATTCAGGGAAAACTGAAATTAAGACGTCTAGAAATCTGATTTGTACATTTGTAACCTCTCTTCCTGAAATGTGTGGCATAGTTATGAGTGATGGTTGTATGTAATCTCTGTCCAGCTCTCTCCATTCCCTTTGCTCTAACAAAGTCCCAAACTTCAGCCCAGAATTTGTGTGTATCAAAGACAAATACAGACTTAGAATGTAGCCAGTACCATTTTTTTGTTTCTAAAGAGGACACTGGCAGCCACCCATGGAAGCAAAGGTGAAGTGAGGAGCAGCAGAGATTACCGCAGCTGTATTGTGGCCATCTCCTCACCGGTATTCTTTGTCTGAGCCACAAGGCACACGGCTAACATTAGCCGCAGCTGTCACTTGTTGCACAATCACATGGTCACTCTGGCATTTGTCTGGTAGAGTCAGCTTCTCTGTGATCTCACTCATCCCTGTTAACTTCCCTGGAGGAGAGAAGGAGAAAGATATCAGTAGTCATCTGGACAACGGCAAAATCTGTTTTTTTTTTTTTTTTAAAGACAAGGTGAGATGGATTGAGGAGAGAAAGTGTCACTTTCCCTGCAGCCTGGGATGCCAGCCACACACAGCAGAACAGAAGAGTTCTGCTATCTACAGCTTTTATTCAGCTTCTACTTTTAGTCCTTATGTAAAAGGCAGGAATCCTCAGATTCTAAATGAGGCTTACTCAACCTGGCTATGCTGGCAGGGGACGGTAGGAGTTGCAATGCAACCCAAACAGAGGGTGCCATATGAGAGAAGGCTGCCCTAAAGACTTGTTACTGACAGCTTAAGGCTTTGAAACATTTCACCCCACCTCTGCTTCTGTATTAAGACACCAGATTACTGAGATTTGGAGGCTTCTCGGCTATACAAATTCCCTGGAGAAATCTTTTCCAACAGACTCAAAACGCAGCGGCGTTGAACAGCTAATGCAGTCTCAGTCCCAAGGATTCATATTCAGATGGTGGACAAATCCGCAGATGACGTCTCCCTGGCGGACCCTGGCCGGGGGCCGGGGAGAGAGGCTACTGTCGATGCTGTTGCATTTGTGCCTGCTTTCTCTGCAGGTACTGGCATATTGTATTAAAATGCTTTTATAGGTTTAATTTTGTTTTAGTTTTATAACATTAGCAGGGTGGAATTGGACAAGTTGCACTGAAAGCATTTCTAAGTGGAAAAGCAGCACAATAAAACTTGAAACAAACATGCTGACTTGTCATTAAAACAGTGCGATGGGGCAGCACAACCACCAAGTACAGAGGCACTGTGGTGGCAGCATTTGCCTTCTTCCTTACTGATGTACATAGCTGTAAGTGTCAGCGGAACAAAAACAGACTGGCTTTAATCCTGAATTGTGCCCAATCCTTTTCAGCCCAGACCAAACCATCTGAAAATACGGGAAACAGGATAGAAACCCACTTTTGAACTGGACTAGGTTTATCAGTGTCTACTCCAGCAATACAACTTTTCACTACTCATAACTGGAACCAAGACTTATTTTAAGTCTTAATCTGGGATTTGACTTCTAGGACAGAATCAATGAAATTTGGGCTGAGCCACTTGAAGCTGCCGAGTGGAAGGGGTGTGGGTGGATGGCATGAAGGAATACTTTTTACATAAAAAAAAATGAGGAAGATATTCACCATATTTAGAAACAAAGCAGATCAAGGAGAAGGCTGGCCTCTCCAGCATGATAATTTTCTACTTGCAGGATTTTTTTTTGTTTTTCAAAATATGGATGAGCAATCAAGCATATAATGTCAGACTTGCAGCCCTAAGTAGGACATTACAGGAAAAGATCTGCAAGCTAATTCCACTGGATATTTAAACTTAGTCTTGCAATAACTGTCCACTGTTTACTGTGAACATCACAACCTATTTTATGCCATTTTCTTTTTATAGGGATTGCATACTGGTCTCCCAAAGGGATTAAAGGGCTCCACGAGGCATCAAGGAAACAGGTTAATTCTAATTTGATCCTTACCCTATTACATAAGGAATATTAAACTTAGCTACGCAAAAGACACTGATTAGTATTTTCTGAAGGGAAAAAGTGGGACTGATGGGGATCAAAAGTATATCTGTATAAATAAGCCATTTCTGACTCAAAGTATAATATGTGCAAGATAGAGGTGTGTGTATTTCGATGTTTTGAAATATTTAAAAAGAAGTGGACTTTCATAAGCTGTGAATTTAAAAAAGCACGCCTACCATCGTCCCACACAGGTATATTTCTACTGGCCATATGATCGGCTATCTCAAACTGGGTTAATAATCCAACAAGCCCTTTTCTTGCAGAAATGGGTGAAGCTTAGTGTGTTAAAGGGGGTGATGTCTGGATGCGAGGGGTTCACATGCCAAAAGGCTGCCTCACTGGACCATGCAGAACCTCTGGTGTTCAAGAAGCAGCCCAAGGGATGCCAGGTACTCTGCCATAGTCAAAAGAAGAGGAAAAGTTACAGGAGGGCTCAGGGGAAGGGTTCACTCCCCACCCCAGGAAAACTGGTGGCCTCTGCTGCGGCACAGGAGCATCATGCAAAGTACATGCAACTCTGCTGTGGAGGCAGGCAGAGGCAGAAGATTTTGCGGGCTGTCAGAAGGAAAGAAGTTGGAAGCATCAGTTTCCTCTCCTGACATTCAGTTACCAAAACTGCCACTTTCCAATAAATGAGCGGGGAACATTTGGCCCTCCAGATATTCTGGACTAAAATGTGGGCTACAAGAACCAGACGTTTCCCATTCTTGTGATTAAATTTGATATCCACTTGTTGCTACAATATGGAATTAAAATAATTCTATATGCTATGTTCTGCTGCAAGTTCCTTTCAACTATACTTACATTGCCTTACGCAGTGTAAGAAACACCATTGCACATACACTCTCACACTTAACAATAAGCAAGAAAGGCTTTGAGTGAGGCCTGTTCTATCAAAGAGTTGGCAAAACCATCTGAGAACAGATACTCTACTCACAGAAATAAAGCATAAGAGATAAAGGTTGATGGATACCTTCTTGTCCCATGGTTTAAAAAGAAAAAGACGAAAGCATGCAGATGTCTGGCACCTGACATTCTTTGTGCAGTTATACTAGAAGTCAGGAATTAAAACATATTCACTAATTTCTTATTAACATAACTCTTGTTTTATAACATTAAATGTCCAACTGACGTTGATGGCAGCTACTTTAAAAGCTGATGGTTTGTTGGACCTTGGGATATTTTCAAATGCCAGCAGCCTTGAGAATAAAAGAACTGCTAGCTTCCTGAGTTTTTCTGCTAGAGGCCTGCCAAATTACTAACCTGAATCAGTAATCACTGGTACACTGATTGCACCAAACAACAGGAACAGCTTCCCCAAGCTCTTCACATTTACAAAATGTTTTTTGTCCTAGTTGCCCAGAGACAATTCTTACTTCCCAAGGCAACTGATTTGGAAAGCAGCCTAACAGTCCTGCTGCCAGATGATCCTTTATTACAGGGTTGAGGAATGTATGACCCACCAAAAGTTGGACTACAACTCCCATCATCTCTCACCAGTAGCTTTCCTGGCTAAGGCTGATGGGAGACAAAGCCAACGAACTACCTGGAGAGCCACATATTTCCCAGACCTAGAAAGATTTATATCTTCTTGGCTTCTTGGCTTGGTTCGTTGACATGTTTGTGCTCCATTCATCAAAAGAGTAGGAAGCAAAAGTGGGTAAGGATCAAAAGCAGCAGAAGAAAACAGGTTTGTGTACAATGGAAGCAGCACTAATCCTAGAAAGAGGAGAAAGGAAGAGAAGGAGCAAGGGGAAGGGATGTGTGTGCCTGCAGTGAAAAGCAGTGCTTGTGGCTTGGTGGCTGGGGCGAGGCAGAGAAGAATCCCCAGGATAGAAGCAGTGCTATTACTATGGCTAGAAGAGGAGAGACACCACCCAGTGGGAGCAGCACTAGCGCTACGGCTAGAAAGAGCAGACAGCTGCAGCATCCGCAGGAAACAGCTACCTGTGCTGGCACTTACCCACACCCATCTTTAACAGTTGCTCTAAAGGAAAAAAAGAAGCAAGAATGCACAAGGCAGCAGAGGAGAACAAAACACATGGTTAGCATCAGCTGTTGGCACAGTCCAGGGGGAGCTCTCCCCACAGCCATGGCCAGTTCAGGAGAGATACAAGGTGGGTTCTCAAAGGGCTCCTCCTTGTGGGGAGGGTCTCTTTTGCAGTTGGTTCCACTGGACAGCAAGAGGAGACACCCTGAAGCAAAATTCATGGGATGTCACTTGACCAGACAAGGAAGGATGGAGGAACTACACAGAGAGGCCGGCTGTCCTTGCAGAACAGCTGCAGGATCTGGAGCCAATCCCATGCAACGGGCAAAATGTGCCCAAACTGCCTTGTTTGGACACTTCACTGTCCCCTGCTACTGCATTTACAGTCACACCAGCAATCCCCCCGCTTTTATTTTGAATCAAATCACACTTCCAGAAATCTCCCAGAAACATGATTTAAATTCAAAATTAAGTTGCATGCTTCCAATGTGCTATTTTAAAGCAAAAAAGGGAGGATTTGCTGCTGCTGCACTGAGAGTGTCTACCCCTGGTGAGTTTGGGGAACGTCAGTGTGACCAAACACATCCAACATCCCAAAATTGCATTGGTCTGCTATATATGTTTACTCAAAAGTCTCATGATGTTTTTTGTAGCTTACTGCCAGGACAATGACCAAGAGTGCCACCTTATGGGTTGGGGATTTAGTCCAGTCTCTTCAACTTAAGCAGGGAAGAGGCACAACTACTGCTGCTTTAGGCCATTAACTGGTCTGGTAGTGGGTTCTGGATGATCTAGAATGTTGCAATACTACAACTCCCAGAAACCCCTGGTCAGAACAGCCATGCTGGTTATGGGTTTCTAGGAGTTTTAGTCTCCTGAAATAGCACTAGCCTTCACTAGGGTTTTGGGCAGGAAGCCCAAATAGGTCAGGGTGGTTCTCCCTTCTTCAATACAGCTTTGCTTCTTTTTTAGGGCAATGTGAGACCCCACCTGTAGCCGTGCAAGAGAGTGCAGAGGAATTCTGCTTTCTTTGCCAAACCGTGGCTTTGGAGTTTATTGTCAAATTTTGCCCTTCCTGTCCTATATGGCTACAGGCAGGAGAAAAGGGTAGAAACACACTTGCCCCTGTCCCCAGCCAAATGCTTACCTTGCTCCTTCTTGAACTCATTCTCACTCATGAACACAGGAGCCATAAGTTCTCCTACAGGAGGCTGGATGGATACATAGAACTGGCGCGTGTGGGTGCTGGAGGGAGAAATAGACCATCAAAAGTGAGCTGCTTGCATACAACCTCTGCCACAGTGAGTCCTGGCAGAGTCAGCCCCCTGCCAGAGTGAGAAACACTGAGATGGTCTGTGGGATTTTCTGTCCCAAGTGCCAAAACAACTTGGGTGGCTTTATGTACTGTGGCTTGGCATTTGCTGCTCTGGCTCAGACAGCAGAAAGTCTTGGGCCAGCACAGCCCTCAGCAAAGGAGCAACTTTAGCTTTAGAAGAATTCACTGAGCCCAGAGGAATGGGATGGTTTCTAGGACCACTGATATGTTTTTTTATACCACACAGCTTCAATTATCTTTCTTGTGTGTCAACATGACTACTTATTTTCTCTTTGCACTGACATCCTTCCTCATAGCATGGTAATTTAAAATACCTTACTTTTCAAACACTTTTGTACTTTTACTTATCTTTTTATATTTAATTTTTATTTATACTCTTTCCCAAGCAGAATGGTAGGAGATTCTGAAAAGATAAAAGGAATACTTCTTCACAATATCACAGATTTTTTTTTTTGCAATGCCTGCCAACACTGACAGTGACAAAAAGTGTTGGATAGATTCATGGAAAATGGGGTTTGTCAACAGCTACCAGTCAAGATAGCTATTTATTTTCTCTGAATATCAATTGCTAGGTAACACAAGCAGGAGGGTGCATTCATGACCTGCTTTGGAGCTTCCTGGGGAAATGACCTGATAACTCTGTGAACAGAATGCTGAGCTAAATCAGCCGTTGTTCTGGTTCCTCTAGGCCCTTCTTATATGTCTTCTGTGTTCCTCCAACACTGCTCTTTTATTCCCACTAAAGCTTATATACAGGGCCTTCCTGAATTTTCCCATGGCTTCTCTAATTTGCTGAGTTTTTCTTGGCACTTCCCTTCCTTCGCAAACTTTCTTCATGCCTTTTATCTTCTGTTATGTGTCTGCTTTTTTAGAAAGTCCAGGGACCAATTTTCTCCCTTGATATAATCTAGGGACTTTTTATATCACTCACACACACACACACACTTACAAAATGTGGCTCAAAATGGGTCACACATGAGTTTAAAAAAAAAGGACATGAATTAAAAAATAGCAATAAGAATGCGAAAACATGATTAAATAAACTACCATATTAAAACATCAGTATTTTAAAACCACACGCAATAATTTAAAACCATAACAAGAATAACATAAAATGCACCCCCTTGCATTAAGACCTTAATGCATAGCCACTCAGTCACCAAATACTTGCTCAAATTAGAAGGCCTTTACCTGCCAGAGACAGAGAGCCAGAGGGAGCAAAGAGTTCCATAGCCTGGGAGCAGTCATGGAGAAGGCTCTCTTCATGTTCTCACCAAAATGTGCCTATGAATATGATGCGACTGAGAGAAAGCCCTAAGGACTTTAAGATCCCCTAAGGACCCTAACACTCAGGCAGGCTTATACGGGGAGATATAGTCTTTCAGGTAGTCTCGACCTAAGCTGTGTAGGGTTTTATAGGTCATGACCAGCACTTGGAACTAGGCCCAGAAGTAACCAGTGGCCAGTGAAGCTGTTTTAACAAGAGACTGGCAGTTCCAGTCAGCACTTTGTCTGCAACATTTTGGACCCACTGAAGCTTCCAAACAATTTCCAAAGGCAGACTCATGTAGAGCACATTACAGTGACTCATTAACTGCCAAATTGTCCTCTTGCCAACAAACGGAAACAAAAACAAACCAAAGAAATGGCTCAAAGTCCCATTTTGAAAAAGGAGTATAGTGTAAGGGAATCTGCAATTACCGAAAGGTGAATTACCACTGTTGGAGGCTTTTAGGAGAGGCAATTCACATTTATTTATTGTTCTCATATACTTGAGAACAGTAATAGTAATAATAATAATAATAATAATAATAATAATAATAATAATAATAATAATAATTCATTAATATGCTATAAGCTGGGAGAAAGGTTGGATACAATAATTATTTCTTCTTCTCCCACTCCTCTTCCTACCCTTACTATTGCTATTATAGTTGACCCTCCATATTCACTAGGGTTGGGGCACAGGACCACTACAAAAAGGGAACAACTGCAAATATCAAAATATGTGTCTGTGGGAAGGGGACTGAGGCATCATAGGGAGAACTGGTACCCAGGGTCCAAACCAGAGCCATTTCTGCACTGGACTGTTATAGCGCGATGATTCCACTTGCAACATCCTATGGAATCCTGGGGTTTGCAGTTTCGGGAGGGGCCGGCCAGCCCCTCCCGAAACTGCAAACCCCAGGATTCCATGGGATGTTGCAAGTGGAATCATCGCGCTATAACAGTCCAGTGCAGAAATGGCCCGGGTCAGGGAAAGGAGAGGGAAAGCGCATGGGCCAGCACGGTGGCCCTAAACTTCCTCTTTCTTGCCCATCTCTTCCTTGAGTGTGTGGTGGGCAATGGGAGAGGATTTGTGGTGCTGAGAAATCAGGCTGTGAGCCATCCCCTTAGCTGGCCTGGCAGCAGCAGGTGGAGGAAGGGGAGGACCAGGAGCAGATTGTTAAAGGACTGTGTGGCGCAGTCAGAGTTCCCAAGAGGGAAGGTTTCTCTGGAACAGAAGCACTTGTGGGGCAGGGGGACAGAGGTTGGAGAAATTCACAAAGAATCAAATTTGCAAAAGTGAAACCTGCAATTATGGAGGGCCTACTCTACTACTATTTTATATCTTATCTTTCTCCCAGTAGTGGGACTCAAGGTGGCTCGCAACATATTAAAAACCATAGACGTTAAAAACTACACACAAGCATTAATAAAAAGTATTCATAAAAGTTATTTAAAAGACAATTAATATGTGAAGTTAAAGTCACAAAATTCATTACAAGACTATCCAAAACACAAGACAGCACAGCACACCATTGAAAGCTGATCCCAGTCAGTTTCTATAAGTCTGACAGCCTAAGAATCTTTTTACTTGCTGGTGGGATGACAGCAAGGAGGAAGCCATCCTAGCCTTCCTAGCAAGGCAGTTTCAGTTTCTGAGCGCAGCCACTGAGAAGGCCCTTTCCCCTGTTCCCACTAAATAAGCCTGAGAAGGTAGTGGGAGAGAGGGAAGAGCCTGGGGTCACTGGGGTTCAGTTTGTGGCTCTAAAAGCTGACAGAACTGAACTGTTAAGTAGCTATGAAGGCTGTGTGATGCTGGCAGAGAGGATTGCAGAATAATGTGCATGGAACTGTGGTACCTTTAAGCTCACTGTATGCCTCCCTGGCCCGTTTTACAGTTTACTGTCAGAACTCTCTTGTTTTGCACACAGTATGTGTGTACAGGGGTTAGGAACTTACCATAACTGGAAGCTGGCTGCCTGAGTGGAGTCACAAAAGTCTATGCCCATAACTACATTGACAGTTTCACCAGGCGCTAGGGTCTCTGCAAGCACAGGAGAGAAGGCTCCAGTTAGATGCATACATAACTATGCCGCAATCCCCCCACCTTGCACAAGGAGATTGAAAAACATGTTGGGATAGTGGTAAAATGCCTCTTTTAGATCTCTAACCAGGATTAAACATTATGTTCCAAAATGAGCCGGGGATTATCACAAAGGGACAATGGTTCCATTCCTAAACTGCCACAATCATGAACTCCAAGCCAAAGACATTGTCTTGGAGCAAGAGATTCACCTAGGGCATTCAGCTAGGCTTTGCTAGCCATGGGTAGGTAGAATTTCTTAAGTACCCAACCACCCAAATGAGTCAAAAGGAGCCCCTGTGGTGCAATGACTACAGCAGGGAAGACAAATTTGGCTCTTTTCCAGATCTTTTTGACCTACAGTTCTTCTAATCCACTTCTACTGGCTATGCTAGCTAGGCAGTTACAGGCCAAAAATACCTGGAAGACTACAATTAGCCAGTTAGACTGTTGCCTCAAGGCTGGAGGGATCAAGATTCTTGGCCTCACTGAGCCATAAAACACAACAGGGTCAATCACACCCCAGCCTACCTCGCAAGGTTGTTGTGAGGATGAGAATGGGAAGAATATGAGCCATAAATGTATGAATAAAATACAGGACACCAGCCTCCTGAACTTCAAACACACGAAGAGAGACACAGAAGCCCTACCAATCTCTTTGAACTCCTGAACTCGCATGCCCGACAGCAGCTTGGGCTCATTAACCTGGATGTTCTTCACCTCAGCAGCTGTGTTGTTGGAGATCTGGATCTGCACAGCCACCATACGGGAGTCAGGAGGAAACGGTTGCCGGCTAAAGTAATACTCAACCGAGAGCCCTTCCCCAGTCATGCGATGCAGCAGTTCATACGTCTTCACTGTCCCAAACACAGGACTGATCATCTGCAAAGCGGTAGCAACAAGAGGGAGATTCAGTCAGGCAAAACGTGCATTTGAGATGACAGTAGGGGAGAGGAAGATGCAAACTGGGCTGAAAATGAGCAGTGGAAGTGGGCTTTGCCAGTCCAGGGAAGGAGGGACAGACCTTCCTTCCAAAATTCCTAAGCGGGGGGAAGACAATTATACTGGACAATTGGTTTGGGAAAATTCTCTTTCCTTTGGAGGCACACAGACCAGACCATTAGAAAATAAGACAGCTGCATTGGTTGTCCATGTGATTTAAAAAATCCTCCCAAAATCCACAATTGGACAACCATTACTATTTGGATTCACCAAAATGTTGCTAAAGACTGCAGAAGCTTTTGTGTTCTCCCAGATTTAATCAGGTTAAGTGAAACAAAAAACAGCAGAATTGGGAGTGGGGGTACAGAAAAGTTCAAAAATTAGGCCAAACATCACAAGGAAAAGCTCTTGCTTTCAATCACCAGCTGATCAGAGATAAGAGCTTTTCCCTGCCAAGTACTGAGAAATGGGGTGCCACACACTTGATTCTCTTTGTCTAATTAACCTCATGGGATCATTTTGAGGATAAAATAGTGGGCAAGAACCATGCATGCTACATACAAAGACATACATGTTAAAAAACAAACTCAAAGAAATGAGGATCACTTACAGCAGCAGCTAAAGAAGTATCAGTCAATGTGAGCCCCTCAAGGTCAGTCACAAGGCTGGTAGAAACTATGGGGCTGGTAACAACTGGCTGAGGGGGAGGAGATGAAACTGTGGTGTAGAAAAATAGGAAATAAAGAGTTAAAAAAACTTTAGAATCTTGACTTCCTACCATGTGGGAAACAACAAAGAGATAATTAGAATACAACAGGATCTCTTAAGTGGAAGAAAAAAAAAAAGCTTAGAGACAAATGGCTATCTCCTAAAATGGACAGTTTTCCAGAACCATGGACAGCTCATTGCTCTGTACAGATGGTCTATGAGAAACTGTAGACTGGGAATTCCCAAACTGTATGCCAGGACACAGAAAACTTCCGCAGAGAACTGCTACCACTGAGCAAGTAGCAAATTATGGACCCCCGTAAAATCCTGGTTCAGTCATGCTCTCTGTGTACCAAAAGCAGTTGAATGATCTACCAATTAACTATAAATTCATGCATTACTCAGTCTAGCCACCCAGTCAGCTGTCCTCCTAGACCTGTGACTCTGGGCAGCTCATAACAAGCTTAGGGACAAGTACAAAGAAAAACAGATTAAAAAACCAGATAAACAGTTATAACGTTAGAATGCAATTGAGCTCATTATAATATTAAAAATATTGCATTCAACAGCAGTTGAAAAACACATCAATAAAAATGTATAGCACCAGTCTACTCAAAACCCATTTTTCAGTAGACAGTTAATTGCTAAAAGCCCACTCGGATAAAAACAGATTTCCCTTCCAGTAGGAGGACAGCAGGAAAAGGACCAGCCTAGCTTTCCTTGGAATGCTATTCCACAGCCTGAATCTCTCTTATCAAACATGCCTGTAACAGTGTGGGACAGAGAGAGGTTTCTTCCCAAAGATAAGTGCTATGATTCCACTTTCAACATCCCATGGAATCCTGGGGTTTGCAGTTTCGGGAGGGGCCGACATACAAAGTGTAGCTTTCAGAATTGCCAGGCATTAGCTCACTAGCAGCGGTTCTCTTCCAGCCAGGACCTGGAACATCTGCTGCAGTCCAGAACATGTGAGCAGCACACAACAGCAAAATATAGGCTCCACTCATCAGCCACAGTGCTGGCCAAAAGGCAACCCAGCCTCTGGAGAATTTTGGAAAAGTCCAAAGAAGGCAACAGAAAAGGTGACTCAGAAGAAGTGTGACAGCCTGGACACTTACAGTCATCCAGATCCAGCAGGGAAATCTCCTTTGGTCCTTTCTTGGGTGCTTTTGTAGCTGGCTTGCTGCTGGGGGGCTGGAAAAGAAAACAAGATTTTTAAACATTACAAGAGGAAAGACCTGTATCTTCTGCACTGAAACAGCCCAAGGATGGACTATAATTTTCTGCTAAGGGCTATATTCCCTTCCCTTTTGCCAGGAAGCTCAGAGCTGCATATGTGGCCTCTCTGTCCCTTACATTCTATCATCACAAGATTAAGACAGGGTAGGAGACACGCAGATGTGGTCAGCACGCACTCACATAGGGATTCTCTTAGTTTCAAGTGTTCCTGTAGGAAATACTGATATAAGACTATAGGAAACAGCTGAATTGTTGGGTGCTTTCAGGTCATGTCCAACTTACGGTGACCCTAAGGCAAAACGATCGCAGGGTTTTCTGGGGTGATGTGCCCAAGGTCACCAAGTGGGTTTCCACGGCCCAGTGGAGAATCAAACTCTGGTCTCCAGGGTCATAGTCCAACATTCAAACCACTAAACCATGCTGGCTCTCTAAGCAGCTTAATAACCAACTCAGTATTTGTTCATCCAGCCTAGCATTATGCAGTTATTTGCTCTCTAGGTTTTCGAACAGGGGTTTTTCCCGTCATCTGGCTACTAATCCCTCTAATGTAACTGTGACATGTTCAACCACAAAGAGAATGCAGAATGCAGCTGGAGAGACCCTCCATTCAAATTCCCACTCAACCACAAAAGTGTTTTTGGGTCAGTCACAACCTCTCAGCTTGGCCTACCATATAGTTCACTTGAGAGGATGAAAAGGTAGGCACAGAGGAGAAACCCATATGCATGTCATTTGAGGAAAGTGGGATATAAATGTAACAAACTGCAATGAGGCTGGTCACAGACACTGTTTTGGATGCCTGCCTCATTCATGGAATGCTATTATACAGCTTCAAATTGTCATGACGGATTATTTTCCATCTAGATAGGTCTCACTGTCCACCCTGACAACGTGGTCCAGGTGATAAAAAAATATGCTCCCCCTGCCAAGAATCTCAGATCTCACACGGTCCCATCCCACTTGTGAGAGGTATGAGGAGGTAGCTACTTTGCTTTTTCAGTTCCTAGATGGGGGAAGAAAAGCTTTGCTTCTGCACAGTAATTATCCCTTTACTTAGACCTTTGCTGTGTAAGGTTTTTACTTGCAATCGTGGTCTCTCACTAGGAGGAATACATTCACTAGCCAAGGAAGGTGCATTAGTCCAAGGCAACAACAACTGACTGAGAAAGGATTCTGCTCCCCTCTTGGCTGGAAGGATAAGCAAGTTCTTTTCTGCTGCAATATACCAGCTGAATCTATTAATCTCAAGTAAAAGCTCCTTTTATACCACCGGCTCATGCCAATCTTAATATAATATGAATTTGGGGGAGGGGGAAATTGGAATGGCTCCAGTCCCAGCTCAGAACACAAAGAAGCAAACTGGAGGTACTAGAAGTCAGACATAAGACCTTCTGCATGCACAGCAAGTACCCTACCACTAAATCCAGAGGAATGGGATACTCTGATCCCCCACAAAATTCTTGGAGTACAAGTCCTCTTATCACTGATCATGCTGGCTCTCACTCTTGCTTTACAAGTGAATAAAAATAGTTGCTCATTATAAAGATAACTGAATATACACAGAGCAATGTCAACAATATGGAAACGGTACTCTATTGACAACGCCATATTTTCTGAGCCACAGAATCCTTACATCAGAAAGACATACATTCAAGAAAATGAATTGCTAGAAAAGATAAAACAGAGTTTATATTTTTCATAACCCACCCAGCACCGGACCACCTCTGCTTCCCATTTCCAGCCACTCACCGTCTTCTTCTTCTTTGCCTCCTTCTCAGGGGGTGAGTCCTCTGCTTCGGACCCAGATTCGGACTCTGATGAGCTGCTCTCAGTGAGGCTGCCCTCCTCCGATGAGGACTCTGACCCCTCTTTCCCTTCCTGCAGCAGCTGCTTTTTCTTGCTTTTTTCTTGCTCCCCCTCACTGGTGTGATCAAAAAGAAACAGAGAGATCAAAATTTAGGCCATTTCTTTGGTGTCACAGATTTTGAGGTGGGGGTGGAAGCATAATATTGACAATCTGCACGCTGCACTAACATTCCCGCCCCCAACTCCAGCAATTCATTTGGGGGCTGCACACATAATAGAGAAGACTGAGGAAATTTAGCGTACAAAAGCATTTCTCTTTGCAACACTTCACTGCAGGTCTTATTCAAAGACATAGCTGTGCCCATCTGGATCAGTATGCAAAGGGATCTTGTAGCACCTTTGAGACTGAGGCCATTTCTGCACTAGCCTGTTATAGTGCTATGATTCCACTTGCAACATCCTATGGAATCCTGGGGTTTGCAGTTTCGGGAGGGGCCGGCTGGCTAATGCGGAAATGGCCTGAGAGAAAGAAGCTGGTAGCAAAGTAGACTTGCATCAATGAAAGCTTAGAAGTGCTACAAGATATCTTTGCTTGCAGGTCTTAATGTCAGCTACACAACCCAACTTGCAATTCCTTCCACTTTGCATGGGGCTAACAAGAATTGTCTCCTTTTATCTGGTTGCGTTTGCTGTACCTCCCAGCGCTCTCTAACGATCCTTTCCTCGGAGCCTCCTTTCTCTTCTTTTTCTTCTCTTCTTTCTCCTCGGACTGGTCTTCACTGTCTTCCTCATCCTCATCTTCCTCATCCTCTTCTCCACTGCCAGAACCAGACCCACTCTCACTGCCACTCTCACTTTCTGACCCACTCATTGTCTCGGGTTCTGGAAAGAAGAAGAGAGACGACAACCCACATTTGCAACATACACACACGAGGCTGTACCAGTGCTTCCTTCCCTCTCAACTGTATTTCATCTTACTGATTTATAATTACCTTTGAATATTAACAAAAAGTTCACACGGCAGCTTACACACTGCACATACACCTCCCAAAAAGATTCAGAATAACCAACAATAAGTCAAAACAGAAAATATATCACAAAATAGAATTTAAAAATGCAAATTAAAAGCTTCTGTTACAAAGAATTCCTTTGAACTGAAGCCTGAAACCAAGGAGAATGTATGCCAGGCTGACTACTTTGGGTGTGGTATTCCATGGTATTGAGTGGGGGTGAGGTAGGGAGACCCCAGAAAAGGTCCTTGTGATGTTGCTTGAAAGAGCGTCACATCCTATTAGACCTGATGTCTCATCAAGAGGTAACCTCCCTATATTGTTAGATTGTAACTCCCATCATCCTTTGGCTATTTTCGCTAAGGAGGTGGAATCCAACAATATCCAAGAATATCTGGAAGGCCGTAAATTGCTCATTTTTGAGTAGATACTGCAGGATGTTGTGGTAGAACTACTTTTGCGTTTTAGATCTTTAGAAGAAAACCCCATATAGAAGATTCTGCCGGGTTTTGTCAGGATTCCAGACTTCTTGCACACCAGAGCCATGGGTCACAATGACACCATTCATTCCCACAGGCAGTCAAAACACAGAAACTGGGCTGAGGAGGATGTTCAGGGGAAGCCTGCATTGGCTGGGGGAACAGCACCCTCCAGTGTTTGTACATGTCTGATACTTCACCATCACAAAAAGACTCCTTGGACTAGGTCAAGTTACTTGTCCAGCTGCCCCAGTATTGCATGTTCTGCCTGGCAGCATCACTTTGGACTCCTCCCCAACACTTTCTACCCAAACCTGTTAATTAGAAATGCCAGAGACCAAACCTGCATGCAAAGCAGGTGGACAAGTTACAGCCCCACCACCATCTCTCACCACTATCAGCAGATTCTGTTGCTCCGGACTCTCCTTCTGAATCAGAGTAGAATGGTTTCTCCACTTTCTCTTTCCTCTTCTCACGGCTGGTGCACTTGGTCCATTCCGGGACCTGGCCAGAGCAAAAAAAGAGTCATACATTTCACTGCAAAGGAGTCAGCAAGTGTATATAACATCCTATATGTGAAGGAGACAGACCAGAGAGGAAGGGAGGGAAAGAACAGCCTAGGTGAGGCAAACTGAGAGCTGCTTCACACTTAGGAGATTTCCTATACAGCTACCTGTTCTGTATGGCATAAAAATAATTAATTAAATCAATCTGGAATGGCACATCGTAACCTGTGAACTGTCTAGTTTGCGGCAACGGGTGGCAGGTTTACATCATGTGCATATGGGAGGCGGGGGAACAGATGGGCTTGTATTTCAGTGTGCATTAGGCTTTCAGATGGCATGTGGTGTGTTCTAACACAGAAATTGGTATCTGCATAGGGACCTAGCTTTATATAGAGCATCCTTCAGAAGGGTGAGCCAAGATGAGTCAAGATGCTGTGCCACTGAAGACCACATGTCTGTTCCTAGCGCTCCCGTGCTCATGACTGCATGCCAGGACTCCTGAAAAGCAGTCACAGCAATTCCAGCAGAGGCTATATGGGAAACTGCCTTATACCAAATCAAAACTATACACAGTGGCCCCTTGACTTTTGTGTGATTTGAGGCATAGAACCCTTGCGAAGGTCAAAAAAATGCAAATAACATCCGCCCACCCAAATGAACACTCCCTCCCATTCCCTTCCAGGCCCCCCCAATTCACTTGTGTTTTTCCTGAGTGCACTGCCTTCTTTCTGGGAGGGGGCAGCCACATGCCTGGAGACGCTGTGCATGTGCACCTCCCCCCATTCACTTGCATTTCATCCAAGCAATAAGCAAGTCAATGGGAGAGGGCAGCCATATGCCTAGAGAAGGCATTATGTGCATTTTCCCCTGTCCCCGCATCACTTGTGTTTTGCGCAGGTGCCACGGTCTTCCAGGCACCCGGGCGATAGGCTAACAAAAAGGAGAGGGCAGCAACATGACTGGAGAAGGCATGTATGTGGGGCTGCTCCCTGCCATTTGCTTGCCTTTTGCCCAGGTCCGTGGGAGGAAGACACGCACCCAGGCAAAAAGCAGGCGAAAGGAAGGGGGGAATGTGGGAGAGGCAGGCAGGCACCTTGTGAATGATCAAATTCATGAAGGTCAAACCTGTGAATGTAGATAGAGGACTGTATACACTTTGGTGGTTGATGTCTGGGTACCAGGCACGCTTTTCCCCACTAGTTGCTACTTGATCCTTTTGTGAACTGAAAGCTGGAGCAGAGAGTCCAAGCTTGTCATTCCTCCAGCAAGGTGGCATACATGGCCTGCCTCGTCAGCATCAAGATATACTTATCTCAGAGACCCTTTCCAACGTCACTATACTAAGCTTCATGGCTAAAAAAGGACAGGGACACCAGTTTCCTCATTCAGGACTGACACTCTACTCATAACCACCTTGGATGTCACACTAGTATACTATGGTATTATTTCAAAACCACAAGGCAGGGGGTGGCGAGGTAAAAGCACCTAGTTACTACTAATGGTGTTGCCAAAATAAAGATATTTCAGTGGCTAAATGTTAGGGAATCAAACTCACACAGCCAGTTAGATTTGCACAGGCAAAAGAACAAGTCCCACAGCAAAAGCACAATTTTGTTTTTAGATGATGCATGCATGTGTTGTAGGAACACCGCCATGTTAGGAGAGGTGCAGTGTCCCTTTCATGTATATGGAGGGTTCTGTTCCAAGAACCTTTGCATAAAACAAAAAACGTGAATACTCCATCCCACTATCATCAATGGACACAACTTAGGAACACCATGCGCCGGCATGGACGCATGTCAGGTGCATCCGTTGCACTGGACATGAGACTTTATGTGACTTCACATTTGTGTCTGTGGAGGTTGTGTCCGCAGAGGGCGCTCCGTATTTCCACAAGTCAGAGGAGGGAAACATTCTATTATAGTATTTGCCACATGCAATTTGCATATTACTAATACATATATATGTGAAATAAAGACCTTTTGCCAGAATAAATGAAGCCAAGTTTTTAGTTAATCAAAAGTCTTTTTAAAGAGTATGCCTAACCAATCAATCAGTGAAAAATTGCAGCCTTAATCAGCACACACACCAACACCAAACTTAGAGCCACACAGTGCAGGAAGAAAATGGGGGGGATACATGGGTGGGCGGGGGACTGAAGCGCAATGAGGACAACAGAGGGAAAGCACCACTGCACCCACAAACGCGACCTCTATTGGTTCGCCTAGCAGCCCAATATGGCTTTCCACAGGGACAGTTAACTCTTCCTAGGAGACAAACAAACAGTAATGTGTAGAAGTCTCATCAAATTAAGAAAACAGCCCAATGAATACAGTGGCCCCTCCACTTTTGTGAGTGTCTGGGGCACAGAACCCTTGCGAAAGTGGAAAAAAAACCCAGATAACTCCCGCCCCTGTGATCTCCCTCTCACTCTTTTGCATTTTGCTCACTGGGGTCACAGGTAAGAGAATGGGAGTGGGGAGCTCTAGAAGGGAGAAAGAAGGCTCGTGTGAGCCTTCTCCCACCTTCCATGGCCTTCTGCCTTGGCACAAGTTCTCAGCGCCAGGGCCAGAGGCAAAGGAATAGGAAGGGATCGCCCAGAAGAGAAAAGGAAGGGGCAGGCCTCCCTCCTCCGTTTCCTTGCCTTTTGTCCAAGTGCTTGCCTTCCTTCTCTGTGCTCGGCAAAAAGCAAGGGAATGGTGGATAGGAGAATGGGAGGATAAGGCATGCTGGCACCTCATAAACAATCAAATTTCAAAGGTCAAACCCAGAAATGTAGAGGAGGACTGTATTACAACGAAGTATCATAATGAAAGCAACAGTGATTTGGACCAGTGTCTGGGCAACCACTCAACTCTCAGTGTTGGGACATAACAGGGTACAACTAGTATGACTCTTATGAGGAGTTTTCTGTTTTTTTTTATCAGTAAAGAAGGTGTAATGAAGTTACATCAAAAGGTACATAATGGATGAAAATGAACTTAAATTTGACAAGCAACATTTTTTAGTTATTTCCAAAAGTTATATTTGAAGTACATATTAGATCCAGTTTAACAGGAATATTATAAGTTCATTCCATCCTCTTACCAATCCTAAGTGTTGTTTTAATGTAATCAAAAGCAATGGCCAACAAGCTACTTTTTAAACACTTTACACGGAAAAGCAGCCTAGCTGAATGGTAAATTTATTGTTATTTTCTCATGCTGTGAACCTATGAACCAAAGATTTCATATAAACCTTGAAAATCTTATTCTGAGGGGAAAATAGTATGCAATGCCTGGTGAGTTTCTTGTTTAAAAAAGTGGTTACATTATGCCACTTTGTCATATTATTAATAACTTAATAAAAAGGAAGGGGGAAAACCAAATAAAAGCACAGAGACAAGTCACCTGCCAGACACTATAATAAATATTTTCAAAAGTAATTTAAAATGTTAACTCTCCAAACTTTGGCAAGGACGCTCTAGGCCAGTGGTTCTCAACCTGTGGGTCCCCAGATGTTTGTGGCCTTCAGCTCCCAGAAGCCCCAGCCACTATGGTCAATGCTCAGGGCTTCTGGGAGCTGAAGTCCAAAAACATCTGGGGACCCACAGGTTGAGAACCACTGCTCTAGGCCATATTTCCACAATGTCCTGGAGCAACACTGGCCTTTGAGGCACCCATTTTCCACCATCTGTGGACAGAAGATTAACTAATACCTCCACATTGCGCACAGATGGGTCTGGAGCTTCACTGGGCCAGTCGGGAAGCTCCTGATAGCCAACAGCCTTAGCATTGAGGAGGTGTGACAGAGAGCCCAGTTGGAAATGGTCACGGTCTGGAAGGAAAAATCAGTAATCAATGGCTTTCCAGCACAGAGACAACACAAAACCAGCATCGTTGTTACGACTTATCTCCACTGCCCCCAAAAGGCCCTCTGCAGCTCCGTTAAATACTGTACCCTCCCTACCTTTGAAAGAAGACTCCAAGATGGGGGCTGGTTTCTGTGCCAAGAAGAGCTTCTTGGCATACTTGCTGAGGGCACCACTCTTTTCAGTGGGCACAATGAGCTGTCTGATAAAGCGGGCACGATCCCGGATGTCGTAGTTCTGGTCGTATTTGGCAAGGTTCAGCACGTACTGGGTCAGCAGCTTGCTCTGTGACAGACAATACCCATGCAGCAAAAGCAACAATTGTGAGCTGGTTAAGAGTTGGACACAGCAGTTACAAACCCTGATTATTTCTTATGCGAAAAGGAAAAACAAACAGCTCTTCTTCTAGGGCAGAGCCAGTGATATACATACATACCTATGTAAGTATGGTAGATATGTGTGTGCGTGTGTGTGTGCGCGCGCGCACGTGCATGTATGTATATATGTGTCTGTGTATACACACACATCTATCTTGTCTATCTCTATCCATCCATCCATCCATCCACCCATCTAACGCCTACAATTTTCATCTGGCCCATCTAACATGGCCAGCGATAAGGGAGTTGTAGGCAAAAACATTGAGGACCAAAGATTCCATAACCTGTTCTAGGGCAAGTTAAAGAAACTTATAAGGCACATCCTCCACCTCAAATACACACCAGTTCACAGTTAAACCACAGTTTGTTGTGGTTTTTATTTGTGCATTTAACAAATCTATAATCCTCCTGGCATCTTCAAAGTGACTCAAAATATATACAAAATACCCAAACACATTAGAAACTATGCATGTTAAAAACCAAAATTAGACCAGCCATCTAGTGTTGTCTTCAGCATTTTATTTCCCACCCTCCTCTTTAGCTTAGAAAAATTACTGGTTTGGACTACAAGTCCCAGGATTCTCCAGGCAGCATGGCCATTCTAGTCCAAACAAGTAGTGTTACCAAGTTCTTCCTCCCAGTTCCAAAGGTGAAACCTTCTTTAGAAGTCTTTAGAAGTTTTCATTCCAGACACCTGGAAAAACTCAGAAGCACAGCAGCAAACTGACCAGCGCTAGCTAATAAATAAAATAAAGTTTTCATGTTGAGCCCTGGAGAGGAAGGTTATCAAAGCCAAACAAAACATATTTCTCCACCTCAATGCAAATATGGAATGAAAAGGTGGAGAAATCCATACATCTACTTTTTATTGAATACTTGAGCGCAGAAGAATAGTTACAATACAATAAGGGATCTCAAACAGGTATCATTGGCATCACACAAAGAACCTCACCAGAAAATACACCCGAGAAATTGCAGGGAACATAGAGGACCTTACCTGCTTAGAGTTTGTAAGATAAAGCTTGGCAGCCAAGTTGATGACTTGCAGCTTCACAATGTCCTCCTCAGCAGTGAAGGACTTGGCCATCTTACGCAGCACATCTGGAGCAATCTTGGGCACGTGCTCACAGTACTCACCAATTAGCCATAGGATGCTAGCCCGGGCCATTGGTACCTGCAACACAAGGGGCTCTGCATCTCTAAGACTCCCAGACCTTCTCCTCCTTTTCTCTATCAGTCCCACTGGCAGACAGGCAAAGAGGGCCTTCTGCCAACTCCTTCCCAGTTCATGCTCCCACCTGGATGTTGTCAGTCAGCTTTGCCATATGTTTGATGATCTCACTATGTTGAGAAGGTTGCATCTGCAGGAGCTTCTTAATGACAACCACAGACTCAGCCACAACAAGCTCTAAGTGAGAGGGTCAGAAGGAAAAAGCATAAGAATATATGCAATAATAGTCAATACTCTGATCCCCTGTCCCTGATGATTCTAGTGGAACCCAGGCTTGCAAGTTGTCATATTAGCACTTTTTGATCAGCAAGTTGACATCTGTCATCACCACTGACAGGTTTCTCTCTTCCCTCTGAGCTTACCTGCAAACCTCACAGTAGCTTGAGGTTGGGGGAAGAATTAATTTATCCAGTAATAATACACTGGGATGTGAAGTATTTGGGGGAGACTTGATCTTGAATGAGCAACTAAGACTGAAGACTTGCTTTCAGTGCAGGCAAAAACTGGATTGCTGGTATTAAGAAACACAGCTGACTGCATTTATGACTCTCTTTGGAGGCAAGGCCATGACAGCTGTCGTGATGAGCCCCTGCACTTCACACTTTTCCACTACAGTCAGCCTTTCACACCCACAGGTTTTACACTTGCAGATTTGATTATCCATGAATTATTTGCTGCTGTCTCTGCTGCTGCCCTACATCATTTTTTAATAGGAACTTAAAAGTCTCACCTCATGTTTGCAGTCTCTCTGGAAGCCTCGCAACACTGAGAGAAAAGTGAGAGAGACTGTGAATGTGAAGCAAGGTCCCTATTAAAAATGGCATAGGGCAGCAGCTCAGGTGGACGCAAGCCAGCTGCCCACTTCTGCCTTGTGAAGGAGCCCAACGCCTCAAAGACAGAACCAGGTGGCTAGTATGCTCCCCACCATGGATTCTAATGCATTGTGCAATGTACATTTGAATCTGTGGTGGGAGGGTATTTTCCTAGTGTGTGTTAAATATAGTTGGGGGGTAGAGATATTTGTGGTTCTTCCACTTGCACAGGGGTCCTGCACCCGAACCTCAGCAACCATGGAGGGACAACTGTATGTCTCTTTTCCACAAAAGACATATTCTTATCTATTCCAAACTAGCTCACCTCTGCCTCATTCCCCATCATTTCCTTACTGCGCTGCACTAATGCACCCCAATCCGGGCTCTTACCATCTCTGTTGGATAGCAGCTGGACAAGGCCGTTGAGGCACGTGTCACGCACTTTGCCAATATTGGTGGCACAACGACCAATGGCCTGAATGGTGGCTGCCACAAAATCTTTATCCATGCTCCGGATATAGGTCTGTGGGAAAAGAAGCCACAAGTAACTTTCCTGGAATGCTCGTGAACAAGAAGCAAGGAGCATGGGGTTGTATCTGTGCCACTTGGGATTACAAACTGCTGCCCACAAACACCATAACCATGGGAAAAGGACCACAGCTTAGTGGCACAGCACATGCTCTGTCATAAAGGTTCCAAGCTCAGTCCAGGCATATCAAATTCTAAAGTGCTATGTATATATTTCTCTCTCTTTCCTTCTCTAGGCACATCCAGACTGGTTAAAAAGAGCAAGAATGTCACAGATTTTGTTCCTATTCTTTCTGATTTTGTTTTAGGAATCCATACATATTTTGCTTATTCCACAATATTTTCTGTGAGCGCCCAGTACCATCACAAGGTCAGTTTATTTTAACTCAATATAAAATTGGAAAGAACAGGAACAAAATCTGGGCCCTTTCAATCAGTCTGGCTATGTTCCTCTCTCTCTCTCTCTCTCTCTCTCTCACACACACACACACACACACGCACACACACGCACACTCAGAAGAGACACGGAGAGAGAAAGAGCTCCATACAGTTCTCAGACAAGAAAACTGAAGGCCATCCCTAATGGTTTTAAAATAAACATTGAGATCAGAACAATTTGGATACTGCTTGGGCAACTCCAATATTTTCTCCTTCTATACACCATACTCCTGTCCTCAAACTTTATATAGAGGATATCCACATAATGAAACTGAACTGTCTCCTCTTGCATATAAAAACATAAAATCCTTGCATTCACCTCCCAAATCTTCTTTCAATTAGCTTTATTTCTTCTTTTATAAATATATATTTCTTATTTCATCTATTAACAGCTGTTACAATGTTATTACAACAATTTCAACATACCCACTAATATATTCTATAATATATTCTATAATATAATCCATTATGTAAGTTACCTTTAATTTAATTGATCCTTTTTTGGTTTAATATTATCCCCTCCTTCCTGCTTCCCCTCTGAAGTAACAATTTCTTATTAATTCTAAATCTCCTTCACCTTTCATGTGGAATACATCTTTAATAGCCTTATTCACATCCTCATACCCCTCTCTGTCTTTTATACTCTCAATCAATACTCTTCAATCAATTTCTAACCCAACCCTCTTCCTTCAGTTGCTCCATACAAATCCCTCTTTTTTCCCCATAAATAATCAAACATAATATATTCAGGTATGTAATACTTCCATTTGCTAAGGTCCTATCTTTCTTCCACCCATAAGTAACCAGCGCTTGTGCCACTTTTAATAACTGTTTTATTCAATATTTCTCCTCCTCATTTAATCCTAAATTTTTAACATTTAGGGTTAAACATCTCTTTTATTCAGTTCCAATCTCTTAAAATTATTCTATTTATTACTTGTATTATTTCCTTCCAAAATCTTTGTATTTTACAACAATCCTATCAGATATGGGTATAACCCCATAGCCTTACTTTCAACCTGCTTGTTCTGAAGAAGCTATTTAGCCATGCCACACCAAATACAATCTCCATTGTTCGAAGCAGCCTGATTAGCTGGATCAGTGTCTAATTTGCTGGACACTGGGGGAAAATAGCTTTAGATCATTTGAAATGTTCTGTCTTGACTGAGTCAAATCTACACTGCTAAAAAATATTTTCTTTAAAAACTTTATACTGTTTTGCAGGCAAGGGATTTAGCATCGCCCCGGCTTAGGGAGTACGCTTCTGTACTCTAGGTATTAGTAAGCCAGCCAGCCAGCCAGCCAAAGACACAGTCCTAGCATTGGCATATTGCACGCCCTCCCACCCTAGTACTAAGATCTCCATTCTGCCCACTGATTCTGCCATACCTGGAACTCACGCAGGATGGTAGAAATGTTGGTTTCATTTGCAAGGTTGGTCAGAACTTCCAGCTGGCAGGAAGGAAGGGAGAAGGAGTTGCTGTTAATAGCCAAGGTAAAACCTAGCTTCATGCAAGCAACAGGTGTTGCTGGGACCAGCCCCAGACAATTTTCTGCCTAAAGCAAAGGACAGAACTCTGCCCCTTTCTCTTTTGCATACAGAAGCTAACTGGACCAAATTTTACTTCAGTATTGGTAATTGACATCTGAAGGCAGAAGATCAGTTTAGCAGGTGTAGAACAGGATGTCCTCCCAAAGAGAATGATCAGGGTGTTCAGGAGGAATAGTTGCAGGAATGTCACAGTTACTCCTAGTATCTGTTGCCCAAAGTGACTGCTTCATTTTGCCCAATGGTGGGGCTGGCCCTGACAGATGCTGCTAAGAATGGAAAGTAAGAAAGCCAAAGCTTGCTCCCTTTTCGTATGGAGCCACGAGCCTGAGGGGAGCACTATGTGGAACAGGCACAGATGGCAAAATAGTGAGTCCTCCCAGTAACACTGATGTGGCCTGCAAACTATGTACCAGGATGTCTGAATATCCGACACACCTTGAGGATCTTGATCTGGGTGGGGTCAGTTGATCTGATGTAGAAGCTTTTCAGGTAAGGTTCAAACATGCCCTGCAGAGAGAGGAGCAACAGCATCAGCCTTCCTCAGAGAGCTCTGGGTATACAGAGGGCACAAAAGGTTTATTTTCAAGGTAATGGATTGCTCCAGCATTGGTACAAAGGAAGCACAGGCTGAACCTGCAGTGGTTCATAGCTGTAGCACAGCAGCCCTCCACAGACCTGGAACTCACATCTCCCAAACCCACACATTTGTGCTTGTGTGAAGCCTTCCCATTTGGGAAAAAAAAGTGGGGGCAGAGATAGACAGGCACTCACCCTACGCTTAATAGACATGGTAGCCACATTCTGAAGCACCACATACTGCACCTCACTGCCATAAGAAAAAGGAACAATTATCAATGAGCAAGGAGTGTCTTCAAATTCGCTGCCAGTATATATAGCAACGAAAAAGTTTTTGACAGATGCTCAAAAGCACAGCTTCCCGCCTGCAAAACAGCTCAGTTCTGTACAGGATATTTACAATATAATAATGAAGGGAATAGAGTATCCTGGAAAAGGGCATAACCCCCTAGAACCCTGAACAAGAGCTCTCCACACTTCAATGTTTTGTTGCAGCTTGCACATCTTTTTCAAAAAGAGACCAGTGTTAATTAAAACACCCCCCCAGATAAATACAGTAGAAGATAGTCAAGAGATTAGCCCATCATCTATACGCTGACAGAACTGCCAAGCTTTGCTGTTTTGGTAGCAGAGTTCTTAGTATCAAGAAAAATAAAGAGGTTTTAGTATTGAGAGAGATATTTGCAGACCTGTGGCTTCTGAGGAGACGCACCAGAGCCTTAGCAATGACTCCAACTTCAGCTTTTGGGGCAAGGTGGAAATAAAGCTGAGCAACAGACATCACAACCTGCAGAGAGAAGGGGAAAGCGGAAGGACTGGTGTCATGAGGTGTTGACAAAAAGAGAACAGGACAGGTTTATAGAGAGAGAGGACATTTATACTGCTTGCCGCATCAACCGTGCTAATATGATCAGATATCATGGGAAAAACAGGTCAGACATGCTAGGAAGCTGAAGGTGCCCAGAGATCTGGAATGGAGAGGTGAATCACCCATATCCATCCAGAAGATGGCCAAAACAACAAGAAGAAATGTATTCATCAGGGACAGAGTTTGAAAACATTACTTCTTTAGACTGGAACTCTCAAAATCCCCCAGAGAATAGGGATATTAGTGGGGGATTCTGGGGCTATAGGCAAAACAGTAGCATTTCTCAGGCTTAGGTTGCTGAAGACATTTTTCTGCCTTAAGAGGAGGCAAGATGATTTATTTTCTCAAAGACACGTAGATGATAGGCCAGGTTTCTTGAAAACAGGGTCTCTTTTAATGTAATACAGTGCACCCTCTTCTGGAGCAACTTCTGCGTGCATGAATGCGAGGTCATGCAAAGCACTGCCTCCCATTATAGCCAATGGATGCTACAGGCATGTTCACAGGTATATGCCTGCTACATCCACTAAGTACAATGGGACATAATGCTCCAGGAACCCCTACACTGTGCACCACAGTGTTCTTTAGGATCTCTGGAGTCTCAGGCCAAATTCTGAAGATGCTTTATAGCTTGTGGATGATGGATAACTTGAATTGGATAAATAAATAGAATCTGAAATAAACAGGTCCCATCTCACAGAGAGATTCCTTTTCTCTCTTTTCTTTTTTGCTTATTGCACATATTGATAAATTGAACAGTGGTGCAAGATTTTTCTCTTCTGTTTTTTGTTGTTGTTCCTCTTCTCTGATTTTTTTCATTTTATGGTTGTTAATGTCTATTGTCACATGTGCCACTATACATAAGTAAAAACAACAGTAGCAGCAGAGGCAGCAGTTTCACTTTGTGTAATGGCAGGGTTCTTTCTGGTGATCATGTGAATCCTTCTGGGATTTTTTTCCTCTTTGCAAGAAGATGAGTCTTGCCATGTACATCCTATCTGCATCCATTTCAATGACAGAGATGTATCTATCTCTGCTATAGCACTGTGATATCATGTTAACTGCCATGGCTACATCCTATGAAATCCTTGCAAATGTTGTCTGGTCAGCAAGCAACTTAGAATTCTCTACTGGAGAACTCTAATAATGCTGCATTGTTTAGGGAACCAGAGCTCTCTAGAGAACCCTAAGGACCTGAAGAACTACAAACCCCACAATTCCATGGGACAGAGCCATGGAAGTTCAAGTGGAAGCAGACAGCAGCTATTGCTGTTCTGTGTGGATATGTGCCAGAAGAGCAGGGGAAGCTAGATTACACTGAAAGCAAGAAGCATCCCCCCACAACAATCTTCCTTTGGGCAAGGAAACGCTCACAGCAGCGTTACGGCTCTGCAGCAGGGGTTTGGTGTTGCGCAAGAGCAGGCGGTGATCAGGGTCCATGACGTAAGGCTTGCGTTTCACCACGGATGCTGGTTCTGCCTTGTCATCCTTGGAGTCTTCCTCTTCAGATCCATAAAAGGCCTTCTCTGCACTCTCTTCCAGGAGAGATTCCTGTTAGGCACAAGAGGAAAATGGGAGGGACAAAGTATAGATCGCTCAGCTCTTGGAAGGGTCTCTGTTCCCTTCAGCCTACCAGGCACACATGCACAGCTTTTTTATAATTATTTTCTTAACTTATCATATTCCTAGAGTTTGGAACCATGTAGCCCTCCATATGTTGTTGAGACTACGAGCACCAGCATCCCTCACTATACGCTATGTTGGCTGTGGCTGGATCTGCAATCCAAAAACATCTTGGTGGGCCATATGATGTATCTATCCAAGTATATTCATAAAAAATAGACATGGCAATGCACTACTTGTTGTTGTGCGCCTTCAAGACATT
Organism: Iguana delicatissima; assembly: GCA_948472985.1. Lineage (NCBI taxonomy): Eukaryota > Metazoa > Chordata > Lepidosauria > Squamata > Iguanidae > Iguana > Iguana delicatissima. The sequence goes on along the minus strand of CAOKZL010000565.1, from coordinate 1,009,133 downwards.
TACAGCTTATGATGTCCCTAAGGAAAACCTATCACAGGGCGTTATTGGCCAAATTTGTTCAGAGGGGGTTTGACTTTGCCGTCCTCTGACGATGAGAAAATGTGACTTGCCCAAGGTCATCCTATGGGTTGCCATGGCTGAACGAAGATTTGAACCCTGATCTCCAGAATTGTAGTCCAATGCTAAAACCACTATAGCATGATGAACTACTTAGGGACATGTGGGTGTTCTGGACCTCATAAAGGATGCTTAGAGATCTTTTCTAACATTTGACACTAAGGGCTCAGCACCAGTCAGAAAACAACACAGCAATGAATCCAAGCAAAAAATTGCAGCAGCTCAAGGCAGCGTTTGAAACTGTCAGATGACAATTATTGATATAACTTTATACTTATACTAAACTCTCCTTTGGAAGTGGGTAAATTCTTTGTCACACTGATTTCCTTGCAACAAGGAGTTCCACAGGAAATCAGATAGGTCAAGACATTACCTCTGGAGAATCATGTGCCTCATTTCAGGCAGAATCTGTCGATCCAGAGGTTTTTGCTGGAGGTTTTTTCATGCTATCATGTTTTCTTCCTCCTCTTTGTCAGCATACTCTTACTTCTATCACTTTTTCTTACTTTCTTTCATATTCAGCATGTAACCTCTCCTTCACCTCACCACCAGTTTCTTCCATCCATCCCTCTTGCTCGAGGTACTGACTGGCGCACAGCACGGAGATCCCCTTCATGGACCCCAACCTATAGTTTAGGGCAATTATGATACCTTCTAGGTCAGTGGTTCTCAACCTGTGGGTCCCCAGATGTTTTTGGACTTCAGCTCCCAGAAGCCCTGAGCATTGACCATAGTGGCTGGGGCTTCTGGGAGCTGAAGTCCACGAACGTCTGGGGACCCACAGGTTGAGAACCACTGTTCTAGGTGCTTTTGGACCATGAGTCCCATCAGCCCTTGCCAGCATAGTCAAAAGTGAAGAGCGCTGGGAGTGGCAGTCCAACAACATCTAGGGGCTCAGACAATTCCCATGCGTAGTTTAAGGGAAACTTCCCCCAGCCCCAGGCACACTTGAGAGCAGAACCTGGGAAGCGACTTTGAATAAGGACGAATAAAATGGTGTGTTAAAGCTGTCTATAGGTAACCAATGGTTGGATGATTCCCTAGGTCCCTGAGCCATCATTCTGGTCATTGATGGATGGCTTCAATGTTTCATATGCTCATTCTTCTCAAATGTAACTTTCCAAAATCAGCTCTTTAATGGATGGACAACCTTTTTTTCTGTTGAGGGCTGCATTCTCTTGGTGTAATCTATCAGCTAGGGCTGAAGCCAATAGTGGATCTGCTGCCTGCCCCCCACCTCCGCCATGCACTTTGACTCTAGCAGAATCCTAAATTACTCTGAAGGGTGTTTCAAATCTGAGGGTCACCAGATATCATGCTGATAGCATTTAACTCTGGGTCTATAAGTTGTCACTTCCTGTTCTACAAGCTCCCCGTTCACTCACGTTTTGGTTGGGGCTGAGGAACTGGGTGCGGGCATAGCGTGTCAGCATGTTGATGATCACCACTTGGCCCCACTCCTCCACATCAATCAACAGATTGCATAGCTTGCGGTAGTTCTTATGGATGAGATCAATGCGTTCTGGGCAGACTTCCTCGAAGGCCATCACTACACTGCCAGCCACCAGCTAGAGAAAAAGACAAGAAATGAAAGGGGGGAAGGATATGGTTCAGGAAATAAGGCAAGGATGAGCAACATGTGGCTCTCCAGGTCTTGATGGACAGCAACACCCATCGGTCTGAGCAGCACAGATAACGATGGGACAAGATAGGCACTGCAGTCCAGGAGTATTTGGAAGGCCAGATGTTGCCCACCTCCAAATTAAGGTCCATGCAGTGCTCATCAAGATCTAGAATGGGCCACTATTTCAACAGTTATTCTCTGGACACTGAGAAATAAAGAAACACGGCAGCCAAGCTGATATCAATTCACAATAAATAGGATAATAAGCAAATAACAACATCTTTTACAATTCTGCCTGGGACATTCACACTGATTCAGACTGTTATACCAAAACTCACAAAAGACTTTTCAGTTGTGAAACCTTAAAGATTTACAGATTTACTATGACATGAAGTTTTGAGCACTAGAATTATGCATTTGATAAAAACAAAAGCTGATGACATCGAAAGGTGGTGCCATAATATAGCTTTAGACTTTAAGTTGTCACAAGACCCTTTTAAGAGATTTTTTTAAAAATATTATGTCTCCGTTCCAGAACTTCTCAGAGAAACAAATTATACTCACAGTAGTCTTATCTGCTAGCAGCTTCTCAATGACCTCTATTAACTGGTCCTTCTGGTCTGAGTCAAGACTGTAGAGAGAAGCAAAATCATGATGTGGATAAAGTCATTATATATTTTAGCAAGTAGGTGGTGCTGGACTTGATTGTGATGGAGTACAATTAGCAGTTCCATGCAACTTTTCTATTTTTGTTGGATACAGATAAACATATTCTTTCCTAGAAGAGCCTCTAAGCCAGGCATGTGCGATGTATAGACTTTTAGACATTGCTGGGCTATAATTCACATCATCTCTTACCAGGCAGGGAGGTGAGCTGGAGATTATGGGAGTTGGATATATGAGATTATGGGAACAGAATCTCTAGTATAAATCCCTACATCAATGGCATGTAGTGTCTCCAGGGTCACTTCTGTGGCACTCAGGACATGGCCAAACTATTTTTGCCCTCAAACATCCTGTAGGAGGGCTGATTTCTCCATATTTTTGGCCCCTATACTGTTTTGGGTCCAGAAAATGCTTTGTTTTCCAAGATGAAGTAACCTAGACATTTTCTTGAAAGTACGACCCTACAAGTCAGGGAGGCTGGGGAATGGTGTCCCCTAACCTTGATGACTTCCCACCCTGTCCTACATAGTCATGATGATGAAAATAATAGTTCAAAGGGCCATCAGTTTTCTATCCTCCTCTATGACAACCACAATGCAGAGGTAGTGGTGGAGGGAGCATACCAAAAAGAGGTAGGATCATGGACTCTCCCCTTCTTTACTTTGGCTGGAAGATCACCTCTGCCCATGTTTTCATCCTGAAGATACTCAGCAGGGAGAGTGGGAAATATTTTTACAATTTGTTTTCCTTGAAGAACAGAAGTAGGACTTATGTGGTCCCTAGCCCTTGGACCTCAAGTTTACCCAGCTCAATTTTTGTGGTCAAAACTGCAAACTGCTGTTTCTAGAAGCCTCCAGCAGAAATCATTCTCCCTACGAAGCACAGAGTCTTGCTTTAGTTGGCGGGTTCCCGCCCAAACCAGAAGTGAATTTCCAGCCATTTCTGGTTTGGAAGGAAAGCAAAAATCCACATTTTTGTGGAGGGGACACAGCCTGCTGTGGGTCACCGATGGGTCAAACTGGCCAACAGTCCCACCAAAGTTGCACATCCTTGTTATGTACATTTTCTAATGGTTCAGAAGTCCTAAATCCTCCCATCCGAAGCACATATACAGCCATACCAAAATAAAGAGATATCCCTGTTATAAGTAGGCTCCAAACTGTTCTTCTCCTTTACCATAATGTCAGTCAGCAAGAAGCCCTGACAAAACCTCTGTTTTACAAAACAAGGAAGCATTTTTTTTTTAAATTTCTACTTCCAAGACAGAATCCAAAAACTGTTTAACAAAAAGACAGGAGCTGCCAGCCGCCACCAAGTCTCATACAAAGCCAAAACTCCTGCTGGCTTCTTCATAGCTCACAGGGCATTCTTGCCTTAGCTTACCCCCTTTCCCATATCAGTGTGAACCATCTGGCTGGGGAGCTGATGGGGAGCCATTACCTCTCAAGGACATGCTTTAGCTTAGTAAATGTACCAGAAGCCTCTGCTCTCAGAGATGTCTTGTCCTTACAGTAAAACAGTATTTTCCATTGGCATAGTTCTTGCTTGGGGGAAGCCAAGAGTCTTCAACCCTCTCAAGAGGGTTGTATGATATAGTGGTTAGAGCATCAGATTAGGAACAGGGAGATGCAGGTTGAAATTCCCATTTAGCCACAAAGCTTGCTAGCCTATTCACTAGCTTTCAGCTTAACAGAGGTGTTTGGAACGTTAGAACAGAGGGAAGGAATACACAGATATAACTCCCTAAACTCCCAGGAAGGCAGGATTAAAATGAAAACAATTCATTTAATTGGCCAGACACGATGACTGGCAAACAGGGGATTGAAATCAGTCTCTGTTTATAACACAGTATCAGTGCTGAAAGCAAGTATTAGAATAAAATTTTGATTGCACATTCAGAACACAGATCTGCACTTGATTCCCAGCTCAACCACCTGCTTGTTTTCAGAAATGCTACATCTTCCCTGAGCACTTAACTCTCACAGTGAAACCAAATGTCTAAGCTTATATCTACTTTAACTTAGAACTGTGCATGGTGTAGAGAAAGTGGTTTGGGAGAATACTTTATTCATCCCATATAATATTACAACTCGGGTGGCAGCATTGGTGGAAGATTCAGGAAAGGTAAAAGGGTAAAGACACCTTTTCACAGGGCATATATTTAATCTATGGGATTTGGTATCATAAGATGCTGCGACTGTCTCCAACTGGCCAATTCAAAAGAGGATCATGCAAATTTATGGAGATGAAACTATCAGCTACTAGTCTTGATGGCTTCCAGGACTAGAGATAGCAATATATGTTTATTACATTTTCCTTCTGCATTTGCTCTAAAAAACAACAACAACCAGATAATAAACTTGTTTTAGCTGCCATTAAAAACCAACTTAAATCAAAACCATTAACATCAGCACAATAATCAATAGATGTCAAAATAATTTCAAAAGCCTGAACTCACTGAAGCTTTGAGGGGACTGCATTGCAGGGTAAGTAAAGCAAGAGAAAGTTGGCTTCTGCTCACTTAACAAGCCTCCACGGTTAATTGTGGGCCACAAATACCAGATACTGAGAGACCAATAATATGTAAAGGCTCCCATCTTGTTTGTGGATTTTTCATGGCAATCTGGTTGACTATGGTGAGAAGGAGGATGCTGGACTAGATGCAGCTTTTGAGAAAAAACACTATTTGGACTATAATTCCCAGGACCCATTGGTCAACATGGCCACATTGGCTAAGGGACTGTCACATTTATACCCTGAAGTAGTAGTTTTTGCATGCTCTTGGAGCATATCTCTTTAGTTTAATTGGGGAGATTTTTCTTCTGTTGTTAAAGCTGTATCTGGGATTGAAAGACAGAAAGGACGTGCTTTACCTGTACAGCTTGGGGATGGCATGAGCTGCTGTTTTGCGCACGTACGGGGACATATCCGACGCTGCCTCCTTGATGGCTAGCATCATGATGGGTACAATGATGGGTACACGGATGCTGGAGAGGACCCGGAGGGCACTGGCTCGGATCAGCTGGTTGGGATCCTGCAGCAAAGGGGAAGTTTAGAGCAGGCACATGAGGCCTAAATACTTTTCCAGCCAGGACTCCAGAGATCCTCCCCACCCCAGCTTCACGCATCATCAGTTTCTGAGAGGCAAAAGATTCCCTGCTATTGGGGCAAAATCTCCAATCAAGCAAAGCAGTGAATGCAAAACTGATCCAAGCAGAAAGCTGATAATATTGCTGTCACCTGATTTAATAATTAAATTTATATCCAGCCTTCAGGTGAGGAAAAAGGCATTCTAACAACAGCATTCTAATTTTAAACATGAGCAACTGAAACAAAAAAGAATCTAAAACAATGAAAAACACACAAATACAAAGAAAGCATGCCCTCTTCAATTATAACTCAACTAGATGGCAAAGCCCTGTCAAAATAAAGAGGTCTTCTCCTGCCTGCCTGCAAGGAGAAAGGAGGCCAACATTTTCTCCTTTTGCAGAGAGTTCCAAAGCTTAGAGAGGCCATCTAGGATGCCCTCTCTCCCACTCCCACCAAACATGTCTCCAAAAGTTGCAGACCAAAAAAATGGACTCTTGTCTACCTTTAAACCTGGATCAGCTCATAAAGGACATGATAAGATTTTATATAGCCTGACCTCAAATTACATGGAGGTGTACAGGTATTCTGAATGGAAACAACAAGTGCTATCGGCAACTTGACGGCTCTTTTTGTAAAAACTAGAAGAGAAAGAGAATATTTACTTCCCCAAAGGAGAAACAGTCCCCTGCTCAAAAAAACAAACAAACAAACAAAAAACCACACTTGCAAAAGGGAGAAGGGAAGACGGTTCATTACACGAATGGCATTTAACAGAAGCACATACTGCTCACCAGATAAGGGGGGACATTCACCAGTAGTGAGAAGATGAGAGGGTTTGCTGAACTCTGGCTAAATATACTTTCACAGTTCACTAAACAATGCTCCACCCAAAAGCAACAAGGCCTCAGTAAACCCCATAGAGAAAACCAAACTAGGCTCATCTCTTCCACAAGTATCACAACAGCCAACCTTGAGTCCTCGCTGAAAGGTAGAGATTGACAGCAAGGCCAGATCTTGTTGTTCTTCTGCATATCGGACCAGGTAGACATACACAAGTTTCTTTACCTGTCAGAGAAACAGTACTACTTGTCATGTCCTACTCAGAAGCTTCATAATACTGCCAGTTTTTATCCTTCCTACAATGACAAAACTAGGGAAACTCTTTTAGTATGAGAGCTGTAGTCCATTTCAGAGAAGTTCCAAGGGGAGGAAATGCATTCTAGGGGTGGGCATATTCAAAGGCAAAATGGTGGCACCAAAAATACTATCATATTTTAAACTTAGGGCCCTTATTGCCAATAAGTAAGCCTCAGGAAAAACATTTCAGCCTTTTAGAAATTGAGGAGAGGGAGACGCACAAATACTGAGAAACTTACCAAAACATAGTGTCGTGGGGAAGGGAGTGTGGCCGTAAAGAATATCCAGAGGGCCAGAATGAGACCACAGGGGCCAAATTTGGGCCCAGGACTTAAAGTCTCTCCCTCTCTCCAAATTATGCATTTCCAAGCAACAGCAGTCTTTCCAGTGTACTGCATCTAACTAAGAATAACACACAATCCTCTCTAATACTCTGTCTGGACTAACAATGATTCTGGATCCACCATGCTTCACAGAATTGTTCCTATAAATGGCTTTCCATCTTGTCATCATATTCACTTTGGGTAGAGCTAGAGGCAGTGTGACGTAGTGGTCTGCGTGTTGGACTGCGACTCCAGGACAGCAAGGTTCAAATCCACACTCAGCCATGGAAGGCCACCAACAGCCTTGGATAAGTCACACATTCTCAACTTCAGAGAAAGGCAATGGTAAACTTCCTCTAGATAACTGTTGCCAAGAAAACCTTATCATTGGGTTTCCGTAAGTCAGAGCTGACTTAACAACAGATGGAAAGGGCTCAAGGCATTTTTCTACCAAAGGCACAGCAAGCCACAAGTCTAACACCTAATATGTGTCTGGGATGTGTGCTTCCAGTTGTCCAAGGACAGTCAAGTTGTTTCGGCAGAAACTCCACAAACAGCTCTCTCTAAACTTGGCAATAAATATAAATATCATCATCATCATCATCATCATCATCATCAACATCATCATCATCATCTGTGTAGTTAATAATTTGCTGCCATTTAATAATATCCACAATAAAGCTCCTTACTTTGGTTTCCTCACTCCCTAATGATAAGGGCTGGCCTAATACTGGATTTCTTCATTACTGTCCTCTTTTCTCTCTATTCCTTCTATATTGTGTCTCTAGAATTATTTTAAAGACTTTGAATGTTTGGCAGAAATGCAGTGCAAATACATTAAAAAAAAACCTCTAGGTCCCTCTGTCTGCAAGAAATTTGCTTTTGTTACATGTTGTCAAACTAGTTCTGTTTTATGGTGACTATATGAACGACAGACCTGTAAAAGATCCTGTTACTAACCACTGTGCTCAAGTCTTGCAGACTCAGGCCCACGTCTTCCCTGACTGAGCCAGTTCACCTACAATACTTTTTTTCTCTTTTCCTGCTGCCTTCAACTACGCCAAGCATTATCTTCTTTTCCAATGACTCACGCCCGCTGATGATATATCCAAAAGACGATAGCCCCAGTTTAGTCATTTTGGCTTCTAGTACAAATTCAGGCTTGATTAGCACCCAAAGAGACAGCTTACCTCTATATTCTTACAAGCCACATTCTTTACTACGGCTGGGAAGAGATCGGATGCGTTCTTTCCGCGGGCAATCATCTGGGGGCAGGAGAAGAAGCAGTGTGGTGGAGTCTGCATTTCCAAGGTAGCTTTCAGTCTACACACCCACACACATATGGCATAGTTACCGAGTCATTCTCTCCCCTCGCACCTTTGGAAGTCTACGTACTTAACGGGCGACTGTATAGCATCACACAGCATGCCTTTCCACTGGCATCCCTGATGTGGAGGGCTAATTATTAAAACAAAAGTGATCAAAAGTCCCTGGCAATGAACTGCTCCTCTGAGAGAGCCACAATCAAGTTGTGGGGAAAATGCTCACCGCCACAATCCTCTTCATGGCCTCAAGCTTCAACGAATCTTTGTTACTGTCCAGCATCTCCTTCAGATCATCATGTCTGCAAAAAAAGGGAAGAGGCTTCTCATCACAGCAACACAACGGATAAATGCCAGAGAGGTAATCACACAGGGCTGACCCAGGATGTTTTGCCGCCCGATGTAAAAGAGCACGTGGTGTTTCCTCTCCTCAAAGTCAAGATGCATTGTATATAAGAGAAGGTAGGATGATACACAATGAGTTATTAGTAATATAGTTACCTGTAATGAGCTTAAAACTCCCCTGTTTGTTTTTTGTTTGTTTTTCCTCATGGAGTTACATTCAAAATCAATGTAGTAAATGGTGGAATAATAAGAGTTTCTAGTTCTTATCATTTATAAAACTTTAGATCATTCTGGGAATTTTCAGACATTTTGACAAGACCTTTTAAAGTTCATGTATTTCTGTTACTGATACTAAGGGTTTGTTCAGTAACAAAGCAAGCAATGGACCAAATAATATAATAGCTTTTAAATGAAATTATTTCCCAAACACTATAACAAGTAAAAGAAATTAAGTTTTTAAAGTAACCTTCTAAACCCGGGAGGGGGGGTGGGGGAGAGAACTGGCTTCAAAGAATAGAAACTGGTGCTAAACCGACCCTGGAAAAGAGAAGTCTGCCGACGGAACCCAAAGCTGCAAGAAACTGGGGCAGCTCCTGGCTTCATTACGAGGCCAGAGGAAGCCCTTTTGCTGGATGGAAAGATCAGGAATAGAAGGGAGAAGGAAAGGGAAAAAAAATATTGCAAAGTAATCAGAGTAACAGAGGGGAGAGCTTAGTCAACTCTGAGGCAAAGTCTACAACTCTTCTGCCCATAAAAGGAGCCAGCCCTATTACACCTCATGTCACAACCTCCCATTTTATCTCTAGTTGTTATGGTGACCAAGTGCGAGTGGAAGAAACTTTGATCTTTTTAGCTCAGGATCCTGTCTTATTGCAGCAAGAGCGGAGAGCTCATCCCAGCCGGCTCCCCATCCTCCTGTCTCCCTTGGACAACCACTGCTGCACCCTAGAATGAGAGCATGGTCATGAGATGTTACAAACAGGCTACTTGTATATCAATTATTCTTTTGCAATAATGAAAGCTTAACTAAATTATATTGCAATTGTAACCTCAGAAGGGATAACGTCTACCACGTCTGTTCTGCAACTGTTTTTGTTAAACTAAAACAAAATCCAAAATGCATTAAACTGTCGCACGGTCAACATGGCTTCATCTGAATATGTTTTTGTTAATTATTTGATCACCAGTTGCGGAGTTTGATCTCATTGTTCTGGAGTGCTTTGCACCACAAGGCAGTGACTTTTGGCATTCTGGTGTTTGGAGAAAAGGTAACTAAAAGCAACCAAGTTACTTTGGAACAATGAAAAAAGCTATCTAAAATATAGGTATAATTGTAACTAACTACTTTCGAGATTTAGAACTGAAAAATAACTTTCAAACTTCTGGGTTGAAAACTGGGGCTGTGCTGTCCTCTTTACATTACTCATTGCTTACCAGAAGACCGAGACGCCTGTTGCTCTCCCCGGCTGCTTTTTAAATCCCTTGATCCCATCATATTCCTTAGACTACTCCTTTTCTGGCAAAAAAAGAAGAGGTCAATCCCTTTTCCTAGAAGCCTCCAGATGTGGCAATTCACCTTCGAAGCAGGGTCCAGGGCCCCTCACGCACTAACATAAAGCCCCCAGTATTCGTAAAAACCGCAAAGATTTCCAGCTACTTTCACAGGGGATGGAATGTAGCCTGCAAGAGGGCTCTGGGATAGAAGAATCAACCCCTGGACCAGAGGCATTGCCCACCGCTGAGGCCACTAAATGGTTCAGCCAGGACTGACGGTAACGAAACCCACGGACATTCCCTCTCTCCGTGTAAGACTCCCAGAGCAGAAGGTCTTTGACAACACCAAAAGACTCATGGGAGGATTCAAATCGAGATAGCTTCTGACACATAGGGAGCACATGGCTGGTGAGTCACAGACCACCCTGTCTAGGCGATGGTTCATTCATGCGCAGGACCGAACATTCCAACGTTGCTCCCCCACCTGCTCCGCAGGTGACAAAAGGAGCAAAGACACGAGAGGGAGAGAGAAACCTGACCCTTGCAAGAGTTGGGAGCTATTTCGGCCAAAGGAATCTGAACCCGCAGCACCCTGTGAAATATTTATCTCCCTCAGGAATTCAGTCACAGTAGCATGAGAAAGCGAAGCCGTGGCTCAGAGGCAGTTGCCACAGCAACTTCACTGTGAGGCTGTTTCCAAAGGATCTGGGCTCAGCCACGCAAACAGGCCGGGGTCAGCCATTCATAACCTAGTGGTGACTAAGGCCATTTCCGCACCAGACTGTTATAGCGCTATCACTCCATTTCCAACGTGCTATGGAATCCTGGGGTTTGCAGTTTCGGGAGGGGCACACCGGCCCCTCCCGAAACTGCAAACCCCAGGATTCCATAGCATGTTGCAAGTGGAATCATAGCGCTATAACAGTCTGGTGCGGAAATGGCCTAAGTAAAGCTAGCCAGCAGTAGTCACAGCTTCAGAAAATGGCCCTTTTTCTTCAGTTTTTGCCCTCTTTTTCAGAGCCAGATGAAGACATCTTGCTGCCTGTGAAGGACAAGATGGTTCCCTTTGCCTGAATGTATAGAAGCTGGCTGGCTGTGGAACAATATCCTCCGTTAAGCCTAAAGGCAGAAGGCTAGTTTAGGAAAACACATATTTTTCTCTTCCAACAGAAGGGAATGCCTTGTAGGGCTCAGGAAGACGAACAGGTAGTCTACCGGTGCTGTCCCAACATCCATCGTCTAAGACCGGCTCTGCACGTCCTCAATACAACCACCCCATTCCATTTAAGATTCTCTTTTCCTCATGCTTCCTCTCACCCCCATCTTGATGTTTGCTTTATGGGACATCCAGAGGGATGTCTTTCATCCTTGGTCCAGGCCAGCGCATTCCTTGCTCCAAAAAAGACATTTTGTTCCCTGAGGCACAGCAGCAACCACCGCTATCCACTTCAACCAAGGTATATAATTTTCAAGGCTAGTCAAGTTATTCTGGCCCCCGAAGCACTAAAATCCTATATGCATCTCTTCCCATCCCTAATATGGAAATATAATTATAGTACTTATAATAATTCAATAACCAACCAGTTGCTGTCCTTTCATGACACTTAGAATTGACCGCTCAAGAAGCTAATGGTAGGGCCAACTCTGCAATTTCCCCTTATCTGTCTCCAGCAGCAGTAGCTGCCCAAAATGACAGAAGGCAGCATAATCTGGCTGCTAACATAGACAGAAATTAGACTCCTTCACATTACATTTAATACAGCAAAGGAGGCTATGCACTTTTACTTTACGCTGATTACGAGTAACTACAGCTTTTGTTTCTGACACAAGGGGCCAGTTCACATGTGTTCATCATTTGGCAAGCACGGCATCAAACAAAATCCAAATGCATGAATTAGCCACCACAAATAACATAACCTCTGCCTTGAATCCTTTCCAATGAAATCTGCTTGCAATAAAGAGAAGCAGCCATGCGTCAATCATCACTAACCAGAACGTAGAAAGGGTTTTCTCCCCGACTAACTATAACTCCCAGTATTCCCTCAGCCAGCGTGGTTAGCAGGAGAGGTTTCTGGCAGATGCAGTTCAAGAATGTAACGTTCACAAGCTTTGGCTCTCTACCAAAAAGCATGAATTACACCATGTACCTTCCAACAGTCCCAATATGGCAGGGTCAGCCCCAATTATTCCCCTGTCATCCCACTTTTTCAGCTGCTTCCAAAATGCCCTAGCTTCTCTCTCCTCCTCTCACTTTCCCACTTTGTTCTCAGCTTAATTCAACAACTACAAACTGAATCAGAGTGCAAAAGTAATTTGTACTCAATTAACTCAGCCAGAAGGAGAGGGGAGGACTGGATAACAATCTTGCCCTTCCTTGCAGATTCCGGCAAAAACAAACTGGTTCCGCTCCCTAGCCTGCGTGTTCTTTCGAATCCATGACTTTTGCCACTTTGGCCATCTGCTGACGCAGCTTGGCCACATGAGTCCCAGTTTTTGTTTGTGAAATATTGGATGGTATGAAATCAGGCTTGCATTAAACTGGGGTGGGCAGGAATTCTGCAGCCCTTAGCCATACACAGGTCCGAGGGGCTTTTAAAGGAAGTTTCTCCCCACTGGAGGAGGAGCAAGAGTTAACAAAAAGTGATATATCTTGTCTTGGAGTTGTAATCTTGCTTTGTATTGTTTTTATTATTTATTTATTCTATTCATTTATATCCCACTTTTCTCCCAGTGATGAGACTTAACACGGCTAACAATTTTAAAACACAATTTTTAAAAAAAAATACAAAAAAATTCCTAAAAGTATAAATATAAGTTTTTAAAAGCACTTAAACAATATTATTATTTTATAAGATTTGTAACAAGGTCTGGCAAGCTCTGTACTTTGCCTTTCAGACTACCAAAAGCTTTTTATTTTTAAGTAAACAGGAACTAGAATTCTGGCCACTTCCACTTTTGGTTTGTGTTTCTTTTGGAGAGGTTGTTTTTGTTTTTAGGAGATGGTGTGGCCTTGTGCGCACCAGGAACAAAAATTCTCCCCCACCCTGTGAGCTTGCCCACTCCTGTCTTAAGTAATGGGAACGACAGGGGAGGATAAGAATCTACTATTGTATTCATAACTACACATCCAAGGGTTATATTCCTAGGCATCTTTGAACAAGACACAGCCATCCTCATGTAGCTGTCTGCACTGGCCCTCCCATTATCGGGGCCAGAGCATACCCGAATCGGTCACATTTTGCGAACTTGACACCAGCTATCTTCTCCTCTTGCTGCTAACATCTATATTGCATTATATTCCTTCTTTTGTTCCGTCACTCACCATCGCCATTTAACAGTACCCTACCAGGGAAAAACTGCTCTTATGTATATTTTAGTACATTTACTCTCTTAACTCTGTATGACAGGGCAAGAGGTAGCAATTAGCCCCAAGGATACCTACTGAAATGTCAAGCACCATGATTTGTACCAGGGTCTCTTGCACTAAAAATGTCTTACACAACTTAAAAGGAAGCTATAGGATCTGAACCAATTATCTACAAAAATCATGTGCCAATGAGATTTTAAAAAGGAGGTTGTGGCTTCCACTCCCATCAGCCCCAAATGGTTGGGTGGGAGCGGGAAGAATGGTCACTGAAGAGTCTTACAAGTCACATGTATGATTCCAGAAAACAATCATAGTTAAAAGGTTAGTCCAGGACAATTCAGGTTCAAATCCCACATCCTGGGAACAAAGCTCACTGGGGGAACTTGGCCCAGTCACTCTTTCTCTCAGTTTCACCTACCTCACATAGTTGTTGTGGGAATAAAGGCAGAGCTTGAACTTGACTTTTTGGACTGTCACTCCCAGAATCCCACAACCAGCATGGCCACTGGATATTCTGGGAATGACTGTCCAAAAAAGGTAATGTTCTCAAGTTCTGGGAAAGTATGGAGATGGAGAGCCATGAGCAGTCACTGAGTTCATTGGGGGAAAGGCAAGATCCAAAAGAATAAATGAACCTCTTTCTTTAAATTTGATGTAGCAGTTTGAGTGCTGGACTACAACACTAGAGGCCAAGGTGCAATTCCCTGCTCGGCCACAGAAACCCACTGGGTGATCTTGGGCATGTCGCACACTCTCACCCCAGAAAACCCCATGACAGGTTCACATTGAGGATCACCGTAAGTCAGAAAATGACTTGAAGGAACACAACAACACCTAAACAGGATTGTGACATGTACAATTTAAATGCAACTTACGATTGTGTATGCTTTTTTTTAAAAAATCTGTTGCACGAGTTGGTATTCTCTCCTACTCTCCGCAGTGGCCAAAGCCCACTCCCATCCAAAGACTCAGGGTTTTCTGTGATGCCCCCTTGAACAGCCATTCTGTGGCTGGTGGAGAGAGCAGTCCACTGAAGGAGTGTCTTGACTGATGCAGACCGATGACAACATCTGCTGAGACCCCAGGGGATCCTGGTGGAAGACCTCAGTGGTCCATGTCTGCTAAGGGGCATAGACAGAGGATGCTAATTCTCCAATTCCCCCCTCCTGTTCTCCACCAGCCACAGAATGACCGCTTGACATGCTGTTATAGCAAAATCATGAGTCCTGGGGATGGTGAGTGGAGAGATGTAGTTGAGTTCTATCTGTTAACTTTTCTATTGATCAAGGCAGGAGCTCAGCCAAGCTGTAATTATTCAGAAGTCAGTCCCAGCAGTGTGTTCAATGGGATTTACTCCAGGGCTAGTGATCTTAGAATTGCCACCTTACAGTCCAATCCTAACTGATCAAAATAGGAAGGCCCACTTGAGCAAACAACCAGGCCAACTGAAGTCGTGCTGGTCCAAACCACTCCCACTTCCAGGGTGCTGGAAATTAAAATTTTGGACTGTTGTGGCCTGTCTTTGTGTAGACCTGTGACCATGTCCCTTGACTAACAGAAGGATAGATCTAATGTAACTTGACTTCTCCTTGCCCCATTCTCTCATCATCCATAATTTGGTTCTCCGGTGACACACCTTAGCCAGCAGAGCAGTTCCAACAGCAGATGGCTCTGTCAGCAAACCTCCGAGATCAGACAGAAAAGGGGTCTTGCGTCTAATCCTAACCCTTTACAGCCAGTACATCTTTGAGTAAGGACTGAAATGTTATTCATCAGTCAGTTGGTTTAATCATTTAGCACAATTTGAACAAAAAATGAGCACCCAACTAACTAGAATCATAGAGTTGGAAGAGACCACAAGGGCCATCAAGTCCAAGCCCTTGCCAAGCAAGAACACACAATCAAAGCATTCCTGACAGATGGCAATTCAGCCTCGGTTTAAAAACCTCCAAAGGAAGAGACTCCATCACACTCTGAAACAGCATATTCCATTGTCAAACTGCTCTTAGGAAGTTCTTCTCAATGTTTAGGTGCAATCTTTTCCTGTGGTTCGAATCCATTGTTCTGTGTCCTAGTTTCTAGAGCAGCAGAAATCAAGCTAGCCCTATCTTCCATATTCCATCCCTTCTAATATTTAAACACGGTTGAATTTTTAAATATTTGAAGGGACATCATATAAGAACTGCAGGCGACAGGAACCATCTTAGAAGAGGCATACTCTGCCCTGCTTGTAAAAAAGTGGAATGCCGCTTTTAAAATTGTCCTTACAGCTGGAACAGTATCTACACTGGAGGAGTACTATCTTTTTCTTTAGCCCTTACTTGCATGTTACTGCATTTGTCAACTAACATGTTGTTGCTCTGTGCCTTCAAGTCCTTTCCAACTTACAGGGACTCTAAGGTGAACCTTTCACAGTGTTTTCTGGGGCTGAGAGTGTGTGATGCGCCTAAGGCCGCCCAGCGGGTTTCCACGGCCGAACGGGGAATTAAACCACGGGCTCCAATGCTCAAACTAGTACACCACCCTGGCTCCCAAACTAGCGTACACAGGAGCAAATGATCAAGATTTCTTTAAGCCAGCAGGGCAGAACCCTACACTAACCCATAATAACTACTGTGTTGGCAAGAACCGGTGACTATTTCTAAACATGTATGGGGAAAAGATGGAGAGAAGGTAGAAATCCATTCGCTTGCAAAAACACCTGAGCAGCTCCCCCTCGAAAGGTGGTTAACAGCATAGTCCTATGTGTGCCTACTTAGAAGTAAGTTCCACCGAACTCAATGGTCTCTCAATTCCCGTCCAATTTAAAGCGCCACGCACATGCACTCATGAGCTGATTGTTGTTGTGAGTCTCCAAGTCATTTCAAACTTGTGGTGACCCTACGGCAGTCCTATCACAGGGTTTTCTTGGGAAGATTTGTTCGTAGGGGGTTTGCCATTGCCTTCCTCTGAGGCTGAGAGAGTGTGACTTGCCCAGGGTCGCCTGGTGGGTTTCCATGACTGAGTGGGCATTTGAATCCCGGTCTCCACAGTCATCCAAGGCACACACCACTACACCATGCCAGTTTCCCCAGTGAGCTGACACAGATGCACATTGGACCAAAGCAGAGAGAGGAAAAGATCCAACCGGGACTGGAAGTCATCTTGAGGACAACAACCCAGTGCCCTGTCACACAACACAATTACCGAACTTTGGCACAGCTTTAACTGCCTGGCCTGCATCCTAGGGACCTGTAGTTTGCAGAGATCCCAGCACTCTCTGGTTGAGAATGCTATGCATCCCTCCCTGAACTGCAAATCCCAGGATAACCTAGGATGGAACCACGACAGTTAAAGTGGAATCATAGCGGTATAAGCATGCACTGCGAAGGGCCCCTGCCCCTCACCCGCGAAGGAACGTCTACATGCCCTCGGGGTGCGTTCGCGGGGTGGGGGTGGGGGGCACACAACTCCCCTACCGTAGCGGCTGTGCCACGCCCCCGTCGGGGTCGCTCTCGGGCTGGGGGGCGCCGTCCTGGTCGGGGGCCGCCTTGAGGAGCCGCAGCTCGTCGCCCTCCAGCGCGCTGTACCAGGTCTGCGGGGCGCCGTCGGGCACCAGGACGGGGCTTCTGGCCTCGGCGCCGGCCCCCGCCTGCTGCGCCCTCACCAGGCCGGCCGCCCCGGCGGGCAGCTGCTGCAGCAGCTTCTGCATCCCCCGAGCCGCGCGGTCAGGGGCGCCCAGACAGCCGGACGCCCCGACGGCAGAGCCCCCAATCCGGATCTCCCCGGGGTCCCGATTTCAGCAGGACCTCCAGCTTCCAAACCGCGGGGCGTCCGTGAAGGCTGGCCGGGGGGCAAGAGAAGCGGCGGCCCTGCCGGACGTCCCCTTCGAAGGGGCGGCGCGGGGCTCCCCAGCCGCCCAGCCGCCCAGCCGCCCGCCACGTTAGCAAAGCCCTTTCGGCGGGGCTGCCGCCTCCGCTCCGCTCCGCTCCGCTCCGCTGGCTGGCTCGCCGAGGCGGGGGCGTGTCTTACGGCAGCCTCGGCCACTCGGCCCGCTGCCCCCGCGTCGCAGCTGCTGCTGCCGCTCTTGCCGCCGCCGCCGCCGCCGCCTTCCCCCTGAAACCCGACGCCGCCGCCGAAGCCGCCCGCGGGGCCGCCGAAGCCGCCGCCAAAGGCAGCAACGGCAGCGCCACCTGGCGGCCGCGCGGAAAACCTTTGAGACGCAACAACCCCTGCCCAGCTCCCGCGGGGGCAAAAGCGAGGCGTCCGCACTACTCTGCTACAGCGCTGTTATCCCACTTTCAACATCCTGTGCAGTTCTGGGCTTTGTAGTTTGCTGAGGCCAAAGAGTTCTCTGGCTGAGAATTCTAAAGCCCCCTCCCTAAACTACAAACTTCCATAGGATGTTGAAAGTGGAATAATAGCACGAGGAAAAGGCTAGTGCGGAAATGGCCCGACGTTCTCAGAGGGGTCTTACTGAAATCAGTTGGAATCCAGGACACTTTATGGGAAACAGCATCTGCCTGAAAACTCAGGAAAGCTGTATTGCATTTGAGTTCTGCCCTTCCTATGGGGGTTCTGTACACCTCTTCTCTCGTTATATCCTCACAACCACCCTGTGAGGTAGGCTAGGCTTAGAGAACAGAACTTTCAGTTAATACTAGCAGGACTGATAGCATGCGTTTATTGTGTTTATAGGCTACTCTTCCTTACATGATTCTGTATAGCCCTCCTCGCATTTTTATCCTCACAACCACCCAAAGAGGCAGACCAGGTTGAAAGTGACCCAAAATCATTAAATGAACAGCAAGGTGGGAGGATTTGAACTCAGGTGTCTCCAGTCCTAACAATCAAGCTGCTTATACCACACTGACACAATTTTTTTTCTTTTTTTTTTAAAGACTCAAAATGTAAAGATGTCAATTGAGGCCATGCTTTTTGCTAACAGCTGAATTAGGAGTGGTGTGGGGCTCTCCAGATTTCTTGAACTGCAACTCTCAGAACCTCTACACCAGTGGTTCCCAAACTTGGGCCACTTCCGCACTAGGCTGTTATAGTGCTATGATTCCACTTTCAACCTCCTATGGAATCCTGGGGTTTGCAGATTCAGGAGGGGTTGAAAGTGGAATCATAGTGCTATAACAGCCTAGTGCGGAAGTGGCCTTGGTCTTACAGCTTTTTTTTTGGACTTCAGCTCCCAGAAGCCCCAGCCAGCTTGGCCAATAGACAGGAATTCTGGGAGCTGAAGTCCAAAACATCTGGAAGACCAGAGTTTGGGAAATACTGCTCTAAACAGTATATAGCGAATGCTAAGGAATATGGGAGTTGCAATTTAATAACATCAGGAGTGCCACACAATTCTCATACTTGCCTTACCAGAGGCACCAGCCAAACAGAACTGACCAATCAATAAAAATGTGTATAATGCTTTTCTAGTGTCCAGTATTATTAACCCCATTCTGTAGGTGGATGAAAGGAAAACAATGAAAGATTCGCTCATCTGCACCCCTATACCTACGAGTAAGTTTTCTTGACACAATGAGAATTACTATTGAGTAGACACATCTAGAGCCAGTGTGGTGTAGTGGTCTGAGCACTAAGCTACAATCCTGGAGACCAGAGTTCAATTCTCTCCTCAGTCATAAAAACCAACTGGATGGCCTTGGGCGCATAACAGACTTTCAGCCCCCCAAAAACCCATGATAAGGTCACCATAAGTTGGAAACAACTTGAAGGCACACGACAACAACAACAACAACAAGACTAATCTAGAGAGGTAGTATTGTACAGTAGTCTGAACTTTGGACTACTACTCTGGAGACCAGGGCCATTTCTGCACTAGCTTGTTATAGCGCTATGATTCCACTTTCAACATCCTATGGAATCCTGGGGTTTGCAGTTTAGGGAGGGGCTGGCCGGCCCCTCCCTAAACTGCAAACCCCAGGCTTCCATAGGATGTTGAAAGTGGAATCATAGCACTATAACAGGCTAGTGTGGAAATGTCCCAGGATTCAAATCCCTGCTCAGCCACAGAAGCCCACCAGGTGACTTTGGGAAAGTTACACACTCTCAGCCTCTGAGGAAAGCAAAGGCAAACCCCTCTGAACAAGCCTTGCCAAGAAAACCCCTTGACAGGCTCACCTTAAGGCCACCATAATTTGGAAGTGACTTGAAGGCACGCAACAGGAACAGCAGCAGCAGCAACAGGACATCTAGAGATTCTGTAAAGCTTTGCTGTAGGACAAGAATGGGGAACAGATGGCCCCACTGCCAAAGCTAAGAAATGATGGGAGCTGGAAGTTCTTGGAATGCAACTCCCATCAGCCCCATTGCCAAAGCTAAGGAATGATGGGAGCTACAACCCTCCTATCCATTTGTGTCGTACCAATCAGCTTAACTGCTGGGTTCGAGCAGTGATTTCTCATGTGAATTACGCATCATAATCTTTTGTGCACACCAACTTGTTACCTTGAAGATTCTGCAAAATAAAGGATCTGAACTGTCAGATGTAAGGAGTACACCAGTTTTTCCTCTGACCGTTCTGTAGACATATGCATTAGGTAAACATAAGAATGGGCAACTTTTGGCCTCCCAGATATTGCAGGACTGCAACTCCCATCAGCCCTAGGCAGCAGAACCAGCAGATATGGCCGTTGGGAGTTACAGTCCAACTTCTGGAGGGCCATGCATTCTACTGCTCTACTCTAAAGCCAGTTGCCACAACGGAGTCTATGCAGAAATAAATCTTGCTGTGCTCTACTCCTCCTCCCTAGTAATGCATTTAGGCCTGCAGCCTCAGTCCTCATCTGTTATTGAAATTAAGTCAAAAGTACACTATCTAGAGGGATTAATCTATTGCATCTTGTAGAATCTTCTAGTCTAACACATGTATTACGGCACAAGCTTTTGTTGATTCCTTTCTCATACCTGTGAAGTAGATTCCAGTCACTGAACACTTATGCTATAATAAATGTGCTAGCTTTCAGCCACCCAATTCTCTTGGGTGTCTCTTGGCCTTCAGGACATGTACCTGAACTGAAGACATGCATTTCTCACGTTTCCTCCTCTCCCTTTGCTACCTCTGCTGTGTACAATTTTTTCAACGGTAAGCGCTTAGGGGCAGAGATGCATCATATTGTTACCTCTACTAGACACCATGCACACTTGATGGCGCAATATCAATACCCACAATATTCAACATACCCCACCTAAATATAGGTAATCCAGATGGGGCCTAAAGGGACCAGATCCTGTCTGATCTTGGAAGCAAGGCAGGGTCAACCGTGGTTATTACTTGGATGGGAGACTGCCAATGAATACTGGGTACAGTAAGCAAAGCCACCTGAGTATTCCTTGCCGAAGAAAACCATTTGAAATTTATGGGGTTGTCATAAATCGACAGGCAACTTGAAGGTGTGTGTGTGTGTGTGTGTGTGTGTGTGTGTACACAAATACACAGGTTTCCCAATGTCTAACAGAAGTTGCCTCCAGTTGCCTACCTGATCTAATTTTTCCTATTAGCTCAAGGATTGCTTAGCCACTCAGAAACAATAAAATAATGGCCATTTCCACACTAGACTATTAATAGCGCTATGATTCCAGTTTCAACATCCTATGGAATCCTGGGGTTTGCAGTTTCAGGAGGGGCCGGCTCAGCTAGTGGAATGCTGTTTCCAGACGTTTCACAGCAAGATGCATTCAGGCTTCCCAGGGAAGCAAATAAAGCAAATAAATACAGCAAAGGAAGTCAGCCCCACTACTTCACACACACCCTCTCCAGGTTAGGAACAGCAAAGCAAGTAAAATTTACTTGTGTTAATTGTCAGTGCTACCCAATGTGTGAATTTGCTTTTGCAAAATTTTCGGGGTACACTGGGTGTGATATAGACCTTGTCAATCCACATGGTTCTCTGCCCCCACCACGCTCATCTTTGTTATACATTACTATACTCTTTCTCTTTCCTGCTGTCCGGGGCCATTTCTGCACTAGACTGTTACAGTGCTATAGCGCATCAAAGGCCCCTCCCTAAACTGCAAACTCCAGGATTCCACAGGATGTTGAAAGTGGAATAATGCGTAGCACTGTAACAGTCTAATGTGGAAATGGCCCAAGTGAGATAAGTGTCTAGACTAGGGGTGGGGAAAGTGAATCCTATGGTTCACATGTGGCCCCTAAACTTCCTTCTTGTGGCCCTTTGTGTCTCCTGGGACATAAGCTTCCCAATCCAGCTATTATTTTACTTCCAGGGTTGTTTTTTTGACCCCCAAATCATCTCAAAGGCCTCAGAACTGCCATAAAACACAGAAATTTTGCTTTCCTCCCTCTCTGATCCTCAAATGGGTGAAAAGCAGCCTAAAACGAATCCAGAAGTGACATCAGATTGCTCCTGATTTCAGCAGGGCAGCACAATGCACTGTATGTGTGTTTGTGTGTGCATTTGGGGGGGGTTAATATGACTCTTATATGTGGCATAGCTGCCCACTACCATTCTAGACATATGCACAACAACTGCTGCACTCTTACAGCAGGTATCCTAAACATACTTACAATGCAGTCCAATACATCTCATGCTACCAAATAAACTCTCAGGGGAAATGCATAGATTCATAAATGTGTGCTGAACATACCTTTTCCCAACCAAGACTGGGTTATATCTGCTTCTTCTGAAACATCAGTCATCCTACTCTCTTTTCTGGCAAAGTGTTTCCATTTCCAAACAGAATCCAGGCTAAAGAAACAGACACAAAATCTGCCAGGAGATTGGACAAAATACAAGCAAATCTGCCAACATCACTCAGAAGTAACCCTCAATGAGTGCAGCAGAATTTACACCCAGCTCAATATGAATAGGATCTTGGTCTCCTTATGAAATAAATGCCATGGAAAACAGTAGGACTTATTTCTGTGTCAGCAGGCATAAGACTGGCCTGTCAACTGGCACTTCAAAAGTAACATTTCAAAAAATCTCTTATCTTTCCCACAGGCAATGAAACACACATTTAATCCTAGGTGGATTAAATCTCGGGAAGAGCTGGAGCTTGGAGAAAACTTTTCATTTCCTAAAAGGAGTTTTAATCCTCTCTAAAGATCCTAAAGTATTGACAAGATGGTGCTGTCAAAGCTCAAGACAGGAACATAGTTAATTTTTTTTTTAGTTGGCATACATTTCAGTCACTAAATATATGGATATTTCATTTTCCCTAGTTCCAAAGCCTCAGGTTTTGTTCTGTTTTCAAACTGTGGAGAGCAAGAGAGGGCCCAGGCCATCAGGCAACTACCTCAGACAATAGACAATGAATGTGTATGCAGCAGCAGCAATCTCTTGGATGTTCCTGCTGAATCTCCTAGCCAATTCCCAATCTTAGGGTACAAAGCTGGACAGAGCTGGTACATACAGCCTGTCCTTAAAACCCATCCCCAAAAAATAACATTTCTAATCTCTGAAGTGGGCAATGAGTTTGAAAACCATTACTGATGGGGCTGGAGGCAGGAAATCTTAGACCCGACAGGAAATCTTTGATAGCCCTTCCTGTCTAGGATCACTGCCAGTGTCAGTAGGACAGGCCAGCCAAGAGCCTGAAAACACGGGACTGGATAATACAGGAAAATGAAACTGAACTGAAGCTCTGCTGGCTTGCAACCAGATGTAGCTGCATCCAGAACGCAGAGCCCATGGCTCTAGACATGGGGCCCTTTCATTCCAGATTTATAGCACTATGATTCCACTTTAACTGCCACAGCTGCAAACTATGGTATCCTGCTAGAGCTCTCTGGCTGAGAATTCTAAATATCCATTCCTAAGGTGGAAATCCCAGGACTCCACAGGATGTTGCCATGGGAGTTAAAGTAGAATCATAGTGTTTTAAGCGTGGTACGGCCCCGGAAATTCCTTATACAGCCTGCAAAATGACGCCTCACAGATTTTGTGCAAGGGAGAGAGGAAAGGTGAAAATGCAACTTGGCTGCAGAGAAAGCAGTTTATTTAACCGGATTGAAAGCACAACCATGGGGCTGACTGGGAAGGAAATAACTTTAAGCTGCCGCTCCTTTGGGTGCACAAAGGAGGGTGTATCAGCAGATGTTCCTTGGTGATTTACAAAACAAATAGCACGCAATGCTTTCATCTCTGCCTGCAGCTGCAAAAGTGCCTAACTCTCAAGATAGTCAGATGCAGTGGAGGAGGAAAGAAGCCAAATGCAGTCCCACTACCTTGCTGGGAAAAGGATTTGTCGATGTCGACTTCCACAAGGGAAACGGGATTTCACCGCAAAAAAGAGCCAGAGAGAAAGGAAAGGGTAGCCGGCTTGCTGCTGCGGAACTCACAGGACTTGGGAGCATGTGAGCTGTCCAATGTACCAGAGCAGCTCTCACCCCCGGTAGGAAACAGCTCATCCGCCTTTGCTCTAGTCAAGGGAATAAAGAGTGAGAAGAATAAACTCAGGCATGGAATTCCTGACGGGTTAAATCTGCGTATTTTAAGCAGAATACAAACACCTCATCAACAAATCCTAAGGGTGTGATCCAGTTGGTCACTTAGCTCAAACCTCACTCATATCCAGGGCTGCAGGTTTTAGGGATAATTCCACATTATATCATAGATGCAGAGTTAGTACTGGTAGCAAAATTCAGCATCTTCAAAGCACTATATTTTATTTAAAAACACCCTGAAGTTTCTAGTTCTTATGAGTGCAAAACAGAGAGTATCTTTGCAATTCGTCAGTGAAATCTTGGAAACATAGTACAGCAACACAGTGTCTTCTCGCCTGGATTTTAGCCTGGCCAAGGGGGTGGGACTGCGAATTAGATTGGGCATTTGATGATCAGAAATAGCTTTCTTTGTCGGAGATCATGGACAGCCCTTCCCAGCTAGAACAGACAATACTGCGATGGGTGAATATACCATCTGATTAATATAAAGTAGCCTCCTGTGTTCCCAGAAAAGAGGATATTTCTATGGGCAGCAGGAATATTTCCCATAGCCTGCATAGTGGTTTGCTTTTTCTTGTGACTCAGAAAAGCCAAACAAACCATGAAAATTAATTTTAATTTTGACAATTGCCAGACAAGCAAAAAAAAAATAAAAATGTTTAGCCCAGATTCGCACAGAATATCGTTCATATCTGCTAGATATTTATTATGGACTCTGGAATTCGGTGGCAACATTCTGATAACCTGGCTCCTAGCAAGTGATCATCGAGAGCTATAGTCCAGCACAGCTGCAGGGAGCCCAGTTGGAAGAAAGCATTCTGCAGAGAGCATTCCCACTCCAACCCAAATACAACTTTGTTCCATCAGCCCTCCACCGCTAGAGTTCCCCAATTCAGCCCAGAAGAAATCCTGGATACAGAATTGTCCTGGATACAGTCTGTCAGAGATACAGATGTAGTTTGTCATTCTTTGGCTGGATTCAGAGCTTGGGCTTTCTTAGGACACTCTAAGGAAGAAAGGTGTGGAAAGGTGGCATCTCTTTGTCATATCTAGAAATGCCAAGTTTAGGTCCTCTTGCCTAGATTAATGTGGACATTAAAAGAAGCTAGTCCAGACTCAGTTGAGTCAGAGTGGTGTAGTGGTTTGAGCACCGGACTATTCCTTTGGAGACCAGGGTTTGGATTCCCATTCAGCCATAGAAACCCATTGGGTGACCCTGGGCAAGTCACATTCCCTCAGCCTCAGAGAATACAAAGGCAAATCCTGTCAGAACAAATCTTGCCAAGAAAATGCTGTGATCTCTGGGTCGCCGTAAGTCAGAAATAACTCAAAGACACACAACAACAGTCTAGGCGCCAACAGCTAGAGAAATGTCAGATGAAAGGTCAAGATTCTCTTCTACAATATCTCGGGGTGGAGTTATATGTTAACTGAAACTTGGTGCTGCAGTTGAAAATGGCATTGCTGTGTCAAATTCCTCCCAAGAAAGTATAGGGTTGCTTGCCCTATGTTATGAAGTCACCAAGTTATAAGTTTCCTCCTCTAGCACTCCAGATCCTTGTCCGCTGGTGGTGTAGCTGAGGGGAACCCAAAACATAATAACAGTTATGGGTGGTGCTAAATAAGCCTACATATTTCGGAAAAACTTTGAGAACTTTGCCAACACAGGGATGCCAATTTCCACAATAACTCTCTGTAATCTGTAACTCCCAAACTCAAGAGCCTTTTAATTAAAATTTAAAGTTACTTGCACATTTTAGACACAAAGGAAGTTGCCTTTTGCTGAGTCAGACCTTTAATATCTCTAGTTTAATATTGTTTCTCTGACTGGCAGTGGTTCTCCCAGGTTCCATGTGAGACTTTTTTCCAGATTTCTGGAAAATGCTTGGGATCGAACCTGGGACCTTTACCATGCCAGGGAGCTGCTTTTTCGCTAAGCTATAGCCCTTCCCCAGATCTGTTTTTTTTTTAATCCACAGCAATAAGAAGTAAGCAGGAAACATGTTATTGTTATGAGCATTTCTGTGTTAGAACTAAAATCCTCACTTCAGCACCTTTGCAGCTCTGTATTGTGTACCAGTCCTTTAGTCCATATAGACCTAATCTTTGGAAAGTCCCTCCCCCATAGGAGTTCCAGAATCCTGCATCCAGTATGGCTCTTGTTATATTGGCTAGGGGATTCTGGGAACTGTAGTCCAAAAAAATAACTTTTCCAAGCTTGGCGCTAGACTATCCTCAGCTGCAGCATCCCTATGAAATATGTCTGGTAATTGGCATTGTAGTTTAGGTCAACCATAATCCATGAACCTATATAAAAGGGATCCCCTCTAAGACTGGACTCAGATGAACATTTTCTCCCTACAATTCCAGTTGGCATCTGCTGTCATCCTGCATTGCAAACCAAAGACACCCAATTCTTTGGAAGCCTCATTCATCCATAGCAAACATTAGTCAACCCATGCTGACTTTTATACATATACCACCACAGGCCAAGCTAGTTCTATATATGCCAGTGCCTTTGGTTGAACTCAGCACAGATCAGCATTTTGGCAGTACACTGAAACACTCCAGCTGCAGCTGCGATTCATGGCTTGAAAGCCAATCTATGTCTGATTTAAGTATTTACATCAGCGGGTACATGACTGTGTGTATATGTGCCATAAAGTCGCCTGTTGACTTATGGTGGCGCCATGAATTTCAAAAGGTTTTCTCAAGCAAGGAATACTCACAGGAGGTTTTGCCAGTTCCCTCCTCTGAAATCTAGCCTACAGTGCTTGGTATTCATCGGTAGTCTCCCATCCAAGTGCTAACCAGGGCTGACCCTGCTTAGCTGCCAAAATCAGATAGGATTTGTTGCCTTCAGAGTATTTACCACCTTCTCTCAAGCCACAGACGCAAGTCAATACGGGCTAACTAAAATTTACATCATAGTAGTAACATGTTCAAGTGGGTAGTCCTCAAGAAGGTTGGATGGATGACTGGTTCTGTAGTCAACTCTGATCAAAGTGCCTTAGACCATTTAAAAAAAATAAAATCTAGAAACTTCTGAGCTGGATGGATCTTCCAGCAGACTCCCTTCTACTCAGGTCTGCACCCAAGTAGCTCCAAGAGTGATGCAGTGATACAATATTCTCACCCTGACTACACCGGAAAACATAGATTTTCTAAGACAAAGCAATTGTACTGAATCAATAGCACAGGGAGCTGAGAGCAGGCGACATCCATGGGAAATGACAAACACCCCGGATTCAGCCTCTAGCTTCCCAAAGCTCCTCTGTATCATGGCAGGCGCAACCGAAAGCCCATGACCCCTTCCAAGACCAATGTAGCTGAGACAATCACCGTCTTGATTCAAGAGAGAAACCCCACTTGCAGTTAGATTTCCTTGCCCCCCTCCCACAGCCATAATGTTGAGGAGCCCTTTCTGGCCAGCCTTGTATAGATTGAGAGCACTTGGATGCAAGCAGTAGTAAAAGCGGACGACGGAGGCATTAGAAATTAGGAGGCGCATCCCTTGTGAGGGCCACTATCCGAGAAAGAGGATTTTATGCACAATGCTAGAAACTGCCCTCACGAAAAGGGTGCCTCTGAGCATGGGCAGAAAGCCCTTGTTCACATAACCGGGTAGCCCCAGCCTCGCCCGCTGCACGCCCTGATAAACAGGGATGTAAGGCACTGCAGGGCATCTTTGCGGGCATCAATATAAGCATAAAGACGATCGACCCTCAACAGAGCCAAGCACGGGCGGGGGGCGCGATGAGGGCAGGGGGCAGACAGAGGAACAGACGGATGGCCGCCCCCCCTTCCCCAGCCCAGAGGAGGCCAGCCTGGCCTCCGGGCAGCGCTGGGCCACAGATGGGCCGCGAGGGCTCCCGGCGTCACTCCGGCGCGGGGGGGGGTTCGGCGGATGCCTCCGCCCGGGCCATCCGTCGCAAAGCCGAGCCGTTCGCCGGCAAGGGGGAAGCGGCCCTTCCTCCAAGGGTGCGGGAGCCGTTGCGTGTCGGGGGCAGGACGCTGGCGGGCCCAGAGGGGGGCCCGATGACGCCGAGGCGTCCGTGCAGCCGAGTCCCGGGGTCCCGCGGCGCCCCGGCTTGCAAATCGCCGCCCCCTCCGCCTCGATCCACTTGGGGGGGGGGGGTCCCTTCCAAGCCGAGCATCGAGGCCGGCAGCGCTCCCCCTCCCCTCCCCTCGCCGTTCCCGCCCCCGCCCCGGCAGCCTCGAAAAGCCCCCCACCTTTTGTAATCCGAAGAGAAGATCCCCCCGCTGGCTGGATCGTGCCCGTACTCGGGCTCCCCGAGGCTGGAAGCGCCGCCTTTCTCTTCGTTGTAGGCTTGGCCGGCGGACATGGCTGCGAGGAGGAGGAGGAGGAGGAAGGCCGAGGGGCCGGGGGGTCGGCGAGCAGCCTGGGCGGCGGGTCCGGGATGCGGCTGATGTCAGTGTCATGTGGGAGCGGCCGGTGGGGCCGGGATTGGCTTGGAAACGCCTCCCCCGCCCCTTAAAGAGGCAGGCCGCCTTTCCCGCATTCCGGGGTGGGGTGGGGGTCCACTGCCTTAGGTGGGCTGGGGAGCGGGGGCGGAGGGAGGGACGCACAAGGAGGGCATCGCCCCCTAAGTCAGAAGGTTGCCTCTTCCGTGAAACCGTCCTCCATTTCCTACAGACAGCAGAGAGCGAGACCACTTCCACACTGCCCTGTTACAGCGCTTTTATCCCACTTTCAACCTCCTGCGGAATCCTGGGGTTTGCAGTTTAGGGAGGGGCCTTGAGGATTCTCAGCCAGGGCGTTCTTCTGGAAATACACCTGCTGTTGCTATTGGTAAACTACAAACCCCAGCCTTCTACAGGATGTTGAAAGTGGAGTAATAGCACTATGACAATGTAGTGCGGAAATGGGCCCAGACACTGGAAACCGTTCGTACCTAGAATATTGTGTTCTTGTTCCCTTGGTAAGTTTTATCTTTCCTCTATGTCTGCCTAAACTGTATTTCTAAATGCTCTGCTGAAATTTTAAGTTACCCTGTTAGAAATCTGGAGGCTGAAGGAAGATTTCCTGGAGGGCAGAATTCTAATTAGGGAGGCAATGCCCCTGAAGAGACATGGAAAAGCCTTGGCTTGCAGAGCTGATCAATCCGCTTTGGGAAGGGACAGACAGATGAGCATCATGCGCGCGCACGCACACACACACTCATTCATACAGACCTAAACACAAACACACACATGCAGGATGTAGAGTCGAAGGCTTTCACAGGCAGAATCCATTGGTTCTTCTGGGTTTTTCAGGCTTTGAGACCGTGTTCTGGTTGTATTTTCTCCTGACGTTTCGCCTGCATCTGTGGCTGGCATCTTCAGAGGAATGGTGAAGATGCCAGCCACAGATGCAGGCGAAACATCAGGAGAAAATACAACCAGAACATGGTCTCAAAGCCCGAAAAACCCACAAGAAGCAACACAGGTGCACATTTGTACATGAACTCATGCACTCACAACAAAGAGTGATTCAGGCTTGGTGTTGTGATGTTTTGTCTTGTGCCTTCTGCCTTTATGAAACCCGTGCAGTCAGAATTGGTACCTCTCAGATACTAAATTCCCAGGAATCCTTGGATGTCGTTAAAGCTGCTGGAAATATTTCCACACGCTCATATTGCTATAAATGTCAGGTCCAGTAGTTTGCCTTCAGAGTACAACATACCTAGTGCCTAAATATCCCAAAGGCACCAGAACTTCTCTGACCT
Organism: Iguana delicatissima; assembly: GCA_948472985.1. Taxonomy (NCBI): domain Eukaryota; kingdom Metazoa; phylum Chordata; class Lepidosauria; order Squamata; family Iguanidae; genus Iguana; species Iguana delicatissima. The sequence continues at coordinate 979,511 of CAOKZL010000565.1, read as the reverse complement.
TGGAAACTAGGCAGAGCCAGCTCTGATTAGTACTTGGATGGAAGACTGCCAATGAAGTAACAGGTGCTGCAAGCTATTTTTCAGAGGAAGGAACTGGCAAAACCTCCTCTGAATATTCCTGCTTGAGCAAACCCTGTCAAATTCATGGGGCCACCAGAAGTCAACAGACAACTTGAAGACCCATGTACACATAACATGCAACTTGTGTCAAGTCCCACCTATCCCCCTTTTCAAATACACATCTACCAGTTTTCTAGCTTTTACCTGGACTGCATGTTTTATATTCAGCAACTTGCAAAAAATCCAGCCAAACAATAAAACCCTGGCCTAATCCTTGTTCCTTACTCCAAATTAAATTAAATTAAATTTTAAAAAAGCAACAGCAGAGAAGAGGCAAGTCTACTCTTCCCTTAAGGTTGACATCTTTTTCTTCCGGCAGCGCTTTCTAAATAATTCATGACCTGCCTGCTTTAAGCAAGGGGAAATCCAACAGATGCAGCAGCTTATCACTTAAGTCAGGATGGGAGAAAGTTTTGCCTGTTGGATTTCTGCCTGCCACATTCTGCGGTTAAGAAGTATGGCAGTGTGATCGTGGAAAGAGGAGGTGATACCTCTAGTCTTATCTTGTTTATTGATTCCAGACAATAGGGGAAAGGGGGAATTTAACATAACCTTCTTGCTCTGCTGTGATTTGGCTCTGGTCCCTCTCACACCAGAGGTAACTAAATGGGGAGATTATATTGGCAATGCATTCATCACTTAAAGAGATTCAAGGACCCACTGTAGCCTCTTTAAAAAAATACTTAGTTCATGCAAGTGATTAATATATAGAATTTGAAGTCAATATAAGCAAGTATTAATTTCTGGATAGCCGGGAAGTCAATCACCACAGTAATTTGCATACCTCAGTTGAGAGATAATAGGCTGATCAAAACATACTGATAATTATGTTTTTAGAAAAAATGATACCAAAAAATCCCAATGATACAAAAGAAGTTATCACAAAGTAATCACAGGGGTGGTGAAAATATAAGCCTGGAACAAAAGGAGGGATGATTTGTCAATTAGTCAGAGGCCAAAGTCCAATGACAGATCGTAGTCTTAGGCCATTTCCGCACTAGACTGTTATTGCGCTATGATTCCACTTGCAACATCCTATGGAATCCTGGGGTTTGCAGTTTCGGGAGGGGCCGTCTGGCCCCTCCCGAAACTGCAACCCCCAGGATTCCATAGGATGTTGCAAGTGGAATCACAGTGCTATAACAGTCTAGTGCGGAAATGGCCTTAGTTATAATGTTGAGGTCAAATGCTGCAAAGGAGTATTTGCAAACACTAATATTTAGCAGAGGGCACTATTGGTTTAGAGAGCAGAAGCTGCATTTCATTTAGAAGAAAAAGAAATTAGAAGGTTTGGTGGACATATTATGGTAATACCAGCTGTAGATCTGGAAGGGTTCAGGCCATCTTCCAAAGGAGAAAAGAGCCCAGGGCCGAGGGTATCAGCCATTGCACATATTGTGAACTTACCACAATGCCAGTCTTTCACAAATGCAAGGGATAACACAACATACGGCATTCTTTGGTCTTCAGCATACAGACTGCGGCATGTCTGTGATGTATGCAATTAAGCAGAACTTGAGAAAATTACTTGTTTGGGCTACAGCTCCTAGTATGGCCCAGCCAACATGGACAATGGCTTCTCCACACTCTGCCACGTTCTCTCACTTCTGGGTTTGTCCTTTCCTGAGGCCACATCGCTCTCTGGCTGAGAATTCTAAATGCCCCTTCCTAAACTGCAAACCCCGGGACTCCATAAGATATTGAAAGTGGAATAATAACACTGTAACAGTGTAGTGCGGAAATGCCCTAGGTATTGATCACAAACATGGAACAATTAGCTAACCATAATTGTTTTGTATTCATGATCACTACTTGGTTCCAATTGTGATGCTACTGCCATCACTGTAACTCACCTCTCTTACATGTTCACTCTGTAAGTTTGGGCACAAAGCCCATAGACTTCTTCCTGTTTGTTTGTACACACCTACTTTCTTCCTGTAGCACGTAAACATCCTTTGTCCTTGGGGTCTCTCTCTTTTTCCCTTCACGCATGTGGGCAGGAGCACTGCAGAGGAGAAGCTCCAGTAAAACCATGTTACCTTTATTCCCTTATTTTCTTCAAGAACATGAACCTGTGTAGATTATGCACAAGTATCTGTGAGTAAACTACTTTTATAAACTTTTTAAAACAAAATTGAGTTTGTGTTTACTTCTCATATAGAGTTAAGTGTGTGAGGGGCAACAAGGTGGGTTGATAGACTATTCAAACTTACTGCTTACTGTGCTAATACCTCTACTATGTAGAGGGGGATACCAAATCTCTCCCATTTTCCAATAGGAATTTCTTATCCTCTGCAAGCAGTATGGAAATACAAGATACTAGCTTCTTAACAAGAGACTGAATTCAAGGAGATCTTCAGATAGAGGACTGGTATGAAGAAGTATGGCAAATTCCAATTAATGACAAGTTAACATGTGGAATTAAGGTTAAAAAGGGAATAATGAAAGGGAGTGATTTTAATGCAATATGGAAGATATTCGTGGAAAAGTGTTAGCAAAAGAGGAAGGTGTGCCACCTCCACAAGAAGAGTTACCATTTTGGAAGGTGGGATAATATGAGTTATAATAGGCTCTGGGGATGGGGTACACCTAGTTATAATGATAGGTTTCATTTAGGGTTAATTAGGTAAAAAAATAGTATATTGGTATGTAGGGTAATAAGAGGAATTAGGTAATGATAGTTATGGTTTAGGATAGAAATAAGAATGAAATTATGAATATTATATTTTGAAAAGGATAGAAATAAGAATGAAGTTACTAATATTACATTTTGAAAATGTTGATCATGGGTATAATTAATAACAACTGGTATAATGAGAATGAGGCTTAGATACTGGTATATATAATCAAAAATATATAGCTAGTATGACTTGTATAAGTATGTATAAGAAATTTGGAGAGAAATAGAAATGTAAGCATTTTTTCCTTTCCCTTCACTTTCACGTTTGTTATGTTATCTTTTTGGGGTTTTTTTTTTACAATAAAAATTAAAAAAAAACCCTCAAAAGAGAGATTTGCAAGTTTTCTCGGCTTGTTTGTAAGTATGTTTTACATTATTCTGGTCCCTCTAGAGAGATTTGTCCCAACACACAATGCAAAGTTTCCTCAAATACTCCTGCATGAAAGTAAAATTTGATCTGGCAACGGCATCCTGGCTAAAATTGCAATTGGGCAAGAGCACGCCAAACAAAACCAAATGTTATGGTGGGTACCGTCGTAAGCAGCAGAGGGTGCTGTACACCACAAATCCTTCTCTACTATAGGTTCAGTGGACCATTTCAGCATGTATTCTGGGCAGATCCGGCCCAAGACATTTTACAGTCTGAATAGTAGTGTCCCCCACAAGAGTCAAGGCACATAGTACGTAAGGCCAACCAGTTAATTTTGGTGCAAGAGCTCTTCTCCCGGTCAAAATACAGGCCAGAATCCTGCTGGGACTTACACATCTTTGCAAGCAGACTTATGTCAGCAGGAATTACAACTGGGCAATTACATAGTGCCTGTAATGCTGTTACATTACTACATAGGGGACCCAGGTCAATTTAAATTAACTCAGTATTTTTCAAAATGAAACATACATCTCTTTACTTCTCTGTATTAACCTGGAACTAGCTAAGAAGGTCACTGCCAGTAAAGACAGCTGCTGTTTCTAGGACCCAGGTTCAAGTGAGCAAAAGAGCAATGTATAAACAGCCTTCCAAAATAACGGTGAGTGCAGCAGCGATGATACAATGGGCACAAAATGTCGGACATCCAATACAGTTAGAATGGTGGGAACAGAGTTGGCAACAAACACAGAAATTTACCACTGCTCAAAATTTAAAAGAAAATTATTACAAACTATTTCATAGATGGTACATGACACCAGAAAAATTAAAGACAGTTTATAAGATGGGTACAGGGCAATGTTGGAAATGTCAAGAAAGTTCTGGTACACTATTTCATATGTGGTGGTCATGTCCCAAAGCAGAAAAATACTGGAAAGAAATACATAAGAAAGTATGTTCGATTTTGAAGATTCAATTTGGGATGATACCTGAACTTTACTTGCTAAATATGACACATATATTAGATGGAACGTCAGTGAAGAAATATTGGAGAATAATACTATACATGGTGACGACGGCCCGTATTGAATATGCACGACTTTGGAAAAATGAAGCTATACCTACTATTGAACAGTGGTGGACAACTTTTATGGAAAATAGAAATGCGGACATTCTCACACAAAGATTAAAAGGGAAATCAGATGAAGACATTAATAAAGATTGTTATGGAATTGGATTGGGTGTAGACAGAAGGCAATGCATAATTCATGATATCAATTACTATACAGGGTAATAATCACAGAAATATCATGTAACAAGTAACTACATCAGGAGAATTCATGCTTCTTTAGACTAACCTTGAAGAGACCTACCAAGTCTGGGCTCTTTGACACCACACAACTGTATTACTGTGATAGCCAGGGAAGTGACTGATGCCCAATGCATTGGTCCCTCTGTGCACTGGGACACTGGCGAGGGACTGCCAATGCCAACTGGTGGCGCATGATGTGCATCGGGACACACTTGCCAGTGTCTTGTCAAGCATCTTCACAGTTCACCAAGAATTTCTTAGTGCCTCTGCTATATAGGTATGTGTAAAGTCACATAACGTACACTATGATAGAGGATTCTGGCCACAATTTCTTGTGTGCCGTCAAGTTGTTTCTGACTTATGGGAGTCCTAAGGCAAACCTATCATGGGGTTTTCCTGGCAAGATTTGTTCAGAAGGGGCTTTGACATTAGCTTCCTCTGAGGCTGAGAGAGTGTAACTTGCCCAAGGTCACCCGGTGGGTTTCCATGACTGAGCAGGGATTTAAACCTTGGGCCATTTCTTCACTAGACGGTTATAGCGCTATTATTCCAGTTTCAATATCCTATGGAATCCTGGGGTTAGCAGTCTGGGGAGGGGCTGGCTGGTTTTCTGGACAAGTTTTGTTCAGAGGCACTTTGCCATTGCCTTCTCCTGAGGCTGAGGCCATTTAGTTTAGGGAAGGGCCTTTGAGACCCCTCCCTAAACTGCAAACCCCAGGATTCCATAGGATGTTGAAAGTGGAATAATAGCACTATAACAGGCTAGTGCGGAAATGGCCCAGCACTCACAGGTTTCTGACGGCAGCCTACCTCAGCCTTGTACATCTGAGATTGTAACTGGTATTTCTGCATGTGCTGGATTTACTCACAAAATAGGTAGGATACAGTTTATGGCCTCAGATTATGAGAAGGCTCCAAATACAACTTTTTAAGAAACCTGAATGTACTATTTATATTTTCATCGTCCTTTCTGTCAGGACATAGGGACTGAGGGCCAAACTCTCACTCTTCAAAGCCACCATGGGCTGCACCAGCCTGGACATGCTAAGGGGAAGAAATTTGATTTTGGGGCTGGGATTAAGAAGGTGTTCCAGTGTTCCAGAGCAGAATTCTTGTATGGTTTAAAAACAATGAGCCCCAGAGTGGCTTTGAGGGCCACTGTTGGAGGGTTGGAGGCCATAAAAACAGACTTAGTGCCCACTTGAGGCTCATTAGTAATGACCCTGTCTATTCCAGCATTAGAATAATACACAATATTTGGTAATGCTTTGTGCATGTTCTCCAAGTGTCCTGATTTGGCAGGGGCAGTCCAAATTAGTTCTCTGCTATTCTACTTTTTTTGGCTGCTTTTGAAATGTCCCAGTTCCTCTCTCTTCCAACTGTCACCCTTTGTCCTCAGCTCACTTCAAGTCGATGCACACCGAGTTCAAAATGCAAAGGGAGTTTGTATTCCATTAACCCAGCAGTGGGGAGAGGAGGAGCTGCAAATGTGCCCTTCTCAGGACTTTCAGGCAGCAGCAAACTGCTGCAGCCTCTCCTAGCTTGTGTGTTCTTCCTCATGAATGACTTTTGCCATCTCGATCGCACTCTGGCGTTGCTTTAGGCACCTGTCGCCCAGCTTTCATCTGTCAATCTTGCAGGGTATGAATGGGGCCTCCTAAGCTGGACATGGTTCAGGGCCTCCGTGTGCCGTAATCCAGCCTTGCGAGTCCTCTCTCAGGGCAGCTAAATTTCCCTGCTACCTCCTGGGCTTGAGAAGGGCAGGGAGCAAGCGAAGGGCGAAGCTCGGGTCACAGAGTCAAGAGAGGAGCCTCGGGGCCTGGTTGACACTTGCCTTCCAAGGCTGGGTTTGCATGAAACCGGGTCATGCCTGAGGTCATATGAAACTTTAATTCCGAGCACTGCAGGCTTCATGAGAGCCTTTGTCAGGCCTGGCAGCAGATGATCCCTGAGGTAGCGGGAGCGAAGCTGACAGCACCCGTCCGCACCCTTCTGTCATTCCTCGACTCTGGCGGGCAGGAGACACCATTGATCATGTCAGGGAGCACGCTCCTGTTGTGCGCACAAAGCACACAAAGGGAAACGGATCCTGGCAATCAGGGAGACCTAATTATCTGTGAAACAGGAGCCAGGTGGCACGCGGCCTGACTTGGGGTGACAGAGGGCATGGCCGCCATTCTTCATAACAGGAGTGGACGAGGGAAATGCAAGATCAAGCATGGAAGATGAACATAGAATTGTGATGCATAATTTTTTTATATGGGAAAAGAAATTCAGAAAATGAAAACTAGATCAGAGTGGAAGAACAAAAACGTTACATGTTAAAGTACAACTTAAGGTGATTTTTTTTTATTTGTGAAATTTAATAAAATAAAAAAGAAAGAAAGGATGGAAGGAAGGAAGGAAGCAGGAGCCTGTATTTGCTCTTTGGCAGTTAACTCTGACGCACTAGGTTCTTTTTAAAACAATCTTCCATTAAGTGAATCCTGCAGTCTTTTTTTTTTGTCTCTAACAAGAGCTGCGATCCTATATCACGAGACACTGCTCCAAGATGTAGCTATGATAGTCTTCTGTCCAATCCACCTCTAAAACCACCTTTTTCTCAGCTGCACCTTCCTTGGACCCAGGCTTTGCCTATAGCCAGATGCGCAGAAACAGCTGTCCACAGACCCCTTGCAAGGCCCTGAGGGCGTGCTGCAGATGATGTCATTGCTCCAGCTATGGGAAAATAGCTGGATGCTTATCTCTGCTCCCCTAATATTCCACCAACTTGGAAATGGCTAGGTTTGGGGGGCTGCAGTTGAGAAGCTTGTGGATAGAGTGGGGATTTTGGTCAGTAGAGAATTCTGACCTCTGCAACAACCAAAAAAGTGAGTTATGTCATTATAAACTGACTTATGACCACATAAAGGTGAATTACGATGTTGTGCAACGCTCACATTCTCAGAAGGAAGCAGAGCTGCAGTTACAGCTACTTCTCTGTAACCTTTGTGAAAATGGAGCCAGCAGTATGGCCATTGCACAATGGTATAAATACACAATATCACATTGGCACAATGTGTGTTGATGCCCAATGGGGCACAGCCTGTATCAAGCTACATTGCGCATCATATCTAGACATACGCATCAGGATCCTTTATGCATCAGGACATGTGGTGCAATGGGAGCTCCTGTTGTACAACAGGATATCTCATGTGGTATCCCATTGCGCATTATCACAATTCACCAGCATGGTTGTTTATCATGTTAGCAATATAGCTCCGTCATTGTAAAGTTATGCACCATAATCTCTGATAAATGGTGCCAGCCTTTTTTTTTTCTCAGCCAAATTTTGCTTGAAGGAAAAATGCCCAGCATCTGGCAAGTGCTGGAAATTTTCTGAATTTTTGTACAATTGGTCAAGTGACCATGCCACAGACTTCCCCCTTGCAGGTCTAATTCTTTGGGTTTTCTGCAGCAAAACATGGGGAATAATAAGTCCACTCTTGTGGCATGAAGATTAAGTTGCTTGAGACTGTACAAAGAAGAAGAAGAAGAAGAAGAGGGGGAGAATAATAAATAAATGTGAAAGGTAAATGCTCAGTTATTTAAAAAAAATGAAATAAGAACCTAACCAGCTGCAGTAAAGAGTTGGACCAATTCTTCTAGGGCAATTAATTCTACAAGTCTGCTAGTTCTACAGGCCTGGGGCCACAACTGAAAAAGCCACACTCTCCTTTCTTGCACTTAAGAGTAATTCTTAGCAGGACACATTCTTTGTCCACCATGACCAGCCAGATGCCTGTGGGAAACCCACAAGCAAGATCGAAACACAGCAACACTCTCTGCTTCTTCTCCCTTGCAAACAGCCCTTTCCTTATGCCTGGACCTGAGCCCACCAAAACTGGAGAATTTGTACCTTGATCTTCTGCCCGCAGACAACCCACAATAACTGCAGATTCAGGCCAGGCCCTGAGATCTGGCAACCTGAAGTGCAAGGTGTGTGTGGGTTAAATCATACACTTGTGAATCACACAGTCATGGTGACACATCATGCAATCTTGATGACTAATTACAAGGAAGCTGCTTTAGACAGAATTAGGCTATCGGTTCATCTAACTCAGTATTGTTTACTGGCATCAAGTGCTGGGGATCAAACCTGGGACATTTTGCATGCTCAACATGTGCTCTACAGCAGAGCTAGAGCCCTTGCCCTGTTTCCAGGAATGGTAGTTCATTGCAGCAGAAAAAGAAGAGTATAACAGCAGTTTATAGACCAGCTGGGGAAATAAAAGGAGGAAGTATTTTTCCAGACTCCCTGGCCACACGACCCTCCCTCCATTCTCCAAGCCAGGGTAGCACCAAGGCCAAGCTGTGATTTCTGAAATGGTTGACAGCGGGTGTTCCCGGGTAATTAGTAAATTAGTATTAAATCTTTTCTGCCTGCTGGAGGAGCCAATTCGGAAGTTTTAGGCTCCATAATCCCACGGCATCTGCCCTAGAGTCTGTCGCAAATGATAGCGGTGTGGACCTCCCCCTCGCTGGATTTAATGTTTGCTCCTTCGCCCACATGTTGGATTTTGTGGGTCTGCTTCTCTCAGACAGCCCTTCCTTCCACCACTAAGAGGTATGACCTCTAAAAAAGAATTTTCCAGGTCTCAAAGTTGCTATCAAAGACCTTCTTCTTCTCAGCAGCGAGGAGGGAGTTGGTGGTGTTTTTTTGGACTCGTCTCTGGAACCATAGCACACCTTTTTGTCTTAACCACCAAGATGGCAGCATTGGTGTAGAGAACCCAGGGCCTGTAGGATTGAAACACACACACTTTTTGATTAGCAGGGACAGTGGTGTCATCTGCCACAGCCTCAGGCCTTCCTATGCCCTGTAACTACAATTCTCACAGTAGCTGTGAAGGCTGGTGGATTTTTCCAACAACAACATGCTGGAACTTTATTTTAAGGTTGTGGGACTCACTACTGGAAGGCAGGTCATTATTACTTTTGACTACTTACAGGCATTGTAATGCATGGGCTTGACTGGTTCTTTCCTAAAACTGCTGTCTTTAAACAGAAGTCAACCAGCAGCTAGTCTTTAAGCAACTAACTTGCTAGCTAGCCCACCCAGTAGTTAGCACAGTAACAAGAAGACACAGGCCAGCAGTCTCTAAGAGCTACGTAGATAAGTCTATTGCTAAGTGTCTTCAAATTGTTTCCGACTTACGGTGATCCTAAGACTCTATCCTATCATGGGGTTTTCTGGGGGCTGAGAGTATGTGACATAGCCAGTGCGTTTCCATGGCCAAGCTGGAATCAAACCCTGGTCTCCAGGGTCATAGTCGAATGCTCAAACCACTACACCATGCTGACTCTTCTAGTATGCCTGTATACAATTGTGACTTAGTGATATGAATCTGGAACAGTTATGGACGGGTAAATATAGGCAACTGTTCTGAATCCACAATTATTACTTACTTGGGATTATTGTGCTATTATCACAGTAACAACTTCCTCTCCAAACTACTTTAGCGGGCATCAACTGCTTGGAAGAAGGAGGTCCCTTCTGCTGGTAAGCAGAGCATGGGTAGCTGACATTTCTGCCAGGTTTGCAAGGGATGGGCCAGGAGAGACTACAGTACTTAGTAAAGCATACTTAAGTAGGTAGCTGATAGAGAATACTGGCTGTCGTTCAGAACTGTTATTTTGGAGAAGGATTGGAACTCCCAGAATCCTGCAGCCAGCATGTATTCTGGGAACTATAGTCCAAAAAGTAGCTTTGCCAAGGTCTGTAAATGAGTTTCCCATGTTCAGCAACAGGATCTCTGTTCTAAGAGGGTGGCAACAACAAGAAGGAATTCCTAGAGGAGGTGCCATGAACCACTCCAGTTCCCAGCATCCACTGCCTGAGGTGCCTGCCCCACATTCCTAAAGATAGGGCTCTCCCTGGGTTTGATTCATCTTTTGAAAGACTGGGAGCTTCCTCCTGCACAAGAGGAAGTTTCAGCTAAGAAGTGGAATAAAGAAGGAAAATGTAGGCATCAGTTCAGAGCAATCTAAAGTCTTGGCCATGGTGCTGTGTAAGTCAGTGGGTAAAAAGAATGTAACACTTCAAGCATAAAGAACTGGCCTCAGATTCTTGCTCTGACATGAACCTACCCATTCATTGGAATGGAAAGTATATTTAAAATATGATTTTAAAAAAATCATGTTTCTCAAGTGTCAGGAAACCCCAGCAAAGACAAATCTAGACTGACAAGAATCTTTGCAGTTTGGGATTTATTCTGTACAAAATTCACTTTCTGGCACAGAAAATATTTTTCTGTGCAAAAAATACCATCTGTGAATTTTGCAGAGATTTAAGTCCCAAACATTTTCTCTGCAGGAAACACCATTTTTGTACAGAAAAGAATATAATGCTGTTTCCTTTGCAGAAAGGATGTTTTCTCCACCAAAATACCATGTGTGAATTTTGTGCAAGTTTTAAAGACTTTCTCAAGGTAGTAAGCAAATTCTTAAAAGTACTCATTGCTTCCGTTGAGCATAAAATTAGCAAACAATTGCATCTCTAATCATCTATAGTCCAAAATCTGGGAAGAGTGCCCCTACAAAAGAAGAACTCTGACTTGCTGGAATTTCCCCTTAACTATTTGCTATAGATTAAACCATGTAAGACCCCAATCCTTTGTATGAACTGACTAGTAACCATTAGTGGAGCCAGGTTTCAGATAGCTGAGGTACCAGGAACTCTGTGTTAACTGGGATGGTAATGTCGTCTACCAGCTTTCTCAAACTTTCTTATTCCCTCTGAGTTTATCTACACACACCTCGGTAGCAAAGGATGGGGCAGACCTTCCCAGGAATAATATATGGACATAAGCTATCCTTGCAATGCAAGGTATTACGGGTGTCTTGGTTTTGAATCAAAATTAAGAGCCATTAGCTTTACAAAAGACCTGCTCCTGCTGGGAATGAAAACTGCTAGAACTTGTTTGTTGATAAGGACTAACACAGCTGCCAGCATTTTTGGATTTGCTTATGGCAAGCTGAGTGATGGACACCATCAAAACTGACCACCCCATCACCACGGCTAGCGCTGTTTTCCTCATACCTCCGCCTTGCCAGATTGCAGTGCTTTAAATTCCTTGCTCCGTGGTGTTAACAAACCAGTTTTGGAGGGGCAAAGGATCACCATATTATATTTATTTATTTCTGTGGCGATTGGATTTGCCTTGGGTGATGATTATTGGCCTAGTGACAGATGGTGGCCAAGCTAATCCCCCAGCCCTCCTCCCAAATCCCCACTCCAGAGCTGGCTTTTTACTGACTGAGTGGAGGTGAGATCAACCAGGGCACAAATTAGCCAAGTCAGCATGTAATGCGGAGCCGCTCTGTCCGTCTTGCGAGCAAAGACCCGCTGGTCTCCGCAGGAATTCAGAAGGGGGGATGGAAGATTAGGGCCATTTCCACACTAGACTGTTATAGCACTATTATTCCACTTTCAACATCCTATGGAATTCTGGGGTTTGCAGTTTCGAGAGGGGCCTCAAGGGGCCTCCTGAAACTCCAAACCCCAGGATTCCATAGGATGTTGAAAGTGGAATAATAACGCTATAACCATCTAGTGCAGAAATGGCCTAGATATCTTGTGGGAACCTATTTGCCTTGGAAAAATTTTTCACCTTCTGTCTTTCTTCCTGACAGAAGGCAAAGTGGTCTCCAGTGGGCCAAACCAGGGCACAGTGGGTATTCATAAACACATGTGCAAACACACATGCATCCAGAAGCAGGGAAGCAAACATCCACACATGTAGGCATCTAAAAGCTGTCATTCACTCAGGAATGGTTTGGTTGGGGGTAACCTAAGGCCCATGGGGGTCAGTGTGGTGCAGTGATTTGAGTTTTGGAGTTGAACTCTGGGAGATAAGGGTTCAAATCCTTGCTCAGCCTGGAAACCCAGTGGGTGACCTTCAGCATCACCCTCTCAGCTTCCAGGCAAGGCAATGGCAAACCCCCTCTGAACAAATTTTCCCAAGAAAACCCCATGTTTGGTTTGCCTCACAGTTGTTATAAGTTGGAAACAACTTGAAGACGCACAATAAATTTTGGCTGGAATCCTCTATTACTGTGTACACTACGTAACTTTACACATGCTTAGCTATGTAGCAGAGGCCCTAAGAAACCCTATTAGTGAACCTGAAGGCACACAGGAAAAAGCTTAAGTGTTGTAGCTCCACCATAAAACACAATCTTGGGAATCACTGTTTAGTGAGCAGTCGCGTAGGGTTGGGGAGACCATGGGGGTGGTTTGCCCTGGTGGCAATTTTTTGGGGGCATCTGGCCTTGTAGCCACACACACCCCTCCACACATTCCAAGCTCCTCCACTGTTGGTGAGGCACTTAGCATTCTCTCTTACAGAGCTCATGCTGTGGTTAACAGTGGTGGACTAGAGATCTCTAGCAGAAAATTCTAAGTACCTTGCCACACTAGAATTTGATAGGATGGAGCCAAGACAGCCAAAGTGGTTTTAAGCTAATGGACACATCACCACCGCTTCGTGGCAGCACCGCAACAGCTCCCATGGTAGCACAAACAGCAGAAACTGTCCCTGTGAAGCTTTTCCCAACACGGAGATACTTTTTAAAAGTGAAGCATTCTGTTTCTCATTAGAGAGTTTAAAGGGAATTTATTATCCTGTTGCATTGCTCACTATTTCTCATTATTGCTCATTCCACTGTTCTAGAAAGCAAAGGTAGGGAATGTTTAGCCATCTAGACGTTGTTAGACTGCAACTCACATTAGCCTTAGCCAGCATTGCCAATGATAAGGAATGATGGGATTTAAAGTCCCATAGCATCTGGACGGCCACTCAGCCCTCTTTCCTGCTGGAACAAGTGCTGTTGAGACCAGCGTATGTATATATAGCTCAAAACAGTGGCAAAGCAGCTGGAACCTCATTGAAATGGCATGAAGCATTCTGCCATGAAGTATTTCTATCACTACTCCTGGTGATGATGATGAAGATGCATCTTTCTGGTTTCCTCCAACTGGCTTTATCGACGGGGTAGCTAATTTCAGTCTTGAAGATGTTTTTGGACTGCAGCTCTCATTATATCCCACCACTGGATATGCTGGCTAGAGCCGATGGGAGTTCTAGGCCCAAAAAATCTAGCGTACCACCGTGACCTTTAGTGCAATACTTTGTCACCCTGCTTAGGCTGTCGTTTAAAATGTGAACTTCCAAGATAGGTAAAGAGGGTATTAAAAATGCAAACACAGCAGTGAATACATGCATGCAAATGACCAAAAGTCTTTGTTACCAGCATCACGTGGTGCAAATGCACAAGAGGAGATGTCTCCTAATCAAGAAAGGGAATTTCTCCGTCTTATACTATCCAGTCCTAGTCTTGGCAGCATGAGGGAGATGGGAGCAAAGAGTCGTGGGTCTTTGGAAGTTCTAAAAGATTTCAAAGTGCTTAAGCCCCCATCAAAGGGACAGGAGACCCGGAAGCTGACAGCTGACTCCTCTCTGAATTAACTTGCTGCTGCCACCATCATCGCTTTCCAGAGAGCAGGAAGGCGGCTGTAGTTACAGATGGCAGCCACGGGGATCTAGGTCAAGAGGAACAGGATGCTGAAAGATCTAATTTTAATCACAGCTACAGTTGGGATAGGGACTGGCTGGGGTCCTGCTATTAGCAAGATGCAAAGAATCTACTGCAACACACAGAGTTTGGAAAAATTACATTTTAGAGGACAAATCCCATCACGCCTCAGCCAGCTGTTAGAGTTAACAACCTTTTTCATGCCTACACCGACTCGTTCCTAGTTTGTGTGTTGGCAGATTTCCTATTTGTTGGCTTTGCTCTGTTCACTCTTGTTCCGCATCACTTTAACATACAGCTGTGTTCTTCTCTCTCCTCCATTAAATCATGATCAAGATCCTGCATGAGGAACTTTACAATCATGGAGCTACATTGATGACACGATATGCAACCATGTTATAGAACTGCAGCAATGCACACAAGATGTCCCACTGCACAGACAATGGAGCATTGCAAAAGATGGGGATATTTTTCCAGTTGGGTGCAGGGCATCTGTGACTTTCAACTGCCCTCTGTATGGTTCTGTTGGGGAACACTGCCACCCCTTGTTTTAAAGACCTTGCACAAGGGCAGCCTGTCCTAGAAAGTGCTGTACTGTTGCACTCCTCTTGTGCAATGGTCCTGAGGGCAAAGGTATGACAATATTCCCCTTTTGCAAATATGAGTGTTGCACAGTTTTAAAGTGTGCAATTGTAAGATGGTTTACAATGTTGTAAATTCCCAAAAGAAAGCCAGCCCATGTGTTTAAGGGACAAGTAATTAGTAAGTAATTCTGCTTTATACGTTTCTTTTCTCTCCTGGACCCTTTGATGGGTATGGGATTTGTTGTTGTTCAGCTTCTGCCTTTTTCAATCTGATTTCTTTGTTTGAGAGATCCACCACTATCTCTCACATTTCCCAAAACCAGCATGCCAATGTAACTTTTCTAAACTTTGGCAATGCAACGCAGGGTGGGACATAGGTTCCACTTTACCATGGATGTGATCAATGTAATCTCTCTTCATACTACCTCGGAGGACAGTGCATGGTCCAAATATAACCGTCCATAAAAACAGGGAGTGGGAATGGCTATGTGTTGGCTAGTGGTGTCACAGTCTGGGGTAAGTGATCTTTCCCATTACAGAAAGAGAAGACAGAACCTGATATGAAGGTGTTGAGTGTATATGTTCAGAGCTGCACCACTCAAAACACCAGGGCAGCTCAAAGATATTTTGCTGCCTGATACAAACAATATCACAGCACCCCTTCCATTCTCACTGAACTGTCAGCTGAATCTTTCTTTAGCACTAGTAATGGGAAAGCATTCCCTTGAACGGGGCAGGGAGGCATCAGGACCACAGCGTAGACTGCATGGCACACAGCTCCTCTCCTTTAACACCTTGCTTACATTTTCCAGCATCTGCCACCTGCAGTCTCCATCCCCCCATTCCTGAGCAAGGCTGGCCTTGATAAACATGCAGCTCTATCTCATTCAAAAGTAATAATGAGATGTGGTGTGAACATCTACACTCTGTCATGCTCTGAAGAGCCACCATCTTGTGAAATTAAGTGTGTGTGTGTGTGTGTGTGGTGTCCAGGAGTGGGGGTACAGGGATGCAAAATGAGGGCACTGCCCCTCAAATAAGAATTTTCCTTCAGTCCCTAAATTGCTAGCACTGTGGTGTATTAAAACTGCAGTTGAGCTTTTAAAAATAAAGCTTAGGCATCCAAAGAAAGGCAGCAAGCAAAGTTACCAAGGGAATGCCAGCAGAGGAAATATAAGAGTTCTAGGTATGAACAATGTTCAGTATCTCACTCTCTGCAATGCAAGGGATTTAGTTACTGAATTAAAACTTTCATTGGGCAGAAATCTCCATGGGGGGCAGGATTCTTACTGGGGGGCAACATCCTCATTTTGGTCACCCAGAGGACCTTCTTGTTGGCTGTCCCTAGAATGTGGAATGACTTGCCGGAAGAGATTCGACAGCAAAATATGCTGTCCGAATTCAAAAAAGTACTAAAGACCTATCTCTTCCAGCAAGCCTACACAGTCAATTTTTAACTGTACTTTTAATTATGATATTTCAATCAGACTATATTTGTATTTTAAATGGTCTGTGTTTTAGTGTATTTTAATTATGATTGCTTTTTAGTTGTATCTACGCTGTACCCTGACTTGAGCCTTGCAGAACGGCGGGTAACAAATAAAATTTATTGTTATTTATTGTTATTATTTTGCTGCCCCCTTCCAGCTACATCCCTGAGCGTGTCTTGTGCATTTCCAAAGTGCTGACACTAGCTCTTCCTTCAGGCTTGATCCTTCTTCTTCACAATCCCTCATCTCCTCACCCTATCACACAAGCACACCTGAGTGTCCCTGATGATTATATAACAAGTTATGACAGTAACGCTCTCTCTGACAGCCTAGCACATTTTGAGATTTGAGGGCTTTGGCGGCTTTAGTTTCTTGAAAACAAACCCTGCTGCTGTTTGCAAATAGAAGGGGCTGAGGATTGCTGGAGGATAAAGATTCACCTTTGCTGTGCCTTTCAGCCGGTGCAGCTCAAAACATTGGATGCTGTGGACGTGACCCAACCAAAACCCGGAACACAGGGCAAGCAGCACTTCTGCAGCCCTATCCTGTGCACAAGTATTCCTGCATCCCACTGTGTTCAGTGCAGATTATGGGGTAGTCTCTTTTTTTAAATACAACCCCTGACCCAGCATGGAGAGTGGGCATCGTAATCTAAAAAGTTCTGAGCTATGAGCTCTTGCAACGGAGTTTGGAATAATAGCTTTTTTAAAAAAATAGTGGAGGAAATGTGCATCATACTCATCAACGTAACACAAACAGGTTCAGCTTAATATTGTGGTTTAAACGGCTTTAGAAACCGAACTGCTAGTTTTAAATAAATGTAACTTCTCAGTATGCTATTGTTTCTCAGTTTCCTTGGGTTTACAGAAAGGTGGGGGTATTTGAAAAGTGAGCAGACAATGAAACTCAAGTCCGTTTCACATCACAACGTTATAGCACTTTGATTCCATTTTAATTGCAATAACTGCATCCCATGGAATTTGGCGATTTGCAGTTTTGTAAGGAACTGAAGCTCTCTGGTAGAGAATTATAAAAACCTCCAAAGTGCTATAATTTTGAAGCGTATTCAGTTGTCTTATTTTCCAGTCAATAGAGCATAAAATCCTCAGATTTGACAGAAGTGCATACCGTACACAATGAAATGCCTAAGTGTTAAAGCATCCAAAACATTCAGTTATGCATTAAATATAGTTAACCTTGTCCTGTCATTGAATTTTGAAGTGCGAAAGAGACTTCAGTGGAATTTATACAGGACTTGGCAATACCTGTTGGAGAGGGATTCTGCCTTGGATTCTATCTGGATTATTTATAATAAATGAAATAAAAAAATATGACAAGACGTGCCCTACCATGTTAGAACCAATTGTTATATCACCTTGTGATAATACAGCTTAATGTGATAAGTGGGAAATTCCTGTTCATTTATTAACCACTGCTTATGTAGCCATAAGTCAGAAATGAGAGTGATGGTGGTGGCATTTTCTTGCTTTTGAGGAACAATTTTAAAGTTTATGTGATACAGATGTGTCAAATGCATGAAAATTATCAGAGTAAGAAATGGTAGATAAGACCATGACCGGCTGATCAAAAATTGGAGCTTATTTGTGGTATATTGGAGCAGTGTAGACTTCTAGACAGTGGCAGCTGCTGGTTTCCATATCTGTCGGATGTTAAATCTACTTTGGATTTTAGAGAGAATGTCAAAGAGGTATCCAAGCTACTGAACTGAGAGAGCTGAAAAGAGCTACCCAAAAGGGACTCATAATCTTATGTGCTCTTTCCATTTCTGATTTGCTGTTCACATGTGCTCAGTAAGCAAGATTCTGGAAGCAGCCGCTGTTTACTTTGCTTGCTGTAGGCTGGTACACACAGCTAAAGCTTTATTTAAATTGCGTTGTTCACTGCAAAAGTGCTGCTGCTGCATCCTGACATCAGAAGTTTGTGTTTCTTGGGTCCTCCTTCATCATTCTCCTGGTGCCAATGCTGCTACAAAAACTTCCAACTAGGCAGAAGATGAAGTGGAAATAAGGGAGCCTGAGGGGGCATTAAAACCATTGTAAAAAGGAGTATTGCTATCAGAAGGATTTTAAACAGAAGTATTCTTGAACAACACAAAGATATCGTGCCTAACAGGAGGAAGAGAAAAGGCAGAACTCCTCAACACCTTCTTCACCTCAGTTTTTTCCCAAAAGGATAAAAACACTCAACCTGGCTGTTGGGGAGCAGGTGAGGAAGTGGGGGAAATGCAGCACAGAATAGGTAGAGAGGTAGTACGGGAATACCTGGCCACACTGGATGAATTCAAATCTCCAGGGCCAGATGAATTGCATCCTAGGATTTTAAAAGAACTAGCAGAGGTCATTGCGGAACCTCTTGCTATAATCTTTGAAAACTCTTGGCGGACAGGAGAAGTTCCGGCAGACTGGAGGAGGGCAAATGTTGTCCCCATCTTCAAGAAGGGAAAAAAGAGGACCCAAATAATTATCGCCCAGTCAGCCTGCCATCAGTACCTGGAACGATCCTGGAGCAGATCATCAAACAGTCAGTTTCTAAATACTTAGAAAACAATGCCGTAATTACGAAAAGTCAACATGGATTTCTCAAAAATAGGTCATGCCAGACTAATCTTATCTCTTTTTATGATAGAGTTACTTGCTTGATAGATGAAGGGAATGCTGTGGACATAGTATATCTTGGTTTCAGTAAGGCCTTTGACAAAGTTCCCCATGACATTCTTGCAAAGAAGCTAGTAAGATGTGGACTGGACAGGGCTACTGTCAGGTGGATATGTAACTGGTTGACTGACCGTACCCAAAGAGTGGTCACCAATGGCAGATTCTCAACCTGGAGAGAAGTGACTAGCGGGGTGCCACAGGGTTCTGTCCTGGGCCCGGTGCTGTTCAATATCTTCATTAATGACTTGGATGAAGGAATAGAGGGCACGCTGATCAAATTTGCAGATGACACCAAATTGGGAGGGGTTGCTAATACGCCAGATGACAGGATCAAAATTCAAAAGGACCTGGACAGATTGGAGAGCTGGGCCAAGGCTAACAAAATGAATTTCAACAGAGAGAAATGTAAGGTCCTATACTTAGGCAGAAAAAATGGTATGCAGAAATATAGGATGGGGGACACGTGGCTGGCTAACAGTACGTGTGAAAGGGATCTAGGAGTCTTAATAGACTACAAGCTGAACATGAGTCAGCAGTGTGATGCGGCAGCCAAGAAAGCCAACGCAATTCTTGGTTGCATCAATAGGAGTATGGTGTCTAGATCGAGGGAGGTATTGGTACCACTTTATTCTGCATTGGTAGACCTCATCTTGAATACTGCATCCAATTCTGGGCACCCCAATTCAAAAAGGATATGGATAAGCTGGAGCAGGTCCAGAGGAGGGCAACCAAAATGGTGAGGGGCCTGGAAGCCATGCCCTATGAGGACAGGCTTAGAGAGCTGGGTATGTTTAGTCTGCAGAAGAGAAGGTTGAGAGGGGACATGATAGCCATGTTTAAATATTTGGAGGGATGTCATGTCGAGGAGGGAGTGGGCTTGTTTTTTCCTGCTCTTGAGACCAGGACAAGGAGCAATGGACACAAGCTGCAGGAGGGGAGATTCCACCTGAACCTCAGGAAGAATTTCCTGACGGTCAGGGCTGTCCGGCAGTGGAATGTGCTGCCACGGAATGTGGTGGAGTCTCCTTCTTTGGAGGTTTTTAAGTGGAGGCTGGATGGCCACTTGTCGGGAGTGCTTTGAGGGTTTTCCTGCATGGCAGGGGGTTGGACTGGATGGCCCTTGTGGTCTCTTCCAACTCTACATTTCTATGATTCTATGATTCACTTTGAAATGGTGTAACCTAGAAATGCATTTACATTTCTATGTAGAATGGGCAAACTTTCATTCTTCTGATGGACTACAGTTCCCATTGGCCATACAGACTAAGGACGATAGGAGTTGTAGACCAAAACATCTGGAAATTTCCCATCCTTGTCATAATGTGTACTGAAACAGAGAGTAGAATCCGTCCTCCTAAAGGCCATTACAAATCTTTTTGGAGCTTTTTAGCCAGTTATCTCTAAAGAATCACAGAGTGGGATACACTGTCTTGGGAGGTAGGGAGTTCTATTATTATTATTATTGTTATTGTTATTGTTATTGTTATTGTTATTTCTCCTGATAATGGGACTCTAGGCAGCTAACAAATTAAAAACAAAACTAAAAGGAATACAAAAGCATTAATAAAAGTATAAATATAAGATTTAAAAGCAATTAAACTATTTATGAAGTTAAAATATGAACTGTTAAAAATATTAAAATGCCTTAAAAGACTATATACAAACCTAAAAAACAGAATCAGACAGTATTAAAAGTCCAGCCCTTGTCAGGTTGTAAAAGCCTGATGGTACAAAAATGTTCTGACCAGCTGACAGAAGGAGAGTAAGGAGGGAAGTTGTTTCCCCGAAGACATCTAAGCAGAAGGAGGACAGCTGTAGTGGCCTCTCATACACTAGATCCTGTGCTGAGTAAGGGCTGGACTAGATGATCGCCAATTCCCCTTTCAGTTCTATAACTCTGCTCCTAAATTGAAATTGAAATGAGGAAATTTCTGAGTGTTTACATGCTCCTCCGATGCCGCTACATGTTGTGAAATAGGTATATGTCATATACGGTCATACATTGACTAGACTGCTCTGTACCCCTCCGTCCTTGCCCATCCACCAGCCTGCCAGAAACCAGATTCCTGAATACAAGATGCTCTCAGATATAATGAAAACATGGCATTGGCATGCTTTCCAGATAAAGCTCCAGGATGCAAGTAAGCCCTGGTGTTAAGGAGTTTTAAGAAGCATAACACAAAGTGGTAATTAAAGAGCAGGACCCTCCCTCCCCAATTCTCATCATCAGCAATTAATTATTAACCCTAACAGGCGGGAGAGAGAGGTTAATGACTTCTCCATGTAATAAGAGATAATTCTACCACTGCCCATCCTTACATACGGTTTTCCTATGTCGGCAACCAACCCACAGGCAGCCAAGCCTGCAAGTGGCCCGGCTCAGCTGGCTTTTGGAGGGCTACTCTTTGGCCCAGAGAAGCAGTAGTCCAGTGACCATTGTTGGGCTTACGTGCCATGATCAGATGATAGGACAACTGAAATAGAGAATATTAATGGCCCAGCCAGTCAGGTACTAATCAGATACTGTCTTCAAGGGTTCCTTGTGACTACATGTCAGGGCTCAGCAGGAGGCAGTGAGCAGAGGTAAGCTAAGCATTAGTTGGCACACGGCTACAGATCTGAAGGCCACAAAGA
Source organism: Iguana delicatissima (assembly GCA_948472985.1). Taxonomy (NCBI): domain Eukaryota; kingdom Metazoa; phylum Chordata; class Lepidosauria; order Squamata; family Iguanidae; genus Iguana; species Iguana delicatissima. Next base: position 958,073 of record CAOKZL010000565.1, on the reverse strand, counting down.
AAAACACACCACAGCCATAAAGACCTTCTTGATCAGGCAAGGTCTCAATCCAACCAAGGAGTCTTTTATAGGTCTTCTTATCTTGGAGGATTCAACTGATCAGGCTGAGTGGGCAAGGGTCAGGATTTACCCCCAGGCAACAATCTAAGGCAGGAGGTAAGAAGGTTTGGCCCTCCAGATGTTTTTGGACTACAACACTCACAATTCCTTACCCTTGGCTGTGCTGGGCAAGGTTGATGGGGAAGAAGTTGTAGGCCAAAATATGCAGAGGACAGAAGTTTCCACTTATGGTGTAAGGTGATTTTACCTGTATTTCCCAGATTTGCATGCAAACTCTTTCTTGAAAGTTCCTGGGTTTTCTTCACTCCTCCCCGTTGTGTTCTTCCTACCACTGATCGTGTTTCACATCTAGATTCATGCAACATTTCAGAAATTGATTTTCACCATTTTCCACTAAGCCTTCTTTATTATCATTCAGGAGTTATAGTCAAAGTGGTAAAGTCTTTTAGCACTGTTACATTGGATTGTTCTCTTTTGGCGCAAATATTGCACTTTTGCTCACTTGAACCTGTGTCTAAGAGACAACAGCTGTCTTTACTGGCAGTGGCCTCTTAGGTAGCTCCAGGTTAATACAGACAAATAGAGAGATGTACATTTCATTTTGGAAAATACTGGGTTAATTTAAACTGACCTGGGAAGTTGGAATGAAAATTCTTGGTAATGTTAGGAGCTCCCAGAAGATATGTTGGGATGAAGAAAACATGATATAGCTCTCCAAAATAAAAGCCATTTGTACAGGAACAAACCCTGGCATTTTCAGATACCTTTTTCATGTCTTGAGGGCCTCTAAGACTCACAGGGAGTCCTCATATACTCCTTCCTGTCCCAGAGGATCCAATAGCTTCCTTACGTGGGCAGACCTAAGAATTTCTGAGGCTCTGACCCCAAGAATACTAAAATTGCTGTCCATAGAGGGTAGCCTCACACAGACCTAAAGGTTCTAATTGAGCTCTGATACTTCCTGTCCTGAAACTGAGAGCATTCCAACTAAACAGTGCTTATCTGGCAGCATAAGATATCCCACGTCAGCATCTACAATATGATCCAGGCTCCCACTTGTACTGTAGGTATTAATCTTTTGGAACCACTGTTTAGCACATAATTTTCACTGCTGACACTGCTTCGTGGTTCCTTAGAGTTCCAAAATTCCTTTCATATAGGTAGTCTTCCCTGTCCTAGCACTGTCCAGATAAATTGGACTGTGGCTCTCATCATTCCTGGATAGCACAACAGCTTGTTGAATAGCTTGGAGTAATCTGAATTGCCATCCTACTTAACAGTAGGGGAACACTATACAGCATGGGCGGGAATTGCACTGGTGGGAGATCTCATGTAACACTTTGTCCCATCCTGCCCCCTTCTCTTTTAAGTTGGAGAGAAGCGAAATTTTTGGTAAAAAATGTGAGGATATCTTTTGGCTTGTAAACACAATTTCAGGCCCACTCCAAAAACAAGAGAAAATCCCATGAAGCAATAACTAGAAGTGACTTCTGATCATCTGAAAACATCACTTCTGGTCACCACCACACTGGCACTGTGATCTGACAAGGATCAAGAGGTGTCAAAAATGGCTTTCTGATCTCAGAAGCTGCCCAAACCCTCCTGTGTAGAGACCATCAATGCAGTAGCCCAGTTGAGATGTGTTAGATTAGAACCCTTGTGGTCCCTTCCAACTCCAAGATTCTATGATTCAGTAACACAAAGAATTGTGTGGCTTGTGGGTCCCTTGTGGCTCTTGGAGGGGATCCCGTGCAGTCCTTGAGATCCCCACTGCCTTCCCAAGGCCGTCTAAATTCAGAGCCAAAGGTATTTTGCTCCTGCTCCATCCCTACTGCCATCTGTGACACTGTAAGAAATGCTGGGCGTACACCATCCAAACATCTAGCTCAAGTGTGGCAGCATGCAAACTTCTTGTACCCCTTGGTGGCCTCCTATGCAGCCCTCCAGGGGTACTGTAGCTGGGGAAACAAACATTCCGGAAATCCTGGAGAGCCACTGCCAGTCGGAGTAGACAATATTGGGCTAGATTGGAGTAGGTCACCTTTGAGGCTTGGAATACATATTGCCTTCTGTGAAACTTTCCATAGGCTTATAAGGGACAGGGCACAGTCTACTACCACTCAATCCCATATATAACATGGCAACCGTCCAGGTCATCACCAGCCCAATTTGAGCTGTGGATTCCTGCATTTGCAGGGGCTGTAGATGGCTCCTGGGATCCCTTCCAATTCTTTGTTTCAGTTCCTCCAGCCTACAGTGAAGTGGCTGAAAAAAAGAAGAATTGGTTTGGATTTCAGGAATCAAGTGGGATATGTCGGGTGACACAGTTATTATACAATTGCTTGATTTTGTTCACAGAATTACACAAGGTGCAAGTGATAATGTTTTCCATTTGCAACATTTCTTGTGGATTCTTGTCCTTCCCTTTACCAGAAATAATATTTAAAAAAATATCTGTTATTGAAGAAAAGGAAAAATAGCTTCTTCAGCAATGCCTTTTGCTTGTGAGCCCTAGGACCTGTCCATTCAGAAGCACCTTCCTTTCAACAGTGGGTCCTAGATCAGAAGAATTTCCCTCGATGTGGTGACCCTTTATTGATTTATTTATTTTGGTAGTCCAATGTATCTGGAAGGCACCATTCTGTGGTGGGGGGGTCGTAACAAAATCAATTTGATGGGAAATCGGGTACGGAGTCATTCACCTAAGTGTGACAGGTTCCTAAGACCTAGGAACCTGTCAAACAAGTCGGCATAACAGCATAGGAAAGTGTTGGATCTGAACGATGATGTTTTCCGATACCAAAGAGTTAAACCCAGTGATGGTGGACAATTGTTTAGTACCAACCTGAATGTCTAAAAGTGACGAATGGCTGTGTGAATTTAGGCAACTCTCTGCTTACAGAGGGTCTCCTGGAAAGAGGGAGGAGGGAGGGGGAGAGAGAAAAAGACAGAGAGAGATCAGGGCTGCAGACTAATTATGACCTTGTCACTAATGGCTGATGAAGCATCCATCACCATCTGGTCTCTGACTGGTCGCAGGGATTGACTGACTCAGAGCTGCTATCTCAATCCTGGGGCTAATTGTTTTCGTTAAACTCGCAGACTCCCCCAGCCTGCTCTGTTGTCTTTTGCCCCCCTCCCCTTCTTACACAAAGTAAAGGGATTAGTCACCAGATTGTGGAAAAGAGGGTCTAAAGTGCAGCTGGTTGTGGGTACACAGCTGAGAGGAGCAGCAAAGGTGAAACCCCCTCACCCCCTTTCCCTGTCTTCCTGGCCCTGTATCTCTTCCAGGGCATCAGAGATGAAACATTAAACAAATACTGGAATGTCATCCCCAACTGGCATCCATACTTTAGACAAAGCAGTTGCCTAGACCAGTGTTTCTTAGCCTATCTTGTATGGGAGGCTGGCAAATGCTTTTTTTTAATGTGTCAGGGAACAGTACCATATTTGTGCCCAATGGCTACAACTCTTCCTTCCTTCCTTCCTTCCCTGGAAACTCAGCATAGACTGGGACCTGATGGCTTGTGGACCAGTACTGGTCCATGGACCACCCCTTTAGAGTATCACGGGTCAAGAGTGTAGTACTTCCTTACAAAGTATAAGCTTTCATTTTAGGGGTTAAGGTGGGGGGTGTTGTAAGTCAGTATGAAAAAACAAAAGTCAGGCTGGAGAACTTTTTCCACTGCTAATATTCCTTCTCACTGAAAACCTCACTAGGACAGCATGACAGTGGAAAGAAGAGTGGCTGCCAAATATAAGCAGGATCTGAATCACTTTTAAATTGTTTCAAATTCTTTTTATACCCCTTCTTTTGTGCATCTTCTTCAAACACTCACATGGATGCATGTACATAGCTGGTCTCTCTCTCTCTCTCATTCTCTCTCTCTTTACCCTTCAGGAGGAGAGGAGAGTTAACTCTTCTAAAATATCCGCCTCATGGCAATTATTGTGGGACTTGCCTTTACCTTCCTCTGAGGCTGAGAGAGTGTAACTAGCCCGAGGTCACCACAGCTGAGTGGGGATTCAAATCCTGGTCTCCAGAGTCAAAACCAAGCCTTCAGGTTTACCATTATAAGGCTGTAATCCTATTGGCACTTACCTTGGAAACAAGTCCCACTGAATAATGTGGGACTTTTTTTCTGAACAAGCATAATACTGGATTTTTATATTTAATCATTATATTTAAACAATTTTTTATGACTTTCAAAAGAAATTGGAAATGCTCATCAGTCAGTTTGAGGTGTTTTTTGGCACGGATTAGAAGGCAGCAACTTACTTAACAGCTCCTCCAGATGGGGCAAATGAGTCCAGAGATTGTGGTATTTGTTGCAGTAGGTTTTAAAAAAAACCCTATCCAAATGATATTTCTGTTGTCCTGGACAATTTTTTGGTGATTCCTGGCACCAGCTGTAACATTTTACTCCCATCTTCCAGTGGATTTCTTTTTAATTCTGAGACCTATCAGAACAAAAATGTACCCTTCTCTTCCTTTCCTTAATTTTTTAAAAGAGTTATAGTGTACCAGTACATCAGTGGAATTGTATTTTTGCACTATAAAATTATAACACTTTAAAGAAAATTAGAAGGGGAGAAAACTTGCCCTTCAAACTGTTGTACCACCTCAGCAAGCCACACCCCAGTTTTAAAATACTTTTGAAAGAACCCCTGTATAGATCTGAGAAACTGGTATGAACAGCTCTGCAAAAGAATGGTGAGCGAATGCAGACGTGAGAACAACCAGAAAAACCCAAGGAATTACATCAAAAGGAACTCATGATTCTTTAGACCAACCTTGAAGAGCCGTACTGAGTCTGGGTTCTTTCACGCTGTACAAGTGCAGTACTATGATTTCACTTTAACTGCTGTGTTCTATCCTATGGAATCCTGGGGTCTGCAGTTTAGGGAGGGGTATTTAGAATTCTCTCCCAGGGAGATCCAATGCCTCACCAGACTGCAAACCCCAGGATCTATAGGAAACAGCTCATGGAGTTAAAGTCGAATCATGCTTTAATTGTGCAATGTAAAAGAGTCCTCATGAGTAGTATGTTGCCTGCATGTCTACATTTTCATCAGGAACTGAGAAAGTCTGGCCCTCCAAGTGTTCTGAAGCTGCAATTTCATCTTGCACCATTGGCTATGCTGGCCGGGACTGTTGGGATTTGTAATCCATCATCTGGAGGGCTACACATTGTCCACCCTTATCTTCAACCTCCACAAAATACAAGGAATATACTATGTCTGTGTATCTAAAAGGAATGGATCTGCAAGTAATACACTTGGGCACCTGCATCTCAACTCCCCTAGAGTTGAGATGTCAACATTATGCCCATCTTTCTCTACCCCCTCCTCTTCCCAACTTTTTTTTGGTTAAATTTAGCTTGATGAAGAATTCTAGAGAACTCAGAATCCTACTTTGCAAGGTTTGCTTTGCTCTGAACAAAGCTTATAATGGTTTGGGGATTTTTAAAAATCAAAGGTATAGATCCATTTCTACTAGTCACCATGCCCGTTGTGATGTAGGGGTTAGAACATTAGGGTTGGAATAATCTTAAACCCACCTCTGCTACCTGCCTGATTTTTTACAAGGGCAGAGTGGGTTAAGTTCCAAGCAGTGCCACCTGAACAAAGCCACTTCTGCATTACACTGTTATAGTGCTATTATTCCATTTTCAACATTCTGTGGAACTCTGAGATTAGTAATATATTGAGGCCAAAGAGCTCTTTGCTTGAGAATTCTAAATGCCCCTCCCTAAACTGCAAACCCCAGGATTCCACAGGATGTTGAAAGTGGAACAATAGCACGATAACAGTGTAGTGCAGAAAAGGCCTCTGTAGGTACACCAGTGTCAGTAGCCAATGGAATTCTGGCCAAAATGTTTGTAAAACTTCATTTTTGGAGTATGACTCTCATCTTCCAGCCAGCCTAGCCACTGACCATACTGGCAGGGAAATTCTAGAAAGTCAGAATTCTCTCCCAGGGAGATCCAATGCCTCACCAGACTAAGCTTAGCACAAAAAAAGCTAAATATATTTTCTCTTTCACATGGTGGTATTCACAGCGCATGAACCATGCCACTGTTCCAATTTTAGCCTGATTCCAGAAGCTTCTTCAGATCATCTCAGGAGTTCAGGAACTGAGTTTGAGCATTCTCCTTCTCCCCGAGGCCCCGTGATTTCCTTGGCAATTTTCCTTATCCCTCACCTTTCCCTTCATCAATTATACAAGGTCCACCTGGGGAGTCAGTGCATTCACCTGCCTGAAAAAATGCCCCATGAAATATTTAGTTCTGATCAGCAGCTGTCCTGGTAGGTTAGCCCCCTCCCTCTCCAAAAACTTCTTCTATTGGGTCTCAGAATGCCAGGAAAAGTAGACAATGTTGTGGTGATTGGTGGGGGGATGAGGTAGATCAAATGTCTAGAGAACACAGCCAACCTTCATTTCTGGCCCGCCAGCTGATGGCTGAACAAATGAGTTATAATCGCCCCATAGATGGATGGCAAGAACATGGCATGGGTGCCGTTTTGTTAAGCAGCCATGGATAGAAACGATGCAGACAGATACGGTGTCGAAGGGAGTTCTGGTTACAGCTTTCTGGCACCATTCAGGGCTCACCGACAGTTCTTCGGCACCTTTCCCATTCTTCTTTGTATGGCTGATGGTTCCACCTTTGGAGAGAGGCTAAAGATTAAGAGGATGACAGAGAGGCATCTGCTTACACAGCGTTAAGGGCTAATCTTCCTCACTACGCCACAGGAGCCTTGAAGAGAAGAGGACTTGCACGAGGGCTGGACACACACATGTACACAAAATACCCAGAGACCCTCAAGGAAGAGCAGTGCTCTCCATGATCTGGAAGAGGACAACTGGTAGTTGCCATTTCTCATGGAAAAGTCTGGCTTGTGTTGAAGAGACTCAACAACTTGTCCCGTTTCAACTGTAGAGAGCAGCTGGTCCACATTAGCCTGGATGCAACTGCTTCTCCTGCTGTTGGGCTCTGGGTCAACATCTGAGGAGGAAAAGCCTGGATCTGCAACACGGCAAAAAAGAAGCTCCAGAGCCCTGGAAAACCAGAGTGGCTCTCTGCCCTGATCAAGTACAGGCATGACTGCTTCCCCAACAGAGTCTGTGATGAACAAAGGACTGGAGGACAGCCAGCCAGGTAAGTCATGCTCCTCCTCGTTGAGCCACATTTCCCTCGTGATTCTTCCATCTTTCTCCCATCCAGATCTTAAGTTTTGTCCTACCAATAGGCCCAAGTACAGTTGGACAGACACATGAGCTCTAAGGCCCCTTGGGATGATGTCCTCTTCGATCAGGGGTAAGAATCCTGTAGCCTTCCAGATGCTTTCACAATGCAACTCCCAGCATGACTCACCTTTAGCGATGCTGGCTAGAACTGCTTGGGTTTGGAGGATCACAACTGGAGGGCCACATTATACCCATTTTGCTTTTTTGGAGCCAAAGGGGAACTCCTTTGCCCCCTAGTTCCTCGGAAACAGCATCCCACTGCCTTTACTTCTTGGATCAGAGTTGGGACCCAATAAAACTGGCCTTCTCTGTGATTATGTTACCTTAGCTAACAAATGGGGTGGGGGGAGCAACAGCAACCGCCTGTTTCTTTTCCCTGAGCCTCCTAATTATTTTCCTCTGATGTATGTTACTCAACCTATCCTGGGCTCTCAAAACTAAATTTGCTGCATCAAATGGGGTGGGGGAATAATTTCATCATCAGTGTACAGTCTGCCCTCCACATTTGTGGGTTTCACTTTTGCGGATTTGCTTATTCACGGTTTATTTGCTGCCACCTCTGCTGCCTCCCTGTGCCATTTTTAATAGGGACTGCAAGCCTCATGAGACTGAGAAACTGTGAATGAGGCTTTGTAAGTCCCTATGAAAAATGGTATGGGGCATCAGTGGAGGTAGCAGTAAGCTACCCCCCCCCCCGCCAGCCACTTCTGCCTTGTGAAAGAATCCTGACACCTCAAAGAAATCCATGGTGGGTTGAGTATGGTGATCATATTTTTTGGGTGTTAAATGTGGTTTGGTAGGGCCTAGAGTTATTCATGGTTTTTTCACTTTCATAGGGGTCCTGTGCCCCTAACGCTAGCGAATGTGGAGGGATGACTGTACTTCTTATTTGAGGAATAAGAGGAATTTGAGGAATAAGAGGTAGATTGAGAAAGCAACACGATCTTCTTTTTCATCTCAGACAGTGACATTTCTTGAACTGGCTCTGAGAACCATTATATTGTTGATGGATTCCAGAGCACTGACAGTGAGCTCTCTGTACACTGGACTAAGTTAGGATTTCCCAGAGCCATGTTCCCAGTCTCCAAGAGTTGGAGAGGGAAGAAAGCCACATAAATCCCAGAAAGAACACCAATAAGTTCACAGAATGTAAAACTCTGAGTTTCCCTTGTTTTTCATGTCTATACAGGGGGAGAAGGATCCTGTATTCATTTGCTTGTAACTGGTTCGCTTAGAAGTACACAGAACCTCTAAGCCAAACTAAGATGAAAACATTGAGTGAGCAAGCCATCCTCATGAAAAGTCAGGCTGCCAAAATGGTTAAGTAATAGGCAAGCATATATAGAAGATATGGGGAGCCAGCGGGAGGAAGTAATGGTCAGAGTATTGGACCACAATCGGTAAGATCTGGCTTCAAGCCCCTCACTCCATCATGAAGCTTACTGGATGACCTTGGGCAAGTCAGCATCTCTCGGCATAACCTATCACACAGGAAAGGGTAATTTGACTTGTTGCAACAATAAGATTAAGATGGGGTGAACCGTATATATTGCCTTGGCTTTCTCAGAGGAAGAGGTAAGATCAAAATGCTGTATCAAAAACCAGCAGCAGAAACCCAAACCCAAGCCCAAACTCAGAAATAAATTTCCAAACCAATGTGATGATGTCTTATAATTCTGTTGGTTTATTATGGCTCCTTCCATCATACAGGAGAAATGACCTTAGAGAATGGTGGGGGATAGTGGTGCAGTCACTGAATTTTAGACTCTGTACTTAATAGTCTTAAGAGGGAAATATTCTTTAGATGGTGCTGTATATTACTTCACTTATTCTAAAATATGGGAAGAGAACCCTGCTGCGTTTTGAGGCTTGCCTGCTCATTTTGCTGAGTAGGACCTTGAATATCTGCCCCAGAGTCCATTCCACCAGTGCCACTGGTGCAACTACAGTTTGACATCAGCTAGAGCAGTGGTTCTCAACCTGTGGGTCCCCAGATGTTCATGGACTTCAGCTCCCAGAAGCCCTGAGCATTGACCATAGTGGCTGGGGCTTCTGGGAGCTGAAGTCCACTAACATCTGGGGACCCACAGGTTGAGAACCACTGAGCTAGAGAATGAACCAAGTCAACGACATACGACAACTAAACACAGTGAAAATGCAAATTATATGACTTCCTATGGGCTTCTTTTTGGATGCAAATTTTCTTCCTTATTGTTGTTATGTGCCTTCAAGTCATTCCTGGTTTATGGCAACCCTAAGGCGAACCTATCACGGAGTTTTCTTGGCAAGATCTGTTCAGAAGGGGCTTGCTTTGCCCTCCTCCGAGGCTGAGAGTATGTGACTTGCCCAAGGCCACACAGTAGGTTTCCAAGGCTGAGTAGGACTCAAAGCCTGGTCTTGCAGAGTCATAGTGCAACACTGAAACTCCTAGACCAGGCTTGGTCTTTTCCTAATTCCATTCTGATACAGACAGATGAAAGTGAGCTCATGGAGAACTCTTCTATTAGATAAGTAGATGCATAAATGGACAGACAGTTTTATTACTGTCTGCCTATCTGGCAGTCTAAATCAAAAGGAGCTTTCTTGGAATCTGGCAATAGGAAAGCAGAGCTTGGAAAGGTACTTTTAAAAAGTAACTTGTTCCTGTTATTAGTGTTTTCAACATTATCTCATTGCCATTATTACATTAAAAGGACAGTTTATTGTGTTGCTTACTATTTATCTATTACTTTTATTAACTTTGTCTCATGACTGAGACAAAAATGCTATTAACGGCATTTATTTCCGAATTATCTTTAAAAGTAACTTTACAGTACTAGAAACTGTAACTCATTATACCAATCCAGGAATTTGGGTACCACTTCACGTTGTTTTTAAAATGTAATTTGTTGCTCCCTTGTTACCAAAAGAAGTAACTTATGAATAGTAACTCAGGATCATTGTTAACATCTTACTTCCACATTCTGTGAGGGGAACTTCCCAGCTCGGGGGGAGGGTTCACTTCTGCTCAAAATGGAGTTGCCATGTATCATCCCTTATTATATGGGATGCCCGTTACTTGAGGGCCAGAAAGTTTGTTCCTTATAAGGCTTGGAGTTGTCTCCTAGTTCAAGGGTGGAAATCGTTTCCCTTTATATAGACTCAACACGATGCCAAAAAGTACTTTACTTTTGGCGTGGGCATGATATAATGGACAGAAATTTGTGCAATTTATGAACAATGCAGATAATATATTAATTTTGCAGGGAAATACATGGCTAGGCTAACTTTCATTTGGTTGCTAGGTAAAATATAAACTTGTTAACAGCTACTTCCCGATTGTCAACCCAGCATGTCATGAATTTCAATTGTTCCATATTGCTGTTTTGAAAACCTGACACTGTTAATTAAAAATACATTGAGAATACACTGTTTCTTTATATGTGATGCCCCCTCTTAGCAGCCCTACTCAAAGACCCATTTTGTCTCCTCCCAGTAGGGCTCAGCGTGGCTCCTGGAAAAGTTGGAAGCCCAGTCTTGCTGTGCAAGGTATGTGGAGATACCAGCAGTGGGAAGCACTACGGCATCTACGCCTGCAATGGCTGCAGTGGTTTCTTCAAGCGCAGTGTCCGCAGAAAGCTCATCTACCGGTACGGAGATGGCCGTCTTTGATCCTCGGTACCATCCACTGCTTGTGTGGGGGAAAAGTAAAGAGGACAGAAAGAAGGCTAAGGACAAACAGTGTGTTGAGTGGGAGGCCCAAGATTAGATCCCCCAACATTTTCATGCTTTCTTTAGAGCAGGTGTGGCAACTTTGCATCAGATTTGCCCACGGCAGGAGTGGATTTTGGCTTGGATCTAGAATGTGGGGAAAATTACTTTGTACTGCAGCTGCCAGAATGCTTCAGCCAGCACGGGCACTGATTCTGGGCACTGTTGTTCAAGAAAAGCACAATTTCTAGACACTGCCTGGGCCTTCTCCCCAGTCACAGTTCTATTGCAAGAATACTGCATGTGTTCCCATTCAGACATGCACTCATGTACAAAGCGAGCAGAGAAACAAAAAGAATGGTATCTGGTTTGACATGGCAAGTTTCTTTTGGAAGACCATCTTCTCAAAAGGGCCTGAAAAAGCTCTTCAGATGTGGAGAGCTTACATTGTGAAGCAACAGTATTTTGAAATGGGGTAGGAAGAGACAGTGATTGTTCTTTTGATTTCCAGAGCTTGGGAAACTTGCTGCTGCTGTTAATTCAATTTATATACAGTCAGGCTGGCTGGGAGATTCTGAGAATCATTATCCAAACAAATAATTTTATCAAGCTCGCTGATTTCCAACAGCAGCCACCAACAGCATTTGCCTTTCTTTTTCTTAAAAAAAAATGGTTAGGATGGAATCACAATACAGCACATGGATTTTGCATGTGTAAGAACCCAGGTTTGGTCTCCAAGATCCTTACTTTGAAGGAACAAGTAGAAGACGGTGTGAAACACCTTTCTTCTCTTCCAGCGTATGTAAGCCTGAGAGGAAGGAACTGTTTTGTTGTTCTTTTACTTGCAAAGTGCCATGTACAATCATGGCACTATATAAATAAATGTTGATAATAATAACAACAGTTATTATTATTATTATTGCAACCACAGTGAGAGCAATGGGAGGAAATAGCTACAGTGGGAGTGCTGAAATTTTAAATATATTCGATAGAGATTAAGATTATGTTATACCCTGATCTTAAATAATGGAAAATTTAGTAAAATTTAGGTAAAGCATAGATACATATTTCCCGCTGTTTTAAAATTTTGTATCGGAAAGTGTAAATCCCATGAAATATATAGAAAATATGCATACGTATAGGTTTACTTATAGGTAAAAAATAAGGGAATTGCTAAAAGTTTCATTGTGGAGATATAAGTTATATAAGATGAGGAATGTACACCGAAGCAAAATAAGAGATAAGTAAGCACCCAAAACTTTCAGGGAAGGAAGCTGAAAACAATAAAGGATAGAGATATTGGATTTGTTTACAATGTTACTGGAGATGTAATAATTTCAGAATTATTTGTGGTTTCTAAGTCCAAAAATTTGATTAAGTTTCAGGTGTTAACAAATATTTGATTTAATTGTTTTACAGGGTTTCGTGATTTAATAAAAATATATTTTTTAAAAATGAATAACAACAACAAGGGAACGAACAGAACAGTTTAGGGATAACCGAATCTATGGACCAGTGACTTTTCTGGATTTAAAGAGAGAACAGGTTTACCTAGACCTTTTGCTTCATCTTACATTCCGGATCTATGCCAGTCGTCTGGCTGCCTGGGGGCGTGGCTGTAGGCATTTCCACGTGCCCAGACATGCCCAGACACCCCCCAGACACCCCCAGACACGACCCCAGACACCCCCCCAAAATGGTGGCCACCACGGGCCTCCGGATTATCTGACATTTTCGGGCATCCGACAATCAGCCCGTCCATTTATGTCGGATAACCGAGACTCTACTGTATAAGCTACTTTTGCTAGAGGAGAGAAAAAAGAAGAGAAAGGACAAAGGGTAAAGTTTTTTTTAACCTACTGATTCCATTTTGCTTCCTCTTCTTCCCCATACTTGCTCATGCTCAGTCTCCTTCACTATTTCCGCACTAGACTGTTATAGCGCTAGTATTCCACTTTCAACATCCTATGGAATCCTGGGGTTTGCAGTTTCGGGAGGGGCTGGCCGCCCCCTCCCGAAACTGCAAACCCAGGTTCCATAGGATGTTGAAAGTGAAATAATAGCGCTATAACAGTCTAGTACGGAAATGGCCCTTTTCTTCCCACAGCAAGAAGGGAGGTGGCATGGTATATAGTTTTCTGTAATGAAGTCACAACCGGTCTTGAAATTTATTTCATTTTTATCTCACCTTTTCTTTCTCGTGGCCTGCGACCCAAGACAGCTCACATCAAGTTCAGAACCAAGTATACTAAAAATATTTTTGAAGCAAATGTCTTAAAAAATTAAACAAACAGTTCTAATTAAAAAAAAACCCAGTGAACTGCAACATTAAAAACACATTAAAACATAGTAAAAAGATAAAAACGTAACACACCCCATTAAAAATATTCTTCAAACACAGTAAATTAAAAGCTAACCACCTGCCTAAATGTTTACCTTGTTTCTTTCATATTTAGCAACCGTGGCACTTTAACGTCACTTTACAGTGATGTAGACTCGAGTCGATAGACTTGGACTCAAGTCAGACTTACATCTCTTCAGTGACTTGACTCGGCCATAAATGATGCACTGACTCGACTCGACTCGAGACTTGAATATTTTTAATGACTGACTTGATGCTCTTGGTTCAGTGACAGAACACATTAACCCAGAAACCTTATGACTTTGAACAACGCCTCCCTCTTTTTGCCTACTGGTCACAGGACAGTCTCTCCCAAACCTAAAGTGTGGGGACATTTCTCAGAGGGGAACAGCAAACAGGTCAGGCAGTGGGCTTGAGGCAAGCTTGAGGTCTGCTTAGCAGCCCATCCCCACTGCATATTGGAGGAGCCTTCTAAAACATTTCCTAAGAGCAAAAGACAAGACTCACCCCCGGAATGCAGGATGCATTTTTCAGAGGCGAATAGCAAATATGTTAGGCAACAGACTTGAGGAAGAAGGATCCTTCCTTCTAAAGTTTTTGAATCTTCACTAATGGGGAGTAAGATAGGATCCTATTCCCCACTTCCAAAACTGCAGATGGCAAAATTGCAAATGTGGAGAGCCGACTCTGCTTAATCTGTTAAAACTGAATTTATTTCACTCTAGCCAATAATTCTAGAATTTTGGTTGGGGTATAACCTTGGCTTCCAGACTTGAGACTTGACTTGAAAGTATCTTCAAAGGACTTGACACTTGACAGTAAAGACTTGAGACATGACTTGAGACTTGGCGTAAAAGACTTAAATATATCACTGTCACTTTAACTGCTAAGGCTGCATCCTACAGATTCCTGCAAGTGTGAATTGGTAAAGCACCAGGCCTCTCTAGGAGGAAATTCTAAATGAAACCACTGATCCCAGGATTCCAGAGGATGGAGCTGTTGCAGAGGAGTCACAGCGCTATTATGATGTGAAAGAAACCTACTTCTTCTTAGGAGGATCTGCCCAAGACAGAGCTCTGTGTATTTTCTAACTCCATTTCCTGTGTGCTTTGTGAGTACAAAATAAGTCTTCTGATCAATCTCAGCTTTTTCAAAAGCAAGCCACCAGTCTTCATGTTGCAAACAAGGCTTTTTCTGGTCTCACCATCCAGAAGTGCCGGCTTTGTAGGATTTTCTGTCATCGGGGGTAATAACACCAATGAGCTTTGTGCCTCTTTGTTTTGTCCCATGACTAGTGAATGCTAATCTCTTTTTGAAAGATAAAAATGTATTAATTTAGATAATAAAGCATTTTATCAAATCCAGCTTTTCTTAGCTCAGATTTTGACTTTCCTTGGTGCTGAATATCTGTTTTGTGCCTTAAAGAATAAAAGCAAGCGCCCCAGTACATAAAGCACCCAGGCTGGCAGGCCCTTTGCTGAGACCACATCTCTTGCAATGTTGTATTGTTCTCCACAGGTGCCAAGCAGGTACAGGGATGTGTCCAGTGGACAAAGCACACAGGAACCAATGCCAAGCCTGCCGCCTGAAAAAATGCCTGCAGGCAGGAATGAACAAAGATGGTGAGCACAGATCTAGGTGTGGGGAGAAGGGGTGGGCAATGGCTTTTACCTCTTGGACTTCTGATGCCAAATCTAGGCAGGTTATGACCTGTAAAGCCCTAAATGATTCAGGCCAAGCTATTTGAAAGATGGCATCTCCCTATATGAATCCATTTGAACCTTAAGATTGTCAGGAGAGGTTCTTCTCTTTACCCCACTACCTTCTCAGACTTGTTTGGTGGGAACAAAGGAGAAGTCCTTCTTGGTAGCTGCTCCTAGAATTTGAAACTTTTCCTCAAGAAACTAGGATGGCTCCCTCCTTCCTCGCCTTCTGCTAGCAAGTGAAAACTTTCCTATCCCTTCAGGCTTTTAGTCATTGACTGTCTGTGATGGGCTTTTAATGCTGCCCTGTTTTGTTAATTCTTCAGAATGAATTGTCCTGGATTTCAGTCTATAGACCATTGCCTTTAAATGACTTTAATCTACATATTTTTACAGATGTTTTTATAAGGCTTTGACCCTGCACTGGATTTAATAATTTATAAGCCACTTTGACTTTCCCCAAAAGAAGCAAGATATAAAGTAATAAAAACAACAACATCTGGAACGATTGTGGCCCAGTCTTTGGAAGCAGGTCCCATAGAACAGGAATGGGCAGGTTTTAGCATCAGAGGATACAATTTCATTCCTTCTCCTAGCAATAGTTTCCTAGCTTCACCAACAGAATTGTGGCCTTAATCAGGTGGATCTTGTGAAGGCCCAAGGTAGCTGCAATGCTAATAATAACTTCAACCCACTCACCCAGTTTAATTTGTTCTAGTTACTGGAAGATGCTGGTGAGCAGTGGGCTAGCAAGTGCCATGAAAGATGTGGGAACAGACTTTGGAATAGTTATGTTTTTGGACTACTGCTTCTGTAATCCTCCAGGCAACACAGCAAACAGCCTTGCTTAGAGGCTTCTGAGAGGTGTAGTCCAAAAAACATGATCTTTCCCAAGCTAAAGGGTATAGTATGGTTGAGGATTATATTGCTTGTGTGTGGACAGGCAAACAAGCAATGTGAGAAGGGGTGGTGGTGTGGAGACCCTTACTGAAACCTATATACTACGTTCCCTGACTTTCCCCTCCAAACTTAGTCAAACCAGAACCCTGGGGAGGCTTTAAAATGATCACTACATAAGAAGGCTGCAAGAGGAAAAAAAAGCACAGGTATTTGGAGCGCTACCAGGACAAAAAAATGGTGGCCCATCCGCTTGCTTGGCTGCTCACCTCTCGTCTTTTCTGTCTCCAGCGGTACAGAATGAACGCCAGCCTCGCAGCACTGCGCAGGTACGCCTTGATGCTATTGACCTGGACTCTGAACGGCAACCTGAGCACCTGGCTACCACACGGGATGTGGGACCGCCTCCGTTACCACCGCCACCCCCTTGCCCTTCCCTTCAAAGCCACAGGGCCCCCACCTCCTGCTCTGCGACTGGGGCATCAAGGGTCCGAGTCCCGACTCCCCCCAACAACCATCGTTTCATGGCCAGCCTCATGACAGCTGAGACGTGTGCCAAGTTGGAGCCAGAGGATGGTAGGCAGCTTGTCGTGTACTGTGTGTCGGAGAGGGAGCAGGGAGCTAAGAACCTATCTACTCTGCACAGCTGTAACAATTTGATACCACTTTAGCTATCATAGCTCCATCATATAGAATTCTACGTTAGTGAGGTACTTAGCATTCTTTGCTAGAGAGATCTAGTTCACCACTGTCAACCACAGCATTTGATTTCAGTAGCAGGGGCTGCGAAGTACCTCCCACCATTATGTAAAATGGTGGAACCATGAGAGATAAAGTTGTTTTAAGCTGTTACAGTCACATAGTGTAGTCATATTCCCATGGGCCTGCTTTACTGTCACTAGGTGAGGGGTGGAGAGAGAAGGTAAATCTACGTCTATTACATGATCTCTAGCCATGCTGGTGAGGGGTCTCTAGACACTGTAGTCCAAACAAATAACATTACTAGGTCCTGGCTCAAATAAGGGACAAAGCGTGTATGATGTGTTTCCACGTACGTAAGAAGTGTGTGCTTTGTTCGGTTCTGGAGCTCAGAACAAATTCCTGGGGTAAGAATTCTTTGATTCAAAGTGAAAATTTTTGTACCAGGCTCCAGCTGACGGATTTTAGGGGTTCTAGGAAAAGCAAAGGAGATCCTGCAAAACTGAAGTCTGCTTACCTCTGTCCAAAGAGGCTGAGTGAGACTTTGAACTCATGGCCTTTAATGGTGCTTTCTTAAAACAAATGTAAAGAACACCACAGATGGAGGAGCAAAGCTGTGGGGCACACAGGGCCATATAGGTTGGTTGGGGTAGGCAGCGCTTACTTCAGGGAAGGGGGTCGAACTGTCTTATGCTACCATCTAGTGAGCACTGTTTGTACTGCATTAGTCTAGCTTTTTCTGATTTGGATGCTTATCTCACCAGTCTTTTTGGGTCGTTCCTCATGAAAACTACTTGGAAAGGCAGCGGAATGGCAATGCACTCTTTCACAACATCACTGCATTTACACTTTAATGGTGCTAGCTCCGATGATTCTCACACATAAAATACAACAATGCCATTTATATGACCCTGTTTGTTCTACCTTCTTCTTCATGACTTTTTTTTTAAACAAACGAGGAAGCTGTTATATATAATTACTTTATTATGGAACCCACTCATTCCCTACCCAGATTGGGAAGATGAACACACACAATGTTATTTCCACCATTTTTTCCCTCTGATTGGGAAAGGGAACTCTCAGGGGCTGCATTCAGTCCATAGGCCAGCAGTTCAGAGAATCATAGAATCATAGAGTTGGAACAGTTGGAAGAGACCACAATGGCCATTGAGTCCAACCCCCTACCATGCAGGAACACAAACTCAAAACACCCCCAGCAAATGGCCATCCAGCCTCTGTTTAAAAAGCTCCAAAGAAGGAGACTCCACCACACTCCAAGGCAGCATATTCCACTGTCATATAGCTCTTACTGTCAGGAAGTGTCAGGAAGTGAAATCTCTTTTCCTGAAGTTTGAATCCATTGCTCCATGTCCTAGTCTCTGGTGGAGCAGAAAACAAGCTTGCTCCATCTTCAACATAACATCCCGTCAAATATTTAAATATGGCTATCACGTCACCTCTCAACCTTCATCAGTTTCCCATTCCTGTCCTAGAGCAAATGGAGTCCCAAACAAGGAGTATACCCTGGCACATCCTTCTGTGTGCAGCCTGGGAAAAAACATTATTGCTATATTTATAGTTTATTTAATGAGCTTAATAAATGACTTGTCCTGACATATTAAACAAACTAGCTTGGAGAGTTGAGTAGATAGTCCATTGGTTATGACAGTTGAATTAAGTCTCCTATTCTTAAATAAGTTCTGCTTGGGTTCTTCAACCACAAATAGAACAGCAGAAGCTATGCTGCGCTACTGTGTAAAAAAGGATTAGTCACAAAGAAACCCAACAGTGTGCTAGGGATGCTGTTATCACTCAGTCCACTGTAAGTGTCCACATGTTTACAGAATGCTTTCTGCAGAGAAGCCCATTTGGCCCTAATCTGTTGTCTTTTCAGTGCCAATTTAAGAATTTAATGGAATGTAATTGGCTGGGTTTTAAAAAAAAACAAAACCCACACAATTCTAGGCCAAGTAATTATCTCTCCCCGTTGGGGTGGTTTTCTTTACAGCATGGAGGAAACTGCTTTTAATTATTTATATTTCAATGATTTTAAACTTATGTATTTTTGGTGGGAATCCTATTATAGCACCATGCTAATGTAAAAACGATTGCACTAGCAGAAATTATTTCTCAGAAGCGGTATATATGCAGTTCCTTGTTCAGGCAGTCATTTGCAAGTGCACGCGCCCCCCCAGTTTGTGATTTGTTGGGTGGGGGATCCAATCAACTATTGCACAACAGGCAAGGGAGCTGCACAACTTTAGGATCTGGAGTAATTTGAAGGGGGAAAGCATTCACAAAATGGATATCAAACATAATGCTAATAAACTAGTAAACAGAAAAGACAGGAGGGGGCAACTAGGCCTGTAGCAATAGCCCCCCCCGCTTCAACTGCATCCCTTAAACATTCCATCTCTGGACATCTCTGAACGAACAAACAAACACAGAAAGAGGGTTGAGGGGGAGAGCTATGGGAATAAAGGTTCTTTTAGCAGAACCCTTGTGCCTTCACTGCTGAAAAGAACTTGTGAGAGGTTTGGACTGGGAGGAGTTGGATTCAGATTTCCCTATTCAGACCTGAAATCCATCAGGTATATTTGGGTTACCTTTATTCTCTCAGCCAAGCCTGCCTCACAGAGTTCTTAGTAGGATAATAGTGGGAAGGAAAAGAGGAAGGAGATCACCTGTGTTGCTCTGAGCAGCTTGATAAAAACAAATCTGTAACTAAAATCCAGCCTGTCCCCTCAGCTTTCTTCAGATACAGGTACGCGTGGAATTAGGTGCTGATGGTGAGAAATTAAACCGCATAGCCCTTGAAAGTATTCTGAAAAGATTGTCCAGTGCTGCTCACTTAAAATCCCTTTAAAGCTCGTTTCAGTATTTTAGCATCACTGCTCCTCTCTATACCATAGTCTATTACTGCTGGTACTGGACAACTCCACTTGTGCTAAGTTTTCCTTAGGAGTAGGAATAGGCTTGTGTTGATGTTTGCTTAGCACTTGGTAGTCTAGACTCCACAGTATTAATGGATTATTTGGTTTTCCATAGCTGATGAGAACATTGATGTAACTGGTAATGAGCCAGAACGCCCAGGGGGTGAAGCTCACGCCTCCCCATATCCAGCCACCAACCCTGAGAGTGTCTATGAAACCTCTGCCCGACTCCTTTTCATGGCTGTGAAATGGGCAAAGAACCTACCTGTCTTCTCAAACCTACCCTTCCGAGACCAGGTGAGTCCCCTGGCCAGCCAACCTATTGATGGCTGGGGCTTTAGGAGATATATGCCCCTTTCAGGGCTCAAGAATGGAGGTATTAGTGGAATGAAGACAGCAATTTATTTATTGACATGCTGCTCCAGATGTCAGCATTCCAGTTCAACAATCCAGCATATGCTTTACTATTAACAGCAATTTTGGAAAATATACCTGGCAACAGCATAGAACAACGCATAGCAAATCACAGCAAATCATGAGAATAAAATGGGGATATCTTTAAGCCGTAACTGGAAATTATTCAGCAAGCACCAATTAAAAGCTGTTCATGTTGAATCTTTTAAAAACATCTCTTCTTCTTCTTCTTCCTTGTTGTTGTTGTTATTTTAGTAGCAGCAGCAGCAGTAGTAGCAGAAAGTGCCAGTCAGCTGATGGTAGAATGGGTTTGAGAAAAATCAGACTGATGATTTAAAGATGAAAAGAACCTGATGCATTTGCTGTCATAGCTATATAATATGTAACTGTGGCCCTCCAGTTGCTGTTGAACAACTAGTTCAGCATAGCTAATGGTCAGGGATGATGGGAATTCCAGTCAAATCTCAAGTGGAGGATCACCAGTGTACAATCTTGCCCTCTGTCTTGTTAAGGAGCAGGGTCTGTTTCAGTACACAGTTTCCAAATTATCTAGAGCAGTGGTTCTCAACCTGTGGGTCCCCAGATGTTTGTGGACTTCAGCTCCCAGAAGCCCTGAGTATTGACCATAGTGGCTGGGGCTTCTGGGAGCTGAAGTCCACGAACATCTGGGGACCCACAGGTTGTGAACCACTGATCTAGAGATTCAGCCCTCTGTCTTGTAATCCGCAGGTGATCTTACTGGAGGAAGCCTGGAGTGAGCTGTTCCTGCTCTGTGCCATCCAATGGTCTTTACCGCTGGAAACTTGTCCCCTGCTTTCTGTGTCAGAGGTGGCTCCCACTCTCAATGGAAAGCTTGCATCTGGTGGAATGGACATTCGTGCCCTTCAGGAAGTCATTGCACGCTTCAAAGCCCTTGTTGTGGACCCCACTGAGTTTGCCTGTATGAAGGCAATTGTACTCTTCAAACCAGGTAAGTTACTTGACTGGAGGAGTTGAAGATTATAGGCTAAGCTGTGCATTTTCTAAACTATCAACCTAAAGAGTACAGCACAAAGGCAGCAGAGCTGGCATTGTGTAGTGGTTAGAGTACTGGACAGTTCTGGAGAACAGGGTTCGAATCCCCACTCAGCATGGAAACCCATTGGCGACCCTGGGAAAGTCACACTCTCTCAGCCTCAGAGAAGGGAAAAGGCAAACCTCCTCTGAACAACTCTTGCCAAGTCAATCCCATAATAGGTTTGTCTTAGGCTCATCATAAGTCAGAAATGACATGAAGGCCCATAACAACAAAAACCAAGGCAATGCAAATTCTCCATAAATAGTATGTGAATTCTACAGCCTACAGTGTACAAATTAGGCATGGTCTCTTATTTAACTTATTCTGCAATATTTAATAACTTATCCTCACTTTGTGAGCCAGGTGCTTTTAGAAGCAATATACTTCTGAAGACATCTTTGCATCCTTAAGGACTACAAACTTGCTTTGTTTTTAATACAAAGATGCTTATAAAAATGAATCTTGCAAACTTCATGACATCCTTCATTTTCTTGCACACTGTCTTTCTTCTTCTTGTCTGATTCCAATAAAGCAGCATCAGCTGACAAAGTTTCCTTACAAGCAAGTCTCACTGCAATACTACTTAATTGCAGTTTCTTTTCTTTTTCAGAAACAAGAGGCCTGAAGGATCCAGATCAGGTGGAGAACCTGCAGGATCAGTCTCAAGTGATGCTGGGACAACATAACCAGATACATTACCCAAGCCAGCCTGTCAGGTGGGTATAGCCAAGTGATCTTCCCTAGAGGTGGCTAAAAGGCAGATCACTAGATCTTTTGGACTTTGATTCCCATTAACCCTTGACAACATGGCCAATGAGCATGAAGTCCAAAAAATCTGCCTTCTGCCCACGCGTGCTTTTCCTTGCTGTTATCATACCATCACTCTGTCTCCAGCTCTCACATTCATTTTGATCCAGTCCAGGAAGCATTTTATAGGATTCTGTGTATTGAAGCAGCTGTCTTTTCTGGTGGGGATTCTCTACCTTTAGTAGCAGCGTGAAAAACAGAAAGCCAACAGATGAATCAGTGTACTCATGTGGAAATATGCATATCACACATGAAGAATGCCTTAAGAACTAGATGAGCAGATATGAGACCTCTTTCCAGCCATGAACTAGCTTGAACTAGACTCAGTTTTTGTATGGCAGAAATGGAACTCATTCAACCCTCCAGCTGTTGGATTGCAACTCCTGGCATTCCTCATAATTGTTTATACAGGCTAGGGCTGCTGGGAGTTGCAGACCAACACCATCTGAAAGCTTGCATGCTCAGCACTCTTGTCTTTGGCACTCTCCACTGCCACAGTCAGCCTTGCAGCCTTCTCCCAGCTTTAAATGAATTCTGATGAGAAATGTGGTATGGGAAGGATAGGGGCCCATGGCACAAATAGGAACTTAGGTGCAGATACCTTGCTTTGTGGGGCCTGTGACAAATTCCTTCAGTTTCTCCAGCAGCCTTGCAACATTACCAAGTTTTCTGACTTGTGCAGGATTGCAAATCCTAGCCACGTACCAGGTCCAGCTTTTCCCTATCAAAAGGACCCAGCTGAAGTAGTCTGTTAGTTGTTCATTGGCCTTCAGTGTACACCTGCTCCAGCTCTAGGATTTTAAGGAAGTCACTATCATGTGGTCTGTGTGGCTCTGCAAAAATGAGATGTTCAACACACTTATAGACACTCAATAGATACAACGCCTCTTGCTGCATGCTTTCCTCTTCAGCCACAAGAAACCACCTCTCTGTTGGAGGGGTGTAACTTATTTTCAATGGACAATGTCAATGTCAATGTCAAGACAGTCATACTTGTCTATATTATTTGGTAACATATTAATTTTTGTTTTGTTTTGTTCTTCTGCTACATGAATTGTTTGAGCTGCTTTTACAAATTATACTATTTCAGTATATGCTTTCTGTTTGCATATTTACAAATTGCAATATATGCTTTCTGTTTGCATATTTACAAATTACAGTATATTCTTTCTGTTTGCGTAGTTTAAAAATTCATTATTTTATTTATATTGTGTTTTTTAAAATATTTGTCCACATTAGAATTTTCAAAGTTTGAAACAAGATACTGTTTTACAAACACACCCACATATCTTTTGCTCTATGGGTATATGCACATACACAGATGATCTCAGTCTATGTTTACACACATATATTTCCATTTACAAACACATATCTATATGGATACACACAAACATATATATACACAGAGATACAAGCATACCCATATAGGGAAAGAAATATATACATATCCACACATATCTATATATATATATATGCATACATATATACATGTGCATGTGCACGTATATAGAGAGTGAGAGCGTGAGAATACACACATAGGTAAATGAGCTTATACCCAAGTGTAGGCACACATTAACACAAAGGACAGCAGATATGTAGAATAACTTCATGTTACTCCAGCACTACTCCATCCTCAATAATTAGGAAAAAAGAAAAGAAAAAAAAAGCCACCACTTTTGCTAACAGTGAGGTCCTGAAAGCATTAAAGTGTCTTCCTATCAAATTCAGTAAAAAAAAAAAGACTCCCCTAATTTTGCTACCTCAAATTCTCTCACAGAGGCATCAAACCCAGCTTATACTTTACCTCCTCCTTTCAGGTTTGGGAAACTGTTGCTGCTCCTGCCTTCACTGAAATTTATTTCTTCAGACCGCATCGAGCTGCTTTTTTTCCGCAGGACCATTGGAAACACTCCTATGGAAAAGCTGCTTTGTGACATGTTCAAAAACTGACCTCCTCCTTGGAGTTATTCCAAGACTTCAGACATGTCTCTGTTTAAAAAACTGGGTTTGAAAGGCAAGAAGCAAGAGAGAAAGGCAAGTACCTCCAGGCTCATTTCCCGCTTCCAGTACTGCAGATCACCACAGGGCATCTTAGCTGGACACCATTTGTATGATAAGAAAAGTCCTTGCGATTCATAGACTGAGTGGATAGAAGCACTGTTATCAATTCCAAAATGGGAGGTGTCTGAACTCATCTCTTTTCTGCGTGGCAAATCCCATCCCAGTTCCAAAAGAAGTGATGATCAAGGGAAATGCACACATAGATCAAAATACATTTTGTGTATGTTCAAAGGGACTCTCGCTTTTTTGATATTCTAGGCTGAATCCTGGCCTTGAAAACAAGGTCTTGAAATTAGAGCAAGTTGTAGCTTTAAATAAAATGAACCCATCGTCCAAACATTTCAGCCCCACAAGGGACTACAGAAGTAAACAAGAGAACACTTTGATTTAGAGAAGAGTAAGATCTGGGGGTGGGGGAAAAGTGGATTGTGTTTCCAGAGGGGAACACCACGAAGGGCTTGTGGTCTGGATCCAGATTTAGACAAATTAAAAGTAGACTTGGAAGCTTTGGAGGTCAGAGGAGTACACTGCATCATTTTGGCAACTTCCAGAGGGCTACCACTGTACCATTTCGGCTAAGTAAAAGTGAAGTTGCAAGCTCCCAGATCTTTTTTAAAGGATGCTGTTTTATGGTGCCCCCTTTCACACAGTCTTTTGAAGGGTTTGGGGCAATTTTAATTTTTAATTTTTTTCCAGGAGTACCATGAGGTTGAAAGGGTGTTAGTGGCAGTCCCAAGGTTTGCAGGGGACTTCCTAACGGACCACCAGCTTCCTATAAGCAGTGATGTGTTTAAGTCTTTTACTCCAAGGCTCAAGTCAAGTCTCAAGTCCTTGAAGATACTTCCAAGTCAAATCTCAAGTCAAGTCTCAAGTCTGGAAGCCAACTTTATACCCCAACCAAAAATTCAGAATTAATGGATAGAGTGAAATAAATTCAGTTTTAACAATTTAAGCAGAGTCGGCTCCCCACATTTGCAATTTTGCCATCTGCAGCTTCGGAAGTGGGGAATAGGATCCCGTCTTACTCCTCATTACTGAAGATTCAAAAGCTTTGAAAGGAAGGATCCGTTCTCCTCAATCCCGTTGCCTAACACATTTGCTATTCCCCTCTGAGAAATGCACCCAGCACTCTGGGGCTGAGTCTTGTCTTCTGCTTTAGGAAATGTTTTAGAAGGTTCCTCTGATATGCGGCAGGGGTAGGCTGCTGAGCAGACCTCAAGCCTGCCCCAAGCCCATTGCCTACCTGTTTGCTGTTCCCCTCTGAGAAGTGCACCCACACTTTGGGCTTGAGAGAGATTGTCCTGTGACCAGTAGGCAAAAAGAGATGGAGGCATCTCTTTCCGCATCAATATCTCTTCCAACATCTCTTACCTTCCAATATCAAATCACCTTCTGGGATAATCAAGATACTCCACAGCTCATATGCAAGACAGTTGGTAGGGCACATGTCTTGCTGTATATCACCAGAAAAGCTTGACTATGTCACCTTCCACATCATGAAGTAAATGCGTGCACACATGGAAACTCTATTGGGACTATCAGCTTATCCCAGCGGTTATCAACTTTTGGTCATTCAGGGGTTTTGGACATCTGCTCCCAGAAGTCACTTCCTGAAAAGCAAAAGCAAGCAGGAAAATATGTATATAAATGTGAAGATGGGAAGGCTATGGTGCTTGGAGAAACAGGCTTTCTTTAGTAAACTGCAGAATCATGAAGATTTTGTTACCCAGAGACCTAACATAGAAGAAAACAAGCATGGATTCTATAATGTCTGCTGGTAGCTTTCTTTGAGACATACTTTTTCAGAGCTCTCCTCATGTCCAGCTTGTGCCAACATTTTAGCAGGATGGGACCAGAAGGAAGAAATATGTATAAGTATTGGTGAGGCAAACAGTTTATTGTAGGCACAAAAAAATGTTCAATCCCTAAAGGAAGAAAAAGTCTCTGGAAGTATCTTTCCAATACTTTTTTGTTTTGATTGAACCTTCTTATTCACAACTTGCATCCAGTCTCTTTCTTGAAATATACCAAATTTCCCTCCATCCCTCCTGTGTCCTTCCCCCGATCACATATACAGCATTTCACTAACTGATTCTCACCAATTACTACTGATACTTTTTAAATATATTATTCAGAAGCTAGTGCTTTAGCAACATTACACTTTTAAAACATTAGGAGAAATCTGTTTTAGTCCTAATGTTCCTCTTCCTGCAGCTTGATCTCTATTGAATCTGTTTCCTAGAAACAATAGTTGTGTTTACTAGCCGCAGTAACCTCAGCTAGTTCTAAGAATACATAGCAAGTTGTAGCAGGTAACATATCATTTCAGAAAATACTGGGTTAATTTAAGTGACCTGAAGAGTGGAATGAAAAGACTTTGGTAATAGTTACTGGGAGCTCCCAGAAAATATTTCAGATTGAAGAAAACATAAATGTGGATCTCCATAATAAAACTGGTTTATGCAGGAAAAAAATCTCGGACTTCCAGAACCCCCCCCTTTTTTTCCTTATCTGTAGTCAGCCTGAATCCTTCCAAAAGCTCTATGGATGTTTAGCCACAGAAAGAACTGCCAACTCTGCTACATGACAGTTACCAAAGGGCTATGTGTACAGGGAGAAACTGCAACAGAAATGGAGAGGCTCAAAAGATCAGAGATTTTAGCCTGAGTGTCCGAGGGTCCGAGTAAGGGTGTAAAAGCAATTTTTGCACAAACTAAAGAAACTTCTTTCCTTTAGACAGAAAATGCTCAGGAGGAGGAACACAGCAAGTCAGATGAATTGACGAAATTAGAACGGTTGAGGCTCTACCCCTGCTAGAGTCTTTTATTAAGCTTTTCTCAAAATAGCTGCCTTAATTTTTTGGACAAGGGAGTCCCCTGCGGAAGGTAGAGTTTGATCAGTGGACTTAAGAAGAAGATGGGTGCTGTTGATAGTGGCACAGGAGTAAAATGCAATTGAATGAAGCCTGGCCAGAGGAATGAAGTGCTAAGTCGCTTCAAAATGGCCCTTCTGTTAAAGCGTTGAGCTGAAAACGGCTGCCAGAAACAACACACGGGGTTCAGTAGTGTTAATAGACCGCATTTTTAAAAAGTAAACAGATTTTTAAAAAGTGCAAGTCAGACTTCAAATTTTCTTAATTAGTGAAACAAAAGAATAAAAAACAAATGAATACTAATCCTATACCTTACTATTATATTCTATGAATATGTTAGCAGGGGTTTATGAGGATGAGAGATAACCTAATCAATCCTACACTGCAGGTAGTGTACGTGAAATATACTCCCTCCCTCTTTCAGCTACCTAGCCTCTAAGTGTGAATCAATAGAGGATTTGGGGAAATGGAATAGATCTGAATAGCGATGGAGAAAACTGGATATAATCAAAAGGGATCTCATTTTTTGAAAATCTGACAATTGATATGAAAACAATTCAGAATAATTGCTTAGAGTGTACCTACCCTCTCATGAAATCTACATCTCTGAATGTGTGTTAAGAAGTGTTAAACAATCACATACTTCTACTTAATATAATTACTTTGAATTTTCTCTGTAGAGATTGAAAATGTGATTCAAATAATTGAAACTAAGTCTTTCAGAGGAAGGAGTTAAATCATAATTTAAATCAATTTAATTTAAATTGAACCAATCCTGGCATATAGTGCCCTCTGCTGTTCAGGTCCTTATCATGTCATGCTGTGACGCTGGGTTATACTGTTCAAAAACTGTTTCAGCTGTACTCACAAGGACAGGTGATTATTAATGCTGTGAATTGCACCTTTGCCACTTTTGTGATGTAATAGCATGATTTACACAGTTTTTGAAATTTGCACTAATGCCACTATCATCACCAATTCATTTGTCCTTCCTTGTGCTTTGAGTTTGGTTTGCTTCACAAATATATATATATATATATATTGTACTAATGACACTACTACAGCACATCATCATTACAGTGCACCCATCACTGCCCAAATCTCCAGTCGTGAGAGGTGACACAGGAGGAGAAATGAACCACACCGATCCCCGACATTTCTGATATCTTCCTCCTGTGAAAAGCAAAAGTGCTTAACTATTACCTAACAACAATAACAATTACTACTACAATAATATTAGTTTTTAAAAAGTAACACTGTGGTGGTAATATGGTTGTGGAAAGTAGTAGGGAAATATTTGGAAAACACTCCCATGTAGTAAAGGTATTTGAATATTGACTTTCAGTAGTCAACAGGTCAGGATCACAGCATGATTGCACTATAACAACCAACAATTTATATTAAACAATAGGGAAAAAATCTAAAAAAAAGTTTAAATAGTATAGATCACAGCAAACACAGTAATTTTGCCGTAAAGTCTTACCCTCCCTGCCCAAGCACCCAAAGTATTCTGAGATTTCCCTGCTAAAGATTTCCTTGGGAATCCCAGACTACACCCACATCACACTCCCTAATCAATCTTTCTCATAATGAAGTAGAATCATACTCAAAACTAGCTACTGAATCACAGCAGGAAAGGAGATTGTTCACAGAATATTTTCGGCATTAAAAATAAAAAGCACATTCCCAATGACTGTGATGACTGTACAGAATAGCG
The DNA here is from genome assembly GCA_948472985.1 of Iguana delicatissima. Classification (NCBI taxonomy): domain Eukaryota; kingdom Metazoa; phylum Chordata; class Lepidosauria; order Squamata; family Iguanidae; genus Iguana; species Iguana delicatissima. The sequence continues at coordinate 929,549 of CAOKZL010000565.1, read as the reverse complement.
GCTGTGGGGAAACCATAATATTGTATGATGAGGCTGAGACAAAAGCAGAGCAAAACCACTGCTATGGCAGTATAACAACATGGAGTGGTAATGACCTCAATATTGAGATTGTTCTGCCTTGAAGTTCTTGGAACGACTTCATGATCTCTTTCTCTCTCACACACACAAATGGTTGCTGTTTCTTGCTTCACAGAACACACAGGTTTCTCTAGGAGAAGGGGGAAATCACTCTCTCCCTCTATCCTTACGGCAATAGTTTTGATTTTTTTTTAAATATGCCACACAGAATAACTCCTGGGCTCAAGGACAGGAGGTATCTATCAATAGAGAAATCAGTGCGAATAGCACAGATGACTGCAAGACTGCAAATGCAGCAAGACAAAGGATGTGTAATGCAGGAGTGGCCATTTGATCTGCAAATCTGTTAGGCAGAAAAGAGATGGGTCTGATAAAGTAATTCCCGGGGGGGGGGGTTAGTCTTATTCCAGAGTCCCTCAGCACTTGAACAAGGGAGACTGGGGCTTTGCTATGTTTATTAGGGGAGGTTTTGGACATAGCAGAGATTCTAAAAGCACCAGATCTTGGCTGATCTTGAAGATTAAGCAGGGTCAGCCCTGATTAGTGCTTGGATGGGAGATGTGTCAATGAACATCAGGTGCTGTAGAGTATATTTCAGAGGAAGGAACTGGCAAAACTGTCTGTGAGGCCTTTTCCGCACGGGGTTTTTAAAACGGTGCAGAGCGTCCTCGAGAGAGGACGTCTACACCTGGGAGCAGACTGGGTCCAGACTACTTTGTGTAGTTCTGGACCTCAGCCCACTCCAGAACAACCCAAAGTGGTAATTCAGCGTGCTTTTGAAAGACCACTTAAAACAGGTCTTTAAAGAGCACAGAGCGTGCCACTCTGTGGCCGCGCTCCGGTGCAGATTTGCAGGCTCGCACCAGTGCGAGCCTGCAGATCTGCCGGGGGCAGGCTTTAGGCTGGCGAGCTTCACCGGTTGGTGGAGAGTCTCCACCAACCGGAAGCCGCCGTTTTCGTCCCCGGAGCAGTGCGGAACGCAGCCACGCACTGCTCCAGACCAGCCTGGACCCGCGCATGGAGCACACAGGTCCAGTGAGTACCGGCACGGGGCGATTCCCTCGCCCCGCGCAGAAAAGGCCCGAGTATTCGTTGCCTAAGAAAACTCCATGAAATGTCATGAGTCTGCCATAAGTGAACAGCAGCTTGAAGGCACATACATAGACATACACAGACTTGTTGCTTGACAACTGGGAGGATTTACACATGGTTTCTGTCAGTAATAGAAGACCCAATATCCTAATTTTTGGGGGGAGTAGAAAGAACAGGCCTGACCCTGATGGCATGAATTAAAAATATGGATTTTGTAAGGGGAAATCTGTTAAGTTGTAGTTAGAACATGATGGGTCATGCAATCAAATACTCTTTTAGAAATCATGCGAAATCCAGCTTGATAGTCCTTGAATGCCTTGTTTTCTGCTCTCATCTTGGGAAGTGGGCCTTGGAATGCTGACACAGATAAAAGTTACATTGAATGCAATGAGTCTGTCTGCCGCAGACAGACGTGAAACTCTTTGGGCATTAGAGACAGCGTCCCTTTGTAGTCAACTAAGATAAAAAAAATGTAAAGATTATTTTAAAGAAATAGAATTGCAGGTGTCTCTGCAACTTTGTAAGCAAGAAGTGGTTGAAACCAGATTTGGGGGAGAGTGCAGTTAGCCATGAACTTTAATTACCTTTAGCTCATTAGACTTCATTTTAATATTAACTTTTTACACTCCTAGGGTGGGGTTTGGTATTATAATTTGGGACCACTCATATGGACATGTGCAATGTTTGAATGCTGACATAATAATGTATTCATGACATAGTTCCTACACTAGTTTTTTCCTGCTTCTGTAATCATGCTTAGCAGGGTAAATAGTTGCCTGCATGCAGCCATTTTGTTGGAATGGCTTGTCTTGGGTGCATGAGCACAGCTACTCCCCGCTTGCTCAAACGAAATGAAAAAGAACCCTTTTGTTATGATCCCGGCGTTATTGACTAATTATTAATTGGGAGTTTGCTACTACAACCCTAGGATAACAGCATGCTGGATGCTGAGTGCCGTTGTCTCTGCCCCACCAGAGAGCTTTGCAGTCCCTACTCCCCCAAAAGCTTTAACTCAAAATAACTAAGAATTCTGGTGAGAAATGCGGCAGGTCACGAGCCTCTGGATACACACAGGAACAGAAGCAAGTACCCTTTCTTTTGCAGAGATTGATTAGCACAGCTGCCTCTGCCATCTACCCTTGCAACTTTGCAGTTATGAAGTCCTGCTCTTCCCAGGCTTTCCCGCAGCAATGGCTATGAATAGAGTCCAGAGTGAGATTTCTTTCATTTACAGGCACTTTGCTTTCATAGCGCACACCTACTTCAGCCCTAGGGTGTTGAGGATGTTACTGTCATTGGCATGGGTGACTCATGGAGTTGTAGACCTCATATGTCTATACTTTTGGTTTATGTTCAATGCACACATGCATGAAATGGTTCCTGGTTGAAGGCCCCCCTTTCTGTCCTTCAACATTTTCTCTTTGATTACAAAATGTTGCCCTCTGCGGGAAAAGTATTCTAAAACTGAAACTTACTGAGGCAGCCTCTCCACTTGAACCTCTTTCTTTGGTTCTTTCCCTGCTGCTGCTTTTGGACTTGGAAAATTGCTGTTGCTTGAAAATGCTGTGCTGCAGTTGCTTTGTGACCCCACCTAGCAACAGCCTTGTATGCAATTGATAAAGCACCCTCCATGAAGCCTGTGGAAGGTGAAATGGAAGGTAGATTTTTTAGAAAACTAGTAAAGATGACTAACATTTTCATGTCAAGTGCATGGCACATTCATTGCTAAGAATTTTATTACAGCATTTAATCCTGCTTTGCCTCCAGCAGTTTGACATGGTGCATTTTCCCCTGCTCCAGTGCTTTCTATACAGGCAGTTCTAGCTTTGTAAAAAGACCTATTTAAAAGAGAAAAAACAGACTAGGCTGGCCTCCAAAATTGCAACATCTTTATTGAAGAAAGCTGAGTGACTTTACTCATTGCTTAAATACGAAAAGCAGTGGAAGGGTCTTTTCTCACAAAACAATAGAATATGAACATCTTGCTTCATAACTCACTTTCCAGAAGGTCCAGAGACAAGTTAAAATGTGGAGTCTGGCCCTGCTAATGCTTCAAACAGGCACTGAGTAGTATGCTTACAATCTGGGTAAAATCCAGCCAGTTTGTAACCACTGGATGTAAAGCAAGCGAACATTCTCCTGGGGGTACATCAATACAAAGATTTGTTGTTGTTCTGATTTTAGAACAACAAATGTTTGCGTTTTGTAAGGATGCTGTCGATAAACAATGGGGTTTATTGTTTCAGAGCTTAGAAGTATTAGTTATTTTAAATGAATTCTTCCCCCAAGAACTAGGACATAATCAGGTCCCATGGTGATTCTTATTTAGCAACAAATAGCTTTAATATTTTGCAGCATAACAATGAATTGCTGATTTTTTTTAATAGCTAGCAGTTTGGCCTCAATGAAGGGTGGAAAAGGAATGCCATATGGTTTGGACTGCTGGCTTAGGCTGTGCCACCTGCTCTGTTGTCAGTGTTGAGGTGCCAACACTGTGGATGGGAGGAAAGGGTGTTTTGAACTGTAGGCCAACAGCTTGTAGCAGTCAGACTTTCCACATATATGTGTATATGTTATACACATATATTTAATATTCTCCTTCAGATAACACAATAGCAGTAGCAGCGCTCATAATGTTAATATATTGATTTGTAGTAAGTTTCCAAAATACATTCACTTTTTTGCAGATAAGCCACAGTCTTCTTATGTCCTCTCCCACACACTTAGGTAGATTTGAGTTTAAGTAGCTATTTTTGTTTGGGTGAAATGCCATCTGAGCAATATTTTTAAAATCTGTTTTCTTGAGCTGATACAGATAAAAATGGCTTTTATGACTAGCTTGTCTCACTCTTTTACAAGAATCTAAAAACTCTGAACTTTCTTCCAATTTAAGCAAGAACCACACACATACTGCAATATTTTTGTCCTCTCCAATAACCAGCTATAAATATTAGACAATAGTTGTGGTGCTAATTGAATGAGCTACACATGTTTCCTTAAGGATGTCAGTAATCTGGGTGATCTTGATCCTTAATATATTGTTTACTGTATGAACTTAACATTATTTGCATTGTGAGAGATAGCTGAAAAGACTCATAAAACAATTTAGCACAGCATTGGCTGAAGCATTAACGTTTATTAAAGGTACGTTTCTGCAGAAGCGGGTGCTCCCCGGAGAGGACGACACACCCCAGTATTGAATACCTCATGTTTTATCCCCTGTCCCTGTCGCAGGTTTTCCCTCCCCTGGGATCCCGTTGGATAGGACCCCAAAGGTTACAGCCTATCAGGTTCGCCTAAGAAGTCCTGCCTCAGTTTACATTTCCCCCTCCCCACTATTTAGTGCCCACTACTCTTATTTAGTTCTCCTTAAAAGGAATGATCACGAGTTGCCCATGTCTTCCCCTCGTGTATCTTTGTTTCTCATGTTACATTCAAATTGTCTCATTAGCAGTTTCAAAGCACCCCTTTGTGTTCTGGTATGGCCCTATCAATCAGTTTACTCCTTACAGACAGCCTTGTCCTATCCGGTATGTTGTTATCAACGAGGTCTGAAACACACCAGTCACCCTAAAGATCCAAGGTCTTTGAGGCCCTCTTTTGTTCAGCTGCCAATTTTAGAAAGCTGTTTTCTTAGACTTAGTGTATTACAGAAGCTCAAATATAAAATATACTGAAATATATGTGTGCATATATCTAAAATATGTGTTATACATATAAGCTAATATATATGCTTCTAATACATGTTATTAATACTGTATATCCAGTGCAGAAGCTAAAATATATTTTATTTCTCTCATGCATCACTTTAGTTTTGCTCACAAGTCTGCCTTTTGATAAGCTGTAGACTTTTGCTTTCCCAGTGCTCCTAATTTATGAGGACTGATACTGACACTGAAAGATTTAACCTTTTCCATTCTGTTGGATCTAAGGGCAAATATGTAGCCCTGTTTTTAGACATTTAGACACGAGGGGGAAGACGTGGGCAACTCGTGATCATTCCTTTTAAGGAAAACTTTGCTAATTCGCAAGTGAAACCCTTATTTCTTTCTGTCACAGCTTCAACTTCCACCCCATCCCCCAAAACCTGTTCTTTTTGGACCTTCTCATATGTGATCCATGGCCCAGTTTAGACTCAGCTTTGATCCTGCACGGGATAAATAAGGAACATGTTGCTATTTCCTTATAGGAATCATCATTTTTTCCCTTTCCAGCTTAGAAGCATTCTCACGCACATGTTACAACATAGTATTTGGTTCAGGCTGGTATGGGTGGTAAGTGATGCATGGCAGGGACAAAACTGTTGATACTTTGTGGTGGTCCAGGGAGACTGGCAGCTAGTTGGCTTGGCAGAGATCCCATGTTGCTGCTGTGGAAAGACTCCCCTCCGCTTTTCTTGCTAATGCAAAAGGAGGGCTGGTCAGCAAGTTCCACTGAAGTCAATGGGGTTTACTTCTGAGTAGACATATATAGGATTGTACTACATGAAGCAGAGATAATGCAGAGAGATACTTGCAAATAAGGCAAAGATAAGGATGTGTTTAAAATACAGGTAAACATATTGCAGAGAAACTGCTTGACAAGATATTAAAGTTTGTATATACATGCACATATAACATTTCCAAAGTAAGTGCATGTGTGCATATTTGGGGAATTTAGAAAAACAATTAAGGGGCTGGAGCTTACCCTGATCTAAGGGACAATATGAAATTTCTTGCTAATGGAACACCTACATGCATGTTGCTGACACAGCCCTTGCCCTAATTTTAGACGTAATAGTCAATCTGTGTGACTCTCAACACCAGTTTGGGGATGGACAGAAAATATTAATGTGGCATGCTTGGGACTGACCTTGATCAAAAATAAACTGAAACAGATTCAAGAGAGAGTCAGTATCCCGGAAGTGTACATGTGTTTTGTGTTGTATTGTGGGGAGAGGGAAGATAAAGAAAGGCTTGTTTGGCAAAGCTTGCTTGGGCTAGCCCAGGGCACAGACAGACCGGGTCTGCTAACCTTTGGCTAGACCAGACCGCAAGAACGCTAGCACAGTTTTAACCTCTAATGATTCGGCACCAAGATCATTCTCCGTGCACCATTTTCTTAAGACTCTCCAAGTGTTCTCATATATACACTGAGTAGATTTTCTTCTCAATGCCAATATAGTGTTGGTCACAGCCTTAGAATAACCTTGCTGCATCAACATTTTCCGCTCAGTCTCCAAGCTGTCAACTTCAGCCAAGATAGGAACAGGTTGCTTACCTGTAACTGTGGTTCTTTCAGTGGTCATCTGTGAACTCACACAATTGGGGTATTTCGTGCCTGCGTGTTACAGCATTCAGAACCTTCTCAAAGCCTAGGAGTAGGCGTTTTGGCAGTTAACTCCTCCCCCATCCTCTCCAGGCATATAAGACGCCTCCCGTTATAACAGTCAGTTCCTTTGCCACCATTGCAGCAGCACTGGAACTAATCATAAATCAGGACATGATGTGGAGAGGATGGGTGGGGTTGTGTAGAGTTCACAGATGACCATTCAAAGAACCACAGTTACAGGTAAGCAACCTGTTCTTCCTCTTTGTTATCTCTGTGACTCACACAATTGGGAGACTAGTGAGCTTTCCTAGATGGAGGCAGGAATGTCATGCTTCTGGTATATGTATGTATGTATGTATGTGTACATATATGTGTGTGTGTGTATGTGTGTATCTATGCACGCACACACACATATACATATATATATACACACACACACATATACATATGTACATATGTATGTATATGTATATGTATGTGTGTATATATATACATATGCATATGCATGTATGTATGTGTCTATATATATATATACACACACACACACACACACACACATATAGAGAGAGATGTTGTTGTTGTTGTTGTTGTTATTATTATTTTATTTTCAAGAAATTGTAGTATAAAAAGCAAGAGAGAACTAAAGGTACGGTAGGGGCACAATAGTTGCCAGTACCGGTGCTCTATCTTGCAAGTCTTGAAAGACTGGATCTCATAAACCCTCTCTTTCACAATCAGTCTGCAGATTCAAAGATCTAGACATCCTCAATCAGCAAAGGATCTTACATCAAAAGTAGGAGATATTCTTTCAGCAGTCAACATGAGGTTAGAGTGTGGCCTATCAGTACCATGAGATACATGGGAACATTCTGATTCTGAGACTGAAGGTGAACGTACTGTATGATGTTGTGGACATAGATACTGAAAGTGTATCATTTCCTCTGGTATCTCATTCTTTTGAGAAGAATGTCAATGCAGTGGTTCAGCCTCTTTCCCTTGCTTAGGGTATTTTGCGGCAATAGCCATCACTCTTTGACAATTTGATGTGGGTGACCCAGACACCTATCGTAGGTAAGTTGAATGCCGGCGTCATCTATTGTCTTCTTCTCGGTAATGATAATAACGCCACATAAGGTAATAATCTTCTGTGCAAGGTGAGGTATCTGTTGAGTCAACAGAGAAATCATCATAATAATAATCATGGTATCAAGAGGGAGGTGACTCTCTAAAATGTCAGCACCATAGAGGTAACTTAGTACGTGATCTTGATCGCCTTTGAATTGATCTTGGAGGAGATGGAGGGGTCCTTCATCAATATCTAAGAGCTTCTTGGGCCTTATCAACTTTTTCAAGTGATGGGGACTGACGAGCCTCAGGTGTTCTGGACTGCTCCTGTTGTTGGATGTTCAAGCCTACTGATAGCAAAGGTGAGGATTCCCCATTGGAGGCTGCACACACCTCTTCAATTCTGTCAATGGCACAATATCTTGACCAGAGATTTGACAAAGAGAAGGAGGTCTAGGGTCCTTGACTGTAGCTGGAGGCAGTTCCTGAGACGGCGTTGGCGGAAAGGAAGAACGACTGGAAGGAGATAACATTAAGTGTTCCTTCTTTTTATGTTTCTTTGTTGACTCCTCTTGTGCTGAGTCTTTCATTTTTTTTCTTCCTATCCTTATCCCCTTCTATAGATTTCTTTGTTGGCGGAGAGGGAGACTGATGTTTATTATCTGCTTTCTTTTGAGAAGACACCGCTGGTAACTCACCTCGAGCTCAAGATGCTGAGCGAGATCCCGGTCTCGACATCAGTACCAATGTTGAACCTTGATGTCGAGTCGTGGAGGAAGGTGATGATGAATGGACCATTTTTTGACGACTGGGAAGGTCTTGATTTAGTTGCTGGATCCGATGCTGATAAGACCATCTCCCACAAAAGAGCTTTGAGTTGAGCTGCTCTATTTCTCCTGGTTTGTGGGGTAAATAGTTGACACTGCTTACAAGAACCAATGTTATGGGCCTCACCCAAGCAAAGAAGGCACTTCAAATGCCCATCTTTATCTGGGATTTTTCCTGCACAAGATAAACACCATTTAAAGGAGGTAGTTGCCATACGACTTTTGAACAAGCCAAATCCTAAACAAAATCAAAATCCATACAGTCCAAGTCACAATGTCAGGAAAACCACCAAAATGCCAAGCAAAACCATAAGTAATATTCAATTAAATTAGTCAGAAAACCACTATAATCAATCCAAAAACAGAGAAAGGCTCCTTAGATGCTGCTACCTTGGCAGAAGAAAAGGAACTGACCGTTATAACGGGAGGGGTTTTATATACCCAGAGAGGGTGAGGGAGGCGTTAGCTGCCAAAATGACTACTCCTAGGCTTTGAGAAGGTTCCAAACACTGTAACGGGCAGGTGCGAAATACCCCAATTGTGTGAGTTCACAGATGACCTCCAGCTCCGGGATATCCTGCAACCAAAACAAACCTGTCCTTGTAAACAATAAGGATACTACAGATGCAATTATGGCTAAGGCAGGTGATTTGTGTGCTTTTTTATAGTGGTGACTCCATCCTTTTTTCATCAGGATCTCTAAGTAATGTGTCTTCCTCTTTTCAAGCACTCAGTGAGAAATTAACCCCAGGATAGGAGCATCCACTAGGGGGACAGACAAAAAAAAATCTAACATATCCTTTTGATACATGTACAGTTTTTTATAGAAACAAGCAAGCCACCTATTGTTCAATGAACTATCCCATTCAGGAGACATTACTTTTTTTAACATTTCAGGCATTGGTAGCACATTGTTCTGTGATGCTACCTGCTGTAACACTGCAGCCATTCTGCTGGGCTTGTGTTGCTCTTTCCCTTTCTCTCTGATCTGTATTATTAACTATATTAACTATAACTTGTTGAATTCCTTGCGTCATTTGAATCAAATACACTTCCCTGTTCTCTCAATATACATGCCGGTAAATTAGAAGAGAAATACTGCGTAAATTGATGTTTACATTTGATGTTTCAATTTGCACCACATCCCATCTTCATCCTTACCTGCTCGCACAGCTGTCTGCTTGTTGCGCAAGCATGAACTCTACACGTGGTTCTGACTGCCTTGCAGACTGCGTGATTTTTTCCGATTGGCAACTTACAAACCTTACAGCCTGTCCACTTGACATCCTGGAACTTGCAAGTTCAATGTTAGCAATGCCTTGCTCAATAACCTCTTGAAATCCTCAATTTTAAATAACCCTCTTTGAGCCTGCTCATTTGGATCATCATCATCTGAACCTGCAACTGATTTATCCTCCGAGGAAATCATTTCTACCTCTTGAATTTCTTTTATATCTGAATTCTCACTAGCTTCCGGAATCTCACCCCAATTTTTTGATGTTTTATTCACAGACTTGTGCTTCACCTTTTCAATACACTATGTAGCACATTTTCTGAATTGTCAACTTTTTGAATATCTGTGTGCATTCTGTATACATTTTCAGAATCATCTATCATTAATTTTGTATCCTGATTAACTTATTGAGATGAATGCATTATGTTAGTATCTGCTTGAGAATTTAAAAACCCATTAATTGAGTAGCACGTTCCTTGCAATGAATTTTCTGTTATGTAAATTAACTGATTTTGAATTTGTAATTAATTCATCATATAAGGAATTGATGAAATCATCTTTATTATCAGTGCTCTTATCACTTACTGTATTCTGAGTTGTAATTGATTTTTAATTGAATTTCATTAGCTATAATGTTCTTTAATATATTTTGCACATTGCCACAGAAACCTCATTCTGATGTATTTGCCCTTCCGTTAGGAATTAAATATTGAATGAATTGCTGTGTCATTTCTTCACTTCTTTCTCTGTAGTGGACCCTAGTGACAGTGAGTTACTGGTTACCCCTGACTGAGCTGTTTCTCTTCTCTTACAACCAGCTACGGACTGATTGGGTGCAAACGCTTGTGATTTCCTGATCAGCTGAGTTCCTGGAACCTTGGTTTTAAAAACGATGACTAGAAGTCACTTTTCGCTGTTTGGCTCCCACTGAAGCCTTATCAGCCACCTGTCCTTTATTCACAGTACCAGTATGTTTAAGTTTTGTCTTTATCTTATGCTTTTTAGCCTTGGTAGGCTCTTTAGAGGATGTTTTTGATGATGTTTTAGTAAGAGAGACCGCATGTGACTGCCCCTGGAGTGAGTGAACCTAAAATTGTTATCACAGGACGCAATGAGTATTTTAATAAACTTTGCTGTTCTGAATCTGTAGTGCTTTTGTGTGAAGCCAGCTTCCCGTTAGCACTAGAAAGCATCCCAGCGACACCCTCTTTTGACACCATGCTTGGTGTACCGAGGAAAACATTGTCCTTTTCCTCTGTACAGTTATGTTTCTCTGCAGGTGAGCGATTATCATTTGAATCCTTTTCTGCAGTCTGTGGATTACTACTTCAGCCTGCCTGAGAATAATTACTTTTAAAAGTAACATTGCAATCTATATGGATCATAGTCATATGACAGCAACAGTTCTGCTACTGGTGACATCTGCTCTCTGATGGCGAGTAATGCAGTCCTCCTCTACCAGAAAGGTGAAGTCATACATATTATAAATCACATGTTTTGGAAGGACATTTAAATGTGTAGTCTTCTCCACATTTGTAAAGTTCTGGTAATCTTAGAAGTGCTGAACTGACATGGTTTTACTAAATTTTAGATCAGCGCTATCTTTGGTAAGATGTTGTGCTGATTGTTTACCATAATGGCTTATTTTTCTAAGGTGCAGAGGAGCAATCCACAATGTGTGAGTTAACCCTTGCACGGCCAGATTAGAGTTAAGATGTCACAACTTACAGGCTGAAGCTCTGGTCATCCTAGAAGCACGGACCTTGTGTTGTTTGCTGACTATTAAATCAGGTGGTAAAAAACAGTGTCCACCTCAACTTACACATGAACACTTTATGTCTCAAAATTCAGAGGCCCCCCAACACAAAAAGCCAGAGGGAGCTATGAATATCACAATTTATGGAATGCATCTGCCACTATCATTTTATTTGACATTGCTTTGTTCTTTAATAAGCTAAGGGTTATTTGTTCATAAAGTTGTTTTTGTACAGCCATATAGTATCATATTTACGAAATATTACACAAATTGCACTTTAAATATGACGGCCTTGTTCCAGAAAAGGAAAACAAAAATAACATTAATTAACAAAAAAACATTAAAGAAACTTCCAGACATGAAATTACAATGTGCTGGTTGACTGCGTCACAGCTAAGCCACCCAGTTCCGTGAGCAAAATAAAGCATTTTCCTTGATAGAGTTCTTCTTTAAACAGTAAAATTTATAGAATATGACACAGGACAATATATCCTTTTACAATACATAGTCTGCTTTTAAAATTTACACTCAGTATACTTATAAATTACTTTAAAAATTTCCATTAAAAATAATTATATGCAGCCAATGTCCTTCCTAAGTGGTGAGTACATTCACTTAATACCATGGAGTGAAGAAAGGGTTGAGACCCCACACTTAGAGGCTGTGCTGGGGCAGGTGAAGAAAGAAAGACTGCAAACCTGGAAGACAGGTGACAGGCAGAAACATGGACGGGGATATTTTTTCCAAGAAGAAACTTTTCTTCCTATTGCCCATATTCACAAAGTCTCACTTGGACCCATCCCTCCCCCAGGGTCAATGCTGGCAAGAGGGCTTTGCATTGGAAGAAAAGGGAACTCAGCCCCCTGGAGTGTATGCAAAGCCCAGGGCTTCCCAGCATATAAATCAGTGGGTGGTCTCAAAGGATTATAAAAGACAGCTCCAAGAATCTTCACTGCACAAACAGAAATGAGCACCTAAGCATTTTTGTGGTAAATATGTTGACTGTATTGCATGGGTTGGGGGTAATGGGGAAGAAGATGAGTCTGCAATGTAATGAAAAAAGGAGTGAGATGGATGCCCTTTCAGGATCTTTTATCTTGTTCAGCGTCAATGAATATTCATCATAGCTCCTCAGAGTACAATCTATCCTGAATCTAAACCAATGAGGAACACCACGATGGGAACAAAATTTCAAGAACACTGAATGTATCACTGCAGTGACCAAGATGCTAGATGACAATAAGGTACTTTTCTCTGGACAAAAATCTTATTGACCTGAAGTTTTTAAAAGCACACTTGTGATGGTGAATGGGATGACGACATAGGGATGATCCCTAATGTTAAAAACTGGTAGCTCGTGCACAACCAATCCAACTGTGCAGGTCACAAGGGCAAGATGTTAAAACTCCTCAAACACAAAAATACAAATAAGGACTTGCACAACTGCAAGGTAGAACCTCTTGCCCCTCCTCAGTTCCAGCTGTAGGATTCATCCTTGCACAGAAGCACACCCCTCTCCATTGCCAAAGGTCACTGTAGAAATGATTCTTTTTGGAAATTCCTTGCAAAACCAATGCAAGAAGCTGCTTTCTGTTGGAACTAAATACATTACCATGGCTTGGACTGAAGCTGCTAGACAGAGTTTGTCTAGGGCAGTGGTTCTCAACCTGTGGGTCCCCAGATGTTCATGGACTTCAGCTCCCAGAAGCCCTGAGCATTGACCATAGTGGCTGGGGCTTCTGGGAGCTGAAGTCCACGAACATCTGGGGACCCACAGGTTGAGAACCACTGGTCTAGGGGAGCAAGTGCTAGCCACAGTCACTGAAGGGTCAGTTTAACTTTTCTACTAAGGCCTCTTTATAATGAGGTATCCCATTACAAATCTCAAGACTGGAAAAGACAGAGTTTTTTCTTTTTTCTTTTTAGGTACATTACTATCCATACTGTTGATCAATTACAAGATTGTACTGGGTCTGTTAAATATATTCAACTTTGGTTTTTGAAATTGCTTTTATATGGAAAAGGTAACCTATCCACACACTGAACACGTCAAGACCTCTGGGCTGCTACACGGTCAAATTATTAAAACTGGGTCTCCAGTGCAAATTATGACGTGCAAACCTCAGAGGCCCCAAGTTGAATCTGAAAGGGCTACGTGTGAATTCATTTTCGAGTAGTTTTAAGCAGTTAACTCACCATGGATTCTCATTCAGTCAAACCACCCATTGGAAATAACTCCTCAGGATCTACTCAGAGCTTGGAGACACTACTTTTTTCGATAAGAGCTTCCAGATCATCCCTAGACAGCATGACACTTGGGAGATTCTGCAGTTCAAAAAACTGCAGTTGAAAAAGGTAATGTTCCCAAGCTTTGAATTAGCTTGTCATGAAAGTAGGTAAAGATGGAAATGGTTTGCAAAGGATATCAAATATCCCAATTTTATGCAGATAATCATGATCTGCTGTCCCTGTTGAACATTTTCAACAAACGCATTTATTTTTTTTTTAAATTGCATCTATATTTGTATAGAGAGTACATAACTTGACAGCCAGCTGAGCAAAGCTTGCCCACTAAGTATTTCCCACCCTGCAGTTACAACAGGACTATAGTGCTATCAAATGATGGAAGGGGGAGCTTTCAAAAGGGCCAGTTTCGAAAGATACAGACCTTACTGCCAATGTGAAGAAGGAAGGGCTCTTTCCAGACATTCACAGTAATTTAAATTAGAAGGGCAAACTTCCAGATGCTGTGATCCCACAGAACCGGTGGAAATAACAACTATTCCTTACAGCAGAGAGATCTAGTATCCCATACTTTCCCCTCCTTTTTTTCTTTCTGGCTTACATGTCACAGATTAAAAAAAAAAGTTCCACATTGTGGAAAAGAAGAGTTAAAAAAAATAAGACATTTTATTTACATTTAACTTCAGTAACCATAATACTAATGAAGAGCTTCAAGTAGTCTGGTGAGGGATTTCTTTGTGCCTTTAATACTGATGTTCAGCAAAGTAAGTGATGTGAAATCACTCCTTTAACAGACAGTAACAGCAGCCTTCTTTACTGCTGCTCCACAGATTGCATTTTGTAAAGCAATTATGAAGGTGACATTTTTCCTGTCTGGCAGAATTTGTGAACTATATGCTCAACTAGCAGCACAGAGTATTTGGGGCACAGACAGAAAAACAACCTCCTAATGTTTCTTTTGACTTTTGAAATCTGCATGGAGAACATAGGAAACTTTGCAGTTATGGCTACTGGAAAGTCAGCACAAATATTTGGCTTTGACCTACCTGGAATCAAACTGGCATTGGTTATTCAAACAATGTGAAACAAACTTGAAAGGAAACAAAGAGACAAACAAATAATTCTTTCCCACAACAGGTTTATACCTGGTGGATGTCTGAGAAGTGCTTGAGTGGAAATGGTTTTTAATATTGTCTCACAACACTATGGAGTGCATTATAAATAGCTCCGAACAAAGGGCTTTGTTTCCTCTTCTAAGAAGGTCCATGCTTATTGATCCCAGTGCAAATACCCAATCCCAAAGTCAGCAGCTCTGACAATCAGGACCAAGAACAGCTCCCTCAACTCCAGCAGGCCTCCGAGTGCTCCTGGCTGGTGAGCACACTCCCTTGCCCACAGGAGACAGAACCAGGGACTGACAGGAATCATGGTCATGGGTCACCAGCCATTATCCCCTCACCTTTATGGTCTCACTATCCACTCCCAGCCTGATTCACTAAGAAGTTCCTTGAGTTCCAGAAGTTAAAGTCAGTTAAGGCCACAACTAAACTTTCCTCCACTAGCTTCTGTTCAAGCATTGGCCTCCTCTCTTCTGCACTGGCAATGCAACACTGGGCTTCCAAGGAATGAGTGAGGAGGATAAGCTGACTTGGAGAATGGTAGCAGTTCCAACACTGGAGATGGCTACAGATGGTGCTGAAGTGAAGATGCCTAGGATGAGATGTTTTTGATGCCGCGATGGACTAGCTCATACCATGAACTCATTATTTCCAAGCAGCACTAGCTGCTGGGGATTGGTGTAATCAGCAGCATCTGGGTGTCTCTTCCTGCCTGTCCCAGCAGCCCCCTCTGGGAGCTCTTTGGCTTTGGGGGGAGAGTTTTTCACATTCTTCAGTTTCTGCTTGCCTTTCTCTGGATTGAATGTCCCCCTGGTGGTGAACTGAGGCCTGTCATCCAAACCCTTGATGAAACCTGGTGACCGCTCAAGTGGGGCACCTCCTCCAGAGGGCACTGCTCGGTAGAAAGGGGACTTGGAGTATATCTGGAATCGTTTCCTAGTTACGTGAGGTAAGCAGGACGAGGAGGAGGAGGAAGAGGAGGGCGACACAGCAGGAGAAGAAACTGAGGAGTCCACTGAGTCCACTGATTCCTGCTGTCTTCTCAGATGCCGTCGAGATCTGGTGGTACTGAGAGCCTCTGTCCTGCTGGGTCTCGCCAAGTTGAGTGCTAAACTTCTATCTGGCAGGAAAAGATGCAAGAGAAGCTTAAAAAAGGGACTCACATAGATGAAGTGGACACATCTTCTGAGAACAGAAAAATTAAGCTTCATTCCTAGACTCACTAATGAAATCATACTTTTTGCACTTGTTTCGTTGATTGTATGTTCGAAGTTGAGTGACCAACACATATATTACCCTTGGTATGATGCAGTCCCGTCGTGTTTGTTTAACGAAAGATACAGTTTCAACTACATGTTTAACTTTCAGTGAAAGGTTACTTAATTGAACAGATCCATTCTTGTGTGTATACATGCTCTCTATCTATTCAAAAAGAGAACAGAAGAACATGTTGCTTATCTCTAACTGGGGTTCTTTGAGCTGGCATCTGTGAATTTGCACAAATGGGTTCTGTGCTTATTTGTGTGATTCACAGAAACCATAAAGAAGGCATATTTTTCTGACAAGATACTCAGGAGTCCTACAGTTACTTATGTGGTATTTCCTCCCAACATTAAGAGCCACAAGCTAAAGGTAAAGATTAACCTTCTTCGAAGGGCATCCATATTCAGTCTGTCAGTCAGGAGATCTAAAACCTTGGCTCAGAGATACACATGGTTTTGTGGGGTGTGTTTGATTCAGCGTGATAGATCATATCATATGATTCATATGGGAAATTATGAATATCACTTCCTCCAAGCTGCAGTTACATTGTGCCCAGTCCTTGATATTTCAAACTTTAATGGAGATGCTCAAGGATACTGATGTTTACTTGCACCATGCAAATCTAGGCAGCGTAATTTAAAATAGCCTTTTCTCACCTGATCTGTCTGAGATGGCTCCTTCAGAATCAAAGTTCAGGTTTTCAGAGCTATCCGCTGTGCCAATGGAAGCCTCAGATTCTAGAGTTTCATCATCAGAGGCTCGTGGTTCCAGTGCCAGCATCTCAAAAGTTAACTCTTCCCTGAAGAGGAAACACAAAGTTCAGTGAGTGGAAGGAGAGACACAAGCCACAGAGGGTAGGGAAGTAATAGAGTATTTAGGCCACTGAAAAATACCCACATACAACACTATGAGGAACTAAAAAATGAAATGGAAAAATCTTAACTGAAAGACACACGATATTTTCACTTGAGGTATGAGGGAGGCTCTGCCCACTTCTATAAAGGTAGCTCAGTTAGATCTTGCAATCTATCAAACCCTTCATACAATTTTCAATTCTACCCATCACGACTCACTTTTCTTTCTGCAGACTCTCAATTTGTTCTGTCAGCACCCTCTCCTCCTGCTGCATAGCTACTTGCTGCTGTTCTGTGACATCTATCTCCATTGCTTCTTCACTGCTCAGTGCCTCTTCAGGAACATCTGACACAGATGGTAACCGAACTGCAGCGGGTGATGTGGGGCTTGGGTAGGTCCCTCGACGTCCACGCCCTTTACCCTGCAAGCATAGATGTGCTAATAAGGAGCATGGTTTTAGGTCAACTACAAAACTGGAACAACACATAAATCCCTCAGCATACATACACAATAGGAGCAAACAGTTATCTGTAGGTGACTGGCAGAGACACACACAGGACAGGAAGTACATAACAACTCAAGGACACATGAATTAATTTAGTTCTCAGAAATCTCCCCGGCCTGTGGCTACAAAAGTTTCATTTTTACCAGACATTAGTGAAAAATGTGTTTCTATGGATCTCACAGTGACAGTAGGGAGCCAATAATATTCTGAGCAAATCATTCCTATGTTTTGGCACTCAGTTGTCCAACTCATAAATTATTTTATGTATCTCTGGACAGAAACCATAAGAAACAAGGCAAAGCCATGTAGAAATCTATGGCCCTTCTGCTTTCATTACCCAATGAAATTCTTTTGAGTAGCAGAATGAGGAGTGGATCTCTCAGTATGTCACAGTGGGAAACCAGCTGTCAAGGAATATTTAACTGCTTATTTCGCACTTCTGAATTTATAAAAAGTGGGGTATCATACTTTTTTTTTTTTTTGCATAGAAACTGGAACACAAGCCCTAGCAAAGCTTCCTGCCACTTCACAATTACGCAGAACTCACCCATCTCTTTAAAGCAGTATGTACATGACTCTCCAAATGCTTTTAGATTACAACTTCCACAACACCTGCCCAGCATTGTCAAATTACAAGGAATTAGGAACCTCCAACAGTGTCTGAAGTGTGGCACTTTGCCCACTTCTGCTTTCAAGATTGTCATCCTAAGTGAGCCCAATCAATAATTTCCAAGCACTTTCAAAATATTTTGCCCTGTTGCTGAGAGAGAATTCTGCTGGGACCTCGTAAAACTGAGGATAAGAGAAAATGCAGCCTATAAATTGCATGTGGCTCTCACCTTTTTTTGAAACACTCAGCAGCCCCCTTTTTTTTTTTTTGGCAAACAAATTTCTTCATATTTTTTACTAAGAATATTCCATGTACTAAGAATGTATTTTTACTAAGAATGTCCCATATATTGTGGTGTTTTTTTGCTTAAACCAATCCAGGGAGCCCCTAAACATGGAAACTTTCCCCCATAGCTCCTAAGGGGGAGACAGATTTTTTTTAAGACAGGTTAAGAATTCACAAGGATGCATGAGGAATATAGCCCTCCAACGTTCTAGGGAAGGAAAATGTGCCCCCCAACAATTGCCCACTACTGTTGTAAAATCACTAGCTGAACCATTGCTAACACTACTTTAATCTTAAAAAAAAAAAAGATCTTTTCAGAGATGGACCATAGCTCAGTGGTAAGCAGTTTTCATGAAGGCCACAAGTTCCCATCTTGGGCTGAAAAGGACTCCTTGAAACCCCGAAGTGGTGCATTGTGGTCAGTGTGGATAACACATATCTAAATAAATGGTCTGACTTGACATAAGACCAAGATCCACAGGAGTCAGACATAACTTTCATTCCCATATTTTCCCATATTTACAAAAACTTTCATATTAACCTCCTATTAATTATAGGGAGGAGGGGAAACAGATCTATTATTTCTTTCTCTGCCATAGATGGATGCTTTCTCGTTGTGCAGTTCTTTTTGAAAATTCAAGCAAGGGCAATGTAAGATTATTTATTTTTTCATAACAAGTTGCAGTCAAGTGGGGAAAGACTTCAGAAACATAGATTTTGTTTTTATTGTGTTCCATGTGATTATTTTTTACAATCCCATCTTGAAAAAAAGGAGCAAGCAAGAGAAAAATCAAAGAACAGATACAGGATAAAGTGAAATCTTCCTAATGGAATAATGTGACTATAAGGCATGGATTCAAGTTTCCAAATGAATGGTTCTACTTCAGACTCAAGCTCTACCAAGTTGTCCTACTTCATTCTGTGACTGAGAATCTGTTTTTCTGCTCCTGTGAGGAAAAGCAACATAGCAAGGCAGGATGCATCAAATATTGGTAGAAAACGTAACCTTTTGCAATATCAGTCACTGTTTTATTCTTCCTCCCAATAAATTTTCTGGAAAAAGTGGCCTCACGGGCACTCCCTATTGGTAGTAGTTCTACTATGAGAAACTGAGAACACGTTAAAGGAAAACACACACACACACAGTCATGAAGTGTAGGTTGTGGCATGGAGCATGCAGCAGCACTGGAATGAGTGGAGGATTACAGCACAAGGTCAGCGCAATGCAATTCTAATACATACCGGGATTGAACTGCGGGTTATGCTCATAAATCTAACGGCAATTAGTACAGGTTTCTGGATTAGAGAGGACAGGAAAAGGAAAGGAGCGGGTTAGAGTGCATGTGCCAACGCTCTTCTCACGTAGCTGCTGGACTTTCAAAGAAGAGTCAGTTTTTGGTTGCAACTGTGAGAAAGCGCAAATGAGTGATAAGCTATTGGCATAAAAAAGGCTGTGACCACTAAAATGCACTCCCAGCAGAACATGCTAAAACGACCCAGACAGTTCATGTTTGCTTCCAGCAGAGTATATCTGGGTCACATGAACAACGAAACCCCTGGCCTCCCTTATGTAAGCAGATAATGTAACACATTTACACAGCCCGCTATATCTTCAGCTCACAGCAGAGGACAACGTAGGCCATTTCAGTGCTGAAGATTGCCTTTCAACTCAGCATCCCAATAAAAGGAGCGCATAAGCTTTTCACATCTCATAAAGCGAGGAAGGAAGAAGCAATCTGTCATAAGAAGCTTGGTGTAAGCCAAACTGCAGTAATGTGTGGCAGCCTCACCTCAGGCTCTTACACTGGCACGTGCAGGTAGGAGGAAGGTGAATGGAAGCCTGGTTTTCAGTAAGCAGTGTCAGATGTGAGCACTGTGTAATTAAGGGGACCCAGACACAAAGGTCATGGAGGAAGATCGATTACACACAAGCTAAAGCAGCTCAAATTCACTAATGTTACCCTGAAAAGCTTTTTTTTTAAATAACAGATCCCAAAAAGGAACAATTTGGGTTGCCTATATGGGATAATGCTATATAGGATAATGCTAGACAAATACTGATCCCATCTTCTCTCAGTTTTTTGTTTTCTTCTCACTAGTTGCTCATAGTTCTGAACACTCAGACCACAGCAATAAAACCCAGCCTTTAGCTTCTGTGTTGGACCTGATTATATGTAAAAGGATTTGAGATGTGTAAAGATTTGAAAGGATGGGAAAAGGAGAAGATTAGGGGATGGAGAAGGGAAAAAAAAGGACAGATGGCTTTCTACCCAATCCCAAGTAATTAACTTACAAACACACATCTTCAGTTCACTCAAAATTATATTAAGCAATTGCAGCATTGGGACAGGTACAAAGTATCAAATTCTCTCTTAAGGAAGTATGCTACATCAGATAATGTGAGCTGTGTTGGTGAGGGAGACAGAGCTGATTCCTGAATCTATTTCTTCTTGGTCTGGAGATCTCGGTCAGCTTTTAATTCCTCCAAGTCCTGACCCTTACCATGGACCTGCGAATCAATGACAGCCGGCTCTTGGCTTTGTTCTCTGCAAACTCTAGGCTACTGATGTCTTTGAGGCGAGCCCGATATTTGTTCATCTGCTCAACAACAATCAGTTCCACACAGCTGAAAGAAATAAATGGCAAAGAGGAGATGGTTGGTGCTTTCTATTTGGGCTAGATTTGATTGTTAACATCTAGACACCTGAAGTCAGCCCACTGGTTTTTCTTGTTCTGAAAGCTGTATTTGAGAAATGGGAATAGCTAGTACATCCTAATAGCTGCCATTTCTGTGATCTCATTCTTGCTGAAGTACTGTGCCTTCTCTTACAAATCCCTAAGACAGAGACATCCTAACAGAAAATTTATCCCCAAGATGTTCTCCCATATCACATTTGAATACTGAGGCTGAACACTGCATAACTGGAATTTGTACAAGCAAGTGCATATGTGCCAGTTATGTGAAGTGTTTCAGAATGCATGTTGGGGGTGGACAAGCAACATTCTTTTTTCCCTTTTTGGATCACAGAGATGGGAAGACTGTAATATTGCAACTCAATACAATGGGATGCACGCAGAAGCCAATTCAGGCTTTTAGAGAATACATAAAGTAGAGGAATGGCCAATGGATGCATCCATGCTCCTTCCACATATTTAGCCTCTTTGAGAGGAGAAGATCTGGAACTGGATACTATATAAGTGGGTAGAAATTTGGCAAAGCTAACTTTGGCTTCTAGTCGGGCTTGTATCTACTGTTTTTATCCCTTAGGAACTTCTCCTCTATCCTCGGATCTTTGCCTTTCATACTGTTACACAGTTTTCTTTCCAGATAAAAATGGTGTGATTTGCTCTTGACCTGTATATCACCACCTTTAATTTAGAACCTTTGTTTCCAGGCCTAGTGTGTTCAGCAGCCTTTGTCTCTTTGATGTGAGGTGTGATGATTGCTGGGTAAGCACAATGGACTGAAATGACAGTGGATATTTTTGTAACGTCTACTAATGTTATTCAAATCTATTTTTTCCTGAAGCTGGGGTAAGCAATGCCACTTCCCTATGCAGTTCTTAGCAAGAAGAGATAACTGCTGCAAATATTCCATCCAGCTAAAAGGCAAGAGGTTTCCCAAACACAGTTTACTACTCTCAGTTTATACTGTTCTCTCAGTACTCATAAGGTATTATCTCCTCCTGAGCTAAGAAAGCAGTTCTGCAGGAGGATTGACAGACTAACAGGTAAGGTTCGTTATAGAAGATTTATAATATCTTGCCTGAGAGTTGTTGGATTTTTTACCTGATGGTTTTGCTGACATCCTGAGCACTCTGCAGAGGGTCTGTGGTGTCAGGACTACGAAGAATACAAGGAGCAAATACAATGGCCAGGGCATTAGCAGACATTCGGTTTGTTTCCTCTTGCAGGGCAATCCTAACAACATTAAAATATAACACCAATAAAATAAATAAGAAGTTGTACTCATGAACATTCATTCTTGGGTGAATGGAGGAGCAATCCACTTACATATAGGTTATTCACTCATGACAGCTATGAGACAGATGTCTTAAGTTCTTCTCATTTATGTTTATTAACTTCTGTGTCAGTTTTATTACACAATCTTGCCATAACTCCAATAACTCATTACAAATATTTAACTTAGAAGAAATATGAGAAAGAATATGAAACAGAAACCTTATCATAAACACCTTTCTAATTTTCTGCTTAAAAATACTAGCATCTCAAGCGTGTTGATGTGGAGCTCAGTTTCATGACCCATCCACTGCCCCCTCAACTGAAAGACGGAAGGACCATCCATGTGGGAGTCTCATCTAACCAAGGACATATTTGTCATCAAACACTTCATTGCTGACATGGGATAAAGGGCATCTCGACGAGCAGGTTCTTGGTGAAGAGCCACCACTGCAGAGATTGATGAACGACTCTCGGGGATGGTCAGACATATCTAAGGAAAGTCTTTGGGGATGTCAAACACCAATAGGAACCAGGTCTGAAGTGGCTGCATTTGAAGGCGGGCATTTGAGACTACAAAAGTTGTGGAGGCCCAACAAAACTTGGACTAACTTGGCCAATATGCACCTGGAACAACAGCACCAAAAAACAGCCTGATGTAGAACCAGTAAAGATCTGGAGGAAGGTGTGTCCTCGCATTTGGAGAATCAAGCACTACTACTGAGATAGTGTAGAAGCTGAAGTGTGAAGTCTATGTGCAAGAGCAGGCGAAACTGGGAGCCAGTTATCTATGTATGGAAAGATGATGATGTCCTTCTGATGTAACCACAATGCCACAACTATCATACACTTTGTGAAAATGCATGGATTTGTGGATAGTCCAAACGGTAGGACATGGAACTGATAGGCTTTCCTATCTAAGGCAAAGCAGAGGTAATGCTAATGTGACAGTTGAGTGTTTTTGCAATTAGGTTTTTTGATGCTTTCTCTGTTTTTTTTCCCTTGAGTTAACTGCTGTGCTATGTCTTTAAATATATTCTTATCTGCAGTCTTTCTCCTTTTCTCTTTTTTAACTACCTAAACTCTATCTTCCTGCCACTTTCCCATGACTAGGTCTTCAGTTGTTGCTTTCTGCTCTTTCTTCTCAGATTTCCTCTCTATACAGCATGCTGTTTTTTTGTGCTGCTGTGGAGACTGTACTGCCAGCTACTCCATTTCACTCTCACTTGTTGAAATAATATTCACTTCAATATTGAATCTGATGCCAGATGAAAGGCTGACTGGGCAAGGACCAACTGAATGAAAGAATTTTTGTCCGCTCCCTGATAGACATGCTGGACAGCAGTAAATGAGTGGACATTGAGAGCTGTCTCTGTCAATTTGCTTCTCTTTATTATCAGTCAGAAAAACATGGCTCTGTTTGAAAGAAATCTGAATCTACAGCTTTCTGTATTTTTCTTGGAAACTGACAAGGAAGGTCCAGAAATCCTCAAACATAACTGAAAAGAACTTTGGACTCTTGAGTTAATATCTGGCATGAGGGAATAACCTACATTTAAGTGAATTGCTCCTTAGCTCATCCAGAGAATGTGCTTCAGCACCCTACTTTTCTGTACAAATGCAAGCCATAGATAAGAAATTAGGACAACTGGAGACAAGACAAAGAAAGCTATATAAGAGTGATGGAGTAAGGCACAGATTTTAAGGACTCCTTCAAAGTCTGCAGGAACAGCTCTTCCTTTAATTCAAAAAGCCAGTTCTCTTACCACCTTTTGTCATGCCTTTTCTATCTGTGAGCACAGAACTGACCACATGCAAAGTTCCCAATTTCCGTAATCTGATAGGCATATTATAAGAGGAATTCTTGTTGGCTAAATTTGATCACTACAGCCACATTAGAGCAATTCTCCTATTTAGAGAATACTCATATTTTTAATGAGAACCATAGGTATAGCAATGACTTTAATATGTACTTGGGCACTTAAGATAAATGCCTGTACATCCAAAATGGTCACATAACACACTTTTTATGTCTGTCCTCTGGGTAATCATAACAACACGATTTTCAGCAAGATGATGATAGGTAGAATTGCTCTCTAAAACTATCCATAAAGACTATGTGTCAGCACGCCACATTGTGCCCACAGAAGACATGGCAGAAGTCTTTGATGCTGTAGTGACCTTTAAAAAAATAGCCGCTGTTACCACAAGGAAGCTGCACTGATGGTAGGGAACATATATACACAGTTTATGTGACATTCATTAAAGAAAGGAGTGAAAACAATGAAATCTGAATTTCTTCAGTACTGGTACCTGACAAGGTGAAAGATCAGTCGTTCTAAGGTATTAAGATGGGTTCGAGAAAGCTGATCGATGACAGAGTAAACTCCACGAATGGCCTCCTTCCTCTCCTGCAAGCCTGTAAAAAGCACATTTTGTTTCATCCATTGGAACTATAATTGACTTAAGGTGTACACAAGAATTCTTGACAGCATGAATTCTTCTCAAAATGAAAATTTATGAGGTAAACACACAGACATCGCATTCCTGCACCTACCAGCTTTACTCTCTCTTTCCAAATCTCAGCACATAGATAGTTTAGAAGCCCCAGAATTCTCCAAATACGGCCTAAGAACAGTATTGTAAATTAGATTTAACTTGGTAAATACAAAGGGACTTAATGGATGAAATGATTTATTGACCAAGACAGATAGTCTTGGATTGCCACATCTAAGACAGTTATTAAAAATCAGCACTTTGATTTGTGTCTGAAATTTAAAGAAAGAAGCCAGCTAGTTTAAATGCTGAACTGTTTGTAATGTGGTCTGGGTGTTTTAACCCTGTTGGAAGGATACATTATGCACCAGCTAGAAACTCCAGAAAATCATCAAGAGCAGCCCTGTGTAAAAACATACTGCTATAATCTAGTTTCACAGTGATTATGTCACAAAATCCTCTGACCTTCTGAACAGAAAAAATCCCAGAGGACAAAGAAAACCAAGATTGAGAAATGATAAGCTAGAACGTGTCCAGAGGAGGGTGACCAAAATGGTAAAGGGTCTGGAAGCCATGCCCTATGAGAAATGGCTTAGGAAGCTGGGTATGTTTAGTCTGCAGAAGAGAAAGTTAACAGGGGACATGATAGCCATGTTTAAATATTTGAAGGGATGTCATGTCGAGGAAGGAGAGGGTTTGTTGTCTGCTGCTCCAGAGACCAGGACAAGGAGCAATGGATTCAAGCTGCAGGAAAGGAGATTCCACCTGAACGTCAGGAAGAACTTCCTGACAGTCAGAGCTGTCCGACAGTGGAATATGCTGCCTCGGAGTGTGGTAGAGTCTCCTTCTTTGGAGGTTTTTGAGCAGAGGCTGGATGGCCATCTGTTGGGAATGCTTTGATGTGTGTTCCTGCATGGCAGGAGGTTGGACTGGATGGCCCCTGGGGTCTCTCCCAACTCTATGATTCTATTCTATGATAAGCTTGCAGGGAGCACAACCATTCTCCATCCTAATGTTGACTCTCTTAGGTTGCATTGCACTCTTTTTCTTGCAATGCTATTACTAACACTCAAACAAAACTTACTTACAGCCATTATTTATATGTAAATGGCAGTTCCTTACCCATTGCTCGCAAAAATTCTTCATAAAGTTCAAATGTCATGAGAGGGTTAGGCAGATCCCTTAGCCACTGCTTGAACACACTGGCAATGACATGGATGTTGTAGTCATCGAGATTTATGCTCTCAATATCTGATTAACAGGAAAAATGGAAGAAAACACAGTAGAAAAAAAAATGAACAAAAATACTACACTTCAGAACACAATAATGGACAAGCTAGCACTGGTATGACTGCAGGCCAGATGATATAAATCAGTATTCATATCCTAAGGCTCTATTGCAAACTGATATGCAGACATGACACAGATATTGGCTGCAATCCTAAGTGTCTCAGCATAGCTGGTAGTTCCGTATGGAGAACTATGTTATGCTGAGCCATTTACCATCTCCTGGAGTATCCACAGAGCAGCTGAAGCCTCCCCACCAATGGCCATTCCATGCCTGAAGGAAAGCAAGGGGGAACACAGAAATGTATAGCTATGTCTCCATAGCCAGACATGAAGCAATCGTATCATCTGCTAAGATGCACCAGGGTCCTCCAGAGTTTCAGTATATGATGTAATAATTTTTTGTTTGGCTATAGGGACAGATACATCTCCAAGTCCCCACTCCCTGCCTTCTTCCAGTTGGCCGCACGGCAGGTCCATGGGGAGTGGGCACTGAGTACTGCAGAGGAAGGACAGGAATACCAACCTTGACAGTGATCAAATATAGACATACACAGGCGTAAGGTTCACTTATGCCTTCATATGCCACTAACAGGATGTCAGCCTTCATCAGGAATTCACTTGTAAAGATGGATCAGAAATCATGAAGCTCTCTATGACCCTTTGTTGTGAGACAGCATTGGTACTAAAATATGGTCAACTGTAAGATTCAGCCCAGAAATACACCACTCAATTATCAGAGTGAACCACTGTTTACACTAAACCAGATTTCAGATTCAAAACCATAGTTTTAGCTTCTAAATTCACCACTCAGGTTACCATGATTTGGAGCTGTTTGCTTTCAGTTTATTCAGCATGTTCTATTCTATGGTGTTCAGAGCCCCAGATGTGGAGCAATGATTGTGTCTAGCCAATCCAAACACTTTTGTATGGTGTTCAGACCTCTAGACATGGAGCAAGTTGATAACTAGTCAATCCAAACACTTTTTCAAAACAGTGTTAGCGTTAACTATTTTGCTGGCTGATTTGAAACCATGGTTTGTCAATTCAGCCATCTCTCCAAGCTACAGTCTCCCTTAGGAGTAATGGCTCCAAAACTACCAGTCTAAGGGCATATGTCTGTCAAATCTGGAATTGTGTTACATGTAAAATCAAAAGGAGGGAGGTTCCTTTTCTTTAGAAGTGCTCCTTACCTGTGTCAAGTGCCTGCCGCAGCTCTTTAATCTTATTGGTTGATCCAGATTTCCGGTAGATACCCTCTGTGTACAGTGCATGCATTTCTATATAGCTAGTGAGCTTTTCAAACACTACTGGCACTGTTCGCTCTTCACTGGTCAGGCGAGAGAGTTCAACCCCAAATTGTCGTGAAGAAAGCTCAGGATCATACTAGAAGAACAGAAATTAAACTTAGCAGTAATCTAGGAATGCTTCAAAACTCATTCTGGTAAGAGATGCAAAGACTGAGTAGGGAAGCACATTACTTTAAAAATGGCAGTCTGATTTCTTGCAACATGTTAGGCCAATATGAGGCAGCAAATATACCTAAGAAAGGTCTCACCTTTCCTCAGGTTCGTATTAGTCATGCAATGCTCCTCCATTCATTCTTTTTATTTTAATTTATACCCCATCTTTCTCCCAATAAGGGAACCAAAGCACCCTGCAATATTCACAGATGTGTTCACATCACTGTGGTGGTAGCATTACCACAGCCCCAGTTAACAGTAGGGACATAAAATTTCAAGCTAAAGCAGGATTGCAGTCATAAAAATGACTCTAGACAAGAATCTCCAGCCAAAGTTCCTAACTCAGCTCTTCTTTCCAGGATAAACTGCTTGTTCAGTACCCTTGTTCTGCCAGCTTCAGCTTTGTCTATGACTCTGTGAAAGCATGGACTCTCATAGCAAGGGTAAATAAAGCATATGTTCCTTGTTTTTCTTATTTATTTCTTGACTATCTAATGTGGCTGGAACTAAAAATAGATTTAACTAGAGAACAAAAATTAGCAGAGGTTAAAGAATCCAAATGGCTAATACTTGATCTCCTAAGCAATGGAGAGCCCATGTTGCTGTGGCAAAACATGAGTATTACAAGTTCTCTCCACAGCTGCACTGCAACACAGGCTCTGTATTGCATATAACATGCCAAACTGCAACAGTTGAGGTATTGTTTAGAAGCCTAGGGAAGAGGTGAACAGCTTTCTGCACATGATAAGCCATGGTGAAACAGGACTCATGTCAGAAGAATGCTGAAGATGGAGAGTTTGTGTCTTTTAAGAAGACAATTTCTCAAAATCTTGTAGTGAATATTCCACACAGGAAGATGACATACAACCACAGGCTTACAGATAAAGAAACTTCACCTTTTTGGAGCACTTTGTTGTGGTCTTGAGACAGCACTTTCGGTGGCAGGCATATTTGCATACTGAAACAAGGGGAGAAAAACGCTTAATACTCCACACACTCAAACACTGCAGGATCGCAGCCTTACTTAGGACAGATCAAGAGGGCAAGGAAGATTCACACACTTTTGGCTATGTTCTGTTGCACTAAGCTCGAGTTCAGACTTTGTCCCAGAGATGCAGAGAGGCACGACAGAGGAGAACAGAACAAACAAAACAGAACAAACAGAGATATATGTTATCTTGGCAAATATGTGCTCCCAAACCTATAGTGGCTGAGGTAATGCAGATGAAGATTGGGGATCATTTATAAAAGAACTGGTAGGCAGGGAAAGGTCTGACTACCCAATCTTGCCTCCAGCTTCTCTCATGCATTAGCCTTCCAAGGCAAACCTTGGATTAAGAACCTCAAATGTTTCCATTATATATCGTTCTACCATTTAGTACTTATTGCTGGCAATCTACTGAGGAGCTGGGCATTTTTCTTCCTCATTTTTAAATAATTCAGGTCACTCACTTGGGTGGGAGCCATAATGGCACAGGCCAACAGAAGAATCCACTGGACCTAGGGAACTGGAAGCACAACATTCCCAACTCTCTGAAATTAGCACTTTATAGATACGGCATATTCTTACAATAGGGCTTGCTGATAATTTTCCTGGCTGTAATTTCAAGTAATTAAAAAGAACAGTAATAGAAGTCTCCACATGGAAATGGCCATTTTTATATTCAATATAGTATTGGAAACCAGACAGAAGGAACAAACATTGGTCTAGTGCAGAATTTCTCAATCAAGGTTCCCCAGAAGCCTACGGTTCCATGAGAGATCATAATTGGGGGAAAAAAAACATTTTTTGAGTCCTAGATATAATAATTTTTATGTGGGAGTTCCCTGAGACGTGAAAATTATTTCAAGGGTTCCTCCAGGGAAAAAAAAGGTTGAGAAAGGCTGGCCTAGTGAAAAAAAGAAATTTTAAAAAAAGGCCAAAAAGAGTTCAGGTTGAAAGGGGAACTTGGGCAGCAATAAACACTTCAGACTTACATTTGCAAACAGAGGCTCTGTCCATTATCCAGATCAAAGAGGAGCAGAATTCACAGTAGGTGGGTATGCTGTACTGAGTGGCCTTAAAAATGTGACCATTATGTTCTTCCACCTATCAAAAAAGGAAAAAAAGTAGAGCTTGATATTCAGTGACAGCCAAAACAGATGTGATCAGAGTGTCTACACTTCTACTCAGAAATTAAACTAAATTACAAGGCATTTCAGAAGTGCTGTATTTTGCTATGCTGAACAATTTAAGAATATAGAAGAATGCTCTCCTTAATAAGACTAATGATGTATTCAACTCATCAGAACATCAGCAGAAAATTCTACTACTGCTATTCCACCTAGGCTCACAGGATGTCTGGTTGTATCAGAACACAAGGATTTATGCTCTCTGCTTTTACTTCTAAATGTTGCAACTCCAAGCTGCATGTATTTAGGGGAAAATACTACTGTGAGAATGTATTTGATTGGAAATATATCCATAAGATTCAGATCTATTTGTTCTGCCTTACATGTGAATTTACTTTGCTTGTGATTTCATCCTGCATAGCATCCTAATATCTGAACATATCTCTAAGCTAGATCTAGGTGGCAGCAGGTTCGTTTTTATTTCAGTTAGGGCAACTAAATATGCCATATTAGACATACCAATTATGGATGGATCCAGACATAGTCACACTTCAGTAGATTTTGGTACTCTATAGCTAAATCTGGATGCAATCCCAAATGGACAATCCAAACACAGCCAAGCGTTTAAAAAAGTGCCATTCTGTGTTACTTGTGTAACCAGCTTACATGGGTTGAAAGAACAAGGTTATGAATCCCGTTGACCATAAAATCAAATGAACGCAACATTTGCTTTGGATGATTCTGAGTTCTTGCAACTACCACATAATCCTGGTGAGCACACACATTTTGTTCATTATGCTGTGGTCACAAGTACTGGAGGCAGTAGCTGAACAACACAGTAAATTGTTTGTGACTTGTACCTCTGATCTCTTCACTAGATGGCACAAAAATTACATGTCCAATGATTTAATTATTAAATACTATAAAAACATTTTGAATATTGTGAAAACAGATGTCAGAGAACCAACAGTATACAAATTATTGTTTCAGACCTATGTTTGGTAATGAAGTTCCTAGTTTCAGCTTTGGTTCACTAAATATTGATCAGCAATCTTATGATTGCATTAGTTTTCAAGGAGTCTGATATTACTACATCCCAGCACTAAGAATTAAAATGATGCTACAGACACAGAAACAAAACAAAACAAAACAAAACATCAATATGATTAGTGCATCTCATTGGACTAGACCCTTCCATATCCTAAATAAATTTCTCACAGAGAACAAGATTATCTCAAGCTTCTCATTAAAAGGGGAAAAAATTCAGCTTACAACATCTGTTTCCTTCTTCCTTCTCTTCTTTCTTTCTGTTTTGCTCATCTAAAACAGTAAAGAGCTAAATAAGCAACCAACAGTTCTAAATCTTTTGAACCACCCCCCCGCAACCACAGATTTCATTCTGCTTCTGTTCATCACAATACATGTTTAATATCTGAAAGACCTTTACTGTGTCACATAGTGTTTCCTTCCCCAAACTGTGATCATTTTGGTATTCATATACTATAAGAACTACAATATTAGTTCTGAGGTGATTCAGTAGAATAAACAATCTTGGTGGTGTGGCTAATAATGGCAAGATTGTGGTTTTAAAGGTACCAAGGAAATTAATGAACAAACTTCATTTTCGTACTTTAGTAATTTCCTCTGGACATATCTTTGTGCTTTTAGAGAGGTCCACTAGTCTATATCCTTTTCCAGAACTAAAGTCATAAGAACAATGCATTCAGAAGGGATTGTTCTTGCCTTCCTGAGGTTGAGAGAGTGTGTGTTGCCTAAGGTCACCCAGTAGGTTTCCATGTCCAAGCAGGGATTTAAACCCTGCTCTTGCAGTGTTGTAGACCAACACTCAAACCACTATATGACATTGGGTCCCAGATGCCCATATACAGTACCATAACGTGCTTTGTGATCTTCACTTCATGGACTGCTAAAAGCTATCAATTTCAAATGGCATCTGTTATTTAACACATCTACCAGAAAGGCTAAGAAATAATACTGAGAATTGCAAAGAAAGTAACTTGTGCCAGTAGTTCAGCAACAATCTCATTTTCTGAAAAACAAAGCCTTATGAGGCAGCGAAATCACAAGAGGGAGGTTGTTTTAAGGACATAAAGAATACAATCCTCATTCCAGAAAGCTGTAAGAGTTAAATATTTGCTGAGCTGGGCTGGACCAGATTACCTTTGCGGCAGTATAATCCAGGGGCATATATTCTGTCATATATTCATCCAAAAACACCTTGAAGGTATTGACCCAGACCCGAACAGGGGATTCATTCCAATCCCTCTGTTCAAACTTCATTGTTTTCTCCAGAATCTGTTCAAAGAGGGCATACAGGTCTTTGTACCGGATGCTATTTCCATCACCCACCTATTAAAGCACAAAGAGAAAATAAAAATGGATTTCCATTTAAATTTACAAATGTCATGCCTGTTTTCAACTATATGTTCCTAAAGCAACACATTAAATACTTTTAAAATCAATGTAAATTAAAAAATATCCAAAATCAGAAGAAAAATATAAGCACACAATTGAACATGCTAACAACAACAACAACAACAACAAATTATCAAAAGCACAGCAGATTAAGATAAGACCTTGGATTCTCTTGCTAAGAGATTTAACTAGTAGGAAGGGGATCACAGAGAAGAGGCGTGTGGATTCTGAACCGCTAAAAGGTTAGACTTCTGAATATCAATTTAGGATGTGGGTTGCACTTCCTACGAATTAATTACAATTGGATTTTTTGGGTTTCTTTACAGTATAACAATGCTCTGCTGTAAAAATGAATTGTATGAAGAATTTTGCTGAGGTCCAGAACTGACCCTTCTGTCCATTCTAAACTGATTCTCTTTTCTTTTTCTTAAAAATCCATTTAAGCGAACTCACTATCTTCTACAATAAAACAATATAATATCACAATGTGCAATGAATGAGAGTTGGAGATTAATTGTTCTGCAATTTAGTAGCATCAGAGAGACCCAATTTTGTTTTGTTAACTTTGAAACATATTAGCCCTGTAACTTACTGCCAAAGCTGAAGAGTACAAACTGAAAATATTCTGTCGGAATTCTTTCAAGGCTTTTTTAAAGACAACATCCACCATTGTGTCCTTCTTACAGTCTTCACTATCCAGATCATTCATCTGTGAATCACAAAAAAATCACAAAGTAATTACATAATTACTATAAAACTATGCCTTGGAACTTACTGCAGATGAAGATATGAAGAGTTTAATTCCATTGTGTTTTCGCACGAGTAAAACATGGTACATTTCTTTTCTCCAACTTAAGTGTAAGCCTACACACCGTGCTCCGCATGAGTAAAGGGTAAAGAACCGCACTTTGAGAGTGTTGTAGGGACAACAAAACCTGACCTCCAGGTTGGTCATAATCTCTGCAGGTTATCCATCAAGATAGCAACAGTTTACATACATACTACTGTTTATCTATAACACAGAAAAAGCCTTGCTTGATCTAACCTTGGGATCTATATAATTCAGCATACTATTTCAAACAATGACAAGCAATGTGCTTCCATTAAGTGTATAAAATTTTTTTTTCCATCCCAACATCCATACATCTGTCAAATTGCTATATGCTGAAATACTGCCTTCAAGAAAGCTCCCATTTAACCGTAATGACTAGAAGTCACTGATATAATGGTACTTTGTATATTTGTCTGTCGGTAGTATATGGTACACAGTTCTTGGCATGTCGGTTTCTAAAGACAATTTACCTTTTTCAAAAGAAACTCATCCATACTTTTCAAGTCTCTGACACTGGTTATGATCTGAAGAGCATCATTCTGCCACTGGGCGGGTTCCATAGTTACATTGCTGATTTTCAGGCTGCGTTTTCTCTTCACCTTGGGAGATGGCTCTTTGTTTTCCTTGCATTCCCTTCGATAGATGCCAGATAATTCAGGACTTCTTGGGGGAGTCAGTTCTAAGAGTGCAAAGAACTAGATAAATAAAGGTGCTTCCGATCCAAAATCTGTCCAACAATGAGCAAGACTATTCTTCAGACACACTGCATAGACCTTAATGACTCAAATCTGGAGTTGTCTTCTGCATCTGGAATCCTGATTTTTTTTTCTATCTGATCTGGTTTAAACTGCCATAATGCCACATCCCCAAGTTTACCTTCTTCAAGCTGTAGACCTGTAGGATCTTGACGTGAATACAATTCCAACAGCTCTGACTGGGTAGCAAGCTTCTCCCTGTTAATTTTCTTCTCTCCCTGTCTCCCCTTCCCCCAGAATTTCATCTTGGCTCTTGGAGGTCTGCTAAATGAAAAAATCAGAAAAGATGAGATGCACTGAGTCTGATTGTCCATTTTATTCCATGTAGTTTCACTGTCATGACAAACATTTTTAATTATGACAGGGAACATGAAAGGAAATTACCAAGCAGTTGAGGGGGAGCAAATCATATTCATTGCAGTGCATGGGGCATCATATTGTTTTAGTGAGTCAGAATGAGGTCTGTTACAAACATACATCATTAGGAATATGTGACATAGACACCCCCTCAGCTTTGAACTTGAGATTTTAATAGTTTTACTCTGTTTCATCTGTATATTGCTTAGAACAATTAATAAAAGTTCTATAAATGCAAATAAATAAATAAAGAGTTAGCACCCCAAAATAAAATTCCCATTCCAAATACAGGGCTGATGGTGAGGAGGGGGAAATGAGAGTGCAGTCTTTTTCTAATTCTAATTATACTCTACTTGTCCTCACAGAAGAGTGTCTTTTACAATTCCAAGACTGATTCCAGTTGCTAACAGCTACCTGCTACAGCAATTGATCTTACATATTGTATCTTGGGCAGTTTAATACCATTCTGGCATTAAATGCCTACTTTTCACTAGAGACACCGAACTTAAGAAGTGATACACAATTTCCAAATGCACAAATGGAGAGGTGCCAATTTCAGAACTTGGAAATGAGTTACCCCAAACAAAAACAAA
The DNA here is from genome assembly GCA_948472985.1 of Iguana delicatissima. Lineage (NCBI taxonomy): Eukaryota > Metazoa > Chordata > Lepidosauria > Squamata > Iguanidae > Iguana > Iguana delicatissima. The sequence goes on along the minus strand of CAOKZL010000565.1, from coordinate 895,016 downwards.
AACCAACAAAAACAAACCAACATGGTTATAAATAATTAATTACTTTGGAAGGTAATGAACATGTAACAAACCCTTATTTCAAAAGTAATATAAGGAGTAAGAACAAATTACTGATAAGAACAACTATTTCTAATTGTTTTCAAAAGATCCTTTTAAAGAGTTTGGCCAGTCTCTCATTTTAAGGGTTATGTAAAAAGCTTGGTTAAATAGATGACTATGCAAGTAGAAGTCCAGAAGTATTTAGCCACTTCCCACTTCCTTCTTGCTAGGCATTTTATACCTCCCATCTGTAGCTACAGTCTTCTGAGAAGATGCCAGCTTTCCAATCTCTCCCTGAGACATTGTTTTCTGAAGCTTTGCTTGACCTCCACTTGATGTGAACCGCTGCAGCATCTGCAATAATTACAAACACAATAATTGCTTCAACACTCATTTGATATTATAAAGGACACACTATCTTCTTACAATGGTTTAAATATCTAAACTGCTGCAGAGAAAAATACTCACAATGAAAAGATGCTTTTAAGTAGGAATGACTTGCTTGACGTCTCTTTGTTTGACAAAGAACTGGCTATATATACAGAAATCATCTACAGGCTCCTTGTTACAGAAGCAAGGAATATGCAGCACATTATTTTCCTGCCAGTACTGGCTGAGAAAATCAATCCTGGCATGAACAGTAAACAGCTCCACATATTCTTTTAGGTCTATTTGTGACATTCTTGGAAGCTGCCAGCTGGTGGCTATACTCCCCAATTATTACACTTCTGATAATGTCTCACAACCTACCTATAAAGGGCTATTATAAAGCTGCTTGTTATAACAACATTTCTGGGCAACTGGAGCTGGATGGATGAGTGCCTTGCAATTTATTGGAAATAAAGATTTGAGAAGTAAGTACAAAGAGGTTTATTGGAAAGTCTTTTTTCTCTAATAAAGATATGACCACAGTCTTGGATTTAGTCAATATAGCTACCTCTGTGCCCATCTTCCCTGCTTGCACTGACTGGAGGTTGGAGTAAAGGAAAATGGATCAGTCCATCCCCCAAAGTTAAATCTATGAGCTGTTTTAATGCCAAGCATGAGCCAGTTCTTCTAAGGAAATAAGAATAACTTATGTTTCTGTTTTCCTTCTCCCAGCTTTAATGCTGGACACAATTCAGAGAAACTTGTGTGCAGATGACCACATTGCATCACTTATATCCCAGCCCTTCACTACAGATATATGAGCAGCAAGATGCAGACAGTCAATCTGTCCTTCAACAGTTGCTATCTGTAACCACTTTGTCACTGGCCAAGTTCAGAGATGCATATATCTCAACAACATTTATCCATTTTTCCCCCCACAAGAACAAAGACCTCTGGAAGATCAACTTTATCCAAGATGATCCAAGTCCAGCATCCTGTTTCCTAGAGTGGCTATCCAAATGCCTATGTGAACTTGACAGTTAACAGGTATTACAGCACAACCTGATTGATCTTGGGTGTAGTACATGCTCATTATGACCAGTTATTCTTGATTTGCTTCTTGTTTGCCTAATCCTATTTTGAAGCCATGAATCTTGTATGAGTAAAATCCAGTCTTATGCGCTGAACAAAGAAATGTTCTTTTTTGTCTATTGTGCATCTCCCACCATTCAGCTCCACTGAATTACCAGGAAAACAACCAATCTTTACCCAGTTTTTCCATGCCATCGATACTTTTGCATACTCTGTCTTGTTCTTCAGTCTTTTGTTTGTTTTTATAAATTAAAGAGCACAAGTTATTGTTATCCTCCTGTGTGCAGGAGTTGCTTTCACCCCATTTCTGCACCTCTTCTAGCACTGCAATATCTTTTAGGAGATGTGGTAAGCATAATAATACAGAGTATTCCAAGTGTGTTTTAGCTGATGAACCAGGGCATCAATTCCTATTATGGCCAAATGGAAAAAACCCTAGGTAACAGGTTGGGGGAAAAAACCAGGTTCTTAAGCCATGGCTTGCAGTTCTTTCATCCCTAAATCCAATTATCTGTCCAAATTAGAGACCCATTGAAAAGCTGATCCTTGGCAGGCATGCTAGAGAGGGATGGGCTTGCACCAAATCCCTTCATTCAGCTCTGAAAAATTCCAAAATGGCTGTTGAGTAGGCATGGGACAACTCATGTGTGGGACAACCCATGTGTGAGTCACAGAGATCACAAAGAAATAAATAAACAAAGAAATATTGTGGCAAAACTTAAATAGGTGCACACTTAATGAGATGCATAATATTTTGTGGCATCTTCAGTCTCTTACAGCAGAAAGTTGTTTTATGCTCTTAAAAAATCTGGAAATAGCATTTTAGTTGTGCTTTTATATTTCAAAGTTAATTCAGAATTATTAGATGGAGATCTTTGACATATTCCACAAAAATTAACCCTGTATCTAAAGGTAAATGTATTTCAGAATTTTAAAAATTATTAGCTAAAATCTGTTTCTGTAACTTCTGAATCAGAGTTCATACAAAAGTTAATTATCATTCCACATTATTCTTTTGCTACACATATCTAACAAGTTGCTCTAGATGTCTGTGAGATTTGTGCTACCATAAACCTGTTCATATTTCAAGTGCTATACGTGCTCCTTTTTGTGTTTCCTGTGAAGCATCATTCTTTTGTCTTTTGACACAAGGTGTGACTATATCATTTAATTATCCTCCTTCAGAAGCATTGCTGCTTTCCCTATACTCTCCAGCTGTATCCAACAGACATATAATGATGGCTTGTTTATCTCCTTGCTTTTCTACGAAGTCAAGATGATTTGGGAAATCCCTCACCAGGAAGACTAAAAAGAAACTGCTGCTATTCCTCCCTGCATAACCAGCTGCACGTAGGGCCAGTAAAGTTACCTGCCACTTAAAATATCAGTTTTCCTCTTAAATCTGAGATGTCTCTCTCAAGTAAACCATTTACGTTACTGGAAAAGAAAACATGCTACACAGACGTGCATAACAGGAAGTCTTGTTAAAGCGGTAAAATGAAAAATATAGTTTACAATTGCATTTCCATTTATATTCTTCCATCTCATTGCTTTGTGAAGTTTATCACTGTCCAGGAATGGACTTCGATCTTTCTATGCAAAAGGGGCTGTGACTGCACTGGTCTGCCCTGTCCTAGCCACCTAGCCAAGACTGCCAGTACCAGAAGTGCTGCTTCTTCATCAGAATTCATTTGCCTAATGCACTCAGAAGCCAATAAAAAATGTGCAAACCCAGAAAAATGCCATTTTCAGGGCTTTCGTTCACCAAAAACTGGCATAGAAGTGGTAACCCATTTTGCTTCTTTCATGGAATTAATGAACTCTGCATGCAAAGATGGACTGCTTGACTACTCTGCTTCTTGTATGGAAAGCTCAGGATAAATATCCTACATGTTCATGCGCTCAGTGATAGGCTCCGATGTCACCTTGTGTATCTACTGTTGCAGGCAGATTGCTTTATCCTCTAATTGAAAACACTGTTGGCTAAAACTAGGCATTGATATCTGAACATTAATGAGCTGCTGTAAAATTTATCTAACACAGCATGTATTCTGCTCTATCCAGTCAGGATAGAAAGACCAGAAGGAAATACAAAGTACATATGGCAATACAAAATAAATATGGTAAGGAAACACATGCTCAAGTATGAGAATTTATACTGTATTCATATATAACAATGGGTATGAAGTTTAGCATTAAGTAAAAAGCAGAGCTTGATGATGCAGACAGATGCCTTGAAGTAGTTGTGCTAAACCACCAGTGAAAATCCTGATGCAATACCAAGGGTAGCAGAGGAGGAGAGAATGCTAAAGGAGATGAGGGCTAGGACTGTTTGCATGCAAATGACATCAATTAAATGGTGGCATCAGAATCAGAGGATCATTCTGAGAAGTGATGTGAATAAGGCTCCTTCCAAGGACAGGATTCTTCAAGCACACAGTGAGCCCAGCACCCTTAATATCTCAGCACTGATTCCTAATACGAAAGGCTTTTCTCCTTGTAGAAATATTGTTTTGTAACAGGGATAAACCTCCAAGAACACAGCACATTTCCTGTCCATGTAAGAGAGAAAGCTTAAAGCCACACCACTACAAGGTTTGTCATTTCTGTTCAACTATGTGGGTTGCATAAGAAGACTTAATTCAATAAAAATGTAACTGCCTCTCTCTGAGACCAATACTGTCTACTCCCACAGTTTTCAAATTGGACAGCCAGTTGCCTCAAGTAAGCACTATCCACTTGTACATGAAGATGAGTCCACTTATCAGTCTTGTATTATATGCATGCTTTTAGTGGGTCAGGGAAATAAAATGCTATTCTACCTGGCAAATACTTCTATACTTTTTATTTTGATTGTCTATAGAAAGGCCAAGAAAATAGTCATCCATTCTTAAAAATAATCCTTTACTGTATCTACCCATGTTGTGTGAATTTTCAGTTGCCTCAAAGGACTTCATGAAAGAGCTAATTGGGGAATACAGCCAACAAACGTAACTGCTTGATATTAATGCAAATGTGATGCAGTGCTTATCTGACAGGGTGATAAAGAGTGCTTCCCCCCCCCCAGGATTTCCTACATTTTCTATATGTTTATTTTTGTGTTTTGTGTTGATGATGACCAAGCCACAGAGTTCTATGTTAGAATTGTCTCTTAAGAAACTACCATGAAAACCAGTTTTCTGGCAGATTTTAATTCCCTGTGTATTCAGGCCTAATCACTGTTAGCATCTGTGGGTCAAGGTCAGCAGCTGGTAGTGTTAAGCTAGTTAGGAATGAAGTACGCTTTGTCAAAGTTGAGAAAAATGCAAATTTACCTGGGGCTAAACAGTCTGGGTGAAGAAAGAATTTGAATATATCAATGTTGTACCTTTAGAGACAGAATACTAAGTTTTCTAACAACAAAAAAGATGATACCAAAGCTCCTGGGAACTGACAAGAGTTGTGTACAGGTAACACTATCAACAAAGGAGTTGGTTCTTATGTCCTGAAGCTTGAAGAATTTAGTTTTTGGTTGTAACAATGTTTTTGTGCCTTGGGCTTATAATTTTTTGTCATTTTTGTGGATGCTATTTAGTATTCCTGTTAATGTTTCAACCGATTGGCACCTGAAGGGATTGTATAGGAAACAGGACACTTCTTGGAAGCTTATTGTGCATCAGCCATTGCACACTTTGAACTGTTCAATGCCTTATTGTCTGGCACCTTTTGTATAACTATTATTAAGGTTTCATATAAACTTTGCATGGTAATTGTGAACACATTTCTCCTTGTATATATGCCTATATTTAATCATTTTTTAAAAAAAAATGCATATGCATGAACATGAGCATGCACACACACATGTGCCGGTGTGCACAGCATGCAGGCACAAAACTACTGTTATTTAACAACTGGTACAACAGTGTCTGCACACGAGCACTGCAGAAGTCTTATTCTGAACATCTCACAGGCAATGTTTGGTTTCCCAAGACCGTATGGTGATAGCACTGTACCACACAGGTTAGCCATATGAATGAAAATCTACAGTAATTTTTAGATAAGGAATCTCCACATATATCCAAATTATTTATAGTTGATATTTGGGAAGCAGGCAGGAATGACTGCATCGATTTTACGGAGAAAATCTTTTGTATTATCCTTCTGAAACAGAACCCCTGCTGAAAAACTGGGCTTTAGGCCTTACAAAATGGTTGCGTTTACTATAGCAGCTGTTCAAATTAGGACAGATTTGAACAGGAGAAATATCTTTGTATTCAGAATGAGATATAAGGACATCAAGCGTAATGCTCTCTGCACTATACCCACTTATATGCTGTTCCATTTTACTGACTGCAAACATTGAGGCTGGACTAGATGATTTACAAGCCTCTTCCAATTCAGTCATTTTATGGTTTTGATATTTATTCCATTTACAATGAAATGGCGAGCCACCAGCCATAAAATTGCCAACAGAGTGTTCTTGTGTAGCTGAAGCTTTTATAATTTTATTTCCTTATAACAGAAGAACGTTTCATGATTTTATTTCCTAGCAAAAACAATGTCACTTTGCAAAATCACACATGACACATATGAGAGATACTTTTTGTTACTTTCTTAATGTAGTTGATCTTAATGGAAACTATTAATATCTCACTTCTGTTGATTCTGTGGACAAATGATGCTACAGTGAGAGGAGTATCTAAAGCGAAATATCTGCAAGCGTCTAAACATCTGACCTACCCATTTAATAAATTCTCATTTCACAAAAGAAATATGAAATTCTTACTTCACAGAAGACATTTCATCATGGTCTTGGGGAGGAGTGCAATCACAGTATGTGAGCTATACATACAGAGGTATGGAGGTTCAACCCAAGCCTTATAATTAATACTGCATATAACTAAGTTTTATTCCTGTCCTTTACTTAGTAATAGTTTAATCCAACCACTTTTAGATAAAGAACTGAAACGTTTTTCTGCTTTAACCTCTGGATAGTTACTTCTATTCAGAGTTGATGATACGGTTAAAGATCTAAAGGTACACTTAACAAATTACTGTCAAAATATCCACTCACGTGGGCAGTTGGAACATGAATATGCATCCATGTGTATGTGTAGGGAGTTCTTAAATATGCAGAACATCTCTGTTCACAAACAGACATGCTCTCACTACTCCATATGATCCCAATCAGTGATAAATTAAGTATTCTGTGGAAGGGACAGAAAACAAGGTTTGCTCTTTATGCCTTCCAAAAGTAGTAGTTTTAGTCTGCAGAACACTTGTGAATGACAATCAAGGGTTCCACTGACACAGAGCTAATTTGTGCTTTTTAAAAATTAACATCATACTTGGATTCATTTGCACAGGCCCACCCCTTCAACTACAGAACTCCATTTAATTTTTTCGTTTTAAAAATTCATTCATTGAACCTATCCAAAAACGGATTCCAGGGCAGTTCTAATTTACAGCGCTATTAAAGAGGGGTGTAATATTGGACCCTGACAGAGAGAGCAATAAAGAAAGGGACAAAGTGACAACAGGATGCAAAGTACTTGTAACTGTGTTCTTAAAGGTTATCCACCATCAATATGATTATAAGATGGCAGAAATAGCAGTGGAAGGTGTCAGTACAGCTAAGGGTTAGCCAAGAAATGCTCCCACACAGCTGCATGTTGGATAAATTACCATTTCAGAGTCACTGTGACAGGGCTGCCCAAGTCTGGCTGCACAGCTGGGCTCAGAGTGAGGAGGTTGGTCAAGGGAGAGAAGGAATTCAAAACTGTCATCGCAATCCTCTTCCTCCGTATCCCCCTCCCAATCAGCAAAAGCACCTCTAGTCAAGAAATTGGAGCGTGTCCGTGCCATGCGGGCTTTCTTTTTATGGGCTGGTCTGGCAACCTGCTTGATACCAAATGATAAAACAAATAACATGAAAATGTTTTAAACAAACAAACAAACAAACAAAAAACACAGGTGATTCTGCTGGTGCTTAGAATGGGGAACATGCAATAATAAGGATTTTTTTAAAAACAATTTCCAAATTCAACTGTTACTTTAAAAAAAAGTAACAAGTAGGTACCAAACAAGAAAATGAAGGACAGTACAAAGGAAGTCTATTGTAATGGAAGCTGAGAAAAATAATGGGGAAAAAACTAAAAATGGATAGCACAATTGCTTTCAATATGACTTCTGTAAAGAGATATGCCAGGGCAGAACATGGACTGTGTTCTGAATGAACGGCAAACCTGTGGTTGAGTGGCCCTTCAGGCTGCAGATTTGGGTATCCATGACTGAATGCTCCTCTATATAAAAAATATTCCTTTCATATAGTACATGATCCATAAATGTTTTGACCTGGCTTCTCCCCAACACACTAGCTTTCTAGTTGCAGGGATTTTGTTAGTTTGGAGGACTTGCCTCTCCCCTCATGCTCTTGTTGTTACCTGTACCAACTCCTCACAATTTTGGAAGGCAGCCAGCAGACTAAGCCTGATCAATTAAAAAAGTGGTAGCTTACCTCTTCTCTGCCCGGTCCAGGAATCTTTAGGGGCTTTTTATGTTCTTCTTTTGAAACCAACTGCTGAGTTGAAGCTTCTTTGCTGAAACCAGAAAACAGCATTCTTGAAGTCTGATTGACAAAGGTCCAAAGCATACTGAAAAATGCATGATTTGGAAAAAGCAGCATCAAGTCACAAAATGCAGTCTAGGACAGCTTGATACAAAGGGCCAGACAGTGGTCAGCAACAATTGTTGATTATAGTAAACTGAAAGGAGGGAGAGAAAGGAGTTAAATGTTTAATCATTAAAAAAAATCTTGAAACTTCTGCTCCAAGAGGCAGAAGTGCAAGAGGAACAACACATGTGCTTTGTGGATTTCTCTTCTGCATCATCTAAGAAGGGCAGTCTACAGGTAAAGTATTGGAAACTGAAAAGGACTGGGGGGGGGGAAGAGGCAGAACAGGGGGTCTGGTCTCCTGCATAGGTTCATTTCTGTGCAGAAATATAAATACTTCAGTTAATTAATACAAATAATAATTAATATAAATACTTCAACTGCCCAATTTATATTAGTAGAAAATTAATTTTTGCAGCAACTAGATGCTGATTTTTGAACTACACAGTGCAAAACAGACTTGTACATCAGCATATAGTGTTTGGTAGCTTCAATGTCAGTGGGCTGCTGAATCCATTTCAGGTTTTAGCTTGAACATTAAAGGTGCTACAAAACAGCTGAGTTCTATACCCAGAACAGGTCCAGCACCTTGAACAGCTCCTTTAACATTCAGAATAAAACAATGGAAGAGTCATTGCCCTATAGCGATTGGAGCCACCAAGCTCACTAACAGTGACATTCTTTAACCCTTTCTCTCATTCTTCATATAAGTATTATACTGCCATGGATGAGAGAGGAGCAACTCATGCTGCTGTGCAAATAGGAAATGCAAATATGCATACTTTCAGGAAAAACACCAAAAATGAACATCACACCTACTTAAAATATAAGCCTCCTACAAACAAGTGACATACAAAAGAAATACTGCATTTCCTAGTGTATAAGACTCGCTTTTTTCCTGAAAAATACTATTTGAAAATGGGATGTGTCTTATACACAGGTGCGTCTTATACGCCAGCAAATACAGTATGCAACTAGGAAAACCACAGTCAAGTACTGAGGGCTCTGAAAATCAAATACTGTTGGCTATGTGTCATAATTTTTATAAGCTTTATACAATATACATGCTTAGATGTTGATTCAGCATATTTTCCCAACTTTTAGCAGGGGATTCTTTTTCTTTTTTTCTCCCCTCCAGGCTGTTATCTTCAGGATGGCTCATGTAACAGCCTCTTAAAAATGGAAGACCAGAATACTCACCTAATACCCATGCAACTGTCCTTTGGTGTAAAGAAAATGGAACCAATTCTGGTTTCACCAGATGAGTTTTCAGTGCCCTGGCTAGGAATTCTGGGCAACCTGAATCTCCTCTCCCTTGCAGATGGATTGCTCAAGCCTTCCTGAGACTCAGCACTCATCTGTGAATTTAACTGTTCTGTACTGGACAACCCTTCCTTGGCAACTGGAACCTGATCATCCTTTCTTTCCAGGGTCATGATGACAGTCCTTTCCTTTTGGATCATCTGGCTGGCAGGTGGACTTCCTTTGTTGATGGCAGTAAGAGCTGTACTATTCAAAGATGCTGTGGGCTCTGGACTTGTTGCAAGGCAATGCTCCCCTCTGTTTTGGGGATTCACAATAGGGACAGACTGAAGCTCGACTGTTTTCTTTGGTGATTTCAGAGAGATTCCTTGCGAGGCCTCTCTGATCCTGTTCTGTTCATTCTCTTGCCTCTCAAGTTCTTCAAAAACTTTACGTTGTTTCCCCAAAATTTCCTTCTGTTGCCTTATCTGCTCCATCATTTCTTTCTCATTCTGCAATTGTTTTTGTTTCCTGCGTTCCTCTTTCTCCACATTGAGCTTTTCCAGCTTCTTGATAATGGAATCTGAAGAAGGCACTTCTGAAACTTTAAGTGCTGGGACCTCTTCTCTACTGAAGGAAGGCTGACATTCCCCAGGATAGCTTTGCTTTGGACTCTCCAATTTAGCATTCTTTTTTACTTCTTGGAACAAAAATGTGTCCCCTGTTTCCATTTGTTTGTTCCTTAAATTGTTCTGCAACACTGAATCACCAGATTTCAGATTGTCCTGTGGTGGCAGGTAAAATGTAGGAAAACTGCTGGAAATTAGTGGTTCTCTTGTATGCACATTATGCATCATTCCCTGGTGGTCACGAACTGACCGCTCTTTAGTTGCAAGGCACTCTGGTAATTCAGAACTTGAGACTGACTGTTTTATATCTGGCACATTGCTATTTACATCAGCAGCAAAGATGGGGGTGCTTTGAACATTGTTTGGTTGAGGATTATCCAATAATGAGTTTCTAGGAAAAAGTTGGGCATCAAGATCTTGCAGCAACGTAGAGTCCTGCTTCCCTTTCTGAATCTCTTCATGGCTCAGCATCTCCAGACTTCCATGAGAGTCTTCACTCTCTGGAGTTCCCTGGGGAGAGTGCATCTCTTCAGAAATCAATTCAGGGGAGCACTGGTGCTCCTCTGATGGAGATGGCCCACCAGTCGACCGAACCTTAAGCAACTCCAAACTGAAGATTGCTTGTTCCAATTCACGCATTCGCCTGCTCTCTCGTTTTGCCCGAACACCTTTCTTTTGATTGAGGTCTTCCAATGACTTTGGTCTCTCTCTCACAACAACTTGCTCTTCCATGTTTGTTCCACTCTGGCTGTTGGCTCTTTCATGGTGTTTATATAATGAAGTTCCAGAATTATCCGAAGAATCTGTTTGACCCACTCTATTTTCCATCCCTGATTTATGCTCTTCTACAGCTTTCACTCTCTCTTCAAATGAACAGTCTTCCCATTCAGAAGGGTCTGAACCCTTAATGTCCAAACCATCCCCTAGTTCCTGCCCATCCTCTTCTTTAATTATTAATCCATTTTTCAGTGGCACTCCTCTCAAACTCTGCTCCTTTAAAGTTCTAAACCTGTTTAAAAAAAAAGGGGAAAAAGATATCAGATACTGAATTAATTGCCATAAACGTGCCCTTTATCATGACCTCTGTTTCCTTTCAAAGCTACCCTCTAACTCTCTAACAGTTTGGGAACATCGAACATGAACAAAAATATTCATGTTTAAGCACTTACAGTTACTGGCTTCTGAAATGTTGTTAAAAAGCAAGAAAAAAGAGCTCTTATAATATCAAATCAATGAAATGGAAGTATTATATAGTAAGTCCTTCCATTCATTAGGATAGGATCTTGGAACATTAAAGAGCTGTTATTGTTTGAAAATGAAATAAACGGATACCAAATTATACATGTCATATAGTTATTCATCACTTCTATAAAACAAACTCTTGATTGCCACATAGACAGTGAAAGGTGTTCAGCAGATTTCCAACGTATTTGCTTGTTTTAATCTGTTAATGGTTAAGTAAGCTTTTAGCCTGTTAAATTATTGTTACTCTTCTAAATTGTTTTAAACTGGCTCCACTGATTTTACTGGAATGCCAACCTGAGATCTTGTGATCGGGTGGTATATAAACTAATAAACTTCCTAAATTCTTCCTTCATCTGGATTCAGATGATTTCTTCCTTAAAGGCTATAAGTATTACCTTTCTCGTGCTCTGTATCCTCTATATGCTGCTTGCAACAAAATTATTTTGTTTCTTTTGTCTCTATAAAGAATCCTGGTATGGTAGCTTCGCCACTTTGCCTGGATGACAGTAGCTGCAGTGTGCCTCTGTCTCAGACATTCCCGCCAAGAGCTCTGGATTATAAAGCCTGCCATCCGCATCTGCTGGAATCTTCGCCTTGCTATCCAGCCTCGCCAGTAGGCCTGAAGAACCGTTGCTGCCTTGTCTAAATAGACTGAATTATTCAGGGACTCTTCTGACTCAGCTTTTTTCCTTAACAAATAACAACGCCAATTTTTCTAAAATAGAATTAAAAGAAAAGGGGAAAACATTTTCTGATATTCTTCAAGGATCTGATAGCAGTATCACAGTTTGCCTTAAGACTTTAAAATGAAGTGCATCGCCTGGAAAGCCTTCCTCTTATTCTTGAAGGGAATCTGTCCACAGACTCTCACCTATAAGTCTGTGGACAAATTGTAAAACAAAATGACCCCCCCAAACAACAACAAAATAAGAAGGCCACAATTTATCAATGAGTCAAAAACACTTTAATACCGGTCCAAGACAACACTAGCATGTATTTAAATACCAACCCATATCAGTTGTTTATAATTGCCAAATCATGCAGGTTATAATAATGAAAGTATATTATTTTTATTCTCCTCCTAATTCTGTGCAAGCCTCAAAGATGGTGAGCAGAATGGCTCAGCACCAGTTTAACAAAAAAGTTAGTACAGAAATGCAGCTATCAATGACCAATCAAGCTTTGGAGAAAGTTCAAAGAACCAGGGATATAAACATAACCCCCTAAAAGTGTTTGTCCTTGGTTCATATTCTCTCCTGTGACTTTTCCCTTCTTCTTTTCTCTGAGCAACACTGGAAGGTGTGAAACTTTGCAAGCTGCCCAATCTCTCTCCTCAACTGTGGCAGCCAAGAAATCATCCTGTATGTAAGTAGAACAGGGATCAGTCTAGCTTAGAGTGTCTGTCTGTGTGTGTGTGCGCGCGTGGTTGTTGGCATAAGAATACTGTTGTCTGATCTGCTTGTTTATCCTTAGCCTCTACCGGGAGAAGGAACACCAAGTTTATGAGATTCTAATTACTTGGTGATGTGATCCTTGTTCAGAATAAAGATTACTTACTAACTCCTTAACTGCACTGTTGCTTTGCTGGCCGGACACAATTAGGTTTCCCAGTTAGAAAAAAGGGAAAAAAATCAAGAGCTGAACTAGCTTATTGAGCTGATTCCTCCATCTTGCAAAAGGAGGGAAAGAAAGGGGAGAACAGGTTTTCAAGTTAGATAGACTTTGCCATCTGTCTAGCAGGAGAGGGTCCCCTACAAGGAAAGGCAGATAACTCACTGAACATTGTTTTTAGGGAAACTGAGGTGAGAAGCTCATGGCAGCATCAGTGTAAGACTGAGTACATGGCTGGAGGGGTGTGGAAGAAGAAGTTTTGCTGTAAAAAATGAAGAGAGTTGAAGAAAGAGAAAGTTGCTGCAACAGTGCTTGGAAAGATGCAGGAAAGTTTTGCACAGCTAACAGGCTTTTGTAGGTTCTAGCACTATGGAGACTTTTTTTCTCTCAGATGAGAAATTATATGGGCAGATGTCCTCAGCTGTGGAACGAAGGGGAGTTTTTTCAGAGTTGTTCTGAAAAAAGGAGAGTGGAAAGATGAGTACATGCATGTCTCTGCTCTCTCAGAACAGAAACTCTGTAAGTTTACTCCTTTGGGGAAGTGAGGTTTCTACTGCCCAGCGATAGGAAAGAAGAAGGCTCAGAAACTGTGTATAGTCAGAGGAAGTGTGTGCTCGCATGGTTTCCCCATCTGCCTGACAGGAGAGGGACCATCAAAATGAGGGTAAGTGGTGAGGCCTCTTTCTCACTTGAGGGCAAGAGAGGAAGAAAAACTGTCACATAAGTAAGTCTTTTATGGTGGGGATGAAAATGGAGAGAAGTACTGACGAAAGATGAAGTGCTAGTGATGCAAAATGAGAGAATAATTTTCTCAAAAGGGAATAAATACATATGAAGAGAAATACCTCTGTTACAGCATATCCATATATACACTATATATGCATACACAGGTATACATACACATACAAGGATGGATAGATAGGTAGGTAGGTAGGTAGGTAGGTACACATACATACATACATACAATATATATATATACATTATATCCGTACTCCTGTTGTGAAGCATTATTATTTGGAACAGAAATCTTACACTGTCTGTTACCTAAGGAACAACTGTCTTCTTGAAGAAGTCAGGCATGCTAAATACTGTAAAATAACTGAAAGCATGCAATGAACACCAACCTGTATAACAATAGCTGCCTGCCTCAAATTAAGAAAGTGCCTTCTATAGAGCATAGTACGGAACCAGCTCTGTAACAGGGTGATCCTTCGCAGCACCTCCTCATGCAGCAGGCCCTGTAAAAACTGCCGCCCCTGCTCCTTCATGAAAACCTAACACATATATCACAATGGTAAGAAACACACATTTATTCACAAAGAAACTGGTTAATGTCATTTCCTACACAAATTAACACAGACTATCTTATTAGATATCTATAGCAGATTTCTAATGAAAATCACATAACTGTGAAATTACCAAAATCTATTTTTAAAAAGTGATTCTGTCCCCCTCCCCCGACACTCATGCAGAAGTCACTGAATCTCATAATCAGAATTTTAAAATTTATTCTCTAGGAACATTATGGCTTGTAGCTGTGGAATCTTTGAAGCCTGCATTGTGGGGATCTCTCTACCCAATGCCTGACGGAAGGTTCAGGAAATAAATGAATATGAATCCTAAAAGAAAGAGTACACACAAAGACTCAAATCTGTCATGGAAAATTATGTCTATTTTTACTTCATAACTACTGTTTCCCTCAGAGGCTGAAATTCCAACTACTGCTCAGATAGGTGAAATGAATCAAGTATGGTATTGATGGAAGTACCTCCTTCTGGCAGTCTGGCATGGCCAGCCTCCCAGAGTAGGAGCCTTTTGCTGAGCTGATCTTCCTTTTGGGCTCCAAGACACTGCATTCCTAAAAAACATCCTGACTGCAGCAGCTCACATCCATAAGAAATACTATCTGGTCTTCACTCAAAGAGACTCATTTTTAACACTGTACCAAAGAGCAATTTGCTAGATGCAAAAATTACCATTGTTCGCCCCACTTGGTAATGGTCGGGGTCAGTCTTTGTCCTCTTGAAGAAATCCTGGATATTTTGCTTAGATGGAATAGTGCCTCGTGGGAGAAGTACATGGAAATGGTCTACAAAGTCCTAGAAAATCAGACACCATTATGACTACCATTAGGCTGTGAGTACACATTTTGTCCTTTTATTATAAAAGCTCATGTTAACCAACTGTATCTATGGAAACACATTTATATAGAGAAACCTAAAAAGATTGTCACTACAGATGCTAGGAAATTTATAGGCTTCATTGCCTATCATATTTGTTTACATGACAGAGTTAATCAGAAAAACATTCAAGCATGTACCCCCTCCTTCTCCTCTTCCCACAGGTTATATGAAAACTGTTATGCTGGAGATTTTCCAAGCAAGTTTCATGATGACTGATCTCTGAAAACAAAACAAACAACAACAACAACAACAACAAAACCAATATGGACTTTTACATCTCCACTTGAAATATGTATTTTGTCATGGAAGAGGAGAACTATTAGGGCAAATTCCCTCCTCCCCACTGCCAGGAAACAGCATTTTGACCTGAATGAGATTAGGTGATTCTGCAAATTAAATCCATTCTACAAAGACAAATATTAACAAATTGCAGATGGGTTTATAAAAATAATTTCAGGAAAGACAACTCTATAGTGAGTAGATAAGGATTTCAGATTTTTATAGCTTAAAAAGTATGAAAATATAGATGTTTACTTTTGAAGAAGGATTCAAGTGTCCTGCAACAATAATGATTTTTTGAAGGAGGAGTTGGCAGACCTGCCACAACTTTAGAAATTATTCATCTCCCCCCACCCATATGATCATGTGTGATGGGGGGTGCTTTTCCTGGCCTCCCACGAGGAGAGACCATGCAATCATGCACGGTGGGATGGGGAGAGGGCGGAGTCTGCAGCCCCCTTTTAGGGCTGCGCCCCCCTTCCTCAGCCTCTTTGTTTCCTGGCAACCCACCTTCCCACCCTATGGTTTCAGTGTAAGATTACTGGTTGCTTCACAGCCGAGTAGGGGTTCACCTCCCCTACACTGCAGCAAGGGATTCGGCAACTGGCTTTACAGGGTGCGTCTTAACTAGGTATTAAACAGGTCTCTATGGCTGGTAGCGGGGATCTGAAGGTTTTGGTGAGTACATATGGCCATATGTTTTAATGCTCCCTCCTTATACTCACAAATAGAACTTAAGTCCTATCAATATTTTTAGCACCATTCACCTACAGCAAGAGTGTGGAACTGGATCGGTCCTGCACTTGAGATTACCTTTCAGACCAGTCTGGAGGGGAACTTAGGCTTCTTCCTTGAAGCTGAGCCTTCATCCTCCCTATCTCCAACAACACAGAAGCAAATCTCTAGTGGTTCTGTTTGCACAGGGACTCAATTAGTGCTTGATAGAGCCACTCCACAAAGTGCTAGCCAAGTCATGTACTGGCTTTTCCCACCACTAATTCTCCCCCTAGGATGACAAGCACAGGGCAAAGGGACCAGGTAGGTGCCTGGAAAAGTCATTCCTCCAGATACCAGCTGAGTCTCCAGCTAATATCACTTCTCTCTGATCAAGACAGATGCAGGAAGACTGGTGGCTGCACAGCCTTGTGTGGCTGTGAGGCACTTCCACAAGCCCAAGGCAACTTCACTCCAATTTCACTGATGCAAATAGCAGATGTGGGAGAGAGGTTTACTCAGCTATAGCCCTGAGGTTTATGCCCCAAAGCTATTACTTAGTTGCTCTTCTAATTCTATCTTCCTTCTTTGAGGAGGCAGTGCTTTGGGGACAGCAAGGGTGTCATCTAGGCTTCCACAAGCTGGAACTGCAGGCCTGGAGGTTCTTCTAAGGGACACTGTTTGTGTGTTTACCTTTCAACCTTTAGCAAGCAACCATATCAAATGGGCAGATATAGCTCATAAGAAACAACTCCAGCTATAGGTCTATAAGCCTGACGTACCAATCAGAGACGGCTAGCTGCTCTGACAGTAGTAATTCTGAGACTAATTTCTGCATAACACCTTTCAGGTACTTCTTTAGGATATTCAGTCACATATCAAAGCTTTGCCCAACTGATAAGATTGTCTTCAGCTTCACTGCTTAGAAATGGTTGCGAGAAATGAACCAAGATCATCTGACCTGGAAAGAATATTTGCAGCTGTATCCTGACTGCCGAATGCGCACCGTCTCTAACATCCCTGTGTACCGCAGCTGTCTAAGCACCAGGTTGTCGCTGAATCTCAGAGGAAGCTGCAGAAGCAAAACATACAATGGTCAGAGGTGGCTGAATACTAAATGTAAGCTCTTGCAGACAAATATGCTTGTAGACATTATTTAAACTCACAGACTCTTACAGAACAACTTCATCCCTAAATGTGCAATCCAGGCATACAACTTCTATCAATTACAGAAATTCTCTGCAGATTTCCTGGTACAGATTTCTTTTTTGGTTGTCTTGCCTCCAAGTTTAAGAGCATATGTTCCTGATTTCAGAGACACTTAATAATGCATCCTTCTTCCCACTGAACATGCAAAATCCATCCCATTTTTCAAAGCTAACAATTGTGCATTAATTTACACCACTCTTAACACTAATCATGGGCAGGCTCAAACCAGAACACAGAACAGGTTTACAAACTCTGCTACCATGGTTTCACATCTATGAAAACATAACTTATAGTTTGCTTTAGAAGCAGGGAGGAGAAATGAGTATTTGATGTCTCATTGTGTTTTATAACAGCAAGAACACTACACCTGTACAGGTCTAACAACGAGATGTAAAGTTGCTTCTCTTTCTATTAAGCTGTGCCAGTTTTAGACTATAAGACATGTTGCTTCCCTGTAACTGTAGCTCTTTCAGTTGTCATCTGTGATTTCACACAAATGAGCTCTGTACTTATGCACAACATAGTTTAGAACCCACTGTAAGAGAGAGATTGTTTGTGGGGGGACTCAGCACCCTCTTCTTTGCACACATGTTTGTCCTACCTAGTCTTCCACTGAAAGAGGAGTTTTCTACGACAGATAGGAAAACAAGCCCACTAGGCACCAAAGAACACTCATTCTCTTATCATGTAATATGAGAATGAATAACAAAAGTCAAACAATGAACAGTTAAGGTAGTCAATAAAGTGCAAATGCAGAAGGCAGACCACGTTAGGCAGAAAGACTTCCTATGGATGGCTTCTGAGACCTTCATAGGATGTGCTGGATGTCCTGGTGCTAGGAAAGAGATGCATTCTCTACGCTGTCAAGCCAGAGCATTCCCACCTCTGGGTGTAGAATTGAAAAATGAATCAGGTAAATCACATTGTGTCACAAGGAAAGTTTGTAGAATTCACTCCAGGAGAGATTAAAAGAGGACCATAAGCCATCAACGTCTGGGTCACCAAAGAGTAAGGAGGATTCAGTTTGCCCTTTAATGTTGGCAACCACTTATGTCAGCAGAGGAAATCTTGACAGGAAGCAACCCATCCATCTATTTAGAAAGGCTTTTCTTTGGGATCCTTGACCCCAGCCCACTTGGCTGCAGTAACAGGGAAGTTTTCTGTTGATGTGAGAAGCAAACATACTCATAGCTTGAAACAGGCTGTCCCAGAGTGTGAGCTTGAACAACCACTAATAACATCTCAGCATCCATCTGCTGAGTTGATTTGTGAGCTGGATAATTCCCCAGAGACATAAATGGCTATAAATAATATGCAAACCAAATGCACTAGAACCACAGGTCCTCTGTGAGTGACAAGAGGGTCCTTTAGAGGATGTTCTTGTACAAAAATCTGGTATTTGTTGTAGCATTGCTAGACGAATGAGGATTTTGGCCACTGCTTGGGGGTATGAATGCTTGCCCAAGCCAATTTGCTTAGTAGTATTGCTTAGTATAGCTAAGTAGTAGTACTAAGCTACTACTTCATGATCACTGTCCAACTTCTGATCTCATTTTGGAGTTCAAATGGACTCGTATTTTCAGCTTTCACACTGGCATCTTAGCCAGGGGCATGGACCTCAGCCAAAACTGTCTGCAAATATCAG
The DNA here is from genome assembly GCA_948472985.1 of Iguana delicatissima. Classification (NCBI taxonomy): domain Eukaryota; kingdom Metazoa; phylum Chordata; class Lepidosauria; order Squamata; family Iguanidae; genus Iguana; species Iguana delicatissima. The sequence continues at coordinate 876,107 of CAOKZL010000565.1, read as the reverse complement.
ATGCCTCAGCTATTGATTCTGCCACACAGTCTGCTGCATGTTTTGTGGAATTCATCTTCATGCAAGCACTGATGCTGCTTCTCTGACATACTATGTCTTTCTTATCCTCCATTAAGAAGTCTATCTTGCCCTAAAGAAAATGCTGATAAAGACACAAATAAGCCTAGTGGCTTGCAGTTTTAAGCAAAAAGACAGAAATAGTGTACGTTTTCTTCCTTAACTTATGTAGTCACTTTTCTTATTTATCAGGTGACACAATGCTGAATTCTTTGCCAAAAGAGGAGGCAGAGAGTACTAGTGAAAAAATTCACAGCATTCTTCTTCAACCTCATAAAAAATGTCAAGATATTAGGAGGTCACTTGAATTGAAGCAGGTCTCTCCCAAAACACTTTAACCAACTGAAAGACAGAGGAAAGGAATGGAAGAAAAATTGGTGGTTGGCTTGCTGTTTATCTAGGTTTAGATTTGCACTTTAAAATAATAATAAGGTTTATAAAGAGCTATGATGAAAACTTAGCTCTGATTCATTGTTGAATATAAACAAATTAGAAGGCTGCTTTCTGGGCTACTAAAATTTGAAGATTCAGCCACAGTTTGTAGTGGTTCAATAGAGTCCACCCGTTTCTCCCAAATGAGAAGCCTCAGCCAACTTAGTGGCTCACCTGGTAAAGATGGGTTTGCCCAATGAATCCTTGGCAATTATTCAGGCATGAATCAGATGACTGTACCTCAGACATTAGTGATGGCTGTCCATAAGATGAATATTCCCTTGCACTGTAGACAACATTTTAAAAAGACCAATGAGGCCATAGGCCTCTGAACAGGAATAAATCTAATGATCAAAGTGAAGAATCCCACAATGTAAAAGAAGAAAATGAACAATGGTTAGTGCAAAAGAAGTGAAGAAAGAAAAAAAAACAAAATCTCTGGGAGGTGAGAGAAGTTCGACCACTATGGAAGACAAAGAAGAAATGAAGAGAGGCTAACGTGAACGTGTGTGTAAGGAGTAGAAAGTGGAGGTACCGCAATTTATAGCTTCCAAAAGGTTCCAAACTGTGCTTTGCACAAGTGCAGAGTCCATATGTGTGATGCACAGAGAACAGAACAAAGAATTATAATACTTCAGTGCTCGCCAAAAAATCCTCTTGAGCTCCCAGCCCTGGAAACTGAATCTTGCCATTCAAGGAAATGTGGGCATGTACATACCACTGAAAATCCCCCAAGAATTCATCATGCTTTCACCAGCCAGTAATAGGAGCAGTTTTAGAACCATCAAGAAATATTCAATCAACTTTCAATAGTTTGTCAAATCTGCAAATGTCAAATCTAAGGTGGGCTTCATCTATATTTCGGTGCAGCCTCAAGTATCCAGGGGCCCCTTATTTTTCTTGTTTCTGATCTGGGTATACTTTTCATTCAAAGCAATTTTGATGATTTTCAAAATACCATCCTTTCCCATGGAATTAAGTGTGATAATATTTATTGATGAAGAAACTGCTATATCCATTAAATATCCCTGCTACTAAGGCATAATATCCCTGCTACTAAGGCACTGCTTGGTTGTTGTCAAAGACATTTGACCAGCAAACCTTAAATTCATCAACAATTTTATGTGTTTGTTAAAAAAAGATGGGATTTTTCCTTAAGGGAAGAACTTAAAACTAGCTGATACAAAGGAGACTTGTAAGCAGCATTATTCCTAAACTGATCTCAGAGAACAAGATGATAACAAATAAAAGAAGTGACTTTTAAGTTATAATGTTATCCCATAACAAATCACAGAAGCTTCAATTTTAGTTGCAGATCATTTGGCATGTAGTATCTCTGTTTTACCTTTTCAGCATTGGATCTGATACACTTGACAAAGTAAGGTTCTGATTGACCAAGAGTCTCCATCAGTTTGGTAAGTGAGGCCTAAAGCAAGGAGTAAAATAAAAAATATATATTTATTTTATTTCTGCAACAGTTTTCCTAGCCAAAAAATAATATTTTGCCACGCCTCTACCAATCCTACTTTTAACCTGTTATGTTACAATACATGGAACAGGAACTCTGATTTTACTGCAGCATTGCAGAGACAAGAAAAATGGCTTTGCCATATACTGTACAACAGTGGTTCTTAACCTGGGGTCCATGGAGCCCTCACGGGTGATCCATGAAGCCTTGCTGCTGGACACCAACAGCAGTGGCAGCAACAGGCACATGGTGGCAGGGGGTGCAGGTGCTGAAACTGCTCCCTCATTTGCAAACGAGGGAGTAGTTTGGGCACATCCACGTGCCTGCTGCTATGTCTCTTCTGTTAGGGAGAGGCAGCAGGGGGTGTGGGCAGTAGGCATGTGGGCATGCCTAAACTGCTCCCTCATTTGCAAATGAGGGAGCAGTTTTGGTGTCTGCATCACCACTCTGCTGCCACGTCCCGATGAAAGGGACACAACAGCAGACATCTGCATGTGCCCAATCCTGGAGACCAGCGTTTAAATCCTCACTTGACCATGGAAATCCACTGGCTGACATCAGGCAAATCACATTACTTCACCCTCAGAGAAAGGCAAAGGCAACAAAATTTGCCAAGAATGCCGCCCCACCTTAGGGTCGCTGTAAGTCAGTTTTCAAAGAGGAGAGACACGACGGCTAGAAAGAACCTTCCCCTATCAGAAGCATTTAGCTTCAGGTACTTCAGATTTATGGCACCCCAAAGGTGAACCCATCACGGGATTTTTTTGGCAAGATTTGTTCAGAGGGGATTTGCCTTTGCCTTCATTTGAGGGAGCAGTTTTGGGGTCTGCATCACATTACTTCACATTACAGCACACATGTTATTCAAAGAATCTCACTAGGGAAGGCTGCATATTCTATCACACAAAGCAGATTTGCCTATCTCAGATCCATTTTAACTGAGGACCTTTGGCAAGTCATGCTCTCTTAGTTTGAAAGGAAGGCAATGGTGAACCTCATCTGAATAAATCTTGCCAAAACTCCTCTGTGCTGAGGTTAAAATAAATGGAAGTGGAAAATTCTGCATGCACTGCAAGTGTTCTATCACTGACTCAGGCGTCCTTCTCTAGTAATGGCCTCTGAAAAGTTGATTTTGAAAGAAGCTGTAAAGCACACAAAAAAGCCACAATTTCTTTAATGCAGGTCAGCTATGTGGCTAACTTATGCTGAGGAGGAAAGGCTCACACAAAGTGGAGAATTGATAGAGCGGAGCTGTTTGATGCCTGATAAGGCTCTACCTTCCAAAAACAAATTAGGCTACCACATGATTATGCAGCACTGCTCACCTGCCAACACTGGTCAAGGCAGTGGACTGTTGGACTACTCTTCTGAGACATCCTCACTCACTCTCCTCATATCTATACTTTCTGATTAGATCTATAACATTTTCTGTTTCTGTTAGTGTTCTTTGTTCCCTTTAGTATACGTAAGAAAGGAACTGGTCCCACGTTACCAACTTACATTACATGGTAGTCCAGCAAATCTCCACATTATCTTCCCATGAAATTACATTTGCTGAAATTAATAGTTGCAACTGACCTGAAACTGCGCACTGATGCTTGGGGGTTTCTTTTTCTTGTGAAGATGAAGGAGAGATTTTGTGATACGGTCATGCAGAGTCAAGTTTGCAAGGTGCTTGAGTGATTTCACATCAAGCAGGTGCTGAGGGAACAGAAAAACCAGAGGTAACTTGGGTTATGAGAATCATGAACAAATGTGAATGTATATGAACATAAATCTGTGCAAGATTTAAGGCAGTGGTTCTCAAATTGTGGGGCAGGACTCTAAGGGGAGGTGCAACAGTTGCTCAAGGTTAGCCCAAGAGAAGTCAGCCTGCAAGTACAGTAAATGTGAAAAAGAAGGGCAAACCTGTGTGTGTGTGTTTATGTGCATGTGCGTATAACCACTGAGGATTGACTGGTTTCTGCAAAAGAGTGACACAAAGCATCGTCCCCTGTTATGCCTTCCTCCAACATCAGAAGTAGCAAAAATTGGCTTCTCTATTTGAATGCTCTTCCCACCCAGCTTCTACAAATGTTCTGTTGTTAGCATAGCAGGTACATGCCACTCAGCAGCTACATACCATGAGAACTCAGCATGAGAGAGAGAGGCATAGGATAGAACATGGTGTGTGTGTGACATGGAGTAGGAGTGTGTGTGCAAAATCCTCACGTAGGTGTAAAGTGGGTCACAGGTAAAAAGTTTGACAACCACTGATTTAAGGGGTTGTGACAATGCTAAGTCTCCAGCTACAAATTCTGAATGTCCCTGAAAGTCCCTGTCTCCAATATTGGATATTAAACAATGGTAATCAGGATAAAGAGAGCCACTGTGGCCTAGTGGTTTGAGTGCTGAACTACAATCTTGGACACCAGGATTCAATTCCCCGCTTAGCCATGGAAACCCACTGGGTGGCCTCGGGCATATCACATACTTTCAGCCCCAGAAAACGCTGTAACACCTTACAGTTGCCATAAGCCAGAAATGACTTGAAGTGATAATGACAATCAAGAAAAAGAACAGCACACTATTCATTTCTAAGATGCTCAGAGGGGACTCACAAAAATTAAAGATTAAAACTAAATTAAGAAAGCAATCAAGTTAAAAATATGTATACAAAGCCTAAAACCAGCAGTACAAAAGAACCTGAACTGACCTTTTCAACTCCTTAAGGAAACAAATTCTTAACCTGTATCTTAAAAAATAAATAAATTACACTACGTGCTAGGTGATATTTATGGATAGCATTCCTTGGCGGGGTGTGTTACAACAAAAAATGGCTTGTCCATGGAATCCATGCTACCTAACTTCCAAAGGCTGGGACACTTTGAGAAGAGTCTCAATTTATGGCAGATTCATAGGGAAACTGATGCTTCAAACAGCTTAGTTTCCAGCCAGTTTTAGAGCTTGATAGTTCAAAATGTTGATTTTTTATCTGTGTCCAGGAAAACAACTGAAGCCTGTGAAGACTTTTTAATACATGTAAAAGATGACCACTTCAAAACAATCTGATCTCCATCTTTTGAACCAACTTCAGTTCTGAAGTGGTTTTCATAGGAAGCGTCATCTATATATTGCCTCACAGTAATCTCATCTAGTAATCGAATCCAACTTAATGTAATCCTTCCCTAGAGCAGTATCAAGGGCACTGATCATTTGTAGGAGAAGCAAAGAGGTCCATGGCAGGATATCCCCAACAGTGGAAGAGACAGAGAATCACTGAGTACTGTAGGAATGATCTGTGTCAAAGGCAGCTGGATCTGCTGAGGGCATCAGCCCATTAATTGGAGTCTCCAGCCAGAATGACTGCTGTTGGCTAATGCCCCTGTGATGGCTGTAGGCAGAGGTGAGTATGAGTTCCTCTCTTGTTGATATCATGATATAATGGACTGTAGTGGAGTTATTGGATGCTATTGCCATAACTAAGTATTGTTCAAAAGTGACTCACAAGCCCAAAGCACTTTCCAGTGGCCATACACACTTTCTGTGTGCTTTTCTCTCTTACAAGGAGAAAATATCAGTGTAAACAACCATGCAGTAAGCAACACTAGCACTTCTTGGCACAGATTATCAGATTTTTCTCACCTTTGGAAGGTTAGGTTTGGCTCTGAAGTTCTTGTTTCTCCTACAAAAAGTGATAAGAACTACATTAATTTAGTAGAGACACACACACTGCTAGTAGATAAACTTTTAATGACTCAAAGTCTTGTTTCAGATATAACACAAAATAAGTTTTTGTGCTACATGGACATATCTGGAATTATGCCTGAGTCCCTACATTCCTTTCTCCTGTTTCTTAGATGCACAAGAAAGTTATTTTTGAAGAGAAACTGAACTGTCAAAAATGCTAAATTTTATGGACCTTTTTTAAACCCATACAACATCACAAGGAGATCTTTTTTATGTTCTGAAAAACACAGCACTGCATTCTTTGATGAGTAGTTCATCTAAACAGACACTGTTTGTTTGTTTGTTTGTTTATTTATTTATTTGCATCCTTTAAGGCACACCTAGATAATATATGGGACAATCTAATTTTATTACAATACTAACATAAAAATCTATAAAGAGAATTCTGAGAACTTTTTTAATTTTAATCCTAGGAGGTCACGTTTACAAGAAATGTTTTCATAATGTTTATCATGGTAACTTAATCAGTTCCCGAGGATGGGATGGGGACTCTTTAAGCGCGTAGAACATCTCCCAGAATGCCTCCATGTCCTACATACAGTATCTCAGGGTACTATACATTTTGATGGCTGAAACAGAAGACCAAATGGTTCACCCAAGTCAAGATGCACAGAACTAAAAGCCAGCCAAGTTATTTTTGTAGATGATGCAGAAAATCCCATAAGCACTTCTATGCAATCCTGACAGAAAAATATGACAGTTACAAATTAAGTGGTTAACAATTTTCTGCCCCTTCATGACAGCTAAAAGCAGCTGCCTGAGACAGCTGTCTCACTCTGACCAGTGGGAGGATCTTGAGAATTTTCAAATGGTAATTTGGGTGCCTCAGGTGATAGATGCTGAAGAGGAAAGAGAAATCTCATCAGGACCTAGCTTGTCCCATACAGATCACCTTTTAACAAAAGGAAAATATGCACTAACATAAGAATGCCGTGGGCTCTCTCCAAAAGCTTGCTGTTAGATGAATTCACAAATATTCCATCTTTATCAAGGAAACTGCTATGGTTGGAAAGCCGGCTTTGTCGGACACCCATCCTGCTATTCCAGCCAACTCCATACGTATCACTAGATTATGGAAAATAAAAATACAAAAAATTTTTTAGCTTTCATAAATGACAATGATCAATGGCAGACATTTAATAAAAACACTCATTGTTTCACTGCAGTCTTTCTTCAGCAGTTTCATTTATCACATCATCTAACTTACCGCTGAGCTTTTTCATTGATAGTGTTAACTCCCTGAAGGTCTGAAAGGGGTGTTCTTGGGTGTTTTCGGGCAATACCTGTAGCAGCATATCAACAAAAACATTAACATTTTGTTTTGTGAGAAAGAAACTCCTGCTCTGTCAGATGAAAAGACCACCAACCTGCAACAATGCGCTGAAAATGATAACATGCTGGGAATGAGGGAGGGGTAGAGGATTGTAAAAGAGGAGCCATGGCTGCTAATATGATGTCATACATTTAAATAAAGGAAACCACAAGCTAATCTGCTGGTTTACCACAGAATTTACTTACAATCCTATATAGGAATCATATTTTAAAGCAGTTTAAAGAACAGACACAGATCTCTATTCTCAAAGGGAAAAAAGTCCAGAAAGAACATTGTCAGTCAAGCTTTTCTAGCATTATGAACGCTGCCCTCTACAAGTGAGTCAATCCAAAGAAGCTGAATTATTGAAAGACATAATTCTGGCATAATTCTATGAAATACATAATTCTGCTTGTGAATAGCCCATTTGTTTGTGCCAGTTGCTTCTTTTCTTCTAAATTCCATTTTTTGCTAATCTTTTCACAACAGTAGAGAATATAAACACTTCAAATTATTGTCAAATTAAGTTTTCTGAAGCCCAGTTCTGTGGCAATCTGCTCTACCAACAAAAGATGATGCAACAGGTTTCTGCCTCTGATACAAAACTCCAGATAGTAACATACATATTGTTTTCCATGTTGTGGGCTAACAACTGAAGCTCCTTTAACTGAAAATACAAGAATATGGGGTTGAATCTACACTACCAGTCTTAACATTAGCATTGGTTTAAGAGGCATTCTCAAAATAGGTTTGTATCAGGAGCTAAATAACAATTAATGTGATATAACTGAAAACATAAACCTGCTGTTTTGTTCAGCTTTCCTGCTTTAAAATGTAGGAGGGAAAAAACAGAAAAAATGGCTACAGTGAATGTACAATACAGGGATCAATAACAATAGAATCCTTACAGACAATCATCTGTATGAAAAGTTACAAAATTTTAGGTAATGCTGACATAAGATTTCCAAGATAAATTATCTGCTTTGATTTACCTCGTCTAAGGAAAGTAGTTAAAACTGGAAAAACACTAATCAGTTCCTAAGAGGTAAAGTCTAGTATTACCACTTCTTCTCTGACAAAATTATCTCAATAAAAACAAACTGAAATGCAAGAAATAATAAATTTATTTCACACTTACTACTTACAATAACTGCCACTCTAAGGCCCATTAATTTGACTTGATAACCAACACTGCACACATTAGGTGACTGACAAGCCAAAACTCCAGCTTCATTGTAGATTTGGAAGTGTACGATCCTATTATGTTTGACTAGAACTAATTCAGTCACCTCCTTCTATGAAACTATTCATTTTCAGATGACAAAATCACTACATGCAAACTAGATTCCCCCTCAACCACAGGCCAAGGAGACAGGTCATCTTACGGACAAATAAGTTTTTTTTAAATGATAGACTGAAAGAATCAACTACAGGGAAACAAGCAATGGGATAGCACAAAGTTTTATATCAAGACAGGTGCTATTTATTCAGGAGTGACCTGAAGTTAGCAGTGACACAGCTAGGTTTGCAGAAAACATCAAACTATTCAGGGTTATAAAATAGCCAGCGAGCTGTGGATGAGTTCACAACATATTTTGGCAACTGGTAACTTTGTGCACTATGTATGTTACTAATTTTTTCTGTAACTTTCTGCTTTTGAGAGAACACAGATATATCTAGATGCACAATGTAGTAAAATTACAGCTTGGTAGCAGTCACCTCTTTTTTTCCTTGTGAATAGCTCTAAACTGGACGAATGTGTCATAAAATGGCAAATAAGATTCAATATAAGTAAAGATAGTAAACATATCAGTTATTTGAATATAATTAAATAAAACAATAATAAAATAATAAAATAAAATAAAATCTATGCTGCAACTACATTTGAAAATGCTGCACATAGTGCTGGCTGCCCCATGTTGAAAAAGGATACAAAAGATTTGGAAAAGGGGGAGAAAAAAGAAAAGGGGGAGTGAGGCACTTACTCTGATGGGGAAAGCCTGAAATTTTGGGGGTGGAGACTGATTAGAAAAAATATGAGTGGGGGAAGTGTAGAAAATGTCTTGAATGTTAAGGACAGAGTAGAAAGTAGATGGAGCAATATTTTTGCTCTTTTAACAATAGGATGCAAGGTTGCCTAGGAAAACTGATTGCCAGCAGACTCAAAAGGAAAAAAATACTTTCACCTAAACCTAAAATAGCTTATTCTTACCACAAAATGTGGCAGCCTCTTCTAGCTTTAATGTTTATTCAGAATCAGATAAATATGTCTGATCAACAACATTTTCCACAGTGGCTAGATGGAACTTCTGAGGCAGTATCTCGCTGAATATGAGACTGAGGAAAAAACAAGGGAAGGCTGTTGGCTTCAAGCTTCCCCAAATCAGTTAGCAGGAAGTCGATCATAAGGCCAGAATTCTGTTATGTTATGCTAATTCTGTTATGTTAATGGTCTGTTATGCTGTCATAATGGCCCGTTAAAGCAGCATAGTTTGCAGAGCTGCATGGAGATGACAGGGGAAATGAGATAAAGCTCTTGGGAGAGAAACTTGCCACTTCTTGAACTATTTATTCAATACCTGGCTTCCAAATAGTTTCTTGAGGCCAGATGGAAGGCTGCCTTGGAAAATCACTTATGGTACACTAAATTTTCCAAGGCAGCCTTCCCAGAGCACCCCAGTTTGGAGAAACCACCCAGAAGTTAGGCTTTGCAGATATACGAGACAGCTTGATCTTTCACGTAATGCTGCTGTGTCTGAAAGCTTTTTACTCCTACTGTCATTGCACCCACTACCACCTACAATGCAGTAGTTACACCAGTCAAATGTATCTCAGTGATGATACTGGACTAGATGGACTTTTGGCCTGATTCAGGAGGGTAGCTTTTAATGAAGTTCCATCCAGAATTGGAGCAGGCTATTATGACAGTCTCAGGTTAATTCACTAAAAACTTATAAGCAAACACTTGTATGGGGAAATCAATTTTAGTTAAGATGCATTCACTTTTCCCCTCTCAGCCTGTACCATCTGTTCAGTTTTCAAAATCAACATTAATAATTAATATCCATTTCCCCTTCAGAGGAAGCAACAAACTTTTTGGAGGGAAGGGGAGGTACGCCAGCAGATACTCAACATAAATAGAAACATTTCCTTTAGGAAGGCTAGCAGCAATGCAGTGTCTCTGTAAACCTCTGTGATACATCAGATGTTAAATGGAGGTAAAAGGCTTACACTTTTCCTTGGATACAGTGCATTAACGCTTACTGCAAAGATGAAACATTTTCTCTTCCAGTTATCAGGCAAACTTTCAATAAATTTTTTATTATCTCCTGTTCAAAGAGTCTATCATGGCAACACACCTGATCACTGAGATGAAATCATTACCAATTAGGCAAAGCTATTTAATGAGCAAGCTAGCGTTATGGCAACCTTAAGTAGGCTCTCAATGTAGTTATAAAGAAGGAAAAACCATGTGCTACTCTTTATGGCAGAGGGTGTTATGTTTCATGCTGCTGGATCCCTTTAACTCCCACAAGAGGAATCCAGCCATCATTAGTAACAAAGGCAAACGGGCCTGGTTTTCATGCAGGACTAGTTCATTATGTAACAAACAGAAGTGAAGAGAAGGAAATGGAGACCAAGTGCATCTCTGCTGTTCTGATCTGCAAAAGGAATCTTCTACTGGTGTAACATTTCTTACAGGTTGCACTAGAGTCTGCAGGAGTTTTGAGGAGAATTTCTTTTTTAGATCCACATGTACATGTTATGGTAGAATAATAAGAGGACCCAAGTTTTGGTCAAATTCAGCTGAAAAATCCTAGCTGTGCCTGGAATATTAGTGAGTATTAAAATATTCCTCCTGGTATCTAAAAGTCATTGCTATTAAAAAAAAACTTTTAATCAACCTCTCAGAATACCTGGAAATCAACCCACAATTATTTTTGGTAAAACAGCTCCATGCCTTAGTCAGGTCTGTACACTGGAGACATTTTTTAGATTAATGTAAAGGTCAGAACACCCGTTTCAAGCCTCCGACCTCCACAGCACCTAAAAATTCCCACTTGAAGGGCACTAAAATCTCTCTCATATCTTGTCATTAAAGAGGACACTAGGTTCTGTATTAAATGGTTCCAAGCATGGCTGCCTGCCCTTGCTCCTCCATATGCTCCTGGTTTCCATTTCCTGCTGTGTGTGAGTGTCATGTCAGAGAGATGGTGGGATATGGCGCCTTACTGTACTTCTCCTCTTTGCATCTTTGCAGGATCTCTAAGCTCCTCTGATGAACTGGGTGATGGAGAAAGCTAAAACTATCCACACTTTTCAAAACCGCATCATCATGCCCTTGGGAAGCAAAACAAAAACAAAAACATGGAGAGAAGAGAAAGATTACATAAGCAGAAACCAAAGAAGAGTCAAACACAGCGCGGACAACTGCTGTACTGACACAGAATTATTCAAAAGTCATGACTGCTTTCTGCCTATGGACAACAGCTTCCTATTTCGAAGCAATTCCAATTGAATGCACAAGACAAGATGGGTTTATCTTACCTTGAACTATTACAAGGCAAATTTCTGGAGCTTAAAGAGGTGCTGCAGCTCAAATAATTATTAACCCACTGATTTTACCTAGGATCAAGAGCGAAACTGCACTGCAGATTATATTGTGCGGCTTTGATATCGGTTCATAGTTACATCACGCTATTTTCATAAAATATGACACATTAAAGATTTGAATGGTTAAAGATTAAACCTCAGAGAGACCTATTAGCTCACTTACACAGGGATAATTTATAAAAATCTGAGGACTTCTTCAGATTTATAATAATCTGAACACAATTCCAATACATGCAGTATTAGGCAATGCACTTTAAAAAACTGATTCTAATAGTTAACACTGAGGCAATATAGCATGGGGGATACTAACAGGTAAGTTACACGGAAACTCCAAACAATATGTATAATAATTGCTACTGGTTTTATTATCATACTGCATCATCAGTATTTATGGCTCCTACATAAGGAGGGCTTTAGCCTTTAGAGTTGATAATCCCAAAATCCTACAAGTGCAGTTCATTATGTGAATTGGTTTTTTGTCAGTAGCCAGACTTCATTTTGGGTTCCAACTTTATTAAAGTTCCTTTATGTTTGAGCACATGTGTTTTATTAATTTGAGGTAAAGCACAGGTTGCTAATGGTGCAGTGTAACTTGGAAGAGATAAGCTAAGTGGAAGTAATTCTGCAGCCAGACAAACAAAACATTCAAGACTCATTCAGTTTAACTTGTACAACATACTAATACAACAGACTGACATTTTACTCTGCAAGACTAATTCCTGTCTGTGACCCAAGGACACCATAATATTTTTTTTTTTGATGCTATGAGCTCTGATGGTATTGTTATGGACATGTGGAGCCACTGGATTACAAATTTGGGGCACTTCTGTCTTTGGACTAAGAAGAAGAGGTTGAATGATGGGTTGAATCTGACCAAACAGATTTCAGAATATTGTAGCATACAGTAGGACAAACACTGCAAAAAAGCTCCTTTTGAACTGGGTGTTGCATATTTATCCTTTGTGCTCAAAAGGTAATTCGATTAAAATAATGTCATTTTAACTGTCATTTCAAAATGGTTAGGACTATAAATTCTTGTCTCTTGCTGTCTCTGCTGCATCAAGCAAGCACAAACAGGTATGTAATAAGAAATAGAGATTACAGTGGAAATAACATCAAATAGCTAAAAACAACATAAACATAACTTCAAACAGAAATATATGCCCTATACCTGAGACAGTCTCTGCTGCAAATTTTATAAGCTGTTCAATTGTGTAGCGTGATCTTGACAATAATGTTTAAAATGAGATATGCATGTAGAATTGTACCAAAATATAATATTGGACCAACTCTGCACAGACATTATGATGGTGCAAATCATCTCTGGATCCAAGAAGTTCTTCACAACCTCAAGATCACAAAACTAAGAAATCAGTGTTTGCATTCTTACGCTCTGACCCCTGAATCTATCTCACTGGTGTGAAAAAATCTAATAAGGTTTTAATATGGACTGCTGATCTTTTCTTTCTGAATATTGGAATGGGGGAAATATGAAAAAGTAGTGTTTTCTGTTACCAGAATAAAACTTGCCAATATAAGGATGTACAAATGGCAGGGGTGGGCAAATCCAATGGAGCAATTTTCTGCCTCTGAGGGTCACAGAGAGTGCCAGACTCCCCCCAAGGAAAGGAAAGGAAAGGAAAATAAAAAATAAAACAAAACTGAAAGTATCTGGAATACCAATACTATTTGAAAAACACGTTTTTTTTAAACATCTAATGGTGCTACAATGTGTTTAAAAGATGAATTGCCATGGGTAGAGGCTTTCAGGAGAGTCTGTTCACCCTTTTTTGACCAGAAACTGTTGCCTGGGAAGTTTGGAAAGCTTAAGGGTGCAAAAAATAGCCTTGGATGCCACATGGGGCCCCAATGGTGCACTCTGCCCACACCTGGACTACAGTATCATTAAAATCTGCAGAAGGTGCAACAAGACTTTGGCAGTTGAATCTGTCTGCATTTGCAAAGCCTCAGATACTGATTACATACTACACTACAAGAACACAAGTACAAAAATTTTGCAGAAAACAATACTGCAAATAAATATTAGCTTTAAATCAAATGTATTTACACAGAGCAAAGAGGTAGCTTCAGAAATTGTTCAACGTCACTTTCACAGAAACAACAAAAAATGAATTAACTAAACAAGCCAAACTAGACACAGGCATGAGATACCTCCCACTTGTACCATGAATGTAACTGATCGTTTTCTAGAGGAAAATTCTAAAATCTCTCTCAGATCACCTTTCACAGTGCTTCCTGACTGGTCATGAGATGAAGTTCCACATACCTATAGATAAAAGCTACAACCACTGCAGAAAAAAAATATGAAGAAAGTTAAACTGACAGTTGTGCATGGTCATGAACATATACTAGTGTCTGCATGTGAAATGTTCATTATCAGAGACTCATCAGCAATTGTATCAGATACAATTCACTAAAACTGAGGGGGGGGAGCCAACAAATACACTTGGACATGCTCTAGATGCTATTAAAACAAATTTTATAAGCATTAGATCAATTTGTTTTAGCAGTGGACTAACTCTCACCAACTGTGTGCTGTATACTGGCCCTGATGTTTTTAGACCTGGGCTGTCGTTGTGTGCCTTCAAGTCATTTCCAACTTGCAGAGACTCTAAAGTGACCCTATCACAGGGTTTTCTTGACAAGATTTGTTCAGAAAGTGACTGCCTTTGCCTTCCTCTGATTAGAAATGGGTACTGCTATTTATAAACATAAACCAATGGTGTGTTAGGGTGAACAGATGTCTACATACGGTTAATAATTTCCCTGCCCTCAGTCTTCTGCTAGATCTCCATAAAACCGCTCTTCCTCCCTGGAGTTTCACACACAGTCACTCTGTGTTAGACACTCCTTCCTCACTACTTTCCCACTGAAAACTGCCTCCTAGCTTTTATTTTTTTAACCTAGATAGAGATACCATTTAGATTTAGGTTTACATAGATTAGCATCATACATGCTCTTTGTCCTGGAGTGAAACCACTTTTGGAATCTACAAAAATATCCTACAAAAGGAAAATTCCTGCTCTCCCCTGATCTTTTCTTCTTTAAAAAAAAAAACTGCCAAGTTATATTAGCATTTTATTTTTTTACAATACTGAAAACTGGTCTTTTCTAATACAGGAAGGACCAAAAATCTTGGATGAAAACTCAAACATTATGTTTCTTTAGGGCCAAATCAGTACATGCCAAATGAATACAAGCATTCATCCACTAGAACTGTGAATTTAAAATTTCTCTTTTCTTTTCATTCTATTTCTCCTCACATTCCCTATGTTACTAACAAAACGATGAGATTTTTGTGAGATCAGATTCCCATCATGTCTACTCACAACAAAAACAGATAAGTATGTGCTCTGTACAAACATACAGTGTGCATGTTTTCCCCTAGCTGGGAAGTTAATTTTTGCCTGGAAGGCTATGCAGCTGATAGATAAATTAATACTTCCATCACAGAAGAATAGGTTGAGTATCTGCACCTGTAGTTTTTCAAGTGGCCATTGGTGAATTTGCATATATTTGCTGACAATCTTCTAGAGCTACCTAGATCAGTGGTTCTCAACCTTCCTAATGCCGTGACCCTTTAATACAGTTCCTCATGTTGTGGGGACCCCCAACCCAACCATAAATTTATTTATTTATTATTTACAATGCCTCCCCCCCCCAGCAAAGCCCGCCTCGCCGGCCAGGAACAGAGAGGGCGGCCAGGGAGGGAAAGAGGAGCCGTGCGTCTCCCCCGGGAAAAAACTCCAAGACCGCCCCCGGGCTCTGCTTCTGCTTCGCTCTCGTTTCCGCGGGGGGTGCAGTGTGGGAGTTTCCAGAGTGTCGACCCTGGCAGGGGGAGGGAGGAATCCCAGCGCCTTTGTCTTTTGCGCCGGGCGCAGCTCGCCACCCCAGAAAACGCCGCCTTGCGGCCCCCCCAGCCCTTCCGCAGCACCCCCCTCCGTGGCAAGTGGGGCAGGGGCCGTGGTGAGGAGGGGGCCTGGCCCCCGTGCTGCCGCCGCCCCCCAAGCTGGCCCGTCAGACGGGAGGTTCTCCCAGTAGCGGAGAAGGGGAGCGATTTCAGTCCCTTCTGAACAGGGGGCAGGAGGATGCGAGCGCGTGGCTCGCGCTTGCGCACCACCACTCCTGGGCCTTTTCCACACGTTACCTTATCGCGGAGGTGAGGGGTGCCCTCTCTTCGCTGCTCCTTCATCCCGCAGCTGGCTTCTTGGTCGCACGACCGCCCCGTCCCTTCCTCCCCCAGCGCAGCCTACAACTCCCAGGCAGCTCTAGATGTATTATTCCATCAGCAACAGTTCCACAGGCAGAGTTCTGGTCTTGCCACAGTCACCTGGACATATTCATTCTGGATTGTCCAAAAAGTTGACTCTCCATGTATAGTGCAACTGACATCTCTGAATGCCACTGATAGGATTCTGGTACAAACAAGGAATATTCTTCCTTCCCCATATGAAAAAGTAGATGTGGGTTTAGAATTCACAACGATCCAGGAGCTGGTTTTGGAAATATTCAGAAGTGGCTCCCCAGACAGGTCGCATGACTGCCCCACCCCTTCCTCCCCCAGCGCAGCCTACAGCTCCCAGGCTGCACTGCGGAGGAAGGGGTGGGGACGGTCGCATGACCAGGAAGCCAGCTGCAGGACGAAGGAGCAGCGAAGAGAGGGTACCCCCCACCTCCACGATAAGGTAACGTGCGGAAAAGGCCCAGGAGTGGTGGTGCACAAGCGCGAGCCATGTGCTCGCGTCCTCCTGCCCCCTTCGGCAGGAGCGCATGCGGCTGCACGTGCTCCTGCCAAAGGGGGCAGGAGGACACGAGCGCATGGCCCGTGCTTGTGCACCACCACCGAGGAGGGAATGGAGCCTAAGACCATCGGAGATATGTATTTTCCGATGGTCTTAGGCGACCCCTGTGAAAGGGTCGTTCGACCCCCAAAGGGGTCGCAACCCACAGGTTGAGAACCGCTGATCTAGATCTATCCAATTTTTTCAGGTGGGATCATCAATCACTCACACTATTGAGACCTATCTCCTTCAGTGCCTTGTTTACCACAATGAAGACTGAAAGCTAGGATCACAAGAAAGGAGATCAGTGAATTGTGTGAGTTCACAAAGGGCTACTCAAAGAACTACTGTTATAAATGAACAACTTGTCTTCTGTTTGATTTGCACATATGGGAGATTAACAAGCTACATGGAGATGGATGTGCCATACCATAATGAAGGGAAGCAATGCTGCCACATAATTAACACCTGCTTGAGACTTTGTGACTAGTCTGTAATGGTACATGAGCAGTGACCTGGAACCATACGGTCATCTTTCACAGACTGAAGACAGGGATCGCAAGCAACATGATTACTGACATCATTACTGCTCTCAAAGAGTTTCTCTTGATACTGTGTAGAAGTGACATTCTTCTCCAACTGGTATCAAAGTATAACTGTACTAGCAATCCAGTGAACCTTTTAACTGCAACAACACAAGAGCCCTTCCTCTAACTAGCAAAAAACACAGACCCTCTTAGACCTGTGGCAGTCTGCAGTGCAATGAAGACAAAAGGCTAAAGCACCTGAAAACCCAGAGAGTGTAATGTTGTATCCTCTTCCAGAAGCTCTGCCGCACTGAACCTCAGATGTAAATATTTTGCTACAGGAATTGATCTCGTGTTCTTCACTCAAACACAGCAGGCACAATGAGTGACCGTCAATGTCAATCACCTTGCTTACACAATACATATATTTTTTAAAGAAGCCCTTCAGAGGAAAAAATCCCTAAACAGGCTTACCAGAAGAAATATTAATAAATGAGAAGCACAGAGGAATAAGTAAAACTTAGAAAGAACCTACATGAAAAAAAAATTCAAATCTGAAAGTCAAATTCAGCACACGAAGGACAACAATGAGCCTCACAATATCCCATGTGCACTTGAAAGAAAACATCCTCAAAGATGGCGAAGGATATAGTTTTAGAGTTCTGTCCCCCACACTTACAATGCAGATCTATAGCTTGTTTTATTGAGCTAGAGAATATGCATTGAGAAATGGGATCTTCAAAAAGGATTTTCTGGAAGGCCTTGGAAAGAAGAAAAATATATACCAGATCATGCTTGTTCCTTTACTCCAATATCTCGGGAAAAAGTGAGGCTGCTCCAAAGCTCATAGCTGGGATATACCTTTTGTATTAAATAAAGGCATATTTTGTATTTTTAAAACATCAGAGAAGTTATATTGTATCATTTCTTATAGACAGTAAACGGACTACTGATCACCATCTATTTATGGCCTAAGCAAACCATTTCCCTTCCATACTAATACGCGATGTGCAAGTGCAATTACAGTTGGCCATCTACTTTTGTGAGGTGGGAGGCACAGGAACCTCACAAATGTGGAAAAATTGAGACTTAAGATTTTCGACGCCCACCTGCCTCCTAGGACTAAGCAACCAACAGCTGTGGCGATGGCCAATCCAGATCCTCCCCGCTTCTCTTCCTGTTTCCTGTTCTCCCAACAGCATCAGCCCCTACCTTCTCTTACTGCACACTCCACAATCTGACTCTTTACCCCACTTCTCCTCTTCTCCCTCCTCCACCGTCTTCCATCCTCCAAACACCACCAGCTTCTGCCTTTTTTTACTGCAAACCCTGCAATCCAGCTCCTCTCTCCACTTTTCCTCTTCCTTTCCCTGAGAGGGAGGGGGATGACGGAGAGGAGAAGTTGGGCAAGGAACTGGATTAGGAGTTGTGCTGGAAGGATGGGAGATGGGGGGAGGAGGAGGAGAAGTGGGGTGAGCAGTTGTATTGCAGGGCATGCAGTAAAAGAAAGCAGGGGCTGGTACTATGAGGAGAAGAGCAGATGAGGGATGAGGAGGAGAAGAACAGGGACGATGAGCTGGATCATGAGATGTACTGTAAAAGAGGGTGGGGGCTGGTGCTGTTGGGAGAACAGGAACAGGGGAGAAAGAGAAGCGAGACTAGGAGCTGGATCTAGCTGGCTGCTGCTGCAGCTTCTTCTAAAACTAGGTTGATTTTACCAGCTTTGAAAATCTGGGCAAGTCATGGTGATGGAGAGGAGGGGCAGTGAGGAGCTACAAATTCACAAATAATCAAATTTGCAAAAGGGAAACCCATGAAAGCGGAAGGCCAGCTGTATATGTACTCCTAGTTGTACCAAGGCTAGTGGTCAGAATGAACTGTCCCTGTGCTGGTCACTACACCAAAACCCTTTTAGGAACAGGGGAAAGTAGCAAAAGGAGAGCAAAAGAAAATTCTTATTCATGTTTTTGAATTCAAAAGAAATCAGAGAGCTTCCAAGTGACCAAGAGCAGTTCCAGATTCACTGCAGAGTTTGGACCGTTAACAGCTCTCAGAGACCTCTTTCCAAAAAAGAACGTAAGAGTATTGTGTAATTTTGTGATAGCAAAGGGACTCACGTACAGGAGTGTTACACAAATCAAGCAAAGACTTTACCCTGTCTTCCTCCACAAGAAAGGAAGCAACAGGTTTCAGGCAACTACACCTTAATGAGCTACTGCCTACATAGCGGTATGATTTAAAGTGGTTTCTTTTGCTCAGAAAAGAAAAAAAAAGACTCCATTTTTCAGAAAAAAGTATTCTGATCATGAATGCTTAATATGTTACTAAAATCTGTATATAATTCATACACTCCCAGAAAAATCCTGCAAAAGAGCTTGCCCCATCAGTCCACACAGTCATTCTAAACTATAATGATCTTTGGGAAAAATGTATTTTAAAGATTACATATAAAACATATAAAATATTTCAGTAGTTCTCACAGTGGAAGATCTGGCCGTAGATTAGTGATCAAAAGCACAGTCTTTAGAGATGCAAGAGGAAAAAAATAATTCTATATGAAAGGCGAGTTATAATACAAGACACCTACCAGGTTTCTTTTCAGTGTACCTTCTTCCAGCCTCCCTAAATGCAACTGCAGCTCTGAAGAAAGCTCTGAGGACTGCCCAGCGGAACACAGCAACAGGATCAATCCCTATCATTCCACAGATGAAGGCACTTTTGCTGCTTCTTAGGAGTGCCACAATATCCGGCCGCATATGATCTGTATTTTTCTCCCGGAAATCCTAAGGACAAGAAAGGACGAAGCAGTGCCGTTATTATTCTCACGACTGTGTTCTTTCTGATTTGGGCTTTATTCCTTGTTCTGTTGTATCAGAGAATACAAAGAGCATTAATTCTACACATAATGCTACTCAGCCCATCTAGTAAGGATACTGTACTTACGAAAGCATGATTTAGAATTGTATTTGTACTGTGTTACTTTTAAAGTATAAGCTATTACTCCTGTTGCAATTACTTAAAAAATTCTGGCAATCCTTTAGAAACTCTAATTTTTATCTTTAAGTAATGAGCCATAGCTCAGAGACAGACCAATGTTCAGACTCTAGTCCATCCAGGCACACCTGTGAAAGATCAGTTTGAAACCGTGGAGAGTCACTACCACTCAGCATAGACCAGGGACTGGAAACATCTTTTCCACCGGCTTCTACTGAGACCCCACCCGCTCCTCCAGGCTTACCTTCCCCCATTGCTAAGCTGACATCTTTGATAAAGTTAAACAGCAGAGTGGCTAGGAAGTGGAGAGAATATTGTAAGAAGAGAATGCTGATGCCTACCCAGGCATGATCACAGGTGATAGCACACCAGTATGGAAAAGGGAGCTTTTCATGTCATACAGCATGGAAGTACACCAAACTGCCCATGGAGGAAAGAGATCATTTATTTCTGCTGCATATTGTGGGTGGCACATTATGCAGCACAGAGAGAAACTCTGATTAAATGTGTGAGACATAAAAAGTTAATGTGGCATGTGTGCATTCCCAAGAGAACAAGGCCTCCCGGGTAAAAGAGGTTCCTTATCTCTGATGCAGACAAGATTGAGCTAGAGGCACCAATAGTTTAATGTGATATAAGGCAGGTTCCCATCCTCCTACAGTAGCTGATCAATGGTATTCCCACCACAGGCATGTCATTTCTATGCTAAATGTTTTGGATCTCAGTGGTCTCCAAAGTACGCTTGGGGCTGATTCCAAGCATTTGTGAATTTAGACTTGTGCAGATGAGATTTTTGAAAATTGCTTCTCTTCCCTACTAATGCTCCCTAGGAAAGAACATATATTCTATAAATATAAATGAAGAAGAAGAGAGCTAAGGGTTGCCAAAACAGGAATGGAATGCCACTCATGCTCATCATATCTCCATGTAAGAAAATAACAGTCAGCTCAGGCTGAATACTGCGCAGGCATACCTTTCACATGATGTACAGATGGGTTTTACTGACAGAAGTGTGTGTGTGTGTGCGTGCGTGCGTGCGTGTGTGAGCGCACATGCCTTTAAGTCACTGGTAGTCTTATGGACACCCCATGAATTTCATTGGGGTTTCCTTAGGCAAGGAATACTCAGAGCTGGTTTTGCCATTTCCTTCCTCTGAAATAGTTAAATATTTTAAAATTAGGCGCCAATCGTTTCCCCATTTAAGTCCACTGAGTAACAATAAGTAACCACAATGGAATTTTCTGCTTTAGGATAAGAGAAAAATGTGCATATATTTTGGATATAGTCCAGAGTCCCAAGAAAGGAACAAGGATGCCTAAAACAGTATTATCACACTGTATAAAACTCCTGTTCAAAAGGTGATACATTTATTCTGATAAACAGCACTTTGTTGAACAACCCGGGAGTCTGAAGCACTGTTTTATTGTTGCAAGTTCTAAAAGAGATGCAGATTTTAGGACAAATAAGTAACCACGAACAACATACAGACCTTCACACCATATTTAACTTTTCCAGCATAATGTCTTATAATGAAAGCAGGTTCCATCACAGTTGGAAATTCAATGTAGAGGTTCCCTTCATGCTGGCGCTTAAACTTGTCTAGTAGTGTTTGATTTGTGGCTTGTGGGAAACTGAATAAATTGGAGAAAAACATGAAAGCTTTCTTCTTAGTGACATGATTTTGATCATGTATAAAATATTCAAAAATATACATTCCTGTGAAATTTCTAATTACTGGTAGATATAACCAAGTCCTGAATCAAAGATTAGTAAAAATTTGATTTGTGACAACATAGTAAGCACCATTCTCATAAACAGCAACATTTCTAGCGCTAAAACTGACTAGATCTCTACTCTTCTTTTCCAGTAAATAGACAATACACACCTAAGATCTGATATTACAGTTTAAAGAAATCAGAAGATATAATTTTGTTGCACCCACTAATTATTTTGATGCAGAAAAAAGCATAATCTGTATAACAGTTCCAACAGAACACTATTTTTATCCTCAAGTATTGGTACAGCCAGTGCAGAACAAAGCAGTCTGCATACTTAATGGCTTCTAGTATCCACTTTACAGACTTAGCTGATTCTGCGCTGAGGAAAGGCAGTATAACTTTACCCTCAGTCACGTGTCAGTTGCACTACACCATCTCATTACAGATTGCAGTATTGCACAAAATCATATGCAAGCATGCAATCAATGCAGAACGATAAAAAATGGGCAATGATGGACAATGACATACATGCAACTGAACTTTTATGACCTTCAAGTGAATATGGAAGTTAAAATGTTGACCCCAAATGTGCATCTGCTTGCCTAAGGAACACGCATAAGACACCAAAGGATGCTAAGACTTTACTCACACAAACACACATTTATGTCTGTTTAAACTTGAGGTCCCTGTTAGGAAGAGGGGAATTGATTTATGCATCCAACCTGTCCAACCTTCAGCTCATTAGATTGTTTTGACCACTGCATTTTCTCTTGGCACCTCATTGTTTATGCACTGAATACCTCATGTAAACTGCCCCTAGTATGTTGCCAAGAACCCATTATGACTGCAGCAGATGGAAAGAATCATCTTTCCGTGTTCAGCTGGCTTTACCATTAGGCAGAATGAGATGGCCACCTCAATCAGCTGATCTTGGGTGTCCTGAAAGGGCAGTAAATTATCTAATTTAATTACGTGTGTGTGTGTGTGTGTGTGTGTGTGTGTGTGTGTGTGTGTATTCCCAGTAGAAGCATTTGTGGAAGCATCCGTCTCTGAAGTCAAAATAATTTTGCCAGCCTCTCTTCTTGGGGAAGAAGTACAATTTACTATCTATCTCACACAGTGTTGTTGTGGGATCATAAAGTGATTTTGTTGCAATTTTTGAAAATCCTCCCTTGAATAAAGGGGTTATTTTCCTCTCATTCAGTCCCATAATCCATAGACTCCTAAGATGAGATCCAAGAAGAGGAAATGCACCAAATTGTATTTCTATCCCATCAGGATAGAAAAATAGTTGATAGCTGGAAAAATTGCGATGACATGGAAGAATAATTAAGTGCAGTGATGTCTGAATAAGAACAAATCAACATTCTCAGTAATGGTTTTTCTACTGCAGTCAGCCCTCCACATTTGCAGGTTAAGCATTCACTGATTTTATTATTCATAGATTGTGTCACTGGGTGGAAGAGGGATGGGAGGAGCGTGCATGTGTGTGTTTGTTCATTCACTCAGGTGGGCAGGAGGAGGAAGAAGATGGGATGGGAGGACATCTGCATTCGCTCACTTGTCCAGGCAGGAGGAGAAAGGGGCATGGGACAGGAGGAGGGAAGATGCATGTGTTTGCTTACCTGCATGGGTGGTAGTGGGGAAAGGGATGGGGTGGGTGGAGAGAGGGTGTCTGCATTCACTCACTTGTGTGGAAGGAGATGGGATGGGAGAACGGTGCACATGTATTCACCTGTTCATGTGGGTGGGAGTGGGGAAGGGGATGGGAAAGGAGGAGGGAGGGCACCCATGCTCACTCACTTGCAAAGGTGGGATGGGAAATGGGACAGGGGAAGGAGTGTGGGCATTTGCTCACTTGCACGAATGAGAGGAGGGCATGTGCACACTGGGCAAGGAGACAGGATGGGAGGAGGGACGGCACAAGCGTTCATTCACTTGCTCACTCATGGGGGAAGGGGAAGGAAGGGGATGCGATGGGAAGAGGGAGGGCACGTTCACTCACTCAAGCAGGAATGGGGAAGAGGATGAGATGGGTATCTCCTTTCTCCCTCCTCCCACTCCCTCATCTCATCCCCTTTCCTGCTCACCTGTGCAAGTCAGTGAGCAAACGACAGAACACATGCATGGCCAGGCCCAGCCACACGGGCAGTAGTTACTGCTTTGTGTGTGTTAAATACAGTTTGGGGGGCTTACGGTATTATTCATGGATTATGTAACTGGGTGGGAGGGGGATGCACCCCAACCCCCACAAAAGTGGAGGGCCAACTGTATTTCATCCCAGTAGAAATGATTAGAATTGATGCTATGTGATGCAGTAATTCTTCGTTGCAGCTCCTGGTTGTCTCACTACAGATGATCAAACTACCCTTAGTGAACTTTCCCCTCCTGAGATTAGTTTGGTTTCATTTTTATCAGCCTGTTTAACAAGGAGGACTGAAAAATGTCTGGTAGAATGCTCATACACGACCTGCTCACATTCCTACTTCGAAGATGTTAGTTGCTCACAATAAAGGAAGCACTCAGCACCAGAGTTGGAAACAGTTCTGAAGACTACAACTCCCAGAACGCTCTGGTTCTAGCCACTAACTATTCAGGTTGGGACATTCTGGAAGTTGTAGCCCAGAGAAGTAACTTTCCAAGCTCTGCTCAATAATACCTGAATAGAGAGAAGACAGCATACTCACTTGCTTTCCTCATCCAGCAGATGGAGCAATCCTGTTGGTTTTTTACTGATGAGGTTTATACAACCAGAGTTGTCTATGTAGTCTATGTTATGCCAGCTAATGCCTTCAAGTCTGTACTCTTCCTGGGAAAGGGATATAGATTACATTAAGCTAAAAATTATGCAACAGTTTTGCAACATTAACACAAACTATTATTCCTTGTAGATGTGCATGTTTTTGCTACAGGCAATGAAAGTGAAATCACCAATAGTGTTAAAAGGCCATTCCTGTGCCTCTGGTCATACCCAAAATTCTAATGGCAAAGTGGCAATGAACACACGTAGAATGTTTTAAGTTTTGTAGAAAATGTTTCCTCAACTGTATAGAATGGAATCTCCTTCTTGAGGCAATTCGACATCTAGCCTATTAATGGCCCCACAGACACCACATAAAACCTAAGGCGAGATGGCAGACAGTGCCTTTACTAAAAGAGAGAAGGCTGCAAGCATGGTTTTCACAGCAACTGAAGATGAGCACCCATGCATGCAATTTTCTTTAATGCACCCGTTACTAAGGAGCCAATGTTTTCCTATTTACAACACAAACTAATCTCTAATAAAACAAAAATTAAGCAATGAATTTGAATCACTATGACCTTGAGAGGGTATAACATAGAGAAGTTACCTTCAGATGAAATTTATAACAATGACAGTTTCATAGACTTACTTGCTCCAGTTTAAAGATGTGTTGGTTAAAATAGTGCTGTAAACGTTCATTTGCAAAATTAATACAGAATTGTTCAAAGCTATTGCTTTCATAATCTTCAAACCCAAAAATATCAAGTACTCCAATGGACAAAGTCTGAAACATAAGAAGCATTGCACTTAATATGTGAATTTGTTGGCCTGTGAAAGAATGTGAGTATTAGCGCATTCTGCAACCACCTGACACAAAAATCAAGGATCCTCCTTAAGCTCAAACCATGACTAATAATCAATATTCATTTTACTCAAATGAATGTGTTCAACTCTGGAACATGGCTAGTAAAAAGAAAACCTGCAGCGTTCCTGTATGAGGGTTGAGCAGAACATGAACATTTGAAAAGGAGAGCTGATTCAGTATCACTAAAAAATACTGGATGGAAGTACCCTGTGCAGAAATAAATAAGATGGAAAAACTAGAACAGTTCTTTTGAAAAGGTTTTACAAAACTGAGGGGTCCATTTATTGCCCCCAGCACAGTATCATTATCTGTTATACGCCTGAAAGTTTTGAACACACTTATAGTGAGGTCTTTTAAAGTGCATCCAGTAAGTAATGTGGAGTGTTTCGACTTAATTTTACAATATGCTACCCCTTCCCATAGGATGCATTACGGATAGTACTGCACATGTGCATTTAAAATAATGGCAAAGTTTGCATAAATATAACATTTAGCAAATAAGACCAGTAATTTTATAATTATTTTCATTAATCCCTTGAAGGTACTAAAACTGGGTTAAGCCAGACATACAATTGCTTTTGGGAACATTCCACTAGTTAGTTAATTAAAAACCCATTTCAATAGACAAGATGGAAATCATTAACAGAACATTAAAAATTAAAACTGTTAATGTCCAATTGGAAGGTTCAGCTAGGCACATTGCTTCAAATACCAGATCAAGGACTCCAAAAATTATTAATTGTATATTACAAACTGCTTAACCTGAGCTGGGGGGAAAAGCTTAGTATTAAGTACATCCTTCTTCCAATCCCCGCTTCTAGTACACTGTGACTTAGCCTAGTTCTAAAAGTAATCATGGCAATTTTTGCTATTACAGAGCTGTATGTATTCTGTTCAACTGTTAACACTAAAATGTACAGGGGCTTTACTGATCATAATTTCACATACTCTCCACATACAGTATAAATGTGAGATACAAATTATAAATGTAATAAAATGATCAAATGCCACAGCATTAAACACACCAGATTTTCATCCTGATTTAACACAATTCTCTTTCTCCAGTGATGCCTGAGTGATTCTAGTATTTAAAACAGGTAATAATCATGTTCCCCAATTTTAAAACTGGCCTCTTCGCTGTTTCTAAGTGATCTAACAAGGGTGGCAATTTGAAGCCAAGAAGAGTTCCTCAGATTAATTGAGTGATTGATTTAGGAACTAAATTGTTTACCGAAAAAGGAATGTGAATGTTTAATTTAATTTTATGTTTTTGCTTTTACATGTTCGTGCCTGCAAGCACAGAGCCACACCGCAGTTTACATTTTCAAAGATTAATAAATACAGCTTTTTTGGACCAGGCTTTTATTCTAGTCAAGGTTCACTCAGAACAAACTGTATTTGTTCATGTTTGAATGTGCAAGCATATTTAGTTTTAGGATCAGCTTTTCCTCCACCTACCATGACAAATTTTTAATCATATTGTAACAACTGGCTATATTTTTTAAGGTTTTCTTTAATAGGATGCATGGAACCATCAGATCAAAATACTTTCACACAAACTTTGCTAAACATCCAACCACCGAAAAATGCACACACACATGCACATATACACACACACACTTTAAAAAAATCAGCTACCACTGGGTACAAAAGAATTGACATGAATTTATCAATATGAGAAAGCAATACATTTTAAATCTTGCACACATGCATTTAATGTACCAGATGTAGCTGTAATCGCAGAGAGCCATAAAGCTTGTTGCTCGCTTCACACCAGAGATTTGCACTGCAGATTAAAGCTTTTAAGAAGAGAAAAGCTTGTGGGGGGCAGGGGAGAATACAGAATGTTTTGCAATTGCATAAAAGGCTACATTATAAGAAAACCAAACCCTAACACCACATATAGAATTAACTCCTACAAACAGCAGGTTTCTATGGCAGATAACGTCACCAGTTCTGTATATGTGAGTATCATACCAAGTGTGGAACAATGGCCCACACTGAGCCTGAACAATTGGGATTTATCTGCAATCTGTTAAGTGCTAAACATTATAGTTATCTGCTTGGGGTGCATTAAGCCCATAACCCTAACTTGATTGGTGCCATCAGAAAGGATATGCATTAAACATTCAGCAGTAAAAAGAACACTGAGTTTACAGTCATTTGACATCTGAGAGCAATTACTGTATTCTTCCAAGTGAAATTGGGGAAAACTGCAAAATTAATCCATATGTCAGGAATAAATCGCAATAACTCAAACTGCCAAGTATCACTGAGACACAGAGCTGACTTGTATTATTCGAACCTATACTTTTTCACACAAAGATATTGGGACAGACTGGATGATACCTTTCACTAGAATGAGAGTTCCTTATAGTAAGGGAGCAAACACCACACCTTCATATACCAATGCTGGGTGTTATGTTAAAGCTGTGTGTGTGCGCGCACACATGTACATGCGTTTGAAATCCAATGTGCAAAAGACTTGAAGACTAGAAGACTGGTGATAGGATCAAGGTCCATGCAGATATATGTTCAAGAAAAAAAAACAGGGTAGGTGCAATGAGAGAGGAGGCCGAATCTCACTCCCCAGCACCTGGTGGATCTGGGTACTATCCAATCTGGCCCAGTGTGTATTTTGCTCACTGTCTATATATCACTGCTCCAACTGCATGCAGAACTTATCTGAGATGAAACTAGTTTGCAAATCTATGGGCCTTTGTCCATGATGTGTTACAACTGAGAGTATATTTAATTTCTGCAAAACCTCTCCAGCAGAACTGGGCTCTCTGGCAGAAAGTAGTAAGCTTGGCTTGTCTTCCTTCCCCCAAAACAAATATCTTAAGGAACCAATAAAACCCATAACTATTTACAAACAATATTCCATAACTATTTACAAACAATATTCTTGTCCAAAAAATTAAAGTGTTTTAAAATCAGGTATATGTCTCTCTGTGACACCGTTCATAACCATAAAGCCAAAATGGCTAATGTCTTTTAACATTTCCACCGCTATACGTATGACAGAGAGAGGTCATCTTGACAGAGACATGCAAACTCCTACTTAGGCAGGGATTACCTTGGTGCTCTCCTCTAGGTCCCTGGTATTCAAAAGTGCATGGTTAATTCTAAAAACTATCCAGTCGAACAGTGCACTGTACAAAGATTTAGCCATGGAATTCCGGACGGTAACAGCCTAGAATGACAAAGGGAATCATTAGAAATAAAGCCAGATATTTGTTAAAATTGGTTTGCTGTTTTTAAATAAGTAAGCTATGTATTTCCAGCCACCTGCATTATTTTCAATGAACTTTTATATGGATATCCTATCCTTCCACCAAAGTGTTTGAGCAAGTATTCATGCTGCTCCCCATGTTATCCTCCCAATAATCCTGTGGAATTTGTTAGCCTGCGTGTTTGAAAGACTGATGATCATTCAGTGACCGCCACAGCTATGTGGAAGTTTGAACCTAGATCTCCTTTCTCTTAGCCCAACATTAATTAGTAGGTCACAAGGGTTCACATAATAAAGTTTTAATATATGCTCCCCAATTTAATTCTGGGGGAGCTACTATGCCTGAACAAGCCCCTAGTCAGCTCCCATCAACTGAAATGGCTCTACCCTGCAACATTCTGATTTCTTTCATCACTAACAGAATTATTATATGGGAG
Source organism: Iguana delicatissima (assembly GCA_948472985.1). Lineage (NCBI taxonomy): Eukaryota > Metazoa > Chordata > Lepidosauria > Squamata > Iguanidae > Iguana > Iguana delicatissima. The sequence continues at coordinate 847,174 of CAOKZL010000565.1, read as the reverse complement.
GGGCAAAGATTACTTTGAAACCTGCTGAGTTTACTCATGTATATTGCAAACTCCTTCAGTATGTTTACTATTCTTTCATGCAATTTCCACAGAAAAGGCAATGTTTCCTCAGCCATGTCTTCCAAGACTTAATGCCTATTTATTTAAGCTAACTGACCAAGGGAAGGGTTCACATTTTGGAAAATGTGATTTGCAAAGGAGTAAACAAGAAAGAAAAAGAAATTCTCTCATATTATATAAGGATATTCTACCAACCTACCACATAAGGTCAAAATGCATGAATGAATGTGTTAACCAAAAGAGGCAATCAGCTTTTGCTCACTCATCCAGTCTATAGCGTGAAATAAAAGTTGAAAGCTGATACCAAGCAGCTACTCAGCAAAGTTTAAGTAAAGATATGCCTCAAATAAAGGCAATGGAAACCACTACTGCTTAGAAGGAGTGAGACTGTAACCCTTTGGACTCTGGCAAACAAGCAAGTTTATAAGCAAGCAGGGCAGTGTTCATAACCTATTTTCAAGAACCTTTGTGGGGAAAAAGGCACAGCATTTTCTAGGACTGGCCTAAGCAATAGAACATTTGTTTCTATCACAATGATGCAGTCCAAGAAATATAAAATGCAAGAGGTCTCCTGACATCCAGCGAGTACAATGCTCCCTCAAAGATTTTGTATGAAGGTAGGTAATATTAGCTGCTGATATAAATGAAAACTAGACACAATTTTTGGAAAGAAATATCTGGCTGCAAAGCCACCTTGTCTCTATGAAAAATGAGACAGAGAACACAACTCAAAGGGTAGTAAGTTTGCTTACTCTCTTAATAGAAGTAATTGCAACTAAAGTTTTGAAAGATAACAAATGAAATTAATCTGTAGACAAGGGTTCAAATGGTGCTTTTGTTAACTGAGAAAGAACCACCAACAAGGACCATGTCAGAGATTTTGCGGGCAACAGAGGATAACGAAGTTGCAAACCCTTCAGAACACAGTTCACTAGAAGATCCGTGAAGAGTGAAACAGTCTGGGACCAATGTCAAGAATCATGCGGTCAGAGAAACCCTGTTAGATGAAAAAGCTAAACTAGAAGCCTAACTAGGTGATATAAGATGTCACAAAAACTCTAATATAGTATGTAGAAACAGATCTCTTTAGAACATTGTGTTCATTTAAAAAAATTAGTCCATTTAGCATTGACCTTGTAGAGGTTTTCTAACTACCATTAACACAGCTAAAAGCTGCTGTGATAAAGACAGAATCTCCATGCCTTCATATGGAGTTTCCCCAAGGTCCAGATGGCAAATTCTGTCCACTTGCAGAGTGAGATGATCCATCTGGGAAGGCAGCCAGTTACAATGACCTTCACACAGGTGGAGAAGGGCTAGAAACAACAGTTGACAAGGCCACCAGGGAGTTAGGAGGATGCTATACATCCTGCTGTGTTGAATATTCCAAATGACTTGTCAACAGAGGTAGTAAAGCAGATGGATCTCCCAACAAAACAGAAAAACACCCTCTAATGACCTCTTCCCTTTCTCACTGCTGTAATAAATGTTGCATTTCATGTTGGCTTGTGATGCAGAGGTCTATGTCTGGGTGATCTCTGACGGGTTATGTCAACAAATACGGAATCTTCTAGGGCCCACCTGTGAATCATGGCAGTTTCTCTACCGAGGGAGTCTGCTGAAAGATTGTCTGCCCTTCAAGGTGAATGGCTACTGAAGAACGTGATGAAGCAGATACCATTCCCACAGATAAAGTGTGATGATGAGTAGCATGTTTGCATGAGTGCTGCCTTGTTTATATAAAACCTGACTGTTCTATTATCTGTGATCACTTGCACAACTTGACTGGTGAGCAGCAGCTCATAGGAGAGAACTGCTTTCATATGGCAAGGAGCTCCAGAGTGTTTATGTGTGCATGACGTTTCATATGTGACCACATGGTCACATGGCACCTGCCCAATGTGCTCCCCACTCTTCTGTAGATACACCCTTTGTTAGGGTTATGGTTGGCTGAACTGATGAAACAGAATAACCATCAAAAAGATGGCAAGGAATATTTAACTTCCAGCAGCTCTTCAGCAGCCAAGAAAGCTTTCATGGCAAAGTGTTGGCCAGAGCGCTCCTCCCTGAATAAAAAGGAGTGGAGAATTACCCATTTGGGTATGGAATTCTCATTATGTGCATTTATTTTTTAATAAATGTGCTGTGAATGGGAAGGACCAAGGGAGGGCCTTTCCGCACTACATTGCTATAGTGCTATTATTCCACTTTCAACATCCTGTGGAATTCTGGGGTTTTTTAGTTTACTGAGGCCAAAGAGTTCTCTGGCTGAGAATTCTAAATGCCCTTCCCTAAAATGCAAACCCCAGGATTCCATATGATACTGAACATGGAATAATAGCACTATAGCAGTGTAGTGCAGAAAAGTCCAGAGTAATATCTTACCCTTGGGCAAAACACAGCAATTTAGATCAAAAGATCTGATGGCTCTATGTCAGCAACCTGCTTTTTAAAATCAAGAACTCTTAATTAACCTTGGAAGTAATGAAAGTGAAGAACCATTCTGATTAAAGCCTTTGCAGCTGCCTCTTTCTGCAATCAAGACCTGAGTAAGTATCTTTCCCCATAAGACTGGAACAGTAAAATTTAAAAAATTTGGACTTTTAAAAAGAGAAGAACCAATAATTAAGAATTTAAGTGTATACATACACTTTGTGCCCTTTATACACTTTGCGTATATATACATATATACACTTTGTGTATATATTCAATTGCATTTCACTTGCAGAAAAGCACTGGACATCTCACTCAGAAATCAGAGCATGAGAAAGTACAGACATTATCAGTTGTTGTTGTGTTCTTGGCTGTCTCTAGCTAGACTCCAGGGAAGTGAATTGCTAACTCTATTAATTGCTGGACTAAGTGAAAAACTCAGCCTTTCCTGAAACAGCTAGAGCAGTGGTTCTCAACCTTCCTAATGCTGCAACCCTTTAATACAGTTCCTCATGCTGTGGTGACCCCCAACCATAAATTTATTTATTTATTATTTACTATGCCTCCCCCCCGGCAAAGGCCGCCTCGCTGGCCAGGAACGGGGAGGGCAGGCAGGGAGGGAAAGAGGAGCCGCGCATCTCCCCCGGGAAAAAACTCCAAGACCCCCCTTGGCTTTGCTTCTGCTTCGCTCTCGTTTCCACTGGGGGGAACAGTGTGGGAAAAGTTTCCAGAGTGTCGACCCTGGCCGGGGGGGAGGAATCCCAGCGCCTTTGTCTTTTGCGCCGGGCACAGCTCGCCCCCAGAAAACGCCACCTTGCGGCCCCCCCACAGTGCCCCCCTCCGTGGCGAGTGGGGCAGGGGCCGTGGCGAGGAGGAGGCCTGCCCCCGTGCTGCCACTGCTCCCCCAAGCTGGCCCGTCAGACGGGAGGTTCTCCCGGTAGCGCAGAAGGGGAGCGATTTCAGTCCCTTCTGAACAGGGGGCAGGAGGATGCGAGCACGTGGCTCGCGCTTGCACACCACCACTCCTGGGCCTTTTCCGCACGTTACCTTATCGCGGAGGTGGGGAGGTGCCATTCGCGCAAGCAGGTTCTTGTGCGAGGTGCTCTCTTCGCTGCTCCTTCATCTCGCAGCTGGTTTCCTGGTCGCGCGACAGCCCCGCCCCTTCCTCCCCCAGTGCAGCCTACAGCTCCCAGGCTGCACTGCGGAAGGAAGGGGAGGGGCGGTCGTGTGACCAGAAAGCCAGCTGCAGGACAAGGAGCAGCGAAGAGAGGCACCCCCCACCTACACGATAAGGTAACGTGCGAAAGGCCCAGGAATGGTGGTGCGCAAGCACAAGCCACACGCAGGAGGACACAAGTGCATGGCCCGCGCTTGCGCACCACCACCGAGGAGGGAATGGAGCCTAAGACCATTGGAAATACGTATTTTCCGATGGTCTTTGACGACCCCTGTGAAAGTGTCATTCGACCCCCAAAGGGGTTGCGACCCACAGGTTGAGAACCGCTGAGCTAGGGGATGGTCTACAATGGACAATGGAAAAAACACATGGAGAACTCAGTGGCACAATAGACATCATGAGACAAGAGTTCAAGGAACTGAAATGAGAAATAAGGATACAGAAGATACAGAGAAAGATATAAAATCAGACATGAAGATGAAAACCAGATGCTGAGACAAGCACAATCAGACTTCATGGAGAGAACTGCCTCAGGGGAGATTTATGATCAGGGGGTTTTGGTTGGTGAAAGGAGGATTATACCCCAAGGATGGGAGAAGGGGGAGATTAATTTAATTGGGACCTGTATGCAAACTGAATGAAATCAAGTTGAACCTGTTTGTATGAATGAAGGAAGAGTGAGAAAGATGTTAAAAACAAGAATCTTGTTCCAAGCCTGTGATTTTCTAAAGTCATGTACACGGGCTGACTTACTCCGTGAAACTGAAGGAGGTGGAAAGATGTCTGAAATAAATGTGCTATCTCAGGATAGTGCTTTTAAAAGGTTATGTGAGATGCAAACAGGGAAAAGGATGCTTTTGTGGGAAATCGGGAGTTAAATTCAAGATGAAATTTTGGCCAAATTAGATTATTATGGTCACAGATTTAGGATGAAAAATGCATTGGTCTATGAATTCCGTAATGGCTTTTAGAATACAGAATGAATATAGATGTATCTAGAAGCCAGTGATGTTATAAAACATATAATAAGTTCACAGTTTTAACTAATGCATATATGGTTACATATTTTGGATAATGATACCAGATTATGTTTACAGAGGGGCTGTCCTACCTACAACCTGTTTGTGCAATTTCCAGCTCATGCAAAGTGTCACATCCCCTGTACCTAAAATGCTGCCACATGCATACAGATGCATTGAATTGTCCATGTGCACATCACCACCACTGCATATAATGGAACATGAGCATTTGCAAATTCCAGTATTCACAAAGGTTCCTGGAATGGAACCCTCGCATATACAGAGGGTGCACTGTATAATGATACGAATATATTTGAATGTAGGGATGCTATTAAATATGTAACAGATTTATACTGTTAACTAATGAAAATAATAACTAATTAAGTCAGTCAGGAGTATTTATAAAAATAGCATTAACATTATCTAGAGGTATCAATGTTATTTACTATGTAATGTTCTTTACTATGCAAATATGTTGTAATGAAATGTAATAGAAAAAATATGTAGATATGGTGTTAGGTAAGTTAACAAAAAAGTTTATACACCTTCTCTTTTAGAAAGTATGGACTGAGGAGCAGGAAGAAGAGGAGGTTAGATATTCTTTTTGAGAAGACTGGAACAAGTGGTAGGCTAAATGTCATCTAAAGGAAGGGAGAAACTGATTTTTTTTTCTGTTTGCTTTTCTTCTTTCTTTTTCTTCTTCTGTGTTTTAACTTCTAATTCACATATTTTTATGTTTGCTTAGATTTTTTTCTGTTTCTTTTACATATTCGTTTATGTACCTGTAATGTTTTTAGTGTTTTTTGGAAAATGTTAATAAAAAAATAGATGGCAAGGAAAATCCACTATCAAGGAATTGAAACGAGAAATAAGGAGGAGAGATACAGAAGATACAGATAAAGATATCAAATCAGATGTGGAATGAAACAAAATGAAAACCAGATGGGAGGAGATATCAGAAAAGCTTTGTATGAATCATCAACCTCTGGTGAGAATTATGAAAGGAATCAAACTTGAAGAGTTCTGAAATTGAGATGAGCTAGGGATATTAGCTATTAAATCTTATGGTAGCAGTAGTTGGTGCCATAAGACCTAACAGCCTATGAATCTCATAAGCCATGCATAATGGTTACTTGATCAGGGAATTTGGCAGGGCCATAAGAACACATTCTCTGTCTTCCAGCAAGAAGAGTCTTCCCACACTAGAGCCCACTACTGTCCCATAAATCCTTTATCCTAGTGTGACTTCTTGAAGTTGACTTGAAGATCAAGATGACTGAGAAGATCTAGAAGCCCTCCTGATTCTTCCTCTTGGAATCAGTCACAACAATTCAATCACCCATATACAGATATACCTGAACAACCCATTTCTGAAGGCAGGCAAATATCAAAGCCCAACACTTTGTGAAAATTCTGGAGCTGTGGTTGACCCAAATGGTAGAACATTAAACTGATTGTTCCCTGTTGCCTACGGCAAAATAGAAAATGTGAGAAGATGGTCCAGTAGAAACAGATGTGGACTGCAGAGGGAGTTTGTGATTCTGTTCCAGGGCTAACGATATGAATTACACTCTGTGTTGCAGCAATATTGATTGAGCTAGTAGCAGTAGCACCTGATCAAGAGAATGTGATACAATAGGTGAAGGCTGTCACTGGGGCGGTGGCAGTGCAGGCAAAATGGGAGGTCTAGGAGCCTAGACACAGCTGTAAGGACTTTGCTCACAGCTATGGGAACACTGTCATGAATAACATCTCCCATATGGAGATCTGTCTCTGTGATAGGCCAACGGTTTCAAGCACTGATAATGCAGAGGATCCCTCCAATAGTACTCTTGCCTGGGTTGAAGATCACAGTAATGGTGTGAAGAAGTTAAATAAGGCGAATACCCGCTTCTGCATTCACAATATCGGCTACAAGGAGAAGGCTGACAAACACATTATTGAGGGGACCAATGAGTGGGATACTTTTCAACTGAACATTCCCTACAGTTGTCCCAATTCTGACACGGCATAACTGAAGCTGCAGAATCATCTCAAGACGATTACTTATCCTGAATTTCCACTTTAGAGTATGAACCAGCAGCCAATAAATACTTCAGGAGAGGATTGTGTAGTAGCTGGCACAGATGGTTGCTGAAGCTATGCTGCTGTGAATCAAAGAGGCCAATGTGAATCTCTGGGCTGTGGTTGTCCACATTAAAGTCACTGATCCCAAAGATACAGTACCTAACACTGTCAAGAACAGGTTAAGTTGCAGATGTCAAAACCAACAATAAGGTCTCAAGTACGCCTGGTGCTGAAGTCAGAAACTTGAAAAGACAGGACATCCATTCTGGCTGAGCCAACACCTTTTACTTTATTCCCCCTGGAATTCTTCGTCACAGCAGCAGCAGTAGTTACTGCTTCCTCTGTGCTCAGTGCCAGATTCCATGTAACAGAACAGTAGAACTCAGTGTTTCCTCCTAAACAGCAAGTCTGAGCTTAAGCTGCCTATTGTAACCCTTGGCATACAGACCAGAACTGAACTTACACTCCTCTCTGAGACAGCATAAATATTCAGAATGACTGTAGGATAGGGCAATTTTGCATCCACAGAAAGAGCACATTTTAAGCACAAGTCTTAGAGGCCAGAAATAAATTATACTGGAAATAATGGAATAAAGTGAAGAAAATACTCAGCTAAGGAGGGGATTGTTTCTGGAGATGCTGCCAGCACAGTGGACAAAAAGGAACTGAGGGCTTTAAATGGTCATAATTTCATAGGATTTCAGAGAGACCACAAAGAAAAACAAATAACAAGAACAATTACTATTACTGTCATTACTATTGTTGTTGTTAGTGCATCCAATTTTCAAGCATTTGGTGTGATACAAATGTTTCTGTGGGATGAATAGCCTAGTTTCCTAATCTTATCTACCAACGTTGGCTATACTTAGCACGAGGATACCACACATGAGTATGCCTTGTTCTCAGACAGGCGATCAGACCCAACTTGAATGTCAGAAGATTATAATTAACAGTGTTACTTATTAATATCAGTGCTGATATAACAAAAAGCAATGGACAAGACTTAGTTTTAGGTGCATCAAAGGTTTCTTTCATGAGTATTGTGCTGATAATAACCCTACAGAATGTTTTAATGTTTAAATGTTTGAAAAGCCAATTTAAGAAAAAAAAAGGGGGGGTTCATTTAACTCTACAGAAGCAGGGATTTTACAATGATAAGTAACTATACCTTTTCAGCCATTACCAATAACTCAGTCTGAAAAAAACATTTTGCATTGAGTGAGCCACTGAATCTTCTCAACATGCAATTTCTTACGCAGTAAAAAATTATTCATTTGCCAGCATCATCTTTCCCTTTTAACATACTACTTATTGATACTATGACTTGTTCGACATATGGTCCATGTGCCGAAAGCACCCTTATCTGTACCTCTCCTGGGTGTATTTTGGGAATGCCCAGTTTATTTAATTATGTGCCATCATAATTGATAAGGCCAAAGGAGAAAAATGCATGGTGGGCAGCAAAGCGGCCTCCTGAACAGCAATAAGCCAGAGTACGTCATATACCTGTGGTTGACAACGTTTGTGGCTCTGGGAGCAATTTTGATTCAAATGGAGGGAGCTGTCAGCAGAACCTTTTCCCTATAAAAGGTTTTTGGTGGGGGGGATGTCTTTAAATCAAGGCACATGCTCCTGCATATCTGGTTTACATACTGATTTGCGCTTCCAGAACTCCAAATCTACAGGCAGGCTGGCAACAAAGAGATCTTGCTGCCATTGCTTATCACAGAACTGGCTCAATTCTCCTTTGCCTCAGCCTGCTGTAACCAGCTTTGCCCCCCCCATGCCCCAACAGCAAGGGACTGTCACATGAAAAATGGATGTATTGTATATGTCAGAAGTAACTTCCTCAACAATTGCCTACACTTCCTAAGGGAAGGCTGACTTATATTTGTAATCCTTGGATTTAGAATAACCTGTTCTCTACCAGGCAACACATCTAAACTCACATAATTATATTAACAGACAATAAAATAGAAAAGGGGGTAGAATATTTGAAACTCTACAGAATAGTTTCTCCATACTGTTGCTTTTTCTGTTAAGAGTCATGTGCCTTTCTATTTTAGGAAAAAAAAACCTTTCTCTGCTGTAGCTTACAGAAATGCCATCTCTCCATGTAGCCTAGGAAATGCTTAAAAAATCCCAAGGAACAAAAATCAGCTTAAATTTTTAAAAGTGTGGCTTAATCAAACTGTTAAATGATGAGAACTTTACATATATCATAAAGTGAGTATTTAAAAAAATGCGGTTGTTATATGGCCTTCCCATTCCCTTCTGTTTCTTCATCTTTCTCTTCCTATTTTTCCTATCCTGATGTCACTCCTTACATATGTCACCAAATAATGACCAAAACAAAATGAATGTTGACTTAATTGCATGCTGATAGATGATACATTGAAAACCACTTTGGTATGTTTCTATTATTTCTACACAGAGTCTTGTTTTATCGAGGTTGCCTCTTCAAAGGCCATCTGCTTCTGCATTCACAAGGGAGACCCTCTGTTTCAGAGGACAGAGGCTGTATTTCATATTCTGCTGATTCAGTTCTCTCCCTCAAGTCTCATTTCAAAGGGCAGCATTGTTACCAAAATATTTTTTTTTCAACAGCAGCAACCTTAGAACAAAGGTCCACTATCTTTGGCAGAAGCCCAGATACTATTTTGCAAATATTCTCACATGATTCACTTTGAAAATATATGTATTATGTATGTGTATACATACATAACACACATCCTTATTTTGTATATGATTTATTTGTTATCCTGGAATTTATAAAAAAAATTTTTACACAGCTGTGCACTTTGACACCACTTTACTACTATGGCTGCTTCCTATGAAATGCTGGGATTTGTAGTTTCATAAAGTATTAAGACTTCTCTGCCAGAGATGTCTATTCCGCCCCTGCCCCCCGGATTCCACAGAATCCAGCCATGGCAGCTACTATGGCATCGAAGTATTATCATTCTGTAGTGTGAAAGAGACCAAAGTGCTACAGGAAGCCAATATTATTTTTAAAATGTAATGTGCTCCCTTCAGAGAGATCATAAAGAAAATATGTAAGTATAGGAAGGAAGAGATAGGAAACACTTTGCAAATTCTAAAGCAATTCTGCTATACATGAAACTGCGATCTTTTAGTATGGCTGTTCCTCACTATACTGGGAAGCCAACATTAGGTCTAGCTTCCCTTGAAGGCTTCTCCAAGGTATCTTAAGATAACTAAGATAGCATTCTCCTAACTAATGAAGATTTGGAGTCAAAGTTTTCATAGTGGGGGGCTACAGTTCTTATATAAACTTCTGAAATAGTCACACATCATCTGCAAAGCATATTTTCCACCACTCTGAACACATAAGAACAAGCAGCAGGCACAAGTAGAGTAGTCAAAACATTACTTTCTCGTCTGCTTCCATTTTCAATGTGACTGAAAATTTTCCAGATTGCTTCCAGTTCGTGAGAGGTTCAGTAACCTGTCTGGCACACCTGTACTGAACAGTTTAGTTACAGATCATGTAGAAAAAACATGTAATTCACTTTATGATGTCAAATTATATGCTGTAATGTGACTAATGTCACTACAGTATAATCTCCTCTATTTCCAATGTTCATGTCAGAAGTTACATGACTAAAATGGCACCATTAACACATGAGCAGAAGGCATCTGCTAGACTGGGTGGAATTTAAAAAAAAAACCCTGCAGGAAATAAAATCCCCTCAAACAGCCCAATAAACATGCTCAACGGGCACAGACTACTGGTAGGCTGTGAGAGACAGACAAAGAAAATAGAGAAAATGGGAAGCATTATGGAATATCATGGAGAAAAACATGTAGCAAGCAGAGTGAAACACTGCAACAATTTCATCATGAAATTTAGTTGTAAAGCTTTAAAAATCTTTAGTTGGGTATTATCTAGCATATTTAAAGGCTCCTGGACAACGGTAAGCATTATTATTTGTCACATACAACACCCCCTCTATAATTTTCAAAGAACATTAGTAGTGCAGACATTTCTCCCTCGTCCACCACCTGCAATTTCCCAAATGTAAGAGGCCTTCTGCACATACCTCTGCTAGTTTGTATGGTAGTACAAGCTTCTCCCCAACAGTCACAGTTTTTCTTGTAACCAATGCTTCAAACAACATTTCTTCTTTCACCTGACAACAAAGAACCCCCGCCCTCTATTAGTCACAACTCAATAAACAAAGAAAAAGTATAGATGTTAGAGAAAAAGTAGACCATATATTTCAAGTATCTGATATTAGACCAAATATAGGCCCATAATAGTTGCATTCAGTTTTCAAATTTATATTCTTTACACTAATACCTGAAGATGGGATGGTACTGTGGTTATGTAAAAGACACTTTTTTAAAGCTATGTCAAAGCCAGTCTGCTTTTCGATGTGATCAAATAGCTTCACTACAATGAACCCACAGAGGGTTCTTGCTTTTATAGTTTCATTATTAATTAAAACTATCCATAGTGTTCATGAAATACCATCATCATCATTCTCATCATCTTTATTTGTATCTCACTTTTGGCCCAACACTGGGCCTTAAAGTGGCTTACATATTAAAACAATGCAATTTAAAAACAATATATATTAAAACAGAATTTAACTATAGAAGAATTAAAACCAGCTAAAAAGAGATTAAAACAAACAATTAAAAAGAAAACAGTACAGCAGCCCCGAGCCCATTCTTTTAAAACTTTCTGTATTAAAATGCCTGCCTGAATAAAAAGGTCTTTGCTTGAATAAAAAGGCAATTTAGTATTTAGTAAGTGTTCCTATATTCAAAAAGACACTAAGCTTCAGGAAGTTAAACACTGTTCTTACGAACACAGACTATTTCTCAAAGTAACTAAAACTCTTGAATTACTGAAAATATGTACAAACAAATTTCTTACAGCATTGGTGTTATTTGTAAGCAATGTTTTTAAACTGCCTTTCATTCTTAAATACCAGGCCAGAAAACAAAATGTGCAGAAACCAAAATATACCACAAATACAATATAATAACAATAATACAAGTGACACAGAACAGAGGTATAGAAAGCAGAGCAGCCAAAGCTCAAACCAACATCATACTTGAAAATGTCTGAGCAAACAAGTTTTAACATGGCACTAAAGTGGTAGGAACATTGGCAGCAGTCAAACCTTTCTGAGAAGGCATTTCAGAGATAGAAAGACATAAAAAAAAAAAGAACAGTAATCATTTACACAACATTTTACATATAAAATGTTTCACTGTCTTGTTCATCCTCTCAACATACTTCAAGGGAGGTCACTTTATTTTAGTAAGTAAGAGACTAAAATAAATGCCAATATCCAACCAATGAGCCTATAGCTACACTTGGGTTATCATCACTTCTACACTTAAGTTCACCTTGGATGACGTCAGTTTGGCGCCCCAAGTAATTGACTGATCCTCATCCCCGCCCCCCATTAAATAGCTTTAGAGCAAAGGGAAGAAAATTACTTCTTCATGCAACATAGGATGCCTCTAACTTAGACCAGTGCTTCTTCAAGTTACATGATGTAGAGGAGCAGCAGCCTTGCCCCCGTTCCAGGGACCAACAACCTGTTTACGTCAATTGACTACAACTGTTTCTTTCTTTCCTGGAAATAGCTGTAGACCAGCAGCCAACAGCTCACAGACTGGCACTGGTCCATGGACCACCAATCTGAGTAGCACTGACTGATGACTTTTTTAAAAGGTGTACATAAAATAATGGAAGGCAGCTATTATTGCAAATAGCCACAGACAACTGTAAACGAAGCCTCTAAGTACAGAAGCAGCACGGTTCTGCTTAAGAAGTTGAGGGTAAACAACAGGGGATCGTAATCAATTTCAAGTCTCATTTGCAATCCAGTAGGCTATTGCTGGGTACATAATGTTTTATTAGATGGACTCTGGGTCTGCTGATGAGAGTTTTGTAAGTAGTAGAATCTCAAGACAAAAGGCACCAGATCTTGTCTGATCTTTGAAACCAAGCAGGGTCAGCTCGAGTTAGTATTTTGATGGAAGACCACCAATTAATATCACGTAGTGTAGGCTATATTTTAGAGGAGGGAACTGGCAAAACCACCTCCGAGTACCCCTTGCCTAAGAAAACCTTACGAAATGCATGGGGTTGCCGTAAGTCGACAGAAGACTTTAAACCACATACATACAGAGCATTGGATCAATTTGTTCCATAAGCCGCACCCTTCTGCCTATACACACACACATACACACATTTATTCCTGTGCAACACTGTTCCATTGTGCTTTGCCTCCTTCCCAGGATTTTAAACATCAGAAAAATAGCCCAGAAACACCAGAGTACAGCCTTCCTTAACTTTCCTCCGAATGTGTTGCACTTTAACTCCATCAGCCCCATTACAGCAGGTAAGAGATTAGTCGTCTAACTCATTTGAAGGCGATCTGCTTGGTGAAGGATGAAATAAAATTATATCCTCCATGAAATTAGGTGGCTTGTCTCAAGTGAATCTACAGAATGTATGTTTTTGTTCATTTATTGGTATAATTGCCAGCTTTACGAAATCAAGCAAGGTGCTATTTAGAAACATAAAAAGTAAAAAGAAATTGTAATCAGACATAATAAAAACACCAAAAGCGATATTATAAGCTACCTTCACAGCTTGAAAAAAAATTTTTTTTAAAGATACCCTACATCCTTCCTGAAGGCAGGCATCAGGGACCAGTCACAGCTACAACAAGAATACACTGTAGAATCTGGGAATAGCACAAGAGGAACTCTCTCACATTGGCCTAACAAGGGCTCCTTACAATGATCTTAAGAAGTAAGCAGGTAGTTCCTCAAGGAGACAGACCCAAGCTTTCAGAGTTAAATCCAACTCCTTGAATTGAGCAGGAAAAAAACCTGGCAACCACAACAGATCTTCTGATTAGACACGTAGCTGCTGCATTTTGCAACAGCAGAGAAGGAACCACAGTAGGTGTGCCTTCTACACAAGTTTTCAGATAATTATAAAATGGTTCCTCTGAAAAACCCTGCCTAGTGATTAATTCCAAGGATGCAAGGAAAAATGAGAGCCAACCAGATGGCAAAATTAAATTAAATTAAAATTATGGTAATACCATAAACCAGTCAAAGAGACAGTTCAAAGCACAGAGATAGCTCTGTGACTATAAAGCCACTGAAGTACATATAACGGAATATGGACTGAAGATCTGCGGCAGAAAATGTTGAGCAGGATTGTATATTTGGAGAGGTTAAACTCCCCTGTGTGTTATGATTCACTGAAAGCATTTCATTCCACTTGGACACAAGTTTGCATTCCTCTAGCGCAGTATCTGAAAAAGACACCATTTATAAACCTTGCCTTCATAACACACTCAGGCTAGTAAAATAAAATGAAAAATATCATCTCAAAGAACAGTTGGCCTCCTTCTTATGATCTCAACTTCATTCCAACTTCAAAACAAAAACTGGCTCAGACTAGAAAATTTTTTGAACCTTTAACCTCAGATTCCCTTACAAAAAGGCCAATGTGAACAAACTGTACTTTAAACGACTGCACATTTCACAGCAAGAATGATTCTAGCCTGCATAACTAGATCCAGGATATATGTGGACATTTCCTTTTGGGGAAAACATTCTTGATAAAGAATAATGCACAGCCCTATCATTTAACAAATGCCTCTTTAATCAAAGCTAGTTTACTCAAGATAAGTTACAGGCTGAACAGGACCATAGTATGGTGGCAAAACGGACGTGTTGCATGCAGGTGGTTTCCAGTTCGGTTACTGACATCCCCAATTTAAAAAAATTCTGGTAGGAAGTGATGGGAGAAGACTTCTGGCAAAGCAGACAGTATTGGACTAGGGAGACAAACAATCTAATCCAGAATGAGGCAAGTCCTTATGTTCCTATCTACACTTGTCAGGAATTCTACACCAATAAAACCTGAGAAGTATGTTAAGTATTGTGGACAAAACAAGGGAGAAAGAGAAACATATGAAACACGTGCTAATGTATAAGTTGTAATTGGACAGAAAGATTTTACTAAATGGCTTATACGACAACTGCAACGTAGCACTATACAGCGTAAGATGAAGTGAGTGGTGGAATTTCCCCCAAACATGCCATCCCTCTTTCAATCTCCATTCCTGACTGAACCAGCAACCCACAAGCACCAAGACAGTTCTCCAACTAGCTGGAAAAGCAAACATTTTCAGCATTTGTATCTTGAGAGCTCTCTCTGCAACATACATTTGTCTGTCAAAGGTGGGAAATACTTAGCCAGTAAATAACATTCTGGTTGCTTATATAAAAATCTGTTCTAGAATAGACTGAACAGCAAAAAAGCCAAAACACACAAACAAAAAATAAAAACAACATACAGTATTTCTAAGGAATAAACTAAAGCAGCTGGTTTCTCTGCTTAATAAGACTTGGTTATTTTTAAATGACAATTTAACAGATGTAGCCTTTGCATTCTCAGAATTCCAAATTAAAGTGCTTTAAACTTCTGCCAGCCCAAATAACAGCTCTTAACACTTATCTGAAGTATTTGTGTATTTTGTTTTCTCACCATTTATGAAAGACTCAGAGGTTTTAGAGTGATATGCCAAAAGAACCTGTGTGTCATCATTTTTCATTCTCCACCTATTTAGGAAAGAACCACAGATGGTATCATCCATGGTTGCTTGAGAAATATAACAAACAAGGGAGAATGGAATTCAACTACCTGGCTCCATTCAACATGAAATATTAGGCCTGAACACAAAACATGAAGTAGAATAAAGTTAAAAAAATGGACTCTACCAATACTGAGTACATTGAGGACTATAATTTTTAAATGCGTTCAAAATCTCCCTTATGGAGAAAATGATTGTGCAGCTGAAACATCAGCCCTATTCAGACATTTAAGGATCACGTAGAGGGGATAAGGCACACGGTGTACACAAGTGCCATTCCTGATCCCAAATTTCTCGTATGTACTGCCTTTATTCCTCGCTTGCAAGAAGGTCTGAAAAGAAATTCCAAGAACATTTAGTTCCACGTGCTTATCATCCTCTCCATGAACAGAAGAAAGCACTATATAAATGTGAAGTATTATCTGACAATGGGGAAGGGGAAGAATTTGAACAGAGAAGGAATAAGAATACTTCTGCCCCTGCACTAGCCTGTTGTTCTGTGCAGGACTGCAGCACCTCAAAGTTGTATTTCATTTTAAAAAGCTGTTTAGGATTCTTTACACCACTAACTCTTTTTCTCTTTAACAGCAAACACAGAGGACTGATTGTTTGGGCACTGATACAATCTATGCAGGATTGTATATAACATGACTCCCTTTCTTGCTAGTTTCCTTATAAGCACCTTTCCAACGCCTGGTAGTAATTTTAACTATGATTCCTGTGCTAAATATCTATTCATTTGCCAGTAGATAGATGTTCCTACATCTCTCTGGGAAGAATATTTCACACAGTCATGAATAAATCTAAAGTGTAATCTGTGATATTGGGTTTCTGTTTGCCCTTCCTTCTGTGAAAAATAAGAAACAATAACATTAGTAGCTGTTCATTTCTGCAAATTTGCTAGAAGATGAGACAAAGTCATACCCCATCACATCACCAATGTTTAGCAGTGATTAGCAAAGCAAGTAAGTCAGCTTCATAATTTACCTGTCCTTATGTCAGGTATTTCATTGGAGTAAAAAATAATTTTAAGGCTCAAAGATTTCTTAACCATGTTTTAAGTTACTGTATCTTAGATTTAATAAAGGAAAGACCCTATTTATTTATTTTGCATTTTATCCCATCCTTTCATTTAAAAAGTGCTTGAAAACGCTAACAAAAATACCAAGAAATGAAATAATAAAACCAATTAAATAACAGTTCCACAAAAACTTTGGCTGAATTTGGCTGGCTTCTTGCTGTAGTGCAAATACTTTCAAATTACATTTCTAGCTTTCTCACATTCATTTTGTCTCCTTAAGGCAGTGGTTCTCAACCCGTGGGTCCCCAGATGTTTGTGGACTTCAGCTCCCAGAAGCCCCAGCCACTATGGTCAATGCTCAGGGCTTCTGGGAGCTGAAGTCCACAAACATCTGGGGACCCACAGGTTGAGAACCACTGCCTTAAGGTTTAATGTTACATCTACTGGCTAAATAATCTCTGTTTTAAAATTCAAAACTCTATTAAAATATTCAGAACAATGAAGTAGTCAATAATGGACTTAATAAACATAAACATAAAAAGTCCAGTTTGAAGAATGTATCTTCACATTCTTCCTAAAAATTAAGAGAAAGAATGCATTAAATTGAGTTTTATATGCGCAACTTCATCAACTAAAACTAATGTAAACTTAAATTTAATTGCTCCCAACCAAGAGTCTGACCAACATCATGCAATCTTGTGAAAGAAAAAAAGCATTCAACATTTCAAGCTTTCATTTTCTGACCTAATTATAATAAGAATCTTAAAAATAACCTGGTTCAAACTAAGTCTGAATGTACTGTAAATGTGTTAGAATTCAAACAGTTGATTAAAAATGAACCATGACCATTTAACATATATGAGTTGGCCACAGCCACAGAACACAATAAACTAGGGAACGGTGGGGAGTCTGGCACATCAGTTATGTGAAATATGCTAGTGCATGGCCTTATTGCTTCAGCTTGCAATGAAAACAGCTAGACCAAACACAGAGATTTGTTTGTTCATGAAAGTCAGGGTTCCTGTGATTCCCTGGCTTGTCAATGTTGGGCAACTGCAATCACTGAGTTAGAGGCTGCTTTTTAAAGAAGATGAAAACTACAGCAGGAAAAATCCTGTTTTTCAGGTTAAATAGTACCAGTGGTAGAAGATAAGCATTACATTAATGATTGTGGGCTTCCTATTGGCAGCAAGTACTCATCAAACACAAAGATCCAAGAGAAGGCATACCTGAAAGCCTAATATTCCTAATCTGATGCATTTAGAGTACCTAAAGTATGAAAAGAAAACTTCACTTTGGTTCACTAGTTCCATAAATATACATATGGTTGCACTGCTATCCATTAGGTAATCAATTGGGCTTGATATTCTTGGAATAGAGAGTTCTGTGCAAAATCTGTCTTTGAATAAATGTAATACTTCAGCATAACACAGTAAGTATAAAATGACATGACCAAACACTTCGGCTAACAGATCCAAGCTGCACCAAGGCAACCTTCAACTGCAAAACAATATGCGTTGTTACAGTAACCACTTACCAGGCACTCTTATTTGGATATCTATTTATTTAAAAATTAAATACCATCTCTTAGCTATGCCAAGGTGTTCCTAAGCTGCTTACAATTAAAAATATGAAGCCAGTACAACTAAAAAAAATTAAACTCAAACACACAACACAGCAAGGGAAGAAATTCAGCATAGACCAAAGATGTGGCTAAATAAAAAGATGTTAACAGTATGTCTGAAGATAAGAGAGCCAGCCAAGCCTGTCTAAGGAGGCTGTTTCACAATCTGGGTTCTATAATCAAAAAGACCAGTTCTATGTCCCCAGAGCAACTGTGCTCCCATGAATGAAGGAGACATACCAGGGGCCTCAGTTTTGAAAGCAATAGGAAGATAGATTCATATAGGAGAATCAATTTCAAAACAAGAGAGATTACTTAAATCAACCCCTCTTTCTTGGTCCATGATTTAAATCAATTCCTACCGCCTCACTTTCTTAAAAAAAATAAAGCGCCCTACTTATTTCAGGAAATAAGTCTGGCATATACAAGCTAACCTAGCAATGAAATGTAAAGAAGAACTGCTTTTTAAAAACTAGCAAGTGAAGACAAGCACCTCCTCAAGGTTTCAGTCAGCATCTACAAAAAATCATGGTATCAGATTTGTTCACTACAGCATTATTTTGCTGCTAACATACTTTTTGCTTAATACAATATTAATCCTGCAAAGTTCCTGTGCATTTCTTTTACATGGCTATCTTGTTCTCCAGTCAGATCCTTGTTCTAGCCTTACACATTATCTACTGTTATTTTCTCTCCATACTGTGATTAGTCCTAGCTCTTGGCTTCCAATTTGACCTCTGGCCATTCTTCTGCTCTTTATCCCTTGCATGTCCTGGACTGACCCAAGCAAAAACTGTTCTCTTTTAACACAAACCAGGATGGGTTTCAGTGACCAAATCCAACTGTTACGCATTTGGGGAGAAAAAACTACACAGTGAAATCCATATGCTTCAGTTTTATAAAATACACAATGCTGATCTAACACATTCTCATTTCAACTGTAATTTGTGAAACAGTCCTTTTAAAAGCCAAAAGAAAGTGAAACTCAGTGAGAAATTTAACATACGTTCTCATGTCAGAAATTATTAAGCTTTACAGACAGCAAATTATTTGAATATCAGCCTTATCAAGGACACAGATCAACATTTAAATTTTAATTTGTAAGCTTAGTGAAAATTAGGGCAACTACTCAGTTAAAAAATACTGTTCATCTTTACTGAGAAGTTACATCCCAATGATGTCAACAAAATCTGCTACCAAGTAAATGTCAATAAGATTGCAGTTAATTTCTCATAAATGAGCATTTTATTTCACCTCTTCTTAAGTCAGTGTGAAATCAAAAATGAAACTGTTCTGAGTCATCTGAGCCAAAACAAATGGTAAATGGGTTTGTTCTTGTCTGATTAAACTAAGCAATTTTAAGCAATCTTGCTTCCAACCATTTCTTAGCTTTTTACTCATTCAGTTTCATACACCTGTACAACCATCAGGAAAAGTTTGTGCATAACAATATCGGAGTCCTCGGAGGCCACACATCGAGCTTCTCTGTTTTAATAGCAAGCCACTGGATCTCCCTTCCCTGAAATCCACCTTGTACTTTCCACATTGAGATTCTAAATTCAGTGTGCCATTGACAGTACCTAGTTTTGGCTTCTCCCCTTCCCAATCAACTGACATTTAATACTGCCATTTCTCACCAAATTGTTACGTAGAGTTTAATTCTATATTTTAAATATAATTTTGTCAAGATTATTCTTAACCTCATTGAATTGTTTTTGGAAGCATGGTGTAGAAATATCTTATCAAAATAAAATAAGATGAAAGTGATTGCTTTTGTTCACAGTATAGTTTCAGTGGGATCTCATGTAGATCAGATCTATTCTGACAACTTCAGTGTGAATTTGGCTTCCAGGCAATAAAGAGGCTTGAAAATAGCAAAGGGTGCCAACTGTATAGGACCTTTCACAAGACCCAGTGCTGCAGCCTCTTTCACTATAGGACGCTTTAAAAAAAACGGATCACATAATGGGAGAAAGAGCCAGTGCTTCCTAACATCAATCCCCCACATCTGCAACATGCAGGATAACAGGGACTTACTGTAAGGCTTACACTAGATAGTGTGCAGGAAGCTCTTGAAGAACTGAAAGTGCTATACAAATCGTAAGCGTTTTTGTTAGTATACAGTCACTATAAAATGGGAAGGTTTTTTTCTAAGACTAACACATTTTACTTGAGCAGTGTTACATACTAACATCAGGGGGCTGTTTTAAAAAATATTTAAGGGTTTGCACCGTCTTTACAGGTCATCATTGCTGCCTGAATTCCACCTCGTGCTTATAATGACACCACCACATATGTAATCAACAAACCAACAGACTACTAAAACAAGTCATTTCACTGTCTCACTATTACCAGGTGTATCTACAGTATGCCCCTTTCATAAAAAGGCAGAAGAAAATAAAATACTAAGCAAGTTATATTCAAGTGGCTCACCTCCAGTAGCTCTGAAACAATAGGTAGGACCTCTGGGTTACAAATATCGATGGAATCATCTCTGTATGTTTTCTTTTTGTAACAGATGTTACCCAAGTGTA
The DNA here is from genome assembly GCA_948472985.1 of Iguana delicatissima. Taxonomy (NCBI): domain Eukaryota; kingdom Metazoa; phylum Chordata; class Lepidosauria; order Squamata; family Iguanidae; genus Iguana; species Iguana delicatissima. The sequence goes on along the minus strand of CAOKZL010000565.1, from coordinate 826,573 downwards.
GGATAGCCGACAAGAGGGAAAAAATCCTACAAACATTTAAAAAATATGTTTCTCACTGTTTTCTTTGGAACTGAAAATGCCAAAATAAAAGATCTAACCAATGTTTTGCTATATACAGAGTTCAGCATTTTGACACACACATCCTAATTGAACAATACTTTGATACAGAAGTGTTTACTGCATCCAAATTATCTATCAGGAAAACAGAAATATAAGTATTAAAGATTTCATAATACTATGTCTAACAACTCAGTGCCTCCACTGTTCCTGGTTCCTGTTGTTTATGATATAAAGCTAGTTATTTATGAAAATGTATATCACAATATGAAAAATCAATAATATGTATTTAAGCACATCTGATCTGCTTTTTTTTTATACATGCAATTTAGCTATTTAGTCATCTATCTAATTATGCTTTTATTATGTCTATTGAGGAGATTATATTCCTATGAATTACTGAAAGCTTATTTGTACTGTGTCTGGCTTTTTAACCAACTCCATTCCTCTGGTTCCAATCAGGCTACAAAATATTGAATGACTACTGCAACTCATTCAATTCAGTTAGAAAACTTTTTTTTAAAGAAATGTCGACTGAAGCAAGACATAACTATCTGCAACCAAATATGTATACTGAAGCATTCACCAGATCAATTCACAACAAAATCATGTTAATGAGGAATATTAACTTACTGTCTACGAGTCTTGGGAAGAAAGCCCACCATCTCCATAGCTAGCTGCAGACGCTCAAAGTCATGCTTCAGGTCTTCCCCTTCAACTGAAAAGCAGTCCTACAGAGGTGAAAGATATGTACAATTTTTAGGAGATGTGGATATGAGCAAGCAGGAGGAAACACTATATAACATGCTATAGATCGGAAATTGACCAGCATAGTTCCTGGTAGAAGATGTTTAATCAGAACAGTCTTCAGTCTGTTGCATGTTCACTCCCTACATCATGCTTCACAATGAGAAGTAAGGATATATGTATGACACCTGTTGCAAAAATTGCCAGCCTAAGAGAATACTTTGGACAGCTAGGTGGTGTTGGGAGTCTTCAGCAAGAAGATTAACATCAGCAAATCTAAAGGATGAAAAAAATGTTTCTTCTATGTGCTTTCTACTGAAAAGAACACAAAACAAAAGAAAAACAAAAACATTTTGAATCTTGAGAACACTTGAGTGCTTCTTTCAAAACGCATCCAGGGATGACTCTTTCTTTCATCAGCCTTCACTTTTTTATTATTTCTGTTTTGGCAATCAAGCATCCAGGTCTATGCTTTTTAATATGCTAGGGGTACCTGAAGAAGCAGGCTGGTCTTCCCTTTTCTTTCTGTTTTGCTTTTCAGTGAGGGCTTCTGGACTGGCCAGAGCAGAATTCCATTTTTTCTCAGATCCAACTTTACTGTATTAATGCGGATACACTATTGCAACTTGATACCAAAAGTCTGTTTGTCCAACCATTCTTCATCAGCTTCTTAATGCTGATGCTACAAAAAAGCTTCCAGATAAACAGAGGACCAGGAGAAACGGAGGCATTGGACTTAGCAAAAAGGAGCTTGTTTGTCAGAGATGTTGTTAACAGACATATGACTGGCTGTTTTGTTGTAAATGAAGAGTGGAGAGGAAGGTATCAGCACTCTCACCGAAGATACCATATCTTCAATTTCACAAGCCCTCTGTTTTAGGACTACAGGTATGGATTAGATTCTCCATGAAAGCAAAGGACCACACTCTACTCAACGAAATTATAAGCTCTACCCTTGTCCTTATTGTCAAGAATTATAAAATTGATTCTATTTTTCTAAATGCCCCTACTTTAAGAGCAGTGTTGCAGACTGATATATAGTATAGCTTTATCTTGAAACGTGAATTAAAACTCCCATAGCATGAGCATTCAGTACTGATTGGACTCCTTCTGTTGTTTACTATGAGTCCAGTATTTATTTAAGCATTTTTTAATTTCTGCTTTGCTTTCTGTTGAAAGTGCAGAGTTCAACATTTTTTGTGTTACAATTATATGCAAGGAGTACAATACCAACAAATGTTTTATTTTTCTATTTGAAACCAATTCTGATCCTTTTTTCCAGCTGGGAGGCTGAAAACATCTGTTTGATACTACCAATGGAAGAGGAAGCTTTTTTTTTTTAAGTTGTCTGGCGGATTATATTGTTCTTGAGCCTGAAGAAATGATTTTGGAGTGCAGAAAAATCACGTTAATTTTTTTCCCTGCAGATTTATCTTTTGTCTATTAAGATAAAACCCAAATATTCTGTTCCAATAATAGAACAAATAGTCACTTTCATTCTTACATCAGAAGCACTGTTGTGCTAGGGCCAACACTAGCTTGTTCATCTTAATATTTACTCAAAAGAAAGAAAGAAAGAAAGTTAGTTTAATGAACAATTTTCCAGCACAGAAGCCAAAGAAGGTATCCTTACTCTCAAAGTAGGAATCAGAGTTATATTTTTAAATTGCCAGTCCTAGTACGCACAGATGGCTAGAGAAACATGTTTGAACTATGCTCCTTCAGTTAAAATGGATGGGGGGGAGGTTGAAATCAACATATCATTTAATTCCTAAACATTTTACTAGGAAAGATACTGGAGCATGACAAGCCATCTCAGGTCCAGGGGTTTGGGGATGTGAAAGATTATTTAGGTCCATTTCAATCTGACTTCAGGCCTGGTCAACGGATAGAGACTGCTTTCATTGCCTTGGTTAATGACCTACACTGGTAACTGGGCAGGCAGAATACGTCTATGTCAGTTCTGTTGGGTCTCTTGGCAGCTTTCAACACTACTGACCACGGCATTTTCTGGTCTCCCTTGCTGAGAGGTGATTTAGAAGATGGTGCTGGGGGATCCTGCTTGAATCTCCCTGCCCACTGACCTGTGGAGTTCCTCAGTGTTTCATCCCATCCTATTTAAGAAATACATGAAAGTGCTGGGAGCACTTGATCTAGAGTTTTCAGGTTTGAAAGCCACTGGTACAATGATGACATCCAAACTTCTTTCCACCTAACTCTACAGAAACTGCTTTGGATCTAAACCGCTGGCTATCATCAGTAATGGAATGGATGGGGGTAAAAAAACCTTGAAGCTTAACCCAGTCAAGACAGTAGCACTTATGGTCAATTAAAAGACAGATGAGGGAAGAAGGATTCATCCTGTACTAGAGAGGGTTACACTTCCTTTCAAGATACAGGTGTAAACTTTGGGGATTCTTCTGGATTCAGTCCTGAGTCTAGATTGTCAAGTACTGGTGATGATCAGAGGGTAGTTCATCAGCTGTATCCATTCCTAGAGATGTCTGATTTGGACAAAACGATACATGTATAGTTACATGCCCAATTACAATCCATTTAGATTATTGTAACGTACCTTAAAGGCACCAGATCCCATCTGATCTTGGAAGCTAAGTAGGGTCAGCTCTGGTGAGTATTTGGGTAAGAGAGTACCAATGAATATCAGGGGCTGTAGGCTGTATGTCAGAAGAATATTGCAAAACCACCTCTGAGTATTCTTTGCCTAAGAAAACCTTGTGAAACTCATGGGGTTGCTATAAGTCAACATGTGACTTGGAAGGTGCACCCACCCACACATCCACACTCCAAACTCTATTTGCCTTTGAAGAATGCTCAAAAACTTCAGCTTTTCCAAAATACTACATCCAACATCATATCCTTGTTAAAACAACTCACTGGCTACTAATCTGTTTTCCAGTACAATTTAAAACATTACTTATGATCTATAAAACTCAATATGATTTGTGTCCAGCCTCTCTGAAGGACCATAATATTTGTATATGAGCCAATCCAAGCTCTGAGATCTTAGAGGGAGGCCCTCTCTTAGTTATACCACCCTGTTTTTAGCAGGAACATGGGAGACAGCTTTCTCTGCCTCCAAGTTCTGGAATTCTCTCCCTAGGGAGGTTAGTCTGGCTTTATCCTTGCCATTCTTCCATTAACAGATGGAAATTTTTCATGTTCCAACACACTTTGGTGAACTGAATGCAAAGGCTTTTAATAATGTACTGTTCTACTTGACATTGTTGTATGCCTTCAATTTGTTTCTGACTTATGGCAACAATAAGGGAAATGTTAGCACAAGGTTTTCTTAGCAAGATTTGTTCAGAGAGGTTTTACCTTCAGCACCCTCTAAGGCTGAGAGAGTGTGACTTGCTCAGGATAACTCGGGGGGTTCCTTGGATAAATGAGGCTTCAAACTCTGGTCTCCAGAGTCATAGTCTGATGCTCAAACCATTACATCACATTGCCTCTATCATTTTTACCAGATACGTTTTAAATTGTTTCAATGCTTTAGATGGCTTGCGTATAACAGTAACTTTTTCTATGATTTAATTATATGTTTATCTGTATCTGCTTTAACCTTTGTAAACTGCCTTAAGTTCTAATTCTGGGGGAAAGATGGGTTATAAATGATTAAAATAAGATACATCATGAGACCATAAGAGCATTATCTTAAAAATTCTTCTAGGTCTTATGTCTGCTTGCTCAGTCTCCCAAAACTGAGTTGGCACAATGTTTATTATGTGGAAAGAATATAGTTCAGAGTTGATGGCCCAGGAGCAGATGAAAAGAAAGATGTAGTCCTTAGGAGGCATAAGCAAACTATACAAATATATAATAAGATAGTAAGATAGAGAATGGTACACTGAAGCATAGAAGCCATGTCCTAACCTATAGTGATCTGTGCAAGAAGAGAACAGATAGGAAAGAGTTAGTTAAGTGGAAAGTTTGTAGATATGTAGAAAAAGAGGCAGTGAAGAGGTTCTGCGTGGAATTGCTTGAACCCATCAGTGAGGATTGGATCAGCAACAAGAGGAGCATTTAGTAGCCCAGGACTAACATAAATGGCATCTCAAATGTAGCCCTCTTAATCCTCATGTATCCTAATTAGATCCAGTTCACAAGAACAAAACCAAACCCATAAAGCTATAGATGCTCAAGATGAATGTGCTGCCTACATCTCTCTGCTTAAATGGGTTACATGAAAGTGAAATTACATCACTCAAGCTAAGAGAAAGATTATCAGATATAGCTTCTATGGTTTCCTGCAATAAATCCAAGTCAATTTCACAGATGTAAATACATCAACTGAAAATTAACGTTCAAGAATTTTGCTGCAGTACTGAATCATTAGGCATTTGCTCTTTTAAAAACAATAGACATCTGAGAATCACAATAAAGTAAGCTTTTCATTTTATGGGTATATCTCATTTTTAAATGTAATCTTTGCAATTAAATAATTCTAGAAACAACTTTGCTTGTATTACATTAAGGAGGGAATACTAAATATTAGAATTGTTAACATGCAATTAGAATAATCATGCTTTCTGAAGTAAGATACAAATGGTATGATATGAAGACTGTAAAACAGACAAAACTCATTTTAAGTCTAACCATAAGACTACACACAAGACGGAGGAAAAGAAGCATAACTTTCCTTTTTTGGCCATTTCAAATAAACATGGTGGTAAACCATCTCCTTTCAGATAGTATTATTACCGAACCTTTAACTAGCACATTGCTTGAATTCAAATGCACTTTCCTCCGCTGAAATCATCCAAAGGAAATATCACTCTCTTTATACCGATGTTTAAAACCATAAATATCAATGAGACTACAATGATTCAACCATTCAGTGAACTTCTTCTAACAGAATATCCTATATTTGCATGTTGCGGTAAGTAAGAATGCATGGGAATTCTGACTTACTGTGGACAAGCAGCAAGCTTCTGCAAGTTGCCTGATTTACCCTGTTTGCAACAGGAGTAGCTATACAAACTAAAGACCCTCTCTATCTTGCTTATTGTGATCTGTGAACCTGGCCTGGAGATCACTCCCTGCATTATTTCCCTTTCAACAAGGCAGAGAGTCAACCTTAAAACTAACCCTGAATTATTTCTTTGGTTGGTCAGGAAGGAAACAAACCAGACAGACATCTCCTACAGGATTCGCACATTACAAAACAAATAAACCATAGGCCTAATTCAAGAGAATTTCAGCTTGAGGAGAAGCCAGTATGATAATGCACATTGGCTACTGAGTCACATGGTTGTCTCCACTTTTTCACAACATCCCAACACTGCTATTTGTCTGAATAGCTTTTCTGAGCAATATTTCATTGCCCATGTTCTCAATATAAGACTGAGAAAAATGTTTTGATAGCAGAAATGTCACGTTATTAATAAATCTATATTTCATCATGTATTATTTTATGCTTGTTAATATGTCCAAATTCATAATAAGGTCACCCAACTATCTAACAGAAGCAATCAGAAAAAAGCTTACTAAATGAAAAAAAATCACAGGAAATGTTATGATAATGCATAATTTCCATTTGCTCTGAATTAAACAGAATTTGGTTTTCTATTTGTCCTATATCTTGAAGCAAAACCAAAGTGTTTGAAATGCCTGTCACCAGCAACCCAGAATGGATGAATGTACTTGTACTGACCGGCTCAGACTCATAGTAACAGTCATCCCAGCTCTGTTTGGGAGGTTTCTTTGTCATCTGAAAGCAAGGCAAATCAGGTAAGTAACATTGCATGGCCCACACAACTGTCTCTTCCCAGTTTTGTTTAAAAGTTTGTCTTCTTGCCTATAAATACTTTAGAAAAACAGTAAGCAACAACCATTTCAGAAAATGGTGCCTAGATTCCTCCTCTATTTCTCTTTTCCTTATGAAATGTAATAGAACAGTGCATACAATTTGCTACTTCATCATGTTTTAAGAAAAGCCTATCTAACTTACAATTAAAGGCATACATTTACCTAAGGAGGCTATCAATGAATGTACTTACATTCAATCATTTGGCCTGAACAACGGTCCAGACTGCAATGCTCAGTATGCCAAAGACTTGCAGGAACCTGACTTGACAGTAGAAAAGCAGTATGCTAAAGCATGCTGCTCAGTCTCTCCCATTTTCTGCATGAATAGTTGGTGTTTTTGCTCCTCAGTTTCCCTTCTCTGATTTATTCCCTCTCAATAAATAAGAAAAAGAAATGAAGACCCACACCAGGGTTCCTTCTCTTGGTTGTTTGGAGGGAATAAACCAAAAAAGAGAGCAAAGCCCACTGAGACAACACAGTAAACTAACTGAATCAAAGGTTTGTTTAGTTGCTCTCACTGCAAGTAGGAATGATAACCACCATATAGCATCATGGTACCTGACTTCTTTTTTGTATGAATTGCCCAACGAGTCCTACTGCAAAAAGCAGATGTGCATATTGCCAGTAAGTACCACTTTCACTGGAGATGAATTTCCAGTATAGTTTACAATTTTTAGCATTTCTGTAGCACTGAGGATTGCTTCATTTCATATATTTCCTTCATTACTCAAGCTATCAATTTTGTTTCAGCTTTACAGGTGACCTGGAACTAGTGAACAGGCAAATAAGTCCAGATCCAATGTGAACATTATCCACACTCCCATGTAAAAACAATTTATAGATTAAGAACTGTCTGTAACATTGCAAATAATCTGCAATATTTAATCGTTCTGAAAAACAGTCAAGTCTGAAAGACTTCCATCTCACTAAAAGTAATTTCTTTGCTTTTAAGCAAAAATTCTCAAATGCTTTTTAAGATGGCTAAATATTAAAACCTTTAACTCAAATTCAAATTTAGATCAATTTGATATATTTTTTACAGTTTACTATATTTCCTCTTTTTCTGTGTATCTAGCCTATTAATGTTAAGAGGAAGAAAAACCAGTTTGAAATGTTCCATGTATTCCAAACATGAAATAGAATTCTTCAATTTCCTGTATATCTCTATATTTTGTTAATTAATAATCCTCTATTATATATTGGAAGATACACCCAACTCATATTAACAAAACTCTTTCTCTTTGAACACACACGAACAATTTTAAAAACAGGAGCCTTTTAGAATTGATCTCTTAAACTGGAAGAACTGATATAAATCAATTTCTCTTTGCCATTATATGGGAAATGTGTTTAGAATCCATCCTAAGAACCAAAATGTAACACTACTGGATAATTCTAACAGAGCATGAGAATAGACAACTTCACCACAGATACTCCCATCTGTCTTCTACTGCATCAAGTACTCTTGCATCAAGAGAACAAATTACATAAATGTTATGGAGTATTAGTATGAAATGTGGTTCCTACAACAGATCTCAATTATGCACACACAGCTGGGATTAATGCTTTAGTCAGCCTTATTTGTTAAAGAAGAGAAATATCATGCTATCAGGCAGAATTACAAAGCCATGCCAAGTTTCTAAATTGATCTAACCATTATTGGAAATATTTTCCAGGTGGGTGATACTGAATGTTATATTAAAATTGAGCAGAAAATTATTTGTGTTCTTTACCAAAAATGCAAACCAAATACATTTCTGTCTTCTACTTCACTTTTGGAGCTTGAGAAAAAGAAACCTGAATGCTTTCAGAATAATGCCTGCTACTTACTCGTATTACTGACAACAGTGAATCTACAGTACCATGAAATCCTTCAGTAGATGACAATAAAATGAGATTTAAAACAGCAATATCCAGGAAAAAATAGCTCAGTGCTCTTGAGACAAATATGTACACACACTACAAAGCTAATTGTATGTTCCCACCTGATTAAGATAATGATATTCATCAGGTTGTTTAAGGTGAAATGCTGACTTCTCTTCCTCACTTGCTCCTGCCAGAAGGTAATAAAATACATGGTAGTTCCTGGTGAAAAAAAAAGGGGGGGAGTATTAACAATCAACCACAGCATTACAATACACATACACTATAGATAATTATGTTCCAGAACCATTAGAAGTATAAAAAGTAATAAAGATGAGGGCAAAGTGCTACAAGTTGTGAACAAGAGCAAGGGACTCCACACATTGTGTGAGCAAGCTACCTTCCTAAATTGAAATAATCATTTAGGGAATTCTAGAGTTTAACTTGCAAGAGCCCCCTATGTGATAAGTCAGCAGGTAAGTTGAAGGCCCATGCACACACACATTCCAAAAGCACAATTCTCATGTTGCATATACAATGAAATATGAACCATCTCTCAGATAGTACTGATAAAACAGATAGTTCTCCAATTTCATCTCTATTAAAAAAGATTGCTTATAACCCAATATAATTACAATCATTCCTCCACTTTCTCTACGGTTAGGGGCACAAGACCCTCATGAAAGTGAAAAAAAGTGAATAACTAAGCCCCCTCAAACCATATTTAACACACAAGAAAGTATGATCACCATATTCAAACCACCGTGGATTCTTTTGACACATCAGAGTTCCTTCACAAGGCGGAAGCAGGTGGCCGGTGGGGCTTATTGCCACCTCCACTGCTGCCCCACACCATTTTTAATAGGGACTTACAAGCCTCATTCACAGTTTTTCAGTCTAAGGAGGCTTGCAATTCCTATCAAAAATGGCATAGGGAAGTAGCAGAAGTGACAGCAAATAATCTGTGAATAATCAAATCTGCAAAAATGAAATCTGCAAATGTGGAGGGCTGACTGTACCATACTTTAACATTCTAAGTATTTTGATTTATGCTCTTTTATTCCCAAAACTATTTTATATGAACCATTCTTTAATTACTCACCTCTCATTATGTTCCTGATAGACTAGCCTGGACTTTTCCAGCAAATATTTCTCAACATAAGCTCTAGAGGAAAGAGAATGTTAGCTTAGCACATTATTGCATCAAAAGGACAATTTTTATTTTTTCCTTTTATTTTTAAATACATCAGGGACCTGATCTTCACAAGGAATAAGGGAACTCTACACATGAGGGGAGGGATATGGAGGGTGACTGAAGTATTTCCTCACATTTATTTTGCTTTAGGCAAAATATCTTAATACTGCATTATTCTAAAGCAGGGTAGGGCAATGTGAAGCCCACAGGATGTTTTTTTGTAGCCCTTGAGGGCCAGTTTTTTGGGCAGGGGGGAACAATGTCAAGGTCCTTTTTGGTAATACTTTAAATCACCAAAGGTTTATCTGGACATTATCTATTTCGTTAGGTTCCTATGGCTTTTTACTGTTATAGAATGTACAGTACTTATCACAAGTGGGACCTACATGAAAGTGTTGTAGCTTAGAGATCACTTGTTCAGGTTACTAGCAAGCCATGCCAAGTTCCAGAATACCTCAATTTTATACTCCTCAGTATCTCTCTGGTTTTCTTTTCCTCTTCTCCAGTCACCCCAGCATTCCATGCCAATTAATCACACTCAATTCAGCCTTCATTAAGTTATCTGAGACATGCTCTCTCCAACTTTTTTCCTTTTAAAGATTTTTTTTTGTACTTTTGCAAGTGCTGGGGTTCTCTGAAGCTTGCTGATATATCCCTCTTCTGCATTTTGTCTATATAGGAATGGACATATAGAAGATGTTTTTGATGCTAGTCACAGCACTGCCAGCTACACAGGTAAGACCAGATCATGCCTTGTAGAACAGCCAAAGAGTAAAAATTGGCATACAGAACCTTGCTTTCAAATGTGGTAACAGACTGAACTAAAAGGAATGGAGATCTCTTTTTGCATTATGTTTGAATAGACTAAGGAAAGAAATTGGAGTTCTGATGATCAACTTGCTCTAATGAGTGTATGGCTCTCACTATTTGTGTAATTAAGGTAGTTAGAATGATGAGAGGTTTGCTTTCTTCTCACTGATTTTCCACAAGAAAACTAAAGAAACTAGACTTCAGCTTGGGTTGCTGAAACACACTGTAAAATTATCTTTCCTTGTCACAAACACATCAATAACCAGACAAAAGCACTTCCAGAAAATGCAGTCTGCAGTCTCATGGCACACCACTCAGTTTTGCTGTCCTGTTTCTGTTCTTCTTAACCCAAAAACCAAATTTAATCTTCTTGCCAAACAGGTGATACACTGAGGTTGCTGTTGTTGTGTGACTTCAAGTCATTTTTAATTTACAGTGACCCAAGGACAAACCTGACACGTGGGTTACTTGGCAAGATTTGTTCAGAGAGTTTAATGTTGTCTTCCTCTGAGGCTGTGAGAGTGTGACTTGCTCAAAGTCACCCAGTGGGTTACAATGGCTGAGCAGGGATTTGAACCCTGGAGTCCAGAGTCACAGTCCAATGCTCAAACCACCAAACACCCTGGCTCTCTTACACTGAGATAATTCTGAACAAAGTGAGCCTTCTGTACTTGGAGCCTCCACATATAAAGTGAAATTATTTGTGTTTTTATCAATGTTAATACAGTAGGAAATGACATAACATTGTAACTGTATCAATAAGCCTTCCGGTTTCTAATCACATAATTTTTCTGGGAGTTATAACTCCCATCTATTAAGAAGATCATGTATAACAAAAACCTTGTTTGCAAAAAGTCCATCCTAATTTGTATATATCATTTAAAATTTCTCAGGAGAAAAACACATGGACATTGTCCAAATTGATCTGGAACCTGACTCCACAGTGATTACTTGAATATTAATACTGACAAGCTCACCAGGCTAATGTGTACTGCTGCTTAATAGATGGTTTCTAAATTTGGATGAAAGATACTAGAAAGATAGTTGTGACCTTGACACAACCATTACTGTTGATGAGGAAATGTAGCACCAGACTTTTAAAGAAACCAAAGCAGAGAAGAATTACAAAAATGGGCAATTCCACTTCTTCTTTTTAGCCTTACTCAAGGCAGTGAATTTTTTATTAAATAATTAAATGAAGCTGGCAAGATTCCCAATGGCTCCAGTGGTGACACATCCACCAGAGCAAACAAAACCATTCAAAAACTGACAATCTGTAGTCCCAAATGACATTTTAGAGAATAAGCAGTAGAATAAGTTGGGCTGTTCCAGAAGCCTTTCAGATTTAACAGCCATGAAATTCTCAGACACATTGATCGCTAGAGCTTCAGAAGGGGTTAAACAACCATGAAACTGCACTCAGTTGTGAGACACAATAAGCAGCACAGTAGTTCTTATTCAAAACCATCCTCAAATTCTCACAATTTGGTACAATTTGGTTTTTTCTTAAAAAAAATTATAGAATCATAGAATCATAGAGTTGGAAGAGACCCCAGGGGCCACTGAGTCCAACCCCTGCTATGCAGGAACACCCATCAAAGCACTCCCAACAGATGGCCATCCAGCCTCTGCTTAAAAACTCCCAAAGGAGGAGACTCAACCACGCTCTGAGGCAGCATATTCCATTGCCAGACAGCTCTGATTGTCAGGAAATTGTTCCTGAGGTTCAAGCGGAATCTCCTTTCCTGCAGCTTGAATTCATTGCACCTTCATTGCAGCAGAGAACAAGCCCACTCCCTCCTGAACAAGACATCCCTTCAAATATTTAAACATAGCTATTATGTCCCCTCTTAACCTTCTCTTCTGCAGACTAAACACACTCAGCTCGTAAGCATGGCTTCCAGACCCTTCACCATTTTGGTCACCCTCCTCTGGACACATTCCAGCTTGTTGATATCTTTTTTGAACTGAGGTGCCCAGAACTGGACACAGTATTCCAAAAAGAGGCCTAACGAATGCAGAATAAAGTGGTACCATTGGTTAGGCCTCATTTGGAATACTGTGTCTAGCTCTGCGGACCTCGATTCAAGAAGGATACTGACAAGCTGGAATGTGTCCAGAGGAGGGCGACCAAAATGGTACAATTCAGCTCACTTCGGGGGGTTTTTAAGGACTGTAAAGTAATTTAGTTTCTGATCTGAAAAAAAAATGTCTTCAACTGTTGTTTTGTTTGCTTTCATAAAATGCTACTTGGAAAACATTTGGCCAAGTCTCAAGGAGTTGTGAATGTTACATACCCTCTGTGTTAGAGCCAGTGCTCAAGAAAGTCAAGAAAACATTCTTAAACAGATAATGAACTTTGCTTCAACAACATATTATATTATATCAACAAAAAGAAATGCAAGTTTCAGAAAGTTATCTTTGGAATCTCTCTTGTGCTTCAACAGAAAAGCTGTTGTGATGTGAAAAATGTGGGAAGTTAAAGCTTCCTTAACAGAAGATACCTATATCATGCCAATTATTTATTCTACATGGCATGCCCACATCTTTCCCAGACAAGTAACTTATAAGCCAGATTAACACAGGATGCTTAACATTCCCATCATTCGTGGACAAATGTGAACAGCTGCAACCGATCCATGTTTAAAGCCCTGTAGTCACTGTTCATTGCCACTTACCCACGCACTGTGCCAGTCTCCTGATAATTCACTTGGATAAACTTGCCAAAGCGACTTGAGTTGTTATTGTGTGCTGTCTTTGCATTCCCAAATGCCTGTCAAAAGAAGAGAAGTTATAACAGAGCAGAGCAATCCTATAAGAGAAAGCAGCAGAAACAACTCAAGGAGAGGAACTGACTTTTCTTATGCTCTGCTTGTTCTTACCGGAAGGGCAGAATATGACGCGTGCCGGCAGACTTTCTTCTTCTCATTTATAGAGTCACAATTTTTAAAAAATTTGTCCTTAGGCATCTGGCTCATTTTTTTTAAAAAAACCTTTCCTCCTAATTTTTCCCCTGAATGGAAATGGAAATACATTCAGAAAAAGATGACGTTCTGGATCTAGTGCCTCCACTGACACACCTTTGGAACATTTACTTTTTGTCCTTGCCCACATTGCACAAGCACAAGCTACAGACTTTCCTAAAGGGTCACAGAGGATTATCAGATTAGATCTCCTTCTCTGAGACTGGACATCTCCCTCTCTCCTCAGAAGCAAGATCTGAAAAATCCTACAGCTCCTGGAGCATCCCCCCCCCGCTTGCCAAGGGTTTTGCCTTAGAGGCTCAAAGAGATGCATTTCATTCAATTGTCTTTAATATACAGGCTTCAGTATACACAAGGGAAAGGAAGATTAAAAGATACAGAAGAATTACTACAGACTATAATTATGTTTAAACTCACACTCCTAAATATAAACACAGCAGATACACTTTTATTCTAGGAAACTAAACTGCACTCCTGTGTAACAAAATCAGTATAGAACAGCAGACTGGAGGAGAATTAATGACTTTTTAGTCTTGAGTTCTATATAAATCACTCTTAGTTCAAAGCTGCCTAGGAGTAAAGTTTCCTATGCTCACACAGCTTATATTTCTATCTGTTATTTTAAGACATTTTGACTTAAGCATTTTAAAAATATTTCAGAATTTGATATTTTGTCTTATTAACATTTTTTACTGACAGTCAATAAAGACTCTTATACCTCATCTAGTTAAGATGGGATGAAATACTTTATCAGGAGGATTTTACAGCAAGCTGACTTTCCCAATGAAGAGATGGTTGGAAGATCCTGAAACAGATTAAATCCACGCCTGCCAAATGGCATGGCTCATGACTGGAATTATATACCAAACCAAAAGCAGCAGTAGCAGCTGCCTTATGCTGTCAAGTACAATTGTGTTTGAAACTATAAATACAACTAAAATACTACAAATTATAAATAATATAAGTTGTTAAAGCCTATTTGTTGGGTGGGATCTAGTACTCTAATCCAATTTAATATTGCTTGAATGTTTCAGTCCATGCTTAATGCCTAACAATTACAGCAATTCAGTGAGAGGTACCAAGGACAGCAGCTGTAAGGTGACAAGCCTAAGAACCATTATGCTACACTGTATAGTGTAAGTGTAGAGTTTGCCAGGGTATGTTTTACTAAAGGAGCATTCTAAGATACAATAACTGACCCCATATCAGACGTAGTGCGTACTTCTACTGTTCTGCTTTGAACACTTGAGTTACCTGGTTCAAACACGTATATTCTCAACTATGTATTTATTTAAAGGTATTAGAAAATTGCTTTAAGGCCTTGCTCTCCCAATGTAGACTGCAAGAACAGTAAGATACAAGGCAATAATACATACAGACAATTTAAGGGGAAAAAAGTTCTTTTTAGCATGAAACGCTTTTATGGTCGTTTAAAGACTAAACAATAGAGGAAATGAGCAACTCCATCAAGAGATCATTCCAAAGTTGAGGAGCTACCACAAAAAAGACACATTATAGCAGTCCAATCCAGAGATGACTAGTTGGGGGATGAAACAAAGGCTAGATAGCACTAAAAATGGCTGCAATGGTCTATGTAGATAACAAAACATTCCTGGGTCATGCTGCTAGCAGAGCTTCTTGTGACAGAAACAAGCCCAGAAGTACTCCGAAGCTGCACACCTGATCCTTCAGGGGGAATGCAACTCCATGCACAACTTCCTCTAAACTGCTATAAAATCAATTCCTAACCCACAGAACCTCTGTCTGTTGCCCAGTTTCCATTTCATCTATTTCTGCTTTGGGCATTCCAAGAGCACATCCAAATATTTATTCAGAAATTTCACCACCTGTTTGGCACTGTAAAGAAGAAGACAGACTAAAAGCTGCAAATGATCTGGTGATGCTGTAGTCCAGTATCTCAAAATGTCTTCTCCTAATGGTTTCCCTTTAAATTTCGAAAAGCAAAGCAGTTAGGATTGGAGCCTGTGTCACCCCACTTGCTGAAAGTTGTGGGGAAGAACAGAAGTCACCTAGAAGCGACTTCCAATATTGATTGTTCAATCCTATGCCTCTCAAGGCCAGGCTAAATAATTTGTACAGAAACATAACATGATCACTTGTATCAAAGGCCCTTCCAACATTAGATACATTGACTTCCAACAAAAACAGAATACTCTAGTCCCATTATCTAGTTCCAGGGTCAAGTCATTCACCAGGACAACCAAAGTTCATTCCCCTCCCTTGGCCAAAGATGGATTGAAATCCATCTAAATAATCAATTTCCTCAAAAACAACCTGGAATTAAAAACCCACCATTCTCTCCAATGTCTTCCACACAAATGGAAAGTTAGAGACTATGTGGCAGTTGTCCAGGCTCAGAATAGGCTTCTTTAACAAAGGCTGTCTTGCTACCTCTTTTAGGGGAAAGGAGACCAAGGCCTCCTATCCCAAGGTGTTCAATACTACCAATATTTAAGCTCCAGTTTTCTTCTATAAGCTTTTAAAAGTCATTGTTGCAAACAAATAAAAACCAACCAATCTATAAAATGATAAAGTTAAAAAGGGTAGATGAAGCACATGGGCATTATATTACAAAGTGCAATGTCCTAAACCAGACTCTTGAACAAGATCTGTTGATTTAACATAAGGAGGAACATTTGTAATGACTGATGCTGCAAAGAATCCAAAGATGAGACTTTATTATGAGTGTAGTGACAGGGAATCAATAATAATGATGATGATGATGATGATGATGATGCAATAACAATAATAATGCTATCATTATTATTATTTCTAACCTGCCTCTTCCTATGGATTGAGGCAGGAGAACAATAGATTAAAATACAGCAACAGACAGACACTTACAGTTAAAAACATAAAAACCAATTTAAAATGCATAATAAATTTAAAAGACATATCAGTTTAAAAATGCACATATTAAAAACAATTTGAAATTTAAAAACTCATAATTTAAAAATAATCTGTTTTGATTAAAAAAAACATTCAACCTTGATATGCTTTGTCTTACATAGCACCATTTCAAGATACTCTTTTTTAAAATTTTGAACAGCTATAAGCTGAGCTGTGAATTACAGTGCAAGGACAAATATAAATGTTCTTATATTAAAAATTACTTCCATAAATATTAAAACTTGCATTTGTGGAGGGTGTCAACTGAGAAGCTACAATGCAGGCCATAATATCTATGACCAAAATATCAAGATGATGTTAACTTGGCAACAATAAATCACTCGTTGAAGAGAATTTTTTCTCTGACCTCTCCCTTTAGCCCACAACCAATCTCTATACAGATAACAGTTATAAATAACACAGTCCTACTAATGAAAAATGACAAGTGACTACATGCCTGACTTCAAAAATATTTTCTGTGACAACTATGAAAGGCTTGGAATGATAACATAAAAGAGATCCCAGAACACAAACACAGCTGTACACAACTTTCCTAATAATGAAACCGTTTTAAGTCTTGGTACATCAGAATTAAATTTTCATCAGCTGAAACTCTCAAATATAATGACATAATATCAGCATAACTGATGACTTAGAAAAGGCACAAGGAACACAAATACACTGGAACTCTGCTTGTGATTAATTGCAAAAATGTACTCTGGAAACAGTAAATAGCATCAGTTTTTGAATTAGAGGAGATTTGGTCCTCTTATCTTTTGTGGCAGCGCCAGTAGCTACCTTCCAAAACACTACAAGGGCCTATTATTTGACTAAAATTACTCAGGCAGTGCTGTTTTGCTGAGTATCGAATGGCAGTTTTCTAGACTTGCACAGACTTTGGATGCATCAGCTTCTTGCTAAACTCCAGTCTGAAGCAGCAAATGATGATTAGTTTGGGCTGGAATCATGGACTCCTGTTTTGCCTGGGAAGCTTTGAAACTAACAAGACTTGGCATCACGTCTTGCCTTCCCCTTACATCAGGTACTCTTTGGATTTAACCTAGTGCCAACATATTGGAGTAAAACCAACTTTTAGACTCAGAAAGACTAGACAAACTGATAGGAATCTGGTCAATCAACACTTATGTAAGTTCCACTGATTTAATGAATCTACTGTAGTTGGGATTAACAACTGGATATGGGTCACTCTTTCCCACACCAGTTTTAGTTCAACTACATTGACTGCCAATTTTAAGACCAATACAAAACATTAAACACATAAACAACCTGGTCTACCATATTTGTATGACAATATGGTAGACCCAGGCTTCCATATACTTCCAGCTGTGTTTTTCCTAGCTTCTCATGATTTAGAGCAAAATGCTAAATAAAATCTTTAAAGTGACTGTTATCATGGTCAGAAGTGAAGAATTCATTAGCAAAGATCATTTCCATAACAGTATTCTTCCAGTACGTAAAGACAAGGCATTCTTATTCTAAAAGATCTTTGCTATGTTTTATGAAGAAGTCAGCCAGGGACTGTAGATAATACGACCCTCTTCTTTTGTCACTCTCGGTGCTTACTACTTGTTATTACTTTCATTCCTACTTCCTTTATTATATGCTCCATTTTTAACTTTCTTTTTCCCCCCATTTTATATCCCAGAATATACTACAATGTGTAGTGTTTTGGGTTGTAGTGCTGGATTATGAGTTGTATTGTCAATTTGAATAACATACTTTGCTGCAGGTTCTGTTGGACAGAGATGTAATTATAAATATAAAGCACATTTCTTATATATAAGAAAAAGCATATGAAACAGTCTATGAAGTATCACCGTTAGGGACCAAATACTGCTGTTGTGCCTATTGGCCCACAATGAATAGAGTCTTTTGTGAAATTCTGAAAATCTTTAATTAGTGGGATGAATAATTTGCTCTGTCACTAAATGTGTGCAGCCCAGAGAATTCCTTATGTTAATTTCACTGATTCATACAAAGAAAGAGTGAGTCTCCTCAAAATGGGTTTATTGTCTTTGGCAGATCACAAATGGCAGTTGTCACAGTGACTGCTTATTGAATGCACATTGTTTTACCTAAGAATGAATGAGTGTTTTCTTCTTCTTTAGACACTTGGTTTAATCAATCTAAATATAAAAGAAGGTTGGAGAAAGTCCATTGCTTCTCCATAAATAGCTAGAAGTGACTGAAACAGATGCTGGTTACCAGACATTACATTTTTGTCTTTAGTTTGATGGCTGAAAAGGATTCCCCAAATCCCTAGACAAATGGAAAAAGCCTGAACACTGTCAAGAAATCTGGCGCAGAAGAACAACAGCTGGAGACTGGATGACAGAAAGGGGAAGTCCCACTGAGAATAATTTCATTTTAAAATATGGGAGAGGATGAGGGCTGTGAAACAAGCCTATATGAAGAAAGCCAGCAGCTGGCTGGGCCAATAGGACCCAAGCTAAAGGAGAACAGAAATATATTTGAATGGGGAAAATAGCATGGGTGATAGGTGGCAAAGTAACTGGCAAATGAAAGATGATGGTGTGATGAACTAAGAAGGAAAACAGCTGACACAAACAGGAAACTATCAGAGGAAGAAGAGGGTGGTAATGTAAATGGAGAAAGGAGAAGTTCACTTTCAATTATGACTGACTGGGCATATGATGAAGGAAATAACTAAGTGCAGATGTCTCAGGAATTCTTCCCCAAAATCTTGGAAGAGGAGAGCTTTTGCACCTCCATACCATCAAAACTTTTCCAAGATTGAAATCAGCCTTTAGTAATTTCTCACTGTATCATAATGTGCCAAACACTGCTGTGTAATGTAATGTCTTCTATATTCCCTGGTGAGTTGGAGCTGAAGAGTGCCTGTCTGTTTAAACTCTATTAGAAATTGGATGTGGAAATCAAGAACATTGTACTTGGCTGGATGTAAAATGTATAAGAATAACGCCAAGGCCATGTTTTCTTGCTGTATTACAATTTGGCATAAGGGAATCCTGAAATTCTTTTGGTATCCCAGGTATATCCTCAAGGGATATCATAAACTCCTATGACCAATGGTGAGTGGGGGGAGAATGCTTCAGCCAAATTACTGTATAATTTGACTTTAAGCATGCTGTAGCCAAATGTAAAGATGAAGGTTTTTCATACAATATAGAGGAGGAAAGAAGAAGGTATTCCACATAAATATCTGGGAATCATCCAGGATCAAATGTATAATTTACAGTCTTGGCTGAGCTTGAACCTGGCAAGACTGGTAGAACAAGCAAATTTGGCTGAATTCAAACTGAGACATGAGGAAGCAGAATATGATGAAATCTTTATCCCCATCAAGTTAAGTGAGGCTTTCCGCTTGACAACAGAGTTAAGATTTATAATTGACTGTACACACCATATACACAGAGATACTGCGCAATAATCCACATGTCAACATTGCACAACTTTTGTAATTCGCAATACTTCCTTGAGTATGCTATGCCTCAGGACATTCATTGCTATTTGGAAGCAGTGAGCATCAAGACAATATGCAACAGAACAAGAGAAGTAGAATTTCTTCCTACAATGAGATTTTAGAATCACTTGCCATTATCACTCCTCCCACAAATGTAACGATAACCGATGTAGCCTTAAAAAGCTTGATCACTAAATAAGAATTAGCTGACTGTGCCACAATCTCAGCAGGTCTTCCTCCAAACTCTTTGCTCCTGAATTTAACCACAGCTAACCCTTGGAGATTACTACTAAGAAAGGTTCTGAAATCAAACCTTCCCTAGTTTGTATTAAACTCTGATTTGCTTTCTTACAATTACTCAAAACCAGATGTAACCACGGTTAAGGCAGACTACAGATGGGCATTTACATGACAGGAGAAAGAACATGTAACCCTGTGGCCACTAAGTCCTATCTCCTGGACACAGTAAAATAGCCCTAGTCTGCTCTTTGTAAATTTACTGGAGCAGCTACAGACAGTTCATAATGTTGAGAATGATCCAAGGTAGCATCAAATGCTACTTTTACACCTAGCACAATGCAATCTAACCTAATTAGGTCTGCACAACACCTCTTCCACTCCATCATGCTTTTATCAGGGGCTAAGCAAGTTCAGCTGCTGCACCCATTCCCTTCCAGCACACTAGATGGTGGCCCAAGGACATCACCCAGGAAGACCAAAGTTGAGGGGAAAAGCACTGCCTGAATAATCCTCACACCCAATGTTATGGTATTGTACCGTTATTTTATTAAGCTACTTAGAGATCCACTCTGGGTTATCAAACTGTGTAAACACTGAAAATTTTAAAAATCATTGTGTAAGGATCTATGAATTGGTTTATTATTTAACACAAGCATTAGAATAGAGCTAAACCCCTCCCTTAGAACAACTCACCATAATATGTGATACAAACCAGTAATAATTTCTTAGCTTCACGCTTCTCAAAACAGATGGTGGAGTATGTTTGATAGTTATTGCTCAAATGTCAAGAATCTGTAACCTCTAGGGTGAATCTCCCAGGTCAGTATTACAGCATTTGCAATATTCATATAATGCAACTGTTTAAACATCACACATAAAAAAAAAGCCTTTCCACGCATACAGAACATATAGTGCCTTTGACCCAGGTAAAGGAAGCAGTTAAAGAGGCAGTTCTGAGCTGATTCAGAACATGCATCTGACAAGCGTCTTTGTCTCTCTCTTCCCTCTCCTCCTCTTCCTGCTGATAGTTTCTCCTAAAAGAAAACTTTAATAATGCAAACCATAACCTTCTTTACATCAATCCTGGGGTCTATAAACAGAGGTACAGCAAGTTTCACCGCTGACCTCTAAGAAGTATTACTTTTTAATGATCAAACATATTTGAGACAACAGCAAGATGTGCAGATAAACTACTTCAATCAACCATGCTGTCCACAGACCCCCACTTTGCAGTGGTTCAAACTCCATTTCTGCCCCAAAGCCATCAAACACATAAAAAAGGCAAGCAGCAATGTGGTTTTCCCTCCAAAACACTTTCAGTTTTGTAGGCAGTAATTTTGCTCAATATGGCAACTGGATGTAGCATGAAATACAGCCTCTAGAGAGGCAAAGGAGAAAAACTGGAACAGACCTCTGCCCCTGTGTGCAGCTGCTCACCACTGGGCTGTAGTACCTATTTTAATAATGTTTAAAACAAATTCTAATTTTTAAGAGATACATGTATATATTCACAATAATCTAGGTCTATTTCTAGGGCAAGAGTGGACAATTTGTGATCCTCCAGATGTTGATTGGATTGCACCTTCAATACACACTACCCAACACAGTTAAGTAGTGAGGGATGCAGAACTGCAGCCTGTGTAAGTTCTGGAAGGTCACATTTTGCCTATCCCTTTCTGGTAGAATGTCTTTTATGATTCTTCATGACAAACACAAATGGAAAATATTATGATATTATGATACTATAACATAGTGTGTATGAGTTTCTATAGAGGATCTGCAAGAAGGATAATATAGGAAAGCCAGCTCCTGCTCATAGTTCTTTGGTGTAAAAAAAGTCCATATGGATTTAATATTCCAAGGTAATTTTTTCCACATGCGCTTCTTTACCAGAATCATTACAAAAATGGAAGAACTTTCCTTGCACAGCACTATGAGCAACTGGCAGATGGTCAGAAGGATAATCACAAAACAACTACTTTATCACTATTTTTTAAAAGCTGCATCATAAACTACAGCATGACTTTCACCTTACCTCAAGCACTGGTCCAGCTCCAAGAATGATTTGTTCTACTCCACTAGCAAATCCTTTTTGGCTAAGAGCAGTGAGGTGATGAATTAAGAAGTTTGTACTCTGTGTTTTCCCAGACCCACTTTCTCCAGAAATGACAATACACTGGTTCTTCCGACGAAGAAGCATAGCATGGTATGCTACATCGGCCACTGCGTAAATGTGGGGCTCCAGCTTCCCTAGTTGATGATTATCATACATTTTGACATACTTGGGATTGTAAATAGGGAGAAATTTAAATGGATTAATGACTATTAGTATGCTCCCAACATATGTGTAAATCTTTTCTTGCTTAAAGCGGTTTCTAAGGTTTTCCAAGAGTGTTCTCTCATTCAGATCTGGCAAAGCACACAAGTCATCATAGTCTTTGTACTGTGGCTGAGGAAGGAAGCCACGTTCCATCATCCTGCGTCGCTCTTCTGTCACTCGCAACCAGGACTGAAGGCTGGCATAATGTATTGAGCCATCGAGATTCTTTTCTCTTAGAAGAAAGCGGTAGTCCTCTCCACTCAAACGGTTTTCTAGTGCCATACGAGGCCACAACATCATGCGCTGGACAGGACAGTCTGTGGGGTTGAGGATCCATTCCTCCCCACCAAATTCCTTCACCTCTGCCAGGACGTAGCATTTTGTTTTGTCCAGCTGAAGTTTGTTGATCAGAGAGTCTATCACCTCAGCAGCAGTGGAAGTTTTTCGTGCAATAACAGGACAATAGATGGTCCCTTCAGCAATGATCCCAGGGTATATGTGTAGTGTGTGTTCACTGTCTTCAAAGCGTCTTCTTCCCCCAACATCATTTCCACTCATATTGGACTTCTTTCCATCAGTAACAGCAACCCATCTTTAGAATGGCAGAATAAGTGATCATGGTATCATCACTACAATAAATACAAAAATATTTTAGACATGCAATACTTAAAGAAGAGATTTTCCCCAAAAGTATGCAATAAACTGCTGGATTAGTGTTCAAATACAGATATAACCTTAATAGTCACTTCTTGCTTGGGGGTAGGGTTCCAAGAGCGAAAAGTTCCAGCCTAGAGTTCCAAGACCACCTCTCAAATGCTTTTTATTCACAAAGATTTTTTATACATTCAAAGTAAGGGCAAGAATAAACCTATCTTAACATAGATATTGATTTTCACAATACTTGATGGTAAAGAAAGAAGCCACCACTCCACCTCTCTCCAGAATTCACCACACACGCATCATTTACTATTACAAAGGCAATGATCAAGAACAGCTAGAAAAAGTAACAGAAAAAGAAGATTGCTAGGTCAAGAAAATTAAGCATGTCATTCATCTCCCAACTCCAACAGATAAGGAAATTTAAGATTATTTTCTATTATTCTCCCGATTAAAACGGGATGAATTATTTTATACCCTTTACCTCCTCTATTGTTTGGGAATATATTAAATTTGTAGAGTAAACACATTTTTGTGAATTAAAGAACTCAAATGCAGTGAGAGAATTGTCTCAGAGTATCAAGTTTATTTTATTCTCTAAAGCAAAGCAAATATGTGGCAAGTCAGTTTCTAGACGGAGGGTTATCTCACAGCCCATGTACATAGCCTTGTTCTACTTAAGAGGAAGATACAAAGGGAAGCAGTACAAATGAACACTGACAGTTACTGAGATTACCTTCATTTTTAAGACTTATGATCTTCATTTATGTCGCTCTCCAATTGTGCAATCTGGAAAAAACCAGTTCAAAGCAAGCTTTTAAATAATAGAGATTTTGCCAATTGCAATACCGCTCTTTCAATTTCAAGAGATTATGAAGAGGCAATATGAGTAAGTGCGGCTGTATCACATAATTGATTACAATTATGGCAAACAGACTCATTCATGCTTTAAGAGATTCAATATAAGCCACCCATATTACTCAATACTGCACATCCTCTGGTAATTGCTAATTGATAAGGAAGAGCAAGAGGAAGTTCTTCCTTAATTACTACAGATGTAAACTGCCAGACTGGCATGCATTTATTTGCTACCATAGCACAAAAGTGCCCAAGAAAATTAGTAATCTAAAATATTTTTCAAACTTCAATTAATATTCAAGAAAATCAAGTTTAGAATTAGAGTTAAGACTATCTCATATTTGCTCAGGCTCCATAGAGCCAGGAAACTAGAAGCCCAAATTGATGCATTAACAGATGTGGCAATGAAATTTTGTAATAGCAAAATGTCACAAACTGTACTTGCTTACAACTTATCCTCTTTGTACTCAGATTTGCCTCAAATGGAGATGGGGAGAAAGAAGTGCCTGAAATCATCACACATGCCCCCCAATCATCCTACTCTTGTATTGCTTTATGAAGCACCTGAGACTTATTAGAACAGTTGCTAGATCAATTGCTGCAACAGTTAGATGAATCCTCCTGACAAAGGAATCTCATGTCTCTCTGTTGCCTACCGTATTAACTACGGGGATGGGTTAAAAAGTGTGAAAGAGACCTCTTCTCACACACTTCACTATCTTCATGCTCTCTCAACACAGAGAAGTTTTATGTAGCACTACAGGAAGACTAAGTGACATGAGAGTTCAGATTTCTTATTCTGGATTTCGAGCTGCACTACAGTCAAATATCTACTAGCAGGCAAGTTGCAAGACACCTTGCTTTGGAACTTGAGATGCATAATGGTGATACAACTAGTTGAGTTATATGGTGCTGCAGTTGGAAACAGAGTAATAAACAGAACACTTTTCCAACATGCACTACTTTACTTCAAACTGCCTCGTCCTAACACCATTACATAAGAGAAAAGATGCCAGGCCTAAGATCCTTGATCTCATTTTCCTAACTAGATAGTCTGTTTAATGTTCTCTGGAAACATGTTTTAGAGAAAGATATATTGGCTTACAAATTCACAGAAAATAAATTCAGAAATGAGTCATGCTCCAAATCAGTACATTCCCCATGTCTGCACTAAAAAGATCCTCTGTTTCCTGCTATATTTTAAAAATCTATGAAACAGATTTGTAAAATGTGAGCATATTTTATAATTGTAAGTCACAGTGGTACTAGGAGACATAGCTACAAGCACCACACACATCACAACTCTAAGCTTCAATTAGATCATGGATAACACTTCAGCAGGTGTCATTTCTATCAGCACTCATACATTGAGAGTTATAATGAGGGAACCTTACTTATGTGTCCTACATAAATGGATACTCTATTGTATGCTTTCAATGTGAATTCAGATAAAAGTCTCAATGAGACAGATCAACAAGTGGCAACCTCTTAGCCAAATTCACCAAATTCACTGGCGAAGCATACTCTTCCCTAGGTGAACTTGTCAGATATCAGGCACATAATTCCCTTGCTGAAACAATAGCAATAGCATTTATTTCTGTATCGCTTATCAACTGAGTGTTATCTAAGCGGTTTACAATGTATTTTTAGCTAATTGCCCCCAACAAGCTGGGTACTCATTTTACCGACCTGCGAAAGGATGGAAGGCTGAGTCAACCTTGGAGTCTGGCAGGATTGAACTCACAACCTTGTGGTTGCAGTACTGGCATTTAACCACTGCGCCACCAGGGCTCCAACAGACATCATAAAGTATGTGGAAAGGTACTAACTGTTCTACTACTGGCGGAAAAAAAATGGGAAAGAGGGAAGTAGCCAACTGACCAGCTTCACAAAACAAAGGCTTTTGTCAACCAGTTCTCTGCTACCTTCTCAAAGATGCACATCAAATCTTGTTAACAAGTAAGGTCTGGCACTGTGATAAAAACCGGTATTAATAGCACTGAGAAAACTCCTAAATACATTGTCAGGCAAACATCCAGTTCAATTTTAAATTATCCAAGCTATTTCAAATTATTGTTAACCCAATAAAAGACAATATCTACTGACCTACCTACCCACCTATCTATCTAATTAATTTATGTCCCACCTTTCTCCCAATAATGGGACCAAAGGTAGCTTACAATGTATTGCAAAACAATACAGATTAAAAGCTATACAAAAATGTCAATAAAGTATAAATATAAAAGTTATCTAAAAATTATTAACACATATAATTTTTTCCTAAGTATACGTTTGTATCTATAAAGCATGATTTCCCTTACAGCGTTAGACCAAAAGCTGGTTGAATCCAACCTAGAGTTTTTTGGGGGGTATAAGGTTTCTTGAATTCTGGAACTATACAGTGAAAACACTCAGCAAAATTCATAGCAGGCTTGAGAACTGTTTTACTTCCCAACCTCTTATTTACCTCAGAACATAGAAATCTCCTCCTTGTGTAAGTTAGGATCTTTCTGCACTACACTGTTTTAGTGCTATTATTCTACTTTCAACATCCTGTGGAATTCCAGAGTTTGTAGTTTACTGAGGCCAAAGAGTTCTCTGGCTGAGAATTCTAAATGTCCCTCCCTAAATTCAAACCCCAAGATTTCATATGATGTTGAAAGTGGAATAATAGCACTGTAACAGACAACTGCAGCAAGGCCCTAACTCATATATAGAGGAGATTTCTATCTTCTGAGGTAAACAAGAGGATATGAATAAATTCAGAGGAACTAGGAACTTACTTTTTTAAAATTATTGTTCATTAGAAGTGCTTAAAGATCTCTTGTTAAGTACATTGTTCATTACTTTTCTCTTATCTTTTTTTAAAAAATCAGGACCTTATAAATTTCTCTAAGATGTATACAAAAGCAATATGAAAGTAATCAGAAAACATTGGTTATTACATAGAAATACTATTCCCACATTCCTTCATGATAGAAAATTCTGGCATTCTCTCCACCGCCCCCTAGCACCTTGTTCTAAGGCTTACCTAGCACAGAGTTTCATTTTCCTTAGCGCACCAAACTCTTTTGCTTTCCCACCTAAAATCTCAGTCTTGCTCTTTGAGTTATTTAAATGAATGGCTATGGTATCCAGACCATGTGACCCAGGATAGACCCTGGGGTCACTGACCTTACATAAAAGACTATGCTTCCCTGTCTTCCCTATTTTTTTTCTTCAACTTCCCCCTCTCTCTGACCACGCTTCACCTCTCCACCAAAAAGATGGTGAGTTAACAATGAGGCTGCTATCTTACCTAATCTTTTGTTAGCTAGTTAGGATTTAGTCTCTCAAATGCAGATGTAATTGTAAGATGTATTAGTAAACTTTTCTAAGTTTGGAACCAGAAGCTGCCTGCCTTGTTTTACTTTCTAAATCTGTCTCAGTTCAATGAAGTCACACAGAGATTGGGACATGCTTTTTCTGTGACTCTGCTAAAAGAAAACTGATTCCTAACAGTTTTCACTTTCATAGAATTTCTCCAAAGGACTAACACTCTGGGAAACTCTTAACTCCCAACACTTTTGAAATATAAGTTTGTTCACCCTCATTACTCAAAAAGCAACTATGCATGTGACAAACTTCGAAAATCCTATGTAGCCGCAACAGCACTGTTCGAGTATCTTCAGTGAAGATCCACTAACTAAACTCAGACATGAAAATATTTAACACAGACATGACTCTTCATAATGCTGTTCTGGTGACTCAAGAAGATCAGCTCTATTCTGATGGTCTACACTTCAAATTCGGACAGAATTATTTCCTCTGTGGACTACTTACCTGTATGTGTGTATGGGGCTCATTCTCACGAACAGTGTTTATATTCCAATAAAGTACTCTTTCCTAAAACTCCACACATATACCCCACCCCACAAAGCAGCATGTCTGAGAATAAATTTCATAAGAATGTCTTGTGCCCTGTAGGTATCAAATATATACATGAAGGAAAATGGGGCTGATGCTATTATTTTTAACACATTACAACAAACAGAAACAGTTCTTGAAAGCCATTTGCCAAGAAGCATTATTACAGAGACCTATACTTGCCAGCTGATTGCCAAGAAAGCTTACATTTAACCTTCATGATGCATATGAAGCAACGCTATGTGCACTAGAGGGACAGTTGCCTGGCGTCCCAAATGAGTAATGATTGAGCAAGTAAAGAAGCATTAAAAATGAAGAACATTCAAGCTGTCACAAGCTGAGGGAACTGTTTGCTGCAACTTTCTGTTGATAAAACAGTTCAGTTACCAGTTCCTGGTACAGAATGTGAAGTAAATATTCTAAGGCCTTGATAATCACTATGAAAAGGATGCAGTTTATACTAGCTCTGTAATGTTTCTGAGAACGAAAAAATACTCTGGTTTTCAGAAGATGGTACAAGATGGTTTCAAGGTGGTTTGTATTGCTTCCTTTTGGATTTCAGAAGTTTGAATTGATAAATCCAACATTTGTCTGTATGGACTACCTGTTAGAGACACAGAGGTTTGACCAAGCACCTATCTCCCGGGGGCTCATGATTCACCTCTGTTCTACAATAACAGACTCACAGTAGGAGACTCTAGTGTATTGACCTCAAAAGTTTTTCTTTTTTTTTAAACCTTGCTGACTTTGAGAGATGCATGCAGTCTCCTTCCCAAGCCAGTGATTATTTGGCCTATTCCCTGAATGCTGCCTCCTTCTGGACCAAACCCAGTTCCTGCTTTCCACTGTTGCCGCTACTTATTTTCCTGCAAACAGCTGAAATATTATCTGACATCACAAATCCCTACTAGCTGAAAATTCATGCTTAAGCCACTCAAGAAAAAACTCATTATGCACATACAAATACTTGGCTTTGTGTAACAAGATTAAAATCATTTTGCAAGATTTGAAAGCTACATTCAATCCATACTTTTGTGTTAAAGATTTCAAATTCTCAGCTCTCTATAAAAACATTACAAGACATTTTAAGACATTTAAAAATGCTAAAAACCATGTGCAACATTATCAAACATTACTCTTGAGGAACAGGTTCACACCAATGAATCAAAACATAGTCATTTCTTGGTTTTGATACAAAGACCAGATATCCTAATTCTGGTCAGAAATAAAAGTAGACTTCCTGCTACAATCATTACCAATATAATATACCCACATTTGGAAACACTCACAAAATACAGAGAGACTGAATGTACTGACTGAAGTGACTATCTTGCTTGTTCAGACTAGCAAAATAATAATAGCACCATTAATACACTGTCAGTCAACAATGCAGGGAGTTTCTGCCATTTTTTAAAAAACCTTGACCAACTCTGACATAGCAAGTGAAAGAAAAGAGAAGACTTTTCCCCTCACAAAAGTAATCATCTCTCAGTGACAGTCTGGAAAGACTACATCAATACCAAAATCATCCTGAAATTTAGCAATTCAAAGTGAAATAACCTAACCCTAGGAACAAATAGTCCTGTGAGATGGACCAAACCACACTACTGTAATAACATATTCATACACCAATAATATTAAAAGTAAATAAGAAAATAATATATTCACAGCCAAATGTCACAGAAGGGTAGGCAGACAAGTGCTGTGTTAGTCTGTAAAAATGACATATGTGTACATTTGCACACAAGCAATAAAAGAGCTAAGGAACAGCTGAAGGGACTGATAAACTAGAAAACTGTATAAAGACAATTGAGCGGAAACCCTTGAAACAAACAAGTTGCAGTGTCTTAAACAGTAACTAGTTACATACAGTGTGACAGGAGTAACAGTGCTATCATTCACCAGCTGGGCAGAGATACAGTAACTGTCATAAGTATTTCATTCCAACTGAAGGAAGGACAGATAGAAATGACAGACTCTTCCCCTTCCCCACGCAGCCCTGTACACCCCGAAGACCTATGTTAGAATGCTGGGAAGCCTTCAAGACCTGATTTCTCAGGCTGTTTTGAGCGCTGTGTGGAGGGCAGGATAAGAAAATTTTGTCATGCTAGTAATTTCGGTGGTAGAGTCATGTTAGTTTTAGGCCACACAAAGCCACTAGTTTGTTTTAACCACACATCTGAAATCCATCTAGGCACATGATTTACAAGACAGCCCTCAACCAGCCATGTTTCAAATATAATGCTAAATTACGTTTTAGAACTGTAACAGCAGACCCTCAAGCTGGCGTACTCCCTTCTTCTCTTCTAGCAGAGTTGCAAAGGGTAGCCTGCTTCTTCTTAGGTTATCTACAGTTTAATGTGTCACTTGAGTGCTTAACTGTTACTAATCTTGCCTAACTGAGATAAGCTATTCAAAAACTATAATTTGAAGATGGCTTGTTCCTACAAACAACATATAAAAGTATCCACATTTTGGTCTCCCCTTTTAACTGAGTTGTAGAGGGTTCATTCTCATTATGCTGGGGATGGCCCATTCACAGCAAGGAGCCCCTCCAGACTATTGAGAGAATCCTTTAAGCCCCCTTTGTGAAAAATCTGTGGCAAAATCACTGGTCAAATGCCACTCCAGGATGGTGTGGTGTATACCACTCAAACATCCCCAATTCTTCCCCAACAAAGACAGTGGGCAGAAAATGAATCACAGAAGTTCTTGTGGCACTTTTGGCTGCTTATCTTCAGTATGGAAAGGATGGCAAGCTGAAGAGTACAATGAGTACTGCTCCATCCCCTATGCAGCTGCCCACCAATGCCATATACAAAACCATGGCTTAATGTTATGCTTGAATAAAGCTACTCCCTTTGTTGCATCTGCTCCCTGAATATGCAATGAAATGCTACTCTTACGAATAAAGTTCCTGATAGTTTGTTCTATGTATTCCTATATATGACTGACCTTTGCTAGTAAAGCTAAGGGAAATCATAAGACTCCAGAGGCAGTTCCTCTGAAAATATATTACTGACAATGCTGATTTCAAGTAAAAATTAATTGTCATACATCTTTTCCCAAAATGCATTTTTGTAATTATCCAGAATCACCAGCTTTTAAAAGCACACCAGTTGTTTACTGGAAGGCTAGATATAAGAAAAGTATGCCTCCTTGTTCAATTTTCTTGCTTTCACTGCAACCTGAGAGAACAAGATGAGCCAACTGTTTCATGAAACTTTAACAGGACAATAAATGCTGCCCAATGCATTAAATTCCATTTAAAAACAATAATCCTGGTAAGCATGAGCAGTGAATCAACCCTGAAGCTGACAATGCATTAATGTGCCTTCCAAAACTCTTGGTATATTTCTGCACATCCAAAAGCCCAGAATAAAGAGCAAAAAAGAAAAGACTGCAATGAGAAGAGGCCATGGCCCTGCTATAGAGCACTCTGCTTAATCCCTGGCACTGCCAATTAACAGACCAGACAGGTAGCAGGTGATGAGATGCCTGTATGACGCCCTGGAGAGTCTTTCCCAATCAGAGTAGACAAAAGTGTTCCAGCTGGATGAAGCTACCAGGAGCTGAGGACTGTTTAATTTGGTAAGAATAATCTCTGCAGAGAAGACTGAAAAAGGTTTTGATTGCCGAGAAGATGTAGAAAGTAGGACAGGGACATTCACTAGAACATTAAAAACGAAACAAGCCAAGGGGCAAAAATGGAAAGTGCACACATCACACATGTTTGGAGAAGGGCACAGTGTATCGGTTTCTGTTCCCTAATGCTAGAATCTCCTGACACTAGATAGCACAACTGGGTGCTTCCTTTTTACAGGAGAACACAGATACAGTGGCTATAACCAAAACCTAGAAGAATGATTAGTGCCAGTAGGCTATAGCTGTATCTAGATATAAACTGTAACACAGGTTAGGAAGGACATGAATGTTGGTATCACTCTGTGTAACTAAGAGGGATACCACAGTGACCAAGTGAAATCTTTAAAAGAGACAATTTTCTATAAAATAAGTGTGGGCGACAGTATCAAACCCCAAAAGTAGCACTGAGGACATGCTATTAACTACCATCCCCCACCAAATCTCTGATAATTATTTTGGCATAGTACGCACAGGACAAAGTATTGTAGTAACTGATGGGGGGTTTATTAAAATTTATAATTGAAAGTTAAAAAAAAAACACCTCCCCACTTCCAAGCTTATTTTCCAGTTGAATCTGCTTGTTTCCATACCATTCATACATAATTACTACTTACTCAAAAGAAAAAATGTTCTTATATTGCTACATCTTAGATTATTACCTTGATACATTATAACATTGTTACTTTGTTACACTGCCTTATTACCTTGTTGCATTACTTTACATACTATCTTACTTTATTCCTTTCTCTTTCTTATACTATGTCTTCATCCAGTTTAAAACCTCTCTCCATTCTCTTTCAAAGTTCTGGATAGATTTATTTTTCAAAGATAATGTTAACTTTTCTATCTCAACCATATCCAGGACTTTGAATTTCCATTCTTCTGTATCAACATATTTCTCTTCTTTTCTTTCCAGTGTTGTGCATATACCAATCTCGCAGCAGTTATCAGGTATAACACTGTCTTCTGGTGAGACCTTATTTCTCTTTCTTGTCCTAGTAAATTTAACAGATAAAACTCTGACTTCATTTCAAAATTTAGATTATAAATTCTTTGATATGGACGAAAGCAAGAGGGGTGTGAGAAAGGTTTCCTCCACAGCCTTAAAACCTAGGCAGGCTGGTATGAGACCATAAGGTTTTTCAAATATTCTTGAACATAAAAGTCTGAATTTTTTAAAAAAAATGCATGGAAGACTATCCTTTTCCCACTTTTCTACTACACCAACTCAAAAATAAGTTTCACTGAGTTTAACAATTCTACCTTTTTGAGCTGGCTTTTTGATTTTGTTACTCAATCTGACAAAGAATAGTACAGCCCTGAAGTTCAACTGTTAGAACAGTAGCCCAAGCCTAACTCTAATTGCCAAAACAGAAATAGAATAACATAAAATGTTATCACTAGAGACTCTGCAAAGGATTGGGCTTGCCTGTGTTTTGCAGAGCCCCCACTTCCCAGCAATATCAAACTTTTCCTTTTTTGCAGTTGTGCCTGGATGTCTATGACACTGGTCTCACCAGTTTAGCTGCCTAAATCAGCACCTCTTGTCCAACAAAACACACTGCTGATATGTAATACTGAGCAGCATTTTTTCCTGTCAATAGCTGCCATTGATGTGATCTACTGGTAACTCTCTGGGTGATCTGCAGCAGATCAGAAAAGGTTTCTAACTACCAATTCTTTAACAACAATAGACAGCTTTTATCACCCCAAATGTGGCTGCTAAAACTAAGAATACCTGTGGGGAAGAAACAAGAAAAGAGGTGTATTTCAGAACGAAGAACTAAGAGATCAGTTTTGGTACTGAAAATGCAAACTCCCAGCTATCAGTGTATGTCTGGGTCCTAAGTCACTATTTTCAATTTAAGCTTACCTGGAGTTCTAGGCGGAAAAAAGTCAAACCTGCAAGCCTGAGATTTCCCACTGCTACTCTACAGTTACATCCCAAACATATACTGAAGCAACATAATGAACTTGCTTTGGTCAAAAACAAAACAGTTTAAATTCAAGCCCAAACCCTTAACCCACAGCCAAGTCACTCCAGAAACAATAGTTTAAAGAGAATCAAGACAGCTTGCAATCAAGAAACAGATACTTTCCATCCTATGTTTACCTCACCTATCAGGAGCAGCCGCCTGCATTTCTCTCCCATCCCAAAATGATGGTTGAGATTGGAATGATGTCAACTGAAATTATGTCACGTGATCTGCATATTGACAAGCCTGCAATTTATCCTACTTCTAAGTTGAACAAAAACAAACGTACTTCCCAAAACATCTCTATGCAGTACAAGACACTAAAAAGAAACTGAGATTATACCCAAAGCTGCTGCAACAGAAGTGATCTCTCAGTCCTGGAAACAGACAAGATTTTATTTTATGGTTTCTTATTCCTATGAAGCAGGATTACAAAAGCTATAATATTCTGCAAATTAACAGAAAGTATTGAAAATTAATAGTGGTTTCAATATTATATTTGTATATAAAGGCTTTGAACAACTGTATGCAATAGGGCATCATACTATATGTATTTTCTTTGTTCTGCAATAGATCATTTTGGTTAAATTTTGTGGGTTTATTGGTTCTATCACCAAGGCTCTTGTTTGAGAAAGACAAGTATTTCCATGATCAAGGAAGTACCTATTCGTTAAGCTATACCATAAGGCTCTTTTGCCCAATTTCCTGTAGAGACAAAACAAACTTGTTTGATGAGAAGCCTCAGTGAAGTTGCTTACTCCACTCATAATTTATCATCAATTATCTCTGCTACACTTAAAACAAGTGGTCAAAATTTGGCCATTCAGAGGTTTCGGATATGAACTCTCAGAAGCTGTATCAAGCATTGCCAATGGAAAAGAACTGGTGGAGATGGAGTCCAAAACATCCAGCGGGTCAAATAATTATACCCTCTAAATTAAAAGCAATCAAAGGAAGATTCAGAGGTAGCATTGTAAATTAGGTCAAATGGCACACTGTTTGTGGACAGGCAATACCATTTGAACCATGATATAGTTTATTCACATCGCATTTCTCTTGTCACAGTATTCCTTAAAAGAGTTCTGTAGGTCGAGCTACTTTGACCCCCATTTGCAGATAGGAGGCTCGCAGAACAACAGTTTGCCTTAATGCTGGATTAGTGGGACTAGGGTTATAGTCAAATCATGAGTTTCCCAGCTGAGATCCTCACCAATATACCAATCCATCCAGTCCATGATAAGCCCAACTCATACCAAATATTTCCAAGAGACAGAGACAAATTTAGTTTATTGTTGCTTTTATTATTTGCTGCCAACTTCAATGTATGGCAACCCTATGAATGAGAGATGTTCAACAGCCCTCCTCAGGGCTGTGGCTTCACTTATTGAGTCCATTTATCTATAACGTGGTCTTCCTCTTTTCCCACTTTCATTTTATCCAACAAGACTGTCTCTTCCAACGAGTCATACTGTCCCATGTGTCCAAAATAAAACAGCCACAGTTGAGCCATTTTGGCTTGTAGTAAGAATTCAAGTTTGATTTGCTCTAGGACCCATTTATTTATCATTTTGGATTCACTTCTTGTTTCACATCCACACATAAAAATTGGAAATACTATGGCATGGATAACATTGAGGTTAGTATTTAATTATTCATCTTTGCACTCAACATTTTTATCAAGTTCCTTCACACCTGCCTTTCCAAATCTTAGCCTTCTGATTTCTTTAGTACAGTCTTCATTTTCATTAATGACTGAGCTGAGATACAGAACATCTTTAACTATTCCTATGTTTTCATTACACACTTTGAAATTATGTAAAAAATCTCTGATCTTTTCTCTCTCTCTTAATATCGAGCTCTAGCCCTGCTTTTGCACTTTCTTCTTTAACAGTCTTCAGTAATTATTCCAAGTCCTTGCTATTTTCTGCTAGTAAAACGGTGTCATCTGCACATCTCAAATTGCTGGTGTTTCTTTCCCTAATTTTCACATCTTCTTCATTTGAGTCTAATCCTGATTGTCATATGATATATTCTGCACATAAATTAAACAGAATGGATTATAAACATGCAATCTTGCCTGACCCTTTTGCCAACTGGAAACCATTCTGTTTCTCCATATTGTATCATGACAGTGGCCTCTTTTCCAGAGCATTGGTTACATATCCAGACACACAAATGTTGTGGCACAGCCATTTCTTTTATAGCCAACCATAATTCTTCATGATCTATATTATCAAAGGTGTTGCTGCAAAGCATGGGTTGGTTTTTTCCCCTGAAATTCTTTGGTTCCTCCTATGCTTCTACATATGTTTGCAGCTTTACTTGCACAGAAGGTGAGTGCAACACTCTGGTTGATGGTTATAAGAACCCTGGTGTCCCCTTTCTTGTGGACTGGGATGTATATTCTCTCTGGTCTGTGGGCCATTGTTTTGTTTTCCATGATTGCTAACATTTTTAAAAAAGAATTCTGATGGATTCCCTCTCTATGGCTTGAAACAGCAATATCTGTATGCCATCTATTCCTGGAGATTTATTTCAAGTGCTCTGAAAGCCTCTTTCACTTCACTTTCTAAAATTGTGGGTTTAACTTCAAATACTTCACTAAAGAAATCTGTTATCCTTTTGCTGCTTCTGTATAGTTCTTCAGCTTAATACTTCCATCACCTTCTCATTTTACGTTGATTCCACTGTGTCTTGTCCATACAGCACCTCCACTCTTAGTTTAAATTTCCCTTTGATTTTTCAGATCTTGTGGAAGCAGTTTCTTGTTCTACCTTTTTTGGTGTCTTCCTTTACTTCTTTGCATTACTATCATAGTCTTCTTTGCTCTTACTCCTAAGTTACTGAACAATTGTGTTCAAGATTCTGATCCCATTTCTGTCACTCTTTCACTTTTGCTTCTCATCTCTTTCAAGAGTTTCATCTATCCTCCAATGACAAATTTTCCATGGAGTCTCATACATCTCATTCTGTTGGATTTTGCCTTATGTTTCCTGACTGCTTTTGTTACATTTCACCTCTCTAGTAATACTACACTGTTTTCTTAGGTTATTATTTCCAGAGTAAAGAATTGCAATTATCTGACTAAAAATGTCTCCTTCCTGTCAACTTTAGCTTACTCACTTCAGCTACATTACGTGGTCCATTTCTTCATCTATGATCTAGATTTCCGTGTTCATGTTTCTTACATTCCTCATTCCTACTACGTGCATAATGTACTTTCAGACTTTCTATTCACAATTTTGAATGGACTCAACTTCAATTTTGACTCTGTGAATGAGATCTTCAAGCAATCCCATCATCAACAGCCGTGCTCTGGCCTTGCAGACTCAGGGCCATGACTTCTCTGATAAGAGTATTCATCTGTAACGCACCGTTGCTCTTTTCCTACTGCCTTCTTTGGAGATCTAGGGCCAGTCAAGGCTAGAACAGATCAGGCCTGCTTTCTTTTCTCCCCCTCCCCCAGAGAAGCAGCACCCCTTTTTATAATTATCACCCCGGCTCCCTCTTCACAATTAATCACACCTCTGCTTTTCCTAAACTCACAACCTTTGTGGAAAAGGGCAAAGTGTCTTAACAGTTAACCCAAAGGAAGGTAGAATTTGTGGTAGCATGTGATGAATGGATTAAATCAAATGGAAAGTATTCCGTTGAGTCCAGAGGTCATAAAAATAAATTGGATTTTTATTTAAAACAGCAAACAAGGAAGAGATAATTGGTAAATCAATAATTTCAAACAGCACAGAACTTCATTCCACATATACAGGCAAAAACCTCCATATGTTCACAGCCCTTTGGCTTTCCTTCCACTCATAGGCTTATTTTACCAAGTATAGGTCAACCCTTATGACCTAACTCAATATTAATTTGGTCTCTCCTCTGCCTTTCTCTCTAGATTCTTGACTAGACCAACACTAATACTCAGCCACTCTCTATCTCTACGGTTGACTGAAGCTCTATCTCAACACTCTTCCTCTCCCTGGAATCTCATGGAGGGAATTCTTTTTCTAGACCCTGTTCCTGGTATATATATGTTTTGCTGACTCACCCACACAGCTCCTGCCTCTGGGTAACTGGGTTCTTCAGTCAGAGAGCCAACCAGATTAGATCACTCTCTGTTCCTAGGCTCTCTACTAGCCATGCCCCCCTAGGGTTCGTCACACCTTCTACTCTACCAAGCATTATTGTCTTTTCTAATGACTCATCTCTTCTTATGATATGGCCAAAGTACAACAGTCCCAGTTTAGTCATCTTGGCTCCTACATAGAGTTCATGCTTGATTTAGGACATTTATTTGTCTCTTTAGAAATTCACGGTCTTCATAGACCTCTTCACCAGCACCACATTTCAAAAGAGTTGATTTTCCTCCTATCAGCGTTCTTCACTGTCTAGCTTTCACAACCATACATAAAAATGTGAAATATGATGGCATGGACAAACCTAATTTTATTATTCAACAATATATCTTTCCTCTTCAGGATCTTGTCTGCTTTCTTCATAGCTGCCCTTCCAAATCCTAAGCTTCTTCTGATTTCCTGACTATAGTTTCCACTGTGATTAACGACTGACTCAAGGTATGGAAACTCTTGAACTATTTCAACATCTTCACCATCTGATTCAAAGTTGTGTAAATCATCTGTGGTCATTATTTTGTTTTCTTAATGTTCAACTATAGAACTGCATTTGCACTTTCTACCTTGCATTTTTTTGGAATTGTTCCAAGTCTTTGCTATTTTCTGCTAGCAGCATGGTGTCATCTGCACACTTTAAACTGTTGATGTTCCCTCCTTCACTTTTCATGCCTTCTTCGTCCGACTCTAATCCTACTTTATATATACATTCAGTGTATGAGTTAAAGAGTGTGATAAAATGCAGTCTTGCTTGATCCTCCTGCCAATTGGAAGCCATTCCTTTTCTCTGTATTCTGTCCTGACAGTAGCTTCTTAGCACAAGCTGCTCTAACTAAACACACAGAGATCATTCCCAGCAAGCCAGTTACTGAAGATGCCTAGAAGTGCTAGGGACTGAACTTGGTTTCAAGTATACTCTTGACCACCATCAACCTGTTTTGGTCTTTTATATGCTGGTTAGTCCCTACAAAATGGCAAAGAACAAATGACAAAGTAATCAAAATTGCCCTCAGGAAAATTTCAGCTTTGCACTAAAACCCATTATAAATCTGAAAAGCATTTGAAGTAGTAGTCACCATCCTCATCCCAGAATAACGAAGCAAACAAAGAGGGAAAGCTGGACAATCTTTATGTCTTTGTAAGCCCCAAATACTATACAGACGACATATACAATTTGCCAGATTTTACACCACTACACACAAGCCAATTGTGGTAACTTGCTTCATCTTCTATGGTGTCAAATCTCATCATGTTTCCAAATGACTTGTAACCTCAACACACTTGGCAGGCAGAAAGTAATTCAATTCCACATTATTTTAAAAAAAAAAGACAGGATGACACATTAGGATTATATGGTGAAAATTATTTACAATTCTAACATTTGGTTTTAGCTTTAAAGTTTCTGTTGTAGCAACACTCAGTTTCTGACTATCAAACAGAAAGTTGGATTTCTAAAGCAATTATGTATGATTCATAATGCTCTGCAAGAAGTATTATGAACATATTGAAAGATTACCTAACTTTAGTCTAAGTATTTATGACCAAAACAAAAGGAATGCCTCCCACTTAAGGAACAGATCAATAAAAAAGTAGCTTTGTGAAGCAAAGATACCAGCCAAATTGTTTTTGCTAATCCTGACACTTGGGGGGGGGGGAGCAATCCATTAAGGTCAAAATCCACAACGCACAGCAATACAATTCCTCAATAATAACTTGAATAAATAGGAAAATCCTAAACACTCAATTTAAGCAAAATCACATGAAGCCATGTGCATATTGTTTTTGACAATCATATTCTGTGTATCTTATGAGGCACAACGGCTCTTAAAGTTCAAGTGTTTAATATTTTTCTTACTTATCCTGCAAGATGCTATATCCTATTCATGAGATCAGGAGATTTCTCCTTACTGCAGTTCTTCAGAAGGTGAGTTCCTCCTGCTGAATAAATTTACTCAACAGAAGGTAGAGTAATCATAACTAGAATTGTTTGAGCCGTACAATGTCACACTCCATCAGCCTTCCTCAAATTGGTACCCTCCAGATATGCTATTAATTCCCATTATGACTAATAAAAATGGTTATAGTCCAATAATTTTGAAAGTGGCCAAGTTAGGTGAAGGTTAACTTGTCAAGCAAATTAAATCACTGAGTACACTGCTTTAACTTCAAAAATCTGGGTTGCTAGTCTCTTTGGGATTCCTCTACAAACTGGTTGCCTTGTCCTTCGAGTAAATTTGCTTTACAGAAGGAACACAGGTCTTAAAAGATTCAAGCAGAGTATTAAATGCTAGCTTGCAAGAAAGCTTGGCCGTGCACCTGGGATGATTATCTCAGACAGAGGATCCCAGGGAATTACTCAGTATATTGCTCCCACTTCTAATGCCAAAGCACATACACTATTTCCTTCCCTATTCACCCACTTAATAGTCCTTGATTTCAGAGAATGATTCCAAACATGAAGCAATAGATGGCAGTGCAGTGTTCACAACGTGACATTTGTGAAAATAAAATGGAAAAGTTCTAGACATCAAAAGCCTGAAAACATCTCTGTACTTGAAAATGTTTTGGTTATGCCCATTTTCAGATGAATACAAGAGTAGATGTCCAGAAATGTCCATCTTAATAAGAAACCACTACATATCAATGCAAGACATAATTCTTGGAAATAGGGTGATTTTTTTTTCCTCCTACAGACATAAATCAATAAGATAGTTTAGATCACAATTTCAAATACCTGGACTCCAAAATGCTTTCCACTGATTAATTGGCGAGAAAATACAGGTAGAAGGAAACTGAAGTCAAGGAAGTAGCAAAAGTGACAATTCTTTTTCAGGTGGCATAAGCATAATCTTCAACAATAATATAAAATTACATGTCTTTAAAATATTACCCCTTACTGTGTAATCATCAACACGTTAGGACACCTCAAGACGCTACAGTTTGCCTCCAAGACTGCCACAGTCAAATTTGTTCAAGAGTACCAGGAGAACATACTTACTGCTCACAGCATAAATCCTACTATTTATAGTTCTGGAACACATGAAAAGCTAAGTGACAAGTGACTAAATGACATGAAAATGTAGCGGCTCAATTTTTGCCTTTAGTTAAAGACAAAATGAGCACAATTTTTCCTTGAGGCAAAACAAACCTTATAAAAATGTTTTGGTGGTGAGGATCAGATGCTTCGAAATTTAACCCACTGCTCTTTAAAATTATGTTCACTCCATTTCACCAGCAGAATTAGAAACATTAGACAAGCAGCACTTGTCACAGCAGGCAACTGCTGGAGGGGAAAGCACAGAACAAGCCATCCATTCAATGGGCAGCCTGTTCTGTCACAGTCCACTAGTAATGGGTCAGTCACAGGGCAGATGCTACCTCTCAGCCACAATCAGACACTTCACTACTTGGTTATTTGTCAGTGCCATTAGGAAGGGTTGAGGCTTTTCTAGTAGACTGACATTCAAAACTACAGTGTGAATCAGGATAGCAAGTTTTTGATCAGATTACTGCCCACAGGATATCCAGAAATAGCAACAGCATTTTCACATTTCATGATGAAAAAGCACTATGGAGTTTGGAATATACGTATCCTGCTGCACTCCAACCTACCCATATATTAAGGTCAGCTACTGAAGCTTCCTGGTAGGAAGAAAAGTGGGGCAACTGGAAAAAGGATGTCCTTGCATATATACTCTGCCTACAGAATCTTCCTCAGGGAGGCTTGCTTGGTATTTATGATATTACCCACTCAGTGCCAGCCAGAACTTAAAAACCAAACAAAACATTGGCCTTTTAACCTGGTTTGCTTTCAATGACACTTTGCTTTATGTTTGAATTGTATTTTATATTATGATTGATAGTGTTTATATTTTATTACTGTAAACTGTCCTATAAGTTCATGTGAAGAGCATCATTAATTCAATTATCACAAAATACAATAATACAAAAGGATACTGACTCTGCATCATACAAACAAACATGTACAAAAATTCTTAAAGAGTCATCAGTTACAATGCAAATTCATTCCAATTACATTTGCAAAACAGAAAAGGTAATTAAGATTGCCTCTCTGATGCTTTCTTGCTTGTTTCCAGGCAGACCAACACCACACAAAACATACGCATTTCTGTTTTCTGCAGCAGAAACATGAAACAAAGGGCTTAAACTACTGAAATCTAGTTTACATTAAAGATGACTTCCCAAAACTGTAACAGTGGTTCTATAACACTGTGGTACCCACACACACACACACACACACACACACATTTTAAATTATGGAGAACACAGCACGCCTCCACTGTTGAAATGGATTAATGACATCTGAGTTTTTATCAAACAAGACTTGTGAGGGAAACTCTAATATCCTACTTTCAGGTGACCACATATCCACTTGCTTGGTCATCAAGGCTGAGACACCCCCTCTAGGTTCCAAGAAGTTCATCATTCACATCACAACTGGGAAAAGGGAAAAAATAATTATGAACTTAGCATCTTAACCAAGTCTTTGTTTGAGTAAGTGAAGATGTGGGCTTTCACTTAAGAGAAAAGGTTCTCTGTCACTTGTGCTCAGATGTGAAGAAGAGAAGAGATTGTAAGATACTCCTATCACTTCTTCTCTTTTTATACACTAGTACAAACATGAGATATCTTTGCTTCTCTCCAAAGTCCTCTGCAGAAGTAGGGGTAAAATTTAGCTACTAGTGGAATCAGGCCTTTCCAAGACAAGTAGTTGGTCCACAGAGTCTGGCAGGGAAATTATCCAATCAGAGAGACAAGCTGAGCCTAATTCTAGGGAGGCAAGTAGAGGGGAAAAGAAGCCAGTAACATGACGTAAGGAGTGATGGAGCATGGAACCAAGAAATAGCTTACCGACAAGCACAATGGGAGGAAACTGGGGGTTACACTCAGCACACATTGCTGTTGCATGTAACCGTCTGCAAACAGGAAAAAGTTTATGTCTAAGACAGGACAAACTAGTAACCAATCACAGTGCAGAGAGGAAGACTGAGATAAAGAGCCACTAAAGTGAGGCTTATGTTATTCCAAATGGACATAATGGATCAAGGAGCAAGACAGAACAGCTTTTCAATTATACTTGTGATATAGCCTAGTCATGGAAGAAAATATTTCATGTTATTTTCAGTATTAGGATTTTTCTAAAGAATGGGCCATTAGTTTAAATGTGTATGCTCTGCCACTTTAAAAAGATTAAAAGAAGAAACCTCAAAATTGTTCACAATGTTGAAAATAGATCTAACAAACATCACAAAAAT
Source organism: Iguana delicatissima (assembly GCA_948472985.1). Classification (NCBI taxonomy): domain Eukaryota; kingdom Metazoa; phylum Chordata; class Lepidosauria; order Squamata; family Iguanidae; genus Iguana; species Iguana delicatissima. The sequence goes on along the minus strand of CAOKZL010000565.1, from coordinate 783,704 downwards.
TATCAGACTGAATTACAAGGAAGCCTCAGTAGCTGACCTTAGCTAGTAATCTTACAATCTTAGTGTACATTGTACACTAGATCGCTAGCTAAGGATATCAGTCACATACAAATGTAAATTTATTTCTGTACATTTTAAATGCAATTTCAGATTTTCCAGCTGAACTAAAAGTGAATAAGAATTTAAATTTCATAGAATCTTAGAGCTGGAAAGGACCACAAAGGCCATCTAATCCAACTCCTCTGCCATGAAGAAATAAAAAGCTAAAGTACTCCTGAAAGACGCCCATCTAACCTTTATTTAAAGACCTTCAGCGATGGTGAGTCCACCAACTTCTGAGGTAGTGTATTCCACTGTTGAACAGCTCTTACAGTTAAAAAAAAAAAGTTATTCCTAATGTTTAGATGGAATCTCTTTTCTTGTAATTTGAATCTACTGGTTCGTGATCTGGTCCTTGGAGCAACAGAAAAAAGCTTTAAACCATCTTCTATTTGACATCTCTTCAGATGTTTAAAAATAGTTATTACATCACCTCTCAGTCTTGTCATCTACAAAGCTCCAAACTTTCTATGTCTTTATTTTACTTCAACCACTTCTTTCATTTGGTATTTCCTCTCAGCATATTTACACCAATCACTCCCTTATTTATAGGAAAGCAAACAAATGACAGATTTATAATACACATTTGGGCCAACAGAGGAGCTTATACCATGTACCTAACACATTCTGCATAGAGTAGCCCCTCTATATATATTGGGGTTCCATTCTAGGACCCCCACCACCCGCCCGCCCACCCATGACTAACAGGATTCACAAATACTCATATTCCATTGTATTCAATGGTGTCAACGTGATACCTCAGCACATCTGTGCACATGTCAGTGCCATTTTAGGTATAGGACACAATCACAGATGCTCAAGCTCACACATCCATCAATAGCAGGTCAGGAGGGCCCACTGTGCAGTATTATACCGTGAATGCATAAATTAAGCTCTGGCTCCACCTTTCTATGAGTAGCCCCTGGTGCTCATAAGAAGAAATTGACCCATCATTGATGTGTGTCTTCAAGTCATTTCAGACTTGAAGTATCTCTGGGTCACCTGTTCAGACACCAAAGGATAAATTGGCTTGTGCCTCATTGCTGTGCTAGCCTTCTCCATTTCACACATACATGGTGTAGTCTATTTGCAACTTCAAAGCCAAGAGTAATATTTTAATGGTTTTTTAAAGACTGCTTAAGTTCTTGCTTTTCTGTATCTTTTTTTAGGGTTTAGAGCAAGTTTGAAAGATTCAGGAATCAGGATAACATGGGATTCAGAATAATATGGGAAATTTTATGTGGATACAGATATCATCAGCAATGCAGTGAAAGAAGCCGAACAGCTTCTTCTCTGTGGCATACAGGAGTTTTAAGAGACGGAAATCTTTAGTTGAGGCCATGTCCTGGTCTTAATGTCCTAGTTTTCATTCTGCCCACCAACCCCATCGTATATTTGATGTTTAACTCTGACCTATACTTCTTTCATATTCATTGTAAACAAGTGGAAGGCTGACTTTCCATCTGTTTCGGGGAGGGATTAAAAGCCATACAAGGACCAGATGGGGCACACACAACAGACACAATGCTACCAAAAGCCCACTTTTGTAAATGTTTCTGAATGTCCTCAGACACTGAGAACTGAAACAGATAGTTCTCTAATAACACAAACCTGAAGCCCTTCTGAACAGATTAAAATGTCACTCTCAGAGGGTTTTTCCCCCCAAAAAACTAACCCCAAATTTATTGTTGACAGTACATGAACTGACCACAATTTCAGATACCTTGTGAGAAACCAAGAGAAATTTTTTTAAAAAAATGTTTACAAGCAAATTGTGGCATTACAACTAGATTTTCTCAGAGGAGGTTATTTGTTTTCAGGTTTGTTTCATGGAAGAAGACACCTATGTTGGATGACAAACACAAGAAACAGAACTGAAAGGTGGTGGTGATGCACTTTGTTCAATGATAGCATTCCTCTGGGCTGACAACTGCTTTGGGATGTGGAAGCATAGTGTTGTGGTGCTTCTGCCCAGATGGGCTGAGAGTTCCCAGAAGGCAGCAACTGGAAAAACATTTCTTGGCCTGTTGGCCACTGACTTATTAAACTTCACAGGGTTCTATTTTGTCTCTCTGAAGTTCTGAATTGCTGCCCAGATATAGTGCAGAACTGGATGTAAGCAAACAAATTGAGGCTCAAGACAGGGACAAGATGTATGTCTTATTACCTAGAAGACCAGCCAGATCAGCCCTGCGAGAACATGTTATGGACAGGATAGCACTTTAGGAAGCACCAGGTTTGGGAGTGCTTTTAGACCCAACACTGCTTCTGGAAGAGCCAGAGAGCAGCAGGGACCAACAGTATATTTGTCCTCTTTTAGCTAGTGTTCCATCTCTGTCACTTACCTCTTCCTGAGGCGTCCAAAGATATAAACAGATCTCTTCAAGAGACTGGCAATGAGAGATAGCTACAATGAGAAATATGAGGGATTCTTTCCCATTCATATTCCCAGTGAAGAAAGTGAGTAGTACAAACAGGGAGATCACACTGTTGTCTTCAATCTGAGAGAAGAACTGATAAAAGGGCAGAACCCCCATCAAATTAATGGAACTTGTCCTTAATTTGAAAGTGTCAAAAGAGCAAGTCATCAGATAATACAGTATCAAAAGGTAGGGGCTTCCTGTAGAACTAAGAGTGTTTGAAATTCGCAAAATTCAATATAATTTTACTGCCCACAAAAACAACGAGGAAGATAAAACAGCGTAAAAATCATGCATAAATGGCCAAGTTTATATGTAAAACCATTCAGCAGAAAATTGCAGTGGAACTAACAATGACCAAAACTCTTTTAAAAACAACACATTATGCCAAAAGAGAGAAACTGAAGATAACAATTATTTCCTCTTTCCTTTGCAAGATGGCAGAGTCTCAGTAACTGTTCCTGTACTCAAACAAGGATTCTATTTTCAGCTGCAATTCCCAGAGAACTGTTGAGACTTTACTCACTTTTACTCTCTATTCAACACAAAATATAACCTTGCAATGGGGGGAACTGTTCTGTTTAATGATAAACAAATAATGTCTCTTGAGATCAAGACTGACACAGACTTTGGCCAAGAATACCTGTCAGGTAATGTATAACTTCGCTAGTCTTTAAGACAATTCGTCTCACACCGCCCGTGTGACCACAAGTGGCGGGGGGACACCTTTGCTGCCCTCCCACAAAGAAGAGACCATGCAATCACTGTGTGACAAGGGTCGCACGGTGGAATGAGGAAGGAGCGGGGTCTGCAGACCCCTTTTAGGGCTGTGCTGCCCCTTCCTCAGCCTCATTGTTTGCTGGCGACCCACCCTCCCACCCTGTGGTTTCAGTGTAAGATTGCTGGTCGCTTCAGGGCCGGGTAGGAATTTTTTTCCCCTTGGGGGGTTTTTTCGCCTACCGTACACTGCGCCAAGGGATTGGGCAATTGGCTTTACAAGGTGGTGTCTCAACCAGGTATTAAATAGGTCTCCACAGCCACACTTGTCTTTATCCATGGCTGGTGGGTTTAAGGGTTTTGGTGAGGGTTTTGGGGTTTAAGGGTTTTGGTGAGTACCTATGGCACCCTTTGGTGTAGGATAAATGCTGTCCTTGAGGCGGGCCTGGGACTTGCCCCTGCCGTCGTGAGACAGGGGGGTTGCGGTTTGTGGGCTCGCCTTCCAGAAAAGGGCCAGCCAAAGTTTTAATCCAGCCTCATAGGTTGGCTTTGGGGCCCGGTACCTCGCTCAAGGAGGGCTAGGGAAGAGGTCTGGAGCTGACCCTTGCCCTAACCTACCCATGCTGCTGACCTCACCTTTTTCAGGTCATAAGTTCAAGTTCATGGTCAAGTTTAAATTCAAGCCCAAGTTCATGGTCAAGTTTAAATTCAAGCCCAAGTTCAAGGTCAAGTTCACTTCCAGCTTTGTGTTAATTAGGCATACATTGATAAACTGCCCCAGTTCAACCCAAGCCCTGTGTGGTCTCTTCATTTTGTGGGTTGGGCAGCAAAAGTATATCTGCAAATAGCTCCAAATAATAGTTGGACAGGCCCTAGGAATCAAGATTTCAGAACTCAGGGGCATCTGTTAGCCAACACAGCTTAAATGTAAGAATTGTTTGAATATATTTCCAGAAAACAATTAATCTATGTTTGGCATAAAGTAGTACAGGACTGGCATAGAAGTACAATTAGTGTTTGCACTAACACTTCTCTCCCTTCTGCCTGTAGAACTTTAAATATTTCCAAGGTTGCAAGAATTCTGGCAGAGAAAAGAAAAGAAAAGAGCAAATATAGCATCAAAATCTACAAATGCCAACTTGGAATAGAAACCCAAAATTAGGATAACAGTAATCGGACAAAGAACAACAAGAATGAATCATTTCACTGAGTGCTACATAACTCAATGCAGACAAATTTGAATGCTGCATCTATTGGATTTTTTCCAGGACAGATTTAATTTCTTCAAAACTAGTATAAAAGAGTGTAGGGGAAAAATCTGAACAGTTTCTTAATCTTTAAGACACAACCTATATATTTAATAAATGCATATGATCCAGTTCTACTACAGCTTTTCAGAATGATGGTGAAGAACTGCAGGTCTGAATATTTCACATTTTTTAAAAAAACTGTACAGACAGGGAAACTGTACATAAATGTATGTATTTAAAATAGTTCTATTCAAAAGGGGTTCCATGCAGGAAAAATGCAAATCTTTAGGATATGTTTGTATCACCGTGCTATAATAAGGTAGTCAACAAAAGGGAAAATTGTAATATACAACATACAAACTCTTATATTCTTTCTCAAAGGAGAACAAAGCATCTAGTTTGACATAAAAGACATTATTTGAAAGACATAAAAGTTCTGTCAAAATTTTTACATTGCAATTCTAATATTTCCAGAAGGAAGGAGCTTCATTTGTCTGCTTAGAAGGGAATTGTGAGCAGGAGGAAAAATCTGGAGTCTCTGAGTTTTGGTGTGACTGAAGGGAAGGGTTTTCCATGCCTGCTTAAGTAGAGCATGATGAGGAAAGAGCAGATCAGCAATACAAACCATGTCCAAAGCACTAACTGTTAAGTACATTGGAATAAAAAAGACAAAGAACCTTGTGCACTTTAAATCCTATTTGTGATCAAGGATTGTGTGAGGAAAGAGAAATCACTGGGTGTTTTGTACAAACACTTTGTGAGACCCCAGACAATTTTTTAGCGCACCTTCACAGGAGAGATGCTCCCTCTTTTATTATCTCCTCTGCACTTACTACAGAAGACACAGCAGGAGATATGTTGCCTTTTTCTCTCCTGATATGCTTTCTCCACCTGCAAAGTCAGTAGAAGAACACAGTTTCACCAATCGCTCTCTTTCTGTGTTCTCCTCCCACAGGGATCAACACTTGCTGTCTTTCCTGCTCCATCTGCAGAGTATCTGTGTATTTACCAAGCCTAGCAAAGGTGAGTTCTGATGTATTAGGCTTTAAACCTCTTCAAAATTGGTGGTGTGTTCAGTAAAACTGCTAACTTTGTAGCCACCTCAGGTGCACTGGAATGCACTCCCCTGGTCTTCAGTGATTTCCTATGCAACTGACTCTTCGCATTTACATCAGTCTCAATTTACACTGCAAGCCCAAAAATGCAACCTCAACATAAATTGAGACATCCCTGTATTTCATAACAACATTTGAGAGTTATAGCCAAAGATCTGGATAATTCAAGTCAGTAACCAAGGACTTATACAATTTTAGAAGAACATAAATACATACAGCAGCATTGCTATGCTGTTCCTCACAGTGGTGAGAACAACTGCACAATAGGAGCCACTTTCTTGAGCTTAACCATTGTAAAAAATAGCCTACAAGCTCTGCGACTACCAAATCAGAAGTGAGCGATGGCTGTGCGAAGGCTTACAGGAACACTGGATTCATTAAGCACTAAATTTATATAAGCTTCAAGAAAGTGAGAACATTTGCACAACTACTTTTATGTTAGTGTCCCAACAGGCTGCCAGCCAGTATACATAATTGAGTTCTTCTCACCCACCTTTCCACCATCTCAAAGATGGCTCCCGCCTTACCAATAATACAAAACTCTGTGTCCAAGCCCTGTACGAAGTCTTCCTTACCCCACCTTCCCCTTCTCTTAGGTCTGCCTCTTCTCTGTGGTCTACCTTTGTTTTTCTTTCCTTTGGAATTGTCCTTCACTGCATCCTTCTCTCAGGTCCTGCAATTCTCTGCTCACTACTCATATCTATTTCTTCAGTCACCCTGCCTAGAGACGTCCTGTCTTACTTCCCAATCTTCCTTGCCACAGTCGCCCTGCTAGCAGCACACAGGCCTTATTGCTCTAATTTTTGACTAGCTACATTTTGTAAAGTAACATCTTGCAACCCCACAGTTTCTTTATTTTTTAAAAAATCTTTGGGGATCACCTTAGTTGTAAGCTTCTGGAACACAGGTAGAAAGATCACCCCTGTGAATACCCCTGCTTAGTCCCCAAAACCTTCCAGTAATTAATGACAAAAGTCTATGGACTGTCCAATACAGATGTTTGCTTAGTCACGATTTCTATGAAATAACCAAGTACAGGCATTCGCCTTATAGCCCTATAGTTCCCTTTCAATAGAATAATTTTGCCCTTAATCTTCTAAACATTTAAAAAATAATCTTAGAATAAATCCTATACAGCCTTGGAAATTTGCTTCCACCCAGTATGCTGATTAGTATTTTACTACGTTTACAGTACTTTATAACTTCATATTCCATTATATAGGGAAGGATATAAAATTATTAATACACAAAACCCATTTAGAAATCATGCTGGCTCCCCCCCTCTTTTGGCCATCAAGCTTTCAAACAGACTATCTTCATATCATTAAGTGCTCATAACTTTCTTCTCTCTGAATACAACCAGACTAATTGGAGGCATCTTTTAAATCATATTTCAGCTCATCCAACTCTCTGAAATTATGAGCAAGATTTTAAAAAGCCATTTCCTTCAAACAGATCACTGTGCAAATCATGAACTTTAATAATGACCCTTTAAATTCCACTCTCCCATCTTTGAGTTAAGGGTGTGCCATCCTTAATTAGGATTTCTGATAACTCTGTATTGATGGATGGGGAACAGCTCTGTGATAAATAAGCCAGAGATATTTTATTTCAAGAGGATCTCATTTGCAGATTTTAATGGATCTTTGATTTCACTTGAAACAGTTATCAGTGCTAATCATTGGAAAACCCACATGGCACAGGAAGGAAAAAGGACAGCAGGTACCCATAAGATCCTATGACAAAGAATCATGAAACTTTTTAAACTATAAAAAGTATAGAGCAGTTTTGTCTGCACACCTACACAACTGAAGAGGGGGAAGAAGAAGGAAAGAACAGTGTGTACATGCTGAAGCAAAAAAAGGACAAAAAATTCCATTACAGTGCTCACTTCTTTTCTGGCTCCCAAAGCAACAATTCTATGAGGGCAGCTACTTCCTTCTTCAGACGTAGAACAGCAAGGAAAGTTCCTAATTCACATGCTATTGAGAACTATTTGGTAAAATCTAAACTTAACTGCTTTTGATACTTACATCAGGCAGATCTAAGTGTCAAAAACAAAGCCTGCGTTGGCCTTGAAAAATTTAGTAACATGGTCAGTTTCATCTGACTTAACAGGGATATGCAAACATGGGATAAGCGTATTACTGCCAAATTATCTTCATTAAATCTCTATTTACCATATAGTCAACCCCAAATGAACATTTAAGTCTACTTTGCATGCACAAGTACTTAACTTAGCAGAGGCTGTAAAGGACACAAGCCACATGAGAAGCTGTAAGAAATAGTCTTCAAACCATCCATGGCAAACATGAAAAAGGTGAAAAGAGAAAACAGTTAGTAAGAAGGAAAGATATAGACTACTGTAAGACTACAGTATCATCATCTTGCCTAAAGGATTTCAAAACCAACCTTGATGAACAGTGGTAGGAAGAAACAGTGAGGATATTCCAGTATAAGAAGCTTCATGGTAAGAAAAAATAATGACAACTGCAATTCAGTGGAAATAGAAGTGCAACTTCAGCATGACTTTTTTTCAAAATCCACAGTTTCTGCAAATGACAAATTCCATTTAAAAGTTCCATATTTACTGTAAATTGGAAGATTTGTCAGTGCTATGCTGTATTTTTTCTATTCACACCAACTAGCAATTTAAAGGAAACACTGCTGGATAGTCTAAATGATTGTGTCCTCTTTTCTCTCTGTTTGTGCCTATAATTAGATCTAACTCAGCCAAGCACACACCACTAGAAACAGGCTCTTTCAAAGCCACACCCAAATCACTACTGCCAGCTTCAAACTTCTGCTCCATCTTAATAGGTATTTAAGTTTCAATTGCTTCAGGAAAGAAAATGTGAAGAAATCCACTTAACTTTGGATTTCTTAGAATATTGCCAAAAACAAAGAATTGATAACAAACAGAATTTAATTTTAAAATACGCTTATTTCAGATTTTATTTGCATTTGTTTCTACAGTGTTGTACTTTAATAATGCTTGAGCTAAAAAGTTAGTACGCAGACTGACAATATTTTTCAGTCAGAGTAAGGATGCCTTTATAAGAAGTTACGAACTTTATGCTGAACTATACAAGAAACAAGATATAATTTTTAAACTTGGCCTAATTGCAAAAACAAATTATAATTAAAAAAAATTAAAGTGGCCAACTGTAAGCTGGTGGATCTAGTTCAACTTCATAAGCAATTTGATCTGTATTTTGAGAGGAACCAACTTTAACAAAGCGGTGTGTGAAAAACTACTGTGACTTTTACTGAAATAGCAATGAGATTATTGGAAGGAAAGAATCTTTATCATGTTTGGGGAAACCACGAAACTGGAAGGGATACCCAATATCATGGTAGCAGGATTATAATTCAAATATCTTGGTTAATGAAGAACTGGCCCAACCGACAAAAATGAAATTCAACTAAGATAAATGCAAAGTTTTGTATATAGAAAAAAAAAGTTCAGAGACACAGCATGAAGGATGCCTGGACTGACAGTTACGTACGTGAATACAGTTTCCATGCTACAGACAGCAGTAATTCCACTATATCTTGCACTAAGTCTGACGTCATCTGCAGAAGTTTGTTTAATTCTAGACAAATACTCTTTAAGGACATTGACTGTCACACAAAAGAGGCAAAGACCTATTCTCCAGCCTCAGAGGGCTGGACTACTTCTAATGAACTTCTTACAAGAAGACAAATGTTGGTGGATCATTAGGTGAAAGCTCTTGGTGTGAAATGAAGTTCAACAAAGGAACTTTTTACTTGGAGAAGTGGTAGACTCTTCCTCACTGAAGGCCTTCAAGCAAAGATCTGGACATTTGTTGGGATTGTCCAGGAACTGATTTCCTGCACCAACTTAGAATTTGGACTAGAAACCCTACAATCTCCATTTGTACTCCAACATGTCAGAGGACCAATGTTAAGCTACACTGAGAATTTCCTCTAGGAAGGATATTTATGCTATTAGAGTACATGTGCTCAGTAACATATGAAGCATTTACTACTGGTAATAAAACATTCTAGAGTTCAAACATCAATGAATCAACATGGTGATGCAAATTAGTGAGTGGAAGTAAGAGTGGCCAATGAGAAAACAGAAGTTGGCCATCCTCAATTTAATTCAGCAATCTGCAATTTCTGATCTCCCCACAGGCAAAAAGCTATAACCAGGAAGAGTACTGCCTCACCCATACTGATCATTCAGAGACAAAACAGGTGTTCAAAAGAGATGGCATGGCAACATATGAAATAACTGGGAGTGCCAGCCATAGTAGCAGCTTTGTGCTGCAAGTTGGAATCCAAGGGGAAGGTAAAATCCATAAAACATCTAATGAGCCCGTCCCTCCTAGGCTCCAAACACACCAGGTGTCACTACCTCATTCTCCTTCAGATTGAAAATTAATCTCATTGCTTATATCTGCGTACCAATCCTAGATCTCCCTGATCGAGCTCACCAGAAACTCAGAAGGGTTAGAGCCAACCATTTGCTGTACTGCAACGTGATTACACGTCCAAAAGAAAGTCTAATCTCTACCCAGCTTCCAAATGATCCATGTTGAACAGTTTAGACACTAAATATATTTTAAACAACAAAATAAGCTTTGAGATGACTGACAGTATGCATGACTTGGCCTGAGTCCTAAGCCATTACAGTACAAATAGCCCCAACAGATATCCCATCCAAATCTTACACTTAACATTCAAATTAACACTGCATTTGTGCAATGAAGTTACTAATAATATCTAGGAAAGAAATTTGACAAGGATTTTGTGAAACATTGTAGGGACCACCCTTGGGAATTTATATAGTTTAGCTGTTTTTCAAAATTATACTTCAATTTAACTTAACAATGATGTGAGATGAAACTCCAGTAAAACCTAGCAGAATTCTTTCTTAAAAAAAAAGCTACAACACATGATTTCAGAAAAAGAAGCTGATACTGTGCCAATGTACAAAAGCAGTATACCTGAAATATGAATAACTTCTGTCAATAACAAAATGAATTCTGCAGTTCAAATGATGCTACATATTCTAGTAGGACTTTTCCAACACTAATAGGACTGCATTCTTCCATGATTATGTCATCCACAACTCCACACACAGAGTTCTATGGCATGCATCCAATAAATATAAACCACTGTGATACTGAAAGGAACAATCTAAAACCCACCACATTTTGAATCAATGATGTTCAGGGTTGAGAGGTAATTTTAAAGTCCATAAGACCACTATACTAAAACAACAGCTTACAACTATATTAGAAACTGTTAATGAATTGTGGAATCTGACAACAGCAACCCCATAACTAAACCTGCTAATTAATTACAGTCAGCCCTTCAAATTTGTAGGTTTCACTTTTGTGGATCTGATTATTCACGGATTCTTTGCTGTTACCTCTGCTGTCTCCCTATGCTGTTTTTAATAGGGACTGCAAGCCTCATGAGACTGCCAACAAGGCTTCTAAGTCCCTATTTAAAATGGTGTGGGGCAGCAGTGGAGGTAGCAGTAAGCCCCACTAGCCACCCATTTCTGCCTTGTGAAGGAACCCTGATGCCTCAAAGAAGAGTTATTTCACGGGGGTCTTGTGCCCCTAACCCTAGCGAATGTGGAGGGATGGTTGTATATCAAATTAATTGGATACAAACCTGTTTCTACTTATTCCACCTAATACTTACACAGTCGTGAGCAGCAAAGATTATGACCCCTTCCATTTTAATATTTTCCTCTCCTGAATATGCATCTAAATACATATCCTCACAGAAAGAGATAAGCAAAGGATATACTAGTATGAACTGATCACCCAAGTGGTTTTCCCCAAAAATAGATCACTGGCTCTAATGACCTATTTTAACTTAACGCTCCCTTCTAACATAACCCTCCATGGAAGTCATAGGAAGAATATTCTTTTGTTTGGTACAGGAACATGCCACTGCTACCCCCAGCATTCTCACCACACAAAATGAAAGGGATGTGCTTGGAAGAATTCAAGTAGGGCAGACACTGATCTTGGTGTCTGGAAACTATAAGAACATAGCTTAAGAACAAGTCATAAATGAAGCAGATACTTTAGGTAACCTCCAAACATGCAGCACCACTTGAGGGGTGACTGATCATAGATCACAGCATAATCCCCTCTCCGACACACACAGATGAATCACAAATTAACATCCTGAAAGGTAAGATACTCAGGGAACCGATCAGCTGACTGATACATGCAGTGGACAGGATAACATGGGAGTGGGAAAAGGCATGTAGGTGGAAAAATTCCATTACATGTGCTCACTGACCAACACTCAGAAGAAGCTATCATCTGCAAACCAATGGGCATTGCTATCAAGAAGGAAGCAATAACTGGGTAGCATCCAATGAAATCTGTAAAATAAACTTCAAACATGTCTCCAGATGCTTTTTCTATTGGTAAAAAAAGTCAGCAACTTTATTTTTTGTATATTATTGGGGGGGTTCAATAAAGCCATCTTTTTTGAACATCCTGAGATGCTCCAACTTCTTCTGTGCATTACTACTATGAGGCATCACTTCTTGTTCTGTAAGCAAGCAGGCAAACATCTATCACTACCAGAGATGCAGAATACAAAGAGAAATACTGCCCTGTCAACAGAAGTATATCTTGGGGCATTCTGTGTAGTGCTAAAACAATTCAAAACATTACTGTCAAGAATTTCATGTCTTAAACCAAGGTGCAAAACCTTTTTGCTGTTAAGAGCCAGATTTTCTGAAGGGAAAGCTGCCTCTGACTTCATGCCAGCAGTGAACAGTGTCATAGGCTATGGTAGGAAAGAAAAGATCTTCTTCTTATTCCTCAATACATACTTTTCTCTCTCTTCATCGTTTTCTCTCTCTCTCTCATTTTTTTCTTGCTATTCCACCTCTTTGCTTTTTCTTCCATTACATAGCATGCTACCAGAAGTGAGAGAAAAATCACTCTTGCCTGAGTTCTGATCTCTTTTAGATAAAGGGTTATATACAGTACGCAGGAAGCATACAGCTCCCCATGGGAACAGAATGCTGGACTATTCTCATCTCATCTTCGTATCAATTTACAATAAAGAATAGAACAAACTTACCCAAAGCAAATCAACTATGAACAAGCTGAAGGTGGGGGAAGATAATGTATATCACAAGTGGGTTCTGAATCCAAAATTTTTCCCCTTTTGGTTCCCTATCAAGATAATCCTTACTAATCATAAACAAGGACAAGGAGCAAGTGGAGACAGCTTATGCACTGCCAATATAGCAGTGCATGAGCTTTCTCAGTGTAGTCCCTTGGTGACTCTCCTGGGGAAGAAAACTATGGCTAGACTGCTTCCAACTCTAAGCGTGGGTAAAGTGCTCACACAGCCCCTCCTGAGGCTATTTTTCAGACCCCTCCAAACTCTCCAGGCTACTCTTTTTCTGGTCAAAATAGGGGTGAAATGCCTTTCATCTCCTCCACCTCACAAACAAAAACCTCCGAGAGGAGCAGTTCACAGGTTATGGGATATACACCATTTCAAAAATTACCAATTTTTCAAAATGGTCTCACATCAACTTCAGGAACTCCTCTCTCTTCTCTAAGCAACCTATGGAACTTTCCAAATAACCCCAAGGACAGAAAAATTATCCCCAGACTTACTGCAGTTGCCCACTGTAACTGAAGTTACCAAGTAATGGGAGAGAATGGTTATACAATTAGAGGAGACATTGTGCTGTTTTTAAAAACTTGCTCAAAATCCCAATCCCTGAACCAAGAAGCCCACATTCTAGGTCAAAATCTTCCTAATCTCCCAAAGCCTTTGAAGAACCTGGCTTGTTACACAGGGAATATGAGAGAAGTAACTTCTTTTTCCTTTTGTCTTCTTCAAATGCCACTAAGACAATATTTCTGGAAAGTGGAGAGAATCAGATATAGAAATTCTTTCAGATCGAAACAATCACATAGCTCTTAAAATACGATCATACTGTTCCTAAAATCTTTGCAGAAAATGTTTCTGTTTACCCTCTTTTATCAGGTAGATGACATGGAAATTCAACTAAATAGAACATATTTCCGGGAAGATCATCCAAGGATGATTTAATTCTTCATAAGACGACAATGGTGCTGGTTTTAACCTACAAAGCCCTGGTGGAGCCAGGGTATCTGAAACACCATTTCTTCTCACATGAGCCTGCATCAAATTTGAGATTCTCAGCAGAGGCCATGTTCCACATCCCATCACCATGTTCCCTAGGCTGACAGGTACAGATGACAAGATTTTCTCTATAGCAGTATCACAACTTCGGAACTTTCTACCAAGGGAAGTCAGGCTAGCTCTTTCTCTTCTGAGTCTCCAGTGATCAATATGTTAATTCATATGGCCTTTAATCCTTAAAACCAGGAATGACTGTTCTGGCTGTTTTAAATATCTGATTTTTTAAAACTATTTTAAAGTAGTTTTTATTTTTAGTCTGTTTTTCTAAAAAAATATTTCTTCACTTCATGTTTTAAATGTTTATCTGTTGTACATCTGGTAAAGGTCCCTGGCAGGCTGAAATGTGATACACAAATTCTTTAAACAAACTAAATGTGCAATCAAGAAGTTTTTGCAATGGGCAAAAATTGACTAAATAAAAAAAATTCACCATGATAACTTTGTTCTATGTTTTCGTTATGGGTGAATGCAAGAAGTTTAGTTAAATAAAAGCTCGTGTTCATTTCAAAACAGAACTACATTTTGACTGGCAGGACAGACCTGACACTACATTGTCTTAGAAAACATGGTCACTGACATAAGATGGGTTCTAGGCATGTTAGCCATCTTAGGTTACTAATGTTTCTCATTAAAAGTATCCTTCTCTATAGTAACAGCCTCAACCCAAATACACAGTGTGAGGACATGTCCCAGTAAAATCTCTGGAGGTTGATGGTATCATTCTATGCTGGAAAATTTGTGTCCCAAAATATTTTCTTTTAACCACAGATTTAGTAAAGACTTCAATGCCTTACAGAAACATACTTTCCCTGTATATAAAGAGCATAGTAATATTTTTCACTAAGCAATAGGATCACCTAAGAAAGTTACGTATCTAGAGGTAAACATGTCTTGTGAGTGTCTATACATCTTACTAGAGTGCAGAAAGTCCTGATTCAGACTTGCCTCATGTGATGGAGGAAGACAGCTTACAGGGAAAGAATGCAGGATGTTGATCTTTACTTCCTGTTCGTTTATGGACACTGCATGTTTAATTGATCAATTTATGTGCGTCCCAAGACTGGAAATCATTTCCAAGACAAACTCTCACAAAAAACAGTTATTCTTTTCCCTTTTCTCCACCAATAATGCCCCCAAAATTAACCATGCCTTGGGCCAAGTATATTAATCAGCATGAGGCTCAATTAGATGGACACAATGTATGCTATTTTCAGAAGTAAAAGAAAAATCTAAGAAATGCATGTGTTTGCATAATTTTAAAAGATTTTAAACAGCAGGTCCTCTATCAATATTAGTATATACTTTAGTTTTCAAAGATGCCATTTCTTGTATGCTAAAATTATTGTCAAAGCCTATTCCAATTCATTCTTGAGGAAAGATGATACAGGGATACCTCTGTTTACAAAGATGACGTGTTCCTGGATATTCTTTAACAAAAACTTAGGTACCAAAGTCAGAAATAACATGGAAAGAATAAGGATATACCACAAAAGGGAAGAACAGGCCAACATGTTTTCAGCAAACTAACAATATGCATGTGTGAAATGGAACAACCAATTCAAATAAGCTTTGCAAAAGTAAACAAAAACACTTTCAGCCTTCTAGAGACCACTTGAAAGCTTCTTCCAAAATGCATCTGGGCATGATTTTTTTTTCTTTCATCAGCCCCTACCTTTCCTATGATTTCCATTTTTGTGACCAAATCTATAGAATTGTGCTCTTTTTTTAAAAAAGACATACTCCAGGAGCTGGTAAGGCAGGCTTATACATTCACCCCCCCTTTTGCATTTCATGCATGTTCAATAAGGACTTCTAGAAGGAGCTGCTGTTTATCTTGCCTTTTGTAGGCAGGCACACACAGCTATAGCAGGACTGGCTAAAACAGACCTCACTTTTTCTCACCTTTAACTTCATTGCATTGTTTACTGCAGACATGCTACTGCAACATGACACTGAAAATCTGTATTTTTAAAGTCTTCCTTCACCATGCTCTCAATGCTAATGCTGTTAAAAACCTTCCAGCTAGACAACAGATAAGGGAAAGGGGGTATGGGCAGATATAGACTATATATATAATGGACCTTCCTTGTTAACTGAGGTCTACCTGTATATAAGACAGCTACATCTAGGGTGACAAGAATAAAAAAAAATTGAAATCACCTTACTTTTACTAATTAGGTATTTAAAGTCCACTATACATTAGACAAAATCATCCCAAAGCCTACAGACTTATCAAAATTCTAACAATGATCCTGACTATTATAGATCATGATGAGGGTGGATACCCTGGTTTATGATAATTGAACAATGTGTAACAAGTAATATGTACTAACACAAACATCTTGGGACTTCGTAAATGACTTACCAGCAATTTTCTGAATGGCTTATGTTAACTTTATTGTTATTATCACTACTTGTTGCATTTAATTTCCTTCTGACCTCAGTGTCTACAGTCCCACTCCCAAACATGTCTACTCTATACATATCCTATTATTAGGATCAACCAAATACCACAAAGATGTGCATCGTTTCAAGTTGTCCAGAGCTCTATTCATTAGACTAGGGGATTTTTTTTTTTTTTAAAGTGAAATAGGGTGAAATAAATAAGGGTGAAACAGAAGGGGTTTTTTTTAGAAAAGGCCAGATGTTGTATCCAGAAATCTGAAGTTAAATCCAGTCCCAAAATGGACACTGTGTGCAAGAATCAAGTTACATCTAGCAACTCACCCTGAATCCAAGATAACATTACGTATTGGACAAAGAGGACAATATTCAATGTTGTAGTAAATCTGTTACTCCTCAAGTTGCCATAGAAGTGTTGTTTTAACATAAAATGATACACAAGGACACTTCTACAAGTTATTTTTTAAAATCTTCCACATTTGGGCTCTACTAAGCTGTGACAAGTCCTCCACTGACTGACTCCACTATGTAAATCTGAGTCTTGGAATAGCAACATTTTTAACCTCTTCATCAAGACAACATCATGCATACCAATTTCCACTTTGTGATGATGGATTCATTCTATTTGCAAACTATTTTCCAGTTGTCTGGCATATGATATGAGGAAGCCTCACAGATAAAATAAACAGTTTTTATTATGCTTAATTTACAGTGTGTCACAGAAATTTTAGGCACAGATGTGTACCTGACTTCTTTTTGCCAAAGCACAAACACAAAAAAACTGAAGTGTTAAAGTGTTGCCAGACAAAACATAAACTCTTTAAATATTATGGTATCAGTCTCTACTCACTTGAATAGGTGACTGACTTGACGGGGAAAAAAACTCTTAAAAATCAAGACTAAATCTGATGAACAATGTAAGCATACTAGTTTATAGAAACTTTTAAAATTACAGCTACACTTTTAATCTCTCTTCAAAAAAGGAGATGCAAGTCAACTGTTACTGCAATTCCCACAATGATTTCAGAAGCAGACGTTTGAAACACTGTAAAATCAATTGGTATTGAAAATCTAAAGCAAAGAATTCAGTCTCTTTCCAAGCTAGTTTTTTTTCCACTACTGTAGCAATATATTTTCCCCCAAATATATCACAGGGTGAGTCAGATATACATCTGTGCCTAAAATGTATATGCCATTCTGCAAATTAAGCATAATAAAATCTGTACATTTTATCTGTGACATATCAGCATATGAGCCTTTTAAAGAAGAACTACTAATTCCATCAGCAAAACTGAATATCTATAAGCATATAATTAAAATGTCAGTTTTCTGCGTATCTCTCCAATTCACATTCTCAACTTGTAAATGTGAGCTATGCAGAGAATCCCTATTATGTCAAATCCGGTGAAGGAGGCAGAAAAGTTACCCCCCACTCCTGCTTTCTTCTGGAGGTTCCCTATGAAAGCTGAACAAAAAGTAAAATGATACTTCAAGTCACGTTATGTCAGTAAAGCTAGCCATCTGGTGGGCAACTTTCCTTAGTCAAAACCTGAGCTGAAACAACATATTCAAATTCTAAGCAAATAATTTAATTTACTTATTTTCTACATTTACCATTTCACAACTTTCACTAAGGCTGCTGCTATTGTATGACACTACAAGAGCAGATGTTAGTGCATTTCAAAAATAACCCAACCGTCAATGGTATTTCAAGATTGAGCCAATTCAAACCTTAACTGCAACACTTAATCTCACAGCCACATTTCATGTCCACTGCACTACAGAGGGTGTTTAAGCAACTACTTCTAAACAAATACCACTTATAAATCTTTCTAAAAGTAAATACCTTAAAAAATTAAGATAAAAGTTATATATCATTTTCAGAACACCAGCAAAGCTTATACAAATTTGGTTTACATGAAACACATGGAACTACTATATTAGTGTGTGTGTGTGTGTGTGTGTGTGTGTGTTTACACAGCATAAATAATTTTGCACCAGTTTGAAAAATCTAGTTAGTATTTAAAAAGGCCATAACCTAGGAGGAGTTAAACCAATACGAGTTCTTTTGAATTCAACAGAAGTACTAATCACATATTTAACTTTCACCCATCAAAACCAACAGAACATAAAAGTTCTTAACTGGATCATGCTCATTATTAAGCATGCTGGTCAGTAAAGAATGCAGGAAAATATTCACAAGACTGTAGTATTTGATGGAAACAAGGATTACGTAAATATTTAGATATTTGTCCTCAGATGCTGAAAATCAACCATGGCCAAAACCCTAAAAACTATTTCAGTCGTACTTACTGACTTGTGTATGCCTAGTGGGACTTTTGACTTTTTCTTTATTTGAACAACAGGCACCATTCCACATTTACAAATTACTTCTGACAGCCCCTTCAATTATAACTATGTTTTGAATTGTGGCACTAGCAATGGGTGGGGTACTGCTGCTGAAAGCCAAGTACAAGGCATTTTAGGCACATGAAAATAAGTGGCACTCTTCTTTGGACCCTGGACTTTATTACATTAGGGTTAGGAAAATTATCCAATACCTACATAACTGGTTTATACTTGAACTCTGCTGCTCCATTTAGTATTAAATAAAAACATGTATAATTATATATTACATGTAACTAACAGTATGTGTTTTAAGATTTATGTGACCAGTTTTAACAGTGGTACAAACTGAAAGAAGGTTCATTTGTCATATCCAGAAGCCGGGAAAGACTTGTACCAGTTTCTTGTGTACCAGTTACAGTCCCAACTGGAGTGGCAGGACCTGACCTCAGTTATTCATACACTACTTATGCTTAAATTGGACTACTTCAGCATGCTTTATGTGGAGCTGCCACTGAAGATGGTTTGGAAACTTCAAGTCGTGCAAAGTACAGTTGCTCAAATGCTAACAGAAGCCAGAAAACGTAAACGTGTAACACCACTCAGAGTGTTAATTGCTAATACCCTAAACTTTTAGGATCACCTTTATCCATAGGAACCCATTTGTAATCTAACACTCACAACCTGAAGTGCTGCTTAAGGGAAAATGAGATAGGTTGGTGAGCAATGCTGGCCCCACAGTTATGGAACCCTCTTCTTGGTATAGAATCCACTTTGCTTCTCAGTATAGCTCCTCCAGAGAATATGAAAGCTTACATTTTGCCTTCTCTAGCTCCTTAAGTGAATTGAGAGTGGCGCAGTCTACAGCAGTTGTTTCATATACCTATGTGCTGTGTTTATTCTCTCTGTGTGCCATCAAGTCACCTGTCAACTAATGCCAACCCCTTGAACTTCATAAGGTTTTCTAAGATAACGAGCACTCCAAGGGGGTTTGCCATTGTACAATTGGCCTAATATCCTGCTGTTTCATTCATTTCATGTTGATTATTTTGTGAGAGCTTGATCCTAGTGCCTTTTAAATATCTGAAATATATCATCATAGCTGACCCAAGCAAACAGTATCTAACCTTATAAGGACATCAGTCCCTTTAGTACTGCTTTTTAAAATACACAAGCAACCTGATCAACTATAGAGTATGTTAGCCACAGTGAATTTCTCACTAACCACAACAATGCACAAGAATATCCAGAATAAAGACAACTGAGGACTTCTTTTATAACACTTCACAATATGTCTCAACAACAATTCATCTTTGTTGGACCCTCCTGAAAATTCCTCAGAGTCTGTATTCATTCCCCACAGGACAGGGGAAAACGGAAGAATGCTTTGCTATGCAGTCTCCTCTGCCCTTACATCTCTCCAACTGAAGATAGCTTCATTTGCATATGGCAAGCCTAAAAATGACCAGATTCTTTTAAAAGAAAAAGGAAACAGGATAAGGGGACATAATTCACTCACTGCAATAGAAATGGAGCATGAAACTGCAAGATTTTTTTTAAAAAAGAGGAAATGGAAGATCACTGAAATAGAGGGGTGTGAAGGGGAGAGTTACCGCTAGTCATTTTTTTAAAGTTACTAATGGTACAGATGAGAAGCAGCATATTTAGGTACCACAACAAGGAAACATCCAATCTTAAAAGCCTTTTAAAGGCTTTTTTAAAGAGAGAGCATACACAACATGGCACTAGGAAATGAGGAGACTGCATTGCTTATCATCACTAAAAACAAATACTGGGTAACTTAGTATATAGTGTTGTCACACAATATGAAGTCTTTTCACACAGTAGATTAGTTTTACTCCAAAAGCATCATATATTCAAACCTCAAAGATTTAAGAAACACACTCTGTATATACTATACTATCCACACCATACTGTCCAATTGCAGTGTCATGTCCAAAAGATCCCTAAAGAAACACAGGCGAAACAAATTCAGTACTTCCTTTTTAATTCCTCGCAGTCATACAGTTTCTTAGTGCTACACTGCTTTAGTTGTGCTGTGAGAGGATTTACCCATCTGTTTATGCCACAGCATTCAGGACGACTTGAGAGACTGACACTTTAACCAAACCAAACCACACTTACTGCCACAAATTCTTTCACTTCAACAAAAGGAAAGATTAACTGGCTTTGTTTCTTATCTAGCACACACAGCTGCAAAGATATATAAAAAATGAAATAAAAGTTTTCACTGAGGATGGTTTCAAGGGAATGGTGAATTCTAAAATTTAACCAACACGAGCAAAACACCATCTAAACGTGTTAACAAGGGGAAAAGTTATTTCTACCATCCACAGTCCTGGCATTTTTCATCTGGCTCACAGCGTAGCAACTGTAGCATAGATTTCAACCTTAGATATATTCAATGCAACAGTAACCATCGCTTTAAAAAAAAAAGCCACCTGAAATACAAGCCATTATAGCGGGGCTCCAAAAAGGGATGATCTCATACCACGTTCACACCGCAAGAAAGGAAGCTGAAAGAGAGAAGCAGAAATGCTCCCGTGACCTTGCAAGCCGTTTTTCGAACAAAAATTTAAAAAATAGATGTATCCATAAGAAGAGGGGGGAAGGGATGCGGTAAATAGAAGTGGGCAGCGCGCCAACCTTTCAAAGAGGTTTTATAAGAAAGATGCAAAGGAATCCAGCAGAGGCAGCAACTCGGGAGGCGGGGAAGAATGAAAGAGGCTACCAATGGCCTAGGCGGAACGAACCTCCCGTGGCTTCCACCCAGGCCATTTCCGCACTGGACTGTTATAGCGCTATGATTCCACTTTCAACATCCTATGGAATCCTGGGGTTTGCAGTTTCGAGAAGGATCAGCCGGCCCCTCCCGAAACTGCAAACCCCCGGATTCCATAGGATGTTGAAAGTGGAATCATAGCGCTATAACAGCCTCGTGCGGAAACGGCTCCCATCCCTCAGGACACGGGGGAGCAGGAACTCACCCCAGCGCCCGTCAGGATCGGGGCATCCCTCGCCCCTTCCTCGCCTCCCACCGTCGCTCCTTCCTCCCAACCATTTCCTCTCCCGCCGCCTGTCAAGACTGACGAAAGAAGGCGAGGCTGGTCAGCGGGGAGCCGCGGCGGCGGCGGCAGCCCAAGGCGAAAGCCGCAGGTGCCGAGGCGGCCAAAGGGGCAGGAAGGTAAGCCAAAGGGGGGTACGGACGCGGCGAGCCCGGGTGTGAGGGGGGAAGATGTCGCCAGGCACTGCCCCGCTGCGGAGCCCGCCGTGACAGGGGCGGAGGGGCTCTGAGGGAGAAGCCGCCGAGGTCTGAGGGAAAGGGAGACAGGGGCTGAGGGAAAAAGGAGAGCCGAGCCTCTCTCACCTGTGAGTCGGGCGGGCCCGCCGCATCCCTCCGCTTCTCTCTCTCTCTCTCTCTCTCTCCCTCTCTCCCTCTCAGGCGAAGAGAGGCGGGGAGGGACCGAGAGGCGGACGACGACGACGAGGGCCGCCGCGCCGCAGTCTCCGCCTCCAACCTCCCGCGCGCGCTCGCTTTTCTTTCTCCCTCCCGCCTCCTCTGTGGGGAAACGCCGCCGCCGTCGCCGCCGCCGCCGCGCCTCTCTTTCCCTCACGCACATGCACGCGCAAAGCCCGCCCCCCACTCCCCCGCTCGCCATTCGTCCCCGCCTTTCGCGCTTTCCCTCTGTCTCTCACCTCTCTCATCGCAACTGGCGACTAGGAGAACGCCCCGCCCCGCCCTCCTAGGCCGACGTGACGGGCACGCTGGTGGGGGGGCTCGGTCTCCAACAGCCGCGCCCAGCTGGCACACCAAGCCCCGCCCACCAAGCCCCGCCCACACGCCTCGACATGAGGAGGAGAAAGCGCGCTCGCGGAGGGCCAACGGCACGAACAGACATCAGGCCCCGCCCAGACACATTGGACCCGTATGTTAATTAGATTTTCCCCCTTCCTCTTTACCTAGGGAGGGAGGGATGCGGAGAGGCTTTACGGCACTTAGGGTTGTTGGGGTGGCTGCGCTCTACGGCTGGCTGTAGCAACCGGAGTTGTGAGGAGAATGAGGCCGGAGACAGGTAAGGTTTTTGAAGTGACGCGAAGTGTGAGGGCGGAAGGGAAGGGAATGACAGTGTTGTACCCAGAGGAGCTAGAGTAGACTAATAATAGTAATAATCCGTGAAAGCGAGGAGACAGTGGCGGTCTATTCAGGTGCATTGGCTTGTTGTTCGTGATAGGCCGCCCACTGGAACAGCGCGGCTTCGCCAGGATTGCAGCGGGACAAGGGAGGTGTCTGTGGGAGGGGGCTTTTCCTCCCAGATTCGACTCCTCTCCGCGTCAGCCTAGGTCCATAAAGTTAAATTCTTGCTGCTCTTTTTTTTAAGGATTTTATAATGTGATACTATTGAATTGATGCTTTTTTGAGAAACCTTTTCCGATGGGACTTCTTAAAATACTGTACTGTACTTCCAGAGTGGGCAGGTTATGGTCTCTTAGATGTCCTTGGACTGCAGCTCCCATCATTCCTCTCCATTGGCCATGCAGGCTAGATCTGATGAGTAGTTGAAGTCCAACATCTGGATGGTCTGATGTTAGTCACCGTCACTGTATTATTTTATAATTTTTTTGAAAAACACAAATTATTTATGGCAGTGGTTCTTAACCTGGGGTCCAGGGAGCCCTGTGAGTCTGCAGAACCCTTCTGGCAGGCACCAGCATCAGCAATAGGGCCACAGTCGCAGGGGGTTGTGGATGCTGAAACTGCTCCTTAATTTGCAAATAAGGGAGCAATTTGGGTGCATGCACATATAGCCTTGCTGCCATGCTCCTGAGGAGAGGGATGTGGTGGCAGGCATGTGTGCACACCCAAACTATGACTCTGGAGATCAGGGTTTGACTCCCCACTTGGCCACAGAAACCAAATGGATGACCTCAGGCAAATCATATTTTTCAGCCTCAAAGGAAGGCAAAGCTAACAAATCTTGCTAAGAAACCCCTCATGACTGGTTTCCCTTAGGGTCACCATAAGTCAGTTTTCAAAGAGGAGAGACATGATGGCTATAAAGAACCTCCCTCATCAGCAGCACTTTGTGGGTGGATGCCTTCAAGTCACTTCTTACTTAGGACAACCCTAAGGTGAACCCTAGGGTTTTTTTGGCAAGATTTGTTCAGAATGGGTTTGCCTTTGCCTTCCTCTGAGGCTGAGAGTGTTTGACGGAGTCTGTGGAACTGTAGGACCAACATGTCTGGAATACTGTAGGTTGCCTACTCCTAAGACAGCAAAAGAGAAGCTAAGAAGCAAAAGAGGGTGCAGGTGAGATTGGAGACCACATACAAAAAAGGTGGAATATAAGAAGAATACTGATGGATTAGTATCCTGTAGTCAGATATCCTGTTTCCCACAGTGACCGATCAAATGCTGCCAGGAAGTTCACGAGCAGGACCAGAGCCCTTTCCTGCTGTTGATTCCTGCTGCTGGAATTCAGTGGCATACTACCTCTGGCACTGGAGGTTCCATAGAGCCATCGTGGGTCCTTACCATAAGTGACATGATTTCTGAATTTAGTGCCTCCCCCTGTATGGTGGGAGGTGCCCAGAACATAAAAATATTCACTTTCTTAAATGCAACTGCCATGATCATGCCAGCTTGAAGATTCTGGGATTCTTTCACCCTCTCTCAAAAAATACATTTCTGAGCTTTAGGAATGGCTCTTTTGTTATTCTGCCAATAATAGAGACTAGAAAGGTGGCAACACATTACAGGGCATTCTCTGTGGTGGCACCTTATTTGTGGCATTTCTTTCCAGGTGAGTTTAGAGAACTACCGTTAGAGAACTCTAAAAAAACTAGCAGAAAACACTTTGTTTGTTCATGTTTTTGAACCTTGATGTAAGCATTCTGCGGTCCCCAAGAGTTTTATTGCTGATAATGTATTTCATTTTAAGAACTGTCCTTGTAATGATCTTCATATTTTTCTTTTATGGTGGTTGTATTTTGTGAAGTCAACCATCCTAGGTTCTTGTATGGAGGGGTCTCCCATCCACCATGCTCAACATTAGCGTGAGCAAATGTCAGAGGTTAGGGAGTCCCATTGACCTCCCAGGAGACCTCAGAAGGCCACATCCCCTAAAATATTTTAATATTTCTGTCCTCAAATGCCCTCTAGGAAGCACGAGAGGTAATTTCCAATGTTTTTAGCCTCTCTTGGACATTTTTAGACTCAGCAGACCCATTTTTTCACAACAGGAATGACCAGAATGAACAGGAAGTCAACTTCTATTTCACTTCCTGTTAGAAAAAAAGGCCTCTCCTGGCCCCATCTTCTTTAAGGCTACACAAGAAGAGGAGGAGGAGGATTGATAATAACAGTGATATTATAACATTGTGTGATAAGAAATCTCTTGATCTTTAATGCAACACAATATTGTTGTTTGTGTTCTTTCTGTAAAAGAAAGGCGCAATTAATGAGTAGTAAAATAAACATGCCTTGTCCAAAATCCACAAGTAAACCTACTTAGTTTACTGGAGCATGCTCTTGGCTAAACATGCATTCAATTGTAACAGAAGTATTATATGCAAAATTTGAAAAGAGAAAGCCCAAAATGCTTTCACTGCAATCAAAAAGGTTTCCTCCAAGAGTGGTAAAACCCTCAGAAGGAACAGATTAAAGCTGGAGTTTCAAATTATGATCAGAAACAGCATGGAAGCAGGTATTAGCTGTTTTGAAATTGCTGAGATATGTTCCCTCCTGCCAGTCCAGTTTAGTAATCCAGGTTCAGTGTTGTGCACCAACAGCATTTTCCAAATATTCTGCAATGTCAATCCAATTATATTAGTCAAAATGTCCAGACTGTCTGTTTACAGGAACAGCCAGAGTTAATGCATTGTGCTTTATGGCATGGAGCCAGAACATCAGAACTAATGGGAGCTCCAGAATGTGATCTGGTGCCTTCCCAAGAAGTGCAACCTGGGCACTTCTGAATAATATTATAAGATCTACATGTTAGGGAAGAAGTCATAACTCAATGGTAAAACCCAAGCTTTGCTTGGAGAAAGTTCCAGCATCAGTTCTTGGCATCTATAATGAAATGTCTCCAGGCAGCAGAGCTTTTAAATATCTTTTGCCTGCTTTACCCCTTCCTAATTATAGGCTTTTTAAATTTGTACAGCATACAGCAGGTACCTTGTTGTAGCTCCAGGAAAATGAATTTATGTTTGACAAGGATTTTTTTTTTAATATGTAGGATTCATGTGGTGAGTCACCATCAGGAAATGTCAAGTAACTGCTAATAATTAGAATGAGCAGTGTTTCTCTACTATTCAGAAGGAATAATGCATCTAAGAGATTGCCACTTACTTGCTCTGGGACAAAACTAGGAAAAACCACTTTTATATGTATGCACAGTCGTCATCTGGGCAAGACATTATTTTTCAAAAGGAAGACTCCTCACCTCTTGTAGCTTCCATGACTCTGCTCATTAACCACATTGGCACAGAAATAGATTGATGTAGAATGTCAAGATTACTCACACAGTGGAAGAGATTGTCATCATAACCTTCTAGAATTCAAAGCCAGATATTCCCTCTCAGATCATTATGGAAGAGATTCTGTAAGCGCGGAAGCTGAACAGGTTTATCACAGTTGCTTTGACCCATCATGGTTTCTTTGACCCAGATCCAATGTCATTTTGCATCTCTGGAAGTATTCTGTTTCTGGATAATGAGACTTGACTCACTTTCTTTGCATCTATTCTAAATATTAAGGCACAGAATACCAAAAATATAGCAGAAGTTAGAAATGCATAGAGAGATTTCCCTTTTAGCAGCATTGACAAATCTGAGATTAATATTAAATGCTTGTAAACTGGCATGTTTAATTTTATATAGATACTCAACTGTCACCATTGCAAGTTTGTGTGGTACTCTATTAAAAGGATTGAGTTCTAGTAGAACTAAATGATTTTATGCTAGTAGGAACCTGTGGTATCACAGGGAATCAGGACTAAGGATGAAGACTGGAGCATTTTGTACAGTTGCATGCTTGTGGGTGACCTCAGGAAATAATCTCTTTGTGAAATTGGTTGTGTGTTCAGCTTTCTTGTAGATGATTTCATAGGCTCCAACTATAGCTCCCAAGATCACCTGCTAGCAATATGCACATAATCCACTTGCATAATACCATGGGAGTTGTTTGCAGAATCACACTTTGCTGCAGAAACATCAGATCAGAACCAGCCCTGCCTTAAAAAAATCTCTGGAATAATTAGGCATAGAGCTGCTTCACAGAACTAGAGTTCACCCAGATAACAAGTTGACTCTCAAGTAAGCAACTATAGCTGGTCTCCTTCCCTCTTATTAGTATACTTGTTTGGTCATACTCTGCAGGAAAGATCAGTACCACATGTGTAGCATTTAACTTTGACATGCATAGAACATTTTGGATATTTAATAGATTAAAAAATCTGCTACAGGAGAGACCTGGTGTTGCTAAATGCCCCCAGTATTTTTCATGTATGTCCGTTAAAGGTCCTTGATTAAATTGTAAAGAAATATTGTTTAAATATTGACCTTTAAAAGCTTGACACTATTCATTGGTGCACTTCTGAAAAAGAAGTAGTAGTTCAATTTTCTGCATCCTCTAATGGTTCACCTTGCAGTGGAGAAAATCTTCCCACACCTTCCTGATGAATAAATAAACCGATATATTTGAGTTCTTTCCTGGTGCAATGAAATGGTGTTTCATGGTTTGTGCTTAGTCATACTAAGGGGACAGTGTTTGCTATCTTTGGTGCACTTGCAAAAGGACCACAGCCTGGCTGGTATGAATTGATATTTGTAGAACACAGAGTCTCAAATAATTTCGGGGCTGCCATCTATTTCACATTATTTGAGGGAAAAGCCCTGTAAACCTACATAGGAACAGACTGTAAATTGTTCTACAAGTCTCTGAGATTGACCAAGTTACCTTCTGGAATGATGATTCCTAGAATTCCCTGGCCTGCATGGCGAGTAGGGAATTGGAGTCTCAAAAAGTAATGTTTCCAGGCTCTCTAATTGGGGAATTGGGGCTGAAGATGATAGTGATTTTATTTATATTTTGCCCTTTTTTTTTCTCATGGTAATGGCACAAAATTAAAACAGATATGGATTAAATCTTTTATCAATAAAAGCATACAAAAGCTAAAATAGTTAAATTACCAATAACTTTAAAAGCAATCCAAAACAAAATCCACTACAATGGAAGAAACAGTCATTAAAAGAATGTTTCCTGAAACAGTTCCTGAAGAATCAAGAGTATTTTTTCTGCTCCTGGAAGGATGCCATGGAGGAGCCAGTCAAGCCTGTCTAAGAGGACAGTTCCAGAGTACGGGAGTAGCCATAGAGAAGGGCTTCTCTTGCATTCCCATCAGTTGTACCTGTGACCGAGCAGGGTCCAGTGAAGCTGTTGTGACAAGGGAGTTCTGTGCTCCCCAATCAACATTCTGGCTGCAGCTGTTATGACCAGCTGAAATTTTCCAACATTTTGCAAGGCAGCCTTGAGTAAAGCACATTACTGTAATCCAAATGGGATATAACTAAGGCATGTGTCAGTGTGACCAGATCAGTTGTCGTACACCCCATACTTCCTGGGAAAGGTATATTTATTTGCCTAGCTTCTGTGTTCAGTTCTCATTGCAATCTAGTCTA
Organism: Iguana delicatissima; assembly: GCA_948472985.1. Lineage (NCBI taxonomy): Eukaryota > Metazoa > Chordata > Lepidosauria > Squamata > Iguanidae > Iguana > Iguana delicatissima. The sequence continues at coordinate 755,453 of CAOKZL010000565.1, read as the reverse complement.
ACTTCATTATGAAAACACTCCAGAACAGAGAAGTACAGTGCCCATAACCCTTGGCTAGCTTATCCACTGGCATTACAGGCTGAGGGATTCTGGATATTTTGTCCAGAAAAAAGAGGAAGTTTTCTGAACTCTATTTCAGAATCAGTTCTAATTGTTTTGAAACCAGACTTTACTTAGAAAATTGGATGCTGTCGTTGACAAAGAACTCAGTGCTGATAAAAAATGCAACCATTAATGAATCCCCCATCATGCCACTTCTCCACTTCTGTGGAAGTATACTTGCACATGGCATGATATCATCATTGTTTCCTGAACCTGATTCATTTAACTAGATATTTTGACAGATGTTGAAAAATGAATGGGGGAGACATTAAGTGTGCCTAAATATCTCAAGCAAAGAATTCTTCAGTGGGCCGTTCATTTTCAATAGCAGTCGTTGCCCAGTACAATGTCTAATTCCACACAGAAGGCAAACCCTGAAAAAGACTATTGAATCAAAGAGAAGGCGTCTGTGGAATTTTTCCCTCCTGCTGTAGAGTGGGTTTTTTGAAAAGAAAGACAAATCGTTCTCCAGAATTGTTTGCTAAAGAATCATCATAAGTTGCTATGGTACTTTCTATGGTGCAATTGTTGTGTGCCATGTGACTTTAAAAATAATTTCAGCTGTTAACGAGATGGTAGAGTTTATGACAGTGGTGTATATTTCTGTTTAAGCCAACTCTTATTATCCCTGAACCACATGGGATTTGATTCAGTGTTTCATGAATTTTATGATGATTCTGTTTCTTTTAGAAAGATCACTGGTTGGTAACTGTCTCTCCAGATGTTTCTGGTCTGGAACTTCCATCAGCACTTGCCAGAACAGCTAATGGTTAGAGATGATAGCTAGTGAAGTTCAAAAACATCTGGAATGCCACAGCTGTTAGCCCCAGCGATAATGAAAGCCCCAGTTGCTATTGAAACAAATTCCTTCTCTTTTTTTACATAAGTCAGAGACATCCGCAGATATGCTTGCTGGGGAAAGTGCTCTTGTATGACAGCAGCACAGATCCCTTCTCCTGAGAAGGTAAGAAACAGCAACATCTTCTCCACTCCTCTGAAATCCAAGCTTCTCCCTGAAGCTTAAGAATGAAGTCTTATCTTATGCATGCTGAGGTTGGAAGAAGATGAGAAGCAATAGGGTTCTTTCCCCATTGTTTCTTACCTTTTCCAGACACAAAAAAGGGAGAAATTCCTGCTTCTCCCTTGTGCAACTGCCAGGTGACTTGAACAATGTGTTGGTGAACACAACTAGAAGCTGGCTGGTAAGACTCCCTATTGGCTAGTTGGTGCCTGTGACTCCATTGGCCATCTCTGACTCTGGAAAAAGCTTGGCCTTATTCTAACCATGCTCTTCTTTTTGCCCTTGATGTTTTTAGGCCTTGGAATTTCTCTGGCTCCTGTGACTTTCCTTGCCTAGAATGGACCCTGTTGTTCTAAGTTACATGGACAGTTTGCTGAGGAAGTCGGATGTCTTGTTACTGGATCCTCCCTGCTGGCTTAATGATCACATCATTGGCTTTGCCTTTGAGTACTTTGCCAGCGATCAATTCCAAGCCTTTTCTGATCAAGTATGTTTTGTTAGTCCCGAAGTGGCTCAGTTCATCAAATGCACCACCAGCCAGGAAGAGTTGGCCCTGTTCCTTGAGCCACTGAACCTCCCCAACAAGAAAGTTGTGTTCCTGCCCATCAATGACAACTCCAGCCAGGCTGCCGGCGGCACCCACTGGAGCCTGCTGGTTTACTTCCAAGGGAAAAACTGCTTTGCTCACTATGATTCTCATACCAGGAGCAACTCTGCCCATGCCAGACGGGTCGCAGGGAGGTTGGAGCCCTTCCTTGGCAAAAGGGGGAAAGTTGCCTTTATAGAAGAGAAAGCCCCTGCTCAGCAGAATAGCTATGACTGTGGGATGTATGTAATATGTAACACAGAGGCACTGTGTCAGGAATTCTTCCAGGGACAGCAGAAGCCAGTGCTACAACTCCTTACTCCCGCGTATATAACAGGCAAGAGGGAAGAATGGAAGAAACTCATTGCCAAGCTTTCTCAGAAGTGACCTGCCAGCCTCCCAAGTGTTGCTGCTCCTGTTCTTGTCTTGCTCTCTGTGCCTGAGGGGGAAGCTTGTGCCATGGGGTTTCTCTACAGAAAGAATGTACTTACCTCTGCATTTCTGTACTGCCTTATTCTGCTGTTGATCAGAATAGAGCTGAGTCATAGGAAACGGGTATGCATCTTCCCAAAGGGGTGGGGCAATTATGTTTTTGGCCACCCATGCCCACATCCTCATATCCACAGAGTGTCCTATAGCACTCAAGTTCTTTGTATGCTGAAATGTGACAGTGTTCAGTGATGTCAGCAGTCCTTTTCCAAAAACACACCTCAGCTTCTAGAAGTGAGATAGATGGTACAATGCTGCTAAAGTGCTGTGATGCTTGTTTTTAAAATTCTTCATAGCATTATCTAGGAGGGAAGGGTTTTTTTGAAGAGGGGCTATAGAATAGAGTTGGGAGTTTTCCCAGCTTTATAAAGCTGGAATGATTACTGATGTATGACAGAGCAACATTTCTGTAATATAAAATAGTGATGGAGAGCTTCCAATTCATAGGGGTGTTCTGTTCACCCCAAGGGATCTGTCAAATACTGATTCCCATAGCTGCCCTTCCTACAGTGCTAAAGAAAGGATGCCTCTAGCACTGAGAGAGAGATCCTCAGTCTTTTCAGTCATTGATTGGTGATAAAAGTGGAGATTAGCATGAAGAGGCAGCTTTTTCTAGGCCTGGCAGAAGAATCTGCAATCCTGTGAGCAAGGTTTTCTCCCCTCCACCCCCACCCCCACCCCTCTCCTAGCAATAGAAATAGGTTGCCTCAGTTACTGAGCAGCTTTTTCATAGCACAGGCAAAGGAATTTCCAGTTTTCTCTCTGATCAGTGGTTGGTAAAAAAGAGCAAGAACTCTTTCTGTCACGCTGGTGTCTTTCTTCATAGGAGGAGAAGCAAGGAAGAATTGTTCTGTGCCACTCTCTATGCAGAAAGGTGCAACTGCTTTTTCCTTGCAAAAAATGGCATGGATGATTTTTCTGAGCCTCTCGCAGCAATCAGAGATAAGAGTGGCTATTTCAGTACCCCTGCTGCCATAGGCTGTGCAGCAATAGATATTACTGTAATAGAAAACAGAGCTCTTGCCTAAATCCTGTTGTTAGTCTAACTAGTGCAGACCGACTTGACCTATTTTAAGTCAACAGTCATGTAAGTTCCCTTAATTCGGCAGCCCTCCTTTAGTCAGGAGAAACCATTCAGGCTATCATCCTTCCTGAATGAGTGGAGTGATCTAGAAGCTCAGCCTGCAGAGGCAGAAGAGTTCCCCACCATTGATATAAAGCAAAGGAGGGTTGGTTTCTCTTCAATTTCTAGCTGTTCTTTGTGATGTTTGTTTAACATGCAATGAATTTTTTAGGATACGGTATCTCTAAATGGATTCTGTGATGAAACTCATAAAGAGGAAAAGGAGTCCAGGCCAATTCTAGTAGAGGAGAAAATTTTTTTTTCCTTTGTGCACTTTTTGCTTGGAAAAGTGACTTAGACATGCATCAAATAAATACATAACTCTAGAATGTGTCTGGTTTGAGGTAAGTTCCACTGAGGCCTCTGCATATGCCTAGCACTGCACCTAAAGAAATTCTAGATACAGGCCATTTCCACAGTAGACTGTTATAGCGCTATGATTCCACTTGCAACATCCTATGGAATCCTGGGGTTTGCAGTGTCAGGAGGGACCAGCTGGCTCCTCCTGAAACTGCAAACCCCAAGATTCCATAGGTTGTTGAAAGTGGAATCATAGTGCTATAACAGTCTAGTATGGAAATGGCCATAGTTATGAAAGTAAGAGGACTTGAGAATCTTTTTCAATGTCTATATTATTGGGAGCAAGGGTTGCCTTTAAAGCTTTGAATTCTTCACAGAAGAAAAAGTAATTCACAATAGCTGAATGTCGGGCTAAGTGGCTCAATTCTGTGACAGTCCTTCAATCAATCCGAGAAGCAAGCTGAATATGCCAGCAAAGCCAAAACAGTGAAAAGTCATTTGGCAACTAAAAGACTTAACAGATTTATTATACCATGAGTGTCAGATGCATGGAGTATTATGATTTCAGGTACAGATATACAGGATGTACAGTTGTAGATGGGAATGTGGATAATGAAATCAGTGAATAAATTAAGGGCAGATGGTTCTGCGATTGGCAATTGCATTATTAGCACTGGCCATTCATGAAACTATTGCTGATAACACAAACACCTAAGCACTCAGCAAGCCAATTAACAGAGGTAGTAAAGATAAGATTTGGTGTCCTAATTCAAGTGCCTGGTGATAGACAGGGACCTCCTAATGAACAAGTACTGGTAATTCACTAGTCTCTGTCCCTTAAGTTTGTTGGAAGTTTTTTTAATCAACAACTGTGACTTCTGGATGATCTGTGCATTTGATGGAGTGGGTCAGAAACCCTCAGGGTACTCTTGATTTGTTAATCTTTGAAGTGCTACAGGATTGCAGTGGACAAACGTGGATATTCCTTTGGAAATTATTGGGAAAGCAACAGACTGGTAGCAAAGGATATCACTGGACTTTTCATTCCCCATTGTGTCTGTATCAGCTTCACAGCATTGAAAGTGAGGGGGCAAAGTAGTACCATCACCAGCTGCATATTAAATTCCACAATTGCTGGGTAACAGTCGCTTGCTTCTAAATGCTTGAACCTGTTGTAGAAAATAACCTGTTCTGTTGAGAAATACACCAGAAGGGTTGATGGAGCCCAAAACCAACCATATTGTTTGTTTTTTCTGTTTGCCTTGTTTTATTGCCCATTTTATTCCCAAAGGAAGCTGTCTTAGCAGCTCTGTTTAATACTGCAGAAGAAGCAAAGCAAACAGCCTTGAAGTACCAAATTTTCACTTATTCTAGGATACCGTGACACTTTGGGGGCAGAAGAGCTTTAATCATTTTCTTATTTGCATAGGAAAGGGGGCATGATAACTTTTGTTCTGTTTGGGAACTTGCACCAAAATGAATAAATAAAAGTGTTTTCACTCCAAAGAGTTGCATGCAACTTCATTTACAGGCGGGGTTTATTCTCTTGGATCATTCAAATAATTGAGGGAGGTGTGGAATATATACACAATTGGGAGAGGAAGGTAAACAGTATCATAGTTCAAGAGATGTTTGGCCTAAGATGGATGTAAATCAGGCATTTCTCCATATGTCAGACTGTAGGCTCCAGGAACCCTGCCCGACATAGCCACTGGAAAGGAATTCTGGGACCCCTACTTTATAATGGCAAAGCTACAGATTCAAGCTGGAATCCTGTGGTTAGTCCCAACTAGAGCTGACCCACTAAATTAAGTGTTGACTACTGACAACACATAAGTAAATCGAATTGATTCAGTAATTCTGCTCTAGTGAGGACTAATAGTAGGATCTAGGCCTCTGGTAGTTTGTGTGTAGTTTTAAAGCTGCCAAAGTTATGCTAGAACCAAATCACTATGGTGACATTTCTCTCTTTTTAACTATCCACCACTGCCTAAGGAAATGGAGCATAACATGTAGTCTGTGAAAATTATTGTGAAACAGTAGCATGAAATCCTGAAATAGTGAAAGTAAAGAGCTAGAGGTCTTTGGGTTCTTTTTGTATTAGAGTGCTCAGAACAAAGCTAGTTTTTGTTTCAGTGAGTTTGTTTCTATGAGTTTACCTATTTATCTAGTGCATATATACCTTCCCTTTTCTCCAGGGAGCTCAAGGCTGTAAAATAACTCTAGTCCCCACAGTTTTGCTTTCTATTATCTTGTCAGTTGCTTTGCTGAGATTTACTGGGGTTCAAGGGATTGCAGCCAGGACCAGTTGCAGGTGGAGGAGAGAAGACAGAAGGGGAAGAGAAACAGCAGAAGAACTAGGCAATGAAGAGAGCTTCAGGTTATTTTTGAGTCTGTTGTTTGGAATGGTAGTGGCAGTTCTGTTATGTCACGTGGTGCTAGATTGTTGGAAGGATTTATTTCTTCCAGCTCCCCCGTCTGTCCTTTAGATCAGTAGAAGGCTTACAGTACAGTCTTGTCTGTGCTTCCTTTGGTGTGATTCTCACCAAGTTCAGTATGACTTACTCCCAGGTAAGTTTGCAACAGATTTCAGTAAGTTTCAGCAACAAGCTGAAAAAGGGCATCATACAACAAGGAACCTTTAGGTAATGTCATTTCTTTATACATAGAAGAAAAAGCAAACAGTTTGAAATACCAAGGGCGTTGACTGGTAAAGAGAGAAAGACAAACTTTTTATGTAAGATGACAACAAAGAATCAAAAGGCTTACAGCCATGTTGCCCCCTTTAATTTTTTCTTACTCAGTGTGAAACTACAAACTTACAGGTCTAAGCATACAGGTAATAGTAATCTCTCAATATTATACTTGGATCCTCAGTATTTAAGCGATGACGTTCCCAAACTGCTTTTTAAATCCACTGTGCTTGAGATTTTGGTAAGCTTAACTGTAACAGAGGAAGTTGTCCTTTTTCTGAAATATAGAAATCAAAACTAAACTGTGCAAGCAGTTTGGTCTGATCACTTATATGGGGAACTTGTGGCCCTGCTGGTGTAGTTCATATTCCATCATTTCCCACCTTAACGAAGCTGCTGGGAACTAGAGTCCAATTGGGAGAGCCATACACTGACCTATATAGCCTAGTAAGTGAGATGCATCCAAAAGCCTTAAAAAGTTACTTTTTGGACTATAACACCCATAATCCCCACACTAGCATGGTCACTTGCAATGCTATTTGTGGGATCTGGAGAGCAGTAGGCTGAAAATATTTTCCAAGTTCCAAATCCCAACTACTAAGTATGTTAGTTACTTCCCATCCATATATGTTTAAATAAATACATTAAAACTGTATCCATAGGAGGTTCTCAACTTAAAGAATGTAGTGGACACGTGATGCCCACTCCATACACTGCTACTGTAATACAGTTGCCACTCAGAAATGTACTACTGGAGTGGTCCAGCCCCCACATTACGGCATTTTCAGGGTATACACGCTGCATCAATTTGCTGGGCTTGTCAGGTAAAATCTCAAGTTGTGTGATGAGACTAGTATGAGGTCCAGTTGAAGAAACTGCTTACCATGCATACCCTTTCTAGTAGGTACCCTAAATGCTGGGGACTTCCTTTAACTATTGCAAATTAACAATGGAAAATCTTGCACAGCTGCAGGGTGGATGTTTGGAAACTACTTAGAGATTGTTGAAGGAAAACTGGACAGGTGCCTTTCAGGGATTTAACTGGCTCAAGTCTGGCAAGCAGAAATTGTCCTTGTACAGATACGGGAGCGTGCCCTAGAACTCCTATAGTCTTTGAGTGGGAGACCATCTTGATAAAACCTGTAAAAAATTACTTTTTTGGACTACTGCTGTCAGAATCCTTGCTGGCTGAGAAATTCTGGGAACATAATCCAAAATAGTCCAAAATAACATTTTCTGACTCTGAGTCTCGCCAGTGTGAGACCCCAGATCCACCTGTTGCTTGTACAGCTGTTGGTGCATAAACTGGGTGTGTGTCTGGGAATCTAGAATGCAAGCTGTTTGTAAAAAGAGCCTGCTATACTCAAAGCTGTGCAAAAGCTCAGACATATGTGCTGTTCTTCTGGCACGGTAAATGCACTTTATTCTGCCATGCTAAGCATCTCTCCATCTTACTAACCGTGTCTATGGTATAGCCAGCCCTTTTTTAGATAGACTGTCTGGACAGACTTGGTCAACTAGTGAATAACAAACACGTAGACATGCTGTTTCAATTAATGCTAATGGGAGCAGTGTTTTTCAGCAGTTACCTGGGAACAGTTTTGAGTTTAGAGTTGTATTTTTGAAATGGAGAATTAAACTTTTGTGCTTTTCCGGCTCTCAGCAAGCCTAGGAGCTGTTCTGGGTGAAACTTCATACCACGACACCATCTGGTCAGCCCTGTCTGAGAGTCTGTAAGCCCTTTGTTCCCATTGCTTCTCAAGTCAACATGACTTTAAGGGAAAATGTTCTTCCTTTCCTTTCACCTGCCTGCCTTTTTTTTTTTTTTTTTTTAAGGACATTACAAGACTAACAGATCAGAAGATTTCGAAAGCTTGCATTCATGTTTGAGAGTCTGGGGGCATTTGGCCTATTAAGGACATTAGGGCTCTGAGAATTCCAATTTCTTTAATGGGACTCTTACAGTCCTTTTGTATGCAGTGCATTTACTAAACACAAGAGAGAATGTTATTAATTTAAAACAGAATGTTTGTTGTTGCCTGTAACATATAATATTAATTGTACTCCCATAACTTTTCTTTTACATCTAACAGGTAGAGGTTTGTAGGGAAAACTACTTTCTGTACAGGAAAACAGGAGGCGGCCTTGGTTTTGCTACCCCAAGGCAGTATAACCACTTACTCAGTTTAGCACGCAGTCTTTGGCAGAACCAAAATCAATCTATTCTAGACCATCCGGCTGATATGTTGATAAAGCTTTTGAGAAGGTTTAGTAGACTCATCTGCACACATGTTTCCCTGGGGTGAGGGCAGACTTAGAGGCTTGGAGAGATCTTCAACCAGGAAGCTAAGAAAGCCTCTTTCTTAGCCCTTGGCCTACTCTGATGTTTGGTGAATGGATTGTTAAAGCCTGCTCTGTCAACACTGTAATCCTTGCATTGTGCTTTTGATAGCCTGCACTGCAAGAAAAACCTGCCGGGTTGTAGCAGAGGGGATAGCTACTATAACTAGGACAGAATGCCTGTCTCTGCATAAGGGGCATAGTGTAATGAATATTGACACAGCAGCTAAAGATCCAATGTGGTGAGTTTGAGAGTTGGACTATGACTTAGAGTTCAGATCTCTACTCAGGCATGGAAACTCACTGGGTGACCTTGGGCAAGTCACACTCTCTCAGCCTCAGAGGAAGACAAAGGCAACCCCTCTCTGAGGAAATTTTGGCACCTTAAGGTCACGGTAAGTTGGAAATGACTTGAAGGAACACAACAAGGAGACAAAATGGACTGGACTCTAACCAGTATGGTTATGGCTATACTTCAATTTGATATTTATTTCTATACTGATTTTCATCTCGCTCTTCCTCCAAGGGGTTCAAAGTGTTCTCTCCCTGCATCTTGAAATTTAACACTCACAACTACCCTGGAAAGAAGTAAATCAGCCAAGATCACCCAGTGTACTTTCTAGCTGAGCATGGAGTTAAGCCTGGCTGCTCTCCCTCCTACAGCCAGTATGGTGCTGTGATTAAACTGTCAGACCTGGATTTGAGAGATCCATGCTTTAGTCCCCACTGAAAAATGAAACTGCTCAGGTGAACTTTGCCTTGGCACTCTTAACTTGACCCACTTCATAGGATTTTGACAATAATTAGAGGAATAGGATATCCCATGTATGCAGCCTTAAGCTCCTTTGAAAGAAAGGCAAGAGGTAAATGTAACTAACAAATAACAAGTTTAACCAGTAAACCATATCAGCCCTCAGTTTGCTAACATCTGATTAAACTACAGAGCTATTCTCCCTTCCATCCTTTTTTGATAAGTGCAGATTCTCTAAGACAATGAAGGCAGATAATACATTGTGACTCCTGAGTCACATTAAAAATCTGTCAGACTTCCTTGAGTTTGTAGATACTTACAGAATGCAGACATGTCATCATTTGTGTATGGGTGTATATAGTCCATGTGATGCTTCAGTTTCATTAATGTAGGATAACTCAGTTGGTGGAGCACCTACTTTGCATGCAAAATGCTCCCACTTCAATCTCTAGCATCTCCATGTATAACAAAGAAGTGTCAGGTGATCAGAGTGGCTGAGAGTCTGCTCAGCTGCTTTCACTAGAGACTTAAAACAAAACACCAGCCTTCCTCAACCTCCAGGTGTTTCTCAGGACAGCTACCACTCCCCCCTGCTGCCTGCCAGCTATTGGAAATATAATAGTGAAAACGGTGGGAAATACGGGTCTATCTATATGCTGTTGGACTGTAACCACCATCATGCTTAGACAGCACAAGCAGTCATATGGAATGATGGGAGTTGTGCCCCAACAGCATCTAGGGGGCCACATATGAATAGCTGATACTAGGTTAGGCAGAAAAAAATGGCCCAACTTCATATAAAGCAACTTTCTGTGTCTTAGTTTTCTGCATAATTCCATCACAGCACCTAGTTTGAAGCAGATAAAGGAGTTAAATTGGAAGAAGCAGAGCACTTCTGTTGCCTGCACTCACAGACAAGCCAAACTTTATGATGTCTCCTTATTACCATAGTGCCATTTTAGTACTTCTAAAGAACGCATACCAGGTGCTATAGGCTATATTTCAGAAGAAGGGACTGGCAAAACCACCTCTGAGTATTTCTTGCCTAAGAAAACCCTGGGAAATTCACAGGATCGCCATAAGCTGACCGCTGACTAGAAGGTGCGCACGCAAACACACACACACACACACACACACACACACACACACACGCATACAAAGAATTAGAAAAACAAATATACAGAAGGCAAAGTCCAAAGCCTGTTACAGAGAAGGGGGAAAAAAGAACTCTTTGGGAGTCAGATTTATTTGAAACAAATTGAGGCTTATCTAACTTCCCTGGAAGCTTGTGCTTCTATTGCTTTTAATTTTTACAAGACTGGTCACCCATGCAGGAGCTGGGTACAGCCGCACAACAGCCCATCAAGCTAAGTGAACATTACTGATGCTGCACAAACACATCTGTGGCATGTCTAGCATAAACAGCCCCTAGGGCAAGTGTGGAAGTTGCACCGCTACCTTCTTACCCCTAGCCCCACCCCTACATACACGGCTTTTTTGCACACACACCCAGCACTGGCACCCAGGTCACATACCCCACTTGCCCCACCCTTGATATGCCTCTGAGCACATCTCCTTGCAGAGTGATAGGGGCTCCCTGAAAGCAGCCATGATCTATAGGTGCTCCAGCTTCTCTCTGCTTTCCTGCATTGTAGAAGCTTTTAAGATGGGCTTGGGTAAACTACATATAAGAAAGGAAAACCAAATATAAATGTCTTTTAAACCAAATGAGAATCTCAGGATTGCAGTGGATGGTTCCCTCCCCCTCCCTGGACATAAGTGGAGAATTTTGCTGCCCCCTAGTGTGCATTAAAAGGATTTAAAGTATTTAAAAAAAACATTCGAGCATTTAATAGGGAGAAGCTTCAGAGTAGAGCACTTTGTGCTCCCAAAATTTTTATTTGAGAACTTAGTGCCAGTTATGCATATAATCATACCCTACCCTACTGCTTGGAGTGCATCCTTTTGGTGAGTGTGCTGAAAAGAAGGGTATGAATTAAATAAGCACCCTCTTAGGCAATTCTCTGATAGGGCTGCAGGCAGCAACAAGGAGAGCTAGCTCCTTGCCTGTGAAGCATCTGGATAAAAGATATAAGCAGCTCCCCCGCATGACAAACACTGGCTTCAAGATCAAACTATCCATTCAGTTAGATTAACAAATATTTTATTATTCTAATGTATTTCCTATGTTTAAACTGTAAACGCTATTAATTTTGCAAACAGTCTTGCACAAAATGGAGGAAGTCAGCGATAGGCACGGTGAACTCCAACAGCATATTCACACCATGCAGTTATAGTGCAATGATTCCACTTTAACTTCCATGCTTCTGTCCTGTGCAATTCTGGGATTTGAAGCCTAGGAAGGCACTTTTAGAATTCTCAGCCAGAGACCTCTGTGCTACACCAAACTACAACACACACACACCCAGCATTCCACATAATGTTGCCATGGTAGTTAACGTGGAATATAGCACTATAATTGTAAAGTGTGAAAAGGTCCCAAATTTTATAGAAAAAAAATCAGAGGGAAAATTCTTAGAAGATGCCAATGGGTGCTGAGTATGCTCAATGGCCATAGTGTACTATAGATGAAAAAAATGGAAAAGGGGAGGAGATATAATGGAATTCTAATTTGCAAGCTTCACGAGTTCAATGGCTTCTATCACAGCTCAATCTCTGCCTTGTTGGACGGTATAAAGGCAGTGGTAGCCATTAGACAGGAGAAATACCAGCTGTCTGGACCTCTAAGACCCACCCAACTCACATGGGCAATGCTGACGGCAAAGCTTGCAAAAAGTTACATTTGGGGGATTTTATCTCCCACAGTGCCCCAGCCAATACAACTATGGGATGAGTGGTGACCTTGCCCCATGTAAGCCAGGGGTGAGAAACATGGGGTCTTCACTTTTTGGACTGCAACTCCTGTCAGCCCTAGCCAGCATAGCTGGAGGAGAAGGATGGTGGGTGCTGTTGTGCAGCAACAACTGCTGAGCCACATGTTCACCATGACCTAAGCAATACCCTTTGCTAAGTTCCATGACTGTTTGTATATTCTGCCGGATAGATTCCCTGTGCAGAAGTCCAAGTCAGTCTGAGAACACTGGAACGATCTCTCAACTTTGGGAGCATCGTTGGCTAAATGGAAATTTAAGAACAGGAGTAAGCAATTGCCAGAAGTTGGGACAGTTGCACTGGACTCCCTTGAGACTTTGGAAGGCCACAAGCTACATCTCCTATTTAAAAAAAAGAATGAAAAAATTAAAATGTCCCCATATCTCCTATGTATGGAGGCCCAAGAGAGCCTTTTTAAAAATCAGAAAATATACTAGTAGTCCAAACAGCTGAAAAACACACTGAAATTGCTCTTCGTAGTCCCAGGGCATTTTTCACAATTTTAATGTTGGTTAAAAACAAAGGGGGGAGATGATGCATCTTTAAAAATTTGGGCTTTCCATGTGTAACAACCACCCTAGACCTCATATGGTAAGGGCCATTGTTTGAACAACAAAAATAGCCTTTCCTGTCCAAAGGACCTTGGAGTGAGCTGGACTTCTGCCGTTAAGCAGATGGGTTTTAGAGTCCTCATTGGTATCGCGGCCAAACATTAAAAGCTGTCCAGTGGCATGAAAGGGTCATTTATATTAATTACTTTGTTGGATACATTTGTTTTGAAGTTTGAGGCCAGGGGAAGATATTAAAGCTGAGAACGTATAGAGGAATCCACTCTTCTTTGTTGCTAACCCGCTTGAACAGTTCTCATAGCTATTACTGGGGGAGATGGATCACACTGTTACTTTCTCTTGTTTGCTTTTGCACTGTTTAAGCCTTGAGAAGCCATCTTCCAGTTTGCCTCAGCCTGGGAGCAAGTATACGCTGACCCAGGTTTTCTCTAGGTCCAGTGACAGGGATTGGGTTTGATTGCTGGCTGAAGGGATAAGTCAGAGCAGAATGTGCACGGAGCCCAGTTCCACCGTTTGCTGTAGCGGATGCTGGACCCGCTCAGCAAAAGGGCTGGAAGGTTTCTCTGACATGTACCATCTGCTGCATCATTGACCATCAATACAGCTTATGCTATGGCAATAACATGTGTCACCATCCAGCCCTGGAGAGGCCTCTAGACTACACTCTGTTCTGGAGCAAGCCAGACCTTTAAACAGTAAATTGACAGTTTTAATCTCTGCCACTGGAAAGACAGCCTATGTTGATTAAATCAAAGTAAGAGGATTATAAGAAGCATTTATGTAAACAAAGATAGAAAGGGGAGAAGGAAAAACCCACCATTCTTGTAATTGCATGCATGATATTCATGTGGGCGCGCTCGCACACGGCCACTCACTGTCCTCCAAATTGCACAGTGTTGAGAACACTCCAGCTCAAACATGAGCCTGAAAAGGCAGGGGGAGCAAATATTCCTGAGCACTTTATGTGCTTTTACATCATCCAGACAGCCTCTTGTAAAAGAACCGATGCCACCTGCCTGGAATATCATGAACACAAGAGCAATTCAGCCAGAGACCTTGGCAGCTGCTTAGGGAGATGGCAAAAGAGGAGGCAGCAGAAGCTATTGATCTGCACTCACCCAACTGCAGAGCCTCAGAAATTCTAACCGATCTCGCCTTTAAAAAGCTACATGGATTAAGTCATAACGATCAGACCTCAAACTTTGGGGCACACACCATTGTTTCCAAGACAAATCAGGAATGTTTGGATGGCAGTTTTCCAGCAAGCAGTAGGAGCAGTAGTTTGGTATCACTTTAATTGCCGTAGCTCCACCCTGTAAATTGTACCTTTGAGGAGGTACAAAGAATTCCTTAAACAACAGTGCTGGGGCTGTCTAGCAGAAAATTCTAAATAGCTCACAAAAGTACAAATCCCAGAATCCTGTATGATGATGCTATAGGAGTTAAAGTGGTATCAAACTGCTACAGTGGTGCTGTGTGGGTACACCTCTGCTTGGACAGAGTGAGTTGGGAAAATAAATTAGAGACTGTGCCACCATGCTCCCTGTGGGCCTTGGAGCCCATGCTACTTACTTGCAGCCTTGGGGCCTGATCAAAGATGCTTCCTCTCTGTCACTCACTCAAGCACACACATGAATGTCACTCTGCTGCCAAATGTGAGGGTCAAAAGAAAATTTAACTCCTTACTGCAGACAGAGGAGTAGGAGAAGAGGGACCTGGGGAGCAGCAGAACGACAGCTTCTTGCAATATGATGCCCCTCTCAAGTGCACCCCCCAGTATTCCTGAGGGCCAATAATGCTGGCCAGTGCTCACACAAGTTGAAGTCCACAATGTGCAGAAGGTGCTTGGCCTGAGAAGACTGTCTTGTGTCTAGTGATGGTGTTCTGCCCTTTCTGATTTAAACGAGAGCAATGCATTTTTTAGACTGCAATCTCAACATTCCTCACACCACTGCGTGTGCTACATAGGCTTGAAGGGAACTGTGGACTAAAGCAAATTCAGGCAGCCAGAGTTGCCCATTCTGGTGTTGTGTATTTTGATGGGAAGGTGCCTCTCATGACAATTCCCCTAGTTAGGCCTCCAAGGAGAATCCAAAGTTTCAGATGGCCATGTTGATCATGGCCACGTTGATCCATACTAACAAACCAGTTCTAGTACTAGTACCCTTGACCAGGAGCGGGCCATTTGTAAAGTTAACGAGACTTATTTGTTCACTGAAGACCAAGGTATTTCCAAATACTTTGTACAGCAACAAGGCCAGCTCACATCAATAGTCAAAAAAATCCACTCTCTGAACTGCTGTGAAGCTTGCAAGTAAGCTCAGAGGGCACAGAGAAGCTTGAGAGGACTGGCCAGTGGTGTCAACATCCTTGCCCGTTAGGAAGTCCTACCACTACAACTCCATAAGTCCTAGCACCACCACACAACTGTGTAAAGTTATTGATGAACTGACTGAATACTAAACTACCAGTCACAGTTTAGCGGCTGAAACAACCAACACTGGTTATTCTCCTGGAGAGCAAAAACAAGGTCAGATTAAGGAAGCAACACTGTTGACAAAAAAGCATGTTCCAGGAATATGCAGTAGAAGACGCAGAGGTGGGCAAGGATGGTAGAAGGACTCAGTGTCAAGCATATATTGTCACAAAAGCTTAGGTCACCCCCATGAGAATCTCACCATTTTGAATGTCAACAGCTGAAGTCTAAGCTCCTGACAGCTGTGTGTTCAAGCAGTTATATTAAATTAGTTGCATGCTCAAAGGCTTCTGTGACAAAGACATATCTGGGGCTGCATAATACATTGGGGTTTTTTTCCTGCTCCAAAGAAGCAGCTCTTTTATCACAGCTCTGCAAGTGGAACTTTAAAACAAGGAAACATAGCTGTCACTATTTCTTTACTTTGTTATTCCAAAAACTTGGAAAAGTTACTTTTTAACTACATTAGAATTCCCTAACTTTTGAGGGATTCTAAATTTATAGTCCAGTGTTTCCAAGCTCTGTCTGTTACAGGCAATAAAACATCATTGATGTCAGTCTAAAAGAAAACTGGGTGTCTTCTTTTGTGCATGCAGGGCAGATAACTGGAGTGAAATCTCTTCCATAGCTGAAGCTTACCTGTGATTCATCCTCATGAGGCAGGACCAGCTCTACCATTAGGCAGAGAGAGATGTTCACCTCAAATGGAAGATAACTGAAGGCAGTGGTATGTTGGAGAACAGCTGTATGCTAAGTAACCTACCCTGTAAACTTGTCTGCTGCCACCACATGTGAAGGATCTTGCTTTCCTCTCTCCAGCATTGAAGATTCAGCTGTCAGTCCAGCCCCGTTTTGTATACATAATGGGGTGGGAGGAATAAAATGTCTTTGGCCAGCCCTGTTATGAGATATACAATCGCTTCTCCTTTATGACATTTTAAATCACAATTTGCAATTACAGGTATGCCTCAGTTAATGAAGTAGATGTGTTCCTGGGCACTACATTAATACTACATTAATAGAAAATTTGGTACCAGAGGCAGAAATAACATGGAAAGACCAAGGATAGGTTCCTACACCACAAAAGAGCAGAACAGTTCAACATATGTGGGCAAACCTTTCATCCAAAACTAACCCTATGCTCATGTGAAATGAAAGAACCAGGTCAGGTAAGTCTTGCATAAGTAAATGAAAACACTGAAATTTCTTGAGAGGTTACCTGTGGTTTCTTCCAAATTACATCCAGTGGTGACTTCTTCCACCAACCTCCACTTTCTTATCATTTTCATTTTGGTGGCCAGATGTACAGATCCATGTTCTTTCAGCATGTTGGGTGTAGATGGTGAGGCAGGCTTATCTGCTTTCTCCTTTCCCCTAAGTTTTGCTTTTCATGCATACTCTGTAAGGAATTCTGGGGTCAGCTGCTTGCTTACCTTTCCTGTTGCAGCCAGACACACACAGCTACAGCAGGTTTGGTTAGAGCAGGAACCCATTCATTCCCAGGTCAAGCTTTAGTGCATTCTTTACTACAGACACATTACTGCTCTCTAATACTGAGAAGTCCGTGTTTCTGTAGCCTTCCTCCATCATCCTCCCAGTACCAATGCTGCTAAAAGAAACTTCTAGCCAGCCAGAGGTCAAGGAAGAAAAGAGAGGGCTGGACAGTCATAAAAGGACTTTGTAAAAAGGAGCTTCTTTGTTAATAGAGGTATGCCTGTAATATATTTGGAGAATTCAGACTATTCTTTGTGCCAACCATCTGTTAGACTGATTGCATTGTGACTGCAATGGACTGGAGGACTGAGCAACCAAAGAATCTGGCCACATAAAGAAGGCAAATTTGAATATGGCTTTGCAAACAAATCAGAAATGTGGAACTGCAGCAAAGACATGTCCAAAGTAGAATCATATGAAATAGTTTTTACTAGACACTCACAACTCTACATTCTGGATGCTCCAAATTCTGGTGGAGATTATATGTAAGGAGGCATAGCTACAGAAATGTAACTATGATATCTTCTGATGCTACTCTCTAAAATTTTACCAATACAGCCATTTCCAAACCAATGGAAAGCCCAGAGGGTGACATCTGTGTGTGCAGCTATAGGAATACAGTCAGATGCTTTTCATTTTTTCTAACAATTCCCACGCTCCAACATCAACCAATGGGGAAGGCAAAGGAGGAAGATGAATCCTGCAGGAGAGTAAATATGTCATGGTTTTCTAGTGATCAGAGCTTTATGATGTGTCTCTCAATGCAGGATATTGCCATAAGTTAACTCATGTTGATTTACACCAGGGGTGGGCGCCCAATGCAGCATGCTCCCTGCCTAAGACCAGACTTCCTGGACCACCCTTTCTTTAAAAAACAAAAACAAAAAAAGAGAGGATGGGGGGGCTAGTTGTCTTTCTGGAAGCCTCAAAGAGCGGCAATTCACCTTTTAAATAGGTTGTGGGCTTGGGGAGGAACACACTGTTAAACATTTTTAAGAAAAGCCATTTTTCAAAACTAGACATGGGATTCCAACCACTATCACTTCTCTTTCTTCATCTATTTTTTGGCAATCTATGTGGCCTCTGGACCAGGGCCCCGGAGCAGCCGAGCCAATGAAGATAGTTTTAAGTGAGGAAAACCAGTAACTGATCCATAGGGGTGGGAAACATCTGCCCTTCCATCACTCTTAAGACAGCATAGTCAATGGGCCTATGTAACTATGTGAAGAGCCCCTTTCGGGTACAAATCACTCCTGACAGCATAGCTTTGGAAAAAGTGAGGAATCTTTAAATCGTTTGAGCCCCCTAGTAATAAGTGACTTATTTTTTACTTTAAAAGCCTATCAGTCACGTCTGGCTTAGCTCAAAGATTGGTAGGTGCTCACCCCCCAAAACAGCTTATTTTGCAGACCTCTTGGCCTAAAGAGAATTCAGAGAGAACTGACGGATGCCTGTGCCTCTGCTGGATCTTAATAATTATCACCCCCACCATCATAATAGAGATCTCTTATAGGACAAAGATTAAAAAAAGGGGGGGAAAAGACAAGTCTGTGTACGTCAATTAACACTATTGATAACACTTAGTATTTATAAAGCGCTTTTCCAAAGTGTTCAGGGCGCTCCACATACATTACCTTAAATCATCCTTACAACAACCCTGTAAGGTAGGTCAGCATTGTTATCCCCATATCAAAGAAGGAAAAGCTCCTCAGACCAACAGACAACAGCTTGTTGGAGACCAACCTGTGAGTTCATGGCTCAGCTGTAACTTGAACTTGGGACTTCCAGCTCATAGGTTATGCTCTGAACCATTGTGCTCAACACAAATTTGTGGGGGTGATTTTTAAAAATGCAACAAATAACCACCTTGGTATAGACCAGGTTGTCTTGGCACTTATCAGACCTGCTTGCCACCCCCCCCACCCCCTCCTGGTTTGTTGAGCCCTTCCCCATAGCTTGGAAAAGTTGGGAGACTACAACTCTCATTGGCCATGCTGGGTAGGGAACTGTGGGAGTCATGACCCAAGAGAAAGCAACTTTTCCCAAGGTCTTCTCCTTTCCCGTGGTAGCTGCCGCCAGGGCATGGTGACTGTAGCCAAGACAACCCACAAGTAAACAAACGCGCTTTGTCTTAACAGCTCTTCCCCCTATCCTCCAAAAAAAAATTCAACACAGACATTTCATTTACCTCCCCACAACATGGGGGAATCGGATTACAAACAAGACATGAAACACCTGAGACATTATTGCTAAGAAAGAAGCGTACCAGCTGGCCAGCAGCTGGTGAACTTCTGGCACTAGAGTGGGGAAGAAGAGAACAAAAGAGGATGCAAATGGTGTGTTTCCTTTGAAGCACATCCACCTAATACCATAACAAGCCCTTTGGATCCTGTTGGGCTGCAGATCCCATCATCCCCAGTCACACTGGGTAGGGGTCAAGAGATGGTGGGAACTGTACTGCAAAATATCTGAAGGGCTCCAGATTGACTTTTTCTGGTCTAGAGCAGGAATGGAGAACAGGTGTCCCTCTGGATTTTGTTGGACTCCAACTCTCATTAAGCCTCAATCTTATGGGAGCTGTAGTCCCCACTCCTGCTATTCAATGCTTGGTCTGAACCTTTCATCTCTGTTTATTTAAGCAAGCCTGGGATCAGATGTGCCACCCTAGGGCAACCACTGGGACTCTGCCAATGTCTACCCCTATTCTGGTGCTCTAGTTAGCATCAGGTGGCCACATCCAGGAACTAGATATTTTACTCTCCCAGTGCCCCTGGCATGTCACGTTGGGGGAAATGTGTACAACAGCTTCTGGAGCCATCCACCAAACAGCCAACAGCTGATGATGATCACAGTGATGCTCCTTCCAGACAAACCCATCACAGCTGGATGCTCTCTCATATGCCCTCCCCAAATGTTGCAGGGCCCATCTTTGACTGGAGATGGCCCTGCCTATAAGACTGGGTTTTCTAATCCAGTAATGTGCTGTAGGACGCTGGGATCCTTGCAGTGGTTCTCAACCTGTGGGTCCCCAGATGTTTGTGGACTTCAGCTCCCAGAAGCCCTGAGCATTGACCATAGTGGCTGGGGCTTCTGAGAGCTGAAGTCCACAAACATCTGGGACCCACAGGTTGAGAACCACTGCTTCAGAGACTACCTCCATGAGAATATGAGGTGGGTAGGCAGAAGTTGTTCCTGGGGCAAGAGCTGCCCACCACAACTGCTCTGCCCTTTCCATGTACAGGTATAGGGCCATCGATGGCTGAGTTCCAGGGTCTCCTCTCAGTTCCCAGCAGACTGTGAGGAGAACCAAGAGACAAAATGGCCAGATGATACTGTTCAAAAATTTTGCTGCCTCAAACAAGGCAATGAATCATCAGCTCCCACCTACTTCACAAAAACTAAGGCCAATATGATGGAAATCCCATTCAGAATCAATTCCTGCATTCACCTCCCTTCTAAACAAAAGCGGGTCACTGCGAGGGGATTTTTTGCTCCTGTATACCTTATTCCCTTTCCCAAGTGCACCCAAAATGATGTCACACTACTTCTGGCTGCTATTTTTGTTGTTTTTTTTAAAAATGATTTTGTGATTCAGATGCTTCAGAGAAGGTAAGTCAAACTTCTATGTTTGCAGATATTTGGGGGATGTTTTTGGCTTGTTTGAAGCCATTTCTGGGGGGGAGAATCACAGAAAAATTGGTCCAGAATTTTGGAAGTTTTCCGAAGGGACTTCAAGGGCTGCGAAAGTGAGACTTGAGGTCTACTTCTGACCCATGGACTGCCCTTTCCCCACCCCACCTTCAACTCTACTGCCTAAAGTAGCTTGCTGCATGCTGATGCATGGTAAGCTGCCACAGAGAACAGCCGTGCATAGGAACAAGTTCCCTGAAAGCAAGTCATTTGAAAAACACCACTCTTGAGGTAAAAGGAGCCCTTTTCATACCCTACAGACAGGTTTTCTTCCTCTTGAAAGGGATCATTCCCAGACTGAAAGACAAAAGAGCAGGCTGTGTATATTGTACAAGACAATAGATCTTGGAAAAGAGACATCTTCTCTTTTTGGAGGAGTATAATATGAAGATTTCTGGGAGTTGCAGCCCTTCAAAAATTCTCTTTTGGCATCCCTCAAAAAAGGGAACATTTCCAGGCTCTGTTCAATCCCTCATTCACTCACATGTCTTAACTCCCCTCAGGGGTATGTCCTTGCATACACAACCATTTCTTTAGCATGGCTCTCCTGCGTTGCTCCCACCCACTCTCTGGGTGCTTCCAAGTAGCACTTGGCACAATTGTACCTCCTCATTCACAAAAGTTTTATGGGAGCATCCCCCACCCACCCAAACGTCTCCATGAGTTCTGCTTCTTTTGTTTATTTGTTTTTTCCTTACTAGGAAAAAAAACTATAAAGAAAAGAGACCACATAGCTGCATCAGTCAGCGTGTTCTTTGTGCTAGCACTAGTAGCCCTCTACCTGGAAGCAGCGTCTCTCTCTTTTAGCAGATTTATTTCCCTGAGGAATGTTTTTGCCTGGGCTATTTGCACCAGAGTAGTGGTGGCAGGAGCACTGCGGAGAGTCATGACTCAGAACAACCACTCTCCCCATCCCCATCCCCACCCACAAACCCACTGTTAGCAATCAATACAAGCTGCGCCAGCCTTTCGTCGTTGGGGAGCTGATTCTCAGTCCTGGCCTGCGTGTCGAGCAGTCCCTCTTCCGAGTTTGTTTAGATAGTCCCCTCACGCCATGCCAACAGGGTGAGGGAAGGCGCAAAGAAGCCTGAGTCTCAAATCTTGGCATGTTTGTCTCCACCTGCATCATCTTTGAATTCAAAAGAACTGCTACATCTTCAGGGCATCAAGTAACTTCCCTGGACTGTTGTGCCTGTCTCAGGCCTGCCAAGCCCATGTTTGTCTTCTTGGGCCAGGGTATCTCTCTCCAACCCACCCTGGTTAATAGGGGCAAGGCCTAAGTAAAGTGCAACAAGGGGTACAACACACTCATTGAGTCACGTCTTTTCATTTTCTCCTCTCCTGCAGAGGTGTAGCCACTCCCACGATGGTTTTGCCATCTTGGTCTTGGGAAGGCTGCCTTCCATCAGTTCCGGTCCATGAGAGCTCAGGGCCTGCCTGGCAACTCACAGGACTCCCCTGGTACAGAACGTCACTACAGCAACTACTGGCATTTTGTGGGCAAGCATTTTGTGGCATTCACTGAATAACTTGGAATCCCCTCCACACAAAAAGATTAGTCCTAACGGAGATTATTTTTGTTACACTGCTGTGCAGATTGGAGAGGAAGAGACAGGTCCAAGCTGGTATCTCATCCTTAAGAGAATATTCTTTAGCAGTCACTCTCCTTTGTTGGTACTTTTCACTGAAGTAGAATTCCAATTATCTTCTGAGGCTGTTCACTTACTCACCAAGGGAAAGCAAGCAGTAAGAACTGGTAACAGTTTGAACACAGAATCCTAGAAGAAAATACAGCTACTTCTCTGCAAGCTGTGTCTATCCATTCAGATATGATGCGGCCAGCCACGGTACTGTCTGCAGGTAATAACAGTCACTCTTTTTGAAGCAAAGCCCCAGGAAGACACTGCATTCCCAAAACACAGAAGGGCACCTCAGAATTAGCCCTGTAATGTAATTCTCACTCTTCTTGGTGGTATGGAGAAAAAGTTACCCAGTGCCACCCAGAGCTGAGGATATGGTTTGAACCACTACTGACAGACAAGCAAAGCCCAAGTGAGGTCTCCTTAATGGCCAGCGATAAGGAGCACCACTGAAAGAGGTTGTTGAGGAGTCTGGATTTAACCATCACAACGGGGCTGTGGCAAGCAAGCACTTCTACCTTTTAATACTGGAAATGTAGAGCTTTGGTCCAAGAGTGAAGCAAGAGTCAGAACAAGGAATCCTTCTGCCCTGTCTTCATTGCAGCCATGTTAAACCACTTGGGCATGGCAAAAATTTGTATTAAAGGTGCAGTTCTCTTTTCCTCTCTCTCATAGCATTCTTCTGGGGGCCACAGTCACCTGTTAAAGCAGGAAAGGAGGGCAGAAAAATTGTTAACAGGCTGTGAACTAGTCACAGAAAAAAGGTGGGCAACCTCTTTTAGCCCAAGCGCCAGAATTCAAATTCACATAAGCTCTCGATGGGCAAAAGCCACAAGGAGAAAACTAATAGTGACAGCATATTTTATTTGGAGCTATTTCAGCCCTAAGAGAGGTATTTCAGCCTTTCAGAACAGGATGGGGGCAGGTGGGGGGGAAACCATGCAAAAGCTAGGAAACCACTAACAGTGTCACGGGGGAAGAGGTCGCTGAGAAAACAGGACTGGAATGCCTGGGGAGCTGGATTTGACCCAAGACCTGAAGTTCCTCACTGAAAAGAAATCTGACCTTCCTACAGGAAGTGCCTGAGCACTTCTCTTCATCTGTTGTTGTTGCATGTGCCTTCAAGTAGTTTCCGACTTATGGTGACGCTAACGTGGAACCTCTAACATGGAACCTGTCACTGGGTTTTCTGGGGCTGAGTGTGTGTGATGCGCTCAAGGTCATCCAGTGGGTTTCCATGGCCAAGTGGGGAATCAGACCTTGGTTTCCAGAATCGTAATCCAATGCTCAAACCACTAACCCATGCTGGCTCTAGTTCTCTTTATTTATGTACCCCTAATACCAGCGCTGTAGGCTCTATTTCAGAAGAAGGAAATGGCAAAACCACCTTTGGGTATTCCTTGCCTAAGAAAACCCCTGAACTTCATGGGGTTGGCATAAGTCAACAGGCAACTTGAGGGCGCATGTGTGCGCGCACACACACACACACACACGGCCACTGAGTGCATGTATGTGTGCTTAAATAAGAACTAGAAGCTTCCAAAATGAATGCCTCAAGCCAAAAGGCCATTCCTGAACCTCCCGATATGCTCCAGTTAGCATCTAAGGCTCTACTCTAGACCCTTTCACCATGTGAAGTGTGGCAGGAAGTGACCAGGAGCAACGCAAAAAGCCTACAGAATGCTCTGCCAAATGAAGCCCGTCAATTCCTGTCAGTCTGTTGTTTCAGGCAACTAGCCAAAAACGCAGTTAACTGAGCAAAGGCCCCTGGGTGAGTATTATTCTGTTGTTGTTTTTTTAATATTTGCTGAGCTTTGCTGTTCTAAGGAATAGTTATTGTTGTTGACCTGTTAAATCAATATTGCGGTTTTAGGAGTTACGTCAATATTGTGCTTTTAGCATTCTTCTTCTTCAAAATGGGGAGTACACTATATGTGATATAAGAGTGTGTGTGTGTGTGTGTGTGTGTGTGTGTGTGTGGTGTAATGGCTTCTGATTTGTTAGTATCTTTAATTCCTATTGGAATTTCTTTTTAAAAAGAATACATAATTAAGTAATTAAAATAAACATGCAAGGCAAATACAGTTTGAGGTCCAGAAAAAAAAAATCAGGAGCGATCCAGGGGAAAAAAATTCCATTAAGCTGTAATACAAATCAGTCTTTGTCCATGCCATACATCAATGTTCCCACTCCTCTGTCCTCAGTGTACTAGGAATATCACCCCATTTAAACCCTAGCTTATGAAAGGAAAAACAAAAGCAGATGCCAGATTTTCCTTTGAAAAACTGATATATTGGGAGCAATGCATATGACTGATTCCAGCTTCAGTACTGCGGTATTTTAATCCCACACTTAAACAATGCTCACCATGTGGTTCAGAACTCTGGTTGAGCACTCCACGATAGTGATTCTTGTTGTACCCTTTTTCTACTTTGTATTGTCTCTGTACTGTGTTTTACTTTGTATTGTCCTTTGGAGTTTTTAATAAAAAATAATAATAATAATAAAAATGCTTGTTATACGTTATGTTTTGCACCCACTGAAGCAACAAAGCAGAAATAAAAATGCAGCAGATTATTGATGCTGTGCTGCAGTGAGATATGCTTCTTAGGAAACCTGGCCTTTGATTCCCTTATTAAATCTCGTAAGCAGGGCCCGTGCTGTGCTGCCATAACAGTGATGGACTAAAACTAAACAAATATCCCCTAAGCTGTGCTCCATAGCATCCTGGAGTGGAAGGGACCCCAAGGGCCATTTGGTCTCACTCTGTGACCTTGGGCCAACTGCTATCCTGCAGCTTAGCCTCCTTCACATGGTTGTTGTGAGTTCAAAATGGAGGTCCTCCACCTTGACCATCAAAGAAGAAAGGGAGAAAACAAATGCAGTAAGTTAATAGCATTGCCAGTATATAAAGAAACCAGCTCCCATCTTCCAGGTGCTGAACAATCTTGTGACCACTGTAATGCACTCTACATGGGGCTGCCTTTAGAAACATGGTCCAAATTGCTGCAGCCAGAGTGCTTACGGGGCTGAGTAGAGGGAATATATACCTCCCTTGTTGAAATAGCTTCACTGGCTGCTAGTTTGTCTCTGGACACAATTCAAAATGCTGGTTATGATCTTCAAAGCCCTATATAACTTTGGCCTATACTGTCACTATCCTAAGATCTTTTGATGTAGGGTGGGGTATAAATATTTTAACAGGAACAACAATAGCTGAAAGACTGCATCTGACAACAATAGCTGAAAGACTATATGAGCCTGTTCACGTCTGAAGGTCCTTAAGGGAGGGTTTTCTTACAGTCCCATCATCCTTGCAGGCCCACCTGGTGAGGACATGGGAGAGGGCCTTCTCAGTGACTGCTCCCAGGTTGTAGAATTTTGTCTCATGAGAGGCTAGACTAACCCCTTCTCTGGCAGGTAAAGACCTTTTTATTTAAGCAGGTATTCGATGATTAATGGGTAATGCAAAAGGCCTTTTGAGAAGGGGCATGGGTGTACTGAATTTTTATTCCTGAAATGATTTTATACTGTTTTAAATTTGAGTGCTTTAATTTTTTTTTTCTTTAACCAGGTTTTAGCTATATCTTGTTTTAAACTTGTAAGCCACCTTGAATTCCTTGCTGGGAGAAAGGCAGGACATAAATTAAGCAAACAAGCAAGCAAACAAAGAAATGGAGAAAAGATTTCTAATCAGAATTTGCTGAAAACATCCTTACCTCCGGGGTACTCGCGAGAGATAGTCCCGATTCAAAGAGCAAAGTTGCTGCTCCAAGCGGAAAATGCGGAAAGCCAGGTATGAGGAGGACACCACCAGGAGGCAAATCCTGAGAACAAAGACAAAAAAAAGCCAGAAAGGCCTTGGTTTAGGTGTAGCCAATAGGGGCCCAGAGAAATCATAGGCCATTTCCACACTGGACTGTTATAAGCGCTATGGTTCCACTTTCAACATCCTATGGACTCTGGGGTTTGCAGTTTTGGGAGGGGCCAACCAGCCCCTCCCGAAACTGCAAACCCCAGGATTCCATAGGATGCTGAAAGTGGAATCATAGCGCTTACAACAGTCTAGTGCGGAAATGGCCACAATCAAGAAGAAATGGCCTTCAGACTTACAAAACAATGAAGATTTTCAGCAGCTGATAATCAGATGGTCTCAATTCTGCTTTGTAGCTGGGCTCCATCTCCACCTCCTCCTCAGTGTTTATTCCACTTTCTGGAAGAAAAGCCGGCTTGGTTTGAGATTGTTTTTACACAGGTACCAATATATTATAATCACAAACACCTGTCTGGCTGGGAGGATTAATGACACAAAAAAAGATAAAGTACTTTACATACTGGGAGGCTTTCTTTAAAAGTGCATATTCCAAACATGACTTAGTCAGTCAATGAGCATGGTCCTTCAATCCAAACTCAGAAGAATATGCAGAGTGCCCAAATGACTGGGCTAAAAACAAAGGTGACTAGAATACCCATAACATGATTAAACTTAACATCTACTATGACAGAACGAAGGAAATGAAGATGTTCATTGTATTATTTCAGACATAATTGGTTTACCAAGATTGGAATATAAAATTCAATCAAGATGTTCTCTGATTTTTCTTTTTTCATATTTGCATTTCTTTATTGGAACCACCACTATCTAGGTGAATGACTTATCTTGGCTTGATATTCTTCCAGGAGTTATTTTTTTAACAAAAGGAGAAGTACAGATTTGTATGGAAAGCAATCATCTGTCTAATTAAATGTCCTCATTTGGTTCTCTGCAGCATGTGCACTCTCACTGTCTTAGCTCACATTCTTTGTTGGTAATGAACTGCTAAACCTGACTTCCATGTGAGGAGACTCACTAACCCAGCAGTTCTTAACTGTTTCTTTACTTCAGACCCTCTTTAGATATCTTTTATTGCTGTAGACCACCAAAACTTAACTCAAGATATAAAACCCTAAACTGCATCAAATATTTTTTAAAAACACTTTTGAACAGTCTGAGATATTGTACTGAAACTCTGTACAAATGATGTCTATTGCTGGCAAAAGACTCTTGCTTTCTGAGATCAATGAACGACCATCCATCCCTCTGTCTATCTGTCTGTCTGTCTTTCTATTTTAATTATAAAAGCTCATGACATTTCTTGAAGCCTTCGTGGACCCCCTGTGAGGACACTGCAGTTCCCCGGCAGTCTGTGGACCACAGTTTAAAAACCAACACACTAACCTATTTCATCTATGCACAACCAGTGGAATAGTGGTAAATTCTAGTGGCAAGTTAAGAGGTTCATCATGTCAGACTCCTCCCTTCCACAGTTTCAGGAAGCTGTGTTGCCCCATAACAACAAACCAGTTTTGGCAGTTCTCTCTCTCCACCTAGAGCAGGTATTTTGTAAAGCTAAAGGCTCTTAACTGCCCATTCAAGAACATGCCACCCAAAACCACTTTGCATTGCAATAGGTATAGCTTACAACAGCATATTATTAGTAGTAGAAAATACATTTTTCCATCAACATGAGAATTGCAATTAACTCAGAAGGGAACAAATTGTAGAAGGCATGTGGCATGTCATCATCTCTGCTAATCAACACAGTCCCAACACTCTGATCCTGTGACTTCTGACTCCACTACAGCACTGGGCACAAAGAGTTCTTTATGAACCCAGTGCCCCAGGCTACATACCACACGTCTGCAGCAGAGGCTGTAAACAGCAGTAGCAAAGACACCAACAGATTATCAACTTGTGGCAGACTTGTAGAGTTTTCTTGGCAAGATTCATTCAGCAGGGGTTGCCACTGCCTTCCTCTAAGGCTGAGGGAGTATGACTTGCCCAAGGTCATCCAGCGGGTTTTCCATGGCTAAGTGGGCATTCGGACCCTGGTCTTCTGCAATCCAAGTCCATTACTCAAACCAACACATCTCATTGGATCCCCATACCTGATACCAGGGGCTCTTCAGAGTTACAAGAACTCTCTTTTGTGCTGAGGCTGCTGATGGAAGCCCGGTGGATGCACTGGAAGCCAGCATCTGGGAGGGCCAAGGACAGTGATGCGGAGGACCCCTTCCTCCATTTCACTTCTGGGACAATGACCTCCTGTGGAAGGCACAGGACGAAAGTCAAGGAAAGTACAGTGCAGCTTTTCTAGAGCATCAACACACAGACTGGTAGTAGAAAGTTATTTAGTTATTTATTCCAAGCGCTGTTAATGCTGTTCCTTAGACAAAAAGCCTCGCAGAACAGTTTATATACAAATCAAGAGAAAGAAGGCAGTCCTTGCCTGCAGGTTTACAACGTAAAAGAAGACATAAGGCAGAAGGAGTGGGGAGGAAAGAGGAAAAATGCATGTTGATGGAACGGGCCTTCTTCCCATCTCTTTTCCCACGTGTTAATCAGTAAACCTTGCTGGGAGAGCACACATCTCTGGCCCTTTCCCGCATCTCCAAGACTGCTTTCTGTTGGCCAGTGGCAACTCAAGCCTATGACCCACAGAGGAACTGCAACCCCTCCACAGAGCACATGCTCTGCATCCAGAAGGACCCATGCTCAAGTCCTAGTGTCTCCAATTAAAAAAAAAAAATCAGGGTGGCAGATGAAGGGAAAACTTTTTGGCAGGAAGCAGCTTCCTCCATGAAGCAGCAATGGAAAACAAAGGGACAGGAAGAGAGAGGCGGCCCTTCGCTACTTTGAAACAGTGCAGTTAGCTGAGGACAGAGGCTCAGCTTAATGCTAATAATCTCTTAGTCTTCGTTAAGACACTGAAATGTTTCCTGACCCTCCTTTACCTTCCCAATATTAACCACAGTTTTGTTTTCCATGGGAATGGACCTGAATCATGGTTAACCCAAATCATGCTCCATCAAAACCACAGGTTGGCACAGCCACTGCGACTCCTGTTTCTATTCCTAGTTATCAAGGGAATTACGATTCGCTTTAATTATTGTTTGAGCCAGTGTTTGTGCAATGTCATGAAAACCAGAATAGGAAAAGAAGAGCTCCAGAGAGGGAGGGAAAAAATGCACAAACCTACAGTTCATTTGCAGTCTCTAATCCATCACTAAGAGATCGTCAGCATCATGCCGGCACCGGAGAGAGAGAGAGAGAGCAGTACAGCTGTTGCAGTGCTGGACTAAAACGTGGGAGGCCCTGTTCCTACCCACACAAGCAGATAGTGCAGAGAAGCGGGTGTTGAGGGTTTTTTCCCCGGCGGGGGGACTTACCAGTGACACTGCATCTGGCTCTTCAGTCAGTTCCTTCAAACTCAGGCTCTTTTTGCTGGAAACCTGCAAAGAGACAAAAAGACAGAGAGGTCACCGATACCTCTTGTCTTCCAGGGAACTGTACGGTCCGGGACAGGCCCTTCAAAATCTGCCAAAAACGCCATCCCAGAACCAACACCAACACCTGAGGTCTCTCAGTAGCCTATTCAGAGTTTTGAAAAGCGGCCAATTTTTTTAAAAGTAACTTGAGGCCATTATGGTTCCAGGGCCCCAAAGTAGTTTGATACAGTTACAGTTTTAAGTAACTATACTTAAAGGCTATGGAACTGATACTTCCAGATAGTTTTTTTAAAAAGATGAGCATTGCTCAAGCTGCCAGCCTGTAATACAGACTGTATCTACACCGAGAGGCCACACAAACCCAACAGCTACAAAAGTACTTAAAAAGCAGTTACAGCTACTCTGTAGAAGGACTGAAGTTATCACGCATCACATTACAACCATAACACAGCTATGCCTTCTTCCAGAAAAGGAACTAGTTGCACAACACTTGTTATTTGAAACGTGTTTTTACTGCAGAACTGCCAGCTCACTCATACCATCCTCAGCAAACACACATTTCTGTTTAAACAGGCGTTTACATAAGCAGGGTAGCTTTATTTCTTAACTTGTCATAAATCGAATATTGTTTTATGTGTTTTATGGTTTTATATCCTTTTAATGTTTTTTAAAATGTTTTTAACATTTAACTGTTTTAAATGTTTTTAATGCGTTTAATTTTTTTAATGTGTTTTAATGTGCATTTATTATTGGAAGCTGCCTTGGGCTCCACTTCCGGGAGAAAGGTGGCCTACAAACAAACAAACAAATAGTTTGCAGAACAGACAGGGATAGATCCAACTGGTACAGATAAGCCACTATCAGGATACTTAGAAACAAAGGAAATACCCCAATCCAGAGTTAGACCCTTGGGTAGAGCTTTTCATGTTGGTGGCACACTTTTTAGACATGTTGGTGGCACACTTTTTAGACATACATCATTTTGCAACACAGGAATTCAGTTTTACCAGTAAACCGGAGGTTAAACTAACCGCTTATATGAGATACAGGCACGTACATAAATTGCAATGATAAAATGTATGGGACACAACATATCTCACGAAAACCTCTAATGAGATATGCTGTAGGCGATACGCTAATAGGTTGCGGCACAGTGGTTGGAAAGCCCTGCCCTTGGGCCCCTTCTAGTCCTGTACCGTTCACACTGACTGGCAGCACTTTTGCAGGCTGTGAGGCAGGATTCCTCTTAAACCTACTTGAATGCTGTTGCACCCACAGAGGCTTTTCTCAGTGCCCATGAAGCCCTCGTCCCCTTTTAAATACCTGAGGCGCCATTAGCTCTGTTGCTAACTGCCATCAAGTTGACTTTGACTTATGGCAACTCTATGAATGAGGAATGTTCCAAGTCACCCTATCATCAACTCAGGTCTTGCAGACTCAGGGCCGTGGCTTCCTTCATTGAGCCTATCCATTTGTAATGTGGTCTTCCTCGTTTCTTACTGCTTTCTACCTAGAAGTGTATCCAGTGTAAACAGCGCCTAGGGCAAGAGTGGAAGTTGCGCCTCTACTTCTGGGGCTGCTTCCTCCTCTGCCACCGCTAAATGTTCCAGCAAAGCTTTCTTGCACCTCCCTGGCATTAGAGCCCAAGGCACGTACCCTACTTGCCCCACCCTACATACACCTCTGCTTGCACCTTACCAAGCATTATTATCTTTTCTAACCAAGTTTACAAGGCTAAAACATGACAGAACTAAAAAACACCCCCGATGGTAAGAGTTGACACACAGCTAAACAAACTAGCATATTAAAACGTCATTAATTTAAGAAATACAGTAGGTTCTGATACCTGCTAGACCAGTATCGCTTATCCAGGGCCATGGCTGCCACCACTGGCTAGGGTATGTGCTCTGTGTGGCCAGGTTCCCCCACGCTTCTCTCGGCTGAGGAAGGAATCTCCTCCCCTCTCCAACCAAGAGAGGTGCATGGCGAGCCACAGACGGGTTTTCTGTGCACCTCTCTCAGGTGAGGAAGGAGATGGACTCTCCTCCCTTTGCCCAATAGAGGCACACAGCTCCAAGCAGCAGGCCTTCTGTTGGATTTGGCACCAGGGGAGGGGGCTGCTCTCCAAGCCCCACCGGGATGGAAGGCAAGCAGGCAGGCAGAAAAGGGGAAAGAAGAAGGAGCCAAGCAGCAGAGCCACCTCATTTCCTCGCTGCCTTGCCTGGTCTGGGAGTCAAAATATAGTGTTTGGTATTATGCACTTTTTCTGCTATCCACGATAAGTCCTGGAACATATCTCCCGTGGTTATGGGGGAACTACTGTACCTAAACATTTAAAAGCACAACAAAAAGGAGAAGGGTTCACATGGACATCAGACTAGACCAAGACAAATGTGAACTAGGAACACTGTGCCACTTCCAAGGGTATTCACACATCTGTCTCATATGTTCCACTGCTTGGCTTACATCTTTTGTGTCTTGAAAAGCCTAACTGTGTTACAAGACAGCCTCACGACACTCTTCACCCAGAGACCCCAAAGGAATGTGTCCTCTTCCTCTCTCAGCAAAGTAAACACCACACCCTAGCAGCAGCTGAGAGCTGGCTGGTCTGAAACCTGTGATCAGAGTTATCTAAGACATGCCCTATGATTCCTAGTCATATGGTGAGGAAATGGCCACGTGCCCATTTTAGAGAGTGTTCAACAGAGAAATAAGAGTAGAGGGGGAAAAACGTTCCATCTCTGTCTGCCTGCCCATCCACCTCCTCTCTTTCTTGACCAAGCAAGGAACAAAATGCATCCCACACTATTGAGAGGGCTTTTACTATGCTGGTTGCCTGGTTAAATTACTAGGCATTGGTCCAAAGCCTCATGCAGCCCAAATGCTGACTCCTAAGAGGCCCCCTTATCGCCAACACCTGATCTCTATCAAAAGGACTGGACTGTTTTTATGTTCTTATATGGATTTCACAGCAGAGGCTGGTAGAGAGGAAGGGGAGTGAAAATAATTATCCCAGCCGAAGCAAAATTCCACCTTCTGAAAATCATTTGAGTTGAAAAATAATTGGCTCTATCTGTGCAATATGTTCTTTCCTTACTTAGCATGGAGAGTGCTTCCAACCCAGGACAGAGAGAGACCGTAAGCACCTGCCTGCTGCACACACAGAGCTCCTGAAGTCAGAAAGATTAGGACTGAGAAATGGGCTGGACAGCCGTTAATTGACTAACAGCCATGTTTTCTAAGCTGGATTTAATATTAGCAGCATCCAGTGTGGTATATTGATTAGAGTGCTGGATTGGGACTTGGGAGATTCCAGTTCTAGTTGCTGCTCAGCCATGAAACTCATTGGAGACCTTAAGCCAGTCTCTCTCTCTCTCTCTCGCGCACACACACACTTTGTATGACCTCCACTACAAGGTTGTTGTAAGAATAAAGAAGGGAGGAGACAAGCCATGTATGCTGCCTTGAGCTCACTGAAGGAAAGTTGGACTATAAATGTAACTCATATAAATAAATGAATTCCAAACCGTATCTTGATGTACAGCAAGAATTAGGAAACTCTTCCAAAAATACCAGCGTATTTTCAGATATACCTCTTACTGCCAGTAATTAACCTTAGGAGAAACACTGAATTTTTGGAAGGTAGAAAAGAACTGCAGAAAAGTGAGGAAATCTTCAAACAAAAGTCACATGGGGATGAGGGCTCAGCACCTGAGGAAGACCCGGAAGGACCAGATTCAACCCCTCCCCCAAGGCTGGATTCAGCCCAAGATGTGAAGTTCTCCATCTCTAATATATAGGAAGGCTAATGGGGGGGGCAGGAAATTCTCTAGCCATAAGTAAATCAAAAATGGAAAGCACCATAACTTGTCTCTTCTGAATGTTTGCTGAGATGGGTTGATGATTTCTTTTCAATGACACAGTGAGTACTTTTGAAAGGAGAGGAGAAAGTACCTGCAGGTGTGTGCAGACCCTCCGCAGAACATCGTACACGCTATCCCTAGAGATCAGGGAAACGAAGATGTACTGGAAATAAAACAAAGCAGAAGTGAGTAACCCAAAGCCCAGGCAGCAAAGTCTGTGCAAAGAGTTTGAGGAAGGGGGATGGCCAAGTTTCTCCCTGTACATTCAACAACTGGTTTCTCACTTCAGCATTCAAAGACAGATAACACATTTACACATCTCATTCAGGGGCAGCTGGTAAATCTGTAGCAGAACTTTGAAACTTTTATTGGAGGCCACAACTTCCAAAATCCCATAGCTAGCAGGGTACCAGAAGAGTTTTACAGAATGATTGATTATTTATTGCAAGCTACGTCCTGCCTTTCCTGCAAGGACTTCAAGGTGTGCTCTTCCCTGCCTACCTTATCTTCATGAGAATCCCGCGAGGTACATTAGACTAAGAGGTAAGCTACTACCCGGCAACCTTCATTGCTAAGACGAGATCTGAAGCTGGATCTCTCTGGTCCCAGTCCAACCTTCCAATTACTGTACCACATCGCCTCTTAAAACCTGGACTCACAAGCCATACTTTTTGTTCAGACAGCATATGCAAAGGAGGCAAGATTCCCAGTTTATTTCCAGAACGTTATGTCCTCTAGGAATACCTCACCCATCTGGCACTTTCCTGGTATGGACGGACTACTATGCTCATCATCCCAAGCCAGTACCATCCCCTGTTGTTCTGAGGACGATAGGAGTTGTGATCAAATATGTCCTGAGAGGCCCAGGATGGAAGAGGCTGCCATATGCTTATCTGAATATCTGAAGGAACAGATGCCAGGAAGCATTCAAAGAGTAAAAAGGAAAAAAAAGTGATATGGAGAGTCAGAGTGTAACCTATGTTGGCCTTGTGCAGGCTCCAAAATGCACCCAGCTCACTACAAGTCAAGTTTTGAGCCAACAGGGCAGGAATTCACCCCCTACACAACACAGATCTTACATAAGGCATTTCTTGCCTTCTCGTCCATGTGGGTGGTTTGGAATGGAAGTCATGCCTGTCTCTGGAAAGTTTTGTGGGTTTCAGTTTCAGGAAGCTCATGAAAGCAAAATTCATCAGACAGGAACCCCCAAAAACCAAAACGCTCTTAGCTCTAGTGCAAACAATTAGTGTGAAAAGCCACATTCCATCTACCTCCCTTCTTGCATTTCAACTGGAACCAGCTTTCACTTCCTGCCCTTAACTTGCCAAGCAGCCCAACAGTAATCGTTTTATTGTCATTTATTTCAAATCGCAAACCACCACAAAGGACAATTTAAAAAAATACAGTCAAAATGTTTACAGAAATAAATACTTCAAGAGTCTAGAATTTCTAGAAACTGGGACACCGTGTCAACATTCCTGCCTCTCCTCCACCCGAGTGCTTTGACCCACATATATGGCCTTGCCCAAGTCCATCTTCTAGTTGATGCATCAGCATGGTGTAGTGGTTCAAGCCTCGACCTAATACTGTGGAGTCCAGGGTTTGAATTCCTGCTTGACCACGGAAACCTACTGCATAACCTTGGGCAAGTCCTACCCCTCAGCCTCAGAGGAGGGCAAAGGCAACCTCACTCTGAACAAATCTTGCTAAGAAAACCCCATGATGGGCTCTCCTTAGGGTCACCGTAAGTCTAAATGACTTGAAGGTACACAACAACAACAATCCAGCCCCAGGGGAATTTACCAATCATGGAAAGCTGGGGAGCAACAGAGCAGTATCCACCTCCATTCCTTTAACTGAAGAAACTGTGCATCCAAGTTATGGGGACTGAACTTGCTAGTTCTCCATTTTCCACCAGCAAGTAAATAGCCATGTTGGGTGGGCTGCTTCACCTAAAAGATGGGTTGGGGTGGTGGTGAGGGAAGAGATGTGCCATAGTTCTGCCCGACTGAACTTTACAGTATGCCCTCCTAAATCCAGGACCTGCTAACTACTAAAGCAAAAGGTACCTCGTCCCATATTCAGCCTGGCAACTCAAGTGGAAAAAATGTGGCTTTGAGGAAGCAGGTAGCTCTCCAAGGCTGTGTTCATGGCCCTTGACTCCTACACACTCCCCAACCAACTTCTCCCCCACTCCAAAGAACAGCTGCTCCTGGAAATCTCCAAGAGCAACAATTTTATAAATAGGCTGTAGAACCCTGAATGCTATTTAACATCAAGAGTTGCCAGTTTTTCCAAACTAGAAATGGACTGCTAGACACATTTTTGTGGGCATTTTGGGCAGTTTTTGCAGCTCCCAAAAAGCCTTAAGAACAGAAAAACCAGCTCCTAGTCCTACTGCTGTTGTCCACCTTTGCTTGTGCTCAAGAAAGGGGGGCAAAGTGAAGAGTCAGCAGCAAATAGGGTAGAGGGTATACATTGCTGAAGGAGTCAACCAAGAGGTGCTAACAGGAGCTATAGCTCTGTTTCAAATAAGATATTAAAGGACAGAACTCAAAATGGGGCAAGAGATGGAAAAATTCAAATACCAGAGTCGTTCCTATCAAGAAGACAGAAGGAGGATTATCTGTCTTCAAAGGAGAACTGTGCTTGTGGAACAAAAGGTTAGACGGGATTAGAAAAAAGTGACCACAGTACAGCTGGCAACCCTTTCAATGTAACTTAAGGACAAAGAGGAACTGGATAATACCAAACAATGCAATGGGTTTTATCACAACACACAAAGCATATTCTGTAAAAAGACCACAAAAATCCACTGCTGAAGGACACAGTAAACACACCAACAGTATAAAAGATAAACAAAGCCTCCTGACACCTCAAAGATTAACGCCAGAAGCATTAGTGGCCTAAGCTTCTGTTAAATAGAGTCCACTTCATCAGACACAAAGCTTACGCCGTAAACATATTTGTCTATCTTTTCAAGTTCCACGAGACTCCTTTCCTGCTTTTGCTGTAACAGACTGCCAGACTTACCCAACGGTACAAGAGTAAAATTTGCTATTGCTGTTTTTTTTTCAAAGGGAGAAATAAATACAGTGGATGAAGACCACAGCTCACTAAAGTTACTTTTATGGACTGCAATATGTGCCTGGGGGATTTGGGAATTGTAGTCCAAAAAAGGTAACTAGTCCAAGATCTGATAATGACAAAAGAAATGGGCAAGCAATCACTTCTTGCACTTTGACGGTGAGCCCACCGTGAAAATGGCTGGGAGTGAAGCGAAAGGTAAAATGGAATAGAGTTCACAAGAATCCCTGTATGAATTCTCAGGAATCAGCTCAGGGATGGACAGGCTTCAAATGTGCAAATCTACCTTTCTCTCACTAGATCTTTGAGGATCACCAACCAGAGTCAAATAAGTATTAAAGAACAAATGCTCTCTGAACAAGATGCTCAACCCAGGAATTTGGGATTAGTACCAGCGACAAGCACCCAAGCCCTCTGATGAAAAACTCCACTCCAAGCTTTCTTTCAGCCATTCTTTTTCAGCGAACTAAAATATAGGCTTTTTTTTTAAGCCATCACTATAGTTAGACAGCTGGAAGTCTGAAACCCTCGTTAATCTGAAACCAGTATATCCTGATTTACTTCCGTTCATCCCTGGATTAGATCAGGG
This sequence comes from Iguana delicatissima, assembly GCA_948472985.1. Classification (NCBI taxonomy): domain Eukaryota; kingdom Metazoa; phylum Chordata; class Lepidosauria; order Squamata; family Iguanidae; genus Iguana; species Iguana delicatissima. Next base: position 718,479 of record CAOKZL010000565.1, on the reverse strand, counting down.
TAACCTTCTGTCTGCTGAGGGCTGAATTCTCATGGGTAATATACTGGGAGGAGAGATCTGGCTGGCATCACTTACTTTTCTGCTGGCATTGGTGGTAATAGCCAGTCCATTTGGTAACAGCCGGGCTGTTTTGTGCTTTTTTATCAGTTGAACAGAGACAACGGGAATAACAACCTGAAATGGAGAAAAAGACCACATTTAATTGTGAGATGTATGTATGTGAAAAAGGATGGGCAGGTAGGTAGAATGATATAGTCATATCCAACAATCACCTGGTTTCCTGGTTACTAACTGCAAAATACCATCCATATTGCAACTGTATTTATTTTGGAAGTAACTGTCAAAACGTGGAGATCTGGGCCAAGCCAGGACTATGACAATCAGGTCTGCTTTAAATTCTCCCTTCCCGGAGAAGCAGAATCCTTTTACATCTTTACTGCCCCCTGGCTCCCTCTCCACATTTATATCTCTTTTCTGCTTTTCCTAAACCCACAGCCTCATAGATACAGGGAAAGGCATGTTTAAGTTTATTCCAATGAATGTGTCAATGGTGGTAGCGTATGTAACCGATCCAGATTAAAGAGACACTTTATGGAGACTGTACCCTGGAGGGGAAAAAACAGTAGCAACCAATGAACATCAATGTTGGTAGCAAACCCCTGTGGTTGTTTGAAGATGCCCGGTGGAGACATCTCACCATTTCCGCACCAGCCCTTTATAGTGCTATTATTCCACTTTCAACATCCTATGGAATCCTGGAGTTTGCAGTTTAGGGAAGGGCGTAAAAGGACCTCAGGAAACAAAACACATCCATGTCAATTCAGTGTTCAAAGAGAGAAACGTGTCAGATATTGTCCAGTGTAGACATGACCAGGAATCTTAAGCAGAGATGAAGAACTTTTAGTCCTCCTTGGACAACTACTTCCTTAATCTCTTACTTTTGGCCATGTTGTCCGGGACTGATGGAAACTGGAACCCAACAACACCTGGAGGGAGGCCCCTTGATCTAAGGAAAATGAACAGCCGCAAGGAAAATTTCAAGGGTGCAATAAAAAACAAATCACAAAGCAAGGGCAGAAGAACCCTGCTAGATGGAGTGAACTCTAAGAAGCTGGAATTAGCATTCTTCTTGGGTGATGTTTATTTAAATAGGTAGTGCTGCTGATATAAATAATTTAGCCATTTGGCACTGTTTTAAGGAAGTCTGTTCTAAATAGAGAAGAAAGTTCCCCATCCAAGGGAGTGTTTACTGGATAACCTCAAAATTGTAGACCAAGTCGGGAGGGTGGAATTCTGGACTGTGTCAAATTTAGTTATTGTTTTCCACATGCCACAGAGACTGACCTTGTCCCTGAAGCACTTTTTTCCCCCTTCTTAAATCATCAAAGTTTGTTTGTTTCCAGAAGATGTTATTGTATCTTTAGGAAGCAAGACAGTACACTTTTACTCTCTCAAGCATCTTGGCAGAGTGCTGTTCTTTTTGTGCTAATACTATGGACATGAATCCATCTGCTTTAACTCTCTCCACATTTAGTCTGTTAGCACTTCACACTGTCTTAAAGTCACTATATGGTTTCAATTTGCTCTTGTTGTCATAAGTTGCCTTGAAGGCTTTTTAACATCAAGTAGTAGTACTTGGAAAGTTATCTGATGAAAGTAATTTATTATTTAACCTATTATGATGCCACTCTCCACTGCCTGATACCCCACTCCTTGAGTAATTTCTTAATGTTGATGTCACCATTTTCTCTGCTGGCTTGTTATGCTGTTCACTGTTACTTTTTGCTTGCTTTATATTCCCCTCTGGGTGGAGGCAACTTAGGACTGATAAAAGAATGGCTTAACATGCCCAGAATGCCTAAAAGTGACCTTACTAACCAACAAGAAAACATTCTTATTACAGGGAGGGAGGGACAGACACAAATCTAGCTCTGGAGCTTTGTTATGCCTTCCTTATCAAGGTGGGAGAGGAGTCCCATTAAATAAAAACATTACTTATAACTTGCTACTTCCAAGCTCTGGGAAGTTGAGGAACAGAATTTTTTTGACCCAAATAAAGCAAAGGAAGAAATATTGGGAAAACCTGGTGTTATCTTGTGCATTTCTCAGTCTTTCATCCCATCTTTCTCAAAGCCTCTCCTACAATCCTTTTGCCCAGTCCTCCCAAATGAACACTCAGTTCCATGAAAAAGGTCAAACACTGCTCTGACGCTGACTTACCTTGATATCTTTCCCAAAAAGGTTTGCATAGAAACAGAGCCAGTTAGGGGAAATGTAGAGCCGGCCTTGGATAAGAATGTCTCTCTGAAGGGCGCAGGAGCACACTGGGAAGAGGAGAAGAAAAGTAAAAATACAGACAATTTGGCAGGAGTTCTGAGAAAGAGCATGACCCAAAGCAGCTCATAACAATTCAGAAAGCACTGAACATAAATGCATGGAAACCAAGGGCCTGCCATAACATTTATGAATTAAAGGAAGGTACAAAACACAGATGGGAAGGAATCTACCTTCTACAAAACCTGCCTTTGACCTCATTAACTGCCTCTGGTACCCTGGAAATGTAGGTTAGAATTACTTAGATCAGAATCAACCACTGGCTTCTACAGACTACAGATTATACTCTTTTATGTCCTTACCATCATCATCTTTACTGATTTATTTTTTTCTGATTTGAGATTTCTGGTTTTCTTTCCTCTCTCCTGTGTTATACATTGTGTTTTATCTCTGCGCTTCCCTTTATGTATGTGTTATAACCTTTCACATAGGCTTCTTTTTACATATTTCCGGCATTTGATATTCTATTGTTACAACATTTCTGAGTATATTTGTGCTTCTAAATATATATTGTATTTTCCTTACTCATTTTTCTTGGTGCTTTTTCCTGTTATGGCTGGTTCTCTTTCACTGCGGCTCTTTGGAAAAGCTGAAGGAGGAGGGAGTTCCTAGGAGCTGTTTCCCAAAAACCAACATTTCCAAGGTCTGAATCTGGTCCCTGTGATCCTTGATTGCTGCTACCAGAAGAGCACCTCCAGCCAAGACCTGTTTTGGAGCTTGGCCAAAAATCTTGAAATGAAGGCGCATGGCCCAGGAAGGAATAGCTCCCACCATAACGTTTTCAGCATAGGGCTGATGTGGATTAATACATTCCTTTCTAGTCTGTTACCCTAAGAAACAATCAGGATTGTGTTTGAGCACAAGCTCAACAAAAATCAGTAACAATTTTAGGCTCTACTAGGAGATCCACAGTTTCTAAGTCACAAGCAGCAGTGGTTCCACTTTCCTTTTCACTTGTTGCTGTTGTATGCCTTCAAATCATGTTCTGGCCACCCTAAGGCAAACCTATCATGGAGTTTTCCGGCAAGATTTGTTCAGAGGGAGTTTATCTCTGCCTTCCTCTGAGACTAAGAGTGTGTGACTTGCCTAAAGTCACCCAGTGAGTCTCCATGGTTTAGTGAGGATTTATTTCCTTTATTTCCCTTTATTTCCTAAATTTCTAGCACTGCAATGTGTGAGGCATTGAAAATCTTTTTCCTCTAGAACTCTTTATTGACATTCCCTTGGCAACTTTGCCTACCTCTTTTCTTTAGAGGCCTAAATTATATTTGTAAATGCTCAACTGAAATTTTAAGTTACTATACTGCAATTTTAGGAACAAAGGAAAATTCCATCTAGGGACAGATTTCTCACTGGGCCGAGCAATGCCCTTATTTTGTCCCCACCCCATAACTACACTCCTGGTGATTCTCAGCCTTCTTGGTGTTTTGAACTTCAGGAGTCTGAGCCCACTACAGCCAATGGTCAGAGAGCCTCGAGGAGTTGAAGTCCAAAAAAGTCATAAACGTCAGAAAGGCTAAGAACCACAGCAACAGACAGTCTACGAACATGCCTCCTTCTCTCGAAGGCACTGTCCTCTCTTACAGCAGAGTTTTCCACTCACCTTTCAGTACACTCTCTTCAGTGGGGATGTCCTTAAATAACTTGTGGTACTGAGAGTTGTATTTGTTTGGAGCCTAGAAATAAAAGAGACACAAGGAAGTCAGGGATTATCAGAGAGGCTTCCAGGGACATTAATAACAAGCAGATGCCAGATAACAAGAAACTTTTTGTTTTAAAAAGGTCACAGGACCTGTTGGGGGAAAAAAATTAAAAAGTAAAAGTCAGGAAAGATATAAAACAGCCTCTCCCAGCCCAGCAACCTTCATTTCCGGTTTTGAACAACTGACATTTCTGATGTTAAACAGTGCAGCAAGGGGGTGGCTGCAATCTGTTTGAAAGCTAAACTGCCACTCCCGAAGGCTTAAAATTTTTTAAAAGGATTCCAGATCAAACAATAAAATTATTTAAATAGGATAAAAGTATATTGAAAAGATCATCAAGTTCAAAAAGCTGAAAAGGCTAAAACTTTTAAAAACATGTACGCATACACTTAAAAAAACACAACTAAGCCTCAGATATTTTAAATAAGACGATAGGTTCAAACTCTCCCTCAGGTAGCAAAATGTCTTGTGGTGGCCACTTCAACAGTTATTTAACATGCCCCCTCTGCCTGAAGTAAAGATGCTGAGGAAAGAAAGCTACAACAGCGGTAATAAAACAGGAAAAACAAACACAGGAGAGGCCAGAAAAGTTTTCAAAAACACACAGCAGATGTCCCTAGCCCAGGTGTCCTCTGCAGATGAAGCCAAGAGCAGAAGATGGAGCAGCAGGGCTCAGAGAAAAGAGGAAGCTCTCCGTTCAGCAGGGCAGGTGGCTCACAAATTAAAACACAAGCAGCATCCATATACACAAGGCGCCCCAACAGAGCTTTCTGTAAGAGCGGCAGCAGAGCCCTGGAAAGTGAGGCTGTGCTTCTCCAAAACTCACCACCACTTCTCTGTGACATTTCTTGAGCTCCTCGTCCTTTACGGCATCACTCAAGTGCACGCTGCAAGACAGAAGAAATTTTCCATGGGAGGGACATCTCCTTTCACGCTCTTACTACGACACATACACACACTTCGTTTATTTATTTAGAGCATTTATATCTTGCTCTACAATTAGAAAGCTGCTCCAAGCAGCTTACAGTTTAATTACATAAACAAACACAGAAAGATAAGAGAAAAAGAAGACATGATAGTCCTCATCATCAGGGTTGCAAATGAAAAAGGCACATAACAAAAGGAAAGTGGGATGGGGAGGGAAGAGGAAAACAGGAAAACTCAAGACATGTTTTTAGTTTTATAAGATCCCCCACCTTGAAGGAATGGTTTTTGCGTGACTTTAAATACCAAATATTTACTACCTCTCTCTCTGTCTCGCTCTCTCATGTACGCACATATAGTAAGACTCAGTCTGAGAACCTCTTGCTCTTCTGCTATGTTTGCCTTGTGACAACTGCAGATGGGCCATTTGTAGTAATTGCCCCAGCATCATGGAAGGAGCTGCCCACTGATGACAACCCAGTTTGGGATCTTGTCCCTTCCCCACTTTCAATGGCTTGAAAGACTTGCATGTTCAGGTTTCTGAACACTCCTGTACTAAGTGGTTTTATCAGCTTCTGCTCTGCTTGTCTGTTTGTCATTCCTTTTGATGGTTTTATTGTTGTATTATATTGAAGTATAAGTTACAGGCCAGATCAAAATTCATTACAGAGTGCACAGAAAGGCAGGGAAGGGCGAGGCTGTAGAGGTACATATAATACAATCTTCTGGATTTGTATTAGGATTTGGAAGGCAACCTGAACAGCCTGTAACTTAAAGCACCTTATCTTGGAACTCAGAGGACATCAGCTCAGTGGAGGCCCCTCAAAGGAAAGATGGCCATCCAATCTCTGTTTAAAGACTTCTAAGGATTGTGATTCCCTCACCCTCCAAGGCAATATATATTTTATTATCAAACAGCACCAACAGAAAAAAAAAGTGCTTCCTAATATTTAAGTGGAATCTCTTTTCTTGTGATTGGAATCTATTGGTCCATGTTCTAGTCTCTGGGGCAGCAGAAAACAAGATTGCCCATCTTCTACATGACATCTCTTTTTCAAAGAATTCATTTAAGTCAACCTAAGCCTGAACTGTGGTTCAGGAACTCAGTCCTTTGCAATGCAAAGTGAATAATACTCACTTGCCATTTGGAGAATCCAAACTCTTTTCTTTGTGCAATGCCTCCAGCTTGTCCAGACTATGCATGGGCCCAGCTTTTTCATGCATTGGTTTTGTGCTGCAGACAGATAGGGGTAGGGGAAGAAGACAACACACATATAAAACACAAAAAATTATGAATTTCTTTATAAGATTTATTTATTTGTTTATTTAAATATTTCCATCCTGTTCTCTCTGTCATGAGATCTCAGAGCGGCATACGGTTAAAACAATATAAGCAGTTCAAAACAACTTCAGGTTAAAAAAAAACAGAATAATTTAAATTGGATAAAAATATATTAGATAAAGCCTCAGATTAAAAAAGCAAAATGCTAAAACAATTAAAGCCCTGCACTTCTACACACTAAAATGAATAAGATTAAGTTTCAAAGGCTTTAAAATAAAGTCACATTTCAACTTGGCACCTGGAAGAGACCAATACTGATGCCGATCAAGCTGCTAAAGGGAAAATATTTCATAAATGGAGGTGACACAGCAGAGAAGGCACTCTCTTATGTTCCTGTGGGATGCACTGCTCCCATTAGTGGGCAATGAAATAGGGCTCCACCAGCACATCTCAGCTCCTAGGCACAGGAAAGAGCTGAAAAAGCTAGAAAAAGCAAGTACCCACCCTTCAGAGAAAGAAAACCCGATAAGAAAAAGGAGGGTTTGTAAACTGTCGGATCTATTGGTGCAACAGTAGAAAACAGTCTTCTTTGCCTTCACCAACTTTCTCCCTCCCCACCCTATAAAGCTTCCCTAAGTGCTTGGTTAGTAATGGCCACAAGAGTGCTGCCTGAATCACATTGATTTTTCCAAGAGACACTTTATAAAGCAATACTGTAAATCACGTTTGGTTTGGCAGTGGAAAAATGGAGCCTTTGACCTTGAAGGCGACACAGGCCCTAACCAATCTGTTCCTGAAACAGCCACCCAGCTGTGGCACACATTAATGTAACTGTGTTGTTTTGGGACTGCGCACTCCACCTATTAGGAAGCACATCCCATGAAGGAAGAGGCCTTCCCTGGTCCAATCCAGCAGCCAGAGAAGGAACTTCTGCTCCAACCTTTGCTGCCATTTGTATCCAGTCAAGGACTGGAAATATCTGTTATTCCAAATGTGTTTGGATTGCAACTCCTATGATCCTCCACCACTGCCTATGCTTGCCAGGGCTGATGGGAGGCGCAGCCCAGCAACATCTGGAGAGACACAAGGTGCCCCTATTTGTATTAAATTATGGGCAGCCTTTAAGTTCTTGACATGGTCGTTGTTTTCTAAAGTGTTAAATAAGAGGAATGGAAGCATATAGCGTAAAGGGAATGTCACATTCCCAAACTGCTGTTTGAGCACTAAAAAAAGCAAAAACCAGGAGTTTTCTCCCATTGTGGATTATTCACTCTCTCTCTTTGAAACCAATTGTCCAGCCAAGCTTCTGTGGACCCTCCAGCTTAATACTCTTCTGTTTGTAACAGGTTTGCACAGCTTTGGACCAGAGAACAGATGGAGAAAATTAAGAACATGAAACACTTCAGAAGGAAGTCAACAAAATGGCAGGGACAATCTGCGGTCTAGCAACCCACACACACACAGGGGATAAGGGGCAATCATACTGCTTGCAGAGCTTGTTTTTACCAACTAAAGAGCTAAAATAGCACAAGGAAGAAAGGGTGTGACATATTACTTTACAAGCTCCATAGTGTGAACAACGTGAAGGGCTTGAGGCAATTTGTATTATAAAGTACTGGAGACTGATTGCCACCATCACTCTCCTTTAGAAATGTGACTAAATCTTGAAGTATAGCCAACTTGTGTCCATAACACAATGGATGGAGCAACTGACCTATGACATATTTGAAAGAGAAGCACCACTGCAACTGGAAGGGGAAAGATAACACTTTTTTGAGCTTCCCCTCCAAGGCGGCACTCTTCCAATGCATTTGATGGCATACCCTCCAACAATTCACAGAAGAAAACTAGGATGTACATGGCCAAGCAACATCGGAGTGCGGCCAAGTTGGCAAAATAAATTGATTGAGGAAGAACACACAAACTAGGAGAGAGCGCAGCAGTTTGCCGTTGCCTGAGCTTAATGAGGAGGGTGAGATTCTCCTCTCCTCTCATTAATTGAGTCCAAACTACTTTTGCATTTTGAACCCACTTTGCCACAATGGAGGTAAGCAAAGGATGAAGGGGGAAACGGAAGGAAGAGAGAGAAACTGTGCATTTTAAAAGCAGCTGAAAAAGTGAGACAACAGAGGATTAACTGGGGCTCCCCCGCCAAACTGGGATTGTTTAGAGGGATTGCAGCTATCATCATTCCCTGCCAGTATGGCCACAGATAACGTGAGTTGTCAACAAATACATTCAAAGGGTATGAGGTTTGCGGGCAAAGTGCTGTAAATAAAGCAGATATGATGCAAAAAGATGCATTTCTACAGCTCTGACTCCTGGAAAGCAACCTTCAAACCCAGGTAGCAACACTGGCTCTAGCACAATTCACTGATGGGAAAGCAGGAAGTGCACTGAACTATACCAACTGTATATCCTGCATACATATATTGTATATATCCTATATACAAGTATATCCCATAGGAGCCTGCCCAAAATTTGTGATCTCCAGTTGAAGTCCTGTTGCATGTTCCAACACCTCTAAAGGCAAAGCTGGGGTACAGTTTTGTGTCACAGGGCTTTCCCTACAGCAGCACCCCAAGTGTGGAACTCCCCATCACAGGAAGTTAGGCTGGCTCTGTCTGTTTCAAACTCCCAGTGTGCAGCAAGAACAGTGTTTCACATGGCCTTCAGAGTGTGAAACTGCTCTGTTTTAATGATTTGCTTCAAAATTATTTTTAAGGACCGATTTTAGTTTGTTTTAAAAATTTCTTAAAGAGCATTTTAATTTGTTTTTAAAGTTTTTATCTCTCTACTCTTTTAGATGCTCTTACCTGTTGTGCCTTTTTTGAGGACCCTGATGGGCTGGGAGGCAATACATAAATACTTAAAATAATAACAACAATAAAGGATTGTACCCAATCTGGGAAAACTGGGTTTAGAATACTAGATCTTCAAAAGGACCCATAGATATACAATCTGCTGCTACTTTGAATGGTGACTCATATTTGAAGCATGTAAAGGGCAAATTTTTTTTTTACAAGTAGAAACATGTTTATAACTTTTGGATTTTTTTTTTCAAATGCACACACACAGAACCCTCCAGACAGATTCCTCATTCAGGGACAAAGAGGAGAAAAAAATCAGAAGAAAAACTGAGGTACTAATGAATTGGAGACTTGGTGTAGCAATTTAAAAGCAACAAATGTACTGGGTTAGATGTAAGTGGTAAGAAAGAGAGATGGACAAGGTGCATTCATGCCTCCATAACATCCTACTTTCCCTGGTGAGTCAGTGCCAAGCAAGCCCTTCCTCTAGCCTGACAACAGATGTGGCACAAAGAAACACTCCCTGTGTAGCATCTTCCAGCAAAATCACATTACACTTGCCTTATGCAACCTCCATACTGAATACCAACATAGCATAGTGTATGGGGATAAATGATCAACATACAGGGCTCACATCCTATTGCATGACAGCAATGCGCAATGCACAACAGTGATGTATATTCACAGGCCACTCTTTGTACTTTGATGCACAGCTGTATGTACCACTGCTTCACACATGGAACACTACTTACACCACTGTCAGCAGGATATGGCCATTGCACATCTTCCACAACATTCACTCCATGTACTTATACACGTACATATATCAACCGCAAGATGCTGGCCCCAGACTGCAGGATCAGGGCTACTGCATGGATGCATTCGTTATTACATTTATATTATCATCATTATTAACTTTATTTATCCCTCTGCCTTTTCTGCAAAATGAGAACCCTCAGTGTCTTAAAAATAAAAATACTATATTTGCTGGCATACAAGAATCACTCCCCCCCCAAAAAAAATACTCTTTGAAAATGGGGCGGCGTGTCTCATATGCCAGTGTGTCTTACACGTCAGCAAATAGTAGTTGCCAGTGTATAAATGGGGTTTGTCTTATACATGGGTGCATCTTATACACCAGCAAATATGAGTAAACACAACACAGTTAAAAGCACACCTACATATACGTTTATAAAGGCTTATCTCCCCTCGTCTTCTACAGCATTCAAGATGTTGTACATAAAAGTCCTCATGTGGATTTCAATCCAGGCACTGACCACACCTGTTCAGCCATAGCCAGATTACTGGCCCTGGACCTTCAGACGTGAGCTGCAAGGCAGAGGCAGTAATGCATAATGGTTACAGGAGTGGTGAGGATCTTCTGGTCCTACAGATGTTGCTGGACTCCAACTCCCAGAATTTCACACCACTGTGCTGACTAGGGTTGCTGTAAACTGCAGCCCAACAATATCTGGAGGGCCCCATGTTTTCTATCCCTAGGTTGGCGGGCTGACATGGAACCTCAAGATGTGCCATAAATCTCACTGGGTAAGCCAATTACTGGCCCTTAGCTTGGCCTAACTCACAGGGCTGTTGCAAGGATAAAGTAGGAGGAACTAATTGAAGGAAAGGTGGGATACAAATGTATAACAAATAAGGCAGTGCTTGCCAGCACACTAGACACTGAGGCATGGCCTTTGGGATGCTGCTCTAGGAACACAACATTTTGTCATTTTGTGTTGTTCATTTTCCTTAACCTCTAGACAAGCGTCCTGTACAAGAATAGTGTTATTTCATTTTGGACCTCCCCAGCAATTCTGTCTGCTGCCTTTTATCTTCCAGATAGCTTTGATTATCAGTGAATCAGCTTTGCAGGAGGGCTTGGAAAAACCCAAAGCAAACAGTGCTTGAGCCAAAAGGCAAAAGGCTATCACCACACAGGACCAAGAGATCACCAGCAAAACCCTCAGCAACCTTTGAAGCGCTGCAATCCAAACCCTCAGAGTGAGCAGGAAATTGCTCAAAATAGACAAACCATTCAAGATAAAGAGGTTAAAGAAGTCAAGGGCTCCAGAGGAAGCCAAACAACTAGGTCTGTCCCGAAACAGGTTATACCCTGTTGGGTTGCTGATTATTAAAGAGACCAGGTGGCTTCTGATAAGAGATTTAAAAAAAAAATTAAAATATTTTAAAATATTTTTTTAATTTCCTTTTTGTACAATGTAAAATTGAAGAAAGGAAAATATTTAGCACAACATAACTCATAAAGAAAATATTTTACTTCAAAAATAAGGGAGCCTTTTCTATAAGGAAATGGTGCTTTCCTGACGTCTGCGTGCTTACCCTTAAGGCAGCAGAAGTAACATCCATTTTGCCCCTTTACCATCAGGATGGTGCTAAAATTTAATTACGTTTAAAACATGAAACTGCACCTGCTCTTTATATATAAAGAATACACAAGGTTAGCAAAGAGATTTGCTCTGACACATCAGGAATGCAGAAGCAGTTGTAAAACATAAATTGACAACAGGATGCGAGAAGGGGAAGAAAAGAAACATTAATTTCCCAGGGAAATAACTTTGCATAGTTATAGCTGATCCAATAACAAGCCCTTGCCTGTTCCTCACCTGTAATTTCTCACCAATCGGAGTTCCTCACCTGTTCCTAAACCACTTACATCACTTCAATCATGGCCTATAACAGCAACAGGCTTGTGGCTGACTGGGAGTGATGGGAATTGCAGTCCAGCACATTTCAAAGGTGCAGCATTGTGGAAGACTGAACTACTGTCTCTCAACCTGCAATTCCTATTCTTTTGGTTAAGACAGGACCTTCTTGTAGGTAGTTCTTAGCCTGCACCCCGCAATACAACAGAAGTCTCTTTTGGCCAGCTGTAACCAAAGGTTTTTTGTTTGTTTTTTAAGTTCATTCTCTTATCCTGAAGCTGGAGCATTGGAAACACAGAATAATTTACCAAGAGATAAAATCTCTCAGATCTGTGACTTTCTCTTACTGCCTTCTTCTTTCCAAGACCTCAGAGTTGACTCAGCTCTGCTTTTCTGCCCAGGAAATATCTCAGAAATCTGAGGTTCCCAGAATCTGAAATTAAATGAATCGGTAAGCAGCTGCTCACATTTCTTTTCCATTTTCAGCCAACCCCTGCCCCACCTCAGACAAAGGATGGCTGGCAATTTAGCCACGGTTACCTCCATAGCAATCAGCATTCAACTTCACATCACACAGGCAAGGTGTGGCAAACAGAAGTCGTAACTCTCTTATTTCACATCAGTATTATATTTCAAACATTTGCCTGATTAAAATTTTAAAAATCAGTGAAGGCTGCTAAGCATTTTAACACATTACAGACATATACAAAAAAACAAGCTATAGAAGGACAAAATACTAGGAGTAAGAAGCAAGAGCCAGAAAATTTTACTCAGAAGTTGGACTGAAGGTCTGCAGAGGGAAGGACTGTTTTCCACTTGTTAATATGGAAACAATAGCATTACCTAAGACTTCTAAAGGCCAGCCACCACCGCCAAAAAGATCCTTCTCTCTTGTGAAGAGCATAACTCCAGGAATTCTCCATCAAGCATGGTCTTGCTGATTGAGGGGTCCAGCTTTTCAAAGTACAAATCCTGCTAACTCTGCACTGACCCACAAGAAGGCCTCCTCAGCCAAACATGCTGGTCAGGCAGAATGGTATCATAAGAGATGGGGACCATTTCCACACTAGACTGTTATAGTGCGATTATTCCACTCTCAGTATCCTATGGAAACCCCAGTAATAAACCCTTGGAATAAACACTGAGGAGGAGGTGGAGATGGAGCCCAGCTACAAAGCAGAATTGAGACCATCTGATTATCAATCGCTGAAAATCTTCATCATTTTTTAAGTCTGAAGGCCATTTCTTCTTGACTATGGCCATTTCCGCACTAGACTGTTACAGTGCTATTATTCCACTTTCAACATCCGATGAAATCTAAACTGCAAACCCCAGGATTTCATAGTATGTTGAAAGTATAATAATAGCGCTATAGCAGTCTAGTGCGGAAATGGCTAGGGTTTAAACTACTGTTGTCCCACGTGACTGAGGGCTGAGAGTGTGCAGTCTGCCTACAAACAGACTTGGAGGCCATACTGTTGACAGAGAATAGGAGTTACAGACTCCACAAGACTTAGCCCAGTGGTTCTCAAGCTGTGGGTCCCCAGATGTTTTTGGACTTCAGCTCCCAGAAGCCCTGAGCATTGACCATAGTGGCTGGGGCTTCTGGGAGCTGAAGTCCAAAAACATCTGGGGACCCACAGCTTGAGAACCACTGACTTAGCCTCTAGTCAAGGACTGACGAGTCAAAGCCTCTATTTTGTAGTATCATTTCTGGATAGATTTCAAAAAGAAACCCCCCAAAAACACATTGCACTATGTATCTGTGATTTCCTGGAAATGTTACAGGAAGGATTCTACCACATATATGGTGCTGAATGCCTGCACATTATCAATGGCCTCAGGAGCTTTTCCACTGATATAAAAGAGGAAGCGGTTAAGCAGAAGTGAGGATCTGACTGTGCGAACACGCAAGTCGGTCTCTCTTGATCTGGTTTCCGCAGATAAGCTGCACCACAATTTCTATCACCAGCCTTTTTTCCTTTCCTTTCTTTTTTCTTTTTGCACTACAAGTCCCAGAACTCCCCCTTCCCATGATAATAGCCACTGTGTGGCATTGCTGGCTAGAGGAATTCTGGAATTTGTAGTCCATGTTTTCCAAAATTTGAGGTTGGGAAAGACTGAGCTACAAGGTCAGTCCTCCATCCCCAAATAAGAAACAAGGCCAGAATTCTTCAAAGTAGGTGAGTACAACCAGCATCATCTGCAAAAGGAGAGAAGAAGCAGCCAGGACTAAGGACACTGTCCTTTTCTGAACATGACATAACGTTTCACAAGATGGGTTTCATTAGTTCCTTAAGGTCTGTAGCTACTAACTCTCCCATGCCTGCTCTGGAAGGGGGCTATACTAGCTGAGCCCTGAGGTTTCTTCAAGCTCTGTCATTCCATTATTATATGGCCAAACTGTCAGCACTGCAGCCAAGAGCAAAAGAGGCCACTCAAACCTATTTGTGGTATTTTCAGGTACCGAGCACATGAGCCAGCTGACACAGCCATAGTTCCTTGGTGCTATGTAAGCAATAATAAAAATAGAATGCAAACCGTCAGGGACTGCAACTTGCCCATTTATTTAGTTATTTCCTTCTTCTGTTTCAACAGTGGGGAAGGGGTGGGTGGAAAAGAAGCTACTAGGAAACCGCTTTGAACATCCTTGCTCTCTGAAGTTAGTGTATGGTGGAAGTCAAGAGGGTGCCCCTGAGTGACTCTGGAGACTGCAGTGCTGGAACACAGGGAAAGAGGTGGCGCATCGGGGAGATAATAGGAAATGGCACAGAGTGGTTGCCAAAAACTGATTTGGGAAGCTGAGGTCCAGACTGGAGACTCTCAGACCACCCTACCTCGCAAGATTGTGGAGAGGCTAGGACAGTGCTCTGGGCAACCAGAATGTGAGCAAGAAATTAAAGAGCCACATTTGGCTTGGGTTGTATGCAGTGGTGGGTCCAAAAATGCAGGCAGATGCACACCAACAAACCAGCTCTAGCAATTTTCACCAAATCATAAGCAAATGGATCTCACTTGTCTTTTCGTGTCCAAGGTGCCCTCAAATTCTTAGCATCACAACTAGGACAGCTCAGAACAATATACTGCTGCTGAGAAAATCCATTTCCCCCTTGGTAATATAAGGATTGCAGCTAAGCTCAGAGGAAACAGGGAAGCTTCGAGGGCTGGCAAGGGATAGCACTGTTCCTGCTAATCAAAAAGTCATGGTGCTCTGACCCTGTGAGCGGTGGGACCCCTACACCTGTACACCTAGGCTGAAAAACAGGAAAATGACTTCTACTTAAGTGTCTCCATTTCTTCACAACAGCAACTCCCTAATATTCAACGAGCAGATACCAGGGACCTTTGGCATGCAAAGCATAAGCTCTACCACTGAGGTCCGCTCTCTCCCTTCCCCGAAAGAACAAAGTGCTCACGTCCACAGAGAACATGCTGAAATCTGCAGCACTGGACTGTGCTTGCTTCTTATAGCCTCCTTGAATTGTCCTTATGTGCTACACAGTCTTCCCAATGCTTCTTTTCTCGCCACCTTCCCTCTCCCTCTTTTTCTCATACTTCAAACTAGGTCAGTACAGAGAAGGAGGTGGGGAATGGTTCTTTGCTATTTCAGCACTGGTTACTGCATTCTTTAGATGGGTTCCCAAAACGAAACAGCACTTCCTTCCAGGGAGCAAGCAACGCTGCAGCCCCAGCCTGCTGCCCAAACCACAAATTCACTTCTGGATTCAGAGGACACCCTGAATTTTCTTCTGCAAGGCACGCTAACCAACTAATGCACAGAAGGTTGCCTTTTCTGCAGTTAAAGCAGCCAGTTTTAAGGAGAAAAGAAAAAGAAAAATGTCTAATTAAAGAAGCAAAGTCATAGGCTCCTTTTCCTTACTTTCACATTTATTACATTATGTAAGCACTTGATTTTTTTTTTCATTATTGTTTGTTTTTGACATGGTCTTTTGACTTACTCAATAAACTTTTTTTAGTTACTTTGTTGTTGTTGTGTCATTTCCAACTTATGGCCACCCTAAGGCGACCCTATCACAGAATCTTCTGGAGCTGAAAGTGTGTGATGTGGCCAAGATCACCCAATGGGTTTCCATGGCCGAGTAGGGAATTGAACCAAATACTCAAAGCACCACATCGCACTGATTGTCTTATTTTACCACTCTTGGATTCTGAATTTAAGCCAGCTAAGTCAAACTGTTTGAACTGATCAGTGTTTATGTTTAAACCAAACAAAAGGAATAGAGGCTAATCCAAATGGCCACAATGGAATGGTGGAGCAATACAGGTATACACCTGTAGAGAGCTGGGGAAAATTACGTCTTCTTTTTAACTACAACTCCCAAATTCCCCTGGCCAACACGGCCTGAGATTGCTACCCCTGCAACTGCCCATGGCAAGAGTGGGAATCACATAGTCTACGGGTCACATTTGGCCGTTGGAGAGTATTAGTAGCACTTGGGTCCTTTGCATCCTAACCGAGCCTCTCCTCCATGCTAGCATCTTCCCCAGAAAGCTGGCTTTAAAAAAAACTTATCTGGAAATGCTTGAAAACACACAAAAAATGTGTTTGAGGATGATGACCTCAAACACTTTTTAAAAAGGCTTTTAAAAAGCACCTAAAAGTGATGACATCTGACTTCCAGACATCCAAAATGGTGGCCTTCCAGGGTATTGTTTTGTACATGAAACAGAAGAACCTAGAGACAGTTCTCCCCATTACCAGAAGATATACAACAACATCACAGTAAATAACTAGAAATTTGCTTCCTGACACACACACCCTTGCCCATCTGCCACCTCAGTTTGTCTAAAGGCCGGGCCAGTTCTGTGCACTGATAAATTACAAGTATATCTCAGTTAACGAAGCAGATCTGCTCCTCAGCATTATTTAACAGAAAATGTGGTAGCAGAGGTAGGGATGACACAAAACCAAAACGGATAGATTCCTATGTTACAAAAAGGGAGGGTAGTTCAAGATATTTCAGCAAACTTTTTCTTCAGCACTAACAACATGCACATGTACAATGGAACAATCAGGTCAGGTAAGTCCTGCATAAATAAACAAACAAGAACATGTTGAACTTTCTTAGAAACCATTTGAAGGCTTATTCCAAATACATCCGGGGATGAGTTTCTCTTTCAACAGGATCCATTTTTCTCACAGTTTCCATTTGGGTGGCCAAATTTGTTTAACACAGTAGGCAATAGTAGTTCAACATGTTTCAGCCAACTTTTTACAGAAAGCTGACAAGACGAACGCGTGAAATGAAATAACGAGATCAGGCAAGCCTTCCATTAGTAAACCAAAGCTTCTTGAACCTTCCAGAGGCCACTTGAAAGGCATCTTCCAAAAAACATCAAGAGATTATTCTTTTTTTCTTTCACTAGTCTCTACTTTTCTTATGATTCCTATTTTGGTAGCCATAGCCAGGCTTCTCTGCTGTTTTGCTATGCACACATTCTCATAAAGGCATTCTGGAGGCAGCTGTTGTTACTGTGCTTGCTGTAGGTTAGGCACACACAGGTTCAACAGGGTACAGTAGAGCAGAATCTTTTTCTTTCCCAGTTCAAGCCTTGTTTATTGCACTGTTTACTACAGACAAACTGCTACAACCTGACACCAAATGGTTTTTTCCAGCCCTCCTTCACCACCCTCCAAATGGCAATGCTGCTTAAAAAAGACAGCTGGACAGAGGAGAAGGAAGAAAGGGATGGGCATTAAATGTCTTTGTAAAGAGGAACTGCACTGTCAGCGGGCTCGTTAACTGCAGTCTGTACTACCAGCCCCAACTGCACTGACCAGATTTCACCAACTGGGCCAGCAAGTCATGAGTTATTAGGCACAATATCATGCTTCCTTGCTCTCTCCCACCCTCTGGGTTTAAAAACAAATCAAAGTACAGGACTGATTCAGTGCCAAGACTACGCAATACACAATACTCTTGTCTGTAAAGGACTGCATCTACCCAGTGTGGATTGGGAGGGTGGGTTTATGCCTGCACCAGAGAGAAGGTCGAGCAGCCTTTGATCTCAAGCACTGAGCTGTTTTCTTGGAAATCTCACAGCTATTTCTGGGTCAGCTTTGTTGCTACTTTTAGCCACTCCCAGGGCCCTACAGCAGCTCCCAGGGCTCAGCGCATCCTGCAGACAGAGAAACTGGAGAGAGCCCGCTGACTGCGCCCCCACTGTCCAGGATGTGGCCCAAATCAGAAGAGCAGCACTTACGGGGCACGAGAAGGCGTGAAGAAAAGAAAGGCCATAGCAAGAAACAGCACAGATTATATCCTCAGACAAGTTTATACTGTAAACAATTGTCGGCAAGAACAAGCAGAGATCACATTGTGGTTTCAGGTTGTGGCTTTCAATAAGCCACAATTCCCTAAAGTTTAGAGTTCAAGGTAACTGTGTTTAGTTTAAAACCAGAACCCAGGATTCCTAATCTCTTACTCTAGTGCACAAAAGAAAATGGGGTAAGCAAGCCAGAATCACACGGTAGGGCTCGTGCACACAGCAGGAAAGCATGGTTTCCCATGACAGCTGATCCAGAGCAATGTGCGAACACAGAACTTGTGTTCCAAATAAAAGCATAGCCTGCACATCTCACAATGGGACCATGTGCATTACGGAATATACAAACAAGCTGACAGGTGAATGCTGTTTTCTACCACTGGTACCTCCCAAGTGAAGTCTAACGCAAGGGATGGGAAGTTACTAGTTGCTACAACGGGCCTACTCCCTCCCCAGGCTTGGGACATAGAAAGCTGCCACCAATCAAAACAAACCAGCCTTGAACAACCTGTTGCCCTTCAGATGTGTTGGACTAAAATTCCCATGTAAAGTCGAAGGCTTTCACGGCTGGAATCCATAGGTTGTTGTGGGTTTTCCGGGCTTTGAGGGCGTGTTCTGTTAGTATTTTCTCCTGACGTTTCACCTGCATCTCTGGCTGGAATCTTCAGAGAATCTTCAGATCCTCTGGAGATGCCAGCCACAGATGCAGGTGAAACATCAGGAGAAAATACTAACAGAACACGGCCTCAAAGCCCGGAAAACCCACAACAACCTAAAAAATTCCAGTCATTCCCAGCCAGCACAGCCACGGTCCAATACACCTGGAGGGTGCCAGGTTGTTCAAGGCAGAGGTAGAAAGACAGCCAGAAGTTTGCTCTTCTCCTTCTTCAGGCTCTTGGGATCTCACTTTTACATAACCTTAGGGAAGAGAAACTTTGGTCCTCCAGATATTTTGGATTCCAGCTCCCAGGAGTCCCTGACAGCATGGCCAATGCTCAAACCTTATTGGAATTGTATTCCACCTCATTTGCCAGGTCAAAGGTTCCCCACCAAACTAGTCTTAGAGCATCACTAATAATAATAATAATAATAATAATAATAATAATAATAATAATAATAATAATAATAATAATAATAAAAACTTTATTTATATCCCGCCTCTCTCAACGGATTGAGGCGGTACTACAACAGTATATAAATACATTAAAAGCAATGAAGACAGAATTAAAGACAGAATTAAATCAGGAAGCGATATCTAAGGACAGAGTAGGAAACTGTGCATTGGACTACAGTTCTCATCAGTCCTAGCCAACATAGCCAACAGTGAGGGATGCTGGATGTTGCAGTTCAACAAACAAATGGAAGACTACATAGTCTCACCCTTGTTTTAGAAGAAGGAAGTGTGACTCAGAAATTAAAACGAAGCATAGCACAAATAGGACCTCTCCTGGGACCACAGAAAGTGAACTGGGTTTAGAGGAAGCAAGGCATCTTTTATACTGATTTCCTGGTTCACGGCTTGATCTCTGCATTTATTTTTGGAAGTTAGGTGTGGCGCCCCAACGTCACCCTAGGAATGTGTTTCCAGCGGATGCAAACGGTCGAGAGGTGACCGTCACACCACAGAGCTGTACTGCTTCTCAGGTCGTAATCCAGCAAGCGGAGGAGTCTCTTCTGCTTCTTTGTGTTTCCAAGAATGAAAGAACTTGGCTTTACCAGGCTTAACATCAGCCCAGAAATGCAACCATCATTCTACACTTTCTTCCTCCATCCCTGCTCTTATGCTTGAATGGTTCTGTGTAACTTCATAGGCTTGCTTCAGACATTTCACATACAAAATGTGGAAACAAAATATTCTCTTTGTGGTGCATATCTCCTTTCATAGAACTAACACACCTAATCAAAAAACGTACAGTTAATTCTTCTAAGAGTAGGACCTTATCTTTTTGTTGCACTACTCTATAAAGTACATTGCAGTACTGCTGCATGGTATAGCGGTTAGAGCACTGGACTATAATTTGGGAAATCCTGGTCCAAATCTACACAGACCTAGGCCGGACAGTCTCTTTCTTTTAGCCTGGCCTGCCTCACAGGATTGTTGTGAGAATTACAAAGCAAGGACAAGAGCTGTAGCTGTTGCCTTGATTTCACTGGGGGAAATATGAGATATTAGTTACATTTACAAATACATTGATAAATGATCCTTCATAGCACCCTCAGTTTGCATACCCATTAGCTTAGAAACTAAGAACAAGAGGAAGTGGATGAGAGTAACCAGATGAACTTGAACCCAGACAAGATGGAGGTGCTGTTGTGTTCTCCTTAGCCCGGAGGGGATAAGTTCGTCTTGCCTGAGCGTTTTAGTAACCTGCCTGAGCATTTTAGGCAGATCCTGTGTGTCATGGCCTGCCTCATTCATAGATTCATCCACCAGGCGTCAGCATTGGCACCCCTGCCTTGGGTCGCACGCAGCTGCCACATCGCTGGTGGCAGAACTGTCTGCAACCACGCCAACCCACACGCACAAAGCAAGAGTTCCACCAGGAAACTCGGTTTGGCATCCTCTTGGCTCATCCTAACGAGAAAAGACCCACTCAATCAATTGTTGAATGCAGAGTCAACACACAGGTAAATCCCACTGAACCAATGGGTCTATACTCCAGCCATGGCCAACAACAGGATTTAAGCCTCTGTGCGTTACAGCCATCAGACAGGAGGGCGTTATGGTTTACACGCACCACACTGACCTGCTCTATCGAAGCAGACTCTCAGAAAGGGCTTATTCCTTTGCTCTATAGCTGCCGCAATTCACCCTGGCTTGCATCATCCGGTAGAACCTGGAGAAGTTACTTTTTCTTCTGCAATCCCTCAAGGCCCATATAGGCACGTGCTATTGAGCAAAACTTATAACAGCTATTTTTTTTAGATTATCACTCACCACATCTCTCTCCAGCCATTTATCTATGGGTGGGGGGATCCTGAGCACTGTAGTCTTCCTACTACAACAGCAACTTTTCCAAGATTTTCCATCAAGCCCTCCTTTGGCCTAAATCACTGATCTTACAATACACTGACAAAAATCATTTTGAGAGTAAGAGAGCGCGAAATACAGAGCTTGGACTTTTGCAGTCAGGGGCTTGGCAGTTCCTGTACCCCTGAGATGCCAAGCGCCCTCTCTAAACAACAGTAACTCTCAGCCCATAAAGCAATAGCCAGCACTGTCTGGACTGACTCTTGCAGCAAAACAATCCCCCCTTCCCACTTCTGCTACTGGCAGCAGGGCTTGGGATAAATGGAGAAAGGGAGGGAGGAAGGGGGAGAAACACGCAATGCCCTAAGTGGATTTTCTGCCTCAATCAGACAAGGCAGAGATTTGCTCAGGCGCATTTTAAGCTAGGATTTTTCAAGAGCGGATAAAGGAAAAAGATTTGCTTGTCCAGGCAAGGCTGGATTCCACAGCTATAATGGAGGGAAGGGACAGGGAGGTGCAGAATCTGTCCTTCACCCTGCTCACTCCAGTTGAAAAAAGATGTCCTATGAGCCACACCCAAAAAGGAAAATATGTCCCCCTCCTTCCATCCATGAGTAAACAACTACCATGGCAGCATTAGAGCTAAGAAAGATTAGTGGGAAGGTTTTTTTATTTTGTTTTTAGAGCCAGCATGGTGTAGTTGCTTGAAAAGTGAACCCTGGAAACCAGAATTCTGATTCCTCGCTCAGCCAAGGAAACCCGCTGGGTGACCTTAGGCACATCACACACTCTCATCCCCAGAAAACCCCATGACCGGTTCTCCTTAGGGTCACCATAAGTCTGAAACTGCTTGAAGGCACTGAACCACCATCACTACCATGCTGGCTGAAGACTTCTGGAAGCTGTAGTCCCAAAGAGAAGCTTTTCCACGCTCTAGACCATACCTCTGCAAAGAACAATTCTGTGTTATTTTAACTCCTACAGTCCATACAAGTATAATTTGAGCTTCTCACTGTGGGATTAAGCTAGGGCAGACAGACCATAGCTTCCCACTGAGTGGTAACGAAGCCCAAAATACACAACTGTACAGCCTCTCTCACACCTCAACATTAAAAGTGTTTTAGACCTGGAAACACCACCCTTTTTTGGACAATCACTTCCCCTTAAAAGCCAGAGCTTGTAGGAGGAGAAAACATTCAAAGCTTGGAAATATTACTTTTTTCAAGTTTTTTTGACTCCTTGAACCAGTATGGACACCACCCATGCTGGCTGAGGGCTTCTGGGAGTTGCAGTGCAAAAAAGGAATTTTCCAAGCTGGGTGAAAAAAATCACGAAGACAGACAATGCCATTCTCTGCTTCTCTGAGTCATTACAGCCCAACCAATTGGAAACTCCAGCACTTCTGAAACATAAAATTGCTTCTAGACTCCTCCCCAAAATTAAGCCCCCCCTTCAGCATAACGCACACTTACTGAAACACGAGATGAGAACTCCCCATTCCGAGGGCCTTCCGATGAGCCGTGCCTTACCCACCCTGTGCCGAGGAGACGTGCTCCACACACATCCCTCCCTCAGTTGCTGGACTCCGCTTCTGTTAAAGCTCCTGCCAGCCTGCTGAGTTGGTTACACAAGATTCAAATCAGGAAGCTGGCAAACTTTTAAATGGAGCATTCTTGGGAGATCAACATTCAAACCTGCAGCCCCAAGGAGGTATCTCCTTAAGCCACTCATCGGTTAGCAGGGCAGAAGCTTTTTGACAGCAGGGCACTGAGAACTTGAAAAAGCATCCAAAACTTCATCAAAAGAAGCCCTCAGTTTCCCTGTACGGCCCTGCCCATTGTTGGCACCCCAGAGAACTTAGTGTAGGCAAAGGCACATACGGATAGGGGGCCCAATACTGACAGGCACAGTAAGCAAAATTTCTTTTCTTTTATAGGTTACAAGTGGAAGAGAGCAGAAGCATGGAATCCCAGATCCTGGGCCCGCAGCATTATCTGAATGCTATAGAATTGAGCCCTTCTGTACTACATAATTCTACATAATTTCCAAGGCAACATCCTGTGGAATCTTTGGATTTGTAGTTTGATAAGGTACTAGCATTCTCTGGCTGAGAATTCTAAATACACCTCCCTACACTGCAAATCTTATGACTACACAGGGCGAAACCATGGCAGTTAAAGTGGAATCATAGTGCTCCAATTCTGTAGTATGAAAGGGTCCCTTGGCTGTGCTTGTCCAAGTTCCAGAAAGAAACAGCTCCAATGAAAGGGTTAGCAGCTCGCACTCCTCGGGCCAAGTATGTCCCCCAAACAATAATTTATTTTTATATTTACTGTAGGTGTTTTTATTTTGGGCCTAAATCACAGAGCAATTCAAGACAGCAACCTCTTAGAATCATAGAATCATAGAAATGTAGAGTTGGAAGAGACCACAAGGGCCATCCAGTCCAACCCCCTGCCATGCAGGAAAACCCTCAAAGCACTCCCGACAAGTGGCCATCTTCAAAACATTTTAAAAAATCCAATTAAAACTGCTATTTTTAAAGGAGGGACCTCACAGTGGTTAAAAAGAACAAAGCATAACAGATCTTTAATCACCTTCTGAAATACAACACAGCACTCAAAAATGTGTAACAAAAGGGAAAGCAGAGCTTCCTTAAATATAAATTCAAAACCTTGGCACAAACCTTGAACTTTACTTTTCTGCTGTGAAACTCACCACATGCCTCATTATCTTTCAATCTAACCTACTTCACAGGGCTGATGTGGAGATAAACAACAGAAAGCAAACCACATATATAGGTCTGAGCTTCTTGGAAAATGGGGGTGGTGGAAATAAGAATTCCTTTTAATGGTACTCTTAAATCTGTCAACTGTGAGACAGCCACTCACAACTTTACAGTTGTTGTTGCGTGCCTTCAAGTTGTTTCTGACTTTTGGTGACCCTAAGGCAATCCCGTCATGGAGTTTTCTTGGCAAGATTTGTTCAGAGAGCGTTTGCCTTAGGCTCCCTCTGAGGCTGAGAGTGTGTGACTTGCCCAAAGTGACCCAGTTGCTTTCCATGGCTAAGTGGGAATTCAAACACTCATCTCCAGACTTGCAGTCCAATGCCTCAAACCACTACACCATACTGGCTCAACCTAACAGTAGGTCACATCAGTATTCATGTTGGCTAGAGCTTAGAAAACTTACTTTTTTTGGACTACAGCTCCCAAAGTGGCCACTGGTCATAACGGCTGAGAATTCTGGGAATGATAGTCCACAAAGGTAACGCCAAGCTCTTCTCCACTGCTTCAAGTAACTACTACAGATTAAGCCTAGCCTGAAAGAAACAAGGCTACAAGCCACCATACTGATGGACAACATAATACAGTCAGCCCTCCACATTCGTGTGTTTCATTTTTGTGGATTTGATTATTCACAGATTATTTGTCGCTGCCTCTGCTGCTGCCCTGGGCCATTGCTAATGGGGACTGAAAGCTTCACGAGAGTCAGAGACAGCAAACAAGGCTTGTAAGCCACTATTAAAAATGGCAAAGGGCAGCAGTTGGAGGGGGCAGCATGCCCCCCAGCCATCCACTTCTGCCTTGCAAAGGAACCCTGACACCTCAAAGGTATCCACAATGGGTTGAATATGCGGATCATACTTTTTTTGTCTGTTAAATATGGTTTGAGGAGCTAAAGTTATTTGTGTTTTTCCACTTTTGCAGAGATCCTTTGCCCCTAACCCCAGCAATTATGGGGCTTTAATTTAGTTTAGTAGTGTATATTCTATGATATAGGTTTAAAACAACCCAAGGGGAGGTTCATAAATGCTTTGTTTTTCCTGCTTAAAACCTAACATCTAAACACTGCAGCGGACCCCATTCCAGTTTTTAAAAAAAGTTTAACAAGCCTCCATTAATTTTTCATCTTTTTAAGTCTGCAGGACACAGAGGATTGAGTTCTTCCACCCCAAGTAGAAAGCTAGTGTAGAAGTGGCTTCAACACCAGATTTCTATTCCAAGAACGATCAGTGTGGCAATATTAAGATTTTGGGAGCTCACAGCATCATTCAGAAGTCCTTACATATTATGTCTGAGATACTTCCACTTGGACCTTAACTGGTAAGAAGCTTTGTTCTTAAGGATTAACCTGATCTTCACGTAGAGAAGTACACGGTTTTATGCAGATGAGTGGACTGGCAGACAAGGAATGGAGCAACCTGTCCTTTTTACACCCAACACAGAAATTCAGCTCTCTGCTAGCATGCATCATACTCACATACTAGCTCAGACTTCCACATAATGACAATCCAGGTTGTGGTTTGTTGAACTATGACTTTTTTGTGTGTCTGAACCCATGCCCCAATCCCCAAAATATCCTATTGTTTCTTAGTCAGGCACAAACTACAGCTGTTGGCTTATAAACTATGGCTACTTTCAAACATGACTTATTATTATGTCTGAACTCATTACTCGATCCAAATGGCTTACTATTATGTCTAAACTCATGACTCAGTCCCAGTGATTCTCAAGCTTCCCAGCCTGGAACATAAACTGACAAAAGGACAAGCAACGAAACACATGAGAAAACAAGATTTGTTCACTTGATCATCTCTAGAACAATTTACGGCTTAAGCAACAAATTATGGCTAACATGAATTACAGCTTAGTGTGACTTGCAAATGCAACCATCCAATAGTACTTCATCTTTCTGACAGATTGACTGAGGGGAGATCCCAGCAACTTCTAGTGCAAACAACTGCACAAGAGAAACAATTAGGCATATTTTTAACATGCTCCTTAGGGGCTCCTGAGTTATATGTCTATATGAACGATTTTTAGCGCAGTTTGGTTTCAGCAAAAACACAATTTTAATCAGATTTTAAATCCCTCTTTCTGCTTTCCATCACGTTTCAGCCTTCAAGTGCTTGAAGTCAGCCTGCAATAAACTTGTGGTCTATTAGATTTCCTCCCTTCACTTATATTAGCAGAGAGCTGTATTATTTTTGAGTAAACAACTTCCAGCTTAGCTGGATCAGGTATGGATGTCTTTAAAGTTGGACAAACCCTTTATGTGAGAATACCAAAAAATGTGAATTTGTCACAGTTGTGTCTCGAGTTTTCAGAGGAAAACAAGAAGCTGTTTAGACTGAATTAGACCAAAAAGTTTTCTTTGCTATGCCCAAACCGAATCTGAGATCTACACACCTACCAACTGAGTTTATTTCCAGGTATATGAGAAAGTAGTGGAAATCTACATCATTGTGGAAGATTGTTTTTAATTAAAGGGCTGAATAGTACAGGCAATAGATTTTAAGTCTTTTGTGTCGGGATGAAGAGTACCATAGCTTAATGGATACGTATACGTTCTACACTGCAGAAGGTCCCAGGTCCAGCCTTTAGGATCTCCAACTTTTTTTTTTTAACCTCTCTCTCTCTGTTCTGTTAGGCAGATATTTAGATACAAGGCTCATGTTATAGCAGAAAGACCCAACATAAATTCAAACAACAAAGAAGTAACATCATAACAATAACAAGAAACAATGGATCTAGAAGTTGGGTGGCTTCAGTAGAAACAGTGCCCTGGTATAGCTTGTTTTAGGTTGCAGTATCAGTTTGACAGTAATCTGGATGTTTTCCTTTCTTTGTAGGTGTAGAGTCCTAGTCAAAGCAGTGCATCTATATGTCACTAGTGGTGGTCCTGCTGACTTGGAATGGTTTTAAGTGGTTAGCCTAGGTCTAGCCAAAATCATCTGTGTTCTGTAGGCGGACCTCTGCCTTGTTTGGCATCCCCAAACAAATGATCCAGAGACAGTTAAAGGGAAGACCCTTCCTCACCCAAACCAAGAGCAGGAACCCTCTTTCCATCCAAGGGCCAAATTCAATTCAAAACATTCTCCGGGGCTGCATCCCAATGATGGGCAGGGCCAAAAAGCAGGACCAAAAATACCATCACAGGCTAGGTCTTAGTAACTAAGTCTTAGGAGAGGCATTTCAGCCTTTTAGAATAGGGAAAGAAGCCCAAGTCAAACTATGAAACTACTGAATGACAATGGCATGGTAAAGAAGGTATGGATATCTGAAAAATCCCAGAGGACTAATTGTCTGAAGGCCTAAGAATCCTGAACCGTGGGCTACTGAGTCACTGCCAATCAGAGCATGCATTACTCGGTGAGACAGAAATTTCTGACTTGGTAAAAGGTCAACTCTGTCTCCATTTATCCTCATACTTTCAATCTTGAAATGTAAAATCAGGTCATCTGGCACATACACATATGCATACCACGGTTGCTACACCGCTTGATTGCAGGATATGGTCTGAAGGGGGTGATTCAATACCTTTGCTTAAACAAAGCAAGTCTGTACCTGACCAGTCTGTAGAGGGAAGACCACACAGGAACCCTACCTATACTACCTTGAAAGAAGGGAGAATATGAACACCAACATGGAAAACCTGCATCAGCACCCTTTAGTAAAGAAAGTGAAGCATCAGTACAATCGCCCCTTGGTACCTTTTCATCCTGGACTCGTTTTGTTTTCCAGAATCCTTTTGCTCTGCAGCTGCACCATCTGAACTAGATTCTCTTGACAAGCCTCAGATCAATTCCTTCTCCCATACGGCATATTTTTAGCTTCCTGTCTAATGTTTTCCTTATTAACTTTGTCCTGTCACACCGTGTCTTTATTACCTGGGTTGCCTACTTCTCACACACTTGCAAAAGGATACTTCCCTCCTCTCATTACACTCCGTTTGACTCTCTCAGAGCCTGGCATGCACCCACACTTTTCAATCAGGATGAAACAGGACTTGTCATGTCAAGAAAAAAAGTAGAAGCCAACTCCTTGGCACACATGCTCTCTCCTCTCCTTGTGCCATCTTTTGCGTGTGAAGGAAAGAGATTAGAAGCTTTCAGATTACAGTAAAGTTATTTGTCTTCAAAGTCGGCCAAGCCACGGTCAAGGATCCTTGCTCAAGGGCAAACTACAGCTTAAACAAACCACAGTTTACTGCATGCAGATGAAACTGACTGCTACAGTTTTCTGCTAACTAGGATCGGAAATTCACAGTCACCTCCACCTGCAAATAGGGTGCACAGATCCAAGGCTCACCACTGCTTGGTCCTGATTCTTCTAACCCTGGTTTGAGGACTATCTGAACGAGACTAAGACCTATCTCAAAGTCACGCTTGCTATCTTTGTGTAATTTACGAGGTACAGATTATCTCCTTGAATAAAATCCCACTTATCTCTATGGTCAGATTTCCTACAATGTCAAGCAAAAGAATTTTTTTTTTAAAGCAACAGTATTTCATACTGAAACATACAATAACCCAACAGTGATTTGAAGTTATTTGCTCTCAAATTCCACCCTAAACCAAATGTGGCATGGTTATACAACACAGCAGAGTGATACCAAAGCTTAAACTAACACAGATAATTTCCCCCTTTTTTTAGAATGCTAGTTCATCCTGATTAGGAGACCAACAGCTGTTGGCCTCATTCGGGCTTGTATGGAGGAGGAGGCCGGCATGACACACCTTGAATCGTTGCAGAGGCCCAGAAATACTCATTCTCTTTGCAACATCTTGTCAGAACTGCTCTGCACATGACAATGTTTCCCACAGGGAGATTCTATCACACAACTACTTTCCCAAATGGCACCTTCCAAAATCCACAGGGCCACCCGCTCTCATATGAACCATTTGATTGGGAAGATCCTTTTTGGATTTTATAGAATCTCCTCTAGATATTCTCACATGCACTTGGAGAGATAAAGAGGGTAGCTGGCAGGGAGATGGTATCTGTATGTGTGGATTTGGGAACAGAAGATTCTGTTATATGCTAACCCCAACCAGTGGTTGTTTGAGTCCAATCTTGTCAATATCAGGGGTAAGAACGTTCTATGGACATGGGGTGCAATTGTCCCCCAGAGATCCAACATGGATGTAGCACCACCTCCATTTGGATGTAGCTAGAAGTCCCCTTCTGGTTTCCTAAAAACCAATTTTGGATGGTCAAAATATGATGCAGAAGGACTTATTTCAAAGGCAAAGCGTGCTTCCTAGAGGCTTCAAGAGATATGATAGTCCTTTTTTTAAATGAAAGCTTTTGGAGCACATGGTGGTATATGGATGATGCAGTATCAGGCACTGCATTATGTGTTGCCCACTCCTAATCTGCACTGATTGGCAGTGGCTTTCTAGGGCCATTTCCACACTAGCCTGTTACAGTGCTATTATTCCACTTTCAATATCATATGGAATCCTGGGGTTTGAAAGAGGAATAATAGCACTATAATAATCTAGTGCAGAAATGGCCTATGTTTTTGAACAGGAGTTTTCTCAGCCCTGCCTGAAGATAATGGAAAATCAACCTCAGACTTCCAGCCTTCAAAGCAGGTGCACAGACATTGACTTGCAACCTGCGGGATGGATGCTCAGAGGGGAGTGGATACACAGAGAAAATCCTCCTTTATGAAACATTTTGTCCATATTCATCCTCCCAATGCTCACTTTGCTAGCATCAACATGATAAAAATAATTGTTTTAATCCATGCATTTAGCAGTATGTGTTTTCTGGAATTAAGCCTCTCTGTTCACATTGTGTGTGTATGCATGTATGTGCATCTAAAACTATTTTGATTTGGGAGTGGGAGCAGGGTCACCATTAGAGAGAATGAAGCAACTGCTTCAGGCAGTAGACTTAGATGCCATGAGAGGGCAGTGTTTTCTTAATTACTGAATTTGTTCTCATTAGCTTTTACTACCAGAGAAGGAGAGAGGTGGTTGTACAATTTTCTGCACTGTGTGCCAGAATAACTTGTCTGATCTGGGATAATTTACACCTTGATTATGGGAGATGGATGATGATGGAATGACATTTGTCATTGCTTCTGTCAGCAAAATTTCCTGAGCCATTCCTGGATGGGAGGATTTATTTGTTCACACTGTTTAATACACAGGACAGTGTATCTTTTGGAAAGACTTGCCAAAGTGAATGGAGGAGAACATGGAAGACTGATTGCTCAAGAGGAAAGGGCTTTGCATCATGAGATTTCTATTTCCTGTTTGCCTTTCAATGGCTTATGCTTTTTACAGGTTTAATCTTTTTGATAAATTAATTACATTTTAAACTTTCATATGTTATGAATTTCTAGCTATGTTTGTTTGAACTGTTGTAATTCATTTTCAGTCCCAAACTGGGAAACAGTGAGATATAAATTTGAGAGCCAGGGTGGTATAGTGTTTTGGTCATTGGATTAGGACACTGGAGATCTGAGTTCAAATCTTCATTCGGCCATGAAAACCGATTGGATGACCTTGGGCAACTCATACTCTCTCAACCTCAGAGGAAGGCAATGGCAAAAAACCTCTCTGAACAGATCTTGCCAAGAAAACCCTGTAATAAGTTTGGCTTAGAGTCACCATAAGTCAGAAATGACTTAAAGGTTACAACCAGAACACCAAGAAACACATGGAACACAGCTCTCCACCATGGTATAAATATCCAAAACTCATCACAGCTTAGAAAAGTTTTTTTTTGTGGACAATCATATTCCTCCAGCCAGCATGACCAACGGCCACAGCAGCCAATGACTTGTGGGAGATGGAGACCAGAAAATCTTATATTTCCAAGCTAAGTCACACAGAGAGCAAAGCAGGGCTTGTCTCAGACAACTTCATCAGAGCTCCAGCAAAGCTGTCTTGCTGCTACATGCAGAGTCAAGTTCCTAGGGAAGGCTCACTCAAGAAGGCCCAAACCGAGACCCAAGAGTTTTGTACAGCTGGCTAGAACATCCACTGAGACACAGCCTTTATTCAGCGGTGACCTCATTTTCATTTCCTTGCACTGGCTGGGCCCAGCTCTTTCGCCCAACCTGCATTCCATTCAAAATTGTTTGTGCAGGTTTCAGAGAACATGGCTTGAAAAGCTACGCTTCCTTGCACTTTGCAAGGCAGGGAAAAGATAAGCATACATGCGCAGATTTCAAATGCCAATTTTTGGACTACAGCTCCCAGAAGACTGGTGGAAAGATTCTGGGAGTTGTAATTTTTAATGAATTAATATCCTGCCTTTCCCTTGCTATGGGACCGAAGGGCACTTACAACTAATTAAAACAAAATAGAGTTAAAATCTATTTGACATAATAGTTTTTAAAACTCCATTAAGTAAACAATTCTGTCAAATACACTAAATTAAAACAGTTTAAAAACACATTAAGACATGGTTAAAACGATAAAAGCATAACACACACACCCATTAACCTTCTGCCACAGCAAGTTAACTTCTGTCTTTCTTTCCTTCTTTTCTTCCTTCCTTCCTTCCTCCCTACCTAATAGCATTCCCAGGCTCTGCGAATATGGCAAGGCAGATGGTCCTTTCCTGGCAAAACACAACTTTGATTCAAGAGCAGTTAAACTTCCTTGTCATGCTAGACTCTTCCTCTATAGCAGTGGTTCTCAACCTGTGGGTCCCCAGATGTTCGTGGACTCCAGCTCCCAGAAGCCCCAGCCACTATGGTCAATGCTCAGGGCTTCTGGGAGCTGAAGTTCACAAACATCTGGGGACCCACGGGTTGAGAACCACTGCTCTATAGGCTCTGCAACTGTAAAGACTAAGAGAAAGTACAATTTTTCTGGTCATAATTGTAAATCTGTGGTTCAGAGGCCTGTATAAATAAGGAGAAAAACCTAAATGAACAACAAACAAAAGTTTCTTATCTGAAGGATCACAGTCAGGCATGCTAAACAAACAAATATCTATAAGTGCAACAAAATGCTGCAGTTTGAAATTCTGGGCTCTGGGTTGCCAGCCATGTCCTTTCTTGAGATATTCCATTTCATCCCCAATTCCACCCTTCCAGATTCTGTTCTTACCAGACTCACAGCAGTTAGCATTCCCTACCAGTCTTCACCGGACTGCTTGGGGTACATGTCCCCCCTGCCTTTAGTTTTTATCCTCACTATATAGACACACACTACTTATGCAAACCTTCAAGATCCTCCAAGTCTACTAATACTTCTTCTGAGTAGATAGTGCTAGTATGGCTACATAATGATCCATGTTCAGAGATTCAGTATCTACAATAGAGGTGGGAACCATGCAGCCCTCTAGATTTGGTTGGACTGCAGCTCCCAGTAGGCCTAAACCAACATAGCCAACTGCGAGGAATGTTGGAGTTGCAGTCCCACCAACATCTGGAGAGCCACATGATTCCCACCCCCAATTTACTAAATAGACTGTATGCCACAAGTCTCATCTATCGCAGTTTCTCTTTTAATTGCCACTGCTGGTGTTTCATGCATTCTCCAGCAATCCTGCCTCCTTTCAAATAGCCTGACTCTTGAAAGCAGGTTTTTGGCATCTACCTGTAATTAAAATCAGAGGTAGAGACTCTCCAGATATTACAGGACTATAGTCCTCATGATCCTTGATGACCATTGATTGCCCAAGCTAGCTGGACTCATGAGAGCTGGGAGTCCAACATTTGTTTCTTCACCTCTTTCCTGAAGCCACCAAGGCAAAAGAAGGACCAACCTTTCTGAAAGAAGGAGTCAGCCAGGCAGAGAGGGAGTAGCTATAAACATTTTCTCCCCCCCCCCGAATACAAGAGGAGCACTTATGTGTCAACATCCTTCCATGTACTTTTTAAAATTGTAAAGTCCCTAAAGCACTCTACGTATTAGGAATGAAGTATTAATTATGGGCCTAATTCCAACAGGCCGTAACACTCATGCCAAGATGCACGTGTCTGCTGCTGCATTTCTCAGGTTTTTGGGAGCCAGATGTGAGTTTTTCCAGGTATGCCTTCAAGTGACTTGCCAACACAGATATTGTGCCAAATACAAGGACAGCTCTTCAGTACCACCTTTAAGGTTCTAAACAGCTATAAACCTACGTGATCCCAGTGTTCCACAGACCAATCGATCCCAAGTCATCCTGCTACAATACACAACCACAGGTTTCAAAGGGAGAAAATAGGCACGTATACTAAACATACGCATTTGAAAAGAAGTCAGCCCACTTGCGAAAAGATGTTTCTCCAGAGCCTGGAAAAGCAACCTTTTTGGACTACAATTTCCATGCTTGCTTATGGACATTGAGAGTTCTTTTCCAAACTCTTTGTTTATCCATATTAGTTCATATAGCTGTCTTAACCATTATGTTCCTCAGATTATAAACACAGGAAGCTATGTCACTCCACCGGACCATCTAGTACCAGGTTATCTATCCAACATTAAACAGCAGTGGAGAGAGGTCTACTTGGAAATACCAGATATTGAACCTCAGACCTTCCACCAAAGCAGATGATCTGCCAGTGGCCTTCATTCCCTTCTCCAAGCCTGGATCCTCATCTGCTGAGGGCTTAAAGTTTATCAGCTAGGGGTCTCTTTGAAGTGTAAGCAGTCCAACTGTCTAGAATTAACAAGATGATATCCACTGAATCACTGCCCAAGAATTGAATCAGTTTGGCCAACAGGAAGATGCAAATAGGCAAGTACTGCCCATCTATGGCAAAGGAGCCAAGACCTTTCCATGTCCTTGTTTTAAGGGTGACTTCTAAACAGAGCTCAATAGACAAAGCTATGTCCAACAGAGACTTAAATTCCCAAAATGATTGGAAACACTGTTTTTTTGGACTATAACTGTCAGAGTTTCTGGAAAGATTCTGGAACTGCAGTCTAAAATAACAAACTTTTTCAGAAGCTGAGCCATCTTGCATAGCATTCCCAGAATTTCAAGGGCATGTGATCTTCAATTCCTCATATTCTTGCATGTTTCATAGCAAAGATTTTCCACTCAAACGAAAGCACTCAGCCAGCAGAAAAAAAAAGGGGGAGAGAACACCACAACCCAAAAATAATTAACAGGTTCAAGTGTAGCAAAAGAAAAGGAGAGATGGGGAGGAGCAGAAACAGACTTTCTCTCCCAACTGGCAGAGATAAGTGCATAACAGTGCAAAGCAAACAATGCCAAGCCTGTTCGAGTGAGAATCACAGGCCCTCCACTGGTCTCATCAACCAACCCTAACCAGTACAGAGGGCAATGCTTCCAAAATCATCTAATCAGAAGTTTTCACCAGCTGGCAGAAGAAAAGCACTAGCAGCTTGGGAAAATCCATTCCTAAAATTATCAGAAAAGAGAAAAAAACAGAAGGCTAGAGAAAAGTGGCAGTGCAGAATCTCTGAGCACGAGTGAAGACAGGGCTAAAGTACACATTCTGAAAGAAACTTGCTTCACTCACCAGATGCCAAGGCTTATAAAATTCTCAGCGCCTGGGAATTATTAACATCCAGAAGTCTGCATGGACGTCTGCAGCAAAACAGGACTTGCCCTTCTCCTATATCCCTCCCAGTTTGCTCTCTTAGGAATCAGAAAACCAAGAAGCTTGTGTCATAGAAATTTCCTTTTCAGTTTAGTTGAGTTCTGCAACTCAGCAGCAACAGACAAAGCCAGGACTGTGCATGGAGAAATGGCAAGAAACCACAGGCTCCAAAACTGCCACTCAACTCCTCCTTGTTCAACATGACTGAATGATGCAATGTTAAGGCTCAGGAAATGTGCCGTTGGATAGCATGGCACTGATCCTAAACCTCTCGGCTTCTCTTGCAGGGGGAGAAAGTAATAACAGGGAGCATCTGGATAATAATTCTGGGATTCAAAGAAATGTTAGCAACAAACTAAGCACCTGAACAGCTCATCAATATGATGATCAATATGAATAGTTCACCTCCCAAAATTAGCCCGTCCTTTTCACTCCAACTGCTCATTCATGCATATACTTCTCTATTGTGGCACAGCAAGGAGATATGTAGAACTAGTAGAGCCAAGGCTGAAATGGGACTTTTAAAAAATTATATACAGTCATCCCTCCATATTCACTAGAGTTAGGAGCACAGGAGTCCCGTGAAAGTGGAAAAACTGTGAATAACTCTAGGCCCTCCCAAACCATATTTAACACACACAAAAAGTATGATTACCATATTCAACACACCATGGATGAGGCATCAGGTTCCTTCACAAGGCAGAAATGTTGTGGGGCTTACTGCCACCTCCACTGCTGCCCTGCATAATTTTTAATAGGGACTTACAAGCCTTGTTCGCAATTTCTCAGTCTCATGAGGTTTGCAGTCCCTATGGCATAGGGAGGCTGCAGAGGTGACAGCAAATAATCTGTGAATAATCAAATCCGCAAAAGTGAAACTCACAAATGTGGAGGGATGACTCTGTTTTGTTTCATAATCTAGTTGTAAAGAAAGACAACAAAGTTACAGAATTCCTGCCATGCTAAGCCCAAGATATTTTGCTGCCCCAGGCAGAGACAAGATGGAGCTGCCCCATGGCTCTCTAGAGCAGTGGTTCTCAACCTGTGGGTCCCCAGATGTTTTTGGACTTCAGCTCCCAGAAGCCCTGAGCATTGACCATAGTGGCTGGGGCTTCTGGGAGCTGAAGTCCACAAACATCTGGGGACCCACAGGTTGAGAACCACTGCTCTAGAGAGAAGTCCGCAAGACTAGCAGCAGAATCTTACTTTAGCAGTGTGTCCTCCACATCTGAGGGCCACAGCTTAGCTGAGGGGGCACAGACCCTGCTGTGTGGAGCACATACCACTTTGTCCTCCAACACCTTGCCATCATTCCATGTTTGCTGCCTGAAGCAGTCACCTTACAATGCCTAATGGGAGGAAAGACCCCAACAGCTGTTGGGCAGAAGACCAGTGATGCTACCCAAGCTAAGAGGTTTGGCAAGCAATGTATGTAAGTGCCAAGAAATAATTTCTGAAAAAAGGAATGCCGCATGTGAATCGTTTTGCCAGCCTCACTGCCACACACCGGTAGTAAGCAGGTATCCTTATCATTAATCTTATCATTAAGTTGTTATTTTTATCACATCTTCCTCCAAGGAATCTAGGGCAGCACGTATAGCTCTTTCATCTCCCCACTTCCCTCTTCATTTTATCAACACTATAACCCTGTTTATCTATTTCTTTGACATAAATCCTGCCTTTCTCTCAGAACTGGAACTCAAAGCAGCTCACAACAGGATTAACTTTAAAAGTACCGGGTAAAGCAGAAGGAGTTATGATATTAAAAAAGCAATTAAACAGATTAAAATGTTAAAACAAAACTGAATGCCAGAGAACTTCAAAGCAAATCAATCGAAAACACAACAGCAAACAGGGACAACAGCCATCCATTATAAGCCCCTTCCTTAGCAGCCAAACAATTCCCTGGAGACCACCTGAAAGAAAGGTCTTAGCCCACCGGTGGAAGGACAGGTTAGGCTAAAAGTTTCCAGTAAACTCCACAACCAAGCTGGGAATGTCAACATGAATCTTCCCGCTACACCACACTGGCTCTCTTTGGAGCAGGGTGGGGGACCATGTGGCCTTCCAGATGTTGTTTCCCACTGGCAATGCTGAGGACTGCAGAGACAAGGTGCAGTCCAACATCTGGAGGGCTGCTGTTTCCCATCTCTGCTCTGGAGTAAGACCTGCTATGGTGGAACAGAAAAAGGAAGCCAAAGCAATCAACCAGCTCAGAGCATCCCACGCTATGCAAGATACAGGCGGACACAGTGTGGTCCTCCAGGTGTCGTCAGATGCTTACTCGCCCCCCCTTTGCCAACACAACCAAGAGCAAGAGATGATGGGGGCGGTGGTCCATGGACACCTGGAGGGCCAGGTGTTCCTTCCTCTCAGATCGTGGAACTGGGCAGCATCCACAGCCCCGGCATCCTGCCTGGAGACCCAGGCCCCCTACTCTGGACGAGCATCCCCTCTCTGGCTGACCCGAGAGTCCCGGCAGAGCCTCCGCGACCCCAGCGGCCCAGCGAGCCCCTCCCTAGGAGGCACTTACGGCCGCTACAGCCAAGCCCAGTCGCGGCGCGGGCACAACTTCCACAACCAACCCCAAGCTCTGCCGGCTTTGGCCATTTCTGCACTAGCCTGTCATTGCGCTATTATTCCACTTTCAACATCCTATAGAACCCTGGGGTTTGCAGGCTAGGGAGGGGCCTCAATGGGATGTTGAAAGTGGAATCATAGCGCTGTAACAGCCCAGTGCGGAGGCGGCCTCTGCCTCTGCCTCTGCCTCTGGTTGGGAACCCGGCGCCCCCCGTGGCCGCCCCGCGAGCCGGGCCTGACCCCTTACCCTTTGCTCGAGCCGCGGCTGCCCCGGCCCAGAAGGTTCCCGACGACTGCGCCAGCCAAGGCACGGGCGACGCTTCCCGCCTCCGCCCTCCCCCCGCTCAGATCCAGGCGAGCGGGGTCCGGAGGGAGACCACGCGCCCTCATGAGACCCCGCGCCAAGGCGGCGGCGGCGGGAGGAGGAGGAGGAGGAGCCCGGCCCCGCTCCCTCCCCAGTCCCAGCCGAGGTACATACAAGGCGCCGGGCAGAGGCGGCTGCTCCCCAGTTCCTCAGCCTCGGGGCAACAGCAGCTCAGGGACCCTCCAACCCGCCGTCCCAAGGCGCGACCGAGCCCCGGAGCTTCTTTCCCCGCTCCCGAGTCACAGCCGCGCATTCCCACGTACAAGGCGACACGCGGATGATGTAACCCGCATACCTGCCCGGCCGCCCCGCGCGATCCCCCCTCCGCGCCGCCGTCATTCCCGCAGCTCGCGATCGGCCGGCACAAGACCCACCCACTCGGCAGCCTATTAGCAGCCGCCGAGGCCCCAGCTACGCCCACGCTGCCCCATCCGCGCCTTCCAATTGGATTACTCGAACACCAGCCTCCCGAAGCCCCGCCTCCTGACGCGAAGCGGGGAGGGCTGGGGAAAGCGGCGGATCGTCTCTTAAAGGAGCCGCTCTCTTTCGTTGGAGGTGGCTCGGCAGTAAGTCTCTGCTGTGCGTTGCGGTCCTTACACGGGGAACGCGATTGCAGGATGCAAAAAATAAGGCCATTTCCGCACTAGGCTGTCATAGCGCTATTATTCCACTTTCAACATCCTATGGGATCCTGGGGTTTGCCGTTTAAGAGGGGCCTCCCTAAACTGCAGACCCCAGGATCCCATAGGATGTTGAAAGTGGAATAATAGCGCTATGACAGCCTAGTGCGGAAATGTCCCAAGTGCGCTTGGCTCTCATTGACTCAGAGAGACAACCAACTAAATTAAAATGGACTCACTCTTCACTAAGTAAAATGTGCATGGAGTGATTTGCCCTGCAGCCCACACACACTGTGTGTGTGTGTGTGTGCCTTCCAGTTTCCTGTTGGCGGGCGACTCTATGAATTTCATAGGGTTTTCTTGGGCAAGGAATACTTACAGGTGGTTTGCCAGTTCCTTCCTCTGACATGTAGTCTACAGCGCTGGTATTCATTGGCGGCCTCCCATCCAAGAATTAACCAGGGTGGCCCTGCTTAGCTTCCAAGACCAGACGGGATCCGGTGCCTGCGATTTCTAGCGCAGCTGGGATGAGAAGCTGCAACTCTTTGCTCCTCTTCTTTGTCCCAGCTTTTTTCAGCCGGTGAAACACAGAAGCGCTGGAGGTTTTCATGATAATTTATTAAGAGCTTCATCTCCCCTCTTTCCATCCTGACATGTTGCCTGCTGTCTTTCTACTTCCCTAACGTTACCAAAAATGATAAATACCGCAACGTAGTATTATGTCTGTAAACTTATCAATGTTCTTCTCGAAAAAAATGGACTTTTTGTCCCTGCGATGGCGAAATCCAGCTTCTTCCTGGATCTGGAAAGATTTTGAAATCCAGGAATTTTGAAATCCAGGATTCGGAAATCCAGGAATGCTTGGCTGGACCTAAGGAAGTGTTCAGAAACCATGCTCTTCATCCGGAGTAGCCGTTCAGGCTGCCAGATTTTTTTTTTTGAACTACAACTGCCACCAGCCCTATCTAAAATGATTGTGGTAAGAGGTTTGGGGAATTGTGGTAAGTACGCTAAAGGCACCAAAATCATCTGATCTTTAAAGCTAAGCAGGGTCAGCCGTGGTCAGTATTTGGATAGGAGATCACAAAGCAATATCAGCTGCTGTGGGCTCCATTTTAGAAGAAGGAAATGGCACAACCACTCCGGAGGATTCCTTATCTTTAAAAACCCTATGAAATTCATGGGGTGGCCGTAAGTGGACAGAGGACTTGAACGCATGCAAAGGTGCACACACAAACACACGCAGACAGAGTCTAAAGGGTCTAAGGGGCAAGGCTGCCCATCCCAGTTCCAGGAAACAATTGCTGGCTGTGGAAGTCTATGTCATTTACGGTACTTGCGAGTTCATTTCTTCAGTTCAGCTTGGTTTCATTTTTATCTTGCTTTTCTACAAATACAATAAATTAAAGTATCCATGGCAGCTGACAGGGAGAAAATAAACACAGGTAGCAACAAAATGGAAACTATTCAGAGCTGCCAATGACTCAGGGCTGGGCAACTGGCGCTCTCCAATGTTTTTACCTAAATTTATGTTTTGCCTACATTCCTCATCAGTCCTTCCCAGCAAAGCAAGAGTGAGGGGTCCTGGTAGGGACGGGGTGGGAATCGCGTGACCTTACAGCAGGGATGTCCCTGTAGGAGGGGAGTAAAATGAGGGCATAAATAATAGGAATAAAATTTACCTCCAGTCCCCAAATAGGTAGCATTGCAGAAAGTTGGATACTGAAACTCATTCATACTTAAAACATGTGTTGTGTTCACATTCCCCTGGTAACTTTGCTTACCCCTTTTTCTCTGGATGCTTAAACTATATTTATGAAGGCTCAGATGTAGTTTTAAGTTATTGCAATGCTAGGCACTGGGGACCAAAGAAAAATTTCACTGGGGAGCAGACTTCTTATTTGAGTACAATGCCTTAATTTTCTCCCCAGTTGCTTCAGCCCTGCCCTGCAGATGCTGTTGGATTGCAACTCTGAGTATTCGTCATCAACAGTATCTATGCTGGCTGAGGCTGCTGGGACGGGTAGTCCAGCATCATGTAGAAGTCCATAAAACTTCCATCCAGGTTTCAATGGATGTGCTGGACTAATAGCAGTACATGTGAAAGGGATCTAGGAGTCTTCATAGACCACAAGCTGAACATGAGTCAGCAGTGTGATGCGGCAACCAAGAAAGCCAATGCAATTCTCGGCTGCATCAACAGGAGTATGGTGTCTAGATCGAGGGAGGTACTGGTACCACGCTACTCTGCTTTGGTTAGACCTCATCTTGAATCCTGTGTCCAGTTCTGGGCACCCCAATTCAAGACGGACATGGTCAAGCTGGAGCAAGTCCAGAGGAGGGCGACCAAAATGGTGAGGGGCCTGGAAGCCATGCCCTATGAGGATAGACTTAGAGAGCTGGGGATGTTTAGTCTGCAGAAGAGAAGGTGAAGAGGGGACATGATAGCCATGTTTAAATATCTGAAGGGATGCCATATAGAGGAGGGAGAAGGCTTGTTTACCACTGCTCCAGAGACCAGGACAAGGAGCAATGGATTCAAGCTGCAGGAAAGGAGATTCCACCTGAACCTCGGGAAGAACTTCCTGACGGTCAGGGCTGTCCGGCAGTGGAATACGCTGCCTCGGAGTGTAGTGGAGTCTCCTTCCTTGGAGGTTTTTAAGCAGAGGCTGGATGGCCATCTGTCGGGAGTGCTTTGAGGGTGTTCCTGCATAGCAGGGGGTTGGACTGGATGGCCCTGGTGGTCTCTTCCAACTCTACATTTCTATGATTCTATGATGCCTGTCGTCACATGCAACACACTCCAGTTATTAATTCACACTGTGAATTCTGTTGAAGACAAGATTAAATATTTTCTACTTCTCAACTTGGCTTAAACAGGTGCTCTTTGCCAGGTAGGTAACTGCAAGAGAGGCAAAATGAAAGTAGCATCTCCCCCCAGTAAGAATTCTGCCCTCATATTAAGTTTTTCCTTCAGTCCCCAAATTTCTAGCATTACAGTAACTTAAAACTTCAGTTGAGCATTTGGAAATAGAGTTTAATATTCAAAAGAAGGGTGCAAGCAATGGGAACATAGCAAAAAGAAGAGTTCTAGGTGGGAACAGTTGCTACTATTTCATTCTGTGCAATGCTAAAACATTGGAAACTGAAAGAAAATTTCACGGGAAGGCTGCCACATGTCCCTTATCAGATTGGCAGCTGTCCTCTATTATAAGAGATATCCTCTATTTGAAGGTTGAAAGCTTTTCCTTTTATATCAGAAAAAAAAAGAAGTATTTATTTGAGGCAAAGGAATTAAGAGGTTTGGCTCAGGAACTGGAGAATAATGATTGAGAATGTAAGAGAGGGAGCGGGGTATGTGGAAGTGGATGAGACAATTAAAGCAATATTCCACACAAAAAGAAAAGAAAATTAATAATTTATAACTAAAGACCTTTCCCTGGAGGGAAGGGGAAGGGGATGGGGAGGGATAGTATTAAATGAATAAAAAGAGGATATACATGAGCATTTATGGGAAAATTTTATTAATGGATTATATTATGGAATGTATAATTAGATGTGTAGAAAATGCAGTTATTGTATTGCAACAGTGGTAATTGGATGAAATAAAACTTCAATATATCAAAAAAGAGGAAAGCTTTTCCTTTTACATAGACTGTATGAGATGCAGAAAAAAAAATCCCATATTATGAGACTTTGGGTCCTCACAAAGACAGACACCATTTCCGCACTAGGCTGTTATAGCACGATGATTCCACTTTCAACCTCTTATGGAATCCGGCTGGCCCCTCCCTAAACTGCAAACCCCAGGATTCCATAGGAGGTTGAAAGTGGAATCATCGTGCTATAACAGCCTAGTGCGGAAATGGCTAGAAGCGCATGCATCATGTAATATATGAATATGGACGATGTGTCAATTTTAGAGCAAAACACATGGTTAAGTTAACTGAAATCAATCATTTCTTTTGGCATCTAGGTAGTACACAAACTTGTTAATAGCTCCTGCCTGGTTCCCAGCTGTCCTTTATTGCTATTTTTGAAAAACTGGCAATAGTAGGAGGGGCAGAATTCTTGTCCTAGGCACAAAGCCCTCTTTGTGAGCCCTCCTCATAGCTAAATCTATGGCTCTTGCTGTTTCACACATGCACAAAGACTCACACAACTTTGTCCCTCTGCTGGCTGTAGGTAACTTGGCCAATCGTTCCCATCTACAAATTGAGCTGATACTATCTAATCTTCCCGCTCGCACAATGCCAGTACCGGGTGGAGAGATTCCCAGCCCTTCAACCTATCATTATGTTATTTAATTCCATTCCTGAAACATAACAAACACCCAGCCTCTTGCACTGCTATAGACACACATTTTCACAATGAAACATTGCTGTGCC
This sequence comes from Iguana delicatissima, assembly GCA_948472985.1. Classification (NCBI taxonomy): domain Eukaryota; kingdom Metazoa; phylum Chordata; class Lepidosauria; order Squamata; family Iguanidae; genus Iguana; species Iguana delicatissima. The sequence continues at coordinate 676,239 of CAOKZL010000565.1, read as the reverse complement.
CACAGTAGCACAAACTGGGCAAACGCACCCAGGCACTAAAATAGCACGAATTAAATCAAAGGTATCCAGGCTAAGAGTGGAGATTCCTAGAACTGATTCCAGTTCACACCCTCTGAATGCAAGCACAGACAGAGTTCCCGGACAGCCCCAGTAATTTTGCCAACTGAGCTGAGGGACAAAATGATGCCTTCTCCACAGTTCATATAGAGAAACTGGCAAATAACCTCATTTACAATCTCTTTCTTATAACCCACTTGTTATATACCTTAGAATCATTTGTAACGTATTTGATGAAGTAGGGTGTTGTTATTGTGTACCTTCAAATCATTTCTGACTTATGGCAACCCTAAGGTGACTCTATTGCAGGCTTTTCTTGACAAGATTTGAGCAGAGAGGGTTTGCTCTTGCCTGCCTCTGAGGCTGAGAGACTGTGACTTGCCCAAGGTCATGCTGTGGGTTTACATGGCCAAGCGGGGATTCAAACCCCGGTCTCCAGAGTTGTAATCTACTGCTCAAACCACTGCATCACAATGGCTCTCTTCACAAAAACTTAGTAATTGGTTAGTCTTAGGTGCCCCAAGATTATTGCTTGTTTTCCCCCCTCCTACAGGTTACTAACAAGTTTGCGTGGTATTTTATTAATTTATTTGTACATAACTCCCATGATATTTTTGACTGAGAATGTGATTTACTCGTAGCTTGCTTCATTCGAAATCAGATTTTCCATTAAATCCCTGGATATTCAGGACTGTGTGGCATTAAAAGTCATCCCCTCCCTGTCCCATGATTGAAAGTATCCAAAGTTAATTTCAAGACATTGTCTACCTATTGTCTTTAAAGACAACACTTATCTGGGTTGGGCTGATGACTTCACAACCCTTGGGAGGGCCAGAGGAAGAGGCAGGAAAACGTCTTCCACTCACTTCCTCACAAGGGAATCCATCCAGGAGCCTAAATATGAAGATGTTTCCTTGGGCTTTCAATAAGCCCTTTTGCTTCTAACTAAGGACACACACACACACATTCTTAAAACTCCTTTGAAGTCAGAATGCTTCAAAATCACACACTTACTTTTTGCGCAGCAATAGCTAGCAAACATCAAAATGCTTATTATACTAGCAGTGCAGACGTAAAATGTCGGTAATTTTCTGGACAAGAGAAGGCAGCCATCTTATCTGTAAATGTTATTGTCTTAAATGATGTGGTGCCTTGAGAACTAAGGCCACATCCAGACTGATTAAAGAAACCAGAAAGTCCCTGATCTTGTTCCTGTTCCTTCCAATTTTATTTTAGAGGTCCAAACACATTTTGTTTGTCCCAGAATATTTTCTGGCCGCTTCCAGAAGGATCAGAGATTTTTTTAGACCAGTTCCCCTAATCAATTTATTTTAACCCTGTACAGAATCAGAAAGGAGCAAAATCTGGGACTTTTCAATCTGGCTGAATGCATCCTTAATTGTCCTGATGTTGAGCTTCTGGGATTGGCATAAATATCTGGTTAGGATAGAAGAGAGAGTGCTGGATGAACTCACCAAGAGGTGGACAGCTAGTGATCCTGCAGATGTTGTTGTTGGACTACACTTCTGTATTCCCTCCTCATTGGCTATGATGGGTGTTGCAGTCCAAGGCCACCTGGAAGGCCATAGGTGTCTTGGTCATGGGTCAGATTAAGAAATAAAACTCATGGGAGTACCTTTCATAGAATGACTTTAATAAAAATAGTATGCTTTTTCTCTTCATTAATAATAATAGTATGCTTTTTGTCTTCATTTGGGTTATATTATTCATACGCAAATGTGTGCAAACGCAATCAATTAACCAACTAAAACTCAATCAACTATTTCTATGAAGTGTCAGTTCTGAGGTCCGTGCTCCTCCTGTGCATTTACATATTTGCAGGTATTGTACAGGACTCTGTATAGACCAGAATCAACTTGATGTGGTGGTGGTAACAAGTTCAAGTACCTGATTTTCTTAGTTGTGCTTGTTTCAAGGGAAAAAAAATGAATCTAATAGGAAGCTGGCCCCTCTGTTCAGATCTGGCTGCATCTTATGACAACAGCTCTGAGAATCCAGGGTTTCTGCCAAGTCTCTGCCTTTGGCTGGTATTTCCAGCATGTTGCAAGTCCACAGAGGATCTATTGTGGACAGAAGGAGAGGGGGAAAAAAGTCTCACAGAGTGGCTAAAGCAAATACTTCTTTTATAACAAACTACTTTATTGTAAAGTCCTCCAGTCTCTGTGTTAGTTTATAGTATCCTAGCAAAGACCTTTGCCTTCAGTAGGATTGTTTCTAAGTGTCTAATGCAACCAGATCTCTTTCTGCCATACCTATTACCGAATGTATAGTGATCTAGGTCTACACACCCACTATGTCCTGCATGGCACCAAGCATAGAACAAGTGGTAGGAAAAACACTCATTAGACCAATTGTGAGGGAAACTGTGGCTATTCGGAATGTTTCAATGGCAAGCCCAAGAAGGCCCAGGCAATATGGCAAAATGGTATTGGGATTACGGAAGAGGAGCTGTAAAATGGCAGGCAGATGAATGTTCCTTGCCCCTGTTCCAGGTCAGCCAAGGTTGGTCAACAGAAAGTAGACGTAGGCTTAGATCTCTGAGTAATTAGTAAATCCATAAGGATAACTGATCTCCTATTATTTATCTCAAATAAATTCTTCCCTCTTCCCCCGTATTGTCCTGCTGAGATGGACAGCAGGATGAGATGTCCTGCTTTGGTTAACCAAGTGGAATTTTGTGTAGGAGTGTAAGATCCGCTCCGTTCAGGTGCTCAGTTCTTAGGCTCAGTATTAATTCACTCATAAATAAGTGTGTGTTTTACACCAGCCAGAACTGGTGGATATCTAGCAATCAATAAAACACAGATTCTGCAAACCAAAAACCCACCCAGTCCTGTATAGGCACATGCAGTCTTGATCTCATCTATCACTATGGCAGGTGATCACTAGAAAAAAACGGGAGGGGGGAAACCTTACCCTACCTAATTCTTCATTAGTGCTTTCATAAGACTAGCCTGTAGCTCTGCTGGAAACTGTAAAAGCGGGCACCTTGCTCATTAAGAGCTCCTCAGAGAAGTTTCTGCAAGAGCAGGTGTTATCCCCATGGCCCATCCACCTTCCTGAACACCTAATGTCCTAGAAATGAATTCAGAGCTAACCCAAGTCCTGCCAGCACCTTGCCTGATGTAACATGCTTTCTTCTGAAAACGTTGCTCTTCTAATACCATCAAATGCAAACAAAGCTTATTCAGTAGAATCTATTCCTTGGTCATCTTCCAGATTTCAAAGCAAAGGTGGAAATATTTGGTTGTGAAAGGTGTTTGATAAAAGATGGATTGTTGTTCTGTGCCTTCAAGTTATTTCTCAGTTAACCTGACCCTAAGGTGAACGTTATCATGGGATTTTCTTGGCAGGTTTGTTCGGACGGGGTTTGCCTTTGCCTTCCTCTGAGGCTGAGAAAGTGTGAGTTGCCCAAGGTCACCCAGTGGCTTTCCAAAGTGGAGTGGGAATTTGGCCCCTGGCTCAACAGTCATAGTCCAATGCTCAACCCACTACACTAGCTCAGTATAGGATATATGGTAATCTAGGTCTAGATATTCATTATAGCCTGCACAGTGCAGGTGACAGGAAAAGGCCTCTCATGGTCAATGGTGAGGGCAACTTTGGCTCTTCAGAATGTTTTAATGGCAAGCCCAAAGCTCAGAAAAGACAGCAACTGGTATGAGGATTGTAGTATTGATTTGGGGATTCAGATCCAGAATAATCTAATATGTAAAAGTCAAAGTTTGTTTGGCTGTGTCAGGCAAAGACCTCATATGATTGGCTGCCTAAGAAGATTCTATGGAATCCCAGGGTTTGCAGATTAGGGAAGGGCCTTTAGAATGCTCAGTCAGAGAGCTCGTGGGTTTGGCTGGTTGCTAGCAGCAAGGAGGAGGGCAGTGTATTCCCTCAGGAACCTGACCTCTGCACGTTAATACCTCTGAATACAGATTGGATTGGGGAATATGGGGAAAAGTTACAGGTACTGGACAAGTGTTACCTATGAGAAAATAAAATCTCGAGCATTGCCAGGTATACGCTAGTATTCTGTATAAAACAGCATTAGCACATTTTAAATGCACATTTTTTCATTGATAACCATCAATATAGTCAACTTAGTCTGTAGTTTTGAAAAAAAGGTAGCTGAGATATTCAGAAGTCAAATATTCCTTTAGCTTTGCTAATTTATTTGAATCTCTTTCCTGAGTTCAAAATTAATGAAATTGAAATAGACCTGTCAGATGCCATCCATCACAGGATGGGGTAAGACCACAGACATTTTTGTTGCCACCTCTTTCATCCTAAGTTTAGTTACCTCATCATGTAGTTCTCTTGATAGATCTTTTGACTAATTATGAACAGACTTTAAAATTACTGTTTATTAAGTGATAGCCATCTCCTAGATGGTGGGGGGTTAATCTAGGGGGTCTGATGGACAGGCTTCAGAGGCACTGTGAAATGGATGCAGAAAGATTCCCGCCTCCAGTTTCCTTCCTGCATATTTTGGAAAAATGAGTCTTTTTAGGGAGTGGATACATATTTCAATAAGTTCTCAAAGAGGTCTGTGACGCAGGAAGGCTAAACAACAGTTATAGATAGCAGGGCCAGTTCTACCTAATCAGTGATCACCAATGGACTATACTTTCTACACATCCGCATTGATGAAATGTTTTTTTCACCAAACCCAACTGATAATGAAGACATATTGTAGCCATATATGATGGGTTGCAAAATAAAGTTTCTTTTGAGAGAGGAGATCCCACACTGAGCAGTTATGTGCTTTTAATTTCAGAGGATAAGACAGTGTAGTGACACACCTCAGTGCCACTAGACTGACAAACTGTAAAGTACGTTAACAGTTCTTTAGAGGGGAAATGGTGTATTTTACTAAGAGTTCACTGCCTCCTTATAGACAGATCCCCAACACTGAGTAACATGCCTTAATGCACCCATGCAGATCAGACCCTCAGCTAATAAGGCTCACGTCACTTGGAAGTCAGAATAGACTGTCGGCCATCCTGGCCTCAGCTGAATAAAATGTATGTATGTGGACAACTTATATTTTAGACCAATTTGTGAATGTGACTATATGCAGATTTATTCTCAGCCTCTAATTTTTCCCCCCACAGAGAACTGGATGTTTTGGGGTTGTTTTTTTAAAGTTGTCCATAGCTACAAATGCAATGGACGTGCCCCCACCCGCATTTGATAAACACAAACTGCTTAATCCACAAACCATCAATATTCAACTACAGTAGGTGACCAGGATCCACGGGTTCAGCTATCTGTGCTGAAATGCAGCCCAACAATATTTTGTTCCCATCTCCTTTTGGACATGTTTTTATGGATTAATCACTTGTGTACTGGCTTTGGACTGCAAATAATGGCTACAGCCTTCTTTCACTTAGATTCTAAAACTCCATCAAGTTTCAGGGCCTCCTCTCCAAGTTGCATTTGTCTCAATACCTGAGCGATTCATTCAGCAATGGTCGACGCCTTTGAAAAATGCATCTAACTCTAGTTAACCAGTGCATCTGTCACTAGAGTTCAAGCGAGTTTGATTAAACTTGCATTTACTCAATTTATCTTTTCTATATGAATTCTAAAGAAAGCTCCCCCTCTAGTGGACAAACCAGGAGAACACAAAAATTCCCACAAAGCTCAATGGCAGTGACTAACCACAAGGTATTCAAATGTGCTCTTTGTTCCTTAAGTTTTAATTTTTGAGGAAATCTGATGAAGACAAGAATTATTCCTCTTCCTAGCAGTTAAAATTAGCTTGAAGATAAAAGTGAAATTCAAGCTAAATATTTTATCCCAGTTCTCTTGGAGACTGCAGTAGTTCTTCATAATTGTGAAATCTACCAAATTTTTGCTAGAATCCACACCCACATTTCTTTCTACAGCAGCAGCTGCTGAACATGTACAGTCAGCCCTCCACATTTGTGGGTTTCAATTGTGCAGATTTGATCATTTATGGATTATTTGCTGTCACCTCTACTGCCTCCCAATACCATTTTGAATAGTGACTGCAAGCCTCCCAAGACTGAGAAGCTGAACAAGGCTTCCAAGTCCCTACTAAAAATGGTGTGGGGCAGCAGTGGAGATGGCAGCAAGTCCCACCAGCCACCCACTTCTGCCTTGTGAAAGAACCTTGATGCCTCAAAGGAATCCATGGTGGGCTGAATATGGCAGTCAATACTTTTTTGTGTTAAATATGGTTTGAGAGAGCCCAGAGTTATTCAGTTTTTCCACTTTCATAGGCGTTCTGTGCCCCTAACCCTAATGAATGTGGAGGGATGACTGTATATAATTTTTAAAAAGTCCCATTTTATGAATAGCACATTAAAGGCTGAGTGATCTACTTCCTCACCATCACCCAGTGATCCAGTAGATTCAGCCTTGGCTCTGCAAGGTCTACATATCTGTCCTTCTTGCTGTGCCACAAAAAGAAAGCATATGGATGAATGAGCAGTTGGGGTGAAAGGGCAGGTCTAGAGTTAGTCACGGTTTTTTTCACTTCCCCAGGGGGTCTGTGCCCCTAACCCTAGCGCACGTGGAGGGATGATTGTCTAAAAATTTAATCCCAGCGCATCTTAAGGGAATCATAAAAAAAAATCACTGCCAACCATTAATGGCCAGGCATCAAAGTCAGATTTCCAAGGGGCAATACAGACTTGTCTGCTATTTCAGAAAGATGGGGCCTGCTTAAACATTTGCACATACAAGGCTTGATAGTAACTGCCCAAAGCAACTACATGTGTAGCAGTTACCTCCACCCACACCTCATGTCATTTTGAGACTCAGCAGCTGGCAACAGAAACAACAATGGTGCAGTCACAGGGTTCTAAAACGAGACATCATTCTCACCTGTAAACATCTCTTCTGGTGGCAAAGGCTGTTATTTCCACAAACCAGAGCATGCAGAAAACAGCCTACATAGTACACGAGTAACAAAAATAGCATCTTTTAAGTCAGAAAAAAACAGATCAGGCAGCAGTATGTGAGTGAGCTCTGCTTTATTGATGTACAAAGTTGTACTCTACAACCTGTTACAGTAAGTCACTTATCCAGATTTACAAAGGATAGTGCTCTCAGGAAACATGACTCAATTTGAACACAAAATACAACGCTGCAACAGGCACACAAGCAACTCTTTAGCAGTTCGAGGTGTGGGGAGTGCATCAGCTAGAACAATTTTGACTGTACTGCTCAGCCCTTTAAGTTCCACCACAAGGTCTGCCTTATTTACTTCTTTCAGTGATTATCAAAACTGGAACAGACTCTGGTATCACAAGCATTCTGCACACAGTCATTTACATTACTCTCTTCCAACTTGTACAGCAACAAGTTTGAAAGAATCTGTATTTTGGAGCTATAAGGGGCAAGCACATATGGTCTTTTATCACCACCTACTGGAGTGCACATTTAGATATCCAAGTGATTTCTGCAATAGTTTAGGTGAAAGCGTACCAATAACCCCTGTATACACACAGGGACAGAGCAAATCTAGTGAGATGCTGAAAGAACTCGACAGCTATGGTCTAGTCTAGCTCCTAATGGAGTGTCTGGGTACAGACCTGACATACAGAAAAGGGCTTTGGGCAAGAAAAGGAAGACAGGTACAACAGCAAGTCTCTGCATAAAATACTCTATCAGTCAGACACACCAGGATCCCTGTTTCTCTGCACCATAGAAAGCTTGGCAGAAAAAAACTTGGGCAGCCCTAGTTGTCATGTTAGAGAATCTTATGCTAACTCGCAACAAACAAGGCAGGATAGCCTGAGAAAGGAAAGAAAAAGAGAGGTTCTGCTTATCAGAGAACTACTTCAAGTATTTCTAGATTTAGTCTCTCTTCCCGCAGTTACTGCACTTGGTGGTTTTAGGCAGCCTCTATCAATTCTACAGACAAGGACAATATTGCAAGCAACTGCTGATCTAATGCAAGGGGAAGGTGCTTGAGACAGGAGGAGAGAGTTGAGGTTGCTGGGTTGATTTTTTATGGAACTGGCACCACTCGCATGGTGTTGGTATAGCCGGATCCAGGACGCCACCCTGTAAGTACTATGACCAGATCACCAGACTTGAAGAATCCACGAGCTTTACCTGAAGGGGGAAAAACCAGAACAAACGGTGAGAACTGAGTCTTACAACTATGACAGATAGATCTGCACTGATAGTAATCTCCTATCCAATCTAATTAATTGTCAAACCTGTTTAAACATCTGCTACTGAAGTTCTTAATGTCAGGTGTGCTTCTCTAATACACCAAGGCATCAAATACTGGAGGCTAAAGCATCTCATGTTTCCAGTTATCAGAGAAACATTCCGTATAGTTTGATAGCTACCACAAGTTGCAGATATTTGCTGTAGCTTCCATAGAAGTTATAGTAAGGGGAAATGAAACCAAGGAAAACATACCAACATTCATGCCCATGTTAACTCGTAGATCAACATCTTCAGCCCAAGAGTCATGTGTTGGTTCTTTGCACAACACAGGGAAAATACCACGATAGAGGTGGGCCTGGCGTGCTGTCTGAGCATCACGGGTCACAGCAATAATGGGAGCACGTGGACGGTATCTTGATACCAAGTGAGCAGACCTAGAAAAAAAAAGCACATATGGTAGGTTCAATTGCTATCTTATGCTGCTGACTGAGATAGGAAGCCAATGTGTTAGCATACACAATGAATTTCTGATTATAAGAACAAGGTCAGAAGAGAGTCAGGACAGTTTGTAACTGGGGAGACAATATGCCACTGCTGATATCCTACAAAGGCAACTGTGACACTCTAAGTGTTTGGGATTATGACTCCCATCAGCCCTAGCTAACATGGTCAATAGTGAGGGAGCTATTCATTCATGTACTGGGTTGTGCTTTAGCTTCCAATTCTACGATAACAATTTTGCTTTGTAACAGAGATATATTAAATAGAATATATCAAATGGACCTGAAGCCTGCAACATCCTGAAAGGAGATATTGCGAAGAGTCCATGGATGCCCAGCAATTCTACAGTATCCATCAAACCTACATTCCATGATTATCCAAAGTGATCAGAAAAAGGATGAGTGTAGTTTATAGCTAAAAGTACCTTCAAAGAGGCAAGGATAACAGGAGCAATCAGGTCTGATGTGACACTGCAAAATGATCCAATATGGACATTGGAGATATCAGAATGGTATCTCACTACTGGGATGTGTGAATTCTGAGCTTTACCCCTCTCTGTTAATGATCAGACCTCTCCCCAAACACACAAATACTGCGCTTTGTTGACTGATTCAGTCCAGCTCTGTGTAGTGCTCCCAAACCTTCGGCCCTCTAATTCAGTCTCAATGGATAACACAAGGGACACAGGAACTGTTCAACCAATTTTCCGCTCAAAAACCCCTAGCAGACTTAACACAGTTATCTGCTAGAATGCAGCGGGCAGGCTAAAATTTCCATCTGTTCTACCAAGTGCGTTTCATGCCTGAGTCACTCCCTCTTGGGAAGCAAGGACAGCAATGCTCATACACTTGGGCCCTAGCAAGAGGAAAAGGATAGAAAATCAGAGGAATTGTTGCCAAACTAAACAAAGCTTTCTTTAGAAAATGGGTGCATTTGTTTGATGACAACTGAAATCTAGAATAATGACAGAAATAATTATTCAGACATATGTCACACCTTTTTGTAACTAACTATCAAGGAAACTGTATTCTGCATTTCAGTTATTGGCAGAATACCACATGAAGCCTTGTATGGAAAAAAAACAGGGATAGATCCAGTGAATGTTGTTCAGAAAACTGCTAGCACTATGTAATAATGACTTCATCCATTTTTGAATAGCATGCAAATTCTAATATTTCTATGGTACTAGAGCATCATTTGAACAAAATATGGGCCATGTAGTATCCCTAAAAAGGGAGAATGGAAATGCAAACAATAACACTGTACCCAGCAATGGAATTCTTCGAAGAAGTACTATTACTTTTCCCTTGCCAGAGAAACCACAAAATGGTTTCAGCTGTCCATGCCATTTACATAGATTTCTACGCAAGAAGAGATGGGTCAGCACTGACAGTCACATTCAGAATAAGTATAAAGTCTAAACAGAACAGGTTTACAGCTTCCTAATTATTTGTTTGCAAGTCCAAATAGTCCATATGGTATTAGAAACCATTAAATAACTCAAGGAGATGCAGCAGAGTATTGGCTGATGAAATAGAACCCAACATTGAATTAGACTGTCAAAAGTTCAGACTTCTTCAGAAAGGTCAGCATTAAAACCGGCAGGCAGGAGCCCTCTACAAGGAAACATTAACAGAACGGAATGGCTTAAAGCATGTCTGAACTATAATTTAAACCTCCTCCAATTTCATAAGAGTATTCTCTGAAGAGATTGAGCAGTACACTACAACAGAACACCCTTCACAAGTCCAGATAAACAGATTTTTTAATTGCACATTACACCATCAATTCTTTGATCAGTCTCCCATTTCTAGACACATATATTAGAAAAATAATCTGGCATGAGAACTTTGCATTCTTTCTAACTTTAAATGTAGCTTTAAATGGAAAAATAAATGGCAAATACATAACACAGATAAAAAACGAACTGTATATATTGTGTAGATACAGCTTTTGCCACTCCTGTTTTTGTAAAGTGCTCAAATCTGAAATTAAGCTTCATGTATATTTTGAGCTAACTGCTTGCTCAGTGGTGCATGCCTCTCTCCCTCCTATCACACTTTTCCATTAAGATTCTGACCCACACTTGTCACCCACTTTAACAGTAATGTCTACTGCGACACCTTAAACAATTTGAGCTCAGCATGTCTTGCATTTATTTTCATCCATATGAACTACCCTGCACATCAACTTGCCCAAATTCACTAGAAGTATAGTTTTTGGCTGCTCAAATCATGTGTTTTCATGAAATACCTTCTCAGCTATCTTCCCCTACAGAAAGCGAAGAGTACTTTCACTGTGTGGTTTGTAACATGGAACTTTTTAATGTGCAAAGCATTTTAAGCTTTCATTATTATTATTATTATTAAATCATGTTACTTTTTTACATCCTTGTCATTCTAATCTAGTTTTTCTTAACTCATGTTATTAACTCATTATTATCATCAGAAATATTATCATTATAAATATTATTATGATTATTAACTCACGTTTCACTTTTTTTACATCTTTGGCATTCTAATCTAGCTTTCAGAAACTTGGCTGTAATGTGCTTTTAACTGCCCTTATGCTGGAATGAGTTTCAAATGTGTTGCTTTTATTTTTCTATTAGACTGATTTTATGCCAATTGCTGTACGCCATTTTGACAATTTGGAAAAGACTGCATAAATATTACTTAAATACTAATCGCTTACTTTCTAGCTGAGATAAAATTAAGAAATTGCCCACAGCAGTATCAGACATTCTGTTATCCACAATAAAATCCCACTACTTAACTGTGACATTCAGCAGTTTGGAGCATATCAGGTTATCTGGCCACCTGAATTACTGAAGTCCATGTGACTTCTGCCAGAACTGTGTACCTCCTACCTTCCAGATTTGGTGAGTACGATAATGGCCCCACTGCAGCACTTGAAGGAAGCTTCCACAGCGCCAACAGCGGCAGCTTCAGTAGGATCCCGGTTCAAGGGGGCCAGCCTTCGGAGCTCTTCAAACAATTGCCTGTGAAAGATGGCTGCCTCTGCTTCGCGAGCAATCTATAAGAGCAACACGCATTCGGAAGACAACATTCACATCAGTCATCACTAGCGGCATGAGTGAAGGTGGGGTGCAGGACTTGGCAGAGTGCCTTACACTGATCAAGCCAAAAACAGAAGCAAACCCAAATGAGCATCTAATAGTGTGACTGATCAGGCAACATCAGCCAAGAATACATTTTGGGAACGCTCGCAAGAACAGCAAAATTAGCACGTGCTATTTGGACTGCATCCATTCACTGGGCAGACACACATTAACATCTGCCAAGTCACCCCACTCCATTCTGCCCAACAGTCTTTACACTCATCCAAGCGCAACTGCCAGTCACTCTTGCTCTGCTTCTACCTACCTCAAATCCTCCTTTGCTAGAAAGATGAAGGCAGGCCCTTTGTTTTTGTTACAGAAAAGTGCTGTGTGAAGAGCAGGAACCAATACTACGAAACAGCTGCTTCTTTCTACAAATCTCTAACCACTTTAGAATGAAGAATCTTATAAATCTTACTTGTCTGCCTTCCTCTGAACCCTACCTGCCAGTCTCTGTCAAAACTATCACAGCTGCAGCTAAGCACTTAAAAGAGGCTTCCACAGCGCCTACAGCAATGGCATCAAGAGGGTCCCTGTTGTTAACAGTGAGGCGGAAAAGTTCTTCAAACAGCTGACGGTGATAGATTGCAGCCTCAGCCTCCCGAGCAATCTGTAGGCCAGAGTAAGAGGGTAGGAGGAAAAGAGGAGCAACACAGAAAGGAAAGAGATACACCAGAGTAATGATAAAATTAATGTGCGAAGAGAGTTAATTGCTTATTTGTCAGTCTTGCATGCAAGATTAAAGGTAAGGTGGCGCACTGTCTGAGTTTCCATGTTAGAAAAAATCAGCAATATTTAGTCATGTTTCAGGACACTTTTAAGATGAACACTTGCTTAGTGGTCTTTATGAAAATAACCCTACACACTATGAGGCAGGGTTTAGAGAATTAATATTTTCTTACCAAGTGTACAGCAATGTAGGGAAAAGAAGCTACAGATTAGTAACACAATGGTCTCTAGGTTTTCGCTTGGAAGTTCCATCAGACTGCAGAATCAGTCACTGCACCACTGAATGGATCAAAGTTTTTTTTTTCTCCTCTCTGAATTTTAGGACTAATTTCTCTGTTCAGACATGTCAACTGTTTGACTTTTAAAAAAAGAGACTTTGAATATATTATTTCACTGCACCACCTTATCTTTCAGTAGGAAACCAAGCATGTCTCTCATTTGGCTGTATAGGCCTCATGTAAACACAATCTGGCAGTGGAGGTACCTGGTAGCCCGTGTATTAAATTAAGAAAAAAGAAGCTTCTCTGAAGGGAAGCATTCCAGGACTGGACTGGGATCAAGTGGAATTTGGTTTCTCATAAGAATGCTAGGCATTAAAGCCAAGTCCATAATCTCATGCATACTTACCAAGAATTAGGCAACACTAAACTCAAAGAAATTTATTTCCAAATTAACACATAAAGGGATAAGTTAGTTTCAGTAGATTGTGCTATACATGCCCTTATCAGCCAAAGTATAGACTTCTATAGCATTTTAAAAGCATGCAAAGAGGTCTATCCATTTAATAATTATTGCAGGTAGACAATCAAGATAAGATCTGATGGAGGTTATTTACAGCAACAATATAAGAAAAGGAATGTCATAGTATCATGTGCACAGGAAGTGCAATTTTCTTCCCATTCTTCAATATCAAGAGACAGAATCAGGCAGAAGAATAGTAGGTGAACAGGACAGTATAAAGCCAAAAGGCCCACCATTAACTGTAGTATCAGTCAACAGAATGCCAAGTGCTGAACAAACAAAGTTTACTTGGGAGCTTGAGCTTAGGTGACTGAAAACAGTTTAGAATTTAGAAAGCTCCTGAATCATTATCCGGCACACGAGAAGACTCACACATAGTGGATTGGTCCTCCTGCCAGCCAGAGAATGAAATACATCTAAGAATTTATGCTACTGCTGTACATCAATAAACTCAAAGTATCAGAAATGTGGCAGTAACCAGTTTCTGGGCTCTATTAATATGAACATTTAAATCTGCAATGACGGACCATTCTTCCACACAGCAAAAGGTTGGAATCTTCCTTCCATTTCCGTATTTAAAATACTGTTCATTCTTTAAAGGGAAGTATTTGTTAGACTATACCAACTTAATGTCCAATATGGTGGGGATGAGGGAATGAGTTAGTTGTTTGCAAACTGTTTCAAATTCCCCAGAATATTTAGAATACACACTGGGTTATCAAACATAATTAGCCCAAGCTCATTTTAGAAGGAATTTGTTAAGTCAAGTTTGTTAGCACATGCCATCAAGAGACACCCAACAGTAAGTTCATTTTAATGCATAATGGCTGAATTTTTCTGTAGCATTTCTGTAAATCTTACTGTGTATTTCCTAAATCAAGTTACAAATCTATCTTATGATGGGATGATTATGATACAGAAAAATAATATAAGCATTTTTTAAAAAAAATTAATGACTCCATTGTTGATTTGGCTTTTTGTTTCCAGTGCTAGCTTTAAAGCGTTGCAGGGCAGAGTGAGAACCAGTGTAGTGGTTTAAGTGTTGGATTATGATCCAGGAGACCATGGTTTGATTTCCTGCTTGTCCATAGAAATTCACTGAGTGTATCGCTCAGCCCCAAAAACTCATGATAGGTTTGCCTCAGGGTTGCTGTAGTCAGAAATGACTTGAAGGCACACAATAACTATGAAGGCAGATTCTTTTCAGTGTTTTGAGCTCATTTTTCATGAGTTCTAACTTTCCTAACTTGTCCTTGCACATCTCACAGTGGTGGCAAGCATCAAGAAAATTAAAGGAAGGAGTATACAAACTGTAAAAGGACAACTTTGTCTTGAAGATACTTTTGCATGAAGCACCCTTCTTCAGCAATGAGAAAAATTCCTGATCATCAATTAGGTAGTGAGCTCATATTAATCAGCTTAATGCAAATAGCAATATACTACAGAATTACTCAAGACCACTGAATTTCTTTGCTCATTTACTGAAAGGGAATTTGATAGTTAGTAATTAGACTATTCTGTAGCACAAACATGCATGCTTGCCACTGGCTTATAGGAACTAGTTCCCACATCTGTTTTCTAGTGGGTGCCAAATTATAATAGGAACAGATTCCAAGCAAAGAGGCAGTGTTAGCACATTGCTATTACAGAAGAGTTCTTTTCAGTAAGCTGGCTAACCTGAACTGCAGCTCTCAAACTAGTAGGTTATCAAGACTCTTGTAATTCACAGCAGACTGTCAGCACAATCAGTACTTTAATTCTCATATTCAGTATCAAGTTGTCAATGAAAAACTGGAGAAATCCAGAGCAGAGCAGAGCAGAGAGTATTCTGGCAGTTTAAACATGTAAAAAGGGCCAGTCATGCACTTTTAAAAAAATTAAAACACTGTTCGAGGGCACAACTACTGAACATAAAGCAATTTTAAAAATAAATGAATTGCTACAGTGCTACAGTCCAGACACACTACAGGCCAATGCTAGGACTTGGTCTAACATTAATTTGCTCACAGAAATGAGACTTAGACCTTAAGCTCATATATTCCCTCCTCTTTTGCTAGATACAAAACTTCAGAAATGTAAGATCATTCAATTTATGAATTACCTTTAATCCAAGGAGAGTGAAGCAGAACAAAGCACATATAGGACCTCAAGTCCACACCTGATATTACTCCAGGCGGAATCCCAGGGGTTATGCTACATCTGAAGAGGACTCAAAATAAAGGTAATGCTAATGTAAGGAGGCTGGACAAGTCAATACAGGTTGAGGTATAATACAGTAGGAAGGAAGTTTCCAAACCCACTGGTCTCTACCGTCCAGCATTTACTTCATCCACAGAGATAACTGTTAACGAATGGCTTACATTTGTAGCTAGTGCAAGAAAACACTAAATGTTTCACTGGCAGATAAAGGTAATCTAGAGCAGCCTAACATACAGCACATATGCAAGCCATAGCAAAAAGCTAACCACTGGATACGAATGGGCTTTGGTGAAAGGGATATAGGATAACGTGGCATAAGGCCTGCTAAAAACATTCAGGTACTGGTGTTTTAGACCAAAAGGGTGTTATCACTCACAAGATGCTGCATTCTGACGGCCTCCAGAGGGTAATCTCCTTTGGCAGTCTCTCCAGACAGCATGATGCAGTCAGCTCCATCCAGAACAGCATTAGCTACATCACTCCCCTCTGCACGTGTTGGGCGTGGTTTCTTAATCATGCTCTCCAGCATCTGAAGAAAGTTTTAAGAGTTTCAATGCAAGGAAAAGCACTTTGTTTACATACTAAGTAAGCAATGTTTCAGCTGTAAGTTACATATTATGATCCAGTGTGAATCTTGTTCTATATGTTTCTTGAGAAAGCTTTCATACAAACATTTATATAATTCAAAGTTAAAGTGAAGACATATAAGTACATCTGCAATCCTACTTATACGTCATAGAGTAAACCATACTGAACAATGAGACTTCCTACTTGCAAGAGCAGGTATTTACTTCACTTCATTATGCTACACCAAGCCCTTCAAGATCATGATTATGTTCCTATAATTAATATACAGGATATAGGCATATATCTCAGTTAACAAAGCCTCTGTCCATGAAGGTCCTTTTTACAAAATCTTTTTACAACCCCCCCCACTCCCTTCCTTATCCTCTGTATTCTTGGAAGCTTTTCAGCAGGATCAGTATTAGGAAAGTGAAGGAGGGCTAAAGAAACACAGACTTTTGATACCAGATTGCAGTAGTACGCCTGCAGTAAACAGTGCAATATAGTTTGAGCAGGGAAATTCTGTTTCAGGTGATCCTATTGTAACTATATGTGTCTGCTTACAACAGGCAAGCAAACAGTAGATGCTTTCAGAATCCTTCATTGAGTATGCATGGACAACAAACACATCAAGAGAGAAGAGAAGTCTGCCTCACCAGCTACCACAAGCATGTTTTTTCCCCCCAAAAAGCTGTATGTCTGCAGCAATAATGGAAATTAAAAGAAGTGGAGACTAATAAAAGAGAAAGTCATTCTGGGATGCACTGGAAGACGCCTTCAGCGGACCCTAGAAGGTTCAAAATGTTTCTAGTTATACAATACTTCTCTGACTAAGGCATTTCATGTCACGTGCATAGTGTCAGTTTTAAATAAAATGAAACATATCAAACTAATCTTTCTGTGATGTAGGAATATATATCTTTTCTTTCCATTTCATTTTTGTCTTTGGTACCTAATTTTCTGTTAAAGCATTATTGGCCAAGAACACATCTTGGTTAACTGAAGTATATCTGTATATACAAACAACTTCTACATAAGTGCAGAACTCTTAACACTAGCCACGAATGCTATGATTATCAGAGCCAGATTAGCTATCATATTACTATAGAAAATATTTTTTCTTTTCTTGTGAAGGGTGCAATTGTGTGCTGTTTCACACCAAATACTCATTCTTCTTATCTCTTTATTGATCAACAGAATTGTGTTTCCCATATGATGCATTTCAGAGTTTCCAATTTCTTTAGGACAGACAGGAGGATATAGCTGGATGTTATCTGATTGTAACTGTAGTAATTCTAAATTGCTACTGAAGCTCTAGATTTCATTTCTATTGATCATTTCAAAGTCTCAATGTTTCCATGCTTATTGGTCTTGGCACAAAATATCAAACATTTCTAACTGGTTAATAGAATGTTACTACCATGTAGTCCTTATATATGCAGGACTCAACTGATGAGTCCACTTGTCTCAAGTACCTGGGTGGCACAGATGATTGGCTTGCCAGCCCTGTTGCATCGACCGATCATCATTTTTTGGGCAAGAAACACTTTTTCTGCAGGAATCTCAATACCAAGATCACCACGAGCTACCATGATGCCATCGCTAGCCTCCATAATTTCATCAAATCTAAAAGACAAAATAGACAGTATTTATATACAATCCGAAAGCAATATTGCAATGTGGTGGTACGGGGGCCACAGAGATTCATCAATTACTTTGCTTATCCCTATAGTGAGCATAGCCAGAATTATGTGGTAGGTCAAAACTTAAGGACAGGACTTTTCCTAGTGATGCACAGAATAAGATTAGCAAGGTCTTTTGTAGTGTAGGTTATTCTTCCAATGAACAGAAAATGAAACTAATCAACTGTTTCCTACTGACAAAGCTACAGACAATCCAGGAGGACAGTCTAGAAGTAGGATCCAACCAATCAAAAAGACTGTTCAGTATTCCAGTTCACAATTTGAACTCTACAACAGAAAACTCACTGGAAGCTATAACATTGGGAAACCAGAATACAGTTTAACAGTCATAGGAATCTGACCTAATATAAAAGGAGAAGGATCAAGAGAGAGGACCAGGTTCTTAATATCAATAAAGTGATCAGCAGCTGCAATTGCTAAGGCCAACTTACCTACGTACTCCTTCATGGTTTTCAATTTTGCTAATGATCTTGATGTTCTTTCCCTTGTCCCCCAGCACCTTCCTGACAGCATGAACATCAGCTGCCTTGCGGATAAATGAAGCAAACACCATGTCAACACCCTGTTCTACGCCGAATTTTAGATCTTGGATGTCCTTTTCAGAAACAGCTGGAAGATCTACTGCAGCACCTGGCAGGTTTACACCCTTCTTGCTTCCTAACATCCCACCATTTTCAACTTCTGTGATGACGAAGTCAGCACCTGGATGGAAATCCAAGAAGAGTTAGAACAGTAACATAAAGTGGGCTACACCGGCACATCCAAAGTAATGCGTAATCACTTCCAACTGACATTTTGGCTAATTTTTTCTTTCTTTTCCCCTTCTTTCCTGTTTTTTTGGGGGGGGGTTGGGGAATACGGTGCAGCCCTGGGGGGATTAGCAACTCAAGCCACTGTACTTTAGTTGTTTCAACAATTTTGGCTGGTTTGGGAGTATAAAAAAAAATAAAAAAAAGGCTTTGTGGAGGTTTCTGGTGCTCCCAAAGGCAGCAATTTGGGCTGCTAAGGACTGTCCATGGCCCATGGGCCATACTTTACCTCTGATTTAAAGAATTATTATTGCAAGTACCATCATCACATAAATGGCTGAAATGCTGAAAAGGTAATTATTTTGTTTATCCTTTTTCAGATCAGTGCACCCTGAAAAAAAGAGTTAGAGTTGTAAAAAAGTTACTCTCTATTTAAGGCTTGGCTAAAGAACACACCTTTTTGCTTAACCAGCAGGGAAATAAGACCATCATCCACATAGATTTTGCTGCCAACATCCACAACTTTGATGAGATTCTTGTAGTCCACCCACAGGACATTTTCATCACAATTCTCCATAAAGGCGTTATCCAGGGTTACTTTAAGAGCCGCACCCTTCTTCAGCTCCACTTCTGCTGTACCACTCTAGAAACATAAACAAACTATTACTAGCATTGCCTGAGGACCTACAACAAGGCTATAATGCCAGCACCATCTTTTAAATCCAACAAGGTTCCTGTCTGGCAAAGAAAACCCATACCCCATCCCTGATGCTCAGGGGATTCCAGTGTTAAGTTCCTGTTTTAGGAAAAGGCTGGAAACACAGTGCAGACCTGCTCAAAATCCACTTTACGATTAGTAATACTGCTCTTTGCAGCAATGGATACAATGAACGCATGACATTCTGTGTGGGACTAAGTTAATGCGCCAAATTAATCCTTCCTTCATCCACCAAGTAGGACTTTGTTAAGTGAAATTACCCTCGCTGATCCACTCAGAATTTGTGGGTAGATTTGATCTCAACCTGATTTAGAAAATTACTCCTTAAGGACACACTGTTGTTTAAGAAGTCAGGAATGTATAAATCTTTGATTTGTATTCTTGTTTTATGCAGCAGCAGGCTGCATACGGCTATACATGGCAATCTCAGCACCATCACCTCAAGAGCCTACTACCACTGGAGAGCCTACAAGCTAAGAGTAAGTTCAGAATACAGGAGGGGAGAGAATAGGACCTAAAAAGTTACAAGTAGTGATCTGAATTGCAGTTATGGAATCTAAAACAGAGTTATACAACTTACACCCTTGATGAGTCCAGTTCTGATTTCAGGTCCCTTAGTATCCAGTGCAACAGCAACAGGTCTGTATGAAATAGGATCAGAAGCAAAGCTCTCAGTAGCTTCTCGTACGTTCTTGATTGTTCCTGCGTGGTACTAGCATGGAAGAAAATTTGAACATTACACAATGAAAAGGACAACTTCACTTGGCAAGCACATCCTTGCTACATTATCTCTTTCATCTAACTCTTGTTCATTAGCACACTGCTTGTCAGGTGAGCAAATAATAACCCTACATTTTTTACTAGTGCCTTGCTACTAGTACTACACAAATTGCCTCAGACTCTGATTTTACGCTAGAAACTAAACAAGACTGACTGCTTAACAATCCAGTTATTTATTGTTGAATGACAGTAGCAGTATGAGTACCAATAATTACAGTTACGAGCATGTAGTGTGGTAACCAACCCCTCAGCTTTAGCCAATTGCAGTTATTAGCTTAGTCCAGGGTCACAACTGACACAGCCTTTGGCTCTAGTCAGAAGTTCAATTTCAATATTAGATGACTTCCGCTTCACAGGTTATCTATAACAGACTACCTGTTAATCTTGATCAAACAGCAGTATAAGGCAAGCAAAATTTGCACGCACGATTGCAGACCATGTTAACTCAAATAGTTACTTAAAGCAAAAAAGCAGCATGGAAATTGTCATAGTATTTAGGCGAAATTGGAAAACCAAGCAGTGTCTCTACAGGATTGTAAACAACATGACAAGAATTTACCTAGTGATACATGTGTGTGCATACATGTCCGTGTGTTTAGTTGTAGCACCCCGATTACAGATGCAATTTTAGGGTGGTTGGGCAAGCCAATATCCCACAGGCAAAGTTTCTAGACAGAAACTAGTTCATCTGATCCCACTACCTTACAGAAGGTTAAGTGATCTTAATTAAAACAGTCTTTCCATGGTAACTAGCATCTGTACACTGAGATGCTGGGATCCCAGATGACACTGCATTCCTATTCCATCAGGCCCAATGAATACATTCAATGCAAAAGAACACTGGGTACTATGTTTTAGCACTTGAAGAGCCACAGATTTAATAGTGCCATTGCTTACTTGTCTCTACTTTTTCATCTTAGAGACGTTACAGAACTTACAAGAGGACAGTAAGTTAATGACTGCACACTTTAACATGGTACCTTTTAAAGAGGAAAAGCTGGATTAGGAGGCCAACATTTTGTGAACCAAAATGAAACTCAATTAAATTCCTATCCAGACTACAGCTTGTTTGACCTTTTGAAGGTCACTGTAGCAGCCCAGAAGCATTTCAGTGGCCTTTAACGAAACCAGCAGTTGGGAATGGGAGCTACTATCCCAGTAGCAATAGCAAGAAGGAGGCTTTATTTTTAGAATAGAAACTGCCCTATGCTACATGTTCCTTGCAATTCTTGTGACCTTATCTCGCAGACCATGACATTTTAAGAAACAGGGTGCTTCCAACATAGATGTATTCCTAAACCTTACTTGGCAAACTACTGCAAATCTCTGCATCTTATCAGATTAGCAATCCTTTCTGTTCATAAACTATTTACTTCCTTGCCTCCCTCATGATTTTGTAGGGAAGCAGTAAGCAACATACTCTGAGATAGCAGCTGCCAACATCTTAGTAAAAAGTAGTATGACTTTGTACCTGATTAATCCCATTCATTTAAGCATAGCAGTTTTATTTAACCATTTCTTATAGAAGGGGATGATTGTAGCTACAGAAGAGAACAAGTTTCAAAATCCTGTTTATATGTCAGGCACATATCAGAAGTATCTTGTAACAGCGAAGTGACCTTTAGTAGCTGAACTTTCAGTAAGTACTGAAATAGACACTATGTACTCTTAAGACAGTTTTTTTTTTCATTCTAACTTCTGACATTCACTGTCATAAAGTCAAACCCTGCATGAATGCAGTTCTGAATTTCAAGACTGTCAAGACCTTTTTGTAGCAGGTATGTTCCCTAAACAACTACATTCCACCCTCACATAGCTGTATATTGAAATACTAAGGATTTTGACCTCTGCAGCTCAGAAAGCAGATTTCAGTGTTTCAGTTCTACAGCTGCTTCATGATGGAACTGCACGGGAACACAATTTTAAGCCAGCTAAGAAGCAGGATGTACTGATGTGTGAGGTGGCTGGGATAAAGCTAGAGACTCCTGAAAAAAATCTAAGAAATAAAGCAATATTATTGGGACAAAGACATTTTACCTTTCACAGACTAATACTTTTAGAAACGTGTACTGGGCTATACTACCCAGAGAATTTTAGCATCTATATTTACTGGAATTCATTATTTTTAAAAATTGTTCTCTCTTTTACCAAGTTGGATAATGGAAAGCTCAAGACTGAGAGATGCAATTAATCTGACAGTTCTTACTTGAAGTTCAAATTATTAGGCCAGCAAAAAATACTTCAAAACACATTTTTCTTCATCATCCAAAGATGTTTAAAAAGCATGTAGAGGAAGAGGAGAAGTGTCAGGGATACATTCACATAATTTGCATGTTGTTTTAAGATGGTATAGAGGAAAGATCTGAGGTCTACAAGAACAGGCTACTTCCTCAATGGCCCTGAACTCTGCAGTAACAACAAAATAAAAGAGCAATAAAATGGGTTCTCTATTTGAAAATATGAAAAAAAAAGCACATCTGAAAACTCAGCGCAAACCTATCTCAAACCTTCAGGATGCTGTACTCCTGCCCTTACCTCATGAGTTCCATGAGAGAAGTTGAGACGGGCAACATTCATTCCAGATTTAATCATTTCTTTCAACGTTTCAACTGACCGAGAAGCTGGGCCTAGATATTTCAACACAAAGCTTCATTAGCAAATGAATTTGTTAAGCCCCACAAGATGAAAGCAACAGAGAAGTATTTTAATATTGTTTATTTATAGGATTTATAAACTGTATCTTAAAGAACAATAATGTCTGAGCTATATCTGTTTCGAGAATACTAAGTCAATAGCCAACAGTATGTAGGCAATACCAAAGAGAACAAAATGCAGTTATCTCAATGACCTTTGTGAAGACAAGGATCCAACCTGTGCCTTGTATAGCTAGATTCAACACTCAGATCAAATCAAAAGATGTCCAAAACAGGGTTTTTGACTCCTAGCTTTGGGCCACTCAGTTACCAACTTATTTTGTGCCTGAGTTCACTGATTACTGCCATCACCATTAATGAAATGAAAATCAACTTCAGATATTACTGAAGTGCTGCCAATTGAATGTGTACACCATCTTCTATCTGGGTTGCAATGCTTTCTGTAACATTCAAAGGAAGTGACAAAACATTGATCTGTTTACAAACAGCATACTTCTCCAATGCAAGTTTCCTCTAGGTGATAGCAAGCAGCATTGCTAACTGGACTTAAGTCCAGAGAAATGTCCAAAGTTATGTGGAGTGACACTGTCTTAGTACTACAAGGAAACTGTCCAATACTAAGTATTTACAATGAAAGGACTGTTTCTGTCCTTGGACGTTTTTGTTTTCAAGTATCATTCGTGAACTATAAACTTAAATCCCTGGAAAACAGTGAGAAACTTGAACAGCAGAAGGGAAAACGTCGTAATAGTTGTTTTTTTTTAAGAAGCAATTTAGTGACAGACCATCTCAGTTAACTATGAATGAAACTCACAGAATCCATGAGTTTGTGGTATCCAGATTACTTATTACTCAAGAAAATTAAGGTTTTGCTAATCTTGTGTAAAAAGCTCAATCACAGGACCAAGTAACTGAACCTCTTTCATTACTACTGGAACTATATATTATATTATGTGAAACCTTTCTTTAAAAAGCATTACAGTTTGCTCATTTTTCTATCAGTAGCTCATACCAATTGTGCAGATAATGCCAGTGTTTCTTGCAGTGATTGGTGGGGAATCAATGTCCAGACGACACATGTGTTCCAGGAATGTGTCTGCCATGGCAGCATACAACTGCTGGGTCTGGATGAAGGCATCGTGTTCCTTAGACATGGCTGCTGGGGTTCCTGGGACTTTGGCTTCTTCTGCTGATGCTGCTGAAGACTGGTATCTAAAAATAAAAGAATAAAAGTATTAAGCTTTAAGTAACATGGAAAGCCAATGTCCTGATGGAAGAGGAGACAAATGCCTCCCCAGTTCATCTCAGTTACTACTGCTATCCTTATTTGCCCTCTTTCCTTGGTATCCAGGAAACTAGTGAATGGTATGATAGGCAAATTCCAATTTGGCATAACTGCAGTGATATGCTAAGGGAGGCCTCATTCTGGATTACAGCAAAAGGCTGCACTCAACAGCCACTCACCTTGTGAAATCACTCGCCACTCCAACCAAAAACAAGGGAGGATGATTTAGCAATTATGCCTTGTCGATGATTTAAGTAGCTCTTTCAGATTGAGTGTAGGGTCACTGCTTAATCATGGAGCAGCCAAATGTAAAAGTATTTGTCTCCTAATTCATACAGTGAAGCAGAAGGGCTCCGATGTGATAGACTGAAGCCCCTCATAAAAAAATTTATAGCTGCAAAGATGTCAAACATTTAAAGGAAAAATAAATGCAAACTGCATGAAACAGCTAGCAGATGCCTTTCCCACCCAGCAACTCTACAAATGACTTGTTTCTGCTCCACACTATACTTAGAACTTTACTGTGTATAAAGCAGTACAGATATTCACTGGGCCAAACAGCAACGAACCTGAACCTTCTCTTGTGTCTCTAATTCCCCAAACTGTCTTGTCCAGTACCTGTAACTTTTCTCCATATTCCCCAATTCAATCTGTATTAAGAGTTATTAACATGCAGAGATTGGGTTGCCCTCGTGCTTGCTGCTAAGCCTTGTTTCCATATCAACCAGCCTATTCAAGACAAACACAGTTGACTGAGGCCCAAGAGTTCTCTGGCTGAGAATTCTAAAGGCCCCTCCCTAAACTGCAAATCACAGGATTCCACAGAATCTTCTTAGGCAGCCAATCATATGAGGTCTTCGCCTGACACAGACAAACTTTGACTTTTATATATTAGATTAACAGAAGTTTAAAACTAACCATGCTAAGCTGGAATAGCTAAACAGGCTCAAGCTTAATACTGCACATTGGCAGGCAGCCTCCATACCACGTTTCAGCCTTGGAAGTAACTGATACAATTAGCACAATTACTCAGGTGAACAATTTTCCAACATGAAAAGACCCATTTCAACACTATTCTGGAAATCACCATGGCTTTGCTACCATCTTTTCTGAGCTAGTGGCTTCAAGATCCTCTACTACAACTGCCATCAGTCCTAGCCCACATGGCCAGTAGTTAGGAATTGTAGCTGGAAGTCTAAAATTTGTGAATGGAACCATATTGGCAAAGGCTATTTTACTGTACGTTTTCTATTACGCTCCAGAGTTACTGTAAACCACAAACACTATAACTTAAGGGACTCTCTTGCCAAAAGGTACACATATGCTAACTGCTTATCATAACTGTGTATTTGCCAAGTATGAAATGCAGAACGAAATCATACTTCATGCTATTTTTTAAAAAAGCACTGTGGGTCAAGAACTAGTCTGTATTACACTGTGTAGTCTAACATTTTCTGTTCAGGTCTTTCTCACTTACTTTGCAATGCATAACTTTACAGCAGTTCTATAATATAATAAGTATTATGTCTTCTCCTAGAAATGCTGTAATGCAACTTCTAAATAACTTCTATAATACAACTTGCAGTAAAATCTTATACTTCAAGATTTTTACTTCCTGCACCACTGTAACGTCTAGCAATGAAAATCCACAGTATTTTTTCACTTACTAGTGTTACAATGGTAAGCAAGGTTTCCTTTGCTAAGCTACTTGAATTTCATATTTTACAACAATCTAAATGCAAAATTTCAATAACTGCATGTGAATAGTTGTCAGTAGTCAGCATCTTCTTAATACTGTGTTCAAACAAGCTACAATACTATTAGGTACTGGTGCTTCTGAGTTCAGTTAAGCACAGTAAAGCAACAGAACTCTCTCCATTTCCACAGTATGGTTATTTCAAACAGGCTTAAGCTTGTGCAGTAGCTCTTTAATAAAGCTTTGATGGGGAAGAGAAGCTCCACCCTTTCTGGTCAGGACCTCTATAGTACGTGCAGTTTCCCTCGCAGCAGAGAGGGCTTTAACTCATTCAATTTAACACAAGCAGCACCTCTCTCCTCCCCTCAGTCTTTCCCCGCAGGCCAACTCAACAGGCCCAGCTTTTGCTCCAGCCTCCATTAAGATGCTGACTCACCTTCAAATGAATACTGCATAACACAAGTCTCTAAAAGCAGTGATTCAGGGGGAAAAACCTGCTGCAATGACTGCATAGTGATGTTTCTAGCACAGTAAAAGCAGACAAATTCTCATGCTGCCAGATTCACATCAATTTCTATACAGCCTTCTGCAAAGAGATACGTTTAGGTAGTGCTGAGGTAGCATCCCTTTCTGCTTGTATTTGCCTCTTGAGCCCTAATTATTATAACTGCCAAATTAGTATAACTGTCAAAATAGCATCTTCTGGAAATTAGTGAGAGACCACTCTGTGATCCAATAACATATCTATTTAGATCTATTTGTCTTAATGCTGCATCATGCTGTACTGCATTCCTTTTTTATTTTGTGAACTGTTCTGAAAACTTTTGGAATAGAGTGGCCTATAGCAGGGGTTCTTAACCATGAACCTGTCAGGGAGATCCATGTACGGGCAGAGCTTTCCAAACTTTTCATGCTGGTGACACACTTTTTAGATATGCATCATTTCGTGACACAATATTTCAGTAAGTGGAGGCAGCTCCATCACCCAAATCTGGCCCGCTCCTGCTGCCCTCAACACGGCAGCAGTGGTGGCAGTGGCAGAAGCAGCCCCTCCACCTGGGCCGGGCCGGGCCGGGCCTGCCGCCTCTGCCCTCACTGGAGTCTTCCTCATCCCAGGGTCACAGCGGGAGAGGCAGCCCCTCTGCTCACTATGTTCACCTGACACACCTACACACTGCAGGTGACATACTAACATGTCGCGACAGTGTTTGGAAAACTCTGATGTATGGGCATCAGGGAGTCTGTGAATTGCCAATTTTCTTTGATTTGTTTCCACTTACTTTCAAAATTCTTTATGACTTTTTTTTTTATTAAAGTATGTTATACCTCTAATTCTGTTTACCACTACATACCTTTGTGAGACAGGGTTTTCCCCACTTGTTTCCATATAAATGAAAAGTCGAAATCGATTGTATGTCATAGATGACATAGGTATTGCTGTCTCAAAGACCACTCCAGAATGACAACTTCTTATTCAAGCCAATCAACGACAGCTTTCTCCTCCAAATTTACTTTTGAGCAGAATTAAACTTTTCTTGTAATATTTATACAATTTGGATTTATTTCAGTTTTTTCAGAAAGTGGCCATATTTGCATGAAAAAACAAGAGAGAAATAATTCTTTGTAAAGACCGTCTTTACATTCTACCTATGTGAATAATATCAATTTCCTCTGCAATCAGATAAATATATACAAAGTTTTACATACAGTTTATGTGCATTTTTCTGGAATGCAGCTCTGTAGCTTCCCAGAGATTCTCAAACAGGTCTGTGACCCCCATAACAAAAAAAGGCTAAAAACCACAGGCCTACAAGATAAATATGGTTTCCTGGTCATGATCCAAATTATTCAGTATAGTAGCTATCAAGCAAAAAGCAGTCAACCACTATAATTTCATATACCTGAAGTAAATATTAATCATTTTGTGGGGGGGACTATTTGTCTTTAGTCATCTTTAAACACAAATAATTTATAGTCTAGAATATTTGTGAGAAGGTGGAAAAAAGTGCAGCAAGAGAAAAGTAAGTACTTATGCCAGAACATATTTTAAGACAAGGGTACAGGGGGATCAATAATAATAGTTTATTTTATGTTAAAGCTCTCATCATCTCAGTAGAGAAATTTCAGTGTTTTAGAATAAAAAAAATTCTAACAGAAGCTCAAAAGCCACTGGATCAAGACCCAGGATCCTAGGTTTCCTAGTCCAATCTAGGATCCACAATTTACACTTATGTTTCACAAGATTTTTGAATGACTTGCTTTTTAAAAAAAGTATTCACACACTCTTTGGCATGTTCTTTGTAAGTCAAGTGTTAAAAAGGTGTGTTTAAATCCTATGAAGCAGAATATAAATTTTTCTATAATACACAATAATTCTAAACTTTATATAATTTAAAGCCATGTGAATACATGGCTGCCCAAACTTCACTTTCCACATACTCAAATCAAAGTAAGCATCTGTAGCCTGATTTTGGTACAAATTCTGGACTGCAAAACAGGTTACTCTAGTATGGATCCATCTCACTTTATAATAATGCTTATCATCATCTCCCTTAACAAGAGCAGATAAGTGGCAGGCCAATATAATACAACTATAGCAGACGACAGAATCATGTGACAAATTACATTAATCCTTATCATGAATTGTTGGTAAGATGCTAGAAGAGATAGAATTGAAGATACTCCAGGTCAAGGGTTCCAATGCTATAAAGCATGGTTATAAATATTTTACAGTCTGATGCAATCCCACAGGCTGGACAGTGAGTAACCACCATATAAAAATGCCAGGTTTTTGAAAAAACCACATCTATTAAACATGTCTCAACCTAATCTTGAGCAATTTGGACCATATTTTTTAAATTTTAAATTTATTAGCTTTAGCCTATCTCCATTTTCAGAAATGCTTTCCTATCCGAAGTAAAATAAATGACCTTTTTACACCAAACAGAATGAGAACGAGCCTTCAGCTAAATTTAGAGACATCTCTACCATGGCATCACTAGCTGAAGCTTTGCTGCACATTGCTTGAAGCTTTACTGCGTACAGAAACCATAGTGGTGGTAGGTTGCTATTACAGTTCGATTTGAAATCCTACGTGCCAACCAGCACAGCATACTGCAGCAAGCCAAAGGCATCATGGAAAAGTTGAGTTCTGAACCTGTCTGAATCTGGTACCTTCTTCTTTCTTCTGCATGTAGTTGAGTTCAGTATAGGAAACTACAGAATATGACTTATTCAAATAGTTTGCTACAGTAACATTTGTGTAACTGTGCAGATTTCAGTGAAACAGAAAAAAACTACTTGCTTATGAACAACACCTTTAAGATACTTTTCATTTATCAATTTCATTCTTTCTACAAAGACAGAATAATCATCTCATTATTTTGTAATGTGACACTACCCCAGTTTCTACTGTTAATGCAATATTGCTGTATTGCTTTTATATTATTAAACAATTTTTAAAAGGATCAAATAATTATCCCATCTAAAGCAATTACTAGCTATTTATGCAATGTGAAGTATTATTCTGCATTCAACCAAACTGTATAAAAAGAGGTAACGAACTGTATAAACTAAAATAAACTATTAAAAGAACTACACTGTGTCTTGCTATTCATACTGCAACACAACTGTTAACAAAATGCAATGTGCAATGCATCTGATCCATTTCAAAAGAGCAGGCTAGGCAACATTACTGCAAAACTTCCATTGGTGAATGGAATGGAATGCCAAGTATGAATATCTGAAAATCAACATATTTTCAGGAAAATCTGCAAATGTTTCATTAACCTTCTAGAACAGTAGTTCTCAACCTGTGGGTCCCCAGATGTTTTTGGACTTCAGCTCCCAGAAGCCCTGAGCATTGACCATACTGTCTGGGGCTTCTGGGAGCTGAAGTCCACAAACATCTGGGGACCCACAGGTTGAGAACCACTGTTCTAGAAGATCAAGGATCTTTCTATTTCCAGGAGAGTCAAGCTGATGCCTTACCCAAGAATCTACACCTGTATTCTCTGATCTCTCCAGGTATGGTGTACAACAATCACCATCATTACCCATACTGTCTGAGGAAGACGGAATCTACAGCGCAACAAAACAGGAAGCACCAAATTGGAGAAAGCAGATCTGTAACTGTGTTTGTCAGATGAAAAAATTGCACAGGCTATAGATATTCCACCTGGTTTGTATTTATGTCAGAGAAGAAATTATAGAGGTTTGACATGAATGCTTGACATGAAGGCAATTTGGCACTACTTTCATCTTGCCAAACACTCCCCTTTCAGAGCAAGCAGCCTACGGACAAGTTTCCACATGATGACAAAATGTTATTCATTAGATGTGTTACGGCAAAGCTTTGGCATGTCAGAAATGGGCCTTGTACTGTCTATTCTGCAAGGAATAAGACACAACTTAAGATACAACCCTTAAGAAACATTTTCTTATCCTCTGACAAAAAAGAAGGAGTTTATTTCTTAATTTCCCATTAAATGTACTATTTGCTTAGTCATTTCCTTTTTTTCAGTAACTGGAGATTGCACCACATCTATAATGAAGCTTACAGTTTGCTGGTATTTGTGGTAATCAATGACTCCTCCCTTGGTAGGTTTTGGGCACATTTCAGGGTCTTAAACACAGAAAGCAAATTCACTTCATACCCAGATATGAATGGTCATCTTCAAATCCTGCTATAAAGCAAGACTATTGAAATGTGAAGGCCTGGGGGGACAAGAGAAAACACTTCTCTCCCAGAAACTGAAGGTGGAGTCCCCAGAGCTTTGCTGAGCCTTCAGAACTACAAACAAGGCTGATTCTTATGATGCTGTAGCATCATAAGCCCTTTTTGCAGATATTGAATAATTTTCTTATTCAGGTTAAGTCAGTTATTTCACTTGCATTCTCCAACAAATCTAATATTACTCATCGCATATGGCAAACCATGTTACTTGAAGCCTTACAGCAGGGTTAGCTTCTTTTTTTAATAGAATTTGTAGAAAATCTGAATTCACAAGCTGCTTCTGGCATACCAGCAGAACTGTTACTGGGGACATCTTCCTAGTTTCCCTTTATAATTGAATCAGCTTTCTTGGTGGGTTAATTTCGCCACAATTCCTGTGCCCACTGAAGAATAATTTAGCTAGTTGTACACTTCTTAATTCTTACTAAACATACCTGAGACATTTACTTTAAATGCTTAATAATCTTTTGAGTCATACTGACCATAACCTGCTGAGCCTTCAGAATTGTAAGCAAAGCTTTCATAAGTTCCCTACACACACCAGGGAATGCAAGCTTCCCAACCAACACCAAGGTTAAATTTAATTTTAGCTCAAAAAAGTGCTAATGCTATGCTTCATTAACCACATTTCCTCCAAAAATCACCCCAGTACCGTCATGATAGAAGCAAAAGGTACAGGTAATTGTATTAATGCAAGATCTATTTGCTCCTACTCCAACAAGTGTAAAACTTTTGCTCTGTAGAGAACTGCTGCAGTTCTCAAGGTCATCCCACAAAAATGCTTCATCGTGGTTGATCCGTGTTCCCAAGCAGTAGCTGTGCCTTCTCAGTGCTCAAACCAAGAAGATGCCAAGGTTTAAAAATACCTTTGAAAAAGAGAAGAGAGGTATCTCTATGGGGAATGGGTGGGCATTAAGGCTATCCTACCTGAGCAAATCAGAGCAAGCCTGCCAACCATACACATGCTTCCTTATGAATAAGCACCGCTGTAACTCTTTAGGACTTACTTCCACGTAAATCTGTGTGGGCTTGGGCTGTGCAGATGAAGGGAGAAAGATAAAAAAAGACTTTGATTCTTTGGCTGTGCAATCTGATAACACCCATAAAACCAGGGCCTTTGCTAGAGGCTAGCCAGGCCAGAAATGGCTGGAAGCGCAATGCGCTACCCCCCCTTCCCCCAAGGAGGGAGCCTACTGGTGACTGAGCTCTTACACCGAGAAGGATGCTGGGGGAAGGGGGAGGAGAGGGTGGAGGAAGGTGTGGAAGGAAAGGGACGAGCGGGGGGATGGGAAAAGATGCCATCATGGGTACTCCGCAGGCACGTTCTCCTCAAGCACGTAGAAGCCACCTCACCCATCCCCCGCCCACACCTACCGTTCGGCCTGAATTCTATTACAACTAGAGCAGACCCACTTCCTCCATGGAATTTACCTACGAGTCGAGCGATCATTCCACAATTCATTCAACGGGCCTACTTTGGTTGCGATTCACCCAGAGGATTCAGATCCGGCTCTTCTTTCCTTCTTTCCGCCCAATTTGATCCCAGGGAGGTGGAAAAATCCCGCAAATGTGGTCCCAGGGAGGTGGAAAAATCATGGCGGGGGTGTGTGATGGAAACGAGCGGCCAATTACGAGCCACGTTTTTGCGCCTCAGAACCTGAGGCACATCCGGACCGCCCGCCCCCCCCCGCCCGGGTCTGTTCCGGACAAAGGGCCGCGTGCCAGGCCGTTACTTAACACCCCGCAGGCCCACGCCCAGGATGCTCGACTCCTCTCGAGAAGGGGAACAGGAACGTCCCTGTGGCGCCTCCATCTTCTTACGGAGCCCGCTCCCTTCCTTCCCCCTTTAACTCTTCCCTATTAGGCCACTGTTCCCTCTTAAGACCATCATCATTTCTTTGAACCACAAAGCCTTTTTCCCCCAAATTGAAGAGGTGAGCCACCTCCAGAGACGAAGCCTATATTAAGTGCAACATTTTTTTAAAAAAGGGGGACAAAATAAGGAGAATGTAAGATACACAAAACACGAGGCTGTTCTCTCCGCAGGCTCCTACCGAAAGGCCGCAGCGATATAAGGAGGCCAGGGATACGCTGACCAGTAAAAGCGGCGCTGCCCTGCCTCGCCCGCCTACCTGCATCACCGGCCTTACCTGCCCAGCTTACACGCGTCAGCTCCCTCGGAGAGTCTCTACCTCTCTGAACAGACGTTCAGCCCGGCGCGGCGTCAAGGTGGTTGCGAACACCTCCCAAGCACCGCCCCCGCAGATCCTTCCGCGGCGACCTTCTCTCCTTCTCCACCAATCCCGTGCCGAGAACGCAAGTTAGGCGGGTTCTCTGGACTTCTTTGTTCCCCTTCCCCCTTCGGTGGAATCGTAACTCGCGGTGGGATAAAGAGTGATGCGTCTCCAAGGAGTAACGGCCCTATGGGGAGACGGTTGGCCGATCGGCACGCGGGCTGTGAATGACAACGACAGCGGTTGGGGAGTGGGGGGAGGGGCTGGCGTTGCTAGAGGCGCTAACCTGAGGGGAAGCCCCTCGCAGAGAGAGCTGGGTGGGCTTGCCTCAGAATAAAAATGGATGGGTAGCGTTTGATGTATGGGAAGCATTCAACGCGACACGTTTAATATATTCAGTTTAGTAACTTGTGCCTTATTTTTTAAAACTGAACTTGAAGAGGCTTACATCGTAAGAACAATGAAAGGTCGCACAGTATGCAAAAGCATCCGGTATACAATTCTAATAAAAATAGAAGGAGCACTTAACCCACCAGTAGTAAAGAAAAGAGGGTATTCAGGCAAGAAAAAAACGAAGTTGCTTTTGCTTCATTGTTGAGTTTTTTTGGTTACATTTATGTCCTTCGACTGAGGTTCAAAGATACATGTATGGTGCTCTTCCTCCTCACTTTATCTTCTGTGAGGTAGGCCTAAGGTGGAGAAGGAACTGGGAGAACTAGCAAGTTTCATGGCTTTGTGGAGACGCCAGGCCTTCCGCACTACACTGTTACAGTGCTATTATCCCACTTCCAACATACCGTGGAATTCTGGGGTTTGTAGTTTACTGAGGCCCAAGAGCTCTCTGGCTGAGAATTCTAAAGGCCCCTCCCTAAACTGCAAACCCCAGGATTCCACAGGATGTTGGAAGTGGAATAATAGCGCTAGAACAGTCTAGTGCGGAAATGGCCTCAGTGTTAACAAACTGTAGCAAGATTTCTACCCAACTCTTTCCCCTTGCCTGTAGCTGAGCCTTCTCAAACCAGAGCATTTGTACCACCATCTCCTTCCTGGAGATGATCTGTAAAAACTGGAGACTCTGTGCCCGCCTCTGAGATCTGGCAACCCAAATTCTAACCCAGGCCTGTACTACTTTGGCCTTTCAGATTTTGTTGGACTGCAACTCCCAGAAATCCTCGAGAGCATAGCTGGTGGCGAGGGCTGCTGGGAGGAATACTCCAACAGCAGCTGGAGGACCAAAAGATGCCTATCGCTAAGGCCGTTTCCACGCTAGTGCAGAAATGGCCTAAAACATCACATGGCCTCTAATTGATATTCCCAATTGCAGTAGATTGTAAACCAAACAAAACTTTAGCTATATTTTGTTGACCTAGAGACCATTACAAGAGTCTTTGTTTTTCCACCAGGACTGGATTCTCTGCTCAGCCACGGAAACCCACTGGGTGACCTTGAGTACGTCACATATTCTCAGCCCCAGAAAATCCCATGATAGGGTTGCCATAAATTGGAAATGACTTAAAGGCACACAACAACAAACATCAAATCCCAGGATTCCATAGGATGGGACCATGGCAATGAAAACGGAATCATAGCACTTTTACTATGTAGTGTGAAAGGGACCCTGATATTGTAAATTCATTCTTAATGTGAGGCTGCATTGAATTAAACACTATTTTTTAGTCTCCTGCTCTTCAGATCATCCAATGAACTGAATAATTGAGAATCCATCAGTGTTAATTCTCAGGCCGCGCTAAACATTTTGGCCATAGGCCAAAATGCTAGGATGTCTCTTTTGATACATCAGCTATAGAAAACAATGTAATGCTGCGAATTGCATGCACATTTCCTGGATGCAAATCCCACTGAGAATAGTGTTAGAATGTATTTGCGAGTATGTATAAAGACAGGTTGAACTGCACAAAAACACTGAACCTAAGTACACTCTAAATATTGGTAGACAATCCTTTGTCTGCCTTTCCAGAACCTCTTTTGCTCCATCTTACCACGGAGACATTTTACACACACTCACAGAGCAGAAGGGAGCATCCAGAAGGATAACCTTACCAGAGAAGAAGGCAGCAAACTTTAATCAAATTGTCAACTAAGCTTTTTCAAACATTAATTAAAAGCATCCTATTTGTTTCCTTCAGACCTGGAAAAACCTGGGAGTTGCCAGATATTGATGTCCTGATACTTCCATGAAGCTTTTTCAGATTAGCTGAGGCTGATAGGAATGAGAATTAAACATTTGAAGATGAATAGGCTACCAACTGTGGATTAGTTGATGTCTTTTTCTATATAAGGCATCAGGTGTGAAGGTGATGCAAAAGGAACATTCTGGTTTTCTTTCTAGCAACAGAAGGAAGAAGCAACTGACACACTAAGGCTTCAGTCCTATCTGGCAATAAGACCAAAAGAACTCAGTGAAACTTACTAGGTATTATTGCATAAGCCTCAAATTGCACTGGCAGTATGTATGGTAATAAGCAGTGACAGATTTATTAAATCCTGGCTTCTTTTCATAAGCTATGGCCATTTCCGCTCTACATTGTTATGGTGCTGTTATTCCACTTTCAACATCCTGTGGAATTCTGGGGTTTGTAGTCTACTGAGGCCAAAGAGCTCTCGGGCTGAGAATTCTCAATGCCCCTCCCTGAACTGCAAACCCCAGGATTCCATAGGATGTTGAAAGTGGAATAATAGCACTATAATAGTGTAGCGTGGAAATGGCTGTTAACAAATGTGCAAGACATTTGATTCTACCTCTTTATCAAACTCCCTTCAGGAGAGACATGTTGCAGATACCTTCACAATGAACAGTAGCCCCAGAAAGGCTGTCAATGTGTTTTACTAGTTGATTGTATCCTGCTTGTTTCTTTTGTTTACAGTTAATTTATTTACCACCTGTAACAAAATAAAGGAAAAAGAACAAGAGAGAAACTCTTGTCAATCTACTGCAGATGACTGAGAGATCTACCAGTAAATCCCAGTCTATTAACTGACCTTCCATGAACTGCAAGACAGAAGCTTGCCAAGGCAAAATAGGTCACATTCATTGTTAAGGACGCTTGTCTTTCCTTCTTGTGGCAAGATCTCGGCTAAAGAACAGTGTGTTATATGTAATGTTATGTTGTTCTGTGTCCAGTGGGCTGCACCCAGGTTGTACTGTGAAATGATGGGAAAACTGCTGGCTTCCTAGATGAACTCTCATGGAGAAGCAAAATAGCCTCATCAGTTTTTCCAACTGTACAACTTCATCTCACAGATTTGCACATCTGTTCATGGAACCATCAAAATTTTCTGGATTGCAAGATAAGAAATTTATGCTATTTATGGGTGATATTTATACTGTAATTCTTTTCAGACAAGATTTGACTCCCAAAGCAGTTTAATAAATACTTTAAAAGCAGACAAAGACACAAAATAATTAGGGATATTAAAATTCGCTTGGAATGGAGGGGGAAGGGTGACAGACTTTTCTTGTCCTGGGCATTAGATGATCTAGTGCTGGTTCCAGGCCCTTTCCTCCAGAACATGGTTGGGACTCCAGCTTCCATAATTCCTGAGCATTGGTTATGCTGGCTGGGGTTGATGGGAGTTTTGAGTCCACCAACATCTGTAATGCAACAAGTTTTAGCCCCTGGCTCCAAAAGAAGTGGGGAAGCTGATTTTGCAGAGAATGAAAAGAAATAGGTCAACTCAGAGAAGTAGCCCTTCTGATTGGGTTTTTTGTGTGTGTGTGTACTCCCTGCACAAAGGGAGTAAATGGCATAACAACTAACCAGACCAGACCAGTTTTCGTGGTACATAAGGGATTAAGAAAGTCATTTGAAGGGTAAGATACAAATATGAAATAAGCAAACAAGTATGTGTTAAGGGCTATACAGTGTTGCGTTGGAGCTAGGGCTCCCAAGCTCAAAGTACAGAGGCTTTTAATTACAGTAGTAGAGACAATAATGTCATCTGCTCTATCTGTTCTTCTTGATCTTTGTGACCTTAACTTATAATATTCACACTAACTGTGTGAGTGTGTGGATTTTCCTAACAACAGACTTGTGAGCTATCCCTGTCGTCATGCAAATTGTTTTAGACAGGCTTGGTTTTCAGTAAGCAATTAAGACCTATTATCTTTACAAAACAACTGTTTGGAGTAAAAATAAAAACCCATGCAAAAACTGGTTTCTTAACATGCATTAACACAGCCGGTTTCATTTTTTTAAAAAAATCCCTAGGGACATGATTGACCTGGACTTCAAAATAATTATAATCTTGATGCTTTGAAGTCCAAGAAGCAATTGCTGGTTTCTTAGTCGCTGCACTATCAAAAAGGCTGTTTGCAAGGAGAAAATTTATTGCATTTTGTGACAGCTAGAGAGGATCTCTGTGCAGATACCTACTCATGAAATCTAGGAGACGGTAAGGAACCAACCACCTTCCACATCTTTCTATGAAGTCTCAAAGACTAGCAGCTCCTCTTGGTTGGAAGCAGCTTCTTGCTCGGAGAAGTCATTTGACTCCTCCAACTCCTGCCAGACTATGTCTGTCTCCCTATCCTATCTTTTTGCCCTGGGTTGCTATTTTGGTTTTGACATTTTGCTTGCCTATGGATTTTGTATCTCCTTTCCTCCATCCATCTCTGCCACCTGAAAAGCTACACTGTTGCTGGAGTCTGCTCTTGGCAAAACCTAGGAAAGGAGATAAGGACAGTTAGACAGCTAACCCATGTTTTTGATTTCCACTCAATTTTTCAGGACAATTCCTTGCTATTGTTATTTGTCAAATGTTTAAAATTCTTTGTATTATCCTGGTGAGAGCCGAACAGATGGATCTTTTCTCCAGTGGCTTCCGATCTAGCAGACACAGCAAAAGAAAGAAATAATTGGAAGCAGACAATGAGCAATTACGGATACTAAATCTTATATAATGAAATTACATTACGACTGGCTTGGAATGCCCTCCAGGGGACAGAGAGAGAGAGTGAGTTTGGGGATGAAAGGCAGAAGGAGCATTTAAAAATGTATCCAGAATCTTAGCTATGGAAGGGCTGGATGGGGAAGGGAGGAGAGGATAGAAAATTAGTGAGTACAGAAGAGATTAAAACCTCTCCATTCCTGTATGGTGTGGTAGTCTGAATGTTGGACTAAGACTCTGGGTGTCCAAAGCACAGGGTGACTTTGGGCAATTCACACTCTCAGTCTCAGAGGAAGGCAAGAGCAACCTCTCTCTGAACAAATCTTGCCAAGAAAACCCTGTGATAGGGTCATCTTAGGGTCTGCATAAGTCAGAAACAACTTGACAGCACGCAACAGGAAGGTCCTGTCTCGTCTGTCCTTCATGCTGCTATTTTAAAAGGAACAGCTATCCTACTTACAAAACCACTGCCTTGAATCTCATCCTGGGAGAAAGGTGGAGTATAAATCCAACAAACAAACAAGTAGGACTATTGGCTACAGATAGACAAATTATGGTGCAGTTGTTGGTTGGAAGTTTCAAGCTGCAATCATGTAGACCAGGCTGCCAAAACCTAGTGTACCCCCATCAATCTCAGCCAACACGGCCAATCAGCAATAACGAGAGCATCTGGAAGGTGCTGAAGGTTAGCAAAGGTGCACACTTAACAGAGAGTAAGTTCTGCTGAAAACAATTATACTTCCTTCTGAATGGACATGTTTAGGATTACACTGTAAGCCCCTAGACCACTGAAACAGAATGCTTCAAACAGAAGG
This sequence comes from Iguana delicatissima, assembly GCA_948472985.1. Taxonomy (NCBI): domain Eukaryota; kingdom Metazoa; phylum Chordata; class Lepidosauria; order Squamata; family Iguanidae; genus Iguana; species Iguana delicatissima. The sequence goes on along the minus strand of CAOKZL010000565.1, from coordinate 637,881 downwards.
AACTTGTTTGGATTAGACTTTGATTCTTTGGTAGTATGATTGCTGAGAGGCTGCTTATCTACTTGTACTAGGAGGAAACAGCACAGAGACAGGTATGAGTTTGCATGTGGTTTGCAGGTGCTTGGTGTACTAGCTCAGCATGCCCAATGTTTGCACGTTCTTCTCACTGGAAATGCTCTGGATTATTCAACAGAGCTGATTGGCAGAAGATTAAAGAGGGAAAGAAGGAAGTATCGTGCAGAATAAATGCGTGGAATTTGCTGCCTGAAGACGTGATATTAATAGCTTGGTTCTATGACTCTCAAGAAGATTAAATTAAACAAATTCATGGGTGAATAAAAGTTTCTGTGGATGGGATAGCCATTTTGGTTTATTGCAGAAAAACAATCAAGTGTCATCTTAAAGACCAGCAAATGTGTTGTGGCATAAGCTTTTCCGGAGGGTTACGTCAATCAATATCTACTCCTTATGATTGCTATATACAAGCACTGAGCTAAGAGCAGAGCTTGGAAAAATTATTTTTGGACTACAGCTCCCAAATCCCCCAGTCAGCACGGCCAATGGTGCTGTTCCCTGGGGCATTCTGGAAGATGTAGTCCAAAAGGTAATATTTCTAAACCCAGATTGAGAAGCAATTTAAGGGTCTCCTGGATATCAATTAAGGGGGGAAAGGATTCTGATCACCTCTAGGATTCTGGTAGGCATATTTGCAAGTGTGATGTTAGCTTCTTTATCTGAATTTGTTTTGAGTGTTTGCAAAGCCTTTGAACATAGCAAATATATGTTTGACTGGGCTAGAGATTCAGTAGGACTGTTCTTGTGCCTTTGTATGATGTCTACCCATGTGTTAATTCCTGAGTAATTTCTGAGTACAGTGTTCCTTGCCTATAACAAACCTATGAAATTCTTGGGGTTGCCATAAGACAACAGACAACTTGAAAGCAAACACACACACACAAACACGTGTCAAATCAGGATGCTATATGATAGTCAATAAAAGTCTTTTGCATGGAGGCAAGCTAAATTTATTTTCAATAATCACTGGGTGTCTACTACATGTACTGTATTATGCTATATCCATAGCACTAAAACCTTTCTGTCCTTGAGGGAACTGAAACAAGGGCATAGTGTTTCTTAAGAATCAAACACTAGATGGAAAGTCGTCATTCACTTTAAAACCTGAAATTCATGTCCTTCTCTAATACCATGCCAGAACAAGTTCAGATCTGACCATCACTGCAAAAGATCTGGAATGGAATGATTTTGTTTATTTAACTACCGTAGGTCTTTGATCACACTCATATTGTAGATCAATTTTTCCATATGTAAAGAGATCAAACTTGCCACCACCAGGCTTGCATATTGAGTGTGCCCCCTTTTCAGTGGTGATGAAGAATGTTGTAATATTTTTAATAGTGTAAATGTTTATTTTCTTTAATAAACAGGGAGAGTATCAACAGATCTTTACAGTAATGTGTTTTGAGATAGCTGAAGTGTGATTCAACACCGATTTCCAAAATGTGTGCACTTTGCTGTCGTTCTTTGAACATTGGACTACAACCCTGGAGTCAAGGGTTCGATTCCCTGCTCTTCCATGCAAACCCACTGGGTGACCTTGGGTATGTCACACACTCTCAGCCCCAGAAAAAACCGTGATAAGTTTGTCTTAGGTTCTCCATATGTTGGAAATGACATGAAGGCACACAACAACAACAAAGTCATATAGGCAGATACATTCCTTTCTTGGACTGACAAGAGCTTCTGACTTCCAATTGTTTAAACAAGGCATTGATAACTTGTTCTCTTTTGGTGCTGTTTGATTTTAGCTCCTATTAAATCTAGCCAGCATAGCAAATGATGAAACACAAAAGAGCTATTGTGCAAAAAAACAACAAAAAAACAACAACCAGAGGGCCACAACTTGCCCATCTCTGGCTTAAAAATACCAAGTATCTCTGGACTAACTAGGACAGATGAACCTTTGGTCTCCAGAACTATGATACTGTAGTTTTAACAGTTTGTTACCAGCGTGGGTGAAAGATTAATTGGGGCTGAAATCCGAAATATCTGGAGTAGCAGGATTTCCCTGTTGCTGCATTAATCATTCTTCACTTAGCCACAGTGTTCCTACCTCCAGGGTTTATAGGACAAAGGAGAGAGACCTCTTAGTGGTTGCTCTTCAGATCTGGAGTTGCTTCCCAAGGGATGCTCAGTGGGCCCCTTCTCTGCTCTCTTTCCACCAGTAGACAAAGACCTCCCTATTTAAATTGTTGATCCTCAGCCTTGAATCTGGTTGGGGGGTAGAAGTAAGTGCATCAGATATGCACCCTTCCAGCTGAGGGGCATGTTACAATAAGTATTTTTTTAAAATGAATGCTTTTAAAAATGTTTTCATTTAATTGATTGTTTAACGCTTTTTTAACTTTTGCACCATGTATTGATTTGGCTATTTTGTTTTAACGTATATTATAAACCACATTGGGTCTCCTTGAGAGAATGCTGGGATCAAAGAAATAACTAGTTGTTTTTGGCCAGTTCTTTGTTCAGTTCTATGGTTATCTTTTATTTCTTGTGTTACAATTCTGGACCTACTAAACTAACAGTTAGGTATGCCTTTGTATATATAGTGTGTACTCATGGGATGCAGTGGACAATTGGGTAACTGTATGTATTTTGTACGCAATCCCTTTTAATGGATCTCAGGGCTCTACTTTTTTTTTTTTTTAACAGATCCTGTAAGGCCAAAATGGGTTCACCTCTTTGGTAGTTCCCACACACAAAGAACAGCAAGGGTCTTAGAAAGTAATTTACTGGGAAAGGCAGCATTCCTCTCAAGCAAAGCCACTTATAAAAGAAGCTACCATTGGGGCCAGGGTGGGGAAGGAATTGTCTTTCTTTTTGAAAAATGCCTCCTCTTCAAAAGGCCCTTTCAGAATGAAGGGATATGAATGTGAGAGCGTACACATTGGAGAGATTTCCTCTGAGGTGATTCCCATAGTTCTCTTTGGTACTCATTACAAGAGCTTTGAATACAGGGGTTACTTTCTTTTGTATTTGTTTTACTTGGCTTAAATCTGAGCGGAGCTGCAGGTGGGCCCTTATTGATTAGGTTAATTGCTGGTTAATGGTCCAGAAAGATCAGTGGATGTTTTGTGAATGGGAGGTAATGGCTGGGTCATCGATGGTTTCCTGGGTTGCCAGATAGAAATTTGTGTACCCTTTGAATTTGGAGAAGGTGACATCCTTACAGCTGAGCGCCTGTTGGGAGGGACTGCAGCTAAACACTTTAAAAAACCCAGAGACCCAGAGCTGAGAGAAGTCTAAAGACAACTTCATTATTAAACTTTTTTTAAATCTTGTTTTAATTCCAGTGAGCCCAAGGCAGCAAATATGGTTCTTCATATTTATCCTAGCAACAACCCTGCAAGGTAGATCAGGTGGAGAGATAATATGACTGTCTCAAGCTCACTCTAGGCATTTCATAGCTGTGTGGTGATGTAGACCTGAGTCTCCCAGGTTCTAGTCCATTCCTCTGACCACAACTCCTCACTGCCTTTCTGTGCAGGACCTAATATGGGTAACAGATCTCCTACTTTGTATGAATGCGTCTGGCTATACTTTGTTGCTAGGAGTCAAAATGACTAAGCTGAGGCTTTTATACTTTGAACATATCATGATATGATGGGACTCATTAAGAAAAAAAAGAAAGAAAGATACCAGGAAAAGTAGAAATTCATAAAAAATAAAGAAGATCAACCGCATTACAAATAGGTTGTTTTGATTAAGGAAGCCATGGTACTGCATTTGTAAGACATGAACAAGGTTGTTTACAACATAGGGCCCATTCTCCCTTCACAGTGATACATTACACTGTCACTGTATAACTGCCATGATTTTGTCCTGTGGAATACTGGGGAGGGTTTTTTAGAATTCTCAATACTTCTGTGTCTCATCCGATTACAAACCCTGGGATTCCACATAATCTTGCCCTGGTGGCGCTCTGGTTAAATGCCGGTACTGCAGCCACAACGCTGTGAGTTCGATCCTGCAGGGCTCCAGGCTGACTCAGCCTTCCATCCTTCTGTAGGTTGCTAAAATGAGTACCCAGCTTGTTGGGGGCAATTAGCTAAAACACATTGTAAACCACTTAGGGAGTGCTTTGTACTAATAAGTGGTATAGAAATGTAACTGCTCTTGCTAAACTGCTACTGCTATTGGTAGTTAAAGTGAAATATAGCACTACAATTGTGAAGTGTGAATGGGTCCTAGGGCTGTTGGCAGTCTTTCATTAACAGGGTCATCATAAGCCAAAGTCAACCTTATGGCAAATAACAACAACAATGCTATGCTTGCACTTGTGTATATGAAGCAAAATACTTGCTTCCATTCCATTCTCCATTCTCATTCTCATCCATTCAATCATTCAATCAATCAATCAATGGGCTGGTTTATGCATCTCTATTCAGAAGCTGCCCCAATATAGGCCATTTCTGCATTATGCTGTTATAGTGCTATTATTTCACTTTCAACATCCTATGGAATAGTGGGTTTGCAGTTTATGGAGGGGCTTTTAGAATTCTCAGTCAGGGAGCTCTTGGCCTCAGTAAACTACAAACCCCAGGATTCCACAGGATGTTGAAAGTGGAATAATAGCACTATAACAGTGTAGTGTGGAAATTGCCTTAGTCTAAGAGGACTTTCTCCTAGGAAATCATGCATAGAATTACAGCCTAATCAGACTTACACAATAGCAAATCTTACTGAGAGCATGCATTGGGTTGTACTGTAAGACTGAAATCTTGAAGACATTTACAAGGGATTATACCCTATAAAACTCAGTGGTACTGCTTTCTGAGTATATCATGTTGTTGCTGTGTGCCTTCAAGTAATTTCCAACTTATGGCAACCCTAAAGCAAACCTATCGGGGTTTTCTGGGGCTGAGAGTGTATAATGTGCCCAGGGTCACCCAGTAGGTTTCTATGGCTGAGTGAGAATTCAAACCCTGGTCTCTAGTTGTAGTTCAACACTAAAACCTGTACATTACACTGGCTCTCACATGATATACCGGTACTATGAGACTGTCGAATAGCTTTTCCTGCTTGGAAAAATTGGAAAGCTAGCCACACCATTATTTTTTCAATGATAGTATGTCAGTTAACAGTAGGAGAAGAACCTGAAGTTATATAACATTATGGAAAGTTATGACCCATGGTTATGAAAGTAAACTCACAACTGTATGACCTATTTGAACAAGAGAGCTCTGTTTCATGACAAAGCAGTTTGTCTACATTGACTTCCAGAGATAGAATTAATATTTTAGGCTTGCACCACACATCTCACAAAACACTTCAGACAATGCACAAACACAGCTCTGCTGCAACCATATCAGCACAGGTTTTAGTGAGGCTGCAGCAATGCGCATCCAAAGTCTGGGTCTGCCATTTATTTCACTGTTTGCGGTGGAAACAAAGGAACAGGACAAAGAGGTAGAAAGGGACATGCTTTAAAATGGTGCTGGTAGCCTTCTGTGTCCTCCAGACAAGGACATGATCACTCATGCAGAGCAATCCCAGATCTCTCTCTCTCTCTCACAGAGATTCATATTCTCATTCAGCCATGAAGCTCGGTGATAAATGTGAATGTGAATATATATATGAGAGAATGTGAAGGATTAAGCAGGCTGCCAGAGGTAAGATAAAATTGAAGAGTAGAAAATGGGGGGAAAGGAAGGGAAGTGGGGGAGAGAATCTAGCAGCAGCTTTAAGTCTGATTTATTTTAACATGAACTTTCAGAGCTTTCAGTCCACTTCTGGAGAGGGCTTAATGAAGCATACTAGTAAGAATGACTAGTTGTGTGATGGGATCAGATTATAGGGGGATACAGAAAGAGGCAAAATGTGACCCTGGTAATAAAATAACAGAGCTGCATGAGATTATTTTTTGTTGTTGTGTGCTTTCAAGTAATTTCTGACTTATGGCAGCCCCAAGGTGAGCCTATCGCAGGGTTTTCTTGGCAAAATTTGTCCAGAAGAGGGTTGTCTTTCCCTTCCTCTGAGGCTGCAAGACTGTGATCTACCCAAGGTCACCCAATACATTTCCATGGCAGACATCACCTTCCACCAGAAAGTAAATTTAAACAGGCATTTTAAAACTAGTTGGATTTTTTAGTGGTGTGTGCATCTGGTACTTTCGTCCTTATTATGTTTTTAAATTGTTTTACACTGTTTTAAATGATTGTTGCTACTTTAATATAGCTAATTTTATTGTTTTTAAAAACTTGTTTATCATCAGGTTTTTAGTTGTTTTCTATTTTGACCATGTTGTAGGCCAGCTTGGGTACCGTGTTGGGAGAAAAGTGGGATAGGAAAGAAGGAAGGAGGGAGGGAAGAGAAAGAGAGAGACAGAGAGAGGCTTGTTGTATGCCTTCAAATTGTTTCTGACTTATGGCTACCCTAAGGTGACCCTATCACAGTGGCGGAGCTTGAAGTGTGTGGAGGGGAGGCGGGGGAGGCTACAGCACAAGGGAAATGGCCACTGTGTGTGGGGGTGTGGCTAGGACACGCTGGGGTCTGGTCAAGGCGCGCTGAGGCATGGCCAGGGCACGCAGGGCTGTGGCCATGGGCCTGGATGCCCCAAAAACATTGCTGCCCAGGGCGAATCACCCACCCTCACCTCCCTATGTGACTGCCCTATCATGCGGTTCTCTAGAGCTGAGGGTGTGCAATGTGCCCAGCATCACCCAGGGGGTTTCCATGGCAGAGTGGGGAATAAAACCATGGTCTCCGGGGACAGAGTCAAATGCTCAAATCGCTACACCCTCCAAGGTGCTATTTTGGGCTGAGAGTTCAGCACCTTGGATCGCCCTTTCGGAGTTCAGACTGAGGGCCTTTCCGGACTACACTGTTACAGTGCTATTATTCTACTTTCAACGTCCTATGGAATCCTGGGGTTTGCGGTTCAGGGAGGGGCCTTTAGAATTCTCAGTCGTAGAGCTCTTTGGCCCCAGTAAACTACAAACCCCTGAATTCCACAGGATGTAGAAAGTAGAATAATAGCACTGTAACAGTGTAGTCCGGAAAGGCCCTGAGATCTGGAATAGATTCCATGCCACCCAACATGGAACCCAGCAGCCACCATTGTTATGGAGTAATCTCATTATATGACAACCTAAGGAGATAGAACTTCACCTCTTTTGCAATATAACTGCAATGTTTTAGTTCCTTTTTTAGTTGGTTGTGGCTTCACTAAATGGCCTCACCAAATATCACATCCCCCAAGCACTGGTTTGTCCTACTGGAAAAAAAAAAGAATCTAGTGAAGGTACCCTTGGAAGTAGAATTGTAACTAATTGATCTTTTTAAAAAAGGAACATCCAAATTCTGCCTGTGGGTAATGTGAGTCCAAGGCTGTTACTGCTGTGCCTTCAGAGCACTCTGTGTAGTTCCCATTGCCAGTTATACCTGTAGGGCTGTCTGCTGGCACAACTGTGGGCTTTGGGATGGATGCACACAGCGGAACTCTCAGTGGAAGCTGGTGGCTTTCATGTCAGTGGAGTGGCGAATCCATTCTCAGTTTTAGCTCAGAGCAGTGCTTCCAAAAGCCCGTGGACCAGTGCCAGCCTGTGCACTATTAGCACGTTTCCAGGGGAAAAAAAGCATTTGTACCCAGTGAGCACTAATATGGTACTGGTCTCTGGCACATTAGAAAAAAACTGCTAACCTCCCACAGTTCAAGACCCATTGGCCTGGATTTCAAAGGAGCTCTGCAAGGTGCTAAAGCCTATCCTCAAAATAGGTTCAGTGCCTTGGATAAGCCATTTAGAGTTCAGACTAAAACTCAAAGTGGATTTACCCCCACCACCCACTGACACAGGAGCCATTCCTCTCCACGAGTGAAAAGCCACCTCGGCCCAATCCTAACCCCATTCAAGGAAAGCTAGATTGCTCTGCTTGGTTAGGGAACAGATCAGATAGTTAATGAATCAACTTTGATTAATTAAACGCTTGAGTTCCTATGTTTTCATGCTTACATCTCTTACGCCAAACCAGTATTGAGGGGTTTTAAATTGTTTGTTTAAATTGTTGTAAATTTGTTTAAAAATTGTTAGTAGTATTTTTTAACTCTCTGTTCGGTGTTGTACAATTGCTTTGAATATCCATAAGCGTCAGAACCCATATTTTATGACGCCAGTTCCACAAAGAGGCTGCTTTTATAGGCCTTCAGTCTTGCATGCCTAGCACTGTTTAAAAATAAATCTGTCTCTATGTTTAGCCCCCTCCCGTTTGGGCTTCCCATGCCCACTAAATGAAATCCTGCATTAATAGTGAATAAAGCTGTATCTGGAGCAGAAGTCAAGTCAGGTCTTGACATTTCCTGAATAGATAGGTTCAATTGCCTTCCAGAAATATTTTACAGCAGTTCTACCCCACCCCAGTTCCCCATGCTAAAGGAGCCAATCTTTTGATGATAATTGCTGTTACTTATCAATTTATGATGCCTCTGTAGTATTCTCTTACAGCCCCTATAAAATTTCTGGCTGTGGTTCTGCGTCTCAGCCATTGTTTGTCGGTGTGCTGATCTTACCCTTCAAGGGCCAGAGGAAAGAACATGGGGGAAAAAAGAAAGAAAGAAAGACACATGCAGCCACACCCATTGCATACTTTGCTGTGGCTTTCCTGGCAAGAAGCGGAAGCGCCCGTTTTTTTGGCAGCCTGAGCCAGCAGTGTAGTACAAATAGCAAGCGGGCCAGAGAACACAAAGTCTGGGCTCTTTGTAGGAGTAAGGTAACTTACTCCATAAATAAGAAACAAATGCCAAGGCTAGTGGTTTGAGTGTTGAGGGTAGTACTTTGCATGTTGGACTGGACCTCAGCATACCCAGAGTTCAAATCTTTACTCAGCCATGGAAACCCTTAATAAATCCAGCCAAGAAACCTCTATAATAGGTTTGCCGTGAGTTGGAGTCAAGCCAAGCTAAGCATGCAGAGGATTATTTTTATATATATAATTATTTGTTACATCATACCTTCCAACTGCCCCCTCCCTCAATTAGGGGCTTCTCAGTTTCGAAATCTGCTACCCAAAACAAAGACTTTACAAAACAACCAGTCTTTTACATACCCTCCAGCTATTTTGATTTGGCAGGGACATTCCTGATTATTCCTCTCTCATCCCTCTTTGTCAGCTGCATTTAAAACCTCCCAGTTTCTCTCAAATACCCCCTCCAGCATGGCTAGTGGTAAGGGCTTATCCAAGTACTTTTGCCAACTTCACCACACTCTGATATTGTTTCTTCAGTTTTCAGCTGCAAAATATTGGAAAATATCTTACATTTATATCTAATCTTTCCTCCAAGAAGCTCAAGGCAGAGTGTATTGCTCTCTTTACTTGCATTTTATATTCACAACCCAGTGAGTCTGAAAGAGACTATTAAGCCCAAGATTGTCAAGTGAAATTAATGGCTAAAATGGACTAGAATTTGCATCTCCCATTTCCTAGTGTAACGCTCTAGTATTGTGTGTGCATGGGCTTTCAAGTCACCTGTCAACTTTTGGCAACTCTATGAATCTCCTGGATAAGGAATACACAGACATGGTTTTGCCAGTTTCTTTCTCTGAAATATAACCTGGTATTCATTGGTGGTCTCCCATCCAAATAGTAATCCCATTGGTGGTCTCCCATCCCATCCAAATAGGACTGAACCTACTTAGCTTCCAGGATCAGACAGGGTATCTCTTTGTGTGTATGTACCTTCAAGTCACTTGTCAGCTTATGGTGACTCCATGGATTTAGGTCCCACTAGTTATTTGGGCATGTCACAAGCTTTCATCCCCAAGAAACCCCATGATAGGTTCGCCTTAAGATCACCATAAGTCAGAAACAACTTGAAGGTGCACAACAACAACAACAACAACAACAACAACTACTTGCTTGGCATTTCTCCTCCAAAAATGTCCTGTCTTCATTGGTTCCTCACTAAAACACACAGAGAAATGATTTCCTTGAAGACTGGGCAGTCTGCCATTAGGCCATAAAAAACAGGGTGTGGAAATTTGTCACTGACCATATTTGACTGTCTACATTTTCTTTTATTTCCCACTGACGTTGTCACAGGATATTGAAGGTTTAAAATGAATATTTCTGAGCTTATACACTCATCCTTTGCCTCTCTGATTCACTTTCATGTTCTTTCCCATTTCGTGTTCTGACTCATTTTGATTCTTGCCTTTGTCTGTCCTTCTCTCTTTCCAGCAGCAGGTCTGTGGGCTGAAATGTTCTGCTGTCTCTCTGGAAATGGCTCTGCCACTGAGCCACACGCTGAATGTTAAAATCAGAATGACTTACGTGACTGATTTTGCATTCACGTGCTCATGATTTATGTTAAGATCACTGGCTTGTTCCCTCCCCAAAATTACATCTTTGTGTCACCTTCCAGTTTTTGGCAATCCTAAATCATCAGTGCTGCCAGGGGTGTAGCTGTGAGTAGGGGGTAAATTAGGGAATTTCCTCCACATTATAATTCTGCTCCCAGTTGAAATTTTCCTTCAGTACCCAAATTTCTAGCACTGCAGAGAGTGAGACACTGAAAATCAGTCATACCTAAAATTCTTCTATTTGCTGTGTTCACATTCTCTTAGTTGCCCCTTTTCTTTGGATGCCTAACCAGCTGGCCCCTCCCAAAACTGCAAACCCCAGGATCCCATAGGAGGTTGAAAGTGGAATCATCACACTATAAGAGTGTTGTGCAGAAATGGCCTAAGATTTTAAGTTACTATAGCTTTGAACCCTTGATTCCACCACCAGTGGGCAAGGCCCAGACAAGACTGTCTCTCTCTCTCTCACATACATACACAAACACATGCTGAGCTATTTTGCTTTACCTTGTTCTCTTAAATTGTGTGTGTTAAAGGACTGTTTCTTTTTCCAGTCTTCATTGCTCTATACCCATGCTCTGAGTCCTAATTTGGGTCCCATTTGGAAGAAAAGCTACAGATAGATGGATGGATGGATGGATGGATGGATGGATGATGGGTAAATAGACGGACAATTTTAGTTAAATATTAATAGTTAACAAACTAAATGTAGAGTAGAACCTCCTAGAGATAACTTGAAAACTTCTTCCCAAATGCATCCAGGAATTACTTTTTTCCTTTCACCAGTTTCCATATGATTTCCATTTTTGGTGGCCAAACATACGGATAATAGGTTTTTTAACATGCTGAGTGTAACTGATGAGGCAAGCTTATCTGTTCTCTTTTCTCCCCACTTTGCTGTTGATACATGCTCAGTAAAGAATTCTGTTTAGCTGCTTTTTACCTTGTCTGTTGTAGGGAGGGACACAGGGCTACAGAAGGATCAGTTAGAGTAGAATCCCATCCCTTCCCAGCTCAAGCTTCATTGCATCATTTGCTGCAAAAATGCTGCTGTAACCCAATGCTAAAAGTCTGTGTTTCCCCATACTTCTGTCACCATCCTCACAATGCTGATGCCACTAAAAAGCCTCTGGCTATGTGGAGGATGAGAAGAAAAGGGGGGATGGGAGGGTGTAAAAAAGACTTTGTAAAAAGAGCTTGTTTGTCAGAGGTTTGTTTGTTAACATGTCTGTATTCCTAATTATGTTGGAAGTCTGTGGGGTTTTTTAATTTGGAAGCCATTCTTAGGCCATTTCCGCACTACACTGTTATAATGCTATTATTACACTTTCAACCTCCTATGGAATCCTGGGGTTTGCAGTTTAGGGAGGAGCATTTCGAATTCTCAGCCAGAGAGCTCTTTGGCCTCAGTAAACTACAAACCCCAGAATTTCACAGGATGTTGAAAGTGGAAAAACAGCATTATAACAGTGTAGGGAGGAAATGGCCTTAGTGGGAAAGCATGTTGTAAATTCAATGAAATGCCTTGTTAAACTGCCTTGAGTCTCAATTTTGAAAAAAAAAACAACTGGATGAGGAGGAGGTAAAGTTGTTTAATGGATGGTCTTGAACCAGCCACTCTCTTATAGCCGAAGTTCATTTTTGAACTAGAGTTTCCAGAATCTTTGAGCCAACACAAATCACTGCTAGGTCAAGCTAGCAGGCTGTCTCATTTAATACTTCTCATTCTGGATAACAGAAGGTCTCCCTGGCTTCACACAGAGGTCTTCTCAGCCCTGCTACCGGAGACAACAAATAATCATAGGATCCTAGAGTTGGAAGAGTCCCCAGGGGCCATCTGCTCCAACCCCCTGCTATGCAGGAACACCCCATCAAAGCACTCCCAACAGATGGCCATCCAGCCTCTGCTTAAAAGCCTCCAAAGAAGGAGACTCCACCACACTCCGAGGCAGCATAGTCCACTGCCGGACAGCTCTGACCATCAGGAAGTAGCACCTCAAAGACAGACAAATTTATTACAGCAGTGGTTCTTAACTTGGGGTCTGTCCTCCCAGGGAGTTCATGAAGCCCTGCCGCTCAACACTAACAAGAGTGGCAGCAAGAGGGACACAGCAGGAGGGGTGTGTGGGTGCTAAAATGGCTTCCTCATTTGCAAACCCACCCACCACTGCCATGCTCCTGATGAAAGGGACATGGCAGTAGGTATGTACGTGTACCCAAACTATGACTCCAGAGACCAGGGTCTGAATCCCCACTTGACCATGAAAAGTCACTGGGTGACCTCAGGTAAGTCGCATTCTCTCAGCTTCAGAGAAGGGCAAAGGCAAGAAATCTTGCCAAGAAAACACCCAGGATAGGCTTGTTGCCATAGGTCAGTTTTGAAATGGGAGAGCGACATGATGACTAGAAAGAACCTCCCCCTCTCAGCAGCAGTTTGTTGTGTACCTTCAAGTTACTTCCGACCTATAGCAACCCTAAGATGATGTTATCAATGGGGTTTTTTTGGCAGGATCTGTTCAGAGGGGGTTTGCCTTTGCCTTCCTTTGAGGCTGAAAGAATGTGACTTGCCCATGGTCCCCCAGTGTCTGAGCTGGGATTTGAATCCTAATCTCCTAAAGAAATACATAAATATTTGACTATTTAAACAAATATTTGAATATTTAAATCTAAATTTAACCATTTAAATTTTGAGTAAAGTCTTAGGGTCCCTGACAACAAATTATATTGACAGAGGGTCTCCACTAAATAAAAGGTCAAGAATCACTGTGTTACAGAATAAGCTTTTGTAGACTATAATCACAAAAGATATAGACTAAGGCCATTTCCGCACTAGACTGTTAACAGCGCTATCATTCCACTTGCAACATCCTATGGAATCCTGGGGTTTGCAGTTTCGGGAGGGGCCGGGTGGCTCCTCCCGAAACTGCAAACCCCAGGATTCCATAGGATGTTGCAAGTGGAATGATAGCGCTGTAACAGTCTAGTGTGGAAATGGCCCCCATCTTTTTAGGACAACATCTGATAAAGTGGGCTTTAGACCATGACAGTTCATGTTATAGTAAACTTGCTAGTTTTTTAAAACGCCACAAGATGCTTTCTTGCTTTTGCTGCAACAGACTAGCAATGGTTTCCTTCATCAGCTGCTACTCCATATCCTTTTTAATTTGAAATGCCAGGGGCCAAACCTAGGACCGAATGCATTCAGAGAAAATGTTCTGCCGGTGAGCCATGTCATGTCCTTGTTCCCGCCCGACCAGACTGTGCAGAGGGCAGAGCGGGATAAACGCTGAGCATTCTGACCTGAACTCTTTGGGGAAAGGAAAGGAAAGGATGCGAGTGTGACAGAGGATGCATTGTATGAGAATGGAGACAGGAAATTAAGAGTACTAGACTGAAGAGACATGAGGGATAAGGAGAAAGGTGGAGTGTATAAATTGTCTCCCGGGAGCTATTTTATTCAGGCAAAGACTCTCAGACGTGTTTGTCAAACCAACCTTTATCTATCCTATTTCTTAGTTACATTTACTTCCCACTTTTCCTCTAAAGCTCTCAAGGCCCTGTCAGGGGTTTACCTCCTTGCCACTTCAACTTCACAATAACCCTGCAAGGAAAGTCAGGCTTGGAGAGAATGGCTAACTCTTTTTTTTTTTTTTTTGCACAAAAGTTCATTATTAAAAATGAGCAGCAAAGTCATCATCTGAACTCCATCATTAATTCATCCTCCTTATGGGCCTGCTCTTCCTTGTTTCCTGCATCTCTATCTTCTACAGAATGAATAATTTTCCTCTTCATTCCACCCTGTGGAGAAGACAGTTTAAATGGCTGCAAAAAATTGTTTGCTACTTTGAATTTTTTGCCAACAGTATAGATGTCGTAGATCAGATCTTCCATGGAAATGATGCCATACTTTTTCAAGGATTTATTCATCAGAGAGTTATTGGTCAAAGTGATGCGCTGTTTGTTGATCTTCCCATAGCCACACTTGTAGATCAGTTATGCACAAGATTTCAAGTTGGGATAACCCCATGCAGGTTCAACAATTTCTTTAAAAAAAATTCAATGTCTTCAGAAAAACAACATCTCTTTATAGAAAATACAATAAGATCAATTTATTATGAGAAATGTGGCAGTAAATACAATTCAGAGAAAAGGCAATTCTACATGGATACATTATGGCACAGAAAATAAAAGTCAATTCACCATCAAAACATGGAGACATTAAAAATATTATAACATTTAAAAACATTAAAACATGGAGACATTTCACATTAAATACTAATTTGATTAAATAGTTTAGTTTTTATAGTTTTAAACTACAGATATGGTACAGATATTAAATATGTATTAATTTACTAATCCAGATATTGATTAATGCAGTAGTAAGCCACAAAGTATATTTCAAGTATATTTAATTTATGATGCTAGCATTTCTATAGATAACTTAAGTAGTTGATAACTGTAGTTGAATAATTATATGTTAGTAATCGCTCTCTTTTAGTACTTTCTCTAATTTAGATAGTTAAATTAATAGTTAAACAGTTAAAATATATAATTATTTTAGATAGTTTAGTGTAGTATGTTTCTTTTGTTTATTGTATTCTTTATATTGTTTGATGTTTGTACTGGCTGCTGTATGTTGTGTTTCTTTTTTGTCTTTGTTTCTCTTATATACTCAAAATATATATATTTTTAAAAAAACATGGAAACTTCTGTGGGCTGAGGACTTTATAGACACTCCCAGGTCATCCACCGAGTTTCATGGCTTGTTGGGGACCAGAACCTTAAATTCTCAAGTCACTGTCCAACACTTCCACCACTACACCAAAGACAAGCTCTTCCTAATTCTTGTCTAGCTAACAACGGTGGGGTCTGTTGTTGACTAAACCCAGGAGGAAAAAAGCTGCCTGTTATTTCCAGGTCTGGGAAATCCCAGGAGACTGGATATTAACATTTCTAAAATGTTGATCCTGACACCTAGTGGTTTGAAATGTTGCTTCGGCCTTCAGTACGGGTGAAACCTAAATATTGCAAAACAAAGGGGCCACTGTTCTAACTCCTGTTGATATCAGAGGCAGGAAATGGACAGTATTAGATCGGTGAGACACCAAGGGATGATCAGAAAGGTGAAGCGTATAAAATATCTCCCTGGGGCTGTTTCATTCAGGCAAAAGCTCTCAGACAAAGGTCTGATTTATAGGACCTGGAGGCAGAAAAAGAACTATTAAATAACTAATCAGTTATGAAAGCTTAATATACGTGCTAACAGAGGAAGAAAACAGCACTTTATGAAGACATTGCTTAAAACTGATGTAGTCTGCAAACTGCCACGCGGATTCTTATGCATTTGGTGCTGCTGCCCGGGAATCAATCTATCTGTCCGTCTATATCTAGATAGGCAGGTAGATAGTTGAATATCGACATTATATTTAACTACCAACCTACCTATCTGTCTATAGACAGATAGATTGAACGAGCATTGTGTAGTGGTTTGAGTGTTGGATGACGACCTTGGAGCCTAGGCTTCAATTCCCCATTCAGTCATGGAAACCCTCTGGGTGACCTTGGGCATGTCACACTCTCTCAGCCCCAGAAAACTGCATGATAGATCCACCTTGGGGTCACCATAAGTTGGAAATGACTCGAAGGCACACAACAACAACATGTAGTCTCCATTTCCCCAAGTGATGAGCAGTGTTGTGAGCTGGATGAGCAAGCAACGAGCACTGGAGATCAACGTGGGTTTCCAATATTAACACACACACACACAAATAAATATATATAAATGACTAAATTGAGGCTATTGTGCTTCAGACCTATTCTGAGAAGACATTGTTATTCACTGGAAAAGATGACAATGCTGGGAAAGCAGCAGTAGGGAAAGAAGAAGACTGCTTTACAAATGGATTGACTCAGCCAAGGAAGAACTTAGCAAAAACTGTTAATAACAGTTTCTTGGTGGTTCCTCATTCATAGGATCATCATAGTTTGAAGCCAACCTGATAGCACATAACTACAACAATACAATATGTGGAATTAAGGTCAAAAAAGGAATAATGAAAGGGACTGATTTTGATGCAATATGAAAGATATTCATGGAAAAAGTGTTAGCAAAAGAGGAAGGTGTTACACCTCCACAAAAAGAGTTATAATTCTGGAAGGTGGAATAATTTGGGGTATAATTTGGGGATGGGGTACATTTAGTTATAGTGATAGGTTTAAGTTAGGGTAGAATAGGTGGAAAAATATAGTATATTGGTATGCAGGGGAATAAGAGTAATTAGGCAAAGATAATTATGGTTTAGGAAAGAAATATGAATGAAATTATGAATATTATATTTAGAAAAGGATAGAAATAAGAATGAAATTGCTAATAGTATATATTGAAAATGTTAATTACGGGTATAATTGGTAACAACTGGTGTAATGAAAATGAGATTTAGATATATCAAAAATATATAATCAGTATGATTTATAATACATTGTACAAGTAATACTATGTATAAGACATCTGGAGAGAAACAGAAATGTAAGCTTTTTTCCCCCCTTCACGTTTATGTTTGTCATGTTATGTATTTTTTTCTCACAATAATTTTTTTTAAAAAAACAATACAAGCAGAGTTTAGAAGTTCCTCCTCCTCCTCCTCCTCCAACTGCAGCTTCCAGAATTCCCCAGCCAATTTGGCTACTGGACATGCTGACGAGGCATTCTAGGAGTTGCAGTCTTAAACAGTAGCTTTTCCAGCCTCTACTGTTACAGGATAAAAGATAGCTAGTAATCTTCGTGGCTTGTTGTGCTGCACACTTTCCTTTAGGTAATTCTCACCGGAAACTCTAATTTCTCTGTGGCCACTTCCGCACTACGCTCTTATAGCGCGATGATTCCACTGTCAACATCCTATGGAATCCTGGGGTTTGCAGTTTGGGGAGGGGCCGGCCGGCCCCTCCCCAAACTGCAAACCCCAGGTCCATAGGATGTTGACAGTGGAATCATCGCGCTATAAGAGCGTAGTGCGGAAATGGCTTCTGTCTCTAGCAAAATTACTAAGTGTTTCTCTGTCCCTGTGCTCAGCAGTAAGAGTGATACTTTTTACAAACACCTCTCATCTCATTCACACAGAGAAATTTCCTGACAATCAGGAAACCACCTTCCATTAGCACCCACTAATGAAACACCAACAATAATCCTGGACTATTCACCAGCAACCTATTACGTGTGTACAATCCACCAGCCAACTTCTAGCAAGCCCATGAATTTCACAGGGTGTTTTCAGAGACAAGCAATACTCAGAAGTGGCTTGCCAGTTCGTTCGTCATAAGTACAACCTACAGCCCGTGGCATTTGTTGGTGGCCTTGCATCCAAGTACTAACCAGAGGTGACCCTGCTTAGCTTTTAAGATCCGATGGTATCTAGTAGTTTTAGGCTATTCAGGCCCAACACAGCAATAGTTGGCTAGTTGTTTCCCTCCATTCTGCTGTAATCTCAAAATGCCTAAATTCAGTGCCAGAAAAGCAAAAGGGTCATG
Organism: Iguana delicatissima; assembly: GCA_948472985.1. Lineage (NCBI taxonomy): Eukaryota > Metazoa > Chordata > Lepidosauria > Squamata > Iguanidae > Iguana > Iguana delicatissima. Next base: position 619,984 of record CAOKZL010000565.1, on the reverse strand, counting down.
GTTTCATAGCTTTGAAGTTAGACTATGTAATGCATTCTTCTGGATAGTTCCCACAACTTGTTTCAGGTTAAGCAAGAAAAGGGTACAGCTTTCAGTACTTCCAGGGAGAGGTAGCAAGTAAGGTGGATCTTCCTGCCCCTGTTAAGAATTTTGAACTGAGCCACCCATGATGAGACTGCAAGTTCTTGGTCTGCTTATAGATAAACAGGGACAAATAAGAGGAGCAGTGTGGTGCCTGTGTGACATTGAATGTCAGAGGTCCGCTAGGTCAACACAAAATGGCACTCAATAATTATTCAAAATACCCATAGACTTCCATAATAAGTTTGAAATAGAAAAACCAATGTTACACGATAGACAAACAGATCTTGGTCTTTTGATTATATTACATAACCCCCAACATTTCACAAATGAAAACTGGTATAGGTGTGGCCAGGCAAGATCAGAGTGTGGTCAAGATGGCAAAGATTATTAATGAGAAAGAATGCATCAGCTAGGAGAGGCTGCAGGAGTTTGCTTTTACTTGAGCCTATTGGGAAGAGCAAAATACAACCCTCTCCTCTCCTCTCGTCTTTCCAAATTAACTGAATGCAAACTATTTTTTACTGTGAACTCAGTTTGCAGCAATGAAGTAAGCTAAGGACAAAGGGGGAAAGTGGGAGGAAGAAAGAGGAACTGGGAGATTTTAAAAGCAACTCAAAAAGTTGGATTGTCCCTGCCAATTTGCAACAGTTTGGAGCTATGCTTCCATAATCCATTACCACTAGCCACACTCGCTGGGCCACATAGCAGTTGATTTTTGGAAAGCCAAAGTGTTCCTCACCATAGCACAAAGGAGGGAGGAACACCTTTCAGGTAGAGGACCTAATTCAATTACAGGTAAGTTTTCAGGGACAACATCCTACTTGTGGGTGGAGCCAAAGGAAAAAGGGTGGGACCAAAAATTCCAGCATGTTTTAGCTAATAGTTCTCAGTATATAAGTCTTAGGAGAGACATTTCAACCATTCAAGAATGGGATGAAGGGTATACAAGAGATGGGAAAACACCAAAGTGTGGTGTCATGGGGAAGAGGGTGTGGTCATTTGGGAAGCCCAAAAAGTTAAACTGGCATCCAAAGGTGTTTAGGGTAGACAGCCAGTGTCCCACTCAGCAGAAATGCAGTATGGAGATACAATCCCCAATACTGAAGTAACTGATGAGATATGGATTATCATCTAAAGAGGACTTACCCACTGCCTCACCGACCTTCACCTCTACAGAAGACTGTCCAGAGTCTAAAATGTCACACCCAAAATATAGCAGAGATTGCTCCCACAGCTTTGGAAGCATGCCCAGCAGCAGAGAATAACTTAGCAGAAATGTACTGTAGCCAGTAAAAACTCACCCTCACCAATTGTTCTCTTCCATCAAGGAGGCAATTTATTCTTCAGTTACAATGCATACATATTTGCAAGAATCTCCAGAAGGCATTCCAGCATCTCCCTGCTTGCTCTTTCTGACAGAGCCTCCAACAGACTCATCAGCCACCATGTACAACATGTTGGCTAGCTCTCAGCTATATTTATACTCACTCTAGCTGATGCAATACTGCCAGCCTCTGCATCTCCCCACACCTGATGCAACCTTCTCCCCTGATTGCTCATCAGCATGAATCAGCATGACTCAGCTGAAGTCACATGGCTCTCCACAGGTGCACTTAACAACCCACATCACAAAGTATTTTCTACAGGTTTGATCCAATCTTTACTTGACATAAAATCTGACTATAGCACTCCCTGAAAGCCTGCTGCAGAACAAATGAGGCCAGTCTAAATGAACTCTGGCCATTTCTGCACTAGCCTGTTATAGCACTATTATTCCACTTTCAACATCCTATGGAATCCTGGGGTTTGCAGTCTAGGGAGGCCTCTCCCTAAACTGCAAACCCCAGGATTCCATAGGATGTTGAAAGTGGAATAACAGCTTAGTGTGGAAATGGCCAAAGAGCCAGCAGTGTTCTAAAGTAGATTTTTATGCTCCTAAGATGTTGTGTATGAGACCTACATTTCCTAATCAGTTGGGAAGAATGTTGCTGGCAGCTGAAATAGGATTTCCAAGGTACAATTTTCCCACTAGCCTAGGCACGGATAAAATCACGAGGAAAATTTATACTTGCAGTCTAATAAATTGCCTAAAACTTCCACCACATTTTTAAATTGGTTGATATTTCACTGTAAGACTGCAGCCATATTAGATTTCTGCCTCTCTCTTTAAATTACTTCTGTTTGAGAGGAACACAGTAGCTGAGCTGTTCTCTGACTCATTTCATCCCTGGACTTTATATTCTCTGGGGCCAAAACTGGTATTCTTGTTGCATTTCATTTTACTATCTCAGGAGGAATAACTTTCTCAAGTTTCCTGTTTTTTTCACATGGTTCCTCTTTCCAGATTCATAAATGGAGTTTCATTTCAAAATACACATTTCCGTGCACAATTGCACCCATTCATCATACAATAAATTACACAGTTTGTGTCTGTGAAGGCAGAGGGAGAAGGGCAGAACAGTGAAACATGATTGTAAATAGCTGGTTTTCCTTTTTGCTGAAAGATTAGTGGCAAAAATTAACAGCCACAATTCAAGCCATGACTTAGGTTGTCTAAAGGATATGTGTGTGGAGATGCACATGTAAGGTCCTACACTTAGGCAGCAAAAGTTGGAATGTACAAATATAGGATGGGGTACATATGGCTGGATAACAGCACATGTGAAAGGAATCTAGGAGTCTTGGTGGACCACAAGCTGAGCATGAGTCAGCAGTGTGATGGGACAGCCAGGAAAGCTAACGCAATTCTTGGTTGCATCAATAGGAGTATAATGTCTAGATCAAGGGAGGTAATGGTACCACTCTATTCTGCTTTGCTTAGACCTCATCTGGAATACTGCGTCCAGTTCTGGGCACCTCATTTCAAGAAGGATATTGACAAGCTGGAACATGTCCAGAGGAGGATGACCAAAATGGTGAAGTATTTGAAAGCCATGACCTATGAGGAGCAGCTTAGGGAGCTGGGTATGTTTAGTCTGCAGAAGAGAAGGTCAAGAGGAGACATGATAGCCATATTTAAATATTTGAAAGGATGTCATGTTGAAGAGTGAGCGGTCTTGTTTTCTGCTGCTCCAGAGACTAGGACAAGGAGCAATGGATTCAAACTGCAGGAAAAGAGATTCCACTTAAACCTCAGGAAGAACTTCCTGATGGTCAGAGCTGTCCAGCAGTGGAATATGCTGCCTCGGAGTGTGGTGGAGTCTCCTTCTTTGGAGGTTTTTAATCAGAGGCTGGATGGCCATTTGCTGGGGTTGCTTTGCATGTGTGTTCCTGTGTGGCAGAGGGTTGGACTGGATGGCCTCTGGGGTCTCTTCCAACTCTATGATTTTATGATTCTATGATTCAGAAGCCACAGCACCCAATTATTTTTGAAAGTTAACAAGAGACTGAAAAGTGGAGGGCTATTTGAATGTCATCCACCTGTCCCACCACTGCTACCAAATATGAGGACATCAAATGTGGGGCCCTTCTAGCTGCCCTTATGGTTCATGTATAAGACTTTATTCTTCCAGTTGCACCACAACCCTTGAATAACTGTTGCAACTACAGATACGGTGTGTCTGAACTTAAATATTCAAATACCCCTTGACTGTACTGAGAGCCAGCGTGGTATAGTGATTTGAATGTTGGACTATGATGTTGGAGATCAGGATTTGAGTATTCGCATGGCCATGGAAAACCACTAGGTCAGTGGTTCTCAACCTGTGGGTCCCCAGATGTTCATGGACTTCAGCTCCCAGAAGCCCTGAGCATTGACCATAGTGGCTGGGGCTTCTGGGAGCTGAAGTCCACGAACATCTGGGGACCCACAGGTTGAGAACCACTGCACTAGGTGATTTAGGCAAGGCACAAGATCTCAGCCTCAGAAGGAGGAAAAGGCAACACCTCTCTGAACAAATCTTGCCAAGAAAAGCTTATGATAGAATTGCCTTAGGGTGGTCATAAGTCAGAACCTACCTGAAGATACATAACAACAAAGTGTTCTCAGAGGCACAAGTACAAAATAATTATATACAAAATTATACAGAAATAATTCATTAAACAGAAGTTCAACATCAAGTTTAAGATTACTTAAGACATCCAAATCTTGAATGACCCTGATGAAGGAACTCACATCTCTCACTCATATTCCTAAGTCTCATCTCTCATTCCTTATCCTAACTGACTGACCTTGGTCTCACTAATTTGTATATTTGACCCTAACTCTCCTAACATTTCTAACTCATATTCCTAACTGTCCAACTGTCATACACATCAACCTTTTAAAATCTCATTCAGCCAACTGCCAGGCATTCCATACTCTCAAGCCCTCCTGACAAATCACTTACCTAATCATGCCATTGTGTGCCTTCAAGTCATTTCCAACTTCTGGCAACCTGAAGGCAAACCTATCATGGGGTTTTCTGGGGGCTGAGAGTGTGTGGCATGCCCAAGGTCACCCAGTGGGTTTCCATGGCTGAGTGGGGAACCGAGCCCTGGTCTCCAGGGTTGTAAACCAATGCTCAAACCACTAGGCAACACTGGCTCTCATATGTAATCATACCTTACTTTAATTTCGCTAATAAAAACAACATTTCACACTAATCTAGAAAATTATAAGCTGGCTTTAGGGACAAGGCTTGGAAAAGTAACTTTTAGGGACTACAACTCCCTGATTCTCTCAACCATTAAAGCCCACTGGTCATATCGGCTGGGGATTCTGAGAGTTGTTTTTGAACAAGTGATGTTCCCAAGTTTAGATTCTGGACCTGGCATTGTTGGGGACCTGTCAAGGTCCTCTATCGACTGCCAAAGCCTCCTAGTCCAGCTCTTCTTCCTTACCATTACAATGGCCATTTCCACACTAGGCTGTCATAGCACTATGATTCCACTTTCAACATCTTATGGAATCCTGGGGTTTCGGGAGGGGCCAAGTGATCCCTCTTGAAACTGCAAACTCCAGGATTCCACAGGATGTTGAAAGTGGAATCATAGCGCTATAACAGCCTAGTGCGGAAATGGCCAAAGTACTTATCTGCTCTTTTTGGGTATATGAGGAATGGGAGAGCAAGCCAGGTGAGCAGCCAATGACAGGACAGAGCATAACGGCAGAACAACCAGCAGCATTCTGGACAGCAACTTTCTTAACACAAAATAATTGGCAGCTTCTATACTAGAAAGATGAGTGGGATATTCAGATTGTTATGGAACAGAGGAGTTTGTTTCCCCCATCATATATGTAACAGTCAATGACCATCCACATGACCAGTCTGAGTCACACAAAAGAATCACGAACATTTCCTGTCTATGAGCGTTGGACCAAGTTTCCGAAAGGATTCTCAAAACTCAGCCAAATGATCTCTCTTGTACAACTTGTAGTTGTGCCAGTAGAGGGCAAACACATCACATCTGATGGCAAAACAAGGCAATGTGTGTTACTGGAAGGAGCTTTACTATGGAAGCCAGGCAAGTATATAATATAACAGTATGTAATATAAGTTGTGTTTCCCTTAATCTTATTTACCTTGAAGAGGTCCCATCATACATGGGACTTCATTTCCAGTTGCCTTAGGACTGAGGAAACGTAGCCATCTAATTGAACTGAGAATTCAGTTTCTATATTCGCATACACTTTTGAGCATTCAGCAAGAAAAAATAACAACAAGGATAATAAAATAAATAAATAAATGAGTACATTTTAAAAAAATCTAAGCTATATAGGGTAATAGTGGATCTCTACATAAGAAAGTCATCAGTAGAGGTTTTGATAATCATCGCATATAGATACTCAAGAAAAAGGTAGGAGGAAATTATGAGGGGAGTACATTTAGATGGAATTGTAAATAATATAAGACACTTATAACCCCCCATTTTCTTATTCTTTTCTTCCACAATCAACATATATATCTAAAAGAAAATATTGATTTATGGTTTATAACGGTTGTCAACCTACTTAACCTTCTGTTTCTTTTTTTTTTCTGGTCAGTCTTTTTATATTAATTATATGATAAGCCAATAAAGAGATAATGGGGGGGGGAGAAATTCAGTTTAACCTGTTTGGTCTGTTCATATCTTTTTATTTCTGGGGATTTCAGCCATTTCTAAAAGTTAGGTAAAAATAAAAGTAGTAATAGTATAGCCATCAGTGTATATGGCACTAAGAATAAAACAAATAAACAGGTAAAACTTTGGATCCTACAAGGCTCAAAAATCTTACTTTTCAGAACTACAACTCCCAGAACTCTTATCGCCAACAGAGACTGTGGCCATGTTGGTTAGGAGATTTTTGACAGTTGCAGTCTGAAAAAGCAACTTTTCCAAACCTTTGAACTCAATTAATTTTCAGTCCATCATCATCATCATCATCATCATCACCACCACCACCACCACCACCACCACCACCATGTTATTTGCCATCAAGTTGACTTTGATTTATGGCAAAATGTGTGAATTGGAGGCCTCCAAGAGCCCCAATCCCGCTCAGGTCTTGCAAACTCCAGACTGTGGCTTCCTTAGTTAAATCAATCCACCTTTAGTGTCATCTCCCTCTTATTTTCTGCCTTCCACTTTACTGGACATTGCCTTTTCCTGCGAATAATGACATCTCATGATATACCCAGATTATGATAGCATTTAATCATTTTGGCTTCTAGGGAGGTTCAATTTTTTCTCTGTTTTATTTATCTGTCTTTTTTGGTATACCATGGTATCTATAAAACTCCTCCAGCACCATTTTTCAATCAGGGTTTCATTTTCAGTAAAACACTGGGTGTATTGACCAGGGGATTCTGGGAATTGTAGTCTAAAATGTAACTTTTACAAGCTCTGGAATTTATGGAAATTTACATGGATCCAGGAGCTATCGTCTCTGTTTCTGTATGTTCTTACCATTTGCTTTAGTGTTTAAGAGACAAAAGTCCTTTAAAAATGACAGAGTTGCATAATGCCAAGGCTTAGATCCAAGTTACCTGCAGGATCACCCCCTCCCGTACAATCTGCCCATACACTCAGGTCCTCTGGGAGCTATTTACCTAAACCAGCCAGGTCTAGACTGGTAATGGTTACCCAGACAACCTTTTCATTGGCTGTCCCTAGACCAGAGGTGTCAAACTCAATTTCATCTTGGGCTGCATCAGCATTATGGTTGCCCTCAAGGGGCCGGGTTGTATCTGTAAGACTATATAAATGTATCTACTCTTTTATCATATTTAAATAATTGCCTCTGCATTCCATTATTACTGGTTTTTAAATTGCCTTCCCTCTGCATCAACTTTTCTTTTCTTGGACATTTTGGGGCTATTTGATCGTAGTTTATGGTCTCTATACCTCCGTAAAGTGACACAGAATTGGTCAGTATATCCAAAGTGTGCCACTTTCAGCCCCCAGACCCTTTCTGTGCCTCTTTCTGCTCCCCCTTCCTGTGCGCCTCTTTCTGCTCTCCCCTCCCCTGTGGCTTTTTCTGCTCCCTTGCCCCTCTCTGCACCCGGTGAACCCGCTCCCCACATTGTGTGCCCGCAGCTGCCGGTATTCTGAAGAGAGGTGCAGCAGCTAGCACTCGCAATCTACTTCTACTTCTGACTGCTCCTCTGTCCAACTCTTGCAAGCCGCATGGACTGTTGCCATGGTAACCCACAGCAATGCTCTGATGGTGAGACACAGAGGAGGAGTCAGAAGTAGAAGTAGATCATGAGTGCTGGCTGCTGGACTTCTCTTCAGAATACTGGCAGCCAGGGGCCACAATGGGAGATTGGGCTCGCCAGGGGGGGGGAATGCTGCAGTTACAGAAGAGGTGTGAGGGCCACATGAAATGGCCTGGTGGGCCATATTCAGCCCATGAGCCCTGTGTTTGACACATGTGCCCTAGACTGTGGAATGAACAGCTGGAAAAGGTTCAGCAGCTAAACATGCTCTCTGAATTTAAAAAAAGTATTAAAGACCTATCTCGTCTGGCAAGTCTACCCAGTCAGTTTTAGACTATGAATTTTAAAGTGGTTGTGTTTTAATCTAGATTTATGCTTTTAAATGGTTTTATGTGTTCAAAGACTTTCTGTCCAAAGACTTTTACTGGAGAAAGATGGTGTGATGCAGCGATGGAGCTGTTAGATCTGAATGCAGGAAACCCAGGTTCACCACGGAGCTCACTGGGTGGCCTTAAGCAAGTTACTCTGCCTTGACCCAGCCTTCCTCATAGTATCCTTGCGAAACTAAAACACCTCTCTTCCCTCAGATAAAAGATGGATCACAGAGATAACTAAGGAGAATGGTATGTATGCCTGCACTGCCTTTTCTTTTTTTTTGGCTTCACTTCCTATTTCCTGTTTCACAAACAAAAACACCTGGATGCCACACAACCAGAATGTTAAGTCCGAGATAAAAGGATGCTTGAACTATTAGCAACAGGATAGTGTGGATGGGAAGCACGTGGCATTGGTAGGAAATGCACTTGTCCCCAACGCTTTCAAATACTAACTAAGAACATATCCACAAATTTTTATGGAAAAAGCAAGTGTTTGATATATCTTTCGTTGATTGCTTGTTTGTTTTTCTGGTCATTTTTGTGTGTATTTTGGCCGCTGTTTTCAGTCTATCATTTCAGATGCTTGTAATTTACATTTTTAAATATTTTTAACTTGTGATTTTAATTTCTTTTTAATACTTTTTTTGTATAATTTTGCCAGCTGTCCTGATTTATTATGAGGAAGGCAGGGGAATAAATTGAAAGAAGAAGAAGGTGATTATGATTTGCAGGGCAAAGGGGAAAAAATTCACACAAGAGGATGCTGTTGTCAATGGCAGACCCATATCAACTGATTCCATGTTCTACTACATTCCACTAAGGATGTTTGTTAACTTACTTAGAAGTACGGATTTCTCCAAATGGACCAAATGCTCCAGTAAATGTCAGGCTTTTCTCTTTCTGGATTTCATGCCTTAGAATAATTGTTCTCACTCCCTCACTTCTCATCCAGTCATACCCCAAACATTTCAGGGTTCTTTCTTTTCTCTTTTTCCTGCTTGAATATGAGCAGTATTTCCTTCCCTCCCCATCCATAAACCCAACACCTCATCTCCGTGCTCATCCCTCAGCTGTCATGTTCTCTGTCGCAAACATTTCAGTATTTATTTATTTACTAACATATATACCTGGCTTTGCCCGGGATTTTATTTTCTCATAGGTAATACTTGTGAGATCCTGTGCCTCTAATTCCCCAAACTGTCTTGTCCAGTACCTGTAACTTTTCCCCATATTCCCTGATTCAATCTGTATTCAGAGTTATTAACATATTTCCTGAGGGAAATACACTGCCCTCCTCCTTGCTGCTAGGCCTCCTCTCCATAGCAACTGGCCAGACTCAAGAGCACTCTGGCTAAGAATTCTAAGGGCCTCTCCCTAAACTGCAAACTCTAGGATTCCATCAAATGTTCTTGGGCAGCCAATCATAAGAGGTCTTCGCCTGACACAGACAAACAAACTTTGACTTTTATATAGTTACAGTCAAAAGGTGGCCTATCATTTTAACACTGCAACTGTTATCACTGTGAACTGGCCTGGCTTTGGAAGATATTGGATATCGTTTGATATCACAATTCGGTCTCATTTTGCCACCCTCGGCCAAGTGTTTGTGAGGCCCCCAAACAAGCACAGAGCTAGGCATGGCCATTAACTGCTGAACATTCCATTTTCCTCCTAGGCAGGCCGGACTCAGCCAGATCTTGCTTTAGGAGACCTCCCCAGACAAACAACTCATTAAAGATGCACACTAATACAAAGAGCCTCCTGACCCGAGCAGGTAACTTGCTGAGCTGGACGCTTGTCTGTCAAGTATGCTGCATCTGCATACTGGCCATTCCTTTATCGATTCGGACTTAATCCAATCATGTTAAATTCTGACCTTTCGGAGACATTGTCTCGTGCCCAAACCTCATTGTTCTCTCCCAAGTACAGACTAGCCCACGGTCGTATTTTCCCCCCTCAAAACCCCAAGCTCCGAGAGCTTCCTCGGATCGTTCCGGACTTCCATCCAGCCTTGCTGCCGCTCTGTCAAGCGAACTCCCCTTGGCCACCACGCTGAATTTCTTCACTACCGTCTCCAACTTCTTCAGGGCTACGAGAAAGGTGTCGTATCACTCATTTTCCCTGAAAACCTCTTATTTCTTATTTCCTAGTTAGCTGTGTGGTTGTGTTGTCTTAAAGTGTTTGTCTGTTGTTAATAAAACATTAATGCTGCTACTTTAAAACTGTCTGACTGCTTAACTGACCTGACCCCGTAGACATTGGGTTACAAGATCCCCGCTAAGTTACCCTGGCTCTCGTTAGCTTAAAGTGAGTGCTCCAATTAATTCCCCCCATCTTTGCTTGTTGTTGTTTGGTTATTTGGGCGCCCTTCCCGGGACCCCAGTTCACAAGGTAACACAACTGTAAATGAAAGGGGAAAAATGCTCAGTCTGGTAACTACAAGTGTAATGAGGGAAGGAGGTCAGAGGAAACCCCCCCATGGCAAAGGTCACAGCCCCTCAAAAATACAGGAGGAACCCAGATGACAAATATAGATGCGGGACTCTTACATCCTCCAACTGTTTGATTTGCCAGAGACAGTCCTGATTAATTCTTGGTTGTCCCACTTTTTCGGCTGCTATTAAAATATCCCAGCGTTTTCTCCTCCTCCCATTCTCAATCTCTGTCCTCATTTTACTTCAACAGCTGCACACTGAATTCAAAATGCAAAAATAGTTTGCACTCAGTGGGGAGACAAGAGAAGGGAGACCCAGTAATCTCAGGCAAAAGCCATTTCTACTGCCTCTTCTAGCTTGTGTATTCTTTCTCATCAACTACTTCTGTCATCTTGACCACACTGTGATGTCGCTTGGCCACACCTGTCCCACTTTTCAACTGTGAAATGTGGGAGGATGTGGAATTTACCCTTGCCTGCATCCAAAGCTGCTGGGACAGAAGAAACTCATCCCCTACGCTGAGTTTTAAAAGTTGTGGTTAAGTCCCACAGATTCAGAAGAAATAGACCAGGAGAAGAGGAACATTATAGAGATGTCTAGAAAAAATACCAATAAATACAAGTACAACTTTCAACAAATCCCAGGTCTTTTGGCTTATCGGGAGGAGTCCTGTGTTGACTTCTGCATTTTATCTGATTAAAGGTCCTTGTACAATTGAGGCAACACTCAGAATTCTTTATTTAAAATTCCTTGTAGGCTTTTAGCCAATGTGATTTCTCAGCAGATTTCTTATCTTGTTTATTCAGCATGGCGATTCAGTGAGCCATAGTTATGTAATGTGAGAAAACACATTCCTGCCTATTACTTTAACGCCAAGTATTCTGTGAGAGCCAGCATGATGTTGTGGTTTGGATGTTCGATTAGCAAACTGTGAGGACTCTGCTTGACCCTCAACCTCAGAGGAAGTCAAAGATAAACCCCCTCAGAATACATTCTGCCGAGAACACCCTGTGATAGGGTTGCCATTAATTAGAAATGATTTGAAGGCCTACTACAACAATAACACAACTCTTTGTGTGACCCTGTTAGGATAAGAGGTTAAGCAATGATGTTACATATGTGTGTGAGTGTGCTAGCAATACGCCTCCTTTGTCAGATTTACTTGGTTCTACTACTGGTAACAGAATTTACTTTGTGGTGTTCTAAAAAATCAACTGGTTACATCCTAATTTAAAAAAAAGACATAACTAAAGCTTTGATATCTTTAAATGACGCCATCTTATAGTTAAAATCAGAAGCAACTGTAAATGCACTATGAGGATAAAAGTAACTAAGCCAGAACCTTTGGCCTGCCAGATGAAATGTTTCAGACTTAAGCATCCAGAATCCCCCCAGCACAGCCAATAATAAGGAATGATGGAGAGTGTAGTTAAAAACAATCAGGATGCCAGTAGTTCCATTGTGGAATTGTGGTTTCCCCCCAGATGTAGCATGTGCATAGTTCAACAAATAGCAAAGAAAACACAACACACTCATTCTGATATTACACAGCACAGAAAGAAATTTAAGAATATCATTACAAGCCCTGCTAAATCGGACTGAAGATTTATCTAGCCCATCTGGCTGTATCTCATATTGCCCAACTGGATTTCTATGGGAAGTCGGCAAGCAAGGTTTGAAGATGATGCAGCTGTCTCTTGCTGTTGCTCCAGGGCAAGTGGTATTCAGTGCTGGAAGCAGGACACCACAACAAAATGTTGCGGTATGGAATGCTTCTGCCCCAGCAATTCTCTTCCGCTTGGAACTAAAGGCCTAAATGCAATTGTTAGTCCTATGCAGGCACACTGAATCAATGGAACTTGTGTATGTGTTGTTTCACCAAGTTCCACAGTTCAGTACAGTCACTGTACGTGGGATTAGATGAATTCGGTAGCAAGTAGCCAGATCTATAGGTATATGGCTCTGCTTAAACTTACTTCCTGTTCCCTTTCTCTTGCATCACTTCCTGCTCCATTTCCAAGCAATGTAGGCAGCATGTGAAGTCTCCATAATGACTGCCTGAGCTGACTTAACTCACATGAAAGCCAACTTTGAAAGCTTCTGCAACTAAGTTTAGGTTAAATTAATTCCCTTAAAACTAGCCTGCTGTATTCTGCTTGCGTAAATGGAAGGGAAAGGAGTTTTGTTGCTTGGGAGCAGCCACTAAGAAGGCATTTATGTAATTAATTTCAATTTATTGATCTTCAAGTAGTATATTACATTACAGTATATTTTGCCTGTTTCTTCTTACTGTCCTTTGAGGATGTGTAGTGGTAATCAGCTGTTCAAACTGTAAACAAATGGTGTATACAATTAGCAGTGACTTCCAAAGGGTATATTTAGGCTACACAGTTGAAGCTGATACTATGTGAATGTCATAGCTCCATTCTAAGGGATCCTGGGATCCTGTTACCCTGTGAATTGGGGGTCCCGGGAGGGGCGCCCACATAACCAAACAAACTAAGCAAAGTTGGGGGAGATTAGCTGGAGCACTCTCTTGGCTAACGAGAGGCAGGGCAACGCAGCAGGGTCTTTTACCCTATGTCTACAGCGTCAGGTCAGTGAAGAGGCATATGGTTCAGACAGCAATTAAGATTTATTAAACAGTTATTAAAGAAAAGCACAAACACACTCTTAACTAGAAAAGGAAAATAGAATTTGAGGGGAATGGGTGATACGCCACCTGTCCTGCAGTCCTGGAGAAGCCTGGTTGAAGAAGTGGAAACCCGGCGTGGCGGCCGAAGGGAATCTGCTGAACCGAGCGGCAGCAAGGCAGAGTGAAGTTCGGGTGATCCGGCGAGAGTTCCAAAGAGCTCTCTGAGCAGGGGATTTTTATAAGGGAAAGAACAACCACAGGCTAGTCTGGTCTTAGGCAAAACAATAGGTTTCGGGTTGGAGACAAAGCCTCCAAAAGGTCAGAATTTGCATGATTAAGTTAAAGTCCGAATTGACAATAGTATAGCCGGTATGTAAATGCGGCTACCTCGGCAGTTAAGTACCTAGCTCGTCAGGATGTTCTCTCTCAGGGCAGAGGGTCCCTTTGTGGTAGCGTGCGTATGTAATGAAGGTGTTTGTTTTGGGAGGTCCCCTAAAGCAGATCTGGCAATATCTGGCTTGATTTGGTGGGAGCAGCAAGCAATAGCCATGCCTAGCTTCGCACTTGTTCGGCGGGCCTCACAAACACTTGGCTGGCGGCAGAGTAGGGCCAAATTATGATATCAAAATGATATCTTTGGTTCACCAAAGATCAGGCCAGAACGCAGTGGTAACAATCTGTAGTTTGATGATATGCTTAGAATCCTCTCCAAGGAAATGAGTGCACTGTGATCTCTAGCAGAGTTCCAAGTACCTCACCAAATGACAAATCCCAGCTTTGTAGAAATACATTAATTGGTTAAACAGCATGTCCTATCTCTATAATAACATTTTGGTTATGTTTCTCAAGTTGACAGGGCTAGCTCATCAGGCTCACTTGTTTATTGTGAGGAGGCTGGCTCAGCCAAGGTCATTTTTAGGTTTCCCATGTGAATCCTATCTGCCTGGTAGCAGCAATGTAGACACCTGTTTGCCAGAAAATCCTGGGCTTTGGCCTTGGGATATGGTCATCCTGGAATAAAGAGGATAAAACGTTTCCCTTTAGTCTATGCTTTTGCTGTATAGCATACTTCACAGCTGAGAGTGCTTGACAGGTCCTGTGTTAGCTACTGTCCTTTATTTATTGTATATATGACAGAGGCCATTTCTGCACTAGCCTGTTATAATGCTATGATTCCACTTTCAACATCCTATGGAATCCTGGGGTTTGTAGGATGTTGAAAGTGGAATCATAGTGCTATAACAGGCTAGTGCAGAAATGGTCAGAGTATTGTACATGCTACATGCTCTGGATCTTGTGGTCTGAACATCTTGCTTTGGTAACGGATTGTTGTTTGTTGTTGTTGTTGTGTGCCTTCAAGTTGTTTCTGACTTATGCCAAGCCTAAGGCAAACCTGTCACAGGTTTTCTTGGCAAGAATTGTTGAGAAGGGGTTTGCTTTTGCCTTCTCTTGACACTGTTTTATGCAGTGGTTCCTGGAATGGAACCACAGTGAGTGCCCTGTAATAAAAGCAACTAAGGAGCTCATTTCTGTGGGTAAAGCTGGCCCTTTAAAATAAGTACTGGGGTAGAAAGAAATAGGTCTCAGTTACACCCGGCCCAGGCAGAGTGGATATTTATGTGGTGGCTTATTTGCTGGTCTTTCCAGTAGGATGATAAACTCCAACTCAAACATGCTAACTTGAGACAGTCCAGAAGCACGGAGAACAAATAAAGCAAAGCAAAGCAAAGCAAAACCCCTCAGTTGTTATTGTCATCTGACTAGGAAATCATTACAGTATAATTCCAGAAAAGCTATTCCTTAAAGTTATGAAACTTTTTTTCTTTAGTGATGAATCATTTCCTGTCCTGAATCTTCCTGCTTATGATTCCTATTCAGACTTCCCTGAATCCAGAAATCCAGGGCTTAAATTCGTTCTCAGAATCTGTTTTCAACATCATACCTCAACACTGCAACACGTAAACTTTAAATTGTAGATAAATGCTTTGTTATGACCTAGAGTGAATAAGCAGACTAGTGGACAAAAGCAGGGGAAAATCCTTCATCCGTTATATTTTTGATATATATTTAAGGTTTTTAAGTATACCCTGTAGCCAGTGTGGCGTTGTGGTTTCAGTGTTCAGCCATAGAAACTCACTGGGTGACCTTGGGCAAGTCACACTTTCTCACCTTCAGAGGGGGGCAATGGCAAACTTTCTCTGTTGTTGTTGTTGTTGTTGTCTTTATTTTTATCTTGCTTTTCTCCCCGAGGGGACTCAAAGCGGCTTACAGCCATTAAAAGAAACATAATTAAAAACTGTGATATATAAAAGTTAAAACAAAAATTAAACCACAATAATACTTCTAACATGTTAAAATACATATAATAACAGCATTAAACCTTGCCAGGAAAACACTGTCATAAGTGCACTTTAGGGTGACCATAAGTGAGAAACAACTTGAAGGCACACAACAACAACAAAGTACACCCCAAACTGTGAATGGGACAAACTTGGTTGTTGCAAGCACACACCATATAGCCATTCCTTGCTGATACACTTGGCTTCAGAGGTTCACCCATGGGCAAATACAGGGCCATCAGCAGACTAGCAACTTGGCTAAGATTGTGTGGAAGTGGTGATTGTATTAACCTGATTCTTTTAGTGAAAGATGTTAAGACATTGTAGTAATCAAGATCGCATATAAAGACAAATCATTAAATACCAAAGTCAGATTCATGCATGCCATAATATTTCCAGTTTCTATGTATGGGTTTGAAAACTGGACAACAAAGAAAGTTGACAGGAAGAAAATCAACTCATTTGAAATGTGGTGCTGGAAAAGAATTCTACAGATAACATGGAACACTGACAGATGAATGGTTCCTAGAGTTAATCTGGCCTGAACTCTCACTAGAAGCCAAGTTGAGTAAACTGAGGTTATTGCATTTTGGACACGAGACAATGTGACCCACTGGAAAACATGACAATGTTCAATAAAGTGGAAGGAGGAAAACAGCACTATGGGAGGATTAATTCAATCAAGGAAGCCACGGCCCTGAATTTGCAAGATCTGCACTATTTCCGCACTAAGCTGTTATAGCACGATGATTCTACTTTCAACATCCTATGGAATCCTAGGGTTTGCAGTTTCGGGAGGGGCCATGCAGCCCCTCCTGAAACTGCAAACCCTAGGATTCCATAGGATGTTGAAAGTGGAATCATCGTGCTATAACAGCTTACTGCAGAAATGTCTCTAGACAGGGCAGTTGAGGTCTCTCATTTATAAACTTGCCATATGTTGAAGTTGACTTGATGGCAAATAACAATGAGTGATCCAGATATAATTCTTTTCCCTTTATTGGAAGTAATAGTCTTCTTTATTTGGCTAGAGTTGTTACAGCATAATCCCAAAGAAATTTACATAGAAATAAGTCTATTAAATTTAACGGACCCTGTTCTAGTACCAAGCATGCAGAAGACTGTAAATGCTTCCAGCAGGGTGGCCATTTTAGTCTGTTATAGCAACGAAACAAAACAAAAACTAAGACTCTTGTGGCAAATAGTCTTTTTTATCCTCCTTAATACAAATATTTCTAGCACATTTTATTTGGCATAAGCTTTTGTGGACAGCAGCTCCTTTCATCAGATGTATGGCGTGTTGTCAGAGATATTTATATACATAAACATAAGATGAGCTATACTGAATCAAACTCAAGGCCTATGTAATCTAATATCTATTCAAACAGTGGGCAACCATTTGTCTATCGTACACCTGCAAGCAGGGCAGGAGTGCCACTGTACTTTCCATCTTGATTTCCACAGCAAGTAATACACACTTGCATCCTGTCTCTGATACTGTGGTGATAGCCTTACTTCCATGAATTGATGTAATCCCTTTTAAAACCTCTAAGTTGGTGTGATGGATTCACTTTCTAGGCTGGCCCCACCATTCCAAACCCCTTGGGCTCACCTTGCCCCTTTCTCTTCAAGATCTCTCCCTGGATCGGGTACTTAGGCCTCAAGGTGATCTCTACATGGACCAGTGGACGGGTTCTTCAGTAGGTTCACTGCAGTAAGCATGACCAGACTCTCTACCAAAACTTAACAGGAACAGCCACTTAAAGTTGTAAAAAAATAAATAAAAAATAAGCAGAAGTTTATTAATACACAGATCACACTTTAACCCCTAAAGTTTTTAATCATCACAGCTCCCCAAGACCCCATTCAGTTCTTCCCCTGGCTGATTGTTGTTATCTCTATTACATCTTTTCCCCCTTTCTAGGGCACCTTTCCCCCGTGCCTTCTCTCAGAGACAAGTCCCAGTTTTGTATACTTTTTCTCCCATAGGCTCCGCCTTCACACCATTCCCTGAGCTATGATTGGCTGGCACCAACCAGGGCTGCTTAGCTCCTCCCTTCACAGTTGGTATCACCACATCTTGGAGTAGTGCATCCCACCATTTAAGTGTACCATTTGTGAAGAAGTACTTCCTTTTATCTGTCCCAAATCTTCTACCATTTAGCTTCAGTGGATGATCCTGGTTTCTTCTTATCTACTGTCTCAGCGCCAGACATAATGTAATGCAACTGTTATCAGGTCTCTCCGCTTGGTTTTTCCCCCTCAATGCTAAGCAGCCCCAGTGGTTTGGATGTTGGGCTAAGACTCAGAATCCCCGCTTGACTATGGAAACCCACTGGCTGACCTTGGGCAAGTCACACTCTCTCAGTCTCAGAGGGAGACAATGGCAAGCTCCATTGAATAAATCTTGCCAAGAAAACCTGGTGATAGTTTCACCTTAGGGTTGCCGTAGGTTGGAAACAATTTGAAGGCGCACAACAACAAATAGCCCCAAACAATGTAATCTTTCATCACACTGGAACTGCATCATCATTTTGCTACTTCTCCATATCCTTTTTCAGGTGCACTTTGCCCTCTTTTGATTTTGCTTCATTTGAGCAAGATTTTCTGAGGAAAGCTTTTTCCGTCTTCAAATAACTTACTTCAAAATATGTCAGTGCAACCTTTTGACTTCATATATCTTTTCCTGACCTGAGGCATGTATTCTAACTCAGCCACTGTTAATGTGATTTTGAGAAATTGCCAAGCATCTTAGAGTGATCTTAGCCTTTTGACTCTTCTTTTCAACTCCCTTTCTACCATTTCCTTCATTTTAGAGTTGTGGCTGTTGTTGTCATGTGCCTTCAAGTTGTTTCTGACTTATGGCAACTCTAAGGTGAACTTATCATGGGTTTTCTGAGGCTGAAAGTATGTGATGCACCAAAGTCACCCAGTGTGTTTCCATGGCTGAGCAGAGAATTGAAGCCTGGCCTCCAGGGTCATAGAATAACACACTTGTTTTCTTCTGAAATCAAATAGAACTGTGATGGATTTCCTTAGCACTTTGTGTTTGCATATATATTACATTTTATAGCATAGTGGCTACTGTTTCCAGTTGGTTAAACCACACTCATTAGATCCTGAGGGTTAAATCTAGGGTTTCTTTCCCTCTGACAGCTGCATAACCAGCCATTCAGGATAGCTAGAAAATTTACCTCTTTGTTATGACTGACTCATTTATCTAATCAATGGGAGGGTAAAATCACCCACTATGACAACGTTATCTCTTTTGGTTGCCTTCCTGATCTTGTTCTCCATATTAGGTTTGGAGACAGAGGTATGAGAATAAAAATACAAAAGATATATTGGAAGGAAGGAAGGAAGGAAGGAAGGAAGGAAGGAAGGAAGGAAGGAAGGAAACACAGTCTTGATATTCTTCTCTCCAATAAGTAGCAGCTCCTATGGTCAGTGGGGTGGTCACACCACTTTGGGTTCTCATCCAAATTGTAAAGGCTCCTCGGGTAAGTCCTTTAAAGTGTAAACTAAAGCCCAAAGTAGAGCCATCTGTTGCTGTTTTTTCCAAGGTTTCACGTGGGAATCTTTCCCACCTGGCTATGTCCAAAATTGGAACTGAACATGGACCTTTTGGATCTAAAGCAAATGTTCTACCTATTGAGCTTAGCGTTGCCAGGTTTTCCAAACAGCAACAAAGAGCAATCGAAATTCATGACATGCAAGGTTGATAATCAGGAAGTAACTATTAATAATTGTATGTTCTGCTGAAATAGCAAATGAAAATATTGATTTTGATTAACTTAGCCATGTATTTTCTCTGTAAAAGTAATATACTGTCCACAATCATGATGCACACATTGCTGTCTTTAGGAAGGGCCCATACCTCAAAATAGGAATTTGAAGCATCTTGTTTAATCTACATAAAAGAAAAAGCTTTCCAAATAAGGAGCCTACCTTATAATAAGGGATTCCTGGTACCCCTAACTGTGCCACGATTATTCCCTTTTGCTCAAGGAATAGCTGAGTAGAAGATCAGACAAATCAATCTATGGCACTTAGCATAGGACTAATTTAAATCCCTCTGTGTAAGCTGTCCTACAGTTTAGGAACAGACTTCTTTCATCTTAGAACCAAGGTGTAGAGCAAGCTAGCTAGGGTCATGTTTAAATTGGAAAGTTAATATGGAGATTCAACATTATTAATTAGGCCAGGCAAGGGGGAAGAGGAATCGGCTAGTATATTGGGTCAGATGAGAAATGAATTAATTGCTGTGTGCAAAGCTCTGGGGAGACATCCAGCCACATTATAAACATGTTGATATGAACATGAGTCCCACTGAACTGGACAGACTTCCTTGGACACGTCTTCCGGTGCTTAGGGTTGCAGTCCTGATATAAAAGGCACATGAGGGAAACAGTGACAGTGAGGGAGTATGTAAGGCATCAAATATTCTCTTGAGGAGATATTTGCCATTTTGGGTGTGAGCAGCTTACGTCGAGCAGCTCCAAGCAGATTAAAAAGTTTAAATAGGGCTATGATGAGTCACAAAGAAGAAAGAACAACATGAGATCTCCTCTTGGCCCAGAACTTTATTGTTTGCCTGCCTGCAAGAGCAAACTGGAACAAGTTTGGTAGGTGTGAGTGCAGTGGTACATGCTGACGTGTAAGAAATCCCCATAGCTGTGCCACAATTAAAAAACAACAACAACTGAGGCAACTCTGTTGATCCATCTCTCTATGTATTTACATATATACACCTCATGATAGAAGCTCTTAGGGCACAGTGGAACCGGGAAAATTTACTTTTTTTGCCTGTAACAGTGATGCCAGCTGGAGGATTCTGGATGTTACTGTCCAAAAAGACAATGTTTCTGAGCTCAGCCTCTGCAAAGTAGATATTTTCTAGGGAAAATTGCATTCTTCTCCAGTCCTCAATTGCTGAGAATACTGTAACTAAGCCCACAAGACACAAAAGAGCCCAGGGTGGGTGGGAGTCAAAAAATCCTGTCATTTCTTCAGTCATTTCTTCATTTCTTCAGTCCTGAGAACGAGGTTGCCATATTCCAGTTCCTCAAATCCAGATGCCTAATTTGCATATTGAAATAAAGCTCCCTAATGGCTGTGTTAATTTTTCTTCCATTGTGTTTCAGCTATTTTTCTTATATGCATTGATTTGAGAGAGTGCTGGCTGTGGGACAGGATAATTCAAATGCAGGTCCCCGCTCCTTCATTGAACTCACGAGGTGACTTCCCGCCCACCACTACCTCTCAGGAAAACTACCACACAGGGTTGTTGTGGGGATTATTGGGATGTGGGCATTCATGTACAACGACCCTATATATGGCTGGTGCAATAGAAAGAAGATGACAACAGTCATGATGCAAAATTTCTCATGCAAAATGTGTCTGCTGGCATTCGCATGGGATCATTCTAGGTTTATTGTCATCAGATCCATAAGAAAGATCCATAGATAGCCCTTACCATCACTTTCCCTCTGCACTTTTTCACAGGAAAAAGTACAGCGGGAAAACAAGATACGATGTCTTTTGCAAGCGCAAGGGAAATATTTTATTAAACTAAATTTAACGTTCTTTGTCCTATTCAAATTTTCATCCAGACACATGTGTTAATCAGTTCTGCTATCCGAGGCTGCCTGCACTTTCAACCAGGCACTCCTTGTTAATGTTACCAGTGTTTACACCTTTTTCCATTTCCGTTCCCTCTTATCCCATTAATTATGCCCATCCACCCAAGCATGTGTATAATAATCTGCCCAGTGAGGCAATACTTCATGCTTTTGATGACATTGGCTGCAGTCCATGAAAGCTTATGCCAAATAAAACTTCTTGGTCTGTAATATGCCACAAGACTCTTCATTGTCTTTGCTGCAGCAGACTAGCACATCTCCCCTTGAAAACTGATAGGTATTCATTTGGATGAGAAAGCAAGTGACAACCCTACGTGGGATAGCCTTTCCGCACCATTAACACCATCCTTTCATATTTTATTTCTCCACGTTAGATATCCCTTCCATGTTCTTTAGTGTGGGGCAAGAGTGGGGAATCGAATAACTAAAGTCTTACTTGCTCCTGCAAGTAAGCCCTCCCACACTGGTATGCTCCTGTATGATATCCTGTATGATACTCTGATCTGGATTTGGCAGTTTGCAATCAATGATAGTTGAGGAATGGGCAGTGATGAAAACTCAAGTCGATAGACTTGGACTCAAGTCAGACTTGAGCCTTCAGTGACTCAACTTGGACTTGACTTGGCAAAAATTACACACTGACTCAACTCGGCTTGAGACTTGCATATTTTTAGTGACTGACCTGCTGCCCTTGGTTCAGTAACATAGCACATTCATTCAGAAACCTTACAACTTACTGGT
Organism: Iguana delicatissima; assembly: GCA_948472985.1. NCBI lineage: Eukaryota > Metazoa > Chordata > Lepidosauria > Squamata > Iguanidae > Iguana > Iguana delicatissima. The sequence continues at coordinate 598,112 of CAOKZL010000565.1, read as the reverse complement.
TACATGACAATCTGTCTCAAGCCCAAAGTGTGGACACATTTCTCAGAGGGAAGAGCAAATGGGTTAGGCAATGGGCTTGAGGTGAGGTTGAGGTCTCCTCAGCAGCCTGTCTCTGCTACATATAGGAGGAGTTTTCTAAAACTTTTCCTAAAAGCAAAAGGCAAGACTCATGCCCAGAGTGCAGGGTGGGTATCTCAGAGGGGAACAGAAAATGTGTTAGGCAGTGGTCTTGAGGAGGAAGGATCTTTCCTTCTAAAGCTCTTGAAGCTTCAGTAATGGGGAATAAGACGGATCCTATTCCCCACTTCTGAAAAAGCCTCCAGCTTTGCACATGGGAAGTAAGAAGGATCCTGTTCCCCAGTCCTGAAGCTGCAGATGGCAAAATCACAAAAGTAGAGGGCCGACTCTACTTAAATTGTTAAAACTGACTTTCAACTCTGTCCAGAAATTCTGGAACACAGGTTGGGGTATAAAGTTGGCTCCTAGACTTGAGACGTGACTCAAGACTTGATTTAAAAGTATCTTGCAAGGCCTTGGGACTCGATTTGAGACTTGAAGGTAGAGACTTGACACTTGCCTTGAGACTTGGAGTAAAAGACTTAAATACATCACTGGGAATGGGTAATTCTTCCCCGCCTCTGCACTAGGCTTGATCCAATCAGTCACTTTTGTTGTTAAAAATTACATACCCTTAAAGGCAATTTCTTATCACATCTCTGATTTAATCACTGCCTCCAGCTTGAATTTGCATCATAACACAGGAAGAGGTCCTCTGTATCTGCTTGTTTTATAGCCCCCCTTTCTCCCAATACGTGACCAAGTTATCAATCTTATACCATGTGTGGCCTATCTACAAGTCTCCTTCACTTTGCCTAGCAGCCCAACGGGAGCCAGAACCAAAATGGTGGCTCGGTGAATATAGAAATTGGCTTACTGCAATCCTTGAGCCATACATTGCAATGATCTGCATATGTTGTTTGTTCTCATGTGCTTTCAAGCTGACCGCTATCCTAGGGTTTTCTTGACAATATTTAGTCAGAGTGGGTTTGCTTGAGGCTGAGAGAGTATGACTTGCCCAAGGTCACTCAGTGTTTTTCCATGGCTGCACAGGATTGGAACCCTGCTCTATTGGCGTCCTAGTCTAACACTCAACCCAATACAGGCTCTAACCTATTTGCGCAAGTGTTATTTATTTATTTATTGAATTTATATCCTGCCTTAGCAATAGCATGTGTATTTCTATACTGCTTATCAACTAAGTGCTCTCTAAGCGATTTACAATCTGTTAGCTAATTGCCCCCGGACAAGTGGGTACTCATTTTACCAACCTGCCGAAGGATGGAAGGCTGAGTCAACTTGGAGCCCGGCAGGATCGAACTCACAACTTCGTGGCTGCAGTACAGCATTTGACCACTGAGCCACCAGGGCCACCTTCCTCCCGCAATGGATTCAAGGTGAGATTCACTTACTAATTTTCATTTAAGTCGTTGCAATTAAAAGATTCTAACCCGCACCCCCCAAGACATTATCATCTCTACTGTTAAACAAGTATGAGCCCTTGTGGATGCACTGGTAATCGTATAGCAATCTTAAGGTACGTCCTGATAATCTTCGGCCATTTCCGCACTAGACTGTTATAGCGCTATTATTCCACTTTCAACCTCCTATGGAATCCTGGGGTTTGCAGTTTAGGGAGAGGCCTCAGCGTACTATACCAATCTAGTGTGGAAATAGCGTTGGTCTTTCACCATCTAAAAGTAAAGTCTGGAGGCTGGAATTCCTCTGTTTGGAATTCAGAAGCTATCAGAAATTTGGGAAAGGCTGAGTTTGAGAGATGCTGAGTAACAGTGACTAATCATTTCTGACTGTTACTGATGTTACGTAGCAGATTCCAAAAATTGTCCATGAAGAGAAATTTAGGGCAAAGCTCCAGTATCAACTTCTTAATCTCAAATAAATATTTATCTGATGAGATCTTGAGGTTGAAATGTTTAGTTTTAAAACCTAGGATATGTGTATTTATTCCCCAATGTCCTCTTTCATTTGAAAAAGCATTCCAGGTCTCGAATGTGAACATGATCTGGTGTCATGTTAGCTTTGTAAATTCAGGCATTACTCTCATAATTTTAAATTTTTCATATCTAAAAGAGCAAATAAGGAAAGTAGGATGTGCAAAAATGTCAATATTCCATAGATTTATTTGGAAAAGCTAAAAGTTAGAATGGCCTTGGAATGCAAACACTTCAAAAGTTTTGGAAGAATCCGGGAAATAGTTACCCAACTAGATTGCTCAAAATGGGAAGGGAGTAAAGGAAACATAGAAAAGATAATATTAAATATGTATATATAAGTGGAGGGGAGGGGTAGAAGCAAATACAAATAATGAAATACATAGAAATGTAAATTATATATTTGTACCCTTTATTTTATGAAAAAAATTGTAAAGTTTCTTTTGCTAATGTAATGGTTGACAGCTTGATATATCAAAACTAATTTTTAAAAAATTGCTCAAAGTTAAAATTTGATAATCGTGCCATAGAATTGGTACTTGTGTAATAAACCTTGACCAGCTGGTTCCATTAATCAGCTATAATTACAAGCTAACTACATTACTGCTTTCTAGATGATAGTTGGTTATAACTCTACAAGAAATAAGATTTCTACTTTTTCCCCTAACAGGGCCATTTAAGAATCATATGCAAGCGGAAGGTTTACAGGTGTATTTTATCTGTCAAGGAATCTTTCCCTGAGGAACAACTTCACACAATTTGAATGCCTATTGTCAGAAACCAAGAATTGCATCCAGCATTGGATAGCAAGGATGGGCAACCGCTGACCCTCCAGATGTTGTTGGACTGCAACTCCCACCATTTCTTAGCATTTTACTATGGCTGACGTGAGTTGCAGTTCAACATCTGGAAGACTACAAGTTGCTCACACCTGCTGTACAAGTCTAATTCTAAAAAGAGCCCTTTTTTCCCTCCCTAGATGAGAATTTTCATAACTTTATGTCAGGAATATGGGTACATATATATACACACATACATATATACATATGATTAAAAAAAAAGCACTTCTCCCAAATTTATCTTGAATCCGAGAAGTTCGCAGAGCTCTTCCCCAGCCCTGGGACTCAAGAAGACTACAAAGCTAAAACAAGTACAGGAAAAAAGACATCATCCACATCATTAAAACATATATAATATAATTAAACAAACATATAATTAAACTATAAACTGAGTTAAGAGCAATTTTAAAACATACATTTTTTTTTTAAAAAGTACAATAACCACATTCTAAGAATTCTTTTCTTTATGAGCAGTTAGCTCCCAGACTTTTTGTTGTAAGAAAAATGTCTGCCTGCTCCCAGAAGGGCACTGTGGAAGAAGCCAGCGTTAATATCTCTGGGAAGGATGCTCCAAAGTATGGGAACAACCACCAAGAAGGCTTCTTCCACGGCCATTTCCGCCTGAGACGGCTGTAGCGCTATTATTCCACTTTCAACCTCTTATGGAATCCTGGGGTTTGCCGTTTAGGGAGGGGCCGGCCCTGGAGGCAGGGGCACAACTTCCAGGCTTGCCCTAGGAGCTGTTTATGCCAGATATGCCTCTGGAAGTAACCACTGAGAACGCCTCCGTTCTCAATGTTGTAAAAGCCTCAGCAGGCTTTTGTAAAATGTTGTAAAATGTTTTGTAAAATGTTGTAAAAGCCTCACCAGTGCTGGTTTGGCCCAGTGAGTGGGGAAACCCTCAGGAAATAACTGTACTTGCTGGAGAAGAGCTGCGGTTGTCATGACTAAGGAGCAGGCCCTTTTCACTTTGAATAAGGGCTTTAAGGTGGCACCAAATATTGCAGAATTACTGCACAGCACAGGCAGAAGAGTCCTATAATCAGATCTTGCATTGGCACCTCACTGGATGCATGGAATATTGGGGACAGTATATATGTGTCAAATTGAATACAATAATTTCTATTATTTTTAACGTGTGTCTGTGTGGAGAGAGAGAGAGAGACTGATTGTGTTTGCAATATTCAATTATAGTTCGTCCCACAGAACCCAAGAACATGTACATTCGTAGAGTCCAGTCCAGGGGCAGAGGCCAATTTGGCCCTTGATGGTGGGCTGTACTTCTTGATTTTGGGGTAAAATCATCCCCCCAGAAGTCTACACTTCTGGGGTGGTGGTGGTTGTTTTGGCTGAATACAGAGTTGAGGGAGGAGATTGGAGGAACAATGATGTGTTTTAAGCGTTGCTGTTGTTCAAGGCAGGAATTTTTGAGCAGAAGAAGTTATAGGGTGCGCTTTTCCTGCACTTGAAAAAGTGAAAACTCTAGGGGTTTATATCCAGGTAAATAAATGGAATGAAATAAAACTTAATTCTGCCCTTCACACATGATTTGCTAAACAGAAATCATTTCATTGAAGGATTATTGTAACATATGAAGCAGCCTTCAGAGTCACTAATTTAAAAAAGATGATTTAGTCAATTTGCAATTTGTTGAGCGACTAATGACTTGAGTAATGTATCTCAGATGAGCCATCTGAGATTATATTGATCCTAGGACTATGTTACCCTGATTTCTGGGGTCCCGTGAGGGACACCTCAATGTGCTCCAAATACTGGGGAATGGGAATTAGCAAGAGCACTAGCTGTAGCAATGCAGGAGGCAGGGCAACCTAGCGAGATCTTGGACCCAATGTTTACGGGGTCAGGCCAAGTCAATAATCAAGCAGAAGTAAATTAAAATTGTTTTCTTTATTCAAATGATCAAAAGACAGTCACTGCGCACTGACGCACTCACTCAGACAGACTTAAGAAAGTAAAGGGAGGAAATTCGATAGGGGATTTCAAGAAGGAGTTTTCAGAGGAAATACTACACCTGATCCTGTAGCCCGGGTAGCCAGAAGAAAGTCAGTTGGAGCAGAGATTCTCAGCACGTGGAGCTGAGGGGAAGGCTCGGCAAACGGAGCGGCAGCAAGGCAGGATGGAAGCCAGGAGCGATCCGAAGAAGCACTCAAAATCAGGAGGTCTTATAGGGGGAAATGTGCCTGTAGGCTAGTCCGTTCCCAGGGAAAACAATGGGTTTCGGGCTGGAGACAAAGCCTCCGAAAGGTCAATATTTAGCATGTTTGAATTTTGACGGCACTGTCAATAGCGCAGACAGTATGCAAATGGGGAGTGCTTGACAGTTGGCTATTCGGAAGCATTAATCTCGTAAAGCTGCCTGTTCAGGGCAGAGAATCTTTTGTATGCTTCATGTATACATAATGTAGTTTTAAAGTGTACTTGCCTGGAGGTCTCCTGAAGCTGCATTCTGGCAACTTACTGGCCTGACTGGATTTATCTTGTATTTTTCAGCTATTTCGGCTGTGCCTGTGTGCGTGCTTGTCCAGGGGCCTCGCAAGCACGTGGAGAGAAATGGTTTGAGATGGCCAATTTCTTGATATTAAGTTATATTTAATAGATCACAGGCCCAGACTAGAAACTACAGTAACAACTAAAACCCAGTTTTGGGCAAGCATCCCAAACACAGAGTATGCTGTTTAATCAAAACAAATTTTCAAAGCCGATCTAAGTATTTGAAAAAATGGTACTAATGCATTTTTGATGGGAAAATATCATGCAATGAAGAAATTCATAACAAGGACAGAAAACATATGCACTAGGGTTGCCAAGTAAGTAAGTGACAGGACTCTTTTCCTTTGATTATTGTTCAGAAGAGGGAATATGCATGACAAGCAACACCTGCTGAAATTCCCTTTTCTGCACAACCAATAAAAGAACAGGAACTCTGTCCCTTATTTCCTCTGGCAGTTCTAATGTGTACTCAAATTCTAGTCAGTGACCATAATTACCGGGGAGACAGGAGGAGAAAGATATGTAGATTATTAAACCAATATGAACTGTATTGTTTTTAAGTTGCACAATCATCTCAGAAAATGGCAATGGTGAAAAGAATACATTGGTATATACTTGTATTTCATTTCACTAGAACAATAACTCCAATAACAAGTGTATATTGCGATAAAAATAAAAATAAAAAAGAATACATTAGTGTTACTGTTAAGTGATATCTGCCCTATAAATGAGAGATCTCCAAGAAACTATGTTATTAATACACTGCTCAGATCCTGCATTTTTGCCTATACAATTGGCCCTCCACATTGATGGACTTAACTTTCAGGGATCTGATTATTTGTGAGTTTCTCCAACTCCTCTCCCTCTCCCTCAAGTGTTTATTTTCTGGAGAAACCTAATCTAATCAGGCCACACAGCCCTTTAAAACCCCACCTCTGGTCCTCCTCCACCAGCCTGGCTAACTAAGAACGAATCACAGCCTGATTTCTCAGCACCAAAAATCCTCTCCCCATGTCCCACTCACACCCAGGGAAGGAGAGGGGCAAGAGAGAGGAAGTATGGCCACAATGCCAACACATCCCCTTTCCCTTTCCTTTCTCTGACCTTGTTTGGATGCCTGCTCTCCCCACTATGCCTCGTCCCCCTTCCCACAGACACAGACATTTTGATATCTGCGGTTTTCCCACTTTTGCAGGGGTCCTGCACCCCTAGCGAATGTGGAGAGTTGACTGAATTAATGTGCAGCAGCTAAACAATATAGTTGAAGATGAGGAATGCTGTTGGAGCAACAAAGCGGTTTCTTGTTGCATTTCTAAGGCTTCATGAAAAGTCCAAAACAGTCTTCCAGGGGAAAAGTCACAGATGGTTGAGATCTAGCACTCACTGGCTGACAGCCTATATGTGCGTGCAGCTCTGCGAGTGCAGTTCCACATCCTCCCACTGCTGGGCACCTGCCAAGCCCTGGGAGGGGGCACTGCTGCTGTTGCTTGCGGGTGGAGAGGAGGGAACGTGATTCAGCCCATAGAGAAGCAGCTGCTCTCAGCTCAGTGGGAGTAGGAATAAGGGTGCACTCTCACATGGAATGCACCTGCCTTTTCCTTCCCCTGAGAGCTCAGGGCAGCTGGATCTTCATTGTCAGAATCATCTCCCCCTCTCCACTGATAAGGGACAGGAGCAGAGGCCCCTCCCAGGGTGTGATGGCTGCCAGGCATGTGAGACTTTTGGATGGAGCACATGGACAAGGAAACAGCCTTCTGTGCCCTGTCCAAATGGGGACTTATGCATGCATAAGTCACAGCATGCCAGCCTCTGACCAGCTGGCGCCTCCCAAACTGCAAACCCCAGGATTCCATAGGAGGTTGAAAGTGGAATCATTGTGCTATAACAGACTTGTGCAGAAATGGCCTACAAGTAAGTATTTAGTACCCTGGTGAGCTATCCACATCCTTACCTTCTAGCAAAGAACATGAGTTTTGATACCAGCCCTGTTTATTTGTAGCCTAAGAAAACTGTAGGAAATTCATGTGGTCACCATAAGTCGGCAGGCGATGTGAAAGCACATGCACACATATTGCATATTGATTGGCTAAGCAAAATGGAAACACAAGTGTGTGGCTTTTAGCCCTTCACTGGATCAAAGGGCAGATCTTTCAACTCTTACTTCATTCCTCTCAAATTGAGGTTCTGATTTTAAGAGGCTCAAAGCTTACAACACCCTTTGGTGGCTTCAGTCCCCTCCCTTGCTCATTAGAAGTGCTTGACCTAAATCTCCCTGTCTCTGGACTGAGGCTTCAACCTTGACCTGATTCCTCTGACTATTGCAACCTCTCTGTTTCAGCAACTTCTGACAGAATGCTGCTCAGTTGGTTTCTCTGGTTGCACTTTAAAAGTTAGCTGGAGGGGAGGAGTTTGATGCCCTCCCTGGAGGAGGCCACCAATTGGCAGATGGCACATGCGGCGCCGGACTGCACCATGTAATGGGGTGGGTAAATGCCTATTTATTTCCGGCTCACCCCACACATGGTCTCTTTAGATCTTTGGCACGACCCATCCCTCCCACCCTCGTTGCAGTGTGCCTTAGTGGGGTCCCTTCGGGGGTGGGTAGGAATTTTTCCCCTCCATTTGTGGGGGGATTTTTCGCCTACCCTAAACTGCTTCGGTTGGAACTGGGAAAATTGGTTGGGGTATGGTCATTAATTAGGCATCCATCTGGCAGGGAAGGGGCAAAGTGACAGCTCCAGTGGCCGCCTTGGGCACCCACTTTGGGTGTAGGGGAAGCCTCCGAATCCGCTGCTTAGAAATGTAGAGTTGGAAGGGACCACACGGGCCATCCAGTCCAACCCCCTGCTATGCAGGAACACCCTCAAAGCATTCCCGACAGATGGCCATCTAGCCTCTGCTTAAAAGCCTCCAAGGAAGGAGACTCCACTACACTCCGAGGCAGCCTGTTCCACTGCCGGATGGCCCTGACTGTCAGGAAGTTCTTCCTGAGGTTCAGGTGGAATCTCCTTTCCTGCAGCTTGAATCCGTTGCTCCTTGTCGTGGTCTCTGGAGAAGCAGAAAACAAGCCCTCTCCTTCCTCTACATGGCATCCCTTCAAATATTTAAACATAGCTATCATGTCCCCTCTTAACCTTCTCTTCTGCAGACTAAACATACCTAGCTCTCTAAGTCTATCCTCATAGGGCATGTCTTCCAGGTCTCTCACCATTTTGGTCGCCCTTCTCTGGACTTGCTCCAGCTTGACCATGTCCTTCTTGAATTGGAGTGCCCAGAACTGGACACAGTATTCAAGATGAGGTCTAACCAAGGCAGAGTAGAGTGGTACCAGTACCTCCCTCGATCTAGACACCATACTCCTATTGATGCAGCCGAGAATTGCATTGGCTTTCTTGGCTGCCACATCACACTGCTGACTCATGTTCAGCTTGTGGTCTGAACATGAGTCAGCAGTGTGATGCGGCAGCCAAGAAAGCCAATGCAATGCTTTGAGTCATGTGACCTTGGGGGCGGTGAAGGTGGTGCCCCCTTGAGGCTAACACAGGGATTTAACTCCTGTCTGAAGGATCCTGCAACTTCAGCGGGAGTTACCTTCGGGTATACCTCCCCCTATAGAGCAGCTGGTGAGCAACCAGTAACAACTGGGTCGCTCTACGGGCTCAGGCGGTTTGCCGAGGGAAGGTTGAGGGGATGGACAGCAGTTTGTCATTTGACCTTGGCTGGACCCACATTCCTCTTCTTGCTGCTTCCTCCAGGCCCTTCATTAGTGAATGAATAAATAAATTCAATAAAGGTGGCCCTAGTTAACCCGAGTTTATGTCTCTGGACTCTTTATTCTGGGGTTGGGACATCAAACATTTTTTCCCACATGTATATTTTATACCCTCCAATATTTCACAGATGAAAATCAGAACACATGTGAGCAAGCGGCATCAGAATGTAGTCAAGACAGATTTTTTAGAAAGACTATTTATTAATTTTAAAGGATTTTTAGACTATTTATTAATTTTAAAACAAACAAACAAGCTGTCAAATTCATAGGCAGAATTAGAGTTACAAGCAAGGATATACATGTTCAAAGAAAAGAAAAAGTTAAAATTAAAAAGCAACACTAGCCCACCAATCTAAAACACTGAACACTGACTAAAACACTAAACGCCAACCTGAGAAAACCCAAAAGGTTCTTATTCACCAAGACAAACTGTAATGAAAGAAAGAAAAAGAAAAAAATGTTATTCTACAGATCCAACTAAGTAATCCTACTAAAATTACTACTGACCAATTCCACAAATTATTGCATTGTTAGATTTCTTATTGCTCAAAAATTCCATAAATGGTTTCCAATTTTAAACAAAATTCAATTACAACCCATGCTAGATAGAGCTAACTGAGTCACCTTAACCATCCATTCTTCCATTGTTGGTGCTTCAGTCTGTTGAATGAACAATATTTCTGCTGCAGTTATCATGTAACAAAGAAGTAATCCATGTTTACTGTCCAATCTGTATCCATTATACTCAACATAAATATTTCTGGTGATATTACAAAATCCATCTTCAAAATTTGTTGAATTAGCATGTAAATCTCAGACCAATAACTTTTTTGCCTTTTTACAAGTCCACCACGTATGAAAAAAAAAAAGAGCCGTCCTTATTTTGACGTCCCCAGCATTGTTTTAAAACATTCTTAGATCTCTTCAAAAGCGTATTTTCGAGTTAGATAAGCTCAAATGGTAGAGTGCTTGCTTAGCATGCGAGAGTTGGCAAGCTAAATGCCTGCAATCTCCCGTTGGTTTTGAGAGCCAGCATAGTATAATGGTTTGGGCACTGGGTCCAATTCCCCACTTGGCCATGGGAAGCCTTTGGGTGACCTTGGGAGTATCACAAATTCTCAGTCCCAAAATACTCAGTAATAGGTTTATCTTAGGGTTGCTATAAGTTAGAAATGACTTGAAGGCACAGAACAACAACAAACCGTCTATATATCATCTTACACGTTTTCTTTTAAATTATTACATAAAGTAAAATTTCTTTAGACCACATGTTCCCCCATACATCTAGTTGAACATTGTGCCCAAAATTTTGAGCCCACTTTACCATAAACTCTTTATTAGGTTAATCCTCAGTCTCTTGTTTCAAAAAACATTCATACACTTTTTAAATGACATGGTCATCATCTTATACAACTATAAATAAAACTCATTCTCTCCAACCTCTATGGCTAGATCTCTTTTATCTTGATTAAATCTATTGTTAAGTTGCATACAAGCAAACCAATTAAGATGTTTACTTTCCTTAAGAAGCAGCTCACTTGATTTAAACTCCCAGCTGTCTTGTTCAAAATACAGTGGGTCATCATAAAACAACCGTCTCCAATTTTTAACCCATAATTTCCTGAAAAGAGCTTCCCGGGGTGAGGTGGCTAACATAATCTTCGGAAAAAGTCTCTCCTTATATTTATAACACACCTGTCAAAGACCTATTCTAATACAATGATTTTTAAATTCGGTGTGTGCCTTAACTTTATCATGCCAAAAATAACCATGCCACTTAAATCTTAAATCATGACCTTCAAGTTTCAAGAGTCTTCCATCTCTAACCAGTATCCAGATGGCAGAAGTTAATAACGAAGGAGAACACACAGGCTAGGAGAGGCTGCAGCAGTTTGCTTTAGCCTGAGCCTACTGGGAAGGGCAAGATTCTATATTCTCCTGTCTTTTCCCTCCCACTAATTAACTGAGTGCAATTTGAGGACAAAAGGGGAAAATGAGAAGAAGAAAGAGAAACTGAATCATGTAAAAGAAGCTGAAAAAGTGGAATGAGAGGGGATTAATCAGGACTTTCCCCAGTTGCGCAGGGACATGGGAGTGGGGGAGCGATTCGCCCTGGGCGGCAATGTTTTTGGGTGTCTCAGCCGTAGCCACGCCCCACGTACCCTGGCCACACCCCCACACTGAAGCCACTCCCCCATGCACAGTGGCCCCACCCCTCATGCTGTAGCTCCACCCCCTCTGCCCCCCTCCACTCACTCCAAGATCCACCACTGACTTTCCCTACTATATCAAGACAGTTGGAGGGTACAATATTCCCCCCATTCATATATAAAGAATGAGCCAGGAAGTTTTACGTAAACCATAAATGAAGAATTTGGGGATGAATGCTAAGCCCCTCACCCCCTAATTACTTATTTTCCCTCCACTCATTGAAGCATTTTATTTCTAGCTTACCTTAGATATTGGAGCAAAGAGCTCAGGACAACGAGTTGGAGTAAACAAGGCATAGAAAGTGGAGATGATGCGGTACCCCCTCCCACACACACACTTGTATCTGTTGTATTGTATCAGTTGTCAGAGCTATGGCTGTGCTAATCTGTTTCAACATAAAAAGATCTAAGGAAATCCTGTAGCCCCATGGGTTGTTTCTAACCCAAGAAATTTCTAGCATAAGCTTCTGTGGACCTCAATAGACTGCCAAAATGAAAAATGAGAGGTAGCTGGAGGTTTTTTTTTTTAATGTATTTTTCATCTTAATGCAAGAGATCTCTGCACCCTATTTAAAAGGTGAATTACATCTTGTGGAGGCTTCTAGGAGGAACAATTCATCTTTGTTGGGGAGGAGGTAATGAGCCAGAATACGCACCAGTACAATTTTCCACCAGCCAAATGAGGTTATTCAGAAAAAAATGGTCTAGGGGAATTTATGGCGGTCAAGGACTACAAACACAATGTTGGGGTCTGCCCATACCTGTCCTAATGCAAATCTTGGAAAATTTGTTAAACTCTTGAGGTTTTCTTTTATGAAAGGGCAGAGGGAAGAAAAGTTCAATCCTTTGAAACAGTGCCACAGACGGTCTCAAATAAATTATCGTCTCCCACAACTTTTTGTCCGTGAAGAGACAACCTGGCCCTTCGGGATTGTCAGCTACACCCATCAACTACCAACATATATGTTTCTAATTAGCATTTCCCTTAACTTAACATTCTAGCAAACATGAGCAATCACTGATCCTTGCCTAAGGACAAACACTTGTACTAGATCATTTAGGATGGATGAAAATGACTGTGTAGTGATTTTCATTATCACATTATACCCTAACTTTGCTTTTATCACAGAGTGATTCATCTCTAGAGGGCCCCTTTGCTTCCTATGAGAGCAGCAGATGTTTGTGGGAAGAAAGATCATGAAGGATGAGATGTCATCACACAAATGTGTTGTTAACAGGTCATCTGAATTCAATTATAGCTTCGGTTATTAAGATCTCTGCAGCACATTACAGAATGCTCCAGCCTACACTGTAGCAATTTCCAAAGGGATAGCTGTGTTAGTCTTTTGCAGCAAAACAACTAAGAGCTGACAGCATGTAACACATTTATCATAGCATGAGTTTTTGTAGACAATAGGCCACTTCGTGAGAAACATATATTGGTTGCAAGCCAATCTACATAACCTTGTTTGACCAGAAAGATCTATGTCATGTAGGCATAAAGTGTTGTGTTTCTTACCTTGAAGGCATTCTTGTCCTAGGTTAAAATTATCTGTTCTTACAGAAATATTTCTCATATTTCTAGACATCTTCCACACTGTAAAAACCTGTAGGATCTGCCACAAGTACTTCTGTAGAATCTACAGTGTTGGACCATTAGCACAGTAAATTTGCACAGATGTAGTCTTAGCAAGAAAAGTTTGTTGGTGTTCTCCAGTTTGATGTCCTTCAGATGTTTTAGGCCATAGTCACCATCATCCCCATCCTGTTTAGACCCTGGTAAAGGGTTGTGGAAGTTGCAGTCCAATAACACCTATAATCTAAGACTATGTGAACACGGTAGCTGATTCCCCATTTGGGATATCATCAGCCACACTGCTATTTTTATTTAATGAACACTTAAAAGGACATGGGCCCTTTCCGCATGGGGTAGGTAGAACAGCGTGGTGCGACCTCTGATGGAGGTCATCCGCACCTTGGGAGCGGACTGGGTCGGACTACTTGTCACAGTTCTGCACCTCAGTCCGCTCTGGAGCGACCCGAAGTGGTCGCGCAGCATGCTTTTTAAAAACCTGTTTTTACAGGTTTTTCAAAAGCAGGGAGCGCGCCACTCCATGCCACTCCATTCCTGCGCTCTGGTGAAGATTTGCAGACTCGTACCAGTGCGAGCCTGCAGATCTGCCGGGGGCGGGCTTTAGGCTGGCGAGCTTCCGGAGCCTCCACCAACCGGAAGCCACCATTTTGGATGCTGGAGCAGTGCGGAGCGACGAGCTCGCACTGCTCCTCATCAGGACGGACCCAAATGGACCCACCAAAAAGCCGGCGAGTAGAGGCAGGGAGCGTTTCCCTCGCCACATGCGGAAAGAGCCATGGTATCAATAGTTTTTGCTTTTAATGCAAAAAAGGAGGGACAAGACTATGAATTTAGTCAGGACTGTAGTGTATGTGCATATGCGTGGGATGAACAACCATCAGCAAAACTTGGAGGAAAGCAGTGGGGAAGGGAATTTGATTGAAACACGTGTTTTATGAATTAATTTATATACAACATTCTTTCTACCTTTATTTGGAAACTGGACCCCTGTAACACTGCATTATCATGCAACTCTTTATCTGCCCACCTCCACTCACACGGGCACACACAAGTGCAACCATCCACAAAACTATTGGGAGTGATTTCATGCCTCCTTCCTGATGTCACATAAAGTTTGTCCCTCGCCGTGGAGGGCTAGCGCCAGCCAGGGAATAGAAAGACCAGGCCTGCTTTTCTTTTTCCCTGACTGGAACAGCAGCAACCCTTTTAATCTTACAATCACACCCCGGCTCTCTTTCTTCCACTTATTCACAACCCTGCTTTCCCTCAAACCCACCATCTTAGTGGACAAAGGGTTTATCAGTGGTTATTCCAAAAAGAAAAAAGAAATAAAGGATCAATAACCTGTGGTGACGTGTTATAAAAGTAAACCTGAAGAAAATGCTCTGTTGAGGCAGAATTTATAAAAACAGGATGAAATCTTTATCAAAAATAACAAACAAGGAAAAAGGTATTCTGATTTCAAGAATATTCAAACAAAATAACAAATCTTTAACCATGTTTAACTAATTTCTTCAAACACCAAGAGCTTCTACAGACACCCTGTTGGCTCCCCTTAGCATAAAGCTGTATTTCTCCACTCAGGGTTCCACTCTCTGACCCTTTCAGAAGTGGTTTGGTTTCTTCTGTGCCCCCGCACTAGGCCACTGAGAAGATAACCCATTTTCAGACAACCCCCTTTGGCTGACTAAAGCCCTGACTTCAAGATCACTCTAAGGCCATTTCTGCACTAGACCAGTGGTTCTCAACCTGTGGGTCCCCAGATGTTCGTGGACTTCAGCTCCCAGAAGCCCCAGCCACTATGGTCAACGCTCAGGGCTTCTGGGAGCTGAAGTCCACGAACATCTGGGGACCCACAGGTTGAGAACCACTGCACTAGACTGTTATAGTGCTATTATTCCACTTTCAACATGGAATCCTGGGGTTTGCAGTTTAGGGAGGGGCCCAAAGGATTCTATAGAATGTTGAAAGTGGAATAATAGCACTATAACAGTCTAGTGCGGAAATGGCCTAAGACTCTCACTGAAGGAAGGTAGAATCCAATTCACACTCCCTGAATTTATGCTTTCTGCTGATTCATCCACAGCCCTCCCTCTTGCTAGGGCTAAGTTTTGCTCAGACAGAGCCAATCTGGTTATTTTACCACCTGTTACTTGGGCTGTTCTGCTATCCATATCTCCAGGCTCTGTCACACCCACCTTCTGAAAGTGTAGCATATTCAGCGTCAGCAGACCCTGAATACACGACGCTGTTCAGTTTCGCAAACCTGTTATTCTTTAGGAGGAAGCCTAACCTGCCCATACCAGAAAACGTGGCAGCATGCTGTTCAACGTTCCACAGATGAAAACTGGGACACCTGTGGGCAAGCAGCATTAGAGTGTGGCCAAAATGGCAAAAGTTATTAAGGAGGAAGCACATATAAGCTAGGAGGGGCTGCACCTATTTGCTTTTGCCTGGGTCTCCTAGGAAAGGCAAGATTCCATTCCCTCCTTTCTTCTCACCCCACTGAGGCCATTTCCGCCCTATACTGTTATAGAAAATGAGAGGAGGAGAAAGAAACTGGGACATTCGGAAAGCAGCTCGAAAAGCTGAATGACGGAAGATTAATCAGGACTGCCCTGCCAAATAGGAACAGTTGGAGAGTATTATTAGGGATGGCCTTTTTATAAAGTTTTTACTTCATGTAGTAAATTTAGAAACTGGGCAGCTTCCAATTTTTTGTTCCTGTGAGTTACAGTGGAGGGTTTAACACAGCGATGGGCAATATGCATTCTATGCCTGAGGCCCCAGATTCATCTACGGTAGCACCTTCACATCCACTCCATACTCTTCTCTTTTCTTTAGGTCAAAATAGGCCAATAGCTTCTTTTAGTGGATGCAATCACACACACACACACACACACACACACACACACACACACACCCCACATCCATTCCTGCTTGCTTATGCCCATGGAGGGCTTTTTCCCCACATTCAGAGATTACTGGGGGTTTGTTTTGTTTTTTGTTTTTGTAGTGGAGTGCACACAATGGTTAGAAAGAAGTGTAGCCTTCTAAGTCTGGGTTTTAGAAGGTAGAGATGATGCTGGCCTGGGCTTCCATTAGTTACCCACCCCACTGAGAATGGGGTAAGAATAAGATGACAGAATGGATGAATGCTTTAAGTGGGAAAATACCACTTTTGAATGCTCCACACATTGGCCATTTCCACACTAGACCGTTATAGTGCTATTATTCCACTTTCAACATCCTATGGAACCCTCCCTAAACTGCAAACCCCAGGATTCCATGGAATGTTGAAAGTGGAATAATAGCACTATAACAGTCTAGTGCGGAAATGGCCATAGAAAACACATACACGTACCCAAAACCTCTTTGCAGATTGAAATAAAACACACAAGTGCAACTTTCTTGCAGATTAAAACAAGAGAAACTATTGCAGCATAGACTTTCCCTGGTGTGTGTGTTTCTTTTTCCCCCTTTGCAGAGGTTGTTGTTGGCAGGGGTTTGGTTTTTACAAAGAGAAATATTCAAACATGGTTTCCCCTGCCAGATGTAACAGAATGCATTCTGTCATATCAGGACTTTACCTATTAATTCTAATGCTTTTGCAGAGGAGGCCACAAACAGGCTGCAAGGAAGAAATGGGAGAAAAGCAACATTTTAATTGCTCTTGAGATGAAGAAAAAAAAATCTGGGGCCTTAACACTTGTTTGCAGCTATGTTTTACTTCCATAGTAAGAAATAAGGGGAAATACCATTTTAAAAATAGCCTAGGCTATCATCAAATTGGAGCCCTCTTGTTCCATCTGTCTAAAAGGGCTCGAATTTCGGCTTCCTTCAGATAAAATGCTCTCAGAGGATGAATACTGTACTGCTATGCTTCATCCTTGCCTCCCCTTTGACGGTTTTACTTTGGTTTCCATTTGGAGTAAACTGTGGTCTAGTCTCTGTTTACAAACAAGGATTTAGAAGTATGGTTTATAAATAATTACATCTGAACCAGACCTTAGTGTGTACTTAATTAGCTAAACAAAGCAAAATGCATATGAGTGTTTCATTTGCTTTTGAAATCATCAAAGCAAATAAAATGTGTCCTCAGCTCCAGCCTTATTTCTGTGCCTTGCTCAGATATTACTCCCCTATCTTTCTTTAATATTCAGCTTGTCTTCTGCCACTGAGGTTCAAGGATGATCACAACATAATTACCTTTAAAAGTTAAAGATAAATGTAATGGTTTGAGGGTTGGAGTACAACCCTGGAGACCAAGGTTTGGATGCCTGCTCAGCCCTCAGGCAAGTCACACTCTCTCAGCCTCAGAGGAAGGCAAAGGCAAACCCCCCTCTGAACAAATCTTGCCACAAAAACCCTATGATAGGGTCACACTAGGGTTAGCATAAATTAGAAACAATTTGAAGGCACGTGACAACAACCGCATAACCCACAAAAAGTAAGGAAACTAAAATACAGTTAATTATAATACTGTCTTAATTAAATGCATTTTTAAAAGCACATCTTTTAAAAAGTACACCCCCATTAAAACCCCTCCCCCAGCAACCAGTCGATTGCCAACAGACTTTTACCTGAATAAAAAGACCTTTTTCTGCTGAGGGAAAGATGCGAGCAGGCCCGCCTAGCTTCTCTTGGAATGGAGTCCACACCTAGCCAGACATATCACTTCAGCATGGGGGGCAAAAAATCCCATTTGCAATTCTCTCTATCTCTGAGAATACAACTAAAATTATAATAAACTAAATCACCAATTGCTGCCCCTTCACGACATCCCAAATCTGCTACCTGAGGCAGTCACTTTGCTGAGTTTAATGTGAGGGCCACTAAAACCATGGAGAAACACCTTTGTATGTAATGAGGTAGTTAAATGCCTTCTCTGGGAGCAGCCTCGAAGGGCTGCAAACTATTTGCCTCTTGCATTTTCTCTTCGCTACTTCTTTTGACAGCTGGTCTGCGCGGAATGGTTCTCTGCTTCTGCACATCTCAGCCACGCGTCATCCTCTATTCAGGTTAGACGTCAGCGTTCCATTTTGAATCAGAATCCAGCTATGCAGATCAACTCACGTGCCGAAACCCTGTAGAGGCAAGCACGAGATGTCTGTGTCTATTTTTTTTTTGTAATGTGTTGGTCCAAAGCCATGGGGAGGAGGGGCAAGTTGGAAAAATGATGTGTAATAAAATGAAGCCATCTGTCAACATGTGTCAGTCCATGTGAATTTCAGAAAAGAAAACGAGTACAGTGGGGAAAAGACAGGCTGAAAGACTAACTTACAGCCTTCAAAGGAAGAGTATTGAATTGTAGTTGATTTATAAATATTCCCTGGACTGGTGCAATCTTGCAAACTTTCATGGAGTTCTAGCTGTGCCATCTAATCCTGTACAGGGAATGAGTTTTTAATCCCGTTCTCCCCTACCCAGGCTGCAGTCTTAAGACCCACACCTGCTTCAATTCAACCTGAGAATAGAGCTAATGAAGCCAATATATCTTCATTGGTTGCATCAATGAGGGTGAATTAGTTACATTCTAATTGCATGAATAGTTGGTAGTTATGTTTTAATTGCATAAAGAAAGTAAAAGGACATGACTTCCCACAGTCTGCATTTTAAAATAATTTCACAATTATACCAATTTGCTAATCCAAAAGAAGTGGGCATTAAGTGAGCAGAGCATGTGAGTGTATGTGTCTGTATCAAGAGAGAGAGAAATCCGTGTTAAATTATTCTTTATGAAACTAGGCCAAAGAGGAAAGAGTGTACATTTGAGCATGATGAATGCAGGTTCCACTCTGTAGTCTCCAAGGCTGCCACCATAAATATATGTACTGTGAAACATGTTCAGCACAGGTTGGACCCTTCCTTTCTTGCTCCTAGGTGGATGCATCTTAGCACTGTCAATCAAAAGACACTGTAGATGTATTATTTGTTTTTCTTTCTAACAGATTTTTTTTAACGGACAGAAAAAAGATGGAAGAAGCAGATGGAAAACACAGGTAAATTATAAATGAAAGAAGCCATTGTCTATAGACCTGCTCCTGTCGCCATTCTGTGGGTAAGAAAAGATGAGTGCACAATGAAAGCTTAATTTTGAAGCACCTTTGGGCCATAAGTTCACTTTCCCAGTCTTGGTTATCCAGCAATTAAATGGGATGTATCATTGTGGGAACTATGGAATATGTTTATATGCTAAGTACATTTTGGAACTGCCACACACACACAGTGAGCAGTTTGTTGTCTTCCCAGAACTAAGACAGAGACTGAAAAGATGAGGAAGAAAACTTAAAATCTTCCATTGCTTTGGAAGATTACAACTTGGAGTTTGCCTTCCAAAGCATTAACACAAGAAGATAATCCACAGAAGTGAAGTTTTAACAGAAACTAACAACCCTTTTCTTAGTTAAATCCACAGATTAAGGAAGAATTGGTAAGAAACCTTCAACAGATTCATGAACATCCAGACATTTGCTCACTGTAGTTGCTCTTTGGTAAAGTTTGAAGGTGAACATGTCAGGGGGGAAAAAAAACAGTTGAAAGGAGCATTTGGCCTTCGCAATCATGTTTGCTGTTGGTGGTCCTGGGGCATTAAGTGTCCCCTGCCCCAGGTCTAAGGTTTGTGAGGGGGAAAGAGGCTAGAATTTTCCCTTGCAGTTTTATGACTGCCTTTGCAGCTCAGTATGTCATCAAATGAAAGACTGTATACCTCAAGCAGAGAAGGGATTAGGGTAAACATAAATTTGGGTCAATCAAATTTGTAGACACCTGATAGCATTGCTTATTTTTCTGTTACTCAATTAGTATGATCATTAACCTGTTCTATTTGAACAAATAGATCCAACAGCCTTGCAAAACCATCAGGGACTGAAAGCTGAACTGTGATCTAAAGATATTTATTCTCTGACAGAAAGTAAAACAGTTCATTGGAACATCCGTGCAAAGTTTTGACATATTTTACCAATTTAAAATACATCCAGTGAAATTGGTGACAAATGCTTTGGGAAGCAGAAAAACAGCTCTTAAATTCAAACCATTGGTCCATTAGCCTGGTACTCCTTAATCCAACGCCAGCTTTCCTAGATTTTAGGTCCAAAGGAGCCTCTCTTAGTCCTCCTCTTTGAAACCAGATTCATAATCAGCCTTCCCCTCCCTGGGTGTTCTCTAAGTATTTCAGTTTACACGTTGTATCTTTCAAAGACAGTCCAACCAATTACCATGCTGACTGAAAATGACTAGACTTATAGCCCAACTAGTGTATCTGGAGGGCATCTAGACTGGGCAAAACGGAATTAATTGGAGATGTCAGGAACAAACCTGGTACTTTCTGCAAGCAATACATCATGTGTAGTAATACGGCAAAATCATTATTTGAATGTGGATCCTTACAGGACTAAAACAGCAGCATCCACAGACAAGAAAGATGTCAGTAGATGTAGTGGAATGCCTGCTACTCTGTTACCCTGATTTCTGGGGTCCCATGGGGGACACCTCAATGTGCTCCAAATAATGGGAATGGGAATTAGCAAGAGCACAAGCTAAGCAACGCAAGAGGCACGGCAACCTAACAAGATCTTGGACCCAATGTTTACAGGGTCAGGCTGAGTCAGTAATCAAGCAGAAGTAAATTAAAATTGTTTTTCTTTATTTTGAAACACAGTCAATACGTATGTATGCAAATACTCACACAGACCTAATGAAAGAAAAGTAGGAGTTGAATAGAGGATTTTAAGAGGGATTTTTCAGGGGAAATACTACACCTGATCCTGTAGCCCGAGTAGTCAGAAGAAAAATCTGTTGGAGCAGAGATTCTCAGCATGTGGAAGCTGAGGGGAAGGCTCGGCAAACGGAGCGGCAGCAAGGCGGGATGGAAGCCAGGAGTGATCCGAAGAAGCGCTCAAAATCAGGGGGTCTTATAGGGGGAAATGTGCCTGTAGGCTAGTCCATTCCCAGGGAAAACAATGGGTTTCGGGCTGGAGACAAAGCCTCCGAAAGGTCAATATTTAGCATGATTGAATTTTGACGGCGCTGTCAATAGCGCAGACAGTATGCAAATGGGGAGTGCTTGACAGTTGGCTCTTCGGAGGCGTTAATCTCGTCAAGCTGCCTGTTCAGGGCAGAGAATCTTTTGTATGCTTCATGCATACATAATGTAGTTTTAAAGTGTACTTGCCTGGAGGTCTCCTGAAGCTGCATTCCAGCAAGTTACTGGCCTGCCTGGGTTTATCTTGTATTTTTCAGCTATTTGGGCTGTGCCTGTATGCGTGCTTGTCCGGGGGCCTCGCAAGCACGTGGAGAGGAACGGTAGTGAAGGCTAAATTCTTGATATCAGTTGATATCTAATATACCACAGATCCGGACTAGAAACTACAGTAACAACTTGCAGAAGTACAAAAATAACTGGGGAAAAAAGGTGTGGTTAATGCCCTAAAAACTATCAACCATACTGAGTGTGGCCATGCAATGTGGGGTGACTGTTGGGATGGTGGAGAAGTGGGGGAAAGCTGGACAGCAATAAGACCCACTATCCTGGAAGAAAGCATACAGAGGCCTAGAACCTTGAATAGAAGTAATTTGTACTGTGATTATTTTTATTTTTTTATTTGTTTTGACAGGTCCTCCAACTTGTGTGTACTGTCTGAACTATGGCCCCCTGTTCATAGTTTAAGTACACATTGCATAAGGTTATTAGAGTGTCATGGAGAGGCTGAAGGAATCAAAGAAGAAACATATTAATAGCACATAAGAGGGCCAGTGGAGTTTAATGGTTTGAATGTTTGGCTACAACTTTGGAGACCAAGATTCAAATCCCTGCAAAGCTAAACAAAACCCACTGGGTGACCTTGGCCAAGTCACACTCAGCCTCAGAGGAAGGCAAAGGGAAACTCCCTCTGAACGAATCCTGCCAAGAAAACTCTGTGTTAGGTTCACCTTAGGCTCACCATAAGTCAGAAAGGAAGGCACATGGCAACAGCTAATACCAAATAACTTGGCAGAGTAAGTCTGACAATAGAAGCCACCTTACCAGGCAGCTACAGTTCTTTCTGGTGCTCAGCTAAAGTTAAGAATGCTGTTTAAAATCCTGTGTGATCTTTTAGAAATTGATTGTTTGAAAACCAAGTAAACATAACTGGGTTTTGTTTATTTATCATATGGAAATTACTTTAATCAGAATTAATTTTGTCAACAGCAGTAACATACAGTAGTCTGTCCCCACTCTCATTTAAAAATCATTGGCATTTTTAGAATTACAGAATTTGCATTTATCCCTAATTTATATATTTTCTATAGATGTCATTGCTGTGCTGTAGCCTTCAGGTCTTGATATACATAGTATTTTCATACCATGGGGCTGGTTTTGGGCAATATATGGTTTTATAATTGGAACAACAGAGTGCTGGCATGTTTTCCGGCTGGCTGAAGGACAAACAAGAATCTTGAAGAGCAGTAAGGTGATGGCAGCCCATTAAACAGAATAAACATCTGTAAGATTGTTTAGTAGTGTGTGGCATCGCCCAGCAATTTTTCTCTAACCCAGCAGTGAGCAAAGTGTGGCCCTTAAGCCCTTTTTGTGGCCCTCAACACTTTTTGTATGACCAGAGCAGCCTTTTTCTGGCTAAAAAAGGAGGTTGAATTGCTGCTCCTGGAAGCCTCCAAGTAAAACAATTTACCGGTGTGGACCACAAACTGAATATGAGTCAGCAGTGTGATGCGGCAGCCAAGAAAGCCAACACAATTCTTGGTTGCATCAACAGGAGCAGGATATCTAGATCAAGAGAGGTAGTAGCACCACTCTATTCTGCTTTGGTTAGACCTCATCTGGAGTACTATGTCTAGTTCTGGGCACCTCATTTCAAGAAGGATATTGACAAGCTGGAACATGTCCAGAGGAGGGTGACCCAAATGGTGAAGGGTCTGGAAGCCATGCCCTGTGAGGAGCAGCTTAGGGAGCCGGGTATGTTTAGTCTGGAGAAGAGAGGGTTAAGAGGAGACATGATAGCCATGTTTAAATATTTGAAGAGATGTCATGTCGGGGAGGGAGCGGTCTTGTTTTCTGCTGCTCCAGAGACTAGGACAAGGAGCAGTGAATTCAAACTACAGGAAAAGATATTCCACCTAAACCTCAGGAGGAACTTCCTGACGATCAGAGGTGTCCGGCAGTGGACTATGCTGCCTCGGAATGTGGTGGAGTCTCCTTCTTTGGAGGTTTTTAAGCAGAGGCTGGATGGCCATCTGTTGGGAGTGCTTTGATGCATAGCAGGGGGTTGATAGCCCCTGGGGTCTCTTCCAACTCTATGATTCTACCTTCTAAATAGGTTACAAGGCCACCCCACAATATTTAACATAAAAAAATACTATCTTTGAGAACCAAAAGTTAAATTCTAGTTACTTTCTAATTTTTTAAAAAGCAACTTCCAGCCTCTTTTTTTTTAATTGGTAACCCAAGTGGACCTCAGCTCTGCTGCAGCCACCAGTGCTGCTCTAACTAAAGGAAGCAGAAGGCCTGTGAACCTTGGTCCTTCTCAGTAGCGCTAGAGTGACCTTTCAGTGTCACATTACTTCCAAGCTAGGAGGGTTGTGGGATCTTATGTGGCAGGGCTGGAGAACTGTTTTATTTTTCAAGGAGGTGGTGAAGAAATGCTGTTTGGTCAAGAGAGCTCTTAGTTTGAGCCCCCTGGGGTCTGACAAACAGATAATTTAGTTACATCTGTGCATGTACTAAAGAGCACAGGTGTGACCTGCAAACATGGGAAGCACTGAAGTTTTAAGTTTGTTGTACTTTTATCATGCCAGTTACCTGTCAACATTGGGCAAAGCGTACTACCGTAAAAACAATAAAGTCACTGTTATATGAGTGTCAATACTTTCCACAGGGCATAAACCCTGGAACAAGGGGCCAGGAGGATCTTGAGCCTCCCAAGATTACAGCAAGTGAATCTTCCCAAAATAATCTGGCAAAATGGGACCACCAAAACTCCTATGTAATTGAAACTGCTCAGAAATTATCAATCACATCCCCTCCAACTGTCCCAATTGAGTAGGGACAGTCCTCATTAAACCTCTGCTGTCCCATTTTTTTCCAGCTGCTTTTTAAGTGTCCCAGTTTCTGTCCTCTCACTTTCCTCCTTTTCCTCAGTTTATTTCAGTTGTTTCAAAGGGAGTTCAAAGTGCAAAAGTAGTTTGTACTCAGCAGAAGGTAGAGGAGGGGGCAGTATCTTGCCTTACCCAGTGGGTGCAGGTAAAAGCAAACTGTTGTAGCCTCTCTTAGCTTGTGAGTTCTTCCTCACTGATAACTTTTGCCATCTTGACCACACACTGATGTTGTTTAGCCACAGCTGTCCCAGTTTTCGTCTGTGAAACATCAGAGGATATGCAATCAGAAAAGTACTAAATAATCAAGCATTAAGAAATATTAAGGTAGCTCTTGTCATTGAGTCCTCCAAGGAATAATAAAGGCTGTCTGCAATTTCTCCTGTGCACATTTATACCTGAGTGTAAGCTACACTGAAAAAATATGGAGGGCTCTTCCAAATACATATTGTGCTTGTACATTTAGGAATGTTTTCAGTGATAATGGATGGGAAAAGTAATTTCCTCTCCCCCTGCAAGTGGGCAAAACTAATAACACTGTCCAACAGTGTTGAGCTCCTCCACATTAGAAACCTAAAACAAGTACCAAGGTCCTTTCCACCAGGGAGTAGTAATTAAAATGGAAAGACCTGTTTTAATTACCAATAGCATAGGGACAGTCTCTGATATTTACCCATAACCTATCACATAGCATGGCTCCAGGGTATTATTGAGAATTAATATTGTACCATGTAAATATCACACAATGTCCTGATATGATACTACAGCAGAAGGCATTGTGAGTAATTAAAATGGATGATGGCTCACAGCCATCTGCCGCAGATCACAGTATTGTTGTTGTTCACTGCAGATGCAAGCATCAGCAGATAAGCCTATACATGGAGGGCTTGCATTGGAGGAAACCCACCAGGTGACATTTTGGTATGGGAGCTTTTAAGCCTTTGATGAGATCTGTTGTCGGTCAATATTCTAATTCTAATATTTTTATCATCTAGCGTCTCAGGTTTCAAGATAATGAAAACGGGGTTCCAGAACAACATCCTGGGAAATGGTTATTAGTTAGAAGTTACTGGTTCTCACTACAGTACACATCGTTAAACACTTTGTTGAAAACTAATTATTACAATTACCTTGCTTCAGACAAGATTGTGGAAATTTCATCCATAGCAATGTCAGCTCTAGGCTAATCTCGCTTATATAGTATTTTCCCAATGGCCAAAACCCTACCACCCTCTCTCTGCCTTGCTTGCAAACAAAAGGATAGCGTTGATTTTTGACTTTGAGTTGTTTGCCAGTTAAACCTGAGCTTCTGCAGTGTGAATCTGTACCTTGAACCTGGATAATGTAGATCAAAGTTCTTTTCTTTGGTCCCAGGTACTCAAAAGCTTAAAACATATGATTGCTTCTAATCCAAACAGCCAGAGCTCCTCCTTCAGTGTGATTGGGTCACATAATTTCCTTGTGTACTATAACTTTACATGCTACATATTCCTTAAGACATCCGTCATCATGTGATTGCTGCCAAGTTAAATAGGGTGGTAGAGGTGGAGAACAAACATGCTCCTTTTATTTCTTTTAGAAAAATAAAAAGGGGAGTCATGTGGCCTCACACTAATCAGGCCATAAGAGGGGATCTAAGGTGCCATTTTCTTGACAATCTGTGTTAAAAAAAAAGATGATGGAAACCTGTTAACTCATTCCCATAGCACTGGCTAGTTGTGGCTTCTTATCCTGCACATACCATGCAATCCCCCTCTTTTAAAAAGGGAATAAGTTGTAGTAACTGCGGCTGATGCGTATCATTGTCTAGGGCAGTGGTTCTCAACCTGTGGGTCCCCAGATGTTTGTGGACTTCAGCTCCCGGAAGCCCTGAGCATTGACCATAATGGCTGGGGCTTCTGGGAGCTGAAGTCCACAAACATCTGGGGACCCACAGGTTGAGAACCACTGATCTAGGGGTCCTGAGTGACAAAACCACACATCTGCATTCATAGGCCCCATCCAAATGTTGCCACTCTTTCACATAGTAGCCTTGTGGAAACAAGTAAGCCCAACTGAATTCAATTGGATTGCCTCCTATATAAGCATATAGAAGGTGGCAGACTTGGAGTTGCTGACCAGCGTTTTCTATTATCTGTGGCTGCACGTGCTGCACCATAAAAGAAAAAGGACTAGTTGTTTCCAGGAATCCCCTACCCCCAAATCCGGACGTACAACATAATATGTCATTTCATTAATGTGTTGGAGAACTATAGATGTAAGGGTGACTTTGAGTTCTCTAATTCACAAGGTTACCAGAAGTTGAAGTTGACTTGATGGCAATTAACAACAACAATAAATGTAAGTTAAATAGAGCACTCAATATGTTAGAGCAACCTGCATGAAGAAAATGATGACTGAAAAACAATTGTTTGGGCACTCTGTCCAAAGGATGTTGTGGATTTAATTTTACTCTTAATGATAAATACTCATTGTACTGGTCAACAGAACTTACCCACCAATACTACACATTATGCTTATCAATGTTTCCATAATATCAAGAAGTTTGGGGTCTATACATTACATTGTGGCTGTCCAGATGTCGTTGGATTGTAACTTCCATTAGCCTTAGCCAGCACAATTAATGGTAAGGGATTAAGGTTGCAGGTTCCATATTCCTTCTTGAAAGCAGGTAGGTTTTCAGGAGCACTTGAAGTGGAGTTGAGGTGAAAAATAGAATCATATAAGTGTACTTATATAAGTGTTTTAGACAAAAGGAACAGCAAGAGAACTGGAAAGGCTGCAAGCCGTTGAAGAAGTGAAGGTCGCAGGTGACTTTATTACTGTTATCTGAACCAACTGGCTTATTGTGACATTAACATTCTCTCATATGATACCAGAAGTGGCAACAATCTACTGTCCTCAAACATATAGAAGCTATTGACTTAATGATAGGCAATACAGACTTTGTCTTGCTTACAGAGGCAACATTAAAATAAGATAGAATTATCAGACTCCAAAGTGTTTCTCTTAAAGGATGCCACTCATTAACCATATTAACCTATTTCAGGGCAGCTGAGTCACACAGAGTAGAGTCACCCTTATTCATATATCCGCAATCTTGGTGGCTCAATGAGATTCTTCCTTTTGTATTTGAGGATTAATCTTTTACCCATCACCAATCCAGTTAAGAGTTTTAGGATCTGCAAATCAAGTAAGATTACAGGAACTACATTTTATGCTGAGATGTTTTTATTTGGATTGATTACACTGTGTTCTGAGATTTATTGATGGGGAAAAGGAGGGGAGGGAAGGAAGGAAGGAAGGGCATTTTTCACAATATGTAGCAATTGGCATATGAAAGCACTCCTTTCTGCCTCTCTTTCTAATCAAACTCTGCAGGTTAAGTTAGAGAAACTCAGTGGTGGACAGTGCAGTTTGTGAAGTGCGGTAATTAGTACTACTCTTTCTGCTTAGTGAAAATACTTAGAATCACTTGTGGAAATACCTAGTATCCTCCACAGAACACAGACTGAATAAAAAATATCTCAGAATAGGTGTTTAAAAATCCTCTGTGTTTTGAGAAAAGTAAGTCCTGATTTAAAAGCAGTAAGTCACACCTTTGAACTCAAACAACCTTCTTGAGATAATGTCCCTGGAGGAAAGGACAAATCAGTGAAACTGATGGGACACTAAATAGCTAGTAGCACATATGTGCAAAGAGCTAATTTGCACTTAACGATTGTTTTAGGTTATTTGCAGATTTGGGTAGTATCAGCATTAGGAATTACAAGTAATGATTTCATAATCACATTATTCTGCATTAATTATAGCTATTAAGTGATAGCTATCATTTAATTCATATATTTAAATTACATGTTTTTGTAAAATTTGTCTTGCTCAGACGAAAGAGAGTATGTTAATATTTAAGAGCAACTTTAGCAGGAAAGACAATAAAGAATTTACTAGCAGCTTAAAGTTTAATAAATATCTCACAAAGTATAATATGTGTCGACTAGATCTCATGTCATCAGATGTGTAGAATTTTGAAAGAGCCTACTGAATATGATTTCAGAATGCCTCATTCTAATTTCATGTACTTATGCAACCCAGTCAGGTGCATGTTTCCTTAAAAATAACTCCTGTTGATTTCAATGGGATTACCTGTTTAAAATGATCGGTGAAAATATGTTATTTAAAAACATAATATGTATTTTAATCTTTCAAGAATTAGGGGTACACTGTGATACTTGACTCTGAAAAAATGTCTTTCTCAGTTTTCGTAACATGATTGGACAATGGCACCAAATCACAAAGAACAGAGAATATTCTATTATGTCAAAACCTTTTGAAAGAGGAAAGGGAAAAAATGTGTTAAAATTATTTTTATCTATTTATATTTTTATCTATCAGACCTCTGTTCAGAATGATGATCCATTTTAATTGTAACCTACAGCATTGTCTGGATTCAGTTTTTTTTCCTGTATGTGTCTATGTGTCTGACTTTCTCACTGACCACATGCAATTCCTCAGAAGTTACTGAACAAGAAAAATGAATTTTGGAAAGTAAAACTTGAAATAAGTGGTAAAAGGTATATATTTTTTCTAAAGAGCCATGGAATTTTTAAAATGGGGCTTTATGTCCATTGAACCTAATACCTTTTTGCTCTCTGCTGATTTGCTTCTTATTAAAAAGAAAGTTCTGTAAAGCAAAACAAGAAAAGAGTGGTGGTACGGAATAGATATGCATGAGCCAAAGTGAAAAAGGTTATGAAAAGAGGGTGTTTTTTTTTTAAATCACACTGTTTATTAGCTAGAGCCATTGCAGGATTGGGATTGAAGCACTGCATTAGGATTTTGAGAGTCTGATGTTTGAATCCCTGCTCAGCTATTTAAATCCACTGGGTGATGGCATTAAAAATAAGGTTTGCAATGGTACCCCAAATTTATCTGTTAAACATGGTAGAGGAATTAGGTATAAATAAATTACAAAGGAAAATTGTATTATATATGATAGCTGCAGTGAGATTGTGTTATGCCCAGGTGTGGAAACAAAAAATAATACCAAGGATAGAAGACTGGCTATTCAAACTTTATGATATGGCCGAGGCAGACATTGTAATTGAATCATTGAAAGATAATAGGAGAAGTAAAATATTAGAACCATGGAAAATGGTACTCCCCTTGTGGGAAGCTTGCTGGGGTGAGAAAGCGATAATTTTTGCAAGATAAAAATATGAGTTATGTAATTTGGATTTATGTAAAGAATTGATGGAAAGGAATTTATAATGGAAGAGAACTGGGAGATTTAGAGAGTCTTAGAGATGGAGAAATATTATAAAATTGTTATAAGAAATGTAATAACGGTCATTGAAAGAAGGAAGGAATAAAGGGTGTATTTATTTGAGAATTATAATTAGTTGAATGAAGGGAATAATAGATAAGTAAGCATTGATTTCCTGAGTTTCGGAAGGGGGAGGGAAATAGAGAGAGTAGTTTTTAAAAGAAATGGGCATAGGAGGTGAACGTTGGAGGTGAGGGGGTGGGATTTAATAGATATGGTGTGGTAAGTTTAGAAAAGAGGGGGAAGGGTTGGGGTATGAAGGATATGTGGAAAGATAGGGTTGGACACAGAGGTGTGGGGTAAATGGTTGTTTTTGTCTCTGTTAGTTTAGTACAATGTTATAGGTATTTTAAGAATATATATTTTAGAAATGTATTTGTATTTATGTTTATTTAAATAAACTACAAAAAAAATCCACTGGGTGATGTTGAGCAAGTCACACTCTCACAGCCTGAGAGGAAGGCAATGGCAAATGAATGTCTTAATCCCTCCATACAGCAGTTGGCACACGCACGTGACGATGTATAGCAGTTGCCCTAAATAACAGATGATATATACAATTGCACTGTGGAGCAGTTAGCAAGTGGTATAGGGAAGTGATATTTACCATTTTGGTGATTAACAAAAGACTTACTAAGAAATTACTGAGCACAAGATGAGCCACAACTGTGCTGGGAATATCCACAAATAGCAACGTTGCTAATGCCTGAGGACTGCAAATCTGAAAACATATTTGTTGTACTTCTACTATCCAAAACCAGTTGGTACAGAACACCCTGACATAGTATATTATGTAGTACGGATAGAAGTGCGATCTGCAGTCCTAGGCATGGTTATTAGAGAGTAAGTATTGTGCACCTGAACATGCAGTCTGAACCTGAACAGAGTTGGGTTCACTTAAGCCTGTTCATTTTACTATGGTTATGTTTGCATAATTCTGTATATGGCTGGTCCAAGACATTTTGCTATTTGAGGTGTAACAGCAAATGGAGTTCCTGCTCACCTAAGTCAAGGCACATAGTACTGCAAGGCAAACACAGGAGACAGAATCTCTCACAAGCATCTCTTTTCCTCTCTAGAAATTTAAAGAACACAATATTAAATCAAATAACAGTTTCTTTTCATGGCATCCAAAATCTGCTGCATCAATCTTCCTAATGGTAGTATCAGCCATGATAAGAACAAGACATTTATTTCTGACATAACATGCACTGGATCAGGCTGTACCTGTACTTATTTTTCTTTGAAAAATAGAATTATCTGCTCAGAGGACATACTGTTAAAACAAAGAAAAGAGGAAAGGCTCATAACAGATAATGAGAATGGAGTGGGGAAGACATCCCTGCTAGTGCAAAAGGCAAAATGCAGACTACAGTAGTACTTGTTATTTTATTTTATTTTTAACAAAATAATTTTGACATTGTGGTAGAAACATTTTACTTTTCCTCCATTGGAGAAAACAGGGAAGCTTAAAGACATCAGTTTACTCACATCATTTTAGGCCTCAGTATCAGAGGACAATATCCTCTGAACACCAGTTGTTTGGGAATTTCAGTGGGAGGTGTTATTGCATTGATGCCTTGGTTATGGCTTTCTTACTGTCCTGAAACGTCAGCCAAGTGCCCAAGGCAGCATTTTGTTGTTGCAGATAAGGTAGTTTCTACCACACCTTACACTCTCTCTAGTCATGCTGGATAGCAAAATTGGTGAGAAATATAATTTTCCTATAAAACTAGACACTTAACGGCTAGAAAACGTGAGCTAAAAGGACACTGGCTGCAAGCATGTGCTAAGTCAGGCTGACCTCAGCATGGCCAGGTCACAAGTTCAGGAGGATTAGAAGGAAACCACATTCTGGACTCCTTTGTCAGTTTTGTGGGAAAGCCATTACTGATCTGTCTGTGCACCCTCTTTCAGAGCAGTAAATCGAGTATAAAAACTCTAGCTCCAACCCCAGTACACTGTAGTACTTTGGACATAGTACATGGCACCCAGATCTCTGTTCCTCTGTGCTATCCTCCAACTTGCTGTCTGAGCCACTCTGCTCCGACCTTCTGCTTCAGGATCAGTAGCTATCACCCTTTCCACCTGATTTCTCTATACAACCTTTCTTGCCTCACTTTCCGATAACCTTGTGTGGTTCTTGAGAGTTTCTGACTTCATGGGTGCCTGTTACTTCCCAATAAAATACGCTGTTTAACTCTGGAGTCCTTTCTACAGTTAGTACGTACAGGTGAAAAGATCCTGCCGTTACTCTCCTCTTGCAGGTCCCCTTTGAGCTATAATTCCCCCTATTTCTAAGGAGATGCTGGCACTGCTGGGAGACCTGAAGGTCCTCCACCTTTTAGGGTAACACAGTTGTCCACACTTAGGCTGAGAGGGAACTGCCAAGATATTTATCAGCAGCTCCTTCATGGTCACAGCTGCCTCATTAGTGCCTAAGTTGGTCAGTGTTTGTTATTTAGTCAGCGCTGGCTATGGCATTTCTCTCTCCATCTCTCAACAAAGGATGGGGGCATGTTGTCTTTAGTGTCTGCTTCCTCTGCCAAATACTGCTGGTGAGCAGGGGCCCCAGGCACTGCCTCTTCAGACTCTGGCCATTTCTGCACTACACTCTTATAGCGCGATTATTCCACTTTCAACATCCTATGGAATCCTGGTCCATTTCTGCACTAGACTGTTATAGCGCTGTGATTCCACTTTCAACATCCGAGGGAATCCTGGGGTTTGCAGTTTCGGGAGGGGCCGAATCACAGCGCTGTAACAGTCTAGTGCGGAAATGGTCCTGGGGTTTGCAGTGACCCCTCCCGAAACTGCAAACCCCAGGATTCCCTCGGATGTTGAAAGTGGAATCACAGCGCTGTAACAGTCTAGTGCGGAAATGGTCCTGGGGTTTGCAGTGACCCCTCCCGAAACTGCAAACCCCAGGATTCCCTAGGATGTTGAAAGTGGAATCACAGCGCTGTAACAGTCTAGTGCGGAAATGGTCCTGGGGTTTGCAGTGGCCCCTCCCAAAGGAAACTGGTTGGCTATTGTACAAACAAAATGGTGAGCTAGACAGACCTTTGGCCTTATCCAGCATGAGAGTCTTTGTATGCCCACCTCTTTAGAGAACAATACATGCTCCAGCTGCCCTGATTTGGTAGAGACAGTCCCAATTTACACTCTGTTAGCCCCCTTTTTCCAGCTGCTTTTAAAATGTGCCAGTTTCCCTCTCCTCCTTCTGTTCTGCTTTTGTTCTCAGCATACTTCAATTGCTACAAATTAAAAGTTACAAAAAAAAATACAAAAGTAATTTGCACTGAATTAACTCAGCGGGGTGGGGGGAGGAGTGAGGCAGCATCTTGCCCTTCCCTATAGGCTCAGGTAAAAGCAATTTGCTGCAGCCTCTCCTAGCTTGTGTATTTTTCTCATGGATAACTTGCTTGGCCCCACATGTCACAGTCTTCATCTATGCAATGTTGGAGGGTAGCGCCTTGTTAACTGATAAGATGGAACACCACATATAGGTGATAAAGAGAGATACATGGTCCATGAAAGCAAAGCTTATTCCATAGTAAATTTGGTAGTCTTGAAAGTTTTTGTTAGAGTGGATTAACACAGCTGTTCCTTTGAAAAAGATTTCAGTTGTTTCAAATCAGTGCTGCTGACTTTGGGAATCTCCCTGCCCCTTCTGCTTAGGCCCTAGATTTCTCAGCCAAAGACATATCCAGAGAGCAGCATCGCTAGAGAAGTGCTTTTAATTCCAAGGATAGGTTTCATACGTTGAATGTTGCACGTGCAATGAACTTGCACTGAATATAAAACTGTGAACACCCCTCCTGAATTCTGCTCCAAGTTAACTTTTGGAAAACGTTTGCACCAGGTTTATTTTTCTCTGTAAAGTGCAACGCAAGACATGACTGCACCTTGGTCGAAGGCAAAGTGGCCACACACACTTAAAAAAAAAGAAGTATAAGGAATAAGAAATAGAAAAGAAGACTTTGGTCTGCCACTACTCTCAACAGGCCTCAACTTTTACTTGGGCTTCAGTTGCCATAACAACGGAGTTCCTCGCCGGGCTTAGGAACAAGAGGAGGGAAGCGACGCGCAAGCGATTGGCTATCGCGGAGCCATGTGACCTCGGTTGTGTTTTTGACAGGGCAAAATACACCCGACACAGACCGCGAAGCGGGGGAGAGGGATGGGTGCCAAGACGCGGAGAGGGACCCCTAGGCGGGCAGCGTTCCAGGAGGGTCTTCACGCTGCATGGCAGGCGGGGCAGAGACCTTCGTGACTTTCCCCCTTCCTGCCTGCTCCTTTCTTTGGGATCAGTTGCCGGCTTTCTCTCTCTGCAAAGGCGGGTTGGTTAAGGCTTCTCCCCCCTCCCCCTCCCTGCTGGCTTCGCGGAACGCCATAGTGAGCTGTGTGGCGGCGGCGGCGGCGGCTGGGATGCGTGCGACCCGCTCGGCTGGAGGCAGAAAAGTGTCAGGGGGAGGAGAGGAGGACAGTTAGTCAGCAGCGGGAGCGGTCGAGGAGGAGGAAGAGGAGGAGAGAGGGCCCGGCGGAGTCATGGAAAACCCTCCGCCGCCCGGGCGAGAGCAGCAGCAGCAGCAGCAGCAGCAGCAGCAGCCCGGGGAGAGGGGGCGGCTGCGCGCTCGGGGTGCGCTGCTGCCTGAGGCGGGCGGGTCCGGGTGTCGTGTGGATGCGGGCGTGAGGGCAGGGCGAGGCCGCCGCCGCCGCCGCCGGCCGCCAAACGCGACTCGACAACGGGAGTTCCTCCGCTCCCTCCCTCCCCAGAAGCGGAGCAAAGTGTGCGTGTTTGCGTGTCACCCACAAGGAGGGAGGAGGATACGAGGCTGCGACAGACTCGCTTGGCTCAGGAGGTGTAAGGAGCGGGGGAGAGAGAGCCGGGCTGCCAGCGTCGGGCGCAGCTTTGCCGAGGGGGGAAGGAGAACCGGTGCCCGCGGGAGCAATGGGCCGGAGCGGGGGGAGCGGGGGCGGGAGGCAGGCTTGACATGGGGCAGGTGAGGGTCTGACGCGGAGGAGGGCCCTTTATTGGCCGCTGCCTGCGCCGGGGAGATTTAGGCTGGCTATATTGGGGGGGGACCAGGAGAGGGGGGGCGAGGAGCCACCTCAGCGACCCTCACCGCCGGCCATCGTGAGGAGGGGGTGAGGAGGAAAGGAAAGGGACGTCGACCGGGGGGGGTGTCTGTTGCGACCAGAGTTAGAAATGAAGAGGTGAAGGGGGTCCCTCGTTGCCGCCCCTCCTTTCCCTCCCCCCGTTTTCTTTCCCCTCCTGTCACCTCGCCCTCGTCCCCTCTCCCCGCGCTTCGCGTCCTCGGCCGGGTTGTGTGAGGTGAGCGAGAAAGAGGGCAGTTTGCGCCTTCTCTGCGCCCCCGGAGGCGCAAGGGGGGCCGCGGACCGGGCCCGGTGTGGGCGCGTTTGTGTTTAATCTCGAAGGACCAGGAAGGAGCGAAGTGGGGGAGGCTGCCTGTGCGCGTGTTTTTAAAGCGTCTCTTATCGCTCTTTCCCCGGTTTTATGACGATGAGCGCCGGGGACGGTGGCCAGACTGCCTTTATTTAGGCTAGACGCGAGCGGGGCGCGGGGGGGGAGGCCGGAGGCGCTGAGCCGCCCCTCCCGGTTGGCCCCCTAGCAGGACAGGTAAAACGCCATGGACTCCAGCCTGGGGTGACATTGCCCGCAGGCTCTGTGATTCAGAGCCTTTGATTCGGTTGTGTTGAGCCTGTGCGTGTGTGCGTTTGAGGGAGAGAGTTCAGCTTTTGTTGTCTAAGCTTTTACCCCGACAGGTTATAAATAGACCTGTTCAGACGCTGTGTCAAGGAAGGACGCATTGGCAAGTTCGGGAGAGAGAGGGAGAAACAGAGAAAGAGGCTGGCTGTGTTTAGCTTTTTCCCCAACAGACCGCTGCTGCTGCTGCTGCTGCTGCTGCTGCTGGTGCTACCACAATGAATGCCAGGAGGAGGCCTAGCTGCGGCAGATTCTTGTAAGCTGTTAAGGATAAGGCTTGGATTTTTATTGTATTATTCCATTAACGACAAAGAAGGAGAGGGAAAGCAAAATAGCTGGAGGCAGCATCAACAGGACTACAAAGGCAGAGAGAGAAAAACCTTGTTAAGGTATCCTTTATTGAGACCTGGAAAGGAAAAAAAAGATTGGACTCAAAATGAAGCCTGACCGAGGTAAATAATTCAATAAAACATTTCTGTTTGTAAAGGATTTGTACTGGGCAAAGTGGTTTATGTTAATGGGTAATACATAATATAATGGGATGTGGGTAGGTCCTAATTCTGACTAGAAAAAAGAGTGAGAAGGTTGAACTCTGCCAAAAACAATTAATGCCCTAAGTTGGTAAGTAGGGTATTGACAGTGTGTGTTGCATAAATTTATTGGATTTTCTTAATCAATAATGAGTTGGGAGGAGGAAACTAATTGTGGAAAACACCCTTGGCTTTGGGACATCGTATTTTAAATGTCAAATAGTTTTGTGCTTCAGGTATTACCATACAATTGCAACATTACAAAAAAAAAAAAATCAGTCACAGATTGCAGTGCTAACAATCATCCCCAACTGTAATCTGTTTTGTGGATGATACAAACACTGATAAGAACAGCCTCGAAACTCATGCAAAGCAGCTAAATCTCATCCTGTTTAAATTCTCACAAGCACTTCTTTCTTTATCAGCCCTGCCTCTTAATTGTTTTGGTGGCTAGTGGATAAAATCAGTGGGTCAAATAGATTTTTACTAATCCAGAAGTTGTGTATTTATTGAAAAAATTGCTGACACCACCAAAGCTAAGTGAATTATGACTGCTAAACTTAGAGTTTTGTAACTTTTTTTTGCTAGAAATTTCACTATAGAATCACACCAGAAATATTGTCAATAAATGTGAACCTCTGTTAATGTGAACTGTAAAGTTCTATATATGTCAACTCAGAAATCCTATTACATATATTGGGATTTATTTGTGGGTAAGAGCAGGTAGAACTACAGCCTGTGTTTCACAATGTCTCCCATTGCAGCAGTAACTGGTCTCATGCTTCTCTTCCTTTG
Organism: Iguana delicatissima; assembly: GCA_948472985.1. Taxonomy (NCBI): domain Eukaryota; kingdom Metazoa; phylum Chordata; class Lepidosauria; order Squamata; family Iguanidae; genus Iguana; species Iguana delicatissima. The sequence goes on along the minus strand of CAOKZL010000565.1, from coordinate 561,707 downwards.
CTGTGTTTTACTTCTGTCACTTGAAACACACACAGAGTCTGTGTTGTATGAATAATTCCAAAAATATGAGAACTCTTTAGTAGTCCAGATGGCGAGGGTGTTTAAAAACAGGAAGAACAGATAGTAAGTACTTTGCATTTGGGGACCCTTAGCTCTTGTCAGTTGTTTGTTTATACAAGCATTTTATTCGCCATTGTGTAACTTGAATACAAGTATGTTATTCAATAAAGTGTAACTTGAATACATGAAAGGACAAGAGTATATGCGTTTTAACAGTTTTGAAACTGCTTGAAACCTTAAAGAAAAGGAGTGCTATGAATTTAAGTTAATATTTGCAGAATACTTGTTTGACTTCAGTTATGTCATGTGCAACATTATCTTAGGCATGTTTGCTCTGAAATAAACGCCACTAAGTCCTATGAGACTTGCTTCCTAATGGGTGTCCCTTAATATTTGCAGTCCAATTTTCCTATAGAAAAAAAAATCACAAAATATACTGAGATTAAAAAACAACAACAGAGTATCAGTGTTTGTAACCATTGTCATAGCCCAAAAATTTGATGATGCATTGGTAACTCCCAGCTGATGGTCCATGAGAAGGACAATGCCATTTTATGATTAGATGCTGTAGTCAGCTGATATAATGAAAAGAGGAATAATAAAGCTATGAATTAAGATGCATTTTGGAAATTCAACCCTGGTGTATTCAGATTATATTCAGATCTATAATGTAATAGAAAGTAGTAGAAGGTAAATTATATTTTTAGCAACAAGGAAGAGTTAGAACTTGAAACATTACTTGTTGTTTTGAAAGCAAACAGGAGTTTTAATGTTAATGAGCAAATTATCTAGTTTAACAGTTTATTTTTTTGTTACTGTACATGAACTACCTACATATGGTTAAAGCGTGGCCTCAAATGCCACATCCAGCCTACAGATACTCTTATGAAGCCACAAATCATGAAATGTTTACTTACAATGCTTTTATGCAGTACCTCCAACATAAGCAGTCAACTGTGCAATCACCAGCTTCCATTAGTTGTAAATTAATAGTGAAGGACACAAGATGAGCAGCACTTCTAACTTAACTGCAGTACAATCTGTTTAATGTTGAACCAACAGAATTAAATTGTAAAGGAGAATTTTCTGTGTTAGTGTACTATTATCTTTCTAGGTTAGGTTTGTCAGGTAGTTGCTTTGTCTTTTCCACTAATAGCTATTTGTAACACATTTTCTGGATCTAGCTGCAGACTGATTATTTAAAATGGGATTTGGGATAGAAAAGCAGTTACCTTGAGTAAAAAGCATGAAATGAAACTCCTCTTCTTAAAAGATGTGAGACTGAATGAGGCAACTTCTTGTATTCAGATGAAAGGGAACATAGTATGCTTTTTCTGATGGTCTGGTAGCAGAAAAGTTGGGTTGGCTAGAGGATCAGGAATTTGGCTGTGAAATGAAGGCCATCAGACTTTCAATAATTGTGAGGAGATGTACTGTACATACTCACATATAAATCTAGAAATTTTAGTCAAAAAAATCAACCCCCCAAAACCCAAGTCAACGTAGCCACTGGTCAGTGTGAGCACTGTACCTTAACTCTTATTAAAAAAGAACCATCACCTTCTCTGAGAAGAGTGGCAGTAGATGAAAGCACAGTCCATCCCAGGAGAACCTAAAATAAACACCAACTCTACTCTACTCTCTCTGCCACAGTGCTGCTTCTGGCCTTTTTGAATGCCTTGGTGGGAAAATAGTGGCAGTGGCTCTTTTGTGCTTCCCCTCAAAGGAGCACGAAGAGAGTAGAACACATTGGTGCTTCTTTTAGGTTTTCCCTGGACAGACTAAGCCAGTGGTTCTCAACCTGTGGGTCCCCAGATGTTTGTGGACTTCAGCTCCCAGAAGCCCCAGCCACTATGGTCAATGCTCAGGGCTTCTGGGAGCTGAAGTCCAAAAACATCTGGGGACCCACAGGTTGAGAACCACTGGACTAAGCTCTTGCCTTTCACCACTCTGCTTAGAGAAGGTGGTGGATTCTTTTCTTTTCTTTTTTTAAAGAATTAATACCATACCTTAACCATCCCCTTCTCTGAGTAGAGTGGTGAAAGGCCTTTTTGAATGCCTGGGTGGGAAAATGATGGTGGCAGAAGCCAGGATGGCTGACCCCCAGAAGCAGCACTGGTGCTTTACCCTGTCTGAGGAATGGCCCTCAACTTATCCAAGAGTCATATCAAAATCCATAGTTTTGGTCCCCAAGCCTGCTCTCAACTTATACATGAAGTTGAGTTATGCCACCTGAGTATATATGGTGTGTAGGATAGGGGCATGCTCAGAATTAACATCGCTTCCAAAGTAATTTCCCATTGACTTCAGTAGGTATTAGCCCTCATAGATATGGCTAGAAAGAAGAGTTACAGCCTTAAAGAGGTGGTTGTAATGGTAAGATACACATATATCCTTCTTTGTTCTTGACCTACTGCCATCACTACTGTTTTCTTTTAACTCTGAACTAAGCACTCACCTATTTATGCCAAAGTTGAGGACTTTCAGTCACACTAATTCCAGTAAGATAAGGTTTAAACAAGCCCTTGAGGTTGCAACCCTATATGTGGTTCTTTATGTTCCTATAACATATAGGATTGTGTATAGGATTGCAACCTCAACTACTTTGTTAAATCTTCTTTTGCAGCAGTTAATGGGACTAAATACTATAAAGCTACCAGATATTGTCTGATTTTGAAAGCTAAGCAGGGTCAGCCTTGGTTAGTACTTAGATGGGAGATAACCAATGAATACCAGGTGCTGCAGGATATATTTCAGAGGAAGGAACTGGCAAAACCACCTCTGAATATTTCTTGCCCAAGAAAAGCCTATTAAATTCATAAGGTTGCTGTAAGTCAAAGGTGACTTGAAGATGTGTGCATGCAGACACATGTTGTACTAAATCCCATTGAAGACTATGAGCCTTAATTCTGAGTGGTATGTATAGTATTGTACTACAACATTCCCAAAAGTTTAAGTTCGGAATTTCCACAATATATTTACTTTCTCTTTCTATATAAAAATTGAAGTAGGGGCCTGGGAGTTATGGGTTGGGTGTATATCCATTTTCAGACTTTCCAAAAAAGAGTGGTAGGTGTTCTGTGGAAATATGGGCAAAACTTCTAGCATTAAGGCAGGTTTCTGGTCTAAGAAAACCCTGTGAAATTCATAGAATTGCCATAAGTTGACAGGCAACTTGAAAGTGTGTGCATGGGTGCATGTGCAGACACATACACACCCTCACCCCCACATTGAGGTCTTCATGTGTTTTGGATTTCAGCTCCCATAATCCTTTGCTATTAGCTATGCCAACTATGGCTTCCTGGGAGTAGAAGTCCACAATATCTGTAGGATTAGAGTGTCCTCACTCTGTCTTAAAAAGACTTTTCATTAATATTCATTAACTAGTGGCAAAAGGCTTATATGGGAGCTATCAGGGAGTAAGCTATGTTAAATACAGTCAGACTTACTTATGTGTAAACGTGTAGGATTGTATTGCTCATCTTTTGCAGGTAGAGGTGCTAAATCCAGTTTGGGGTGATGAATAACCTAAAAGGCATATGAGCTGCAGGTGATCTTACATCCTGTTAAGCAGGCTGGTGGCAGCTGTTCTGAAAATGCCTGCGCTTCTGGTTACAGATGCCTTGGGTAAAGGCAGGGAGGAGGCAATAAATTGGAAGTGATGCTGCTTCCTGTTGTATCAGGAAAGTTGTTTTTCTGACTATTATGTTTCAGAGTCTACTTGTAGAAGGAAGATCTGTCATGTGTATCTGATTGCTTTTATAAGTAATGTACAGGTTAGGAAATGTTAAAGTGGTTCAGATGACCATCTTACCAAGTGACTAGTTTGGGTGATGTTATGGCAATATAGCCTTGATCTAGAGGGGGAAAACAGACACAAAAAGGAATTATAAGTAGAAGAAAGATTTGCTGGATGTATGTAGCATTTAATTATTTTTAACCTGCTCTGTCATTTCCAGCAATTCTGTGCCTCATTGCTAGTAACCCCCTCCCCCCCTTTTTTTTTTGTATTTGAAGCCTAAGTGAACATTTATGATGAAGAAAAATCTTAGATGGAATGTAGACAGTATGTATTAAAACACAACAAAGTATTCACCAGTGGCAACACTAAAGAATTAAGACACAAACTGATACACTGTTTTGTTCACAACAGCAGGTTTAATTCATGCAGGAGAGATTTGATACTATTAAGTGTATATCCAAACCTTTCATGGGGTCACCTTTGTTCTGAGTAGGAGGAGGAAGGTGTAGTTTGTTGCTTACTACTACTGATTAACTCCTTTCTCAAAAGACACCCAGCCTGTTACTCTAATTAAAGCATGCTGATGAAGGAGCAGCCACGTGGAACATAAATTTTCTGCTGTATTGAGAGATCCATCTGCAAACAGTGTTGCTTAACAAACCCTTGATTCAGTGATGGATATTTCATTCTCAGATCAAATGAAAATCCTCTCTTCTGAAGCTTCTTCATAGATTCTGACTGGTTTTGCCCTTGGCTTCTCCATGAAATCACTGTCACTCTGTACTAATTCTGTAATACATGCACACTGTTTTGTCTCATTACATTCTGTTGCCCAATACTGTTAAATCAGCATTTTATATTGGCAGTTGTGACCTTATGCACTCACCCAGCAGTTGTGTGTTTAATAAAATATGCTATCTTAGATTTATACCTGAATTTCAAAACCAATTGTCTGCATACTGGTGTCGTCATGGCGGCCTGTAGTGCAAGATGCCTACTTATTCCAGACCAATATTATTGAACTTATAGTATTGTTAGCATGTAATAGAGCACCTATTTTTCATTAAGTTATAAATAGTAGCAATACTTTTATAAGATTCAGGTTTTGACAATCTCATTGTTGTCGTCTTGTGTTTTATAAACCACCTTGAATTTTTTGAAATTGAAAAGTAATGTCCAATTCTGTAAAATGAGCACAGCATTCAAGGCACTGGAGAGTAGTTCATGGTGCAAGGTGAGGGAAAACATATCAGATTCAAATAGATGTTCAAAATCCAATTATAAGGTATGTTCAAGTATTAAGATGCAAAGAAGCCATGTGTTCCAGACATTTGTGGTTACTTTTTTGTGCATGATATTAAAGCAGTTTTGCTATTATGTGGCAAATACTTTCATTGTTACTTTTTTGACTTATAAGTGCTTCTAGTTCTGCTGGTTGTTTTTTTAAGTCACAACTGATTCCTGATATTTTGAAAGTACCTTAACAAGTCTGAAGAATACTGCACCAATTTGTCCATTTCAGATAATGCAGGCCATTCTGCAGTAGAGAACATAGTCAAGCAGGACAAATCCATGGTTTTCTGCAGGTAATTGACTTAGTTTTCAGTACTTAGAACTCTTAGTACAGAAAGGAGAGTCAAGTCGAGGAATACTGTAACCATGAAAATAAATAGTTTGGTACAGAAGTGATTTACCTTTGGGCTGTGTATAATCAGTCCAGTGTTGGGGAGATAATATGGGTGTGTTTAATGGATTAAGACTTTTAGGCATCAAAAGAGATGCTATTTCCTTCAAAGATGTATGTACTTCAAACTGTATGCATGATCTATCTGAACCATGAGCTTTCTTTGTTGAGTTTAGCATCGAAGTCAGAGCCTGTTTTAAATCTTTTGGAGCTACTATTAAAGTTCTACATAGCAAGCAAACAAGCAACATGTATGTTGTTGATATAGGAGGATAGGGCCTCATAATTCAAATCCTTGCTTTTATTAGTTGAACATTTTTGACTGGGCATTCCATAGGTTAAGTTCCATCTGTGGGTGAATTTAGACTCCCACCTGCACTCCCCAAATCCCATGGGATAACACATTCGGAATCAAGGATGAGGAACATGTCTTCCTTTGCAGATATTGTTGAACTGCAGCTCCCATGATTCTTCACCACTGGCTGTAATGAATAGGGTTAATGGGTGCTGCAGTCTGTCTGGTGGAACATACATCCTCCAGCCCCATTCTGAGTATTAATCCCCTAAGAAATATGTAGTGTTTGATGAAAACCCATGGGTGTCTGAATACCTGCATGGTTTCCAACTTGTTCGCATGTTTTAGAATTTGAAATATTTTCCAGACCCCTGTAGACACTCACATATCTAGGAACTGGTTATTCACCATTTTGTAATTGTCCTTTCTCATGTGGATTACTTGTTTAAAAGCAATTATTCAGTGTATACTGCTTTTCTTTAAATAGGTTTAAAATGCACTCACACATCTATTTTTCTGTTATCTTCTTTTTGGACACTCTAGGCATGAGATAACTGAGTTTGTCAGATCAGTTTTAACACATAACACCCCACCCCTGGCAACCCCAGTTCCTTATCAGTAAATTCTGATAGAGATATGAAAACCCCTGGAAAAAATGGGAGGAAACCTAGATTGCTTTTCAGATAACCCCCTTACCGCTTTTATCTCCGGGCAGTTCACATTTATTAGGACCTCCTAGATATCCATTTTCTGAGAACATTCTAATGTTAACATATTAATGGTTAATCATATATTAGCTAATATATTCTGGGATTGGTTTGTTTCTCAACTGATAGAAGTCAGTCACAGTCTACAGTTTGGTACAGTTCTTAGAAGTAACAAGGGTATGTATTTCCCAGTGACTTAAATGAAGTACTTAACAAATACTTTGGGTTTATTTTAATCCTCTACTTTGCTTAGGAAAACATTGAAATCAAGTAGAAAGTAATGCTAGGTTCAAACTTGGTTCTAAAATGAAATTTAGATACTTCCCTAGCCTTAAACCATATTAATTTGTGTTTTCTCAACTTAGGTACTAATAACTATTGTGCCAACTATTGCTCTAACATTAAAAACCATTTTTGTATTTGCTACCAAAAAAAAATAATTTTTTTTTTAGCAATGCTGTCTATGTCACCCAGATGTCTAAGGGCCCTAGGGGCATTTACACTGTTATAGTGCTATTCCACTTTCAACATCCTGTGGAATTTTAGGGTTTGTAGTTTACTGGGGCCAAAGAGTTCTCTTTCCTAAACTGCAAACCCCAGGATTCCATAGGATGTTGAAAGTGGAATAATAGCACTATAACAGTGTAGTGCAGAAAGCCCCTAAATCTGCAGTTCCAAAGCAATCTTCTTAAAATTGTTTTCTGGTGGAGAATCCTAACTGAACATTATGAACAGTGGAAAAAATATGTCTCATACAGAGCATGCCTGCAAAATCACTCCCATGAAAAGGGCAAGATAGCAGTGGTTCTTACCATAATGACAACCAAAAAGGTACAGTCTACCGGTAGACAATACCTTGATTAGAACCAATGATAATTCCACAACAGTGTGCAAATATTTGAATTCTCCAGCATTTTCTGTCAGGCTAGGAGATGAAAACATTAGGGCAGGGAGATTTGGTTAGGTATTTTAGGGTAGGGGGCCTGTGGTTAAACTTAATCTCAAAATGGAGAGTGTAGGCTAACATGTTTTTGCCCTGGCTACGCAAACTTTGAGAACAAGCTAATATGACATCTGTTCCAAGCCTTTTTTGGAAGCCTAAGCTGAAAAGTTACAAAATGGTGGCATAGTGAAATTGGTAGCTACAAAACTTTGGGATAAATGTTATGCCTAGTAGTAGTTGCCCTCAAAATTGAATCAAACTGCTTTACTCATGATCTCTTTCAGAATAAGAGCTGAAATGTACTGCTTAAATGTAGACATATTTGGATTCACTAGGCTGGGAAACATAAACAGTCTGGCAAATTAAATTTCTTTAAATAGACTCAGAATCTGGGGAATCTCCCTGACTAATCTAAAAAGTTCCTTCCAGTTCTGTGGCAGTATTCACAAAGCAGTCTGCTAAAAAGGGTAAGTATTATAATGCACAGGGAAACTAATAAACAGTTAATCAATAATTTGAAATCAATAAAATTAAAACAATAATTCAGTGTGGTAAAACTTCAGGACTTCAGGAGCAGCAGTAAAACATAATCTATACTGTTTAAAAGTTGGTAGGAGAATAGTTTTTATTGAGTTCTATTAAAGACATGACAATGTGGCATGTGTGCCATACCCATCTTGAAGATCAAAGGTCGTCTACACAGATATGTAAGAGCAAGTGAGGTCAACAGTTGTAGGGGGAGAGGAAAGCAAAAGCTGGTGACTGAAGAACACACTGAAGGAGGCTGACGTTCAGTGAAGTGCCTGAGACAAAGCTCTTGGATGATTATTATAGATAGGTACAAAGAAATTTAAATGCTTGGTATTTATATGGAGAGAAAAGTATTTCATTAAAGTGAACAGAATTATGCCTCATGTAACTGAGAAGAGGTTAATAATTCATAGTGAATGGCTGATATCTTTACTGAAGCTGGCTAGGAGGTTCTAGGGGGTGAAATCCACATTCTACTTCTTATGGTATGGGTTTGTCTGGATGGTAGTGTTTTCATGTACCAGGGTCTGTTTGCAGGAGGGCAAATGGTTTGCTTTGATACAGACACAAATGCGGGCCTATCAATTAACAAAGCATCTGACAAAAAGGCTTTTATTTAAGAAGTCTTTTTATGCGAACCCAGTCCTCCTTGTCTGTCTAGCTGGAAGCCTTTTAGCAGAATGATGAAAGAGGGCTGAAGAAACATAGACTTTTGGTGTAGGATTTCAGCAGCATGTCTGAAATAAACAATACAGTAAAGCTTGAGCTGGGATAAAATGACATTCTACTGTAGCTAACCCTACTGCGGCTGTGTGTGCTGCATACAGGGAGCAAGACGGCAGAGGCATGAAGAGCAAAACTGGCATTGCTGCTAAGCAGAGAAGAAACCATGCTGATAACTCCCTTTAGCTGTGAGTTGTGGAGAGTGTGATTACATGAACCGTGTAAGTTGGACCTTAGTGAAGTGGGAGGGAAATTATTGATCTGGTAATCTCACAGACTATACTATACTAATGATTAGTAACATAATTCACCAGCTTTAAATGGAATGCTGATGGAATATTGTGCCAAAGATTATGAGCTGTTAGCTGAAAAGTCTTTCATTCAAATGAAATTTGAATCACAAAATCATTAGGTGACCTTAAGCAAGCCTCATTTCTCAGTCTCACCTTCTCCAACTCCTTCTGATTCCATTATCATTGAAATGATATTGCTGATCTACCTTAGAAGAGTGTTTTGTGAGGGTAACTGAAATAGGTATGTGAAATGTTTTAGAAATGTAAACAAATGCTATATAAATGCAAATCGTAAATCTTGAGCTGAATTTTAGAATGTTTTAGTGATATCGGCTGTAGAGGCATTAATTTAAATAGAATGCAGTTATTTCTTAAAAGAGCAAATGAGCTGTTATAAAATAGTAAAGCTCACTGCGTAATAACTCATGGCAAATTTATGTTCCCAACTGTGAAACTTCTGAAGGTGATTCAACATGGTTCTCTTAGCACCCATGTTAAGTCTATAACAGGCGAATATGACATATCTTTGGTCTTAGTGGTGGTTATTATATGCTGTCAGGTCAGCTTCAACATGTGGCACTGTTGTGAATTAGAGAGCTCAGAATTCCTTATTGTTAACAGCCCTTCTCATGACTTGCAAGTTCTGTACTGTGCCTTCTTTGAATGAGTCAGACTATAAGGTGGTCTTCCTCTTTCCCTGCTGCCTTCAACTTTAGCCAGCATTGTTGTCTTTTCAAGTGAGTCATATCTCATGATATGCCCAAATCACGATAGCCTCAGTCATTTGGTCTTTTAGGGAGAGATTATTTGCTCTCATACCAATTATTTGGCAGTCTATGGTATCTGTAGCCCTCTCCTCCAGCACCACATTTCAAAGGAACCAGTTTTCTTCCTGCCAGCTTTTTTCAGCTTTCACAATCAAACACAAAAATTGGAAATAATATGTCATGAATGGTTCTGACTTGGTATTCAGTGATTTTTGTCAGAATTGGAATGGATTGTGTCCCTGTAGGTTGAAACAGCTCTCTTGATACTCCATCTGTTCCTGGTGATTTATTTCTTCTGAGAGTGAAGCTTTTACTTCATTTTCTAAAACTATAGATTCTTTGTCAAAAGGTTCTATTTTAAAGGAACCTGTCATTCTTTCATCTCTTTTGTATCGTTCTTCAGTATTTTTTTTTGTCATAAATAGGTTCTTCATATAGCATCCTTACTCTTTGGTTTAAAATTTTCTTTGATTACTCAGTGGGAGAGGGTCTTTTGTTATTCCTCTTTTCTTGTTTACTTCTGTTTCTTTGCACAGAGTATTTTAATAGTTTTCTTTATCCCTATTTATGAGTCACTGAACAGTTGCATTCAGGATTCTGACCCTGTTTCTGTCACCTTGTAGTTTTGTTTCTCATCTATTCATCATTGTTTGAAGAGTTTCTTCAGTCATCTAATAACACTGTTCTTTACTTTTGGTTACAAATAGACTATTTGTATACTATTCCCAGATAATGTCCGTGGTTTGGGTACAGGATTCTTCTGGTTGTTTAGTCTTAATAGTGAAAAATCTTGAAATTCTTTGGAGATGTTCTTTAAATTGTATTTTGACACTGTGACTTATTTAATGTACTACTTTAGTTTTACTCTAATTCTTGCTATTAGCTGTTCATAGTCTATGTTGCAATGTGCTTCTGGTCTTACTTTTGTAGAGAGAATGGAGTTTCTCCATTTTCTGCTTCTAATTATGCCATCTGTTTGATTTCTGTATTGCCTGTCCTTACATCCACAGTTGACTGTTCAGTTGCCTGAAGAATGTGTTTGCAACAAACTAACCACTATATTAGTCTCAGAAAATTTAATAAGTCACTGTGCTGCTTCATTTTTGATCCTAGGCCAAATTCACCAACACACTTATTAAGATGGACACTAATAGTAAAGCCCTCAAAGCTTTTCTTTTTTAGTAGAGTAAGCTCATTTTAAAGTTAAATTTCGTATGCCTGCATATTTAACCTATAAAAGCTGGGTAGATAGTATAAACATTTTTATGACAATGTTGTCAATGCAATAAATAGTCAATTCACAGTAAGAGAAGAAAGGGTTAACTTAAGGAGGATAGCAAAAAACATTTGTAAAAAAGGAGTTTGGCTTAAAGACCAGTAGACAAATCATTTGTCATTAACTATTGTTGTTGTACACCTGGTGAAGCTAATGTAGCTGTATCACAGGATTTTCTCAGCAAGATTTGTTCAGAGGGGGTTTGCCATCGCTGCCTTCTAAGCCTGAGAGACTAGCCCAGGGTCACCCAGTGGGATTCCATGGCAGAGTTGGGATTTGAATCCTGATCTCCTGGAGTTGTAGTCCAACACTGAAACTACTATTCAACATTGGCAATCATATCATTAATAGTAACTTTAATTATCATTATTAAAGTTATTCTTAATTATTAAAGCTTTATCACTTAATCTCACTGAAATAATTAGTAAGGTTGTAGCTCTGTCTGTCCGTTCCGGAACTAAGTGTTAGCATAGTTCCTGGTGACAGTATTTCCATTGTCTGCAAGGAATGACCAGAGAAGGGATGAAAAGACATAAAGGAATTTAGTAGCCCCCTTTTTTGGTGGGTACAGTTCACTTCATCAGATGCACCTATAAAAGTGTATGCTAGATTTTTTTTCTTCCCAGTTACTGTCAGAGGTGCTGCTTAATACCCGATATGGTTCTATGGTCAGACTAATAGGGTTGCCTCTATGAATACTACAGGCTAAGGGTACTTATGATAAAAAAAAAATAAGGTGTCTGATACTTTTGTGGCTGGATAGTAGGTGTGAATTGGTGAGTGACAGTCGTAGTGAACATACTGAGACGTTAGATGTAAAGGGGTGAGCTGAAGAACCACCTGCAGCCTTTAAATCCATGGAGTTCTACAAGGTGGATAAAGAGTGGTTGCCAGGCCTGGGACTGTAGTTGAGGAAACTAACATTTGTGTAAGTTAGATCTATGCTACTCAAAGTGGTCTTCCCTGGACCAGTTCTGGTCCCTGAGCCATTTGAGGCTGGTCCCCTGGTGAATTCACACACAAAGAGATAGCAGTTGTAGCCAGTGGCCTCAAATGTGCCTGTTGCTGGAAAAGTGGGGAAAAAATTTCCACTCTCCCAATAGCGTATAGACTGAGATGTACTGAATTAAAGTACTAAGCAGACTTAACGCCTAACAGTATAATCCATTTTAAATCAATAAGTTCCGTACAGAGTTGGTCAAAACTTTCATATAATTAGACAGTTTTCTTGGTTCATTGAGAAATGCATTTGTGTTACTAAGATCTCCACATTTGTATTTGGCCGCAGGATTTTGTTGCTTATTGAGTGGGAATGTCTTCTGCCCTGATAGTTTTTCATTCTGAAAAATTTTGGCTGTGTTAACTTCATACATCTAGAACGCACTATCTTCATGGACCAATAACGGTATCAAATGATAGCTCTCAATGCTGTGGGTATTTTTTTTTCTTTAAACAGTTCTGTTAAGTAACACACACTGCAAGTAAAACAGCTGTTCTGCACACATGGGCCTCTGTGGTATTCCTTATCTGTATACATTTGGATAAATTTGAGATTTAAAAAAACAACCACCACCAAAACTGGTGGTGTGTGTATGTGTGTGTATATATATATATATCTTTTTAAAAAATTGAACTGTAATAATAGCAACACTCTGTGCCACATTTAGTGTGTCCTGCTACTTGTTGTTCTGCTTCTCTTTCCTCTCAAGTTGCCCAAACACAGCTGGGTTCACAAGAGGAGAAAAGAAAACATGACACCACTGCCAAACAGACAGGAAACTGTAGTAGGCCTTGTGAGCAGCGAAGGGTTGAAGCACGCCTTCTGCCCAATCAGCGGCGAGTTCTGTTGCTATGTGCGCTCTTACTCTGCCTTCTTTGTGGAAAAAATGTCTTGTACAGAAAGGCTGAATATGTACCCAAAGCTGAACATTTTTGTGTTAGCCACTGCAGACATCTGGATCCCCGAATTACTGACAGTGTAGCCCATTTTGCTGCCGGAAGGCAACTTCATTTCCACCACGATTCCAGTATGGTTTACAGTGGAAACAAAGGGCTGCATAGAGAAGGTGTGTAAAACGAAAGAAGCGATTCTAAATGCTTAAATGTTCTTAAGTTGTTTATGAACCCAAATTGTGTGTTCTTTTATTTCTTCTTTCTCCATTAGACTTGCTGTTGGCTAAAGGCTGCAGTTTGTTTTTGTTCTGCATGAAAATAATACACGTACAGCATTTTCATGTAATAGTTTTAGAGTTCACTTGTGACAAACAGCAGTGAGAATAATGAAGAATTCTTGATTCTGAACAAAGGGGGGAAGGGAAAGTTAAGAGAGAATGAGATGCTGCTAGGATTTTTTTTTTAAAGATCCTGTCTCACAAAATGATTAAAACATTTTTATTTATAGGTAGTGAAATTAGGCTGTTTTTATTACTAAATAGTTTCAGCATTCCAGAAACTCTAACTTGAGTTAGAACTGTTTTTAACACTATTGAAATTGTACTATCACACTTTAAAGTTTTTATTTTGCATAGTTACATGTTTGTTCTTCCTGCAGTATTCCAGTCATGTATCTACTAAAACAAATAAACATAAGGATTTTTGGAGGAACTTAACAGTTTTGAATTTGCAGGGGGCATTTTTCCCTGCAACATGGGAATTTGAACTGCATATCTTAGATAAATGTTGCTTTAGAAGAGCTAATACTAGGAATACATGATGCTTTCTTTATTGTTCTCTGTGAAAATGGAAGGCTTAACTGACTTTCTTTTGTGCATTTTTTATTTATTTAGGTTATGTAAGTTCTTTCAAAACACAAAGAAATTATTATACTATTGTCCTGTTCATGTATATCTAGCAGTAATAAACACATTGTCCATCTTTCATAATTTGTATTTTCTTGCATTAGGCCAAACAGATGTTGCACATGTAGCACCCAACCACTGGGCTACCTGAGAAGCAAGTCTTTTTTTTTATGTGGCTGTAATGTGTAATCAAATGGGTGGTGTGCAAGCTACCACTCAACAAAGGAAACTAAGGAAGCAGAGTAAATTAACACACATTCTTCACTGATGGCACTATGTTAAATGAGGTTTTCAAAATAGACAGGACTCGAATCATGACCAGGTAGTAGATGCTAATTCTCTGTGCAGTGTTTCTTGGTAGCGTAAAAGGGGGCAGTTTGTTGTGATACAGTGTTCCTTCTGAAGGGGGTGGAAGGAATATTTCCAGTGAATTACACTCTTTTGAATCTAGAAAAATACTAATTTTGAATGAAAAACATTGTAGCAGCCAAGGGTACGAAAAGTGACTGAAGATTTATTTCTTGCAGATTAGCTATCTTTTCAAGCTGTGTCATATTTCTAGATAAATATGTTCATTAAATCTAATTGGGGCCTTGTAATAGAGAGGAGTGCGCAAGCTTAGCCTTGGACTTTTTTGTGGAGGTGGGTCGGGGGGTTGGGAGCTCCAAATATATATGAAGACTATGGTTTCCATCTCTATAGAAGACAATGGAAGGCTTGATGACATGTATGGCTGCTCATTTTAGGCAAATATTTAAATCTGAAAGGTCCTTTGGAATGATTCAGTGCCCAGGTTGCTTTCAGTGAATGGTACAACTCTGTGTGCCTGCTCATCTGAACTGGAAAAGCTACCATTTTATTATAAGCAAGGTGAAGTCTACTTGATCAGAGGATCTTTGTGTGTATCAAATTGTGCCCAAATTGCTGGATCAGACTCCTCTAAGTAGTTATACTGTCTGTTTAAAAGCTTCTGTACCTAAACTATGTTTGTTGTATATAAACAAATAAAAATAATGTGTATGTGATGTGTGTACGTCTTTCTGTACATGTGAGATTCTTGAAAAGTACTGGTAAGAATCAAAATACCCGTTTTGACAAGGCAAATATTCCCTCTTTATAGATAAGCAAATTGCCTCCACTCCTGTCTTTGGTTAAATTCATCAAAAGATGCATGCACGCAATACTGATGTGTCTGACGATTCTACTCTTACAGAACAATGAAGGTATATGTGTGATTACTGCATGACCTGGGAACCCCACGTACAGTGCGTTGAGGTCTCTGGTGGAGGGAAATCAAATATACATTTATGTGCAGTAAAGCCAAGCAAGAGCCAGCATGAGGTAGTGGTTTGACACTGGACTGTGACCGTGGAGACCATGGTTTGGTTCCTGTTTGTTATGGAAACCCACTCAGTGACCTTAGGTGTATCACATACTCTCAGCCCCAGAAGAACCTGTGATAGGTTTGCCATAAGTCAGAAGCAACTTGAAGGTGCACAACAATGACAAAGGCCAAACAATAAAATTTATAACTTCTTGTTCTTCAAACATATTTGGAGGAAGACATCTGAAAGGTAAAACATATGGCATAGTCAGCCTTCCCCATTCTGATGTCTCTTAGATGCACTGGAGTAAAATTTTCCATCTTCAACCAGCATAGCCATCAGGACTGTGAGGAAATGTAACTTGTTGTCTCATGTGTCTGGAGATTGCCAAGTTGGGAAGGGTTGATGTAGTTAGTACCTTCCAACATAGCCAGGTAGTAGGGCAGGTGATGCATGTTCTGGTAGATTTGTTATGTTCTTTGTTCCCAACACACTATCACTGTAGTGTGTGTGCGTGTGTGTGGAATTCCTTTAGCTTCAGGGCAAACCAACTTTTGTTTGCGATTATGACACCTTCCACAAAGTAATTTAAAACAGTGAATGGTCTTGCTATTTTTCGGAAATAGATTTGTACATTTATTTTGAGCAACTGATGTGAAAGCAACCCTATCTAATTATCAAAACTGGAAGGAACATATATTCTAGGTCATCTCTGTGCCGCAAAGTAGAACATCTGTGCCTAAAACTACCTGACCTCTTCTTGAAAACTCCCAGGGAAGGAAATTGCACCATTTCCCAAGGCATCTTCTTTTCTTTCAAGCTGTAATACCTATTAGATTATCATTCTAATTGTGAATTTTCCTAAGAACAAGATCTTTATGGGGGGTTTTAAATAATTTGCATGAGTGACAACATGTTTAGTGGCTAATGTAAACTATAGGAAAAATTAAATGAAAATTACTGGGAATATTTTTTAATGTGTTTTTATTTTTTTTAAAAAGGAATATCTTTGGATTTTGTGGTAATTTTGCTATAGCATGTTCTGGTTATTCCCTCCCAAGGATTTGGCAAGGATTCTTACAAAGGTGTGTTTAGGGGCAGGAAATTAATTCTGCACGAAGGCCTTGAATCTTTAAAATCTGGAAAATTGTCAGCATCTATTGACCTTAATCTTTGTGCTAAACATGCCCAATACTTTAGCTTTTCTTAATAGGATTTGCCTTTTAGATCCTTTATCATTTTATTCTCTCGTTTATTCTTCCCAGTTTATATTCACATCCATCATAAAATACAGTACCTAGAACTCATCCTGATGTAAGCTGTTTGTCTGCAACGTTACAGGAATTAAAGGAATGCTTCTGGGAGTCCACAAATATTCTCAGAAAAGCTTCTTTCCTCCATTTTTTATTGTTTTGTCTCTTTGCCATTATTCTGCTCTGCCTCCTGCTTTGGTTTTCCTGACTAATCTTGTTCTGATTGTTCGTGTAATTAATCTGATGATATCATGACATCCTTGTTATATCATGAAATCTGTTCAGAGTGAGGGCAGTGCTTCCTGCTGTCACTCCAGATGAGCAACCAGTTTTGCCTCTTTTCAGGTTCTACTCCATTGCCAAAGGGTACAGTTGATGAACATGTTGGCAGAAAGTGTCCTCTCCATAGTACCTATTATTCCTTGGAAAGAATTGTCCTGTAGATACAATCTGAAGGGATATTATATGGCTTTATATGCCATTTTTAGTAATTTTCATGTCCAGTGTAACACCATTTGTGTCACTTATCAGTTATCCCTTACTCTCTCATTAAGTATTTAATTTTTTAAATTATTCTTGTGCTTCTTAACACTTTGCATTTGCTTTGTTGTTGTACCTTCAAGTTGTGTCTGACTTATGGCAGCCCTAATGGAGAGCTATCATAGGGTTTTCTTTGGCAAGATTTAAGAGGGGGTATGCCTTTGCTTTCCTGTGAGGCTAGAGAGAGTGACTTGCACAAGGTCACCTGGTGGTTTCCATGGCTGAATGGAGATCTGAACCCAGGTCTCCAGGGTCATAATCTAGTGCTCAAATCAGTAAACCACACTGACTCTCCCATGTTCTTTATTGACTAGAATATTTTCATTCTTTGTATTTGAATTATATAATTATGTCGCTCGTACTTGGAGCTAAAAAACTAAAGTTACTGAAAAGTGCTGAAACTTAAATAGTTTAATGAGATAACTCTCAAACTTTTTAATCCCTTTACATCAGCATGCAGGTGTTGCCCCCCCTGCTCAACGTATTATATCCATAAAAATATTGTTTGTTTAGTGTGCACGTTTTCATTCACACATTAATTATATTCATATTTTAACATTTTATGCGGAAATAACGTTGTTCAGATTAGAACAGTTTTACTTTAAAGGTTGAAAATAAATTCAATCCCTAATTGCACAATCTCCGGAAGTGAAGGATCACAAGCACTGACCAAAAAGGGATCCCTGCTATCTCTCTCTTGTATTGCCTTTTACAGTCTCTCCTCCACCTCCTCCCATTCCATGCAGGGAGATGGCACATAGATGTTGTGCCCCCAAGTGTGGCTGTAATTACATGGTCTGCATCTGCATTGTGGAAGCAGGAAAGCTTTGCAAGTGGCAGATGATGGTGGAGGGGGAGGAGAGGGACGGACGCGAGAGGATGGCAAATACAGCTATCCTTTCATGCATGCTTAGGGCTCCTCCTCTTTCTTTTGGATGTGTACTTGTGAAGCGATGGAGAGGGGGAGGAAGCAAGGATATTCCCCTTGTGACTGCAGATTTGGCATGGAAATTTGGAGCAGCCTGCGGAACAGTCAACGGACGAGAGCTTCCTCTCCTCTGCTAACCTTCCCTTTCCCTAAATTTCCCTCCTTCCTCCCACTGTCTGTGCCATCCCTTCCCCTCCAGTGAATTAGCAACTGTTGCCTGTAATAAATTAATGTCCCAAAAATTTCTTGAGCCCCCGCTTGAGCAACTACTGTGCCTCCCCAGGGCTCCGCTCCACAGTTTGAGAACCACTGAGATAACGAATTCCAATCAGATACTAGCTTTATCATTCCCGCTTTTCATACATAATCACTTAACCTGTACAGTCTAATACCAGTTCCCTGTTCATATCCTACCCCTTTTCAGCATATATCTTTGCTTCTTCCTGGCTGGTGTTTCTGTGTAAGCTGCTGTGATAGGGACTAGCCTAAAGTTGCCCAGTGAGCATTTGAATCCCTGGTCAGAGTCCGTCAGCATTTCTCAGTACACCACAATATGTGTCTCAATTATGAAGAGTTTGTGGGGTGAGATCAGTGTTGTAGCTGAAGTCTTGGACCTGAATCCAGGGAACTGTGAAGGTTGTGAGCCTGCTGCAGGGCTGCTTCCATCTACCTAAGGTGTTCAATGCTACTAACATGGTTCAGAAGTAACAGTAAGGCAAGCCTTGAGTTTGAGTTTACCGTCTGTCAGGTAACTCATTCTGACAGTACTTATACAACACCTCTTAAGTGGTATTTAGTTCCTTTTTGTGCTTTTATTAGAGGGAGGCCCATGAATATCTTATTCTAGTTGATTGGGAGATAGATATGTTAGCCTAAAAAGAAATGTTGGAAAATGCAGTGCTGCTCTTCATCAGTGCAGCCAGCCACGCTCTCTTCCACAATACTCCGTTCCATTCCATGCGTAACCCTTCTGCTCTGGTACTTTTGCGAACTTGGAGTTTCTTCTAAACCAGATGATACTTCCCTTCTTGTGCATGGGTGGAGCTGTTTTGACTACGTAAGGATTCACATTTGGAAAAGGAATGCAGTGCAGGAAAACCTGTGCTTCCCAGATATTGTTGACTTCTGATTCCTGTCAGTGGTGAGGCTTAATGAGGCAATAGTTCATCCACATCTAAAGAGTAAAAAGTCTCCCACCCTTTGTATATAGGATCATGATGGTAACAGCTTTACACATGTAGTAAATTTATTATATTGCTATTCATAGCACATTGCCTGATTCATGACGTTCTAATTTATATAACAGAACCCAGTTTTAATAGTTAGTTAATTTGAGAAATCCTGTGACATTCCAAAAATATGATTGAGCATATACTCTTTGAACTTAGTAGGCAGAGAAAGAGCAGTATGCTGTACACATATATATTTAAAGCAGTCATTTTGGCATGTGGTCACTGACTATTATACGAACTTTAGTCTGACCCATATGGTAATGGAGCATGTACTAATAGTGTTGCTGAAAAGCTATAAGCTGTTAGATACGTTTGCTTAACTCTTCTCTGTACTAAAATACATGTTGGGATAGTCCAAGTAATGGGTTCTATAAATATTTGCCAACTTGTTCAAAATTTCCTGTAAGAATTGAGTATTTCCTGCAGTACAGCTCTATCCAAAGAGATCAAAAAGTATTTAACTGAAAAATCTGTGGAAACATTTGCTTCACTGAATTTTGATTGTACACAAGGATGTTGTAAGACAAAATCCTATAATCCCTGCAGGCCACTGATAATCAAATCATTTTGACACCCAGGATATTGTAGGGAGAAAATGTTGCAAAAATGTGTACAGAAGACAAATGTCTGAAGGGGTTTTCTGAACAAATACTAGAGTATGTTAAAGTAAGTAGAAGCCAAATATTGTTACATCATTTATTTGTTCATAAGCAAAATTACTGTGATAAAGTACAAGTTTTGTCCTTTTCTGGGTCATACATTTACAAACATGTATTGTATATAAATTTAGCTAAAAAGAGGAGTGCCTATCTACTGTAAAAATATTCATCACATCTACCTAGGGGGGAAAATAATTCTCCTACTTCGAAGCTGTACATTGTACTTCAAGCTGATCAGCTTGTGCTTGAGACACAAGGCTCTCTTTTAATCTAATGGAGTAGTTCTGCAGCATTTAATTTTTGTTGTCACTGGTACAACAGTTAAAACTTTTAAGTTGTTAAACATACAGGTGACACTTGGAAGATTCTTTTTTTAAAAAAGACTGGCTTGCTTGGCTGATGCATGGGAAGTGGCAAAATTAGCAGCTGAGGTGGCAGTGGAAGCACGAGTAATTATGCTTGACCAATGCATTGTGAAGATAGGAAAACTCCTGTGGGTGTACTTATGGCATGCTGAAATGCATTGGTCTAGTGAGGGGGATAAGGGGAGCAAATTTACCCTTGTGCCCACTCATACCCCAAAGAATCCCCATACAATAGTGTGCTGCAGCAAAAACAATAAGGCGTCTTGAGGCATCTTGTAGATTAATACGTTTTATTTTGCATAGGCTTTACTGGACTGCAGCTCATGAAAGCTTATGCTAAATAAAAATCTGACCATCTTTAAGGTGCCACAAGACTCCTCACTGTTTTTCCTGAAGAAGATGTTAATTGCAGAAGTCACATGGTGTAGCAATTCCAGTGTGGTGAACTTCGGACTTTACGTGCTTTGGACTGAAAGCAGCCTTGCATGGACCAATATGCTGCAATTGAAATCACCTAGCTGACTTATTTTACATATTAGTGCTCCAGTTTCAGTTACAAAATGCAGAAGTTTTACATTTCTCTACATTACAGTATTAAACTGAGAAATTGTCATTCAGAAATTACCAAAGACCAGTCTTCCTAAGTCTTATTTGTTGAAATTGGCATTTATGACATACTTACTAAAAATGGTTCTAGCTATGGAATAACAGCATAAGATCTAGTCACTACAGAAAAGCAATTTTGATGGGTGCGGTGATGCCCTCTTAAAGAGGAGCAGGAACTAGCCAGTTGTTGGCTTTCTCTATTTCAGCCATTTGCTGACCTAATACGATTTTGCTGTTGCTCCTGGCATACACCTGATGCTTTCATTCTGTTCGGCTGCAAAGCTAATGCCAAATCTCTTGACATGTCCTGCAGATATAAACTGTGCACAGTTAGTCTTTGGAGTCTCTGAAAACCTGGAAACTGGGGAAGTACAGTAGATTTCTGCAACCTTCTTTCATATCATGGATGTGCCTGATTGCTAACTTGTAATGCTGACACCAAAATCATCCACAGGAAATGACAACTGAAGTTGAGCCTCAGATTATGGTTTAACTGGAAAATACGGGTTGTATAGTTATTCATCCACTGCTTCTGGCACAAAGATTCCAGAATCCCAAAGGAGTGACTGTGTGGTCAGTCTGGATTCAGAAATCCCAATATAGATAGATATAATTTTGAAAGCTTTAATTTTTTTTTTTTTTTGAGGTAAGCATTTTTAGGGTATCTGAAAATAGAAATGCTCAGTTTTAAAGTGGCAAGCGAAAAGCCTTCTAAACTTCGTATGTTTTTCTTCGTCCAACTGCATGTTATATCTCTTTTAAAGCTGCTGTCGTGGTTTTTACATTAGAATTTAATTTTACCTCAAAAATATCACTTAACAACTACCACCTGTAGCACTGGCATCTTTATATTCATTAAGATAATATAAAAATTATACATTATTTGAAACACGTTGGTTGTGTGCTTCTAGTCATTTCTGACTTAATGATGATTCTAAGGCAAACCTTTCAAGGGGTTTTCTTGGCAAGATTTGTTCAGATGGGGGTTAGTCTTTGTCTCCTTCTGAGGCTAAATTGCCCAAAGTCACTCAATAGTTTTCCATGGCTGGGTGGGGATTTAAATCTTACTCTCTCAGAGCTCTAGTCCAGCATTCAAACCACTACATCACACTGGCTTTCTCTGATTTGTTTATCATTTTTCTATCCCATCATTCATGCTGCCTCTCTCTTACTTGTTTATCATGTTTATATCCCATAATTCTTCAAGCAGCTTCAGGTGGCATACAGAGTTTTGCTGCAACAACTCAGAAGTTAGGTTGACACAGCATAGATTGCCCTAGCAATGAATGAGCATCGAATCCAGGTATCCCTGGTCACACACCAATCTGACAATATCAGGAGCAAAACTTGGAACAGTTATCTTTGTGGACAACAACTGAGACATTCTGGGTTCATCCAAAAAATACTTCTCTAAGTGATTACCAGGAGCTGCTGGGAACCCACCATGTGTGGGGAGCCACCAGCCCTCTAGCTTGGAGTGTCCTCTAGGCTGGTGAAGTATTCTCTGACTCTAAACTAGCCCCGCCCACCAAGGCTGCCAGTTGGGCCTGGGTAGACAGGAAGATAAGTAAAGGACTTCCTGTTTGGGTTGGAACTTTTCTTGAGAACAGTAGTCTCCTGGCTCTAGTGTGTGTGTTCATCCCCCAGATATGACTTAGTGGCTCAACAATTCTGGGCTCCCCTCTGGCAGCTGCATGTGAGTGAATCCGGAAGGCAGCCTCCTTTTCCAAGTATGATCCTTTGACCTTTTGCTCAGAGAACTATGAAACTAGGTCAGTTAGCCAAAGGGACTTCAGACAGTTTTTCTAAAACAGTAATGTCCTGAATATTAAGTTCTCCAACAGTATCCCCTTATCTAATATCACACAATATTTTCACAGTGTTGTACTAGCGCGTGAAAGGGGGCTTAAAAATTTTCACTATCTTTCTGTGCTGGCTTTTGAATCAATGCATTTCTTGGCCTTCTTTGTTTAGTCAAAGAAATATTTGTTGGATATGATTTTGAACAGAGATTTCTCAGAGAGTGGATTCTCACATTAACAGAATGTTGTGGGCTTTGAACAAGTGTTGCTGCTTTTGTGTTCCCAGATTTTGTGAAGGAACATGAGACCTATGCAGTAAGGGCCCATACTGTGTCCTTTCCCTCCTGCATTGTTTTTTGTAGACTGAAGCTGGTATGAAGAAAGATTGCAGAGGGGCTTCTTCATAATTTTGGAGAGGATTTCAATCTTTTTCTTTGCCCAGCAACATGAGAACAAATATTCCTGTTGTGGTTTTTGTACTGCTGAGGTGATATAAGAATTTTGTACAGAGATTTTCACACTTTAAAAGTGATACTCTTTCAAGTAATGTCCTAAAAATACAGACTATGTGAGGTGCATGTGTGTATTAAAAACAGGAGTGAATACTAGGGATGTCACAATATTTATGCTTGCTTAAGAAAGGCTGTGAGCCAGTGTGGCAGAGTGGTTTGAATGTTGGACTAGGACTCCGGGAGACCGTGGTCACGGAAATCCACTGAGCAGATCACACACCCTCAGCCTTAAAGGGAGCCCCTCTCTGAACAAATCTTGCAAAGAAGACCCTGTGATAGATTCATCTTAGGGTCACAGTAAGTTGGAAATGACTTGAAGGCATGTAACAGCAGCAACATAGACTAGGTGTACCTTGAATGCATATCTTTGAGTCTTGCTTGATTGGGTTAAGATTAAGGCTGATGTATTCCAGCATTCTTTGTAAGTTTCCCAGGAGGAAGAAAAAGAAAACACCACTTACTTACAGATTTATTTATACATTTTTATAAATTGCTTTTCTGCCCACTAGCGCCCCAGAAGAATGGTGTATTTATTATGTATACAAAGATTTATTTATGAAGACAGAACAAAAACCAACCTTTCTTTAAAAATAGGCTAAAAACAATCTTAAAAACCAAAGGCTCAACAAAATGAAGAGTTTTGAATGGCCATCTGAACCTCAGAGTACAGCCAGCCCGAGCTACCTAGGAAGAGAGTTCCCCAGCTGAGCTGTTGTTATAAGCAAAGCCCTGTCTCGTGTAGCTACCAGTCCAACATCATAGGTAGGAGATAAAACAGGGACTCCATGAAAGATTTAAGATTTCTAAGCAGGCTCGTTGTGGGCCAAGTGTAGTTTACCTGAAATTGCTCAGAAGGCCCACCTTCTCCTCACTCCTAGGCAGAAGACCCAAACTTTATACCTTCAGAGAACTCTTTCTAGATTGTTTTTTCTGCCAAAGGTAATTCTAATACGGGGTTCTGGCATTGCCTCATGTCTTACCAAGTTCTTTGTCACTCATTTATTTTACATTGAGTGCAGGCTAGTGCCCAGTACAACCAACACTTGCATAAGTCTCCACTCTTCAGATGAACATCAGTACTGGCTTTCATTGATTGTCTGCTATAATTGTCTGGTTGAGGGTTGTCTGTTAACAGTCACTTGACAGCATGACTGTTCACAAAAAGGTGAGCAGCAGAGGCTTACATTGTTTAAGGAATCTGTATTATAGCTGAGTGGACAATTTGTTCATCTAGCTTTGTGTTGTTGACACTGAATAGCAGTGTCTCTCCAACAAATAGAATCGTTCCCCATTACCTGCTACCTGTACCTTCCAATTAGAGATGGTGGAATTGCAGTTGGTATCTTCTGAATGCAAAGCATGCGTCCAAAATCAGGTTCAGGTAGTGCATCTAATAATGGCTTAAATGTTTTGCTGTTTTAAAATCACCCTGGACCAGAAAGTTTTTTTAAACTGCCATGTAGTCCATTTAAATTATACTGAGGGTCTGGGTCAGTACAGTGTTAAAAGGTAGAACTTAATGTATGCATCTTTATATTTCCAGAAACCACTGGGAATTCCATTGTCCTTGCAAATGAGGCCAGCCAAACAACAACCAGAGCACATTACTTTTGTTTCATTGCATAATGGTTGCCCGAAAAACAGCTTGGGTTTTTCATCCCAGTATGTTCATTGGCTGGGACAAAAAAGTACCCCTGTGGAAAAAGGCAATGGCTTTGTTGGCACAGTTTTTGTCTTTGCTGTTTTTTGTTGTTAAAAAACCTAACAACCTTGTACATTACAAGTGACTGAAATTTTTTGGAGAAATTGATTGCAGTTGTTCAGGCGGTATTGCTGCAGAATGTTTACATTTTGGGTCTTGTTTTGTTTGTACTTTGAAACAAAATGTAACCTAGGAGAACTAGAATGTCCTACCTTAATGTCTGAAGATCAGTACTTTGAGAAATCTTTTACAGAAAGGCAGAACCTGAGATAGGAAATTAGTGAAAGATTGAAGCATTTAGTTGATGATTAAAAAGCTAAAAAAATCTAATGCAAATATATTTAAGTTAGAAGAGGAAAAAAATAACTATTGATTCTAAATTTCTTTCCAAGTTAGATAACTGTCCTGAAAGCATTAGCAGAATGACACTGAAAAACGCCAATATTTTGGGGAGAAAGTAACAGTTACCTGAACGTTTAAAAAAAATCTCCTGTCTCTCACTAAGACCATTCCCTTACTTTCTCTTCTCCTGTTTTCTTTTATGATCTCATCTCCTTATCTTCCCCACTTTCTTTAATTTACTGATTCCCACTGGATCCCAGCAAAAGTTCCAGGCTTAAGAGCTTCAAAATTCAGTTTTCTGAGACAGATGCCCTATTGAGGTGTCAGGTAAAGAAATCAGCAGGACCTCCTGGATTCAAAGATGATCACCCTTTTCCACTCTACCTTTACTCACTGTTGGTTTAAGCTTGGAATTAACTAAACCATCATACTCAAATTTCAACTCCCCCTCCCAAAAACCCCCAGATATCTGGAGCTGCCTGCATTTAGTAAAGAACCAGATGGGGAAAATAAAATTTGTTGGACTCTCATTTTAATTAATTAAATGACTTAATATGACAGCATTAATAACTTGATTCTGGTATTACATTGGTGCTCAAAGTCAATTTAAGTCAATCAGTTAAGTTAAAAATTGAATTAAGTTGCTCCTTGTTGTTGGAACATTTCTGACTTAATGGATAACATAATTGACTTTAATTAGTTAGTGCTTATGTCTGGGTAGGGCATATATTGAAGCAAGCTTCTGGGGAACATCAGGCTGCCTCATCAGTATTCACTGAGAAGATGTTTTAACCTTTAGATACCAACATCACATTTTTGAATCTTGTGTGATCTTGGGAATTTATAGCCCTGGGTGTATAAGTCTTAGCATTGTAGAATTGGTGAGCCTAAATATCCTAAGGGCACCAGATCCCATCTGATCTTGTAAAATAAGAATATTTCAGAGTAAGGAACTGGCAAAATCACCTCTTGAGATTTCCTTGCCTAAGAAAACCCTATGAAATTCATGGGGTCACCATAAGTTGACAGGTGATTTGAAAGGACATACACATGGATATTGTGGAATTACTTGGTATCACCATTGAATGGAGTACCATGTAGGCACCATATACCCCTGGTTTTAACAGAATTGCACTGGCTGTCAGTATGTCTCCAGTCTGAATTTAAGGGCTTTTGATGACATTTAAAGCCCTAAACAGCTTGGAATCTTGATACTTGAAGGAACACCTTTCTATATACTACTGCCTGTGGCCTGAGGTCTGTTTGAGAGACCCTCCTTTGTGCTCTCCCACTGGGAGCAATACCCTGAGGAGTGTAAGAGGATGTTCTGAGCTGTGGATCCTGGCTTGAGGAATTTCCTCCCCTTGGAAGCCTAAGAGGTGTTGATACAGGCTTCATTCTGGTATCAGGTAAAAAATGGCTTTTTAAAGACCTTTAAACCCATTTTAACTTGGTAAATTGTGCAAGATGCTTTAAGTGTGTTTGATTCCTTTTATTGTTTTGTTTTTTAGATTGTTTTAAATCACTTAAATTCATTTTAATTGTACCCTCCTCTGCGATCCCATTGTATAACTTGAAATATTTTAATAAATTTTAAAAAATATATAAGAAACATGGCTACTGAGATTGGCTAATCTGTCATTCCCTAATCTATCTCCAAATAAATTAGACTACAGTTCCCATAATTTCTAGCCAACATGGCAAGTAGCAGTTGGTCATTTGGAAGATTAGGTTAATTTTGGCTGAAGGAAGTGGTTTGATAGTGGTTTGTAGGTCTTGGTTCTGGTCTTGTGTCTTTCAAGCTAGTAAAACTATGTTCTTTGTAGAGGGGCAATAGTTGTTGTTGGGATTGGCTTCCAAGAGTTACTGGGTCCATCTCACCTGTCAGATGTAAAATCTGCCTGACAGAACAATGCCTCTCTATTCTTGTGCTGAAAACAAGCAGAGAAGATAATGTGTTCTTTCTGGACAGTTGTATTCTGTTGTGAAATGTGTGCTGGTGGTGCCAAATACTTCAAAGTCCAAAGTTCTGTCTGTGTGTTTTACAAATAATGATGCTGTGATAAAGCCAGTGACAAGGACACTTCTAAAATAGTAACAAAGTATAGACATAGATGAAATTGATAGCATATGGGAGCATATCAGTGACTGGCTCTTGGGCATTCCTGGGCACATCTAACCCCGAAGTTAGAATAATAAGGCTTTAAGGTAAGAAAGTAGTGTTCTAGACAGGTGTAGATCCCAAGTACTCCTTTTTCACTGAGGGTAGGATGGTGTGTTATGTGTACACAAGCACCATATGCAAGCCTTCTCTAGTCATAGGTACATATTGTGTGACATGGAAAAAAGGTGAGGAATGTGATTAGGTCTGTAGGGCTTGCATTAGGATCAAGGGGCTTCTAGAAAACTATGACATGGGAAGCAATTTTTGCTCTCCATTGTGGCTTTTCTTAATATTAAATATTGAGAAAGCAGAGCATGGAGTAAAGAGAAACAATGGCAGATCCAAAACAGGGCAAAAGTTCTTCCCTACTTAGTGAAACCTATAGACATGTTCCAGTATTTTAGATGTAGTAAGGGGATGATGTATTGCAACACAGAACTAGGACCAAAAGTAAAGGAAAATTTCCTCAAGATTGTTTCTTGGTAAATATTTGTACGTTGACAGCAAAATACGTAAGAGAACAATCATGCCATTTAGAGGCAATATTTGTTTGATTTACTCTTCTTTAGAAATAGAGTACCCAAACCGTTCCTAGGAACAGGGTTCTTTCTCTCTTTGTTAATACTTATGTATTAGATCTGCTGTCAGCATTGTGACTGGTGGGTCTCCTCTCCTTTCTCCTATTCAGAGCTGGAAGAATGCAACACTTGATTAGAAAAGCCAGGCAGCTGTTAAACCTGTTTTGATTGCAAGCATGGGGGATGGAGACTGATGGAGTTACTCTGGAGCTATGTATTTTGAGCTGTGAATCCTGGTCCTTAGAAAACATGTTCTAAGAATATACAGTGCAAGTGGTTACAAAACACACGTGCAACAATAACAGCCCCTCAAGAGAGACTTGTAACTGGGATAACGCTCTGGGATAACGAGGGTGAAACTAGGTCAGAGCTGTGCAAATATACTATGGTAAATCAGCCTACATGTTCCATGACTTTAGATCAGGAGAGGGCGACTGTGAAAGCCTAGGGG
The DNA here is from genome assembly GCA_948472985.1 of Iguana delicatissima. NCBI lineage: Eukaryota > Metazoa > Chordata > Lepidosauria > Squamata > Iguanidae > Iguana > Iguana delicatissima. The sequence goes on along the minus strand of CAOKZL010000565.1, from coordinate 533,429 downwards.
GCTGCATTAGCCCCTAGGAGACCTCGGAGGGCCCCACTTGATCCTGGAAAAAAAATGTTGGCCCTAAATGCCTTTAAAGGGCATGGGGGCATTTTTGGAGTTTCAGAAAAGGCTGCTTCTGGGCCTAAATTGTCCCTGGAGGCTGCAAAATGAAGTGGAAATGCATAAAGACATTTCGGAGCATTTAGCGGCAAACAGTTAAAAAAAAAATGGAAAAACGTTTTTGACCCCTGGGCAGGCAAGGGGCCCTCCAAATGTAGTAGAAATGCTCTCCAAACCCTCTAGAAGGCATTCTGGAACAATTTTTTTTTTTTGATACCAGAGGACTATGGGGGGGCCGCGTGAGATCTGCACGCAGTCCATAGGCTACGTTTTGTCCATCCCTGCTTCAGATAGTGCTAATTATCATGAAAATGGCCCTTAATTTTTGCCTAATCGTTGCGTATACTCATGTTGATCCTGGTTTTTTTTTTTAAATCTGGTTTATTATTTTTCCTTTGTTCTTCACACAGCACATCCTTGGAATAGGATCACAACACAAGTACTATACATGAGTAATAATTAAGCCCCAAAAGTTTGAGTTGTTGACCACTAAGTGATAGTGGTGTGAACCACCTAATTCTCAGTTTAGAGGTAATGTGCACGGCGCTACTCAGCCCTTGCTATGTTTACCTGGAGCCAGTCCCATAGAGTCCTGAGATAGTCAAGCACCATGCTTATAGTTTCGGCCATGTATAGCTCTCTTGGTAACTGAGAGCCTGTAAGTTTCACTTAAACCGAAAAAGGGAAAGACTATTTTTGGAATCAAATTATTTTGGCAATTTTTTAGCACCCAAGTGAAGCTTAAAACTGGAACTGTAATACAGCAAGTTATTAGGGGCAAAAAATCCCAAGTGTGATGTATTGAAATGATCTTTGTGTTACTCTGAACACTTGGTTAGTTGGTACATGGATTTAAGCTGTGCAAAGTGATACCGCCTTGAACATGTGTGTTTACTGATAGTCTAAAATTACAGAATTTAAAATATACCTTCTCAAGTTTCATCAGTTATAGTTGATCACACTGTCTGCGATTAACCCTCCCTGATTTTTTTTTAAAGTTTGCCTAAGGTCTCATCAGCAACCTCCAAAATACTGGAAATAATAGCCAGTATTCTATATTTGGGACTTCACCTCTAAGTATTCCCAAGCATTGGCCATACTGCTTGAGATTTCTGGGAGTCCAAAATATATTGGACAACCAGACCTTTAGAATCACTGTTTTCTTCTAAAAAGCATCTAGATTTATTACCTTCCAAGCTATTTTGTTTAAGTGTTACCATATTTCTCAGAGTGGTTTCTTTTAATTGCTACATTTTTGGCAAATGTTTGATAGAAGTGTCTGCATGAATCTTGTGTAACACCTCTGTGTTTCCCCAAATAAAGTCAGGGTATTGGATTTGACTTTTTATTTTGCAGTTTCTCTACAGATCTCTGAACTTGTGGTAGTTTGCACTCAGTTAACTCAACAGGAAGGAGAGAGAGGGCAGGAGTGGAATCTTGGCCCTTAGGCAAAAGCAAACTGCTGCGGCCTCTCCTAACTTGCGTGCTTTCTCTTTAGTAACTGTTGCCATCTTGACCAAACTCTGATGTTGTTTGGCCTGACCTGGTTTTCATCTATGAAATGTTGGAGAGTATGTGTATATGAATAATGGCCTCATGACAAAATCCCATAATGCTCAACAGGTAGAATTTGAAAATGTGAATTTGCATACATTAAATTGTTCACTTCTTGCAAAGATTGTACTACTCTTTTCCCCTTTTCCTCCATCTTGTTCATAAACCCTGTTATATTTTGTTTAAACCCAGCTCATAGAATTGGATCCTCTTTCAGTGCAGGAATCCAAAGCTAAAGCATCCCTGAGAAATCATCATTTAAAAATCTCCTGCAAGGAGGAGTCATGGGTCTCATCCTCCCTGATTTGAATAATGCTTGTTACATTATATTTGCTTTCTTGTGTTAAGAAATTAAGCTAATCTTCTTTATTTCTTATGTGAACTCGTGTATCGAGACATCTGACAGGATGGAGTATTCCCTTAGCTCCCCTCCTTTGTTTTCCCCCTGCCCATTGCTGGGTTCATATACCACCATCCCAGTTTCCGTGGCATCATTGACCCTATTGTCCCTACTTTCGATGTTCTCTTGTTTTCTGCAAAGCTGTCTTCTTCTGCTGTGGGATTCACTTTAAAGATCTGATTAGGTTTACCAGGCCCCTAGCAAACACCTTTTTACCAACTGTTCTTTCTGTTAGGAAGTCAGAAAAAACTTTATTTGGATGACTGCGTCAGTGGAAGTAGTTTAAACTAACTAATAAATTCTCTTGAAACACAGTGTTATTTCAAGAATGCTTTTGGACTATAGTGAGAGCTGCTTGTGTTTTAAACTTTAACGGGTATAAATATATGTGTTTCAATATTTTTTATAATGCATGCCTTCTCAAAAGTATTCTAACACATTTGTTGTAGGGAAAGGCTGTTCATTTAGAAAACTTTGCCTATTCAAGTTTTAGCAGCACCAGGTATTCTGAACACCAGTTTCTCATTTTTTTCAGTTGAAGTTGTGTGTTTCCCCTTTTTCCAAAGTCATTTGAAAGCAAGCTACTTTCTCCAAGTCTATTAACATGTTTTCTTTTCTTTTCTTTGGCTTTAGGAAAGCTTCATGGTTTTGATATTAACCGTTAATGTGATATTGCAAAACAAGGCAATGTGTGTTTTTCCCTAGGAACTGCAGGGCTAACAACATGGTGTGCAAGAAAACAGCCTTCTGCTGGGTCCAACCATTAACCTGTCTACTCTGGTACTATAAATTCTGATCAACAGCAGTTCTCCAGAACATCAGGCAGGATTTTTTCCTAGCCTTGTTTGGAGATGCCAGGGGTTAAACCTGGGGTCTTACTCATGAAAAGCATTATGTTATACTACAGAGCTATGACCCTTCCCATATATCGCAGGATAGCTTTGTTGTTCCCTGCACGGGGAGGCACAAACAAAAGTTGCTAAAGGAATTACTAGCTCCTCCCTGTACACCTATAGTCTAAGCTGCAGCTACACAAAGGAAACATTCCTTGTTTTTTAGGAAAGGGAAGTAGCCAAGTACTTTACTCTACAGGTTACTCCCAATTTTGAAGTGGAGCCAGACTTTAGGCTGCAGCCTTTGTACTAGAGGAACCTCCTATTAAGATGGGGCAGAGAAACTATTGCTGAGTTATGCAAGATTTTCATGTGACATCCTGATTTGCCTTTTTTTTCCCCTTCCTCTTTGACTGCTTGTAGTGAAAAGGTATAAATCTCTGCAGAGCAGCAGAAATGGCTGAAGCCACCAGTCATTGCTCCTTGCTTCCTCAGGTTTCTTCAACCATTCTTCTAGGTCTGCAGACATGTGGTTCCATCTCTGGAGAATAGAAGACAATGGCTGAGTTGTCTTGCTACCAAGAAATACTGCTGAAATTAAACTCTAATTAAACTCTAAGGCCAAGGTAAAGACTGTAATTCAGTATCAGGACACATGCTTTGCTTGTAAAAAATCCTAGGTTCATTTCCTCATGTCTCCCAGGTGTGACTGGAAAATACTTCTCTCTGAACTCTTGAAAAGCTGCTGCGAATTAGTTCGCGGAGAAAGTGCTGAGCTAGATTAACGAAGGAGATGGCTGTATATGGCAGCTTTCTTTGTTGGACTTGTAGGTACAGTACCTTCAGAAAGTTATTCAGGCAGACAGAGATAAAGTGCATGCTTCTTCTCAGAGACTGGAAAAATTACTTTTTGGACGATTGCTTCCTCTAGGCTATAATTTTTCCAAGCTCTACTTGGTCTGGCTTCTTTTCTTGCTATGTTGTGATGAATGTTGTTGCAATAGTTGGAGACTATCTAGGGCCAAGGATCTTGTGCCTCTTCTCTATCTAACACAAGTACGCAACTTGTGGGAGCTGATGAGCAGTCAGATAACTACATTTAAACCACCTTTTAGCTTTTGAGTCCAACCAGTCAGAAAATAAAAGTGAATGTTGTCTTTTACTTTCCTACCTGCACATCCAGCTGTGATTGAACTTAGAACTGAAGGCCTTCCACAGTACACAGTTATAGTGCTGCAATTCTACTTTGACTGCCAAGGCAAAAATCTTGTGGAGTCTTTTGCAGTATAAGGAGGGATATTTCAAATTCTCAGCTAGAGACCTCTAGTGCCTCCCCAAATTCCAAACCTCCCAGGATTCGTTGGGATGTTGCCATGGCATTTAATGTGCAGTCATACTGGTATCATTGTGTGGTGTGAAAAGACCTTGAGAGACAGCTCTCTGCCCCCAGATGATTAATTTATATCTTTCTTTCCTTCCACTTGGTTAATGTTCTGATTCAGCATAGGGGTGTACCTTCAAATCACATGAAGACTGATGGGACCTACTTTCTACTGGTCCACCTGACAGAACTGGGATCAGTAGAATTGTCACAAGTGATACAGTCCAAATGAGGCATTGACTAGGTGTCATTAAGCAAACACATCATGCAAATCTATACCATCCTCCCTCCACATTTGCAGATTTGACCTTCATGAATTTGATTATGTCCGAGACACCCACTTGCTTCTCCATTCTCCCCCTCTCATTCACCTGCCTTTTGCCTCGGCATTCTGTGCCTTCCTTCTCTCTGCCCAGGCAAAAGGAAGGCGAGTGGGAGGGTGGAGCCTTGTGCACAGAGAAGGAAATTACGTACCAGCCTTACCTCCCATCCTCCCCCTCTCATTCACTTCTCTGTTGCTCGGGTGCTTTGAAGGAAGGGACACATGCCCAAGGAAAAGGCAAGAGAATGGAGGGAAGGCATGTGTGCACCTTCTCCATGGGCAGAGCTGCTCCTCCCATTTGCTTGCCTTTTCCTCAGGCATGGAGAAGGAAGACAGTACGCCCAGGCAAAAGGCAAGAAAATGGGAGGGGGAAAATAAGGAGAAGCATACACATACACTTTCTCCGTGCACAGGGCTGTCCCTTCCCATTTGCTTGCCTTTTGCCTGGGCACATGTGCCTGGGGCAAAGGCAGGGGAATAGGAAGAGGAAAATGGTGGTGGGGAGAGACATGCTCGAATGTGTGGGGAAACCCTAAAAGGGAATTGGAGTGGGAGTGGTCCCTCGGGCAGAGAGGAGTTACATTTTTTTTTACTTTTGCAAAGGTTCTATGCCCCCAGCACTCACAGAAGTTGAGGGGCCACTGTACTTCATTTTCTGCTTCCTGCTCTTCTTATCACAGCATCAAGCATCACTGCATCAAGCAGTATATTGGAAATTTTTTTTAGGTACAGCTTACATTTCTCCAGTAGACTTACTTCAAGTGTGGTGCATCATTAAAAGCCTTGCATTTTTAGTCTTTCCTGCTAGATTTTAGGGGATGTTATTTTTCCTATGCACTGGATAACTAGTAAATTGCATTCAGTATTGCCCCATTATACTGTGTCAGAGAGCAGTTGGATCAGTTTTGCCTTGATTCAGTGGTGTGTTTGTATCAAGTGAATATTTGAAGTGCATGTCTTTAATGCTTTGGATCTAGACTAAAAGAAACTTAAACTCTTTTAAACAAATGAGGTTAATTATGATTGAAGTGGGTCTATTATAATATCTAGATGCAGCCCATTGTATAAGTGTGAAATAATAATTTGATACTGTATACAACATGGAAAACAAATACAAAGAATATATATTTAGCTTCCTACGTTGATGTTTTATCCACATTTGAAGACTAACATAGTTAGTTGTATTTTGTGGCTCCTCAATCTTCTGTTGGCTTACAGACTGGGATCTGTCATGATGCTTGCCCCTTCCTTGTCTACTGCCTTAGAAGTACAGTCTTAGTATTCCTAATAAAGTGGGGGTTAGATGGATCTGTGCACATCTGTAAGGAAACCTTTGTGAATCATATACATACATTTAGAAATATTGTAATAATTAAAAATGCTTGAACAGTGTGTCACTGAAGCAGAATGCAAATGAGGCCTGCAGTGTTGCACAATGGGATGGTTGTGTGATAGAAACTTAAAACAAGGGAATTGGTTACATTATGCATCCGCTGGAATCAAGTATCTCAATGTAATTTATGAAGAGCCCTGCCAGCTGCTGGTTTTGTCTGCTGAGAGTTGCTGAATTTTAATTCCTTATACTAGTTTAGACTGGACTTAGGCTATAACAAAGAATACCCTTTGTGAAGCTTGTAAACCTTGCTTGGCACAAGAAGTGTTTATTCGTAAAAGCTGTTTTCTAAATTATTGTGTATAATAGGAGCACCAGCTCTTTAACACATAACCAGAATGACATTTCAAAAGATACTACATTTTCTTACTCAGTGTACTTTCCTAGCCCTTTTGACTTAATGATCACTGCCACCTGGACTTAATGCCGGATGTTATGATTCAGAAACTAGAAGAGTGGGGATTCCAAAAAGGACAAGCCAGAGATCTACAGAGATCTTGGTTTGTTATGAATCTGCACTGTGCCAGCATACTCTGCTTGATCATTTCTACTTGTAGAGGGAGTAGGGCTTTGTTCTGTGGCTGGTTTATTTTATCACTTGTCTTTGAGCAACTTCTCTTCCAGTAGGCCGGAGACAAAAACAGCTTGTTCATACAACCCAATGGTAGGATTCACCCTGGCTACATAGACAGATAAATACTGGGGATTCTGGAATCTTAACCACTGAAAATCATAATCGTCTTTTTTGCTGTGAACTTGCTTGACCCTTAATAGACTTAAAGCCACTAGGGGGGCATTTAGGAAATAATTCCTAATTTTATGATGGGCAAAAAGAGAAAATGGATAGCATAGTGTTGTGATACATAGAATCACAGGATTGTAGTCAGAAGGGAACAGAAGGGTCATTCTAGCTAAAGTGTCCCTGACAGATTCAAGCTGTATAAAAAAATAAAAAATAAATGCTGAACCTGATTTGGATTTTGCTAAAGTAAATGTAATGTATTACAAATATAATACTCATTGTGCATGCGTGCATATGTACGTACGTATGTGTGTCTTAAAATATTGTTCCTGCTTGTGCTCTCATTGGAAGCTTTGGTTTCTGTTAGATACTTTAGATGAATACTTTGAATATGAAGCTGAGGAATTCCTCGTCAACTTGGCCTTGCTGATTACTGAAGGAAGAACACCGGAATATTCTGTCAAGGGGAGGACTGAAGGCTTCCACTGTCCTCCAGCACAGTCAAGTCAGCCAATAAAAACTAAACATGAATGCGGTGACAAACTGGCCCAGGTATGAGGAGAAGAAGTTCTTATTTTCATTGTTGATTATTCGCTTGTTTAAAACTGTCCAGTCAAATATGCTATATGATATCAAATATCAGCATTTCTAGATTGTGCAGAGGTTTTTGGTATTTGCAATGTCAGAACATTCAAGAATCTCTGTTATCTTGAAGTGCTACAGTAAAGTAGAGAAAAAGCTGGTTTTTTACCACTATGGGATTCATAGAGGTCAAGTGGTATAGAGATTCAGTACCTGCAGAAGACAACTCTTTGCTGGCATTTCAACTCCCATAATAAGACAGGAGTGCATTTTGTCCCTTGCTATTCCAGTATTAACAAATATAGGTTTATAGCAGAGCTTTTCAAACTTTTCATGCTGGTGACACACTTTTTATCGTTTCACAACACAGTAATTCAGTTTTACTAGCAAACCGGAGGTTAAACTAATCCCTTATAAGAAATAGAGACATGTGCATAAATTGTAACAACAAAATGTATGGGGATACAACATATCTCATGAAAACCTTTCATATATTTTTAAAAATATATGATTTGTAAATAATAATATAAATTTCCAAGATTGTAGGCAACACACACACTTCAGGCGACACTCTACCATGTTGCAGCACACCGTTCTGAAAGCCCTGGTTTATAGAGTTAGAAGGGGCCCTGTAGGCCCATCAAGTTCGGTGTTTAGTGCAGGAGCTCCAGCAAGAGCATCCCTACCAGGTAGCTGTCCAGCCTCTTTTGAAGATGTGTGGAGAAGAAATCCTACCACCTCTCTAGGCAATTTGTTCCATCACCAAAGTGATCTCACTGTCAAAAAGTTCCTTCTAATGTTCAATCGGAATCTACCTTCTTGTAACTTAAAATCATTAGACCTTGTTCCACTCTCTAAGGCAGCAGAGAACAAGCCAGCACCCTTCTATTTAAAAATTGCAATCATGTCACCTCTCAATCTTCTCTTCATCAAGTTGAATATGCCAAGGTCCTTCAACATTTCCTCATATGTTTTGTTCTCCATATCTCTTATTGTCCTTGTCACCCTTGTCTGAACTCACTTCAACTTGTCTATATCCTTTTTAAAATGAAGCACCCAGAACGGAACACAATACTCCAGATGAGGCGTGACCAGCTTAGAATATAGGGGAACTACTACTAATCTCAACTTGGATACCATGCTTCTATTAATGCAGGCTAAGATAGCATTTGCCTTCTTTGGTGAAGCATCACACTGCTTGTTCATGTTCAGTTTATGATCAAAAATAATCCTAAGGTCCTTTTCACATGTAGTACTGCAGAGCCAAGTATCCCCCATTCTGTACCTGTATACTTGGAGTATCTTGACTTAAATGCAGAATTTTTATTTGTCTCTGTTGAATTTCATTGTGTTAATTTCTTTCCAGTTTTCTGGTTTATCAAAGTCCTTATGAATCCTGTTCCTGTCTTCCAGTGTGTTAGCTACCCCTCCTAGTACTCCCAAGCAACTCAGTGATGCAGCAGAAGTCTTGGCCCCTTGGACAGCAAAAGACCCCTTCCAACAGGCCTCCCAAAAAGAAAAGAAAAAAAAAGCAAAATTGTCAAGTATGACCCCCATAGCTCTCCTCCTACTCTTTCCTCAGAAACTCTTGACGTTTAGAGTTCAAGACTGTAACTGTGGGCCAACTCTAATTTAATCACCTTTTACAGTTTGGCAAATCATTACATTTTAGAAGTTACAGCACTTAGTTGTGGGCCTCACCACAGAAAAGTTGGCCATAGAAATTTTAATCTTAGCAGTTGAGTGTACTAGAAGTAGTTCAAGACAGAAGTCTTTGGAGTCACCAAAAAAAATCATAGGCCCTTTCCACATGCGGGGGAGAGAAATGGGGGAAACAGGGCAGTGCACGCGGAAACAGAGCTTACCTTAATCCGGGTAGCTCCGTCACTGCGAGGAGCAGCGTGTGTTCGCGGCTCCACACTGCAGCGGCATCCAGTGGCGCCCAAAATGGCGGCTTGCGGCAGCTCTCCGCTAATTGGAGAAGTGCGCCAGCCGGAAGCCCGCCTCCTGGCAGCTCTGCAGGAACACACTTGTGTGCGCCTGCAGTGCTACACAGGGCGCTGCGACGGGGTAGTGCGCTCGTGTTTTATGAAGACCATATGAAATGTGGTCTTTAAAAAACACGCGGCGCCACCCCTGCGGCCACGCGAGGGCGGTTTGAGATGTGGCACCTCAAAATTAATAACCACCCTCATGCACTCCATGGTGTGGATGACCTCCGGTTGAGGTCGTCCTACACCGTATTTTTTCCCCTGTGTGGAAAGGGCCATAGAATTGCTTTGCATCTTAAAATTCTACAGCTGGGATTTTTCTGTCAGACTTATGCCTAAGACTTTAAATCTAATATTTTGTTATCTTTATTCAAGTGTCGTCAGGCTAGACGCACTAGGTCTGAGGTTACGTTGCTGTGGAAGAATAATATTCCTATCATGATAGAAGTGATGCTACTTCCAGACTGTTGCTATAGTGATGAAGGACCCACCACAGAAGGGAGTGACTTAAATGATCCAGCAATCAAGCAAGATGCGCTATTACTAGAAAGATGGATATTGGAACCAGTTCCACGACAGTAAGTTTATGTCTGAAAGTTAGTCCAGGTTCTTAGGGCAAGTGCATATATGAGAAAGGAGTGCATATATTTCTGCTTCTTTGAGTACCCCTGGATTGAGGTTTTAGTTCCATTTTGTAAGTTTCCTTGTTCCATTTTTATCCAGGGAAGATACAGAGTTTTAAGTTGATACTTTTCAGCAATTTTTTGTATTCATTGATTGTGCTATTGGTCACTTCAGTTGTACATAGTGATAATACGTAATATTCTTCATTAAAATATTGACATTTTGTGGGCACACTTGAAATTAGAAAGTAAACCTTATCTTTCCATTTTTATGCTGTGTTTGATAAGCTTGGTGTCCTTGTGCAATTTTGATATTGAATGGAATTATACTGTCACAAAATTGTTAATGAGAGTGGAAAAGGAATAATTGCAACAAATGTTATTGTATATGATTGTGGTATGTTTTTGTCTTTCTCTGCATTTGTCCTCAAGATAAATTACTGTTTTTTGGTGTTTTGTATGTTTTTCACCAACACGTGCATGTTTCTCTTTGATGTATTTTTAGAAGCGGTGATCGATTTATCGAAGAGAAGACCCTCTTATTGGCTGTCCGTTCTTTTGTGTTCTTTTCTCAGTTAAGTGCTTGGCTGAGTGTCTCCCATGGAGCAGTTCCTCGCAATATTCTTTACCGGTAGGTCTCAAGCAGAAATTGCCATTCGTTTGTTCTTACCAGGCATCAAGTGACTAGGAAAAAGCTTTTCTGTGGCTTTGCTGGTTGTGTTATTCTCCATAGCCTTTTTTTTAGAGGGGAATGGATTTAGCTTTAAAAAATAACTTGAAACACATATGCTTTAGGGCTCTGGGAAAAGAACAAGCTCTGTATTAAAGCCACTGTATATTTTGGATTTTTTTCAGAGTGAGTCCTGCACATGTGGATCTCCAGTGGACATTTTCCCAGACACCAACAGAACATTTTTTCCCTGTTCCTAATGTTTCTCACAATGTGGCCTTGAAAGTCAGTGTCCAGTCTTTGCCTAGACAATCTAACTATCCAGTCCTGACTTGCAGTATTCATACCAACCTTGGCTTTTATGAAAAGAGGATAGAAGAACATGGTGGACACCAGCACTGTGATTCCATCAAGACAGAGCAGTGCAGTGTCCCCAATTCACAGCGTGCTTGTAGCAAATTGATGTGGACTGAAGGTGTGCTTGGTGGGAGAAAGGGCCCTGAATTTAGTACAGCTGTCAAAAACCTGAAACTCTACCCATCAACTGGACTTCTACCTGACTTTGCAACCTCAGAGTCTAAAGTTCAGTGTTTTACAACTGCTGTTGACAATAGGAAGCTACCACAAGAACCACTGGAAAGACCTTCAAAACCCTTCTGCTTAGCTGATTCCCATGTCCGTAATGGCTACTCTTCCCGCCAGTCGTTAGGCGAGTCTATTCCTTTAATAGGTTCTTTACTCCAAGAGCGGCATGAAGTTATAGCAAGAATTGCCCAACATCTGATTCACTGTGATCCAGCAACATCACCAGTCATGGGGCGGCCATTCAACACCAGCGAAACAGGCTTGGTAAACTCAAAGGTTTTACGTAGTGCACACGAAGAAGGAAACTTGATGAAGAAAGGAAAGGAATCATCCCCTGTTTCCACTACTATTGCCGCAGAACTTACTTCATCTGAAAACAGCAGTATTAGGAAAGCCCAAATAATACCAGAAACACCATTATCCAATTCCTATATTCCAGTGAACCATTGCTCCCGTCAAACTGTAGAGGAAGCAAATCCTCTCATAAGTTCTTTACTTCAAGAGCGACAAGAAGTTATAGCAAGGATTGCTCAGCATCTGATTCACTGTGATCCACCAATGTCACATGTTGTTCATCCTGTATTTCATGTTCAAGAAATGAGTTCAATTAATCCAAAGGCTTTTCACCGTCCCTGTGAAGAGGACAACCTGTTGAAGAAATGCAGAGAAGCCTCTTCAGAGGTTTCAAGATTGACTTTAACAGAAGACAACCAAAAGACAAAAGGTAAAATGCCAGCAACCCCTTGTAGTTCACTTAGATCTGATGATGAACTGAAGATATCTCCAAACTCTCAAGTAAGAAGAAAACTGCTGCTAGCGGAGCCCAATGAAGTAGTCCAAAATGCATTTCAGCAATCTCCTACCAATAGAAATAAAAGTCCATTAACTTGCCTCAACGAATCATGTAACAAAGAAGAATATAAATCAGAATTGGCAGATAAATTGGAATCTGCCTTTTCTGATTGTTCCATAAACCTCAGGTGGCAAAGAAAGGTATTGCCAAGCAGTATTCGCATTTCAACAGTGATGAACAGATTTGTACAGATAAATGTAAGAACAGAACAATCACTAGTGAAAACAGCAACCCGGACTGTTTAAACAATACACAGTTAGATCAGTCCAATATACTTGAAAACAAGAAAGTGACTGTAACACAGGCATCTGATAGTTTGCACAAAAACGAGCTTAAGTGCTTAAATAAAGGCTCAAAGCAACCAAATAGTTGTGAACAAAATTCCCAACTGTCTAGTATTGAAAACTATTTACATAAAGACTTTGAAAGTTTCAAATGCAAAACTAAACAAGGCAAAGTGAAAAATGCAAATGATGAGAATGAAGACCCAACAGATTATGAAGTACAAAAATGTTCTCAGAAGAAGCCTGTTGAAGATTCCCTGGTGGCTTTGACTGAGCAAAAGAAGAATGCGGAAGTGTCGGTGAGTGGCATTTTTAACGTGTGTACCTGTTTATAGTGACCAATGGAATTAATTTCTATCCTGCCTCTCCCACCACCCTAAAAATGCTTAGAATAAAAGTCCATTACATTGCCCTATGTAGGTAATTTGGTAGGAAATCTTCTAGTTATAATTCCCTGTTTATGGGCAGCATTTAGAGCAATAGATCATTACTGGAAGCGAAATATGAAACAGGAAAGATAGAAAGGAAAGTGGATGCATAAGAGTGACACTGCACGACTGCAACAGTTTTAACATGGGAATTGCTCACTAGGGTGGGTGGGGTGGTTCCTAGCTGTTTGCGTGTCCTGACATGGTAACTGGATGTCTGACTGATGCCTTGGTTTCTTTTTTTTCTTACCACAGCTGCTTTCATGACAACAGCTTAATGTTTGTTATGTGTTAGCTGAAATGCTTATACAGAGTTTTAATCAAAGGTATATTTATGATGTGCCCTTCCATATAAGTTTATCATTTTTCCTAATGATACATGTAACAGGGGAGTGTACTGGGGCCTTGACCGCCCACTGTGAATTCTTCTGAAAGATTAGCTATTAGTCCACAACATGATGCTGCTATGAAACAGAGGTATCCCAATCCTCAAGGAAAGCGGTATAGTGTTTATTGACTTAGACTTCGCAACATTAGGAGCCATGTTATATAATGGATGCTAGATTTCACAAATACACAATGCCTGTTTGTGTTTTGAGACAAGAAGAAACTAAGTCAAATGTAGATGAGTTTTTTTATAAACTGTACTTCAGTCTTTTGAAGTAAACTGTAATTTCAAAACAAGATACAGAAGACACATCTGCAAAAGATATTTGTCACTGGTGTGGCATCATAGGTGCTACTTGTAGTGTCTGCCGTTGCTCCTACCTGTAACCCAGACATGTAGGGAACCAACATTGAGCAACCTCACTGTTATAACTCACGCTCTGGAGTCAGAAGATTCAGACACGGTGTTGGAGTGCCTGGAATGGCAGGAGTTTACAACTTCTGTGTCAGAGGTCTGGGGACTGAGGCAGAGGGGGCCCTTCTCCTCAACAAGAGGTCGACGATACAAGTGCAGCCATTTGCTGAGCATAGGAGGGATAAGGAGAAGTTACGTCTTTGGTCCCAGACGCTCCACTGCTTTCCACTGCTGGTCCTGCTATTACTTCATCCCCATTGCTGGGTAAATTGTGCCATTCTGCGTCCATTGTATCATAAGATACTGACTCCTATGTGACTTCATCCTCTTCAGTTGTCCAGCCGCACTCACCTCTTAACATTTGTGGCAAACGTGAATCTGTTTCACCCATGAACAACATCCCCACCTTTTCAGAGTTGATGATCTGTATGGCCAGCTTCCTCCAGCTTTGACATTAAGTAGCACGAACCAGAGCCTGAGGGCTCAGTCTTTAGGAGACTCTAGGCTAGAGTCCCTACACCTTATATAGAGCCCCTTTACCTCTTTTTCCAGCTCTTCTCAAGGTGGTCTTGGAGCAACTCATTTTCAGTGAGGCCTGCTTTGAAGAAGGTGGACACTTTATGTAGGATCTTTGATTCAAGTGCTGATTGACTGTCTTGGCACCCAAAGCCCAAGTCTGTTGTTGTTGTTCCACTGAAATGCTCCAGAGCCTCCTTCCCCTCACTACTGTCTTTGAGGAAGTCTTCTATCCCATCTCACTGTAGTTCCCAGTCATACTAAAAGACGTTGTCAGAGAGCAAATATCATCTTTGACTTCAGCAAACATCATCTTTGACTTTTTTCATTCCACTTTCCCTTTTGGTGACAGATTTGATCCTTATCACCATGCCTGGTATACCATCAACACTGACCCTTGGGTCCTTGACATTATTGACCGGGGCTATGCAATCGCTTAATATGCAGCTAACAGCATAGCTTGCGTTACCACTCTTTCTGTTCCTCAGCTGGAAGAGATAGATACTCTTTTCCAGAAAGGGGCCATCAAACCTGTGCCACCATTTCCTGCTAATTCATTGTTTCTAAGAAGGATGGTGAACTCCACCCCGTTCTGGGCCTGAGAGACATGAATTCATTTATCTCTCCCAAGCATTTCTGTATGATCACCCTGAAATCTATTCTTCTGTGGCTGAAAGGAGACTGGTTTACAACCTTGGATCTTAAATACACTTACTTTCATATTGGGTTTGACCGTTGCATTGGTGCTACCTCTGCTTCACTATAGGAAAGAAGGCCTGTTGATTTCACATCCTACCTTTTGGACTGTCTAGTGCCCCACATGTCTTTGCAAATTGTATGGTGGTCATGGTAGCCTGGTTATGCCAGCAAGCTACCTGTCTCTGCCCAGCATCTATCCAAATGGATTGTCTTCTTGGTTCACCTGGCCTAGGAACTAGCCAAGAAAGTTCATCCTGTCAGTGCACATAGTCATTCTGCAATACTTGTGGCTGCCTCTTTGGTCTTTCTGAAGAGTGTTCCCTTGGATGACATTTGCAGGGCAGCTGTCTGGTCTCAGCCTCTGACCTTTATTACACACTGTAGCAGCATTAGCCCCCAAGGTCGGGGGCTAATGCTGCTTTTGGGAGAGCAGTGTTGTACTCCTGTGTTGCGTGACTCCCCCACCACCTAGGTTAGTAGTTTGCTAGTCTCCCATTTCTGTGAGTCACAGAGACCACAGAGAAGAACAGATTGCTCACCTGTAACTGTGGTTGTTTGAGTAGTCATCTGTGAACTCACACAACACCCACTCTTCTTCCCCACTTCTGTCATGCTCAATATGCTTAGCTCCTGGGTTGCTGCTTTAGTGGCCATGGAACAGAGGGTTTGAGCAAGAACATGGCTGGGTGAATGGTACTAGTGGAGGAGGTGCTACTGCCAAAACACTTGTGTAACAGCTCTAGAAGGTTCAGAATGGTGCACTGTGCAGGCACGGTAAACCCCGTTTGTATGAGTTCACAGATGACCGTTTGAAGTACCACAGTTACAGGTGAGCAACCTGTTCTTTCCATGGCAAGATTTATTCAGAGGGTGGTTGGCTTTGCCTTCCTCTGATCAGACTAATGTAATCAAACTGTGTTATGCCAAGCCATTTACCATCCCCTGGACTTACCCTAAAGCTCCTGAAGCCCCCCACTAACAGTAATTTGTTCCTGAATGAGAGTGTTGGCAGAGATCACAGCAGCTTTTGGCTATGTACCCTAAACCAGACACAAAGTTATATCATCATCTGCTGAAGTCTGCTATTTGTTTTCAGAAGTCTCAGGGGCTGTTGTAATAGCTTTGCATCTGGATATGGGGACTGGATGTGGGGATGTAGGCAGATGTTTCTGTGCCCTCCCCCTCACCTTCAGGCACAAGTGGTGGGGATGGGAGACTTTAGCAAGTCTGGGGAAATGGAGGGCTTTGGTTGCTGTGGAGGGAGGAAAGGAATACCAGCCTAAGCAGAGGTTAAAAATAGACATATGAAAGTGTAGGGTTAACTTACTCCTGTGCGATCTGTGAACAGGATGCCAGCCATTGTTCATGAGGAATCACGCTTCCACAGATGTGACGTAAAATATTCAGAAGTGAATTTTTACTAAATGGGCATTATTATAACTTGTTTTCCTTCTTGCGTATACAGAGGACAGTATCACTCAAACATGTGTGGCACAAAAACAGTTTTCACCGTTTAGATGGGACTTCTACTAAAGCTTTCCATCCTCGAACTGGATTGCCTCTACTTTCAAGTCCTGTAAGTAACTGTTATGTGGTTCTGACCCTTTCACAATTTCTCCCCGTTCTCAGGCTTTAAAATCCTGATAGTGTCTAGTGATTTTGAGATTATTCACACTAATGTTATTTTCAGTTGATTGTTTTATCCTGCTTTTAGATTTTTCTTTTTGTTATGCTCGTTTTCCTTTATGGTTTCAAAAATTTTTGTAAACCAATCAAGAAATGGTTTTTGGGCACTACATAAGTAATTCATACAAATAGAATAAACCAACTGGTGCTCCGTTTTGGCTTTTATTTTCTCTACATGCTGTGGTATGTTACTTTCTTAAATATCGACTAACATAAACAAAAGGCATGTTATTTAAAAGAAAAACCTGTTAGGAAATGTCAAGGATAGTAGCCTCTCTTACATGGGGATTCTTTTTTCCTCTTGTAAAGAATGCAGACTGAAGTATTTTGAAATGTGACCAAAAAGGATGAGGATTCAAATGTCTGCATTTTAGCTCATGAGGACCAGAACATATTGTTCGAGATAGATGTGTCTCTGTTCATTTACTTGGGTGACATTGATAGTCTGTTGGGGAGGAAGGCATCTTGAATGGGTTATCTCCCTCTTCAGAAAAAATTACTGGAGGTGTCAGAGGAGAGAGTGCCATGACGTCTTGGATAGAATGCACATAAGACAGGAACAGCGTTTACATCTTTACCTGCTGGATGCACTATATCTCTTGTCCTCACATGCTCCTTGTTTACATGAACAAGACGTCATCTAAAAGGAAGAGCTTTCTGCAGATAACTGTTACTGGACTGGTATACTTTACTGCATGTTGAGTATTTGGACCTTCCTGTTTACGTTTAGGGCTGTTAATGTGACTACATAATATAGATTGCCAGCTTGCCACCTTGAGATTTGTGTTGAAAGGTTCACATGCCTTGCTTTTCTTGCTTGTGTTGGTCCCAGTTAATTTCAATGGTGGGACCTAATTTACATAAGGGATTTTTTTTTTCTTGTGTACAATGGCATTTCTGGTGTTGGGGACAAATATCCCAGATGTTCAATGAGCAAGTTGACTCCATTGTTTTATTTGGTTCCGTGGTCCTATAAACTGTTCTCGTTGTTTATATTAAAAAAAATCAAATTCATTTTAAGGTCCAGTAATCTAAACTAGCTGTGTTTCTCTCCATTCTTCTTGCTTCTCCTCATTTTCAGGTTCCCGAAAGAAAAACACGATCTGGATGCTTTGATCTAGATACGTCATTGTTGCATCTGAAATGTTTTTCTTCCAAAAGGTATTTTTTAAAGTGTTTTCTAATATTTATATTTCTAAAAAATAAAATACACTCTATAACTTTAGAGAAATAAAAGTATTTTGAAGAAACCTGAAAAGACTCATCTCATGTATGCGTATTATATGAGATAATTACAACCTTCAATTGATTTTAAACACTTTTGTAATTAACACAAAGTGTACTCCTAATACAGGAAGACTTTTTTTTTTAAAAAAAAAGACAGTTCACGCTGTTTTGGAAAAGACATTAGTACCTATGTGAGTGTAGGGGAGCAATGGTCATTTTAAGATGGCTTTTTGCCAACTTCAAAACATTTAAGTGCTCCAGAAAAACAATTTTTTTCAAAGCTGTTGTTCAGTCACATGCAGAATTAGCTTTAGTTGATAAATTGGTTGAGTCTTCTACAATCAGAAGACATTCCTACTTATTACATCATCCTTAAATTCCTGAGTAGCAGTGCAGAGTTTTAAAAAAACTGAGACCTATGTAATTTAGAAGGGAATTCTTATTCAGAACTCCTTCATTTAATTATGATAAATGGCACAGTACCCAGGTTTAACAATATGATCTGGCTTAGTAATATCTTGACATTGAGACAAAACAGACTTTTCAAACTGGCAGGCTAAAGCAGGTTTGTGCCTTGTGCTGCTGAAGGCATACAGATCTCCTGTAGAATGCTTGTAAGTTTTATCATTGGGAATTTCCAGACAATCCCACAGAAGTTGCTCAGATGATAATGGTATGATAGGCTATTTTCTCATCTAGCTTTGTACTGGCAGTTTTTCAAACTGAACTACAATTTCCAAAATCTTGCATTGCCTAGGCTAGCTGGGAGATTCTGGAGTTATAGGCCACAAAGGTAACTTCTCCAAGCTCTGGTGGAGTCTGTGACAATTATGAGTTGAACTGGCATTTTAAGAGCAGTTTATTCAGTGCTGCAGTTCTGAAATTCTGTACATTCCTTTAACTTCAAAGCTTAAGCAATTCAAAGACTGCATAAGTACTTCAAAGCTTTTAAAAATTGCTTGCATTGATGTAACTGGAAGAGAAAAGTACTAACTCTGGTTTCTTACGACTGTTTGAACTAGTCCACAACAGTGTATAAGCAAAGAGCATGATCTAGATGTCCATGAGAAACCATTTCTGAGTTCAAGTGCACCACCTGTAACAAGTCTTAGTCTCCTAGGAAACTTTGAGGTAATGTATATATTCTGAAATTCCTCTGTTCCTTATAACTAATGTCCTGATACTCTGGCATGTATTGCTTAGGGAAGTGTATTTACAGCCTGTTTTTGCCAGTTTGTCTTTGCCAGGAAGCATGGTTGCTTTATCAATCTGTAGGTGTATCTCAGTTAACAAGTAGCTGCTTTTTTTTTTTTAATTGTATGGTATTACGGTTAAACTGCAGGCAATGTGAAATTAGGTAAAATGGGATAATGGTAATTTTTCTACCTGTTCCTGCTGTTTTAATTTTTTTTCTTAAATTTGCAGTTGATATTTCTATATGATTATTTGGTCTGATTAGATTATAGTACTGTTTTAATATTTTATTGTGTTCATTTATTGTTTTGACTGTTCTGCCTGAAGCTCATAGTGTATCTTTAAAGATCATTCCTAAATCTATTAAATGTAATGGATTGAATTAAATGGATTAAAACCCATTATACTGAAATAAGTCTCACTGATTTCAATCAATTTGTACAGGCAAACACATGAAGTTTGCATTGATATCTAATCTAGTAAGTGTGCTTAAGTAGATAGTTTTAGTTAACTAGGTTAATGATAACATACATCAGGTAATGTTATTGCCAGAGCTAGAAAAGTTGGTTTTTAAAACTCTGTTCCTGTTGTGCCTCTCTCTGGGATAGTGGGAGTACAAGCATGTTTGAGGAGGGCCTCAGCACACCTGCAGGTCAGTTGGTGATACCTCAGCTGTTCTGAACAATCAGCCTGCGTAGACAAGGCAGGCACCAAATGCTGGCAGAAATGTTTACCTCCCACTTTGTGGAAGAGACACTCAAGGTAGCAGGAGACTCTGCCTTGCTTTCGCCTTTGGAACTGGACCCTGATTATCCCTCTGCACGTCCCTCTGCCTATCTTGCTTTTTTCCAGCCTCTGACAATCTTTTGACTTCTTGACCTCTAGATGGCTAATTACCCTTGCAACTTCTGTCCCAGCAAATTATAACTCCCCGTAATGGAGTTGTGGTGAAAGAATTAAGTGCTGCAAATTCTAGCTGTTGGATTTGCTTTGTATACAGAGGATGCTGGGTTTGAATTTTTGTCACTTGGAGTTATAAAAGGATAAAGCAGCAAGGATGGTAAAGAGCTCTCCTTGAGAAGATGGTGAGATGCTGCCAGTTGAAGTAAACATCTGTGGACTAGATGGACAAGAGATCTGACCTGGACCCCTGTCATACTACATATAATATATATATAGAGAGAGAAAGAGAGAGAGAGAGAGAAAGAGAGAGAGAATGAGAGAGAAAGGGCACTATTTGAGAACCAGCATGGTTTCGTGTTTGGGCATTGGACTGTGATCCTGGAGAACACTGTTTGATTCACCTCTTGGCCATGGAAACCCACTGGGTGAGCTTGGGTACGTCGTGTTCCCTCGGCCCCTAGAAAATCTTGTGATAAATTCACCTTACAGTCCCCATAAATTGGAAAGGACTTGAAGGCCACAATAATTCCACTTTAACTAACATGATTCTGTCCCATGGAATCCTAGTTTTTATTATTTAATGAGGTAGGTAGTATTCTTAGCTAGAGAGCTCAAATATTTCACCAAATTACAAATTCTAGGATTTCATAAGATGTAGCCACATTAAAGTGGGATCATAGTGCCACAATTGTGCATACTTTTTCAAAGGGCCCTGGTGTCAGGTAGCTTCCTTTGATCCACCACTAGAGACTTGATTTCATAGTGGCTTTTTCAACAGTGTTTGTTCTGTTCTTTCAGGAATCTGTATTGAATTATCGTTTAGATCCCCTGGGCATTGTAGATGGCTTCACAGCTGAAGTGGGAGCAAGTGGAGTTTTTTGTCCAACACACATGACTCTTCCGGTTGAAGTTTCGTTCTACAGTGTTTCTGATGACAATGCACCCTCTCCTTACATGGTATATATTTGACCAATATACTTAGCCACAGGAATACATGGAAATATTTATTTATACTGAATTCTTTCTTTTTTAAAAAAAAGAGAATCCTTTTCTTGCTCAAAATGTGCTATTCCTAGAATCTTCAACTCATAGAATTAGAAGAGACCACAAGGGCCGTCTAGTCCAACCCCCTGCTATGCTAGGATATATAGACAAATGACTCCTGACAGATGGCCATTCAGTCATCCAACATTTATTCAGAGTTTTACAGAAAATACCTGAGTTCAAATGACAAAATAAAAAGGTAGTACGTCAGTTTTAAGCAACGCACTTTTTTTAAACGATTGAGTTTCCCTGCAAATAAAACATAGAAGTACAAATTCATTTTTTCTCTGTCACAACACCCATGTGTGTTGTAGGGAATCTCAGCCATTTAAATTAGTATGCATGTTCGTGACTGTCAGTACCCTCTTGTGTGTGTTGACATTTACACACTCTGGCACTGTTGAATCTGAAGACCAAAACAGAAAGCATATATCAGTTATAACTGTTCTTCGACTATGAGAAATTGTCACAGCTTTTTAGGGGCCGCTTCACACTTTAAACACTTAACTTTTGAGCAGTGGACATTGTGTACAAAACAACACTTATTCAGGAGACAGTGGTAAACATCTTCAACTGATTTTAAGCTTGTGTTCTTCTTCGTGGTCTCTGTGCCTCATACATTAGGAGCGTTTGCGCCTGTGCGGTAGTGTTCGGAAGATTCGAGAGCTCAGTAGCTTGGCGGGAACCCCTCCCCCAAGCCGGTACTGCGCACGCTCAGCCCGCCGAGCAACGGTCACTCCTCAGTTTTTCTTGTCCACCGTAGCTAACAGAAGATTCTTCTCAGTGGCTTGTGCTTTTTCTTGGCTTTCTCGCATTTCGACTCATTTCGGCTTTTTTGGACTATCGGTTTTTGGATTGTATTTGGCTTCTGCTTCTCGTTTTCGACCCGGTTTTTGGTCTCCTGACAAACAGCTTTGGATTATGGACTGGTTTCTGGAACTTTGCCCCCCGTTGTCTTTCTCCCTCTTCTCCATTTGGCTTCTTCTTTCTTTTGGATTCGTTGGTCTATGTCAGCGCTCTTTAAAAGCTGCGTCTCCTGCGGACGGAAGGTTGCTCTTTCAGACAAACACCATGAGTGACTCTTTTGCTTGGGCGAAGGCCATAACGTCCAGGCCTGTCCTGTGTGTCGACAGTTTACCCACCAGACCCTCCGCAACCATTCGGCGAGACTTAAATCCCACTTTTGGGGACAAGTCCCTGCAATCACAAAAAGACCGAGGCCCGTGTCGTGATGGCAGAAAAATCTGTTCGTTCAGCGACCATTCCGTTGATGGTGTTGGCGGCTGCCGCACCGTCCACCTCCTTGGTCCCGGGCTCGGTACCGACGTCGAAGCTTCTGAGGATTCCAAAGCTATCGGCTCCTTCCACTCGCGAGGAACCTGCAGGCTCGCAGGCCTCAACCTTCTCCAAGCCCTTAACCCCGGGCCCCCAAAAGAAGCATCCTCCTACTCAGGACACCGCAAAGGAGAAGGAGAAAAAAAGAGAAGGAAGGAAAGAGGCACTCCCCTCCGAAGGAGGCTCCCCCACACCTCCACCTACCCAGCTCACTGGGGACCCGGAAGAGCTTTCGGGCCATCAGGAGGTCCTTGAGGTGTCCGATGAGCAGGCCGTGGAGGCCCTGCCCTCTGAACTGCCCGAGCTGACAGCTGGGGTTTACCCCGTCGAGTCACCGATAGGTCGACCGCCGGGAGGAGGCTGTGGCCCAACATCGGCCTTTGCCTAGTCATCGGCCAGCCTCTCGACACAGGACCTGCTCTCCCGAGCAGAGAGCCAAGCCCCCATCCCCGCAACATTGGGAGATGTGCCTGGAGAGAGCCCACTCGGGGGACTCAGTGTACACCTCCGCCTCCTACCTTGGTAGGTACGGCCAGGAGCACCTCGGGCACGAGCCACCGGGCTTTTACACTCTTACTCTCCATCGTACTGGTACCGGTACCATCTGGACGTACGGTACTGGTCACCACGACATCGATCCCACTCGCCCTCCAGGGAAGCCCATCGCTCCCACAACGAAGGCCGCGCCATCGGAGGTCTAGGGAGCCCTCACCCTGTTACAGGGCAGTGCACCTCCTCCGAGGAAAACCGCCCGGGAGGGTGCTGTGCCTCAGTCCACCTTGGCACAAGCGACGCCAATGATGATGTCGATGACACAGGTTGCCCACCGCCCCGGGGGGCCCCTCTAGGTCACACAGATCCCAACCACAACATTGTCCGCGGTACCAGTGCAGTCTACTGCTCCGACGATGACCCTGGTTTCCCCCCCCCCGCAAGCCATCTGTGGAGAAGTCGGTGGAGAGATCTCCAACCCTGTCTTCGGAGTCGATAGTAAACCCGCCTCTGAAGACTCAACTCCATCTTCCCAGAGTTGCCTCCACTGGCTTTCAGGGAACCAAGACCAGAGTCGGACCGGAGGATGTTCGGCAGTTTTCCGCCATCCTCCTCCGATGGCCACGGCCCTCGGCCTGAAGGTTGTGGAACCAGCCCCAGCGGTGCACGACCCTGTCTTCCAAACCGGAGATGTGCCCGCCATCCACTGCTCCCTGCCTTTTCTGACAACCTTGCTGGATGCCATGAAACAACCTTGGGCAAAGCCAGCCTCAGCTCAGCCCATCCCACATCGGCTTGAGCATCTTTAAAGACCCAGAGAGAAGCCCGGGAGTTCCTTTTCAGTCATCCGACCCTGAACTCCATAGTGGTTGAATCGGCACAGACCAAGGGTGGTAAAAGCACACACGACCCTGCCGGACCTTGAAAGTCACAAGCTCGACACCTTTGGCGGGCGGTTTTACTCTGCATCCTCCCTGGTGGCCAGGACTCTAACACGATGGCCTGCCTTGCGGCATACCATCGGAACCTCCTCGACCGGCTCGCCCAGCTCCTCGCTAATCTCCTGGAGGGCTCCCGCGCTGCTGCCACACAGCTCTTCAGTGAGGCCTGGCGGTCGGAAAACAGATCGCCTCCTTGAGGCATGCCATGGAGGCTACCTCGAGGGTGATGGTGGGTGCGGTTGCCCTTCGATGACATGTGTGGTTGCGATCGTTGGGGCTCCAGGAGGATAGCCACAGGAGGATTGAGGATCTCCTGTTTGACGGCCAGGGACTGTTCCATACTTCAAGGGATAGGCTATGGACCATCTCGTCAAGGCCCGACTAATGGCCAAAAAATGGGCATCAATCAACCACCCCAGTCTCCCCGAGCTTTGGCTCCCGGCCATCATGGTGTAGTCCTCCTCCTCTTCTACATACCAACTGTGGTCTCCGCGATCGACTGCGTCCCAGCCGTCCACTTCATCTGCCTCACGGAGACCACTTCGAAGACATCCATCTTCCTCTTTAAGAAGTCTTCATCGGGGACGAAGTCCCGGTTTTGATGTGTTCTGCAGGTCGCCACCAATACCAACCGAGCTTGGCCAGACACCTCGCCGACTGGCGGAAAGTCACTATGAACTCTTGGGTACTTACCATCGTCCGTCTTGGCAACGCCATAGAGTTTCAAGATATTCCACCATGAGGGGTCTATTACTCCACCCTGGCCAGCTCGGTACTGCTGGAAGAGATCCAGTCCCTTCTACAAAAGGGAGCAATCAAGGCACTTCCGTCCAGCCAAGACCACCGGCTTCTTCTAGGATCTCACCATACCGAAGACGAGTGGAACCCTGTGGCCATCCTAGACCTCAGAGGGGTGAACGACTACATCCGCCCCAAGAGGCTCAAGATGGTCACGCCCCCTTTACCTGCCTTTCCTTTGACGAGGGGACTGGTTCGCCTCCATCGATCTTTGGGACACTTACTTCCACATCCCAATTCGCCCGCAGCACAGACGATACCTATGGTTCACGGCCGACGGTACCTGCTACCAGTACCGGGTGCTGCCGTTCGGCCTCTCGACCGTGCCATGGGGCTTTACCAAGTGCATGGCCCACATGGTGTTGTTCCTGCAGACAAAGGGTGTCTGATTACCCCTCCCTCAACGATTGGCTCTTGGTGGGTCCCGCAAACAGAAACTTTACAGGGACATACACTGAACTTTGATCCTTTCCCCCCCGTCTAGGACTCCGGGTCAACCTGAAGAAGTCCCACCTCGAGCCCACAAGGGTTCTCGACTTTATCGGGGCAACCCTGGACGGAGACCACAAGGGCGTTACCGATAATGGGCGTGGCACTTCATCGGGGGAGACCATCATGCCCCGACGGTAACAGCGAGGAGAATCCAACAGCTCCTTGGCCATGGCCTCGACGACTGCCGTGACCTACCTCTCCAGGCTTTGCGCACGACCACTTCAGCATGGTTTGTCCAGTTTTTATCCACTCGGACGACCAGAACCCTCGCTACCACCTACCTCATCAGGTGCGCCAGTCCCTGTTGTGGTGGCAACTTTAAATCACCTCCTGTTGAGCATGCTGTTCCGGTAGCAGAACCCGAAACTCACGGTAACGACGGATGCTTCCCTCACGGGTGGGGAGCACACAGCGGCGACCTCAGAGTCCACAACCGATGCATCGGTCAGAGACTGCCCTCCATAACAACGCTCTCAAGCTGCTTGCAATCTCGAAGGCTCTACGGGCATTTCGACACCTCGTCACAGGCCACACAGTGCTGATCCTCACGGACAACACGACTGCGGTCTGCTATGTCAACAGGCAAGGAGGGACGCATTCACCACCCTCCTCAACATCGCCCTGACCTCTGGGACTGGTGCATTCGCTTGGATCCATCCGGTGGCGGTTCACCTGGCTGGGCAGGAGAACACCACAGTGGACGCCCTCAGCAGGGGACACATCATGCCACCATGAGTGGTCCCTCTCCAGCGAGGCCTTCCAGATGGTTCAGGATCGATGGGGCGAACCAACGATAGACCTCTTTGCCACCAGCGAGAACACGAAGTGTCGTCGGTACTGTTTGAGGGCCAGTTGCGATTGCCATTCCATCGGCGACACCTTCCAGTTCCAGTGGGGAAGAGGGATTCCTCTACGCGTTCCCTGTTCCCTCTGCTCGGCCACGTGATATTGAAGATTTCGCGGACCGAAACAGACATCGTTCTCGTGGCATCGTACTGGCCGAGGCAGCATTGGTTTGGCCCCCGTTCGAGGCCACCTGTGGACGGACTCTCCGGTTTCCGACAGCACCAGACCTCCTCTCCCACTCCAATGGTCTTGTGTTTCCTCCCGGGCCTGCCGCTCCTGGCCCTCCGTGCCTGGAGGATATCGCCTTAGACGATCCTGTTGTTGGCAACGTCCTCACCGCGGCCAGGAAGGAATCAACACGCCACAAGTACCACTACAAATGGCGGCATTTTGTTGCTTTTGCTGAGGAACGATGAGAGCCAGTATTGCCTGTCAAACTGCCTACCGTGCTCCACTTCCTACTACACTTTTGGCAGCAGGGCCTGGCCTTCCCGTCACTAAAGGTTTGCCTCGTCGCTATCGTGGCATACCAACCACCCCCACCCCTTGGCAGCCCCCCGTCACGGTACCGTGAAGCAGTTTTTGAAAGGCCTGCAGCACCTCTACCCACTGGTATCGCAGTGGTCGCTATCGCTGGTACTGTCACAGCTGACGAGACCGCCCTTCGAACCCATGGCGACTGCAGATGACAGGCTGCTCGCCATGAAAACTGCCTTCTTGGTGGCTGTCACCTCTGCTAGGAGGGCGGGAGAGCTGACAGCCCTGCATTGAAGCCATACCTTGTCTTCCATAGGGACAAGGTGATCCTTCGGCCTGCATTTCATTCCTGCCGAAAGGGGGTGTCTAATTTCCACCTGAGTCAAGACATCATCTTGCCCACCTTCTACCTGGACCTGACTACGCCTTTGGAGAGATCTCTCCACTCCTTGGATGTTCGTCAGGCCTTGGGTTTCTACAAGGACAGGACTGCCTCTTTCAGACAGACCCTGCACCTCTTTTGTGCTATGGCAGGCGTCGAAGAGGCCCAAAATGCTTTTCCAAATGGGTGGCCCAGACTATCCAGCTGGCATATGAGCTCGCCAAGAAACCCCCGCAGCGTTCCTTCGGGCTCATTCCACCAGAGCCGTGGTGACATTTAGCCCTCCTGTGAGGAGTCGACCTGCAGGAACTCTGCCATGTGGCGACCTGGTCCCAACCATCGACCTTCGTGTGCCACTACAGGCTAGACCGCCGGTCCCGTCGGTTTGGACGTGCTGTGCTGGCTTCTGTTCTGTAGGACCTGACCCACCATCCTACCGGTAAGCTACACAGTCTCCTAATGTATGAGGCACAGAGACCACGAAGAAAAGAAAAAAAGGGTTTTACCTGTAACTGAGTTTTTGAGTGGTCATCTGTGCCCTCATACATGCCTGCCCATCCGTCCCCTCTTTTTTCAGGTTTTTTCTTCTTGGCGGACCAAGAACAGGAGTGACCGTTGCTCAGCAGGCTGAGCATCGCCGACCGGCATGGGGGGAAAGGGGTTTCCCCGAAAACACCAGCTCTCGAATCTTCCGAACGCTACCGTGCAGGCGCAGAAGCTCCTAATGTATGAGGGCACAGATGACCACTCGAAGAACCACAGTTACAGGTAAGCAACCTGTTCTTATCTAGTATAGTTGCATTTGATGGCTGTCAAATTTAATTCTCTGTTACCCATATTCCAGTTAAACTAAATATTTAAGTAGCTGTTCTGAGCAAAAAAGAAAAAAAAAAAATAAGTTCTGAGCCTGTTATTCTTAGCAACTTGATTTATTTACAAAAGAAAGCTATACAAACTCAAGAGTAGAATTTAAAATTTTTTGGAAGAAGATTCTTTGAAAGATTAGCTTCTTGGCTAGTAAAACTTTACCATCGGCTTCTCTATTTAGGAGAAATATGTCTGAAGGTTGGATACTTGCTGCTGTATTTCTAGCAATTTGAGGCACTGACTGCAAAATTTTCTTTCCCCTGCCCCCCAGGGAGTGGATTCTGTTTAATTCTGAGACACACTGGAACAAAAAGTATCCTTTGCCCCTTTTTCTTTTTTAAATTTTAATGTGTATCAGTGAAAGGGCACTTTTGCACTATAGTTTGATAAGTCTGAGAGAGAGAGAGGAGAAAAATTGCCCTTCAGACCATAGGACCTCTGTGAATTACACTTTGGTTTTAAAAAACCAGAGCCCTAGACAGTTCCAAGCAATCACTACAGATAGCTATCCAAAAGAATGGATTGAGATGGACACAGAGGTGAAACAATAGCAAAACCTGCCAGTTAAGTTGTGAGAACTCAGACTTCTTTAGACTAATCTGGACGAGTCTTTATATTGCAAAGTGGGGGGCTATTCAGCTTGTGAGCTGAATTCAGTTCACAGAAATTCTGAAGCCACAATCTGTGGTGGGCAAAAGGTTGGGAACGAAAATGCTGGATTATTTTAGCTTGAAGCTCTTACTGCCAGTAACTAAGCCTTACCAGAAGACTTTCAGCTTTTTAGAATGGGGAGAAACTGTACGAAACCTGGAAAATCCCTGAATGTTGGTGTCATAGTGAAGGGGGCTTAGCCATCTGGGAGGCCCCAAAGGGCAGGATTGGGATCTCGAGAGAGCTAGATTCAGCTCCAGAGAGTGAAGTCCGCCACTTGTGCTTTACGGGATTACAGAGACCTTGGGCTACTTTGGATTCAGTTGAAGAGATTCTGTGAGCCTCATTTATAGCTCAGTCATCTTAAGAAATGGAAGCTATTAAATGTAGCTATTTTGTCTTTCCTCTTATAAACACATGCATTGATTTTGTAATTACTTCTCAGCAGGCTGAACACTGCCTTTTATTGCTGTAGTTAAAAATATGTGAATACTGCTGGCCCTTGATAATCAATTCTAAGTGCGTACTTTGAAACAAATGTTGTCCACTTAGAAGGAATGTTTGCAAAGAGAAACTGTTAGTGGCTGTAACTAATTACACTTCTGTGGTTTCATCACTGATATGTTACTTCTTTGTAAGTTCCAGAGACGTTCTCAGAGTGGGCGTAAGGGTGTAATCTTGTGCAAAAAATATTTTTTGTGTGAGTTCCTATTACATTTAATTTAATGAGTTAAAAAGACTTTGATATTCTAAAGCTTATACTTGTGTACAAATCTGTAATAGTCGGCTTCTTTTTTCCGTTTCCCCCACTAGGGTGTAATTGCTTTAGAGTCCCTTGGTAAAAGGGGTTATCGGGTACCTCCTTCAGGAACAATACAAGTGGTATGTACTCTGTGCCATACAGTTACATTAACAATCCTCTTTCCAACATACAGCTAAACACTTGTTTCTGAAGAAAACAAGGTAAGTCTGTAGGATCTAATGCAAATCCCTTGGTTGCCCACTTTAAACATGACATGAGAGATGCAAACAACAAATAATCTGGACATATGTTTTGCTGGTCCTGGTGCAGGAATTAATATTCTTCCTTTTTCTCTTTTGAATTCCATTCTGAGCCTTCTAAGGGATGTTAGAGCCCCTCACCCTCACCAAGTATTTTTCAGTTATACTGTATCCCTCCATCCCCGGAGAACCAGCAGTGACAGTAGAATTTGAGATGACGCAGAAACAGTTGCCTGTTTTCTCCATTATTTCCAGATCATTGGGAAAGTGATAGGGAACTATGTTCTTATAGGCAACTATGCCTATGTCAAATCCTGTCAAAATGTCGAATCTTTCATTGGATTCCTTGTTGCCAGTGAACCTAAGTGGTGGCTGGAGTACTTTTTGTTCTCATGCCAAGCCTATTTAATACAACAATGTGTTTAAAGAGGTTGATTTCCAAATCATATTTGCAAAATATGCAGGTTGTAATATGCAATATGACCATATATTTATGAACATATAACATGATTATAGATAGAAAGCCACAAAAATCTATAGCAAAAGAAATTGTTTATCATGGTAGTTCAGTTGTTTTGAGCCTCATGCAGTAGTTCCAACTCAGTTTTCATAGGTTATCTATAAGAAAACAGTAGAAATTTTAGGTGTTTCAATGGATTGAATATATAAATGGCTGGAAAATTATACTCACAGAATTGTGATGAATTTGTGTCAAGATGTGGAAAGATCACAACTGTGTTTCATTTGAACTTACTTTGGATGACTTTATGAGAATTGCTTTATTTTTGGTAATTACTTAAGAGTATTATGCATGGTGTAGTGGGCTGAGTATTGGGACTACAGCTCTGGAGACTGGGGCAATTTGCACTAGTCTGTTATAGTGGTATTATTCCACTTTCAACATCCTATGGAATCCTGGAGTTTGCAGTTTAGGGAGGGGCAAGTTGAATAATAGCACTGTAACAGGCTAGTGCAGAAATGGCCCAGGATTCCCACTTGGCTGTGGATACCTACTAGGTGAGCTTGGGCACATCACAAATGCTCAGCCCCCAGAAAACCCAGTGATAGGTTTGCCTTAATGTCCCCATAAGTCAGAATATAGAATATATTCTGGATAGAATAGAGTATATCTATGCAATTTGCAGCTGAAGGGAATTGTGAATAGAAGGGAATAAAATCAAGTTAATATAACTGTACCTTTTCCTTGATTGTGTGTAATTTAATCTGTAAATTGTGGCTATAGTAATTTGTAAGAACAAATTTCAACTACTAGTTTAAAATAAAATTTATTAAATCAATCAAAGAGGAACAAATAAACACTGAGTGGGGATTTGCATATTAACATAGAATTGAGAAGGGGTGAAATAGACTAATAATCCATGAGAAATGTCTGTACCTTAACAGCAGGCTGTTTGCAGTCTCTGAATTTATGAAGTTAGCAAAGTCATACTGCTGTGCAAATAATTTTAGGGTTGCATCATGAAATACCCTATGCAAGACAAAGAAAGTTATTATTGTTATTTTTTCAAAATGTGATAGGCTTGTCCGTACATAGTAAATTCAGTTTAAAACATATAATACTAAAATAAAGCCATAACAATAGTAAACATACACAAAATCAGACCGCTCTGTTCTCTGAGTTGGCATGGTAGCTGGTACCATGGATCACTGGTAATGATCTCCATTTGTTTTATTGATATGAAGAACATTATATTGATTCTTAAGCATAACAAATATTATACCCAGGAGCAACCAGTATGTGAAATTGAGATGTATCCAGCAGTGTCTGTCTGCTGATGAAAATGCTATTTGATCCAGTGGAACCTTCTGTAAAAGAACAGAAGAAACCGGCATCCTCCCTCCCCCCGCAACCTCACCAATACTGAGAGATTTGGGGTATTGGGAGATGGGCTAGGAACTCCAAGGGGAAGAGGAAGAAAATGTCCCCTCTCTGTTCTGCTGAAAGAGACTTCCATTGAACGAGTTCTTTGTAGCAGAGGGAACACTGTTAAATACAACCCACTGGGAACAGATTTTTTTCTGTCTGCAGGTGCTTCATGGAAGTGTAATTCTGAAGCACTTGTTTGCCTCTTTTCAGACCTTATTTAACCCTAACAAGACGGTGGTGAAGATGTTTGTGGTGATATATGACCTACGAGAGATGCCTGCCAATCATCAAACATTCCTACGGCAAAGAACCTTTTCTGTCCCTGTGAGACGAGATACAAAGAGAAGCATTAATAAAGAAAATATTCGACAAACAGAAGAAAGACTACTACGCTACCTCATTCACCTGAGGTTAGGCAAAATTGTTATATGCTACTTCACCTGGTGCAAGATCATTCAGATAATCAACTCGCCTTTTAAAGAATGCTGAAAAATCTTTTGGAAAAGAGCCGTGGATCCTAATATAAGTATATCTACAGTTAACAAAGTAGTTATGTTCCTGGGAATTACTTCTTTAACAGAAATGTAGTATAAGAGGCAAAAATAACATGGAAGGAATGGGGTGAGGTTCCTACATAACAAAAAAGGAAAAGCAATACAACATTTCAGCAACTTTTAAATCAAAACTAACAACGTGCGCATGTGAAATAAAACAAGGTCATGTAATATTTGCAAAAAAAAAACACATTTTAAACTTTCTAGAGACCACCTGAAAACTTCTTCTAAGTGCATCTAGGGATTATTTTTTTCTTTCACCAGCCTCCTTTTTTTTTTTTTTTTTTGGTGCGTGTGTGTTTGTGCTTCCCATTCTGGTGATCTCCACATTTTTTTTTTTAACATGCTGGGGCTAACTGGTAAGGCAGGCTTATCTGCTCCCCTTTACTCTGTTTTGCTTTTCACATATACTAAGGGATTGTGGAGTGAACTACTATTTGTCTTGCCTATTGTAGGCAGGCACCACAGGTATGGTAGAATGAGCTAGAGCAGAATTCCATTTTTCTTAGCTCAAGCTTTTTGGGGGGGGGGCATTGCTTATTGCAGACACATTGCTGCAAGCGAACACCAAAAGTCCATGTTTCTCTAGTCCTCCTTCACCATCCTTCCAATGCTGATGCTGCTAAAAACCTTCCAGCTTAGACAAAGAACAAGGAAGAAAAACAGTTTGTAAAAACGGGCTTCTTTGTCAGAGATTTTGTTTAACTGATGTATGCCTGTACTGAATATGTATATCATATGTATTAGTTTTTCATTTTTTGCTGTAACTATAGACTTGAAAACAAGTGAATCAAGTTGAGCTGCTGAAACCATACAAGTTCTCTCCAAAACAAATGAAGTCATACAATTGTAAAGTGCTTTGTGGCATCATCTGTTTAGAAGGCCCTAATTAAAGTTCTGTCAGCGCTTCCATTGTGAAATCCCCTTAGCAAGAGGTTGTCAGCAAAAACATTTGCCCAGGGCTGAAACTTGACATACAGGGATTTAAAAAACAACAAAAACCCAAAAAACAAAAGCCTTTTAAAACGTGAGAGTCAGATTAGTTGGGCAACTTTTCATGCCCATGTTTGTGCGTTCATCAAAACACTTGGTTGTTTTGGCAGGCTGTCTTTGTAACTGCCTGCATGATTGTAATGCTAAACATATCCTTTTCTGACGCAATCCAGAGAACATTGTGTTGGTGTGCAAACCACACTTCTCCATCTAGAAATTTACCAGGTTCTATAAAATTTCCAAATAACCTGATGCACAAACTTTAATTGAGTCCCTTTTGCAAGCAAGTCTTGGGAGGTCATTTAGGGATACACATACTTTTGTCCCAGATGCACATCTCATTTCTCAGTTGCTGCAAAAGGCTTCGGAAGGACCAACAGACTATAAAAATAATAAGCTAATAGGCTCAGCATTCCAATCTGTAAGCATTAGTACTTTTTTCTAGTATATTGCTTGAATATAAAACACAATTAAAATTGCAGCCAGTGTTTAACATTTGTTCTTGTTGCTTCAAATTAAGTCGAAACCTGGTCCTCAAAGCAGGGGTTACTTAAGGATAAATGGAAATGGAGCAGTTACTTTTTGTGCTAGCTCAAAAAATAATTGTTCAGATTATAAAGATATTGGCCATTTCTGCACTAGAGTGTTACAGCGCTATGATTCCACTTTCAACATCGTATGGAATCCTGGGGTTGCAGTTTCGGGAGGGGCTCGCCAGCCCCTCCCGAAACTGCAAATCACAGGATTCCATACAATGTTGAAAGTGGAATCATAGTGCTATAACACTCTAGCGTGGAAATGGCCATTCTTTCTCCAAGCATTTGGTATCACTGTTAAAAGTTTTACACGTGGCAGTTGATTACCACCAGTGACTAATCCTAGCATTTATTACTTTCCAGGTTCCAGAGTTCTAAGTCTGGAAAGATCTACCTCTACAGAGACGTAAGATTTCCTCTTTCTCGAAAATCCATGGAGGTTGACAGTGGCGCTGCATACGAACTCAAATCTTACACAGAATCGCCAACAAACCCCCAGTTTTCACCCCGATGCTAGCACGACGCAACAATGAAAACTATTTGCTCATTTACCAGATTACTATTTAAGACAAACAATTGGCATAAAACATACTGGGTGCAAGTTAAATAGCAAAGAAAGCAGGATGATGGTCCCATGGGAGTCAAGGCTTTTCTGGACTCTTGGACCAGTTCGTAAAAAGGCTTCTGGAATGAGCTTTGTGTATTCCAAGTAGACTGGAACATACTTAGTCCTAATCTTTTTATACTGGTTTTAAACCACTTCATTGGATGTGTTGCAATAGCAGATTCCCAAATTAGTTTAGTGTTTACACCTTATTTTATTTTTTGGTTATTTAATATTTAATGTTTCTTCTACTTAAGTGATGTTTGTCTTTACTGTTCTAATGTAGCACAAATCCTATGTAAAATCATACTACGTATTTTTGACATTAATATTGAAATCTGAAATATATACAGAAAGTCTTTACTTTGCTGTGTGATGTGTTTTTAAGAGATACTTAACACTGCTTAAAATAAGGATGGGATTCTGAACTTCCATTGCATTATCATACTATGCAAGCATGTAGGAGAAGGGTGGGTTGTGTAATTTTTCCCTCCATATTACTCATTTCTTTCCCCCATAGGCCCCATGATAACACATTAAACCATGACTGCTCATTCAACTCATTGATCCAACTCATAATTAGCACCCGTACCCCCGTAAAAAAAAAAAAGTTCCTCAAAGCATTTCACTTTGTCCTAATGGTCAGAACCAAAATTTTACATAACGCTATTGTCCCATTCCTGACTTTCTCAGACTGTGTTTTTTTAAAAAAAGATGTACTGTGACAGCAAAGTAGTATTTATATCTTAAATATATGTGAAAACAGCGATATTGGAATTCTGGTTTTATTTGGAGATGGTCTTTTGTGCTCTTAGTAATCTTTTATCCAACGCTGGCCACTAGGTGGCTCTAGAAAGCCTTCTCTTTTATTGCACAATGCAGTAAGTATCCCTTGCCTAAGAAAATCCTATGGAATTCATGGAATTACCCTAAGTCTACACACAAAATAATTGCAAAAGACATGTTTCCATTCCAACTGAATTACACGCTGCTTTGAAATTACAGTACTCTCTTACAGCGATTGGTGTTAATGTTTGGAATAAATGTTTGAAAGAATTAGAAATAAAACATGATAACATTTGGATGGAATGATCAAGCAGATCCTAAAGTCAAGACTCCATTGCTAAAGGTATCTCAGGGATTACTTACGTGAAAGCTGCATATCCTAGAGCAGCTCTGGGGTATATTAGGATCAAGTAAAAGGCTGTCTTACAAGCAATTTAGTAAGAACCATTAAACGGAGCACTTTTAAGTACAAGCCTTAACAACCATATCAGATAATTCTGGTTCCAGCACAATAAGCCAGTTTAAGGTGGGTGTCACAGTAGGTACTAGAGCTTTGACAATTACACATCTAAGTAACCTCACAACCATGTGAGGGGAAAAGGAAGAACAGCAGTCTATACAGAATTTTAAGAGGACCTTTACTGTGAAAATATCTGAAGCGCTGCTTCCTGTGTGGGATAAACTGGTAAGATAAAATGAAGCATGTCTATTTAGTATTCATTTGCAAGCTTCGCTGGTTCCCAAAAGAGAGCTTGGTGGTTCTGAATGGCACTAAATTTGTCTGGTCCGCTGTCCTACGCCCGTGTTGAAGGAGTGGTTCTTTTGATTCTTGGTTGCATCAATAGGAGTATGGTGTCTAGATCGAGGGAGGTATTGGTACCACTTTATTCTGCATTGGTTAGACCTCATCTTGAATACTGTGTCCAGTTCTGGGCACCCCAATTCAAGAAGGATATGGATAAGCTGGAGCAGGTCCAGAGGAGGGCAACCAAAATGGTGAGGGGCCTGGAAGCCATGCCCTATGAGGACAGACTTAGAGAGCTGGGTATGTTTAGTCTGCAGAAGAGAAGGTTGAGAGGGGACATGATAGCCATGTTTAAATATTTGAAGGAGTGTCATGTCGAGGAGGGAGTGGGCTTGTTTTCTCCTGCTCTTGAGACGAGGACAAGGAGCAATGGATGCAAGCTGCAGGAGGGGAGATTCCGCCTGAACCTCAGGAGGAATTTCCTGACAGTCAGGGCTGTCCGACAGTGGAATGTGCTGCCACAGAGTGTGGTGGAGTCTCCTTCTTTGGAGGTTTTTAAGCGGAGGCTGGATGGCCACTTGTCGGGAGTGCTTTGAGGTTTTTCCTGCATGGCAGGGGGTTGGACTGGATGGCCCTTGTGGTCTCTTCCAACTCTACATTTCTATGATTCTATGAAACTGCTTCCATAAAGAGACCAAAAATGAGGGGCGATTGTTCATGGACCCCACTCTAGGAGATTTAAAATCCTTGTCAGCATCATAACCATATATTTAACAATAGGTCAGTAGGCCCTGCTCGAAAGTTTATGCTTTAGCATCGCAGTGTAAGGATATAGAGACAGCTGGGAACAGAGCAAGGGTATGAACCTTCTTGTTATCAACTTCCTTTTACTGTTCTCTTATGTGTTAGAATGGAAGATAAATCATACCTGTGCAGTTCAGTGCCCTTTGTTTGATTCTTCCTTATATAACCTCAGGGACCCATCTTTTAGAGCCAGCATGGTGTTGTTTGAGTGTTGGACCGTGACCCTGGAGGCCAGGCTTTGATTTCCCGCTCAGCCATGGAAACCTGTTCGGTGACTTTGGGTGCATCACTGTCAGTGCCAGAAAACCCTGCAATAGTTTCACCCTTATGGTCATCAACTTGAAGATAACAACAACAGTCCATCTTTTACTTACCTCACTCTTGGGGTTTGTAATCTTGGCCCTAGAGTGATCTGGATAGAATTGTTCAGTAGCACAGTTCTACTACTCGCTGTGATGTGTTGCTGGAACCAATTATCTAAAGGACTGTGATGCTTTCTTCTTTCTGGACTGTCTTCTGCATCAGTTTTATTCTGCAACAGTGATGTGCGTCAGTTTTCAGTATTAAACCAATTCTTGCAAAGGACTGAAATACCTTCCTCCCACACACCCTCAAAATCTCCTGTAGAGTTTGGGAATCATCTAGAGACTCTTTTTAGATGATGTGAGAACTGCAATGCGGAGAGAAAGGGAAATACATTTCATCATGCTAGAACAGCATTAGAATTGGGCTGTAGCACACATAGTTCTAGCTCGTCACACTGTTAGTTGCAATATAATAGCTCTGTTTCCTTGAAACCAGGAGAACTTTTGATAGAATACTTTTTTTCCCTGTTGATGCAAAAAATCTATTCAACATATATCTGTTATGTCTGAAAACCGCTACTTCTAATTGTGGCAAATATCTTGATATTCCAATGCAGCATAGTACATGTTTCATAGTATGTGACACTACCTGTTTGTATTGCAGTATTCCCATCTGCTAGTAAAAGCCCTCACCCAGTGAACAAAGAAACTCTTGAAAAATTTAAACCATTCTTAGGAAATGAGAGACAAGATCACTGTGAACTAACTTACCTTCCTTCATTTTCATTCTTTCTTGAGCCATGATTTATGAAGCTTGTCACAAAAAATGGCTTTATTTACTATGGGCACGTTTTAATAACCTCAAGAATCTAGTAACAGGACCACTGGAGAACTGAGAACTGTGGTGAAGAGTCTGTTATATAACTGAGAATTAAGTGTCACTTAGGGAAAAAATGGCATGTTTAGAAATAGTCTTTCATCCCCAAATCCCTTCTAAAGATTCAAGGTGGTTTTGAAAGATTTCTCTAAAAACAGTTGTAGAAATAACTGGTCGTTAAGAGCTTGGATGTTCTTGTTGTTCATGTGGCATTTTCTTATGCCATGTAACTATCTTAAAAAGTGTCTCTTCATTTCTAACAACAGTCATCTGCAAGTAAACTGGAGGATGTTAAAATCATCTACACCCAATGAATTTGTGTGCAGTCCCTTGTCACATTAATTTGTTTTTTTGCCTCAAAGATTTCCGTTACTTGGGATGCCTGCAATTTATGGGAAGACCTAATTCAGTTAGTATCAGGAGTTAGGCAAGGCTGTCATAACATGGCGCCCTCCAGATATGTTGGACTACACCTCTCACTATCCTCAAATAGTGTGTTCAACACATCTAGAATATGACAAATCTGCTGAGCTATTACATGTAAAACAGCTCACCTTATAGCCCACCAAATATGCTTATTTAAATGGGATTCTACATGATAGCTATAATCTGTAGGCTGGCCCGAGAAAATGTCTGCCTTTCATCTTTGCTGTATAACCATAGCTAGTTTGTCTATATCTAATGTTAAAGCCAGTTTAGGGTTCTGTGCCAGACTAGAGTGACTTTGGAACAATCTTGAAATTAGTATTTGTCAGTCTAGAACTGAAGCACTGCTTTGATACCCAAGGGCATCCTTACCCAACTGGAGCACTTTGGATGTCCTAGATTGCAGTTCCCAACCAGCTGCCTAAAAACAATTGGTTTGAAGATACAATATGTAGGGAATGCCAGGTAAAGGAAGGCTTCCTTAAGGTATTACTTCCTTGGATAATCACTTTAACTTTCACACCTTTGTTAACATGACCACAGTGAAGAACTCATACTGCATTCATTTTGAATAGTTTGATTTTTCTCTTACTGGAACCTGTAAGAGTCATAGTGTAGTGAGACAAGCTCCTTAAACTGGAATGGGCTTTAAGTCCCATTTGCTTTCCAAAAGTGCTGCTCAAAGTGGATATAAAAACTGCCAGATACGCCTACAACTGCCTGTGTTTTTGGATTTTGCTTGGGGTTTTAATATCTGAAGTGCCAAAATGAACTGTCTGCTCTTTAGAAGTTATTACTGTGCCACTGCTGAAGGGACTCTTCCTAAAGAGATGAAAAGGCCGACTTCACCTTTATCTCCTAACTTGCGATTTACCACACATGAGGGTGGCTTTCTGAACCTCTGGATGTCAGCTTTGCATGTTTTCTACACTTGCACCATATGTAACCCTTAAAATTTCAGCCTACTGTCCCTCCCTCTGCAAAGGAAGATCCAGAACTTTCTCTGGGCTACTTGGTTGGGAGTATTTTTTCACCTACCATAGATCAAACTACATACCCTCCAACGTTTCAACACATGGAAACGGCCACATGAGGACCAGCAACATCAGAGTGTGGTCAGGATAGGTATTAATAAGGAAGAACACACAAGCTAGGAGGGGCTGCAGCATTTTTATCTTGTCTAAGCCTATTGGGATTCTGCCTTTTCCTCTTCCCTCTCCCCTATTGAGGAAGGAGTAGGGGGGAGGCAGCCAACCTAGCATCCCATGGAAGGGCCTTCTGCAACCAGGGACCAGTCACTAAATTCATTTCCGCACTAGCCTGTTACAGTGCAATTATTCCACTTTCAACATGCTACGGAATCCTGTGGTTTGCAGTTTAGGGAGGGGCCTCAAAGGCCTAAACGGCACGCCCCAGGATTCCATAGGATGTTGAAAGTGGAATAATTGCACTATAACAGGCTAGTGCAGAAATGGCCTAAGAAGGCCCTCTCTTGTTCTCTCACCAAATGTGCAGGCCATTCTCCTTGATTTTAAAAAGCAGTAAAATGCCATTTTTAAAAGCCTCAACAGGCCACAAATGTACACTTCCATTAAAATTTCAGCTAAATATCTTCTCCCCCCGCTCCTGTCCCACCACGTTTATTCTTAGACCGAAACACTTTTCCCCCCTAACTTCTCAGGGACCAGCATTCGTCTCCATAGGATACTTTTTTTTTCCTTCCCTGAAAACTGGCCACGGACTGGGAGCCGACGGGTCATGGGCCAAGGCCCATCACTTTCAATAGTCCACCGTTCCTCGCCTAGGCTTACGAAAGTCACGGGGCCGCCATCAGGCCGACAGGCGACTTGGAGGGACCTCCCTCCTCAAGAAAGTGGCATCCCCCACAGAACTACAACTCCCAGTATTCCACAGCCTCTATCTCTGCGGAGACCGAGAATATGACGCATGAAGGTCGACATCCCGCGAGAGACCTGCCTACTCCCCCCTCTTTCCGTTCTGGCTCATTCATTTGCTCCCGGGCTGAGGATTGAAGGGATACCGCGGACCGGGAAGAAGAAATTTGAGCCTGCCGGCTCGCCGTCGTAAAACGGGTGGCCATCTTGTGTGCGGTTGAGGGAGCGGCGCTTGCTGCGCTCGGCCGGCTCCAGGCCCTTTCTCTCGTCCGGGTGCTGCTGCCGCTGCCGCTGCCGCCGACGCCGCGGCGGCTGTGTGGAAAACCATGTCGGCAGAGAGCTCGGAGCCCGCTTCGGCAGAAGAGCAGAAGGTGAGGCGGGGCCGGGCGGGCGGTGCGGGTGAAAACGCGCGACTGAGGCGTCGGCTGGTCGTGAGGCGGTAAGGCCGCCGCCGGGCTGAGGAGGAAACTTTACTTGGGCGGAAGGAAAAGCCGGGGGTGTTTCCTCGTTTGAATTCCGAAGCCTCACCTTTCGTGGTGGGAGCGGCGGGGGGTTATGCGTGGGCGTTTCTTCATTCTGAAGCGTTAAAGAAGGCTGAGGTGGGTGAGGGGATATTGGGGTGGCTCTTTATGCCCCATTGGGGGGTATCTGGCATGAGCCGTGGCCGGCCGCGCGTGTGTTTTCCCGGCCACCTTCCCTCTAGACGCGTTTTCCTGCCGTGGGCCTCCATGAAGGAACCCTCGAAGCATTCAGTAGCACGAACTTCAGGTGCACCCGCGAGAAGGAGAAGGTTGCCTCCGTGCTGCAGGTTTCGTCGCCCGCGCCTCTTGGGGTGGCCTGCGTGAGAAGGGCCTTTGCCAGTGTTAAAAGAACCTCCTGGTCGCCCTTCCGACCACTGTGTGCGGATGATGTTGGTGGGGGGGCGAGGGGGTGTTCCCGCTGCCGTGGGCGTACGTGTCTGGTAGAGCCGTATTGTCTTAGTGCAGCAGTCTAGGGGAAGCGCCGTGTGAATGTGACATCATGGAATCGTAATGTGCCCCTCCACCCAATCACGAGTAAAATGCAGTGAAGGTACGCTGAAGGGCCTGGCTACACTAAAGGCACTGAGTAGTACTTGGATGGGATGCTGCTAACGCATACTAAGTGCTGTAGGCTGTACTTTAGAGGAAGCAACTGCACAGCTACCTCTGAGGATTCCTTGCTGAGAAAACGCTATGAAATTCTTTGAGTCACCCTAAGTCGACAAGTGATTTGAAGGTGTGTGCGTGCACACACACACACATCTCCTGGCCTCTTGTAAGTGAGGATATTTGCCAACCTGAAAATTGTATCATGTTTAAATCTTAGTTTGGGCTGTAATAAGTTGGTTCTTGAATGTCATTGGAAAAAAACCCACTAAAATGTATATTGTGTTGATTCCTTTTTTAGGACAGTAAAAAGTGCTGGACTGTGCAAACTTCATAGATCTTTAGATTCCTTCACCCACCAAGGTGTTTTTAAAAAGCAAGAAGGGAAAGTAAAAGTGATGTTACAAATCATGCAGTCTGCTTGTTGGCTTTGAGATGCAACGGGGAGAAAGGCTTTTGTAGATTCTCAAATGGGGCACATCAGATTGGCATGATGGTGCTAGTTTTCGTCCAGAATTGTAGGGCTCCCATAGGAAAAGACAAAATGTTTTAATTATTGCCTAAGTGAAGATATTTTGTCATGCGTTTTATACTAAAGCTGTCATCTGACACACAATTTATTTAGAATTGTGTTCCAGTGGAATGAGAACATACTTGTACATTTGGGTTGCATCCCTAATACTGCATATATTTGTGCTACTTGCAAACATCAGACTGGATGGAGACAGTTTTGACTTTACCAGCAAGTATTTTCAAAATAGAAAATCGAACTTTATTGCGTTGTTTCTTTCTGGGCAACTCAAACTGAAACCTGATGCCATCAAATCACCTAATGGAATTTATTTAGGAGTCGGCAGATCTTCTATGCCATGAGTTCTCAGGAAAACAACATACAATTAATATTACTCAAAGAAAAAGTCTTCCCTGTGTTTTTGCTGCTTCTTGTCTGATTTCTGCAACGTCTTGCTCAATTAAGGTATCTCAAAACTTTTCAGATAATTTTATGCCTTTAGAATTCACCTGAGATTTATGACGTTGGGATTTATGACATTGCACCAGGAGGCTGATTTGAAAGTGAAGTTTTAAAACTGAAGTGAAAATGTCTTGTCTTCAAATTAAACTGTTCCATTTTAGTGCTCACTTGTTAGGGACAGCATAGTAGTAGTAGGAGCCTACCCCACCCCACTGTTTACTGACCATATAGCCTCTTTTCCACAACTTATGTTGAGCTCTCAAATGGTGAAGAAAATACAGTATGGTTGAGCACACTCTGTGACCCATAAAGCTAAATTCAGCCCTGCTGTCATGTGTTTTGGCCTGTTTGACAACTCCTGGCAGTTGTGCAAAATAGCTTGTCACAGGCCTTCTCAAGATGAGACATACATATTTATATCTTATATATATTTATGTAAGATTAAATTAACTGAATTAAGCCTTTAAAAAGCAACAAACCAAAAAGAGGATTATAGTGTAGACTTAGTACTTAGTTCTCCTTTTCTGTGCAAGGGAAGAAGGCTAGAATTTGTCCTAATTTGCTTGATGTAGGGCAGAAGAGACTGCTCTACATACCTTCATATCTCTTATCCAGTGGTTCTCAACCTGTGGGTCCCCAGATGCTCGTGGACTTCAGCTCCCAGAAGCCCTGAGCATTGACCATAGTGGCTGGGGCTTCTGGGAGCTGAAGTCCATGAACATCTGGGGACCCACAGGTTGAGAACCACTGTCTTATATGATACTTCTCTTTTGGGTTGGGATAGTTGTTAGCCACCTTGAGACTGAGCCTGATCAAAAATCATGGTAGTAATGTAGCAAAGGGATAGACTGAGCCCTCTGCATCAGAAGGTTTGAAAGTGTGCATGTATTCTATGTGTATCTTTTAACCTAATACAAAACAGCATAATCTACACAATTCTGCAAAAACCATACGTAATATATATAATTCACCTGTTGGAAACATTTATGGAATGTGGAATATATTGGATATGATTGGTATTGTTGCCTTCTAATATAGTCCATAATGGTTTGCTTGTTTGTTTTTTCAGCTAATGAAAGTTTAATGTTCAAAGACTGGACATCACAAGAAAAAATCTTAAAAAGGAATAGTAATATGTTATAAATATTAATTCCTTGTGTTTTCAGGAAATGGAAGACAAAGTGATTAGTCCTGAGAAAGCTGAAGAAGCAAAGTTGAAAGCCAGATACCCTCATCTGGGACAAAAGCCTGGGGGCTCAGATTTCTTGAGGAAGCGGCTCCAGAAAGGAGTGAGTAAGACTAGCCACACAACGTTGTTGAAGCTGTCTAATCAAGACAGCTTTAATCTGTCTTTGGTGATATTTTGCTTGTATAGCAGTGAACTTGCTCTGAAACCAGCACCTCAATCTAAAAATACTTTCTGAATAATAAATGCCTATTGATTTCAGTTGAGTTTTGGTGAAAGCATCCCTAGGATCAAATCCTTAGAACAATGTCTGGTGCTTTCCTGAAAGAATCTTGCTTCAAATACTTTGTGTTTTTAAAATCAGCCATTCTTACACTGCAAGAGCAGTGGAAAATATTTTGTGTAAGCAATTTGTCTCATTTTGGAATGTTTAAGGCAACTTTCAGGAATCCTAAATTCTAAGAGAATACAAGGCTGTAATACAAGTCTTGTCCTGTTTCTTTCAATGCAAGATGTATTGTGGTAATATAGAGGTTGCAAAAAAAGGGAGGAGGGCTAAATAGCTTCTTTAAAAATGCCCAAAAGAGTTGTTCTTATTTTTCTTTAGTAGGGAGTTTCCTTTAGTAGGGAGTTTATTTCATAGCTTTATTGGCTTGTTAAAGTTAGAATATATTTAACAGTGTAAAATAGCTTGTCACAAGCCTTCTGAAAACAGATGAGACAGACATATTTGTATATCCTATATGTGAAAGCAAGGCTTTGACCACTGACTTTCAGTTATTCTGAGAAGACTATTCCAATATTTCCTAATTCTGT
This sequence comes from Iguana delicatissima, assembly GCA_948472985.1. Taxonomy (NCBI): domain Eukaryota; kingdom Metazoa; phylum Chordata; class Lepidosauria; order Squamata; family Iguanidae; genus Iguana; species Iguana delicatissima. The sequence goes on along the minus strand of CAOKZL010000565.1, from coordinate 489,817 downwards.
TGTGTACTAGTGAAAGGACATGTGAATGACTTCCATTCAGGTCCTGAGTCCATTGAGAAACAGTGTTCCCCAAGGGAACCCAAATAGCTTTGCTTGTGCATCTGTGTTAACTCTTTAGGAAAAACAGACTGAAGCTGAATCCAGATAAGACGGAGGTACTTGCTGTCAAGGGCCCTAGCCCAGGTATGGAGGTTTGTCAACCAGTTCTAGACAGGGTCACACTTCCCCTGAAAGACTGTGTCCGCAGCTTGGGGGTGCTCTTGGACTCACCGCTTCAGATGACAGCTCAAATTGGTGCGGCAGCCAGGAGCGCCTGCTATCAGCTTCGGCTGATACGCCAGCTGCGCCCCTTCCTGGACTTGGAACACCTAAAAACAGTGGTACATGCGCTGGTAACTTCACGGCTTGACTTCTGCAATGCGCTCTACATAGGGCTACCCATGTGCTTAGTCCGGAAACTTCAATTAATTCAGAATATGGCAACCAGGTTGGTCACTGGAAGATCTAAAACTGACGACATAACACCTATTTTGAAGTCTTTACACTGGCTGCCTATTAGTTTCCGGGCACAGTACAAGGTGTTGGTTTTTACTTTTAAAGCCCTTCATGGCTTGGCGCCAGCCTACTTGCGGGATCGCCTTCTCCCATATAATCCGCCCCGCACGTTAAGGTCCTCTGGGAACAATCTACTGCAGCCAGTCAGAACTAGGTTGGCTGCGGTTACCCAGAGGACCTTTTCTTCGGTTGCTCCCAAGATATGGAATGGCCTGCCAGAGGAGACCCGGCACATTACGAGTCTTGACTGCTTTAAAAAAGCAGTCAAGACTGTTCTCTTCCGACAGACCTTCCCAGACTAGTGTTCCACTGCCTCTCATCAATTGTCCCTTTGTTTTTAATTGTTTTTAATTGTTTTTGTTTTTTAGTTTTTAATTTTATTTTAATCTGTTTTAATAGTTAGTGTGTTAGGGGGATGGTAGGGTTGGTGAGTGGGGAGGGTGGGCTACATTTTGATGTTTTAATATATTTATATGTTCTGTAATGCCGCCTCGATCCATTTGGGAGAGGCGGGATAAAAATAAATTTTATTATTATTATTATTTAGTCTTTGAATGAATTTACAGTAAAAGTAGGTGTAATATCCAGAGTTTTACCAGAAGATGCTTTTATCTCCCTGCTACTGTGCAGTAGGATAATCTTATATTTCATAGTCCACGATGGCAGGTAGTGTTATTTAGAGTGTTGTCTGATAGTAACAGATTGGGATTTATGAGAGATTTCCCCATACAGTTAAGAGATTGAACACTTTTCCAGGTCTCTGTTCTTCAGCTTTGTCCCCCTTAAGCAGCATTAAACTGACCTTTTTTTTTTTTTTTGAGGAGCAGTCATTTACTGTTACTCTTTCTGAGACAGATGTGTTAGTTTTGTTCCATATCCAAATAATGGAGTATGTATACATATAAGAAGCAAGTCTTATATATATATAGCTAGCACAGTATATTATATTTTTATCCTGCCATGCCTCCAAAGAGCTTAGGTTGGCATAGGCAGTTCTCATACTGTACTCCCTCCACCATTTGTTGCCAGATGTCTGTGATGTAGGTTAACCTGGGAAGTAGTGACTAACCCGATGTTTCCCATGAGATTACAGGCTGAGCAGAAATTTGAACCTTAGACTGTCTAGCCTGATACTAACCACTGTACCACTGAGACTTTCCGAAAGAGAAATGAAAAGATGGGCTGCTAATGTATCTTCAGGATAGATAACACATTTTCAGGTGTATTAAGTGACAGAAATAGGAGCTCATTTATGTAAGGAATGGTTCTGTTAGCAAGAAAATATAAGCTGCCAAAAGATGACTCTGTCCTTAATCTTGTATCAGCAGTTTTCCCTATGGTTTTACGTACAGGGTTGAAATAGTTCCATTCAGACTGTACTGTTCTTGCATGTTTTCTATTCCCATACTTGCTTGTACTGTTTATTAAGCTAGACAATACGCTGCAAGCAGTTTTGGATATTTCATGATAGTAATGACTTGGTCTTCAGTTGAGAGGCTAAATTGGACTAGTTGTTCTATATAATTATTAGCTTAATTTTTTTAATACCCATACGAGCTAAATTAAATGAGCCCAGATGAGTGATTCCTGAATATTGTATTCTTTTTAATAAATTTTTCTGTTTTACTGATTTCACTGATATTTTTTTTGCCTTGCAGCAAAAGTATTTTGATTCTGGGGATTACAATATGGCAAAAGCAAAGATGAAGAACAAGCAACTTCCTACTGCAGCTCCTGATAAGACTGAAGTTACAGGTGATCACATTCCCACTCCACAGGACCTTCCACAGCGGAAACCATCTCTTGTTGCCAGTAAGCTGGCTGGCTGACTAGACTGGCAGAACCGCATGAATCTTCTCATTCCCTTAATCTTTCCTTAATAGTTACTTCTCACATTTTTGTTTCCACTAAGTCATTGACTGACCGCTTTGCAGGTAGTAGTAGTGTGTGCTGCTGTTGTAAGACAGTCCTGTTAAGAATTCAGTTGTGTAGTCCTTGGATGAGTTGAGAACAATGCACTGATATAAAAAGGACACAATTTGTTAGAGCAGTGTAAAGTAATCTACTTGAAAAATGTACATATTACCTATTTGCTAGGATAGGGCTGGTTCCAGCAAGTGACATAGCAAGTTTGAAAATTTTTAATGTTTCTGCTCTCTTTAGTTTTTGCTTTCTTTAGTTTCCTTAGTTTAACAGAGTAGTATGTTTGTACTGAATACAACCACCTGTTGTGTTTCTTCTTGTTTTGGTTTTGTAAACTAGAGGTTTTAGACTGCAAGTTGCTAGAAGGTAAAGCATGTATTAAAGAAGATGGGGCTCTGACTTAATTTGTGTATCTGCTCTTGAACTTGAATGGCCTTAAACCTACTTCAGCTTTAACAATAGATTTTTTTACTTGGGCAATATTTGCTCATTTTGGTGTACTTCTTGTAAACCTCATGCTTATTGACAACTGCCTGTTGAAGCTGGTATTCCTGTTTGTCCTGTAGTGTAGAACACATTTTTGAAGTGGATGAAGTGAGCATGTGCAGAGACTGAATTCACTTTTGTGCCATTTATGTAAATAAGATCGTTTTGCACAATTTTTGCAACTATCTGTTGACTTTACATTTTCAAAAGTGCCAACTGGAAGCACAAATGATTCTGTACCTTTGGAGATCACAACATTCATTTGATTCAACTACCTTATTAAAAGTAACAGTCTAGCCTAGGTTCTCAAAAGCACCTAAAATACTATCTGGATCAACTTTGCTAGTATATCCGCTGTGTGTGACAAGAATGGCCTACAATTTAAATACATACTATAGAACCATTTCACACTGTACAATTAGCACTATATTCCACTTTCACTGTCTTGATCACATTCCATGGAATCCTGAAATTTGCATTTTAGGAAGAGTGGTGGTAATTTTCTGCAGGGAACTTAAGTGCCCCATCAAATTACAAATCCCAGAATTCCACAGGATGTAGCCATGGCAATTAAAGTGGAATATAATGTGATAATTGTTCTGTGTGAAAGATCCACAGAACGCTTAAGCTAGTGTACCCAAGGTAGTTCCAGTTCAGAAGGACTAAATTTAATGGCAAGTATCTCACAAGCAGCTTGTAGACCACACTGTGTTGAGTATTCCAATGCTACTTACTATATTTGATTTTTGGCATATTATGAAATGTAAAAACACAATGAATTTCAGGATATTTGGAATGTGAAAGTATGAGTAAGCCTTGCTGCTATTTTCCCACACAGAAAACATCAATTCATTTAGGAGCAATTGGTCAAAATCTAAAATGTTCTCTGGAATGGGAAGTTAAGGTAGTGGTTATATATTTTTAGATATATTGTTCCTGATAGCCATCCTAATTCTGTGTTTTTAAAAGTAAAAATATGGTTTGTCACTTTATATTATAAATGCTTCAGGAGGGACTATCTTACATAATGGATACAAATAGGTATTTCACACACATGTAAAGCCTATTCAACATTGAAGTTAGCATTTGTGTTTTAGAGGAATTTCATACCTTGTTCCCTGACATCTTTACTCCTACATCCATGCTCTCAACTCCTTTTTATATTTGAGGAGTAGCACTTAAGGGCAGTGTTCCTTTGTTACATTAAGTGGCTAATGCGTTGGATTCTTTCAAGGTAACTGTCAGATGTAGCGTGTTCTCTCTGAGGTCCTTCTAACAAAGAAATTTGGCATGATACTATTGCTAGCAAATCATGTTACTTGACTCTAACCTATATTACAAATCTAAATAACTGGTTTTCAAAGATACTGAGCTCTGTCTCCCATTGACTTCATCACTCTCTCAGTTTAAAATAACGTCTAAACTTGATTCTGTACCAAAAGTGGATATAATTTTAATGTGTGGGTAATAGATTTAGATATACTGGACTTTAATTTTGAGGCTGTTTGTGCAAGACAATGCTGTTACCTGGTCTGTTGTAGAGGAACATACTTTCAAATTCTGTAGCATATCAGTTTTTTCTGGGTAGAAATGTAGTAAGGCCTGTTCTAATAGTAGTTAACGTAGACTTAATCTCCCTCTTGCATATGAATTCCTAAAAATATTAATTGAATTAGACTTTACAGTGGAATGATAGTTTTTACAACTTAAGAAGCAAATGGGGTTGTTTAAAACAAGAACAAGGTGACATACTGAATGGCCTTTTACAGATAGCTCTCATGGTAAACATTCACAATTTATTTTTGTATGATTAAGAGCAAAATCAAGGCCTTATGAGAACTGACTGTCATCTAACACTAATAGTTTCTAACGGAAAATGATTCGGCATTTTTTCCTGATTGCTACTACACTAGATCATAGTGTGATGAACTGGATGATATGTAGGGAGGTATAAATAGCCATGTAAATCTGAACATTCCATTGGCCCAGTTATAGGTTGCTATTTTGTATTATTAATGTGACTGTGCAAATTGTCAATGTCTACCAATGAACTGAACTGTTAAGACTGTAAAGAAAACAAACTGCTGATCCATGAAAATATACTGCAGAACCAACGAGTTCATTGTGCTCTCTTGGTGAACCAGTGGCTCTGGATAACTCAACAACTGAAGATAGTTTGGTCATCTGTTCTATTAAGGACACAAGAAGCTAGATCAACAACCATTTTAGAAGAACAAATGGATGGCTAACTTGCAACCTTCAGCTCACTCCAACAAGAAAAAGCTGTAAAGCTTGTGTACATATTGTATAATATGAGTTTTACCATTTGATAAATGACCTTTTTCAGAGATCTATCTGCACTATAGTTTAGCAATCTATCCACTTTATGCAGTGATTAGTAGTGCTTAAGTATGTCCATAATAAAGACAGTATGTTGTAGCCCTCGAACTCTGTCCAGTAGTAACTAGTGGAGTAATGAAGTGATTCAAAAGTGTTCTCCTCAAACCCATCCCACCTATTCATTATTCATGGTCATAGGAGAGTGTGTGCAGAGATAACAAAAAACCTGTTTGGTTTGATATGTTCTTTAATGCATTCCTGATGCTGATATAATGAAAATTTCAGTTGCTCCATATCACCACCTACCCTGTATAGTATGCATAATAAATTCAACTAATTAGTTTTCACTGCTCTGTAGAAGTTTGTCTGGTCTTTTACTATGGTCCCCCCACCTAACTGCACTGAGCATAATTAATTCTGGCTAAACTTGCTTTTGACTGATATTTTCTAAAAAGATATCCCTGCTTTCCAGTATGCTTTCAACTACAAAACTATAACCATTCTTTACTATAGCTGACTTCATAGACATCAGTGCTTATTTTTGTCTAGTTAGCAGAGAATTTAGTATTCAGCTATTTCATACTTGTCAGTAAGGATGAATAAGTTCCAGTTTTCTCCTTACTGCAGAGTAGATTAAGTATTTCTGCACAGCTCTCGCATTGTATTCCCAGATCTCAAAAAATTTCAGGAAATTTTCATAGAAATATGTTGGAAAAATTACCAGCATTCTCTCTCCCCGCTCTATCTTGTTATTAGAAGAGATGGGCAATAGCAAGATAGGGCCTCCCTTTCTGTTGCATGCCAGATCTTCTCCATTTGCCTCTCTGTCTTTTATTGCATGATCATAAATACCTTTGGTGCTCAGATCATGTGACCCAGGACAGTTGCTTGGGTCATCGGTCTTATAAAAGTTAAGACCTCCCTCTCTCTGAATAGAGATCTCTCTCTCTCTTTGTTCTCAATGGCTGCTTTCCCTGAACTCTTCGCATGCTCCGAGTTTGAGTCCCATCAAGGAGGATGGTGAGTTAAACTGAAGGCTCTCCTATTCACTAGATTAGACAGGTAGCAGGCTCTCTCAATACAGATGTAAATGAAGAGTCATTAGTAAAGTATTTAGTCTTTTATTCAAAGCTACCTGCGTCTGTGTTTATTCCAAGTACCAGTCTGAAGCCACAAGTCATTAGATAAAACTTCTACCGCTTCTCTGTGTGACTTTGCTAAATGAAGATTGGATCCTGACAGGTTCAGTCTCATTTTCCCCTACAAAATACACATAGGTTTTTTGCACAAGAATGGCACAGAAAAGACACATGGCTTCCTGGAACTAAGCATAAAACCCTACAACTCTGATAGAAAAAATCATGTGTATTTCTGCACAGGATAATTTCCTGAAACACTTCAAGATGTGCAAATACTCTGCAAAATTGCCAGCTGGGTTTCCCCACATACCATTTTTCAGCCAAGAAATGAATAACGGTCAACATTCTCTTGATCCCTAGTAGCTGGTAAAAGGCTTCATTCAGGATTCTTCTGACAAACTGTAAGAAGCAGGAATACAAGTTCTTGAGTGTGAAGGGTCATTCTGCTGCTTGGCAGTAAAATCCAGGTTCCATGCAGGCTTTATTTGCAGAATCTCCCATTGTAGATGGCAGTGAATAACTTCCAGTGTATTAATAGGCTGGAAAGAGGTTGGAACCATATTCTTGTAAAACAAAACAAGGGACAATGAGATTTTTTAAAGTTTGGAACCAAATTTTAACACAAATATTTGTGACTGCAATGGAACCGAATCTAACCTGGTATGAAGAAACATTCTATATGTTCATCTGCTTTGGCTGGCACTATCTCGCTAGGATATCTCAAGAGCTTCCCTCCCCCACCTACCTGAGAGTTGACGAGACTACAGCTGCAACCTTGTACATGCAGAGTGCATCCTCTTATCACAGCTATAAGGCCCTTTCTCATACTGACGTGTCAGCTTGCTGTTATACACAGCTCTGCACAATTTATATTCCAGTACACCTAACAGTCTTCACAGTTCAACTTAATTTTGCAAGACACTTTAAGTAACCACCAGCTGGACACTCATTACTCCCCTTCAGCCTTTCCGGGTGCTTGTTATCTCTGTCCGGCAACCATGCGTCAATATAGTATTTTGGAGAAATCTGGCTGTCAGGCTTTAACATAAATGGGATCTCAAATAGGAGGACACTGTAGTAACTGGTGGACCTTTAACACAGTATGTCCTTAAGATTTTGAGGTCATGGCCTCTACAAAGAATCAGATAAAAACCATGGACCACCTTTTTATAAAAATGCAGTTAAACACCATTTTCAAAGTAGCAAGGGAGAGATTAAAGGGAAAGATTTTTTTGTATTCCTGGTTCACAGATCCTTGAAGCCCATGCATAGTCTCTCCAGGGGTCCACAAACCAAAGGTTAGGAATTCCTGCTTTTATGTAAGCTTAATACACTTTTATATAACTCAGGCAAAAAAACTGGATAATGGAGCTTTGTACAAACCTTTGGATGGTTTCAAAACTGCCACTGGGACACCCAAATTCATTACAGTTTCCTGCATGGAGGTAACAGCATTGCTGTGTGGACACTATTACTTTTGTGTTAGTATGTAGAGGCACTTAGCTAATATAGCTGTAAAATGAATACTAGAATACACAGATCTCTGATTTCCACAAAAGCTTTTATCATTAATAGTTAAACCAAGTCTAATGGACACTACCCCGACTAGACACTGCTTACTGCCAGCACCATTTGTTCATATGGACACACACTCTCTGTAGGAAATAAATTCTGGATTAGAATTCTGTTCTTGTGAGTCTATAAATGGATCAATTTACACTACGTTTGAACTTTTTAAATAAAGCTATACAAACAAGTCTATATTGGGATGACTAAGCTGATCACACTTGGAGGTTTTACTGTTAATTTGCTAAAAGGCTTGAGGCACGTAATACAAAAGGTAAGTTGGATGTGGTGTATCACATCTCACTTGTTGAATGTTGTTTGCATTTGCAGCCATCCTCAGCTTGCAATAAATAAAATAAATATAAAATAAACAAGTTGTGTTGTCTTGATGCACTGCGTACTGAAACAGCACAATGTCATCTTTGCTAGATTTCTGTACGCATCAGAACTGATTTGCAGAAGTTTAATAATAATCCTTCAGTATGGATGTTTTAAAGCAGCTCTTAGGCTTTCAAACATATTTTTTAAAATGAGGCTCTGAATCCTAAGGTAAAAGATATGGCCTGGACACTATGGCAGCATAAAAATAATTATGCAACCGATTGTGCTTTCTCCGAGTTTGCTAAGCTTTGGTGCTTTTTCCACAGTAAGTCACAACTGTAGTTGCAGTGTGAACCATAGCTTCATCTGGGAAACAGTGCAGTATAAGTAGATAATCCCTTTTCAAAAGTAAATAAATAGTAAAATGTAAATAAATAAATGAATAAAAGTTAAACAGTAAACCGTGATCTGAGAGAATGGTGTAGTGCTTTGAGTATTGGACTATGATTCTGGAGACCAGGGTTAGAATCTTTGCTCAGCCATGGAAACCCAGTGGGTAACCTTGGACAAATCACTCTCTCTCAGCCTCAGAGGGAATCAAAGGCAACCCCCCTGAACAAATTTTACCAGCAAAACTCCATTATAGGTTTACCTTAGGGTTGCCATAAATCAGAAATGATTTGAATGCACACAACAACAAAATCCAAGACCTGAAAGCAAACTATTTTCTAGTGGAGAAGGGGGGTGAAGTAATCTTTTGAAATTAAGAAGACTGATCTCATTCCAGTCTGATTTTACATACATTGCTACGTAAGTATGGCCAAGCAAGATAAGTACATTTAATGCTGTAACTCCAAGTCATAACATAAACATTGGAAATACAGAATCATTAAAAGAGCAACTTCAAAGCCAATTATACATTAAAAAACAAAAACAAGATGGTAGTTACAACACATGATTAAAACAAAGCAAATATAAAATCTAAAATGCCTATCATTTGGCCAAAGATATATCTGATACAGCTCTCTTTCTAGTTTTAAGAGATAAGAAGGTAAAAATTGCCTCTTGATAGGTAACATACGGGAGTGTACCTGCCAGGTACATTCTTTTTTGGACCTTGAATATCATACTATAACTTTGGAATCTTCAGAAATCTTCCTTACATTGCAGTAAGAAAAGACAATGTAAAACGTAATGTTTAATAACTTTTACTTGACCCAACCCACAAAGACAAAGTTGTTGTTCTGCCTTATTAAATCTGCTCTCAAGGCATGCGGAGGATGTACTTGGAAATATAACCTTGTAAATGCCTTCCATAGGGCACCAGTAACATCAATGCCAGTACCACCTGGAAAATTTTGACCAAATGGTGCGGATATCTTGATTAGTGTCCTCAACAAACAGCCAACCACATACCTTTTTTATATTCCAAGGCTTAGTGGCTTCTAGTGAGTGCAAAACATAAATTTGTAAAACAACAACACCATACTAGCCTGCTTACGCCATTCATCAAGATGCCAAAAGTAAGGCTTAACTAAATGGTATCTGGAGAGGCCATCCTGTTTCTTTAAATATCTTAACAGTTTCAGGTGAACTCTTACACAGACTGAAGGTAGACCAACTTCCAATCTTAAATATGTAGCAAGAGTACCCTTGGAAACACCCAGAACTGGTGTTAAAAATAGTTTTGGACTGTCTTTAGCTCAGGGCTTTCCAAACGGTGTGCTGCGACACATTAGTGTGTCACCTGAAGTGCGTAGGTGTGTCACCTACAATCTTGGAAAGGTATGTTATTTATAAATCATGTATTTTTAAAAATATATGAAAGGTTTTCATGCGATATGTTGTGTCCCCATACATTTTTCTATTACAATTTACGTATGTGTCTGTATCTCTTATAAGGGGTTAGTTTACTAACCCCTCTGGTTTACTAGCAAAACTGAATTACTGTGTCGCGAAATGATGCTTGTCTAAAAAGTGTGTTACCAACATAAAAAGTTTGGAAAGCTCTGCTCTAGCTAATCAACCACCTTCTTGTTCCATCCTCATATTTCAGCCCCATATAAAAGCTGTGAAATAACTTTGCCCTGGAATATTTTAAGGGCAGGGGCTGTTAATTGGCTACTCTTAGAAAAGAGAAAAAATTATAATTGCTCCTATTGATTATCGTGTGCTCGTTAAGACTGCTTTAAGACGTATCTTTCAGTCCAGGGACTCTTGAAATAGAATGCCAAAGTATTTTGTTCACAAGACTATTTTGTTCACAAAACTGGTCCCAGGAAGCTACCAAGAGTTCCACTAATTCATGTTGTTATTCAGAATGGAAAAGCCCTTTAGGTGCTTGAAAAAGGTCTGTTAGAAATAAAATTGCTTTGCTATAACCTCCACAGAGGGGGCTGTGACATCAGCTCTAGTTTATGTTCAGTTGTTCTGAGGTCTTCTACTAGCTGCACTCCACTGATCACTGTAATAGTTTAATTGATCCCATCAGGAGTGGTGGTTAGGATGCATGATCCTAGAAAAGGATATGTATGAGTTACTGTATCTACAGTCCAAGCATTTCATCATTCCACTGAATGTAATGGAGATTATTTCCAAATAAATGTGTACAGCCTCAAGCTGTATGTTTTTAGGAACTAAACTCTTGCATTGTCTATGCTGCATAAGTATCTACACAAGTAGTGAAAAATTCCAAAAATTTCCAGAGGAATATTTATATTACAGTCTAACTTTGCATGTTTACTCATAATCAAGTGGAATTATTTTCTGGTAAATTAATAAAGCTTAAAAATTGAGGCTCAAAGCCTAGATACATTTACTAGGAGGGAGTAAGTCTCATTATACTCAATGGGACTTAACGTCTTCAAAAATGCTTCAAAAATGCATTTTAACAGCTTTATTATGGTATAAACTTGGTGGCCTTGAGTTCATCCAGAAGATATAACAAAAAGAAATACATCAGAAAGTGCTTTATGGAATGGTACAAAAATGATGTAAATAAAACAAACTTGCAGATATATAGCATGATCACACTGGCCATAACAACTGTGCATCTGATGAAGTCCACTTTCAGTAAGCTGCAGCATCAACACATCTGCTATTGAAGGCTTCATTTTTAGGTGTAGTTATAGAAAGTGAGCCTCACTGAACCCACTGAGACATACTCCTCACTAAACTTTCTTAGAATTCCACTGTAAGAAAGCAACTCTGTGCATGTTTATTCAGAAGCAGAAGCAGTACAGCTTACTCCCAGGTAAGTGTGCATTTGCAATCCTAATAAGTTTACATACCTATAAACAGGTTGCAGACAGGTAACTGTTAATCTGTTGCCCTAATGACACCACCAGAGTTTCGTAGGATCTGAAGACTAATGTATTTAACCTAAGTTGCTGCAGACTAATGGCCACTTCTGTAATGCACCATTATCCTTGCTTAGCAGGTCATACACAGCGGTATAAAGGGGAAAAATTAACTGGATACTAGAGAACCATGGCTTTCCAAAGGTTTTGTCCTACACCTCCTTTCAGTTGCAACTAGCATGGCCAATAATAAGAGGCTGTGGGAACTGTAGTCCTCACTCCTGATGTAAACTGGTCAAATAGCAGCCTGCTATTTGATTGACATTTTTTTTGCGGGGACAGGGGAGACAGTGGGTACATTTAATGTCTTGGTTTCTTAATAAAGCCATTTCCGCACTATACTGTTATTGTGCTCTTATTCTGCTTTCGACATCCTGTGGAATTCTGGGGTTTGTAGTTTACAGAGGCCAAAGATGTCTCCAGCTGAGAATTCTAAGGGTCCCTCCCTAAACTCCAAACCCCGAGATTCCATAGGATGCTGAAAATGAAAAAATCCAATATATAAAAGTCAAAATTTGATTGACTGTGTCAGGCGAAGACCTCATTCCATTGGCTGCCTAAGAAGATTCTATGAAATCCTGGAGTTTGCAGTTTAGGGAGGGGCCTTTGGAATTCTCAGTCAGACAGCTCTTGGGTCTGGCCAGTTGCTATGGCGAGGCCTTGCAGCAAGGAGGAGGGCAGCATATTCCCTCAGGAACCCAACCTCTGCATGTTAATAATTCTGAATACAGATTGGATTGGGGGAATATGGAGAAAGGTTACAGCTACCGGACAAGACATTTTGGGGAAATAGAGGCACAGGATCTCAAATTTTTCTAACAAGTATTACCTATGAGAAAAATAACAGGGTAGTGCGGAAAGGCCCTCAGTCGCAGGGTAGCCAAGAGGCTACTGCGCAGGCAAGCCGCGCGTACTGTAAGCCTTGAAAGTGCCCTCAGCCCTGACGCCCTCCTTCGGGGTCCGAAACCCAGTCTGGCGAAGCAGCCGCCCTCTGCCTGGCCTCGGGTTCTTCCCGCCCCGCACACACTTCGTACCCGCTTTCGGACACTTTGCCGCCGCCGCCGGCGGGAGGCAGCGCTCGCTCGAGAGTCGGCCGCCGCCGCCGCCCGCATCCCCAGCGCCGCCTGGTACCCACAATGCACGAAGAGCCGCCGCAGGAGCAGCAGAGAGAGACAGAGGGGAGGGAGGCGGAGGAGGAGAAGGGGGCCGGCTGCTTGGCTGCATCATCCCCACCCTCCTCCTTCTTCCCAGGTAGCAACATGGCGAGCGCCGCCCGGCCTCCGCCTGAGGAAAATTGGGAGTAGCCGCCGCCGCCGCCTCAGCTCGCTTTTTCTTTCTCTGGGCCCTCCAGACGCCCCGCCTCGCGCTCCGCCCCTGGCCTTTCTCCCTCGCGCGGCTACCCTGAGGCGAAAGCCGCCACAGTGAGCCGGCCGGCCGGCTCGAGCTGCGGCACCATGGCAGCGTCCGAGCTTTACACGAAGGTGAGAGGAGGGAGACGGAAGGGGCGCGGGTGGCGGGAGCGACCGGGGCCTCACCTGGCCTCTGGCACGGGAACGGCGGCGACGCCGAAGGCTGCGGGGGGAGAAGAGAAGAGAACGGCGGCATAGAGCGAGCCGTTGGGCACGACCGTTGGGGGTGCCTGGCAACGCCGCGGTGGGCGGGGGACGAACGGGCTGTGGTAAAGGGTGGGGTGCGGTGCGGACGGGGAGGGAGAAGCGGGAAAGGCCGGGAAGGGTGGCGGCGGCGAGGTCACGGAGGGGAGCGAAGGGCAGAGGGAATTGTCCGTGCCCCGGAGTCCCGCTCCATCCTTTTCTGTCTCCTCTTTCACCTTCCGCTGTGCCCGGCACATGCGGGTATTTTGGGCGGGGGGAAGGGAGGGAGAGGAGGCGGCGGCGGCGGCGGCGGCGGCGGCGGCGGCGGCTGTTTTGGGAACCGAAGCTCGCTCTTCCCGCTGCCTCCGTGACGAGGCCTGCGGTGGGCAGTTTGTCATCTTCCTCAGGGGCCTCCTCCGGCTCGGCAGCATCGCTCTGCCTGCGTCCCGCCCCCCCGCCCCCCGCCGCCTTTGTGCGCGCGCGCGCGGCCCTGCAAGTGATCTGGAACTGTCGAAAAGGAGAAGAGTCTTTTCTCTGTATATAGTGTGTGTGCGCGCGCGCGTGTATGTGTGTGTGTATATATATGTATATAGGGTGTGTGTGTGTGTGTGTGTGTATATAGGGTGTGTGTGCATGTGTATATGTATATTGGGAGTGTGTGTATATAGTGTGTGTATGTATATATACATATGTGCATATGTATATATAGTTGTGTGTGTCTGTGTGTGTGTGTGTGTGTGTGTATATATATTGGGAGGGGCATACTTTGCTCACCAATTGTCTTGTTCTCAGATTTTCTTCCTCTGTATTTCTCTTCTGCCATTTCTGCACTAGACTGTTAGGGTGCTATTATTCCACTTTCAGCCTTCTATGGAATCCTGGGGTTTGCATTTAGGAAGGTGCCTTTGAGGCCCCTCCCTGAACTGCAAATCCCAGGATTTCATAGGATGTTGAAAGTGGAATAATAGCGCTATAACAGTCTAGCGTGGAAATGGCCCTCCTAAATTTTTTAAGCGTTTGTGTCTTGTCAGACCACGAAAGAATAGTCTTTTGGTATCCTGAATGGCGAGCAGGAGCATTATCTCTGTGGTGCTTTTTCAAAACCTGCACAACTAGTGGTAGACAGATAGATTGTGATAATAGCTGCAAGATGCTTGCGGGGACAGATGGCTAGCAGCATCAAAAAGTGGCATAACCTTTGGATGAACTGCAGCAGTGCTTCCAAGGCCATCTGATATGATGGAATGGCAGATTTGTTTTTTCCAGTCAGCCAGAGACCACTACTGTATGTGTGCCCATTGGCCGCCGCTCTTCCTTTCTTTCTTGGAAATTTGCCATGGATCAGCAGCCAATGAATTGTGGACTGGCAGTGGTCTGTGGACCACTGATTTGAGTAGCAGTGGACTACAGCCCGGTTCTTTGGATTCCTGAAGTGTTACCTTTATAATGCTTTGAGTGATGAATACTGTTGCAATCCCTGCTACACATTTGTTCAAACCATTGTCTTTTTAATATATTCTCCTAGGTAAGCATGAGTCATCTGGGTGTCATTAGGATTAATGGTCCTTAGTTCTGCACAGTAATGAAATAACCTCACTTTAGAATCTAAACGTCATCTAAAGATGTATCACAGATTGCTTATCTTGGTGGTGCTTTTTCAAAGCCTGCACAACTAGTGGTAGACAGGTAGGTTGTGATAATAGATGCAAGATGTTTGCAGGGACAGATTTTACTTGGCTTGGCAGAGCTAATTTCAAATAATTGAAAATGTCTTCATAAGTATGACAGAAGTTGAGATTTTAAAAGAAAACCAAATGTGGGAAAAAGTGAACTGGGCAGCGTCCTCATGTAGGCAGGTGGCTTTGAGTGCTTAATTTTTCAAAACATGGATTGAATCCTTGTATGCTTTTTTGTGTTCATGTCAAAATGGTGCCTTGTCGTATCTCCCCCCACCCCGGATCCTTATTTTTAGCAATTGCGTGTCAGGCAGGTACAACATGATCCTCTCAAGCCTGGGAATGTAGCTATTGGAGTTGGTTGAGCATTTTGTTGTGTTAGATTCTAATAAGAGCTTTCTGTAATTTGTAAATTTCTTTGTCAGTTTGGCAGAATTTGACATTTTAAATAATCGAGATATGAAAGGAAATGTTAGTGTCACATTTGCTGGTCTCTAGCTTCTTGCCTCTAACTAACTAAAATGTTTTTTCCTTTGGAAGCTTCAGCAGTAATGAGAAGGGCTGTGAAGTATTGGGATAATTGATTAAAACATTTCCTATCTTAGCATGCCACCATGATGGTTTTCAAGTTCAAGTGTGTCTTATTGCAGCTTTACTCATAATAAGCATTGTATGTGTAAGAACACATACTAATGGGGTTGCAGTTTTTAAAACCAGTAAGGAAATCATTGGACAGATATGCTTTTCCGTGATTAGTGTTTTTTAATTATAACTTTTCCTCTTGTTCCATACAAATTGGCAGGGCATATCTATTTACAGAAACAAGAGAAGCCCTTCATAGACATATCAAATGTTTCTAGTGGCAGTGTATGGGCAACCATGATATGTGAATGACCAACTTTTCAACATGTAAATATGATATTGTACAGCGTTTAGTACACCATATTGTGGCCATTTGGGGTGCTTTTTACCTAAAAGCAAGCCCTATGGAACAAGTAAAAATGCATAGGATTACTTTAATAAGATGGCACTGTTTGCTGTTAATCATTGATTATTAGCCAGTATAGAAAACAAGAAGCATCATTTCCCCATTGAAGTGCCCTGGATAACAAAGTAAAGAAATTTGCCACTTGGAGGCAGTGGATCTCTCCAGTAGCTGA
Source organism: Iguana delicatissima (assembly GCA_948472985.1). NCBI lineage: Eukaryota > Metazoa > Chordata > Lepidosauria > Squamata > Iguanidae > Iguana > Iguana delicatissima. Next base: position 473,700 of record CAOKZL010000565.1, on the reverse strand, counting down.
TCTGTAAGAGTTGCAAACGGACCATTTCGCTTTGTAGTTATGGATGAAACTACCATTAGTTCAGTCCTGTATATTTGTACTCAAACGGAGTCCCATTGCGCTCAGTGGGATTTACTTCTTAGTATGTGGTCTTTTGGTTTTACTCCATTGATTAGGTGGCTGTGTTAGAGTTACTGTTCAAAAATGGATTTGTGTATGATTCTTGAGACTGTAATAACCTGATCCAAAACTTACTGACCCTGACCCAAAGCTCTGTGGGTATTCTAATACATGTATTCAGTTCCTGCCAAGTGTGGGCTTTCTTATTTGTTGTAATCTAGTAATGGTAGGAAATAGGCCTGAAGAGACATGAACACAGCATTTTCCAACCTGGCAGTAGACAGGAAAGCTTGTATAGCTCTGAGGTCTCTTTTGCATGTAAGCAGCCCTAAATCAAACTGTCTGGAAATGACCCTTTGTTTCTGCAGGTATTCCATGTCATGTGCTTAGGTTATGGGGTGAGAATGAGGAGGTAGAAAGTATCAGTCACAGGCAGAATACTGTAGTGAATGATGATGGGGGAGGCAAGGTAATGGGCATTATGTTGGAAATCCCTTCTGTGAGATAGGCTAAGGGACTATATAGATCAATCAAGAATTAAAGTATACCAGTTCTTTATTCTTTTCTTATCCCTCAAGAAAAGAAGCTGTGTATTAGGGAGAGATGCAGAGGAGAAGATTGACTAGGATTTTATGTTTCTTTGTTGAAATGGTAAAACTATGTATGGAACTGTAGATGTTTAATGCCTTCACATATGAATTACAGGCAGCCCTTCACATTCGCTGGGGTTAGGGGCACAAGACCCTCGCAAAAGTGGAAAAATCACAAATATCAAAGAGTGTGTGTGGGGGGGAGGGAGCTGAGGCATGCTGGGGAATGGACAACCAGGGTTCAAACCAGGTCAGGGAAAGCAGAGGGAAGAGGGTTGGGTCAACATGGTGGCCCTATACTTCCTCTCTGTCACTCATTTCCTTCCTTGGGTCTGTGGGACACCAGAAGAGGGTTTCTGGTGCTGAGAAATTGAGCTGTGAGCCATCCTTAGCTGGGCAGGCTGTGGCTGGTGGTGGAGGAGGAGGACCAGAGGTGGGTCTTTAGGGCTGCAAGGCCTGACTAGAGCTGCCAAGAGGGAACGTTCCCCCAGAAAAGAAGCACCTGAGGTGGGGGAGCAGAGGCTGGAGAAACTTGCAAATAATCAAATCCGTGAAAGTCAAACCTGCAAATGTGGAGGGCCAACTGTAGTTCCTTTTTGGTGTAATTTGTAGTAGGGCTTGCTTTATTTTAACAACTTGCTCTTTGTGTAGCTGTGTTTTCCATGTTAAAGAGCTGTAATCTGGGTTTTTTTTCTTTTCTTTTAAGAGATGTTAAAGGAAAAGTTTACAGAGATTCTTTTTTATTATTTTGCTAAGGGAAGAGCTTTGGAGTAAATATTGTATAAGCTAACTTTCTCTTTCTATTAACATATAACAAGGTCAGCATCCTCCCTTTTGTTTGAGGCAGAAAAAAGTTGTTCACAGTTCAGGTTCTTCCCATAATTGCTTTTGCTCCATAAACGTATACCTTGGATGCATAGCTTTATTTGCAGATTTCTCTTCCCAATTCCAGTAAAGAAAGAATAATGTGCTTCCTAAGATTACTCTTTGTTTTTAGGCAGTCTTAAATTGCTTTGGGAATGGTACATGACCTAAGGACTAGAAATGAAAGGCCTACTTGCTGACTGTACCCCTTTAAAGTCAGAGTGTTTTTCCTGTTGCCTACCAGCAAGCCTTTCTGCAGTAGGTTCATAAATGGCTGACAGGGAGAATATTTATATATATTCAGTTTATAAGAAGTCTCCATATGTCTTAAAGGCATCATTTAAAGATTTTTCTTTTGGTGGCTAAGATGAAACAGCCCTTGTGTTCCTCCTGTAAATAATCTATGTGGGTTAAGTGCACTTAACCCTGTGTTGGATGGTGGCCATTGCTTTTACCATCTATATCTCTCTGAAAGATGGTGCTTTTGGGATGATCAAGCAGTATCCTATGTATGGTGGCAAGCAGCTTGCTTTACATTGAACTTGCTGACTGCAAGTCCAGATTACAAATTATATATTCTGCCTACCGTGATTATAATAAAGTTTATTGAAACAAAATAAATAGGTTCTGTGAAGAATGGTTAGCTTTTAGCTTTAGTAAAATTAGTTTGAAAGTTATTGTTTTTTCTTGGTGTAGCCTTGCATACTGTTTGCTCCAAGTAGTTTCCCTGTTCCTGTTATATAAAATGTAATGTTTTTCACTAGATGGCAGTTTTACATCCTGTTGGCCCAATGGCTCATCCCTAGCTTAGATGCTCTAGCAAATAAATGGTTGGACACACAGGTCGCAGTGGCAGGGAAATTCTGTAATGTTATGTTATGGAATAAGATGTGATATTTCCAGTCTGCTGAAGCAGTTACTCTACCATGCAATATAATGCTTTGTTAATATCATGATATATATCATTGTCTAATGTCTTAAATACTTTGATTGACTTCTTGTCAATTAGTTTTTCTACCACTCCTTTGCTTTCAAATAACACTGATGGTTAGAAATACGTGATTATTACCTTTTCTGGGCTCAGTCACAAAATATAGCAGGAGCTACATTTTTTTCATAGAAAGTGGTTTCTCTGAGAAAAAAAACTGCCACAAAATTGCAACAACATGGTGAGACAGAAACAAGCTTGGCGCACAGCAGTGAAACGCAGACGTGGGGGAACAGCACTGAGCAGTGAGACAGCTGTGCAGGTTGACAGGTCTGAAGCTACTTTCTTTTTAGATTTTTTTCCTTTGAGAAAAAAAAGGAACAGATGAGCTGTTAAATTTTTGTTTAGAGGGTCTGAATACTGTTTTTTTTCTGAGGTGGAAGTGATATCACCATGGGCAGGGCTGTCTACAGTCTGGGAGGCAAAAGAGTTTTGTTTATGAAAGCTTCTCTAATTTGAGAAATCAGCTCATGGGGTAATACATGTTGTACAATCAAAACCTTGAAATTTAATTGGAATGTTTGCCCCATGAATAATGCTTCGCTTAAATGGAACCAGTTGGTCTGTTTCTTGCAAATGAATGAGAAAAAGTTCATCAAAACCTAAAATACTGCACTGAGCAAACACCATCATCATTGTGTCTTTGGACATGTGCATTTAATGGTTTTTGAATGTAAACTAAGCCTCTATTGGGTATTCACTGGGTAGGAATTGAGCTTACCTTCTGCCCTCTTCAGTATACATGACTTTCTTGAAATACAGTAACTTGAATGTTGCTTTTCTTTGGCATAAATGTCAGAAATAAAACAGAACATTTCTCATACCTGCCAACAGTATAGTGTGGGATCTGGAAGTGTATGTGTGTTCTTATGTAACAGTAGTCATGATTTTTGTACATGACAATGATATTTGTATAGGAAAGAAGAAACATTGTAATCGAAACAACCTAGATTAAGGAATCTTGGTATGGTAATTTTCTAAATGCTTGGCTCCATTTTAAGATATTTTCTTAACACATTCATATTAATGAGTGCTAGTGTTTGACTATTAGGTACCTTTAAAACCTAAAGCAAAGCCAATTTACTCTGGGGTGTGGCAGTTCATGGGTAGATAAGTGCCAAATAGACTAAAATCTGAAACCACTAACCACTCCCTGGATTCTGCTCCATAGTGATGTGACACATTATATGAATCAGCATCTTGCAAGATTGTTCATTAAATTTCTTTAAAGGGCATTGCAAATGGCAAATTCCACAGCTCTCCTGCTATCAGGAGAGGTAAGAGTGGATTTGCACCTTTGTTTTATGAAACAGAAGCCTGTTTTTTTAAAAAAAATTACTTCATATTCCACACATGCATATTGAAACACATCTACAAAGGTTCGCTTATTACAGTTTGCCTTACTAACATGTATTTAGTTCCCACCCAAACACAGATAGGCAATAGCAACTGTGCCTGTAACCTCCTTTAACCCATTAAAGCATTTTTCATGGAAATATATATTATGAAGTTATGACATGGAATCAAACAGATAATCACCTCATACATTCTCTTACTCCTAAATAGAATGTACAACATCTGCACTTTAGACAGACAAATTTTCTGCTGTATTTTGGAATGGCCTAAAATAAAGCCAATCATGTTAGATGTTAAAAAAAGGACTTTTAAAGTATAAATGTGAAGGAGGAAGATTATGAATAGGATATGAATGTGGGCTGGCTATGTGCATTAATATAAGTTGAGCATGTTATCCAGAATATATTTACTTGGGGTTGACACCTATAGAATTCACATTCATGGGTTTCTAAAGCAGTAAGACCTTCTGTCCATTGAATGACAAGTGGTAAATGTTGTTCTGTGTATCCTTGGAGCATGAGCCTTTTTGTTGCAATAAGAACATACAGATTCTCACCAGTAGTTATGTGCCTTCATGTTGATTCTGCAGTAAGAGAATATAGGATTTACACTTCCTGTAGTTAATAGTTGTTGACAGTGTTTGCTTGACAAAGTTTATTCAAAAGAAATTATTTATTGCCTTTCTGTAAGGTTGAGAGGATGTGACTTGCCCAAGATCCCTCTGTGGGTTTTCATGGCTGAGTGGTGATTTGAACCCTGGTCTCCTGGAGTCCTAGCTGACACATGAACCATGACACCATGCTGAGTATTGACCATCAGCTATGTTGCAAATCACATGAATATAGTTTAATGGTGCATACAGATCTGCAGATATCAAAGACTGCTCTGCAAAATCGACATGTTGCAATATTTCTGGCCAGAAGGGGCTGACTGATGGGCACCCCCACATTGTATGTCACCAAGACTGCCAGCATTTAGTTGAATTGAAAAGTCTCTTTCTAAAAAGATATATACCGATCTGATATCAGTGTTTGCTGAACTAAGCACAGTTTAAGTATAAAGAGATTTTAGATATTGAGTCTAAGACAATTTTGCATAGATTGATTTGCACAGGTTAGTCTTTTCACTCTACTCAGTTCTAACATGATTGACATCAGATACAGTGCTTATCAACAAACCTAACGACAACAACAAGAACAGTACATTTTGTTTATGTCCCTCCTTTTCTCTACAGCTGAATTTCAAGATGGCTTAAAGTAATTAAAAGGTATTCTTAAAATGTAATTAAATATATTAAAAATGCATCCATTAAAAGGGGAAGAACTCAAAATAGTACAACACACTATTAGAAGTCTGTTATGAAACATTCAGTTCCCCAAAACCTGTCACAATCAAACATCATCACCTGCCAGTGGCAGGACTGCAAGGAGCAAGCCTCTCTAGTTTTCCTGGGAAGGGAGTTCCAGAATGAGGAGCAGCTGCCAAGAAGGCCCTTTCTTATTTTCCTTCCAAATGTGCTTGTGAGAGTGGAAGGACTGGGAAAAACACTTCTACAAAGGTCTCAAAACCCAGAAAGGCTCATAAATGAGAGGATACAGCCCTTCAGATAGTGCAGAACTAAGTCAAGTGAGCTATGCTTAAATACATGTTCTTGTTTCATATTTCTCTTGAGGATATAGTTAGTGTTTCCAACACAGCAGGAATGCTTGAGGCATGTGGAACTGATGGCTTATATATGTGTATGAAAAGGTGTTGAAGTTGTAGAAAATTGCTATGCTGCACCAGAAAGTAAATAGATAGACTGTAATATTCAAAATAGTGAAAAGTCTTGATCTGCTCCTCTCAAGTGATTTAAGGTATATACCCCAAAATTAGCCCATTTCTTCCATAAAAAGAGTTGTTTTAATTTTCAAATCAGGACAACAACATTGAGTTAATTTAAGATAAGCACATAATATAAAATTGTAGGTGAGGAGAAGTCATTCTCTAGGACACTCTGGTTGCAGCAGGTGCTGTTGGCAGATGAAAATTGTACATTCCAAGAGGTTTTGGGAGACTGATAGTGAAAGGTCTTCTTTCCTAGGTAGACAGAATATAAGGTAGTCCAGCTGCCATTTTTGTTCCTGTGTCTCTATAGAGTAGGTGAAGACCCATAAAAGGTAGATAATTGCTTGATGTTGCATGTAAAGATCAAAAGAAGGAAATGAGCTGCTGCCCTGTACTATATGCATATTTATGACAATCAGTGAAGTACATTTATGGTATTTAATTTTTTAAATGTGAGTTTTAAACCATTTTAGTTGATTTAGTTGATTGGCAAGTTAATGAAATCTGCATTTAAGAAAGAAAAACCATGCTACTTTTGATTTTAGCTTGTGTATACATATATTACAGTGGGAGGAAGAAGGTTCTTCCACTGTCAGAAAGGATGGAATAGTTGCATTTACTTCTGCTGGTAGCACGTGGTGAGAGCCCTTTCTCTCTCTTGTTCCATCTGCCATTGCTGTAGCCAATGAAGGAGAGGAGATAGCAGCCAGGCGCAGCTCCATCATTCCTGGATGCAGCAGCTGGTTGGTGAGAACCCTTCCTTCATGATCCACTGGCCATTGTTGTGGCCTGTGAGGGAGAGAAGAGCAACCAGGCACAGCTTTGTCTTGCCTGGGCCCAAGTGGCCACTCCAACTGCCGTTGGTGTGGCAGTTGACAGAGGAGAACAGCCAGGAACTGCTGGACTTAATTTCCTGGGCACCATTCCCTTTTCCTTGTGCGTTGGGTCTTTATTTAAATTGTAAACCTGAGGACAGGGAATTGTCAGATTGGAGCTTCTGTAGTTGAATTGGGGGTACTCTAAATAAACCAACTCTGGCTAATCTTCAACAAAAGTAGAAGCTTTCAGTCTCCTCATTGCATTCACTCTAGAAAAGAGAGACATAGCAATATTAGAACCTAGGACTCATTCTTGTAACACTAAACCATAGATAAACGTTAGCTGAAAAGAGATCAGTGTCTCTTCTAAGATCTGCTTAAGTGTCTCTGCTAAGATCTGATTAAAGAAAACATTAGACTTCTCTTTTTTGAAAGAAACTTTGCATCCATAATAGTTAACATGTGGAAATTGTGAGTCCCCAAGAGATTTCTGCAGGGGTTAAAGTGCCTTGCTGAGAATTCTCATCTCTCCCAGAGAAATTTGGGAATAACCATACCCCTTTTTTGCTACCAGGTGCAAAAAGCACCGTTCATGTTTGAAATCAACAGGATGATGCAGAATCAACTCATGCTGTTTCTGCAAAGCTGATCATGTTTCCCATCCTCTGGTGCTGCTTTACATTCATCTGTCTCCTTTTGACAGACAAGGAGGAGGAAATGTACGCAGCAACTTTATACCAGCTCAGCTTGTTCTCCTGTTTAGGCCTCACGGGTCTCAGGAATCTTGGTCTTTTCCGTCACCTGAAATCTGATCCTTTTAATTGGGAGTTGCTTGGGAGTGAAGCTGAGATCTGTGTTTTTCATAGCAGTTGCTCCATAACAGAACTAGAGTTCTTCCCAAAAGGAGTTAATACCATGTGTGAGCACGCTGATGCGCAAGCAGTGGACAGTTTCACAATTGAGGGTGAGCAAAATTGATATTCAACTTGATCTTGAGACTACAAATGCTCAGGCTTCATTTGTTATCCGTTTTCTGAAACGGGGAATTTTGAAGAGTGAAATGGATGAAACATACATTCCAGTCAAATCCATCTAATTGCTTTGGAGAAGCTATTCAAGGAGGTCAGGTGTTCTCTTGAACTCATGGCTCAAAATACTTGGGTGAGTGTGTAAGCAATCATATCTAAAGAAATACGTAAGATACTAGTAAACAAGCCTTGATGCTCAAGGGTGGGAACTGTGAGCCCCTGAGATTCCACCTCATTAGTGGTGGAAAACAGTGAGTCTTAAGGAGCAAGCTGTACAGTGTAGGTGTGTTTTACTCAGTGCTTTAAAAAAAAACAACAACAACACTCAGGCAGTGCAAATTCTGAGACAATAACATCAGAATTAATTGATGTGTATACCTTATGCAGTTTTGCAAGATAGCTGTTAACTTGTATTGTTCTGACATTGTAATACTATTTCACATAATATATTTCTCTTCTGCTTTTCATGGGAAGGAGAAGGAACTATGAGAAAGAGAAGGAAGGCACCAAGTCCTAACACCATTTGGAGAACTTGATCACCAACACTTCTGGCTTTTGACATTGTTCATGTACTTCCCCAAGTATATCTGTACAACATAAAAGCTTGGCACACTTCTCTTCCTCCTCCTCTACTAGTACTAGTAATAGCTGAATTCTGTATTCATATTCCTTTGTGTAGGTTTTCTGAATTTCCACCCCATTGCAACAAGTTCGTGAAACAAACCAGAGATAATTGTCCCTGTACCTGAAATACCATGCTAAAAGGTTACTTTTTTTATGATTTGGGTTACAGTCCTGTGTTTTCAAAGGTGGCAAAAATTATAGCACTATGATTCCAATTTCGCTGCTATGGCGATATCTTGTGAAATTCTGGGATGTGTAGTTTGGTGAGGTGCTAGAGCTATCTGACAGAGAATTCCAACTATCCCTCCCTAAGCTGCAAATCCCAAAATGCTAGAATTAAACCAATGCAGGTAAATGGAATCAGTGCTATAACTATGTAGTATAGAGGGATCCACAATTTTTCTGTGTTTTCCCCCATTCTAAAAGGTTGAAGGGTGTTTCCTAAAGCTTAGTTACTGGCAGCACAAACTTTAAGTTAAAATACCCAGGTATATTTTTTTCCTTTGGCCCTGCACACCATGGGATGCAGCTCCCACCACAAATGTCTCTGAAATTGGTTGTTCTTGGCCTGAAAGTTGCTTTACATGCCTTACTTAGAATAAGCAGGACTGTGGAGTCAGTATGCCAAATTTTAGACTCAGGCTTTTCTGTTTTTCTACTGTCCAACTCTGTCTCCTCCGTAAATGGAAAATGTATATTAATTAGTAATAAATTTACTGCAGGCATTTCATCACCACCATGTGAATCATCAGACTACTTTGATTGTCAGAACATAAAATGTATTCATTTGATTAAAATATTAAAGTATCAAAGATTAAGTATAAAACATAAGTATATAATGATATAATTACCATATATTGTAAGTTTTTATTTTGAAGTTGGAATCAATAGATTTCTTCCAACTCCACAATCCTGAAAGTAAGTCCCATGGAATTTACATGGGCTCAATTGTGAATAGGCACATGCAATAGGACACCTTTAAGCTATGTTTGTACCAGTGGTGTGCCGGTGTGCCAAGGTGGGGGAGTTAACATGTCTACCTTGCTAAAGAGATCTGCATAAATGAGCAGGCTTCTGTACATGTAGCACTTACTGGAACAGTAGTTTTAGCTCGAAATCTCATGTGCAATTATATTTGCATACTGTACTCATATGAATTGAGATACCACCCATTTTGCACTGGCTTTTTTTCTAGTGGGATGTATATTCTAATGTTCTGTGGCAGTCATGTGATCTTCCAAATCTTGGATTGCAACAAACAACATCCCTCACCATTTGACTATGCTAGGTAGGGCCACTTGAATCCCAAACCTGTTTTAAAAACTGAAACTGTGTTGTGGTAAAATGGAACGGAGGATTGATGAGATGCAAGATCATTTGGGAGCAGTCCTGCTGTGGTCGTTGTGTAGAAATGTTGCTATCTTTCCAGCAATTGCAGGTCTTTTGAGGAAGTTTTTTTCAGCATATTTTCAGTGTAACTAACAAGTATGAAGAAGAGATGCCTGAATTTAGGAGGGGTTGATTCTTGAGCCATGGACAGGAAAACTGAGTTATAGAGGCAGACAGGGCACCAAGGCAGACTGTATTGCTCCTGGCAGGGACCAGGCCTTAAAACTTTTTTTTCAAGACTTCAGATTTTTAGGAACCCTTTTAGTTTCAGATTGCCTCCCATGGAATAAATGATGGAATATTAACACTATTGATCTTTGCCTGTCAAATTATCATTTTTAACAGAGGGGATAACTCAGACACATAATTTCATTAGCTAGGAGAGTAGTTCTGATTTCAGCTGCTTATAGCAAATAGAGGGAACAAATTATTTACTGATGCTAGGAGCAATGTTTTTTGAATTTCAGCATTTGATGACTATCACAAGACAGTGGGTTTTTGCCATTCTCTCAAGAGGCACAGAAAGAAAACACTCTTGCTCTTTGTGCTGTGAAAGAAGTCAACTACAATTTTGTGAATAGCCCAGACAATGAAATAATTCAGTGATCTCACATGGCAGTCACAGATTGGCCTTTCCAGAGACTTTAGGGTTTGTTCATATGTAGTTTTAAAAGTGGGTAATATCAGTCTTCTTGCAGATGAGCTGGAAGATACTTGCTAGCATCAGTCTTAGCTGTCTAGCAGATCAGTTGCTAGACAGTGTATCTTGTGACATGGAGGACATATTACCTTGGGAGACAACAATGGCTACTGATCAGATTACCAAGACCTTGCACCATCATCAGTACTGGACAACAGTAGATGATCTGGACTATATGTATGTCAAAGTAAGTTGTATCTCTCCTCCTCAGTTGTGATTTCAGTTGAATTTTCATTTATGCATATAGTCTTCTTGGTCACCTTGTCTACCAAATTTGCAGTCTCGTGTTGCTTTACAGAAGAAGCTTGTTGACTTGCAATCTATAGGCAGTACATATTTCTAGTTGTATAAACAAAGTTATTCAAACTATGCTGTAAAAGTTTACTTTGTGAAACTGGCTTGCACAATTCCAGAGGAGTAGTTGCATTTTTCTTGTTTTTGAAAGTTTTTGAACAGAATTCCCCATACAGAAACACCAGTATGCTGATACACTTACCCAGATTTGTTCTACAATAATGGACTATCTTTATTATGGAATTTATTTAGTTATGTTAGGCAGTGATATGCTTTCCATTATTGCCTTTGGAATGGTAGTGGAATAGAATGCCTGAAGTTAGAGAAAGTAGTAGTGCAATTTTATACTTCTCTACTCAAAAGTAAACTTAATTGATAGGTAGTGATGTATAGGATTGCAGCCTTAGATACATGTTGATGAGCTATATGCTGACGAGTTTTGAGAAGACTACAGAATAAGCCAAAACAACTTGTAAGACATGTTCTTTTACACAGTTACTGAAGGAGAGGTTGAGATTACCATCCTATCCATGTTTATTAGAGAGTGAGCCCCATGACTGAGGATGCATGGGATGCCAACCCTAGCTTTCAAGCATGGCTTCGTAAAATTACTTCTTTGGGCTGTAACTCCCCAAATCATCTAGGTACCATGCTCTCGTTCCTAGAGTTACAATCCAAAACAGTAACATTTCCAGGTTCTGATTCTAAGACTGATGTCCATCCTTTTTTTATTTTTTTTATTTTTTTCTGATTTCTTTCCTTTTTCAATCTTGCAACACTTTGTGGGCTGCAGTCTGATCTAGGTTCTTAGTTTAGCTTTTAGTGATTGTGCTTTGTAATATCTGATTTGAACTGGAAAAAATGGTTCTCTGGCTGCAGATCTTCCTGGTTAGACAAGAAAGCATCCAGCCTAATAAGTTTTGTTCCTGAGGGTTTTCTTTCCAGGGTGTGTCTTTGTAAGAACATGGGTGGGAAAGCAATAGTTTTAAAAAGGAGATTTTTTTTAGAGACACTTATAGCTTCTGGGTGAATAATTTTGGTTTTTTTAAATGAATTTCTTCTAGGCCTGTAAATCAGCTCTTTTTGAGAGATTTTCTTGTTTTAAAAGCAGCCAAATAAATGTTTCATAATAAGAAGCTACTCACTATGTTGCCATCTTTTTGGTTGAGCTTTTAAGAACTAGACTTTCTGAAACATGTTACATTGATTTTCTTTCTTTAATATTTTAACCCTGCCCTTGGATCTGCATGCTGAACTTACCATCAAATTAACATAGTGAATGACATGGAATAAAACAGTAATAAAGGTAAAAGAGATATTTAACTAAATTTTTGCCAAAGTTTCAGAGGCTGTTAAAGGCCTGGATGGGTTAAAAAGGGTGGGGGCTGGTAGGTCTTCAGAGAACAGTAATGTCAGTGTCAGATGCCGTAGCCGGGAAAACATTGCATACTTTGGTTGCCACCATGAAAAAAAAACCAGGCGTTACCCACATCGCATCTGAAGACTGGAACAGTACAGCAGGGGTCTGTAGGTCATCTTAATGCACAGACAAATTTGTATGGGAGGGCTAGGCAGTCACGGTTTGTGCAATTATATTGATTATATTTTTAAAATGAAATAATGCCTTTTTTAACCCTAGTGGTTTTGTGCCAAGAGCTATTCCTCATATTCTTTCCCCCTTTTCTTTTAGAATGGGGGGGAATAGGAGAAAGCAAGGAAGGGGGAATCCCCCCCCCATAGTATGAATGTGACTGCAACTGGATGTGCTTATTTCCAGGGGTGTGAAAACTCACAGGGAACATGGCCCTATTTAGTGTCTTTGTATCTGTGATCGCATTTGAAGCTTAGCTGTTTCTCCTGATATTTTGGAGAACTCTTTGTCCTCTTTGAAAATGGCACCAGTGATGATCTAACAAAATATTGATTATGCTACAAATAGTAGTACATTTTCGGCAATTCATTATGCAGCACATTGGAATTGTTCCTTATGTCCAGAAACGTTGAAGGACATAAAATGTAATTTCTACATAAGTCAGATAGGAAAGGGGGAGATGTATTAAGCACAGCAAACCATATCTTCCTATATAAGCTTTCTCTCAGTTCTGCCACTGTCCCAGGCTCACCGGATGAGGATATGGGAGAGAGCCTTCTCAGTGGTTCTTCCGTGGGAGGTTAGGCTGTTCTTCTCCCTACTCTCCTTCCACAAGAGATTCAATGCCTGGATACACTATCTGAGTTTAAAGCAATGTTAAAGACCAATCTTTTCTGGCAGGTCTATCCAGTTGGTTTTTAAATTATGAGTTTTAAATTATGAATGGATTGTTTTTAATATGTTTTTAATTTTTAAACTGATGTTATGCTTTTAAAACTGATTATGTAGTTTTTAACTGTGTTATATATTTGTATCTATAACACACCTGTTACTGTACATTGATCTATTGTTCCCTACCTTGATCTGTAGGGAGAGGAGGGTAGTTAATAATAGTAGTCACAGTAGTCATAGCAGCAATAATAATAATAGTTCTTCTGAGTCAGCCTTTGTTCTGTGTCCAACACCATTCCCATTCACTGTGGTGAGTATACTGGCTGGGAATGGTAAGGTTTGTAGTCAAACACATATGGAGGGCACTAGGTTTGGGAAAAGCTGATTTGTGTGCACATTTGAGACTAGTAGAGTACACAGATAATTTAGTATCCTAGGAGTCACACATCAGAAATTTGTAAAGACTTTAGCTTCAGGAGATTTGCCTTATTTTCAAAGAATTAGATGTTCTGAATTGAAATTTTTGGGCTGTTAGAGTTAACTCTCTTTGTGCCTTCAAATCACCTGTTGACTTACGGTGATCCCATAAGGCAAGGAATATACAGAGGAGGTTTTGCCAGTTCCTTCCTCTGAAATACAGCCTACTGTGTCTGGTATACATTGGTGGTCGCTCATACAAGTACTAACCAGAGCTGATGCTCTTTTGCTTCCAAATTCAGATGGGATCTAGTACCTTTAGGAGAGTTAACTAGCATTCTACCTTCATCTTGCAGTTTCTTTATCTTTAAGTCCCAATAAAATTTAATGATTTTAATGCTTTGGAAATTTGCTGCCCTCTGACGTCTGAATGAATTTGTCCCTTAATGTGTTGCATAATTTCTGCAGAAAAATTACTTCAGTTCTGTCTTAAACCAGGAATATTTAGTTTCAGGAAGTTCACATGCTTACTCGAAAGAAGAAGATGTTTGAGGAAATGGTAAGCATTCCAGCACAACAGCACTGTGTAACGTGAAGACTGTATTTGCAAATAAGATATTTTGAACAGGATATTGCATTCTGGTGGACATTACATTTTGGTATTTTGAAACAGTTTTTGTGTGAGATGGCAAAAATCTGATAATGTGTTTTTCTTTTTTGGAAGTCTTTTGTACTGCTTCCTAGAGTCAATCACAGTCATGTAGGCCAAGATGTCCATCTGTTACAGGACAGTATTAGTAAGTGTGATCAAAAGATATTTTGCTGCCTGAGGCACAGCAGTGTATGATGCAGTTGCCTCCCACCAGTTAACATGCATGGTATCCAGACTCAACCAAGTGATTCTGCAACCAAAGGCAGAAGTGCCCTTTTCCTGTCTCTGCCAGTAAAAAGCATACTAATAAAGTAATAACTTAACAATTCTCTGCTTTCTCTTAATGTTAAAAATCTGTATGAGGCAGCTACTGCCTAACGATAGAGTTGGCCCTTGGGTTAACATTCTATTTAAATCCTACAAAAGAGCAACCAAAGGCCTGGTGAGGCCCCTCCAACATATGAACATTCTAGGAAGAATATTACAGTCCATGGATTTGCATTTGTGCACTGTGTTCAATTAACAAATAAACCAAAGGTGGTGAGGACAACCTACTAAATTAAAAACAAAACAAAGTTGGGTTCAAGGGATTTGCTAAGAGAGAGTGCAAGGATATGATAAGAACTTAGAAAAGTTACTTTGTGGATTACAGCTTCCAGAATCTGCTACCCAATATGCACAGTGTCCCTGTTGGCCAGGGGATTCTGGGAATTGTTGTCCAGAAAAATAATGTTTCCAAGTTCTGCACATGATTCACTTTTTTGCCATTAAGGCATGACTTCTTTTTAGCCACACATTTAGTGCTGTAAATTGAAGAGGTTCCATTTGCCCATGTGAATGGCGGAGGATGTTAATCTTGATGTGGAACCAATGTGTGTTGCTTTGATCTTGGGCTGTGCTGCAGGAGGGGGAAGAAATGTACGCTAATTTGAAATACATGCATGGAAAGGAAGCAAATCAGTTCTTTAAAAATATACTCTAAACTCTCGTATTGGACAGCCAGTAATCAAAGGAGGAGATAGACAGATGGGTGGATAACTGTTCCTGTTTTGTCCTTTTCTTGGATTTGACAGGGAAGAATTCAGATTTCATGGCAACTTTGTAAATATTGATGATGAAGCTTCCCTGCTGGCTTGTCTCTTTTTTGTTGAGACATCATCAGGAAACTGGTTTCAATTTACACTGTGAATCACTGGTCCAGTTTCTGATCTTCAGAGGAAGATACAATTACTATTTTTTTCTGAAGAACATAGTTTCTTTTAACCATTTCTATTTTTGTGTTGTGGTACAGTATGCCTCTCTGCAGTTTGTGAACACACTAGTCTATCTATCTATCTATCTATCTGCTGAGAAAAAAACCCTACTAAGTTCAATGAGAATTACTCTCAGGTAAGCGTTAATAGGATTGCAGTTCACTTGTGGCATGGCCCTTTTATGTTTCCCTGTGCTGCCTGCCTTCCTTTGTGGCAAAAATGTTAAGCAATCTACTATTGAAATTGCTTCATTATTAAACTGCAAAAAACAGTGTAAAATAAGCTTCCTCTTTTTGTAGTGAGGAAACCAGTAACAGCAAACAAGAATTTGCATGACAGTTTAGTCAGGGCAGATTTTTTAATGTTACATTGGGTTATTTTCAGGACGAATCAGCTGAATTTAGATTATTGGTTAATTTCTAAAAACAAATATCTATGGAAATACTAGTCAGAGTCCTGTGAGAAATTTTCCAATCCATTTCAGTTAGATTTATAGCAAACCTTTCTGGTAGATTCTGAGTTGCTGGAGAACTAAAATATGGCACCCATCTTGCAAAACAAGCTCATCTGTATGGAGAACTCCTGTACTTTTTCTGCTTGGTACACCTAAAATTAGTAGCAAGTTAGAGAAATTACATTTGTGTATGAGGCCTTTTATTCTTGTTTGGAAATTCTTAAGCTTTGAATCCTAGTAGAATCAAAACTACCGTCTTAGCCAGACCTTAGAAAAGTAATTTTCAGATTACAGTCCCCAGAATCCCTAGTCAACATTCTGAGGTTATAATCTCCAAATACATTTTTCCGAGCTCTAATCTCTTACAACACAGTTTGAAAAGAGTTGTTTTTGACTTAAAAAGGACACTGACAAGGTAGAATGTATTCAGAGGAGATCAACCAAGATGGTAAAAGGTGTAATAATGAAGTTCTGAAAGGAACAGTTGAGGCAGCCAGGTATGTTTAGCCCAGAGAAGATAACACTGAGATGTGATATGATAGTTATTTTGTCAGTATCTGAAAGGCTGCCATGTAGAAGATGCCCTGAATTTGTCCTCTGCTGCTCCAGAACATAAGACGCAAACCAGTAGATTCAAATTGCAAGGCGATTTTTACTGTACATTAGAAATTTTTGAGAGTAGGAGGCATTCAACAATGGAATAGGTTACTGTGGCAGATGATGAATTTTCCTTTGTTGGCATGCAACCTGGAATAAAGTGTGGGCAGAGGGATCAAGCTCTGCCCTCAGGGTTAGGCAAAGTGACCATGAAAAAATATGACCACCGAAGAGTCCTGTGTAGTTGAGTCCCCTCTAGTCAGTAGTGTACTAAATGATCAAGCACCTTCCCAGGAGTAACAAAGACTTCATGTACTCTGTCCTACTCATACTTACTTGGGAATTAGCTTTGCTGAACACATGGAGGAAACTTGTAATTAAATGATGTGGTTGTAAGAGTTCGCAGTCAAGGCTGATTGAATGATTATGGGAATGGGAGAAGTAATATATCCTCCCCATGGCTGTGTCCTCTAGCACTATGATAGTGCTTGGGAAAGCCCAGAATGCCCCAATAGCCTAGGGAATATTTATACTCTTTGAGTTGTTTCACTGAACCAAAGGGCAGCTTATCTCTTGGAGCAGCAGAAGGGAGAGAGTTTGCAGCAGTAGCTATAGTATTTTTACTCTATGCTAGAGAAAGATCTGAAGAAGAAAGACTTCTACAATACTCTGACTCAGAGTCACCCTTGATTGAATGGCATCCACAAAGTATATTCTTTTTTCTGTAATTGTTGTTTGCCTTCTGCCTATGGTCTGAAACTAGTTTCTCTTAAGCTCCTTGGGACTTTGGTGATTCAGATTTGACTTGCAGAATCCTGGAGTTGGAAGGGATCCCAAGGGATATTTAGGTTACCTTACCACTGAAGGAATCCTTAGTTAAAGCATCCCTTAGAGGTGGCTTTTCAACATCTGTCTCAAGGAAGCAGAATCTGCCACCCTACAGCACAGTCGTTAGAGTGACCTTGTGCAAGACGTAGGGAAAAGAAGACTGTATTGCACATTAGTATGTTCTGCATAAGCCCTTATTCTCCCTAAAATTTAAATTTGATTTTTTTGTTCTGCAGCCACAGTGATAGCATGACCAATCAACACAGAAGCAGTTTTTAAGTGGAATAAATTCCTAATAACACGAGTAAGAGAGAACCAAGGGGACTGCAGGGGAAAAAAATGAATGGTACAGAGTTTTATATTAACAAGAAAATGAAATATGTGGTGCCTTTTTCTTTCCTTTTTTTGACCTGCTTAGTTTTAGTTAAGATGTATGGAACTTCTGCCAGGAAGGAGAAGTCCATCTTTTGCTGCTGTTTATCTAGATCAGGAAGAGGATTTCATTCCTCCTAAAGCTATGCTTCTGTATAAGTTATTATTTCCTTTATTTTTTATTTTTCTGTTTAGAAAGTTCTTTTCAAAGCTGACAGAATTTTTCGTAGAGTCTTCAATTGATGGACTGATGTAAGAACAGAAAAAGAGCCATGCTAGATCAGACCAAGGGCATATCTAGTCCAGTTGTCCACTAGCAGAACATGACTGCACCTGCACCCTCCATCTTGTACTCCTGAAAACTGGTACATGGAAGTATTCTTCCTCTGACCTTGGAAATGACGTGCAGCCGTCCTGATTAGTAACCATTCCTGTGAGTTTATCCAGTTCCCATTTAAAGTCATTTAAGATGTAGCAGTTTACACATTTACTTCATTCTTTTGGTCTTGAATTTCCCACCAGTGAGCTTCAGTAGGTGATTATGTTTCTAATATTATGGGAGATGCATGATTTATACATCTCTACCATTTCTCCACTTACCTTTTTCTAATCAGCACAGCTTCAAACACTTCAAAGTATCTTCCTGGGGGAACAGCCTTTTGGTCATCGTGGTTGCCCTTTTTTGTCTCTACGATATCTTTTTAAGGTGTGCTGACCAGAACTATACATGGTGTTACAAATGTGGTCACAGCATGGATTTATTCAAAAGGTGGTGTGATACTGGCAGTTTTGTTTCTGATTCCTTTTGTAGGTATACCCAACTTGGAATTTGCCCTTACAACAGCTACAAATTTTCGTAGTGATATCAACCACATACTGGCAAGGGATTCTAGAAATTATAGTTAAACTGTTTTTTTCAAGCGCTAGATAGACCTTTCTTCCATGGATTTTAATCCCTTTCAAAACAAAGTTGTCAGAGTTCCTCACTGATTTCCAACTTTATTTTTTAATTTTTTTTGCAGATTAAGGAGCCTAGATTTCCCAGTAGTGCAGCCTGAGAGTCACTCCTTGGTTAAACCGCAGAAGCAGATGAGTCAGTCTGCTTTTTGAAGGACAGCAGGAGAGACGGGGGGGGGGGAGGAAAGAACACTTGTTTAAAATGTGGGCCTTACTTAAGTGTGGTAGTGTTTCTGCATTGGTCAGAAATGCTCTTTGCTGTACTACTTATGTTTGATGCAATGCCTTCTTATCTGGTAATAATATATTCTCTCATTTCTTCCATTACATTGGATGAAATATAGCAGCAGCTTTTCTTCTGGGCCAGAAGGAGCATCATAGCAATGTTACAGAGAGTAGCAGCAGCTTGCCGTTACTTTTAGTCCTACTGTTCTGGCTGTGGGAAATAATCATTGCCCGGAAACAATGTGATCGTATGATACTTTCTCTTTGAGGGCAAAAAAGATCTATACAGTGCTGTTGTGGGGTCTGAGGTTGCAGAGTGGTGTGGCAAAAATGGAGAGCTGCTGTGGTTAGAGTACTGGACTTAGTCTAAGGAAAGTGGAGTTCCGTAGCTTGCTTAATCATGAGGGCTGCTGGGTATCTGCAAGCCAATAATTCTAAACCACAGTAGGTTGTTACTGGGGAGTGAAGAATTTTGCATGCCACTTTGGTCTGGAAATTAAGCAGGATAAAATGGTAATACATAATGGTTTCCTGGAAAGGGACCTGGCATTTTCATGCTCCCTCTTAAGAGCAATAAATTGCAGCTGTGAAACTAATGCAGTTTTTTTTAAAGTTAAGAAATTAGCTAACATGTTTAAAAGCCGCTAAGAAAAGGACACACTACTTGATGCTAAACAGATAAAAGAAATTGTACAACTTCCAGGAAATCTCTCATATTAGACTCCTATGGGGAGCAGTTCCAAACATGTAAGACTGGAGCACTTCAGATTGCATATGGGGATGGTAAGTTTAAGCATACCTTTCAGCTCTTCCATTTTGACAGGGACGGTCCCAGTTAATCTTCTGTAGTACCACTTGTTCTGCTGCTTTTAAAATATCCCCACTGTCTTTCTTCTCCTCCCACTTTTCTCCTTTGTCTTCAGCTTATGTCCACTGCTGCAAACTGAGTTCAAAGTGCAAAAGTAGCTTGCAGTCAGTTAACTTAGCAGGTGAGAGAGGGGAGCATAAAAATATGAGAGCTTCCTGTTTTCAGTCTAGAGAAATATGGAGATGTCCTTCAGAGGGACCAGAAGAGGTAGCATTGCTGACCCAAAAGAGAGCTTGGCTGGAGTGAATTAGCTTGCCATGAGACAGCAGTTCAGAGGAGCATATGGACAGAAGGCAACTGATAAGAACTGTGTTCTGCTGTGCCTTCTTCAGTAGGCTTCACAGGTGGAGAAAGCACATCAGGAGAGACACTTCCTGCTTCGTTTTCTGTGGCAGATGCAGAAGTTACAATAGGAGGAGAGGCAGAACATTTCTTGCTGTGTCCTTCTGGGAGGCCTCTTGAGTAAAGACAGCAGACTTCAGTTGTGTAGCTCCCACCAAAGCAAGCAAGCAAGCAAGCAAGGAAAACCCTTTCAGACACATCAAAAGTGGAAGATTCTAGTTTCTTCCCCTCACAGCCTCCCCACCTTTCAGAGTAGGCAAAGAAAATCCCTTTCTTTCAGCAAGGCCAAGACTGCAGTTGCTTTCTCTCCTACCCATTCCCCCAACCAGTGTGGATCAAAGAAAACCAGTCCAGTCACCTTTTCTTGCTGCTTTTAACTCCATGATAAAAATCCAAACAGCTTCACTGTCTTGTCTCATCCTCCCTGTTCTCTCACCTCTTCCTCCTCACTTTCAGGCCCCAACTGTGCAAACTCGCTGGAATGAGACTTTGATTTTTTTTAAAAAAAAATTCTGAAGGAATAGTGTAAAAATGGTAAACTTGCTTGTAATTTCTTTTTGTGACAACGAAAGAAAATTAAGTTACATTGTGACTGTGACATGCAGAGATAACTTATGTTTTGTTTTGTAACGTTGTAAAGTATAGTTCCTTTTACAGTTAAAGGATGAATGTAGCCATGTTACTTAGGTGTGGTTAGTACCACAGAGTAGTGACTTCTGCATTCTGATGTTTAAAGTAAAAGCAACTAAAGTGGATTATTGCAGTTATTCTTATAAAATGAGAAAGGGTTTACTTTTCAAAATGCACCTGTAATGGTTACTTACCAATTTGGGTAGGGAGAGTGCCATTCTGGCCTTTCTGGTAATAGAGTTCCAGGATCTAGGGGCAGCCACTGAGAAGGCTCTCTCATGTGTCTCACCAGCCGTGCTTGCCGTGATGATTGGACTGAGAGAAAGGCCTCTCCTCATGATCTGAGGGCTCAGGCAGGACTCATACAGGAAGACAGAGTCTTCCAGATAGCCTAGACCTGAGCCATGTAAGGCTTTATAGGTTATAACCACCAGCACTTTGAATTATGACTAGAAACAAACTGGCAGCCAATAGCGCTGTTTTAACTGGCATAACATGGTTTCAGTAACTTGCCCTGGTTAACTGTCTGGCTGCAGCTGTTTGGACTAGGCAGCCCCAAATAGAGCAGGTTACAGTAGTCCAGAAAGGATGTAACTAAGGCATGTACCTCTGTGGCCAGATACAATATCTCAAGGAATGGGTACTGTTGATGCACAAGCTTTAAATTGAGAAAGCAGCCTTGGTCACTGCAGAAACTGAGGCTTACAGGTTCAAAGCTGAGTCTAGAAGTGTACCCAAACTGCAAACCTGTGGCTTTAGGAGGAGTGTAACCCCACCAGATACAGACTGAATGCCTATTCCCTGCTCTGCCTTTGATCCTCATCCAGTTTACCATTTACTATACATTGTCAAAGCAACTTTGACAACATTTTACTGCTGCCAGGGCAAGATTGATTTCCTGATCCATTTTTTGTGTCCTTAACAGCAATTGCCAGCAAATATTTTCATTTCTACTAATGTAATTACTCTATAAGAAACTAGGCTGGCAAAATGGAAAGCTGGAGTTCATGTGTGCAGGAAAAAGACAGCAAATATTAGTTACTTTAAGTATTTTATAACATTTTGATGTCCTTATTTGTAACATATAATGAATAAAAGCATTGATACCTGTAGGAAGCTGGAAACTAAAACAAGGATGATGGAAATTTAAAAGATTATATCCAAAGGTTATTTCTGTCTGATTTAAAGAGTCTTTCCTGGTTGAAGAAGAATCCTTCCAGTAAATGAAGCAAAGCTTTTGCACCCAACCCAATGAGAACATTAACCAATTTATTTATTGTTTATTGGCTAAATGGATTTATGTTTATCTCATCCTCTCTTGTAAAAGGTTGTATTTTATCATGTTTGGCAAGCATTTACGGTATATGTCATACCTGGGATTTAGGAAATACATTTACAGTTACAGATATATTCAATTAACAAAATAAATGTGATCCTGTGCTTTTCTTCTCTAGCAGAAAATTTAGTACCCATTTTCTCTCCAAATAGCATGGAAAGGAAAGGGATAGGTTCCTTCATCAAAAATAAGACTACATCCGTATGTTTCAGAAAAATTTTAAACCAAAATTAATAATATGTATAACTGAAATGAAACAGGCAGGTCAGGTGAGCCTTGCATAAGTGAACAAAAATGTTTGGAATTTTCTAAATGCCTGTTGAAAGCTTCTTCCAAAGGGCATTCAGGCCCTTTTTTTCTCTCTCTCATTCACTAGCTCCTTTAATTTCCATTTTGGTGGCCAAACTTGCATTATACATCTGTGCTTTTCAAAAGCATTGTGGTAGTTGACGCTGAAGCAGGCTTTTTTGCTGTTTGTGTGAGCTTACTAAGGAATTCTGTAGGCAGCTACGATTTACCTTGCCTGTTGTTGGCAGGCACACATAGGTACGCTAAGGTCAGTTAGAATGGAATCCCATTCTTCCCCAGTTCAAATTTTATTACATTATTTACTGCAGACATGCTGCTGCGATCTGAAACTGACAGTCTGTGTTTCTGCAGCCCTCCTCCACCATGTTCCCAATGCAAAGGCTGCTAAAAAGGACTTCCTGCTAAACAGAGGGTGAGGAAGAACATAAGAACAGCCATGGTGGGTCAGACCGAGGGCATATCTAGTCCAATATGCTGGACTAATATTCTGAGCACAGGAAGTTGGACTGGGCTGATCTAAGAAGGCTGTACAGAAAGGAGCAGAGAGCTAGTGTGGTCTGCCGGTTTGAGTGCTGGCTTAAGACTCTGGAGACCAGGGCTCGAATCTCTGCTCAGCCATGGGAACCCACTGGGTGACCTTAGACAGGTCACATTCTCTCAGCCTCAGAAGAAAGGCAAAGGCAAACCCCCTCTGAATAAATCTTGGAAAAAAAAAGTGATAGGTTTTGCCTTGGTGTCACCATAAGTTGGGAACAAACCAAAGGCACATAATAGCGACGACGACGACAACAGCAGAAAGGAGCATCACTCTTGGAGGTTTTGTTAACTAGGAAAATGGAAAGAGAGAGGGAATGTTGGAATCAGCCAGCACCTTTGAGATTGATTTATTTCAGCATGAGCTATTGTGAATATCAGTCTACTTTGCGTGAAAACTCATACCAAAATAAACCAATCTCTGTGTTATTCTAGAAATAAAAACTGCTTGTCTTTTCTTCATTTTTTGAAAATATACTTACAAAAGCAACAGAGTATTATGCAATTGTATGATGACACAATTTATCCTCATTTAAGTTTAAAACAATGAAATACAGCGGTGCAAGATGTTTGTTCTGGTCCTGGACCTTTGATAGAATTTGCAGTTTCTAAGGTATCCTGTGTATAAATTGTGAGAATGCCTAATAAAAAGTTAGCTTATTTCCAGTGGTCAGTAGTGTCTTCAAGAGGTGAAAGCCTCAAGTGTGTCTTGTGATGTGAATGTTTTGGTGCTTAATATGGTCTGATGATTTGTCCATGTGATCTTGGATGACAGCATGAAGTAGAAAAGGATTCTTGCCATAGTTCAATTCTGTTTGTTTTATGGGACTAGATTTTTATCTGTGCCCTTTTTATCTAATCATATTTTGGCAGTGTGTGCAACAGAAGCAGTCCAGAGGATCTTTTACCCTTTTTTCAACCTTCTGGCTAGATCTTAACTGTTTAAAAGTTTCAGGGAGAAGCATTCGTTGGTATTTATCAGCATTTGGGGGAAAGTAATTTGTCTGTGGGTTTCACTTGTGGAAATGAAATTTTTTCTGAGAGTCTGTCATGTCTGCACAATAATTCTGCCAGTAAATTTGTTCTATGTGCCTCTTTGAGTGCTACTATGTTTCACTTACTTTTCTGCCTTGCAAAATATTCTATTTCTGTGGATGGCAGAGTTTGGTTTTTGGAACAGCTGCTGCTTTCTTCTTTTTTCTAGACCAGATTTAAGCCTTGCAAAGCATCTGTGCTACTTTCCAGCTGCCATTCAATGAACATTTGAAGAATTATGTCCTAGCTTTAGATTTCAAAAGCATCCTCTCATGTGTAGCTGCTGTGACAGACTTCACAACGCTATAGCTGGGCATTGCTTTTAGGTGTGTATGTGTGTAAAACTGTTGTGAGATCATATATGCTTCTTTCTGTATGGCTGTTATAAATAGATGTCCTTCTCCTTTGGGATAGAGGTGGCTGAATAAATGGGAATAAATGGCAGCAGCATAATACACTGTGGAACCACCTCCCTGTTACATAATTACTGGAAAAATGTTCTTCTGCTTGTTGACTTAATCAAAGATTGGGTGTTTTCCTGCACTTTCAGTAGAAGCATGGATGGTGAAGCTTGTATTTTCAAAAGCAACAGCCTTCTGGTGTTAGCAGGATCTTAGTATCTCTTAAATGTCTCACGTGGTGGACTCAGCTGGCTGTGGAGGTCTGGTTTCTATGGTGATCTGTTTTCCCCTGCTCCTTACTGTTGCAAGTAGATAATGTTTTGGTTTCCCTACCAGATAACTCAAAAGGCCCTTCTGATATTGTAGCACTGGCTGATTGATAAGAAATACTACTTGATACCTGATGATTGGGAAGCAAACTAGTGGATTGTGTGGATATTCCAGATTTATCTTTGTTTCCTAGTAGGAAGAGGAAGACTCTCTCCCCCTTTCTAATGGCTCATTCCACATTTCCTTTAAGAAAATATTTGATTGCATAGTCCGCCTTTTAAAATACACATTTCAAATTTCCCTAAGGGATAGGGGTGTGAGCTTACAACATTACAAAAGTATAGACAGGTGTATCACTTTTAAAATATTCCTTATACTTGGGAAGGGTTATCACCTTTGGCTATGCTGGGTAGGGTTGAAGACAAGTTACGGTCAAGCAGCAGCTGATCTGATCTGGAAAGCTTCTGAGAGCTGCTTACAAATCAGTTAAAAAAAGAGAGAGAGAGAGAGACAAGATTTCCATCTGCATTTAATAATCCCTCCTTTAACCACAAGGTCAATCACACCACAAGGGTTATAGCTCAGGATCTGTGCTGGCATTGTGTTTCATGTTCCATCTTCATAAGCCATTGCTGGAACTTTTGACCTGAATTACTTGGATAGAATGGGGTCCAAGTAATTGTGTCTCATTGTCAGAGTTCTGTTGCCGGAGTCTTAATAGTAAACCAGGCTGGGAAGCTTACCTTGGAGTTCTAGTTTTGGATATGATTTGACTGAAAATATGAAGGTTATCTCCATACAAACTTGTCTGACTAAATTTAAAGAATGCTCGCTTAACTTGATTTACAGGTGGTACCTTATACCCTTCATTTGGCTCATATCACCAAAACCACATCCTCTAACTGTAGGAGGGGCTGTAGCTTCAAGGGCACCTGCTTCCCTATGTGGTTATCCTGTCCTATGGTGGCCCAATTCTGGTCTGAAATGTTGAGAACCATTAGTGCTATTACAAAGCAAATAGTTGATCCTTGTCCTACCCTTTAGTTGTTTCAATATATGATCCACGACATAAGCAATTGAATCACAAGGGCCTCATTAATTTTTTTCTCATAAATACAAGAAATTGCTTCCAACTGGACAATAGGTAATTTCTTCATTGAAAGATGGTGGAAGGAATCTGGGACACATGGCTAATCGATAAGCTTGCATACAATGAGAAGGAAATAAATTGATACATCATACAAGACTTCTTTTTTTAAGAAAAATGGCTTCTCGTTATTGATTACATAAATAACACAAACCATCACGATCAAAACTTCCAACACCCCAATCAGTACACTGGTTGTGGGTTTTCCTAGGCAGCCCGGATACCTGTGGATATGAATAATCCAGTAGATTTGTGTTGTTGATACACTTATTGTTTATTCCTTTGTATTTTGCTCTGCTTTCACATTATCTTACTGACAATTGTCATTTAAACTGAAATAAAATTTTTAAAAAGAAATTTGGAAAGTTTTCTTTTGAAATGGAATTTCTAGAATCTCCCAGATGTTTGAGAGCCATGGTTCAAAAAAGTAATGTTTTAGAGTTTTGCTTATTATGTATTCCTGCATAGGCCTATCTGCAGCCAGAAAGAGAGAGAAGCCTTAATGGATGACAGATGAAACTCTTCGAGCAGTTAAGGATAGATGAGAAGCAAAAGTAAAAGGTGACAGAAATAGAGTCAGACCTCTGAATACAACTGTTCATCAAGTTGTGCTCAGAGACATGGATAACTGCTATTATAATCAATGCAGATGAATAGAAGATGACCACAAAAAAGAAAGAACAAGTGACCTCTTTCACACGATCTGAGAAATCAAAGGGAAATTTAAACAAAGAGTTTAGATGCTCTGTGACTAGCAGGAGAACATGTTGCATGTACAAATAGAAATAAAGAGCTGATGGAAATAGTACACTGAAGAATTATATGAGAGAGATGCAAAGTGACAGATTCATTCAAGGGAGAATGGCTTGAAAATGGGCCTACAATTTTAGAAAATGAAGCAGAAGTCACATGCAAAGATGTTGAGAGAAATAGATCATCAGGAATGTATACCAAGTGATTGCAATAAATACAGGATTACTGCATTAGTTTCCCATGTAAGCAAAGTTATGCTCAAAATTCTACAAAAAAACTTCAACAAGGAGGAATGGATTCAAGCTGCCGGAAAGGAGACTCCACCTGAACCTCAGGAACAGCTTCCTGATAGTCAGAGCTGTCTGGCAGTGGAATCTGCTGCCTCAATGGAGTGTGGTGGAGTCTCCTCCTTTGGAGGTTTTTAAGCAGAGGTTGGATGGCCAACTGTTGGGAGTGCTTTGATGTGGGTTCCTGCATAGCAGGGGGTTGGACTGGATGGCCCCTGTGGTCTCTTTCAACCCTATAATGCCAGATGTCCAAGCTGGGTTCAGAAGACGAAGACAAATGAGGGGTCTCATTGCAAACGTATGTTGGATAATAGAGTACACCAAAGAGTTCCAAAAGAAAATTAACCTGTGCTTTGTAGATTTTAGCAAAGCCTTTGATTGTGTAGATTATGAGAAACTATGGATTGTTCTTAAAGAAATAGGTGGGCTACAACAGTTGGTTGTCCCGATGTGTAACCTAAATGCTGAACAAGGGCTACTGTTAGGACAGAATACAGAGAAATGGAATGGATTCCAGTTGGCAAGGGGGTCAAGCAAGGCTTCATTTTATCATCCTGTCTGTTTAACTTGTATGCTGAACATATAATACATAAAGCAAGATTAGACTTGGAGGAAGGAGGTGTGAAAATTGGAGAAAGGAACATCAACAGTTTTAGGATAGGCAGGTGACACCATACTACTGGCAGAAAATAGCAAAGACTTGGAATGATTACTGAAGAATGTTAAGGCAGAAAGTGCAAAGGTGGGTTTACAGTTGAGCATTAAGAAAACAAAAATAATGACTGCAGATGATTTACATAAACTTAAAGAAGACAATGAAGGCATTGAAATGCAGTCAGCCCTCTACATTTCTGGATTTGACTGTCATGAACTTGATTATTTGTGAGTTTATTCAACCCCTGCCCCCCTGTTCCAGTTTCCCTCTCAGTGGCTTCAGTCAGGCCACATAGTCCTTTAAAAACCTGCCTCTGGCTCTTGTCTTCCTCAACCAGCTGCTGCCTGGCCAGCTAAGGACAGTTCGCACCCCAGTTTCTCAGCACTACAGATCCTCTTGCAGTGCCCCCCTCACTCAAGGAGAGACGTGAGTGAGAGCAAGGAGATATAGGGCCACCATGTCAACCCATTCCTTTCCCCCCTCCTTTCTCTGACCTGGTTTGGACCCTGGCTGCCCACTCTCTCCACCATACCTTGGCCCCCTTCCCACAGAGACACACACAGATCTTTTGATATCTGCAGCTTTTTCACTTTTGCAGGGACCCTGTACCCTTAACCATAGCGAATGCAGAGGGCCAACTGTAGTTCAAGATTTTCCATTCCTTGGCTCAGCCATTAATCAGAATTGAGTAGTCAGGAAACCCGAAGAAGACTAGTACTTGATGGGCAGGTATGAAGGAGCTAGACAAGATCCTAAAGTATTAAAATATATCACTGAATACTAAACTTAGATTGTCCATGCCATTGTATTTCCAGTTTCTGTGCATGGTTGTGAAAGCTGGACAGAGAAAGCTGAGAGGAGGAAAACCAACTCATTTGAAATGTGCTGCAGAAGAGTTCTACAGATACCCTGGGCTGCTAAAAAGACACTAAATGGCTCCTAGAGCAAATCAAGCCTCAACTATCCCTAGAAACCAAGATGACTAAATTGAGATTGTCATACATGAGACATATAATGAGAATTATCGCCATGCTGACAGAAGCCACCAGCCATCGCTGTTCATCTGCATATTTGATTTAGCATGCTTTGTTTAGCTATTGGTTGCCGGAAGGTAAACATGGGTTTAATTTGCAAGTCTGACTGCTGAGGCATGCATCTCAAGAAATTATGTTGTGGCTGGAAAAACAAGTTTATCACAGAGACTGTGGATTACTCTTAGTGTCTCATCTGACACTGAGTTAGCATTTAGGGTTGTTGCAAGGTGTGGCTCACCTATTTCTGTCCTTCTTATGTGCCCCATTGCTAGTACATGCTGTTTTACTTTGAGAGGCTGTTTGGAAAGAAGAACAAACAAACAGTAAAGTTGGGGTGTGTAATGGCAGAAATGACTTTCTGGAACAGCTTATAAGACACAGCAAATTTTGTAGCCATAGATATACAAAGTAAACAGTTTGTTGCATTTCTAGACTCTGTGAACATGAATTTCGCTCACTTATGACAAATACCAACTATATTTCAGTTGTGAACTGGTCACCTTCAGCAGCCTAATCTTGTCAGTAATAATAACGTAACAATAACAATTTCTCAGCTAAATATATGAAAAGTATATGGAAAACAATGCCCAGCCTCTGAATCTAGTCAATAAATTAATATATTGGTCTCTCAACTTTCACATGGGTTTGGGGCACAGAACTCTTGCAAAAGCTGCTCCCTTGCTCAAATGAGCTCTCTCCTTCCCATTCCCTTCCAGGGGTCCCCCCAATTTGCTTGAGTTTCACCAGGGTGCACTGCCTTCCAGGCGCCTGGGTGATGGATGAGTGAATGGGAGGGGGCACCCACACATGCGCGCTCGTGCTTCTCCCCCATTCACTTGTGTTTCTTCTGGGCATGCTGCCTCCCAGGTGTCCGGGTGAAGCATAAGTGAATGGGAGGGGCAGCTGTTTGTGCACACTTCCCCTCCCTTCATTTGTGTTTCACCCAGGTGTGCTGCCTTCCAGGCTCCCAGGCAATAGACAACTGAATGGGAGGAGCAGCCATGTGCACTTGTGGTTTTCCCCACTCACTTGCATTTCACCCAGGCCTGCTGCCTTCCAAGCACCCGGGTGGTAGGTATGTCCGGCTATAGGCAAATGTATGGGAAGGGGCGGCCGTGTGCCCAGAGAAGGTATGCATGCAGGGTTGCCCCCTGCCATTTGCTTGCTTTTTGCCCAGGTCTGTGGAAAGAAAACACGCTTGCCCAGGCAAAGGGCAGGGGAATTGGAGGGGGAGAATGGGGGGGAGGCAAGTGTGCACCTAGCAAATAATCCAGTTTGCAAAGATCAAACCTACAAATGTGCGGGGAGGAGTGTATTATTTTATCTATATTGCCTTTTTGTGAGTCCAGTTTGCTCACAGCAGAGTACAGCTAAAAACTGATTCTAGTAAAATTTTTCAAGACAAATATATCTGCTAAGTTTCTACTAAATAAAAAAGTTTAAAATCATTTCAAACATAACTAAAAGAATAGAACTATACCACTTCTCCCATTAAAAGACTTTTCTGCAGATGAAGGCAGCACCAGTTTCAAGATTACTATTGTTGTGTAGAAACCACTATAAACTACGTATCAAGAGCGAAAAACAGCAGACTACAGAAATCTTGGTATAATCATAGTCACTGACTGCAGTGAGATTGTTAACTGCTGTCAAGTTGACATCTACTTATGACAAGCCTATCAATGAGAGAGACCTCTAAGTCCATTTCCGTGCTATACTGTTATAGTGCTACTATTCCACTTTCAACATCCTATGGAATCCTGGGGTTTGCAGTTTAGGGAGGGGCCTTTGAGGATTCCATAGGATGTTGAAAGTGGAATAGTAGCACTATAATAGTATAGTGTGGAAAGGGCCTAAGTCACCCTGTCATCAACAGTTCTCGCAGACTCAGGACTGTGTCTTCCTTGATTGAGTTGATCCACCTGTACTGTGGTCTTCCTCTTTTCCTACTGCCTTCCACCTTGTCAAGCATTATTGTTTTTTCTAGTGTGTCAAGTCGGCCACACTATCAAGGGCTCATTCACCTGCTCATCTTTCCATGTGGAATAAGTTATCTTCCAGCAATTGTCTTCTGCATTTCTACATAAAATAAACAGATTAGACTCTACATAAACTAACAGGCATGTTCAATTATCAGAAATAATATCCCAGTATTTTTTGGGGGGGTCAAAATGTCAATTGTAGAGTGTCATTTCACCTCCTTCCTCCATTGCTCTTTTATTAATTCTTATTGCTGTTAGATAATTTAACTAGAATTGTACTGGTGTTGCATGCCAGTGAACATGAATGGGAAATTTAAATGCAGATTTAAATGAGGCTGACAACCAACCAAGAAAAAAAAGAAATGTCTGGCTGGTTGTCAGAATTCTGTAAGTGTAAACTTTGGGATGCTATCCATTTCTGTTTTGCGTGGAAGTCAGATTGCCTATAGAAGACAGAACCTATGCTGTGATTCAGTGACTGAAATAGGTATCTCCATTTATTTGCACCAGCTGCACCCCTTCCTAGGGAAAGTGGATTTTCCACAGTAATTAGTGTTGTCAATTCGAGATTGTTCCACACTCTGAGGCCATGTCAAAATCTGAGATAGCCTATGATGTTGTCATTAAGGGTTTTCCATCAAGGGTGTTCCATCAGTTAGGGAGATAGAGCAAAGGACATTTAATGTAGCCTCCTTGCAACTACAGTCCTCCCTCCACATTCGCAAGGGTACGGGGCATAGAACTCTCGTGAAAGTGGAAAAATTGTGTATAACTCTCCATCTGCTCCCCCTCCCATTCCCTGACAGGGCTCCACCCTTTCCCGTTCCCATGCAAAATGGAAGGGAATGGGTGAGGGGAAGACTCCTAAGAGCTTTCCTTTCCTCCTCCAGAGTTCCCCGCTTCCCTTTCCCATGTGTTTTGCCCCAGAATGGAGAAAATGGGTGGGAAGGAGAGGGAGGAAACTCTGGTAGGAAAGGAAGGCTTTTGGGAGCCTTTCCCCCACCCTATTCCCTTGCATTTTGCCTCAGCATAGGATCTCTGCGCTGGGGCAAAATGTATGGGAAGGGAAGGAGGGAAACTCAGAGGAGGAAAAGAAGGTTCTTGGGAGCCTCCCCCCCCCGATTCCCTTCTGTTTTATCTCAGCGAGAGTTCTCTCAGGGGAGGCTTCCTCCCCTTCCGTTTTGCCTTGGAGAACTCCCCTCGGGCAAAATTCATAGGAATGAGAGGAGGAGAATGGGGAGGGAAGCATGCAAGCTCACCAATAATCAAATTTGTGAACATCAAACCCATGAATGTGGAGGGAGGACTGTAGTCAGAATGTGAATGCAGAGGAGAACAGAGGGTGAGTCCTGGCACCACAAACACAGAGGGAAGAAAGTAGCTAACTAAATAAATACAGAGACTTGCAAATTGCTGCAAGTTGGTAATCTAGCTGAGCTGGAGATTTGCACACAGGTGTTTCTTCTTGTCCAGAGCCAAGTCCACCAAAGTGGAGAATTTGCACCCTTATCGCTTGTCTGCAGATAACCAATAAAAACTGGAGACTCGGGGCTGTGTACTAAGACCTGTCAACCCTAACAGTGATCAATCTCTTATTAACTCCCAGCTAGGCAAGCCTATTGAACTCTTATGTGAGGCTGTTCTTGAAAAGTGTCTAAAAGCTATAGCTACTGTGGAATTCAGTCTTAACTGTGGTCTGCACATGTTTCAGAGACTTCTTTATTTATTACCTTTTCTACCATCTTTCTCCCATCAAGATACCTAAGGCAGCTTACAACAAAATTAAAAACCAGATAAAATTAAAAAGTTGGTGATGCATTTTTTTAAAAAACAATTAAATCCATTGTGTTAAAATGACAATAATTTGCAACAGTATAAAATCTTTTAAAAGACATAATGATAAAGATAAAAATGCGACACAAGCACACCATTTAAAAATTTTTTTGCACCCAGTAAAGCTCCAAAAGCTTTTTTCAATAAAATGATTGTTATGTTTTCATATATCTGTACCTGCTTATTATATATAGCTAATCTGTAAATATCTATATTAGCTTCCAATGTGTTTCTGGGATTAATAAGAAGTGTCAGATTCAAACTACCAAGCCCCGAATTGCTTAGGACCATGATACCTGAAAGACTGTGTCCTTCTGTATGAGCTTCTCTGGAGTCTGAGATCTCAAATGGAGATCCTGTTGCCCATTCTGTCACTCTGTGATGCTAGGTTGGGGACTACACGAAACAAGGCTTTCCTTGTAGCAGCACTTTGGTTGTGGATCCCCTTGCCAAGTGAAGTCATATTGGCTCTATACCTGTTAAGCTTCTGGTGGACAGCCAAAACTATGTTATTCTGAATGGCCTTCTGTCTTTAAAGCTGGTTGTAAAAAATTGTGTCTAAAAATAATTTTAATCAGTTTTTAAAGAACATATTGTACAATGAGTCCTCCACTTTTATTGGGGTTAGGGGCACAAGACCCCACAAAAGTGGGAAAAATGCAAATAAAAATAACAAACAGTATTTTTTAAAAAAAAATTCTGAGAACACTCTTCTAGGAATCTCTAGATTCTCCAGTTTGGTTCTGTGGTCAGCTTCGGGTAGAGATGTTCCATAGAGTCATCCTGAGGACCTAGCAATGCTTAGAGAAGTGTTCTCTCTAGGTCCTCCGGTGTGTCTCAAAAGGCAGTTACAACTTGATTATTATTTGTTGATTTTGTTGTCGGGTTTGACATTTTTGTTGAGTTTTCCTTTTGTTAATATAGATAGACCTACATTCCAAGGATGTCTGAGAGGGAAGCATCAATGTGCAGGACAGGCTGTAAATCACTGGTGATATCTTATTTATTCATTTCATTTATGTCCAGCCTTTCTCCTATGAGACCCAATGTGCTGAAAACAGAAAAGCTAAAACAGCCTGAATACAAAAATTTAAAAAAGCATTAAATATCAATCTGCTTAAAAACATTACTCTAGAAAAAGTTAAAAGTACATTAAAACCTGTTAACAGTATTAAGAAACACTATACCTATTGCACTATATCAATTGGTTAAACACTGAAGC
Source organism: Iguana delicatissima (assembly GCA_948472985.1). Lineage (NCBI taxonomy): Eukaryota > Metazoa > Chordata > Lepidosauria > Squamata > Iguanidae > Iguana > Iguana delicatissima. The sequence goes on along the minus strand of CAOKZL010000565.1, from coordinate 440,467 downwards.
CCTGTTTAAATTAGTAGATCTTTGCCTTCAGGTGAAAAGAGTGGGGATGAACCAAACCTAGCTTGGAAGAGAATTCCATAATTTAGGTGCAGCCCCTGAGAAAGCTGTCTCCCAAGTCCTCATCAAATGTCCCTGTAATGGTAGTGGGACCAAAAGAGGGTCTTCCCCCAAAGACCCTTTGAATGCTTTCTGTTGGGAATTATGGGTTGTTCTTTCTGTCCTGATCCTTTTCTAAGCGTTTCCTATAGTTCCTGGGTATCAGTCTGGCTTTTTAAATTGTGCTTTCTCCTTTCTTTGGGTAGGTGTTACAGTCTAAGAAGCACCTGATGGAATGTGAAGTGGCAACAGCTGTGCCAAGAGGACAGGATTTGATGTAGTAGTAGCTCTTCGGGCCAGCTAATCTTAGCGCTCAAAGGGTTAAAAACTGGACTGGGGAACCTGCAGCCTTCTGTTCTTGTTGGACTCTAATTTCTAGCCTAGCCAATAGTGAGATATTTCGTTGACATCTAGAGTGCCTAAGGTTCCTCAACCATAGTGTACAATTTCAGTGCCTGTGTTAAAACTGCATTAACACTGCTAGTGTGGATGATGTCCTTGTTTTTAAATTACAAATAATCTGTGTCTAAAATCTAGCTTGAGTTCTTGGGTTATTTTTGTTCATTTTTGCTTTCTTGTTTCAACAAGAAATGTGTACTTACTGATGCTCATTGTTACGCTATGGTGTGTGACTTAAGTGGGCGATTTGATAATTCGAGTTTTTTTTCTTGATAAACACACAAAAAGAGCCCAACTGGTTGAGACTGGTCTACTCAGTCATGCAGACCAGTTTCCAAAGCAGTTCCAAGAGAAACTGGGTTTCTGTTGGAACTGCTTCGGAAATGGGTAGAAACTGACTCCTTCAGATTAATATGCTCTGTTTTTCACCTCTAATGTGGTCAGCATTTCAGAATATTTGCTGTGTCTATGGACCTTTCGTAAGATTTTAGCATGTGCTGCACTAATTGAAAAATAGACACAGCTGATATTCCATGGACTTAAAAAAGGACATGTTTCATGGAGTATCAGCAGATGGAGCATTTTGGATTTGTGTCTGGTGATATTAAGATGCATTCCTCTGTCATACATTGGCACCATTTGAATTCTTCGTTTAGAAGGCAAAGCATTTGAGCGGAACCTTTTTGCACTAAATATGCTATAGTTAGAAAATCTGGAAAGACATAAATTGATTTGGGTAGTTCTGTGTGTGTGTGTTTGACAAAGAGAGAATGCAAGGCTGAAGGTTGTTGTACTTGCAAAAGCAGCTTCCAAGATTGCAAGGGGGAGAGTTTCATTTCCTCACCGTGCTGCGTCTTCCTGTTGCTCCAAATACCTTAAAAAATCTGCTCCGGAGGGTTGAGAAACTCTGTGGGGTAGATTTTCAGTGCTGGAGAAGGCTCCAGGGCACGGGGGCCAAAAATCTTGTTTCTACCACAAGCATTGTGTTTGAGTTTAGGTCAGTGGTTCTCAACCTGTGGGTCCCCAGATGTTCGTGGACTTCAGCTCCCAGAAGCCCCAGCCACTATGGTCAGTGCTCAGGGCTTCTGGGAGTTGAAGTCCATGAACATCTGGGGACCCACAGGTTGAGAACCACTGGTTTAGGTCAAAGAGTAAATCAGTCACTTTTATAGTGATTTTCCAGTTGGACTGCTTCGTCATCTTTCTTCTGAAGAAAGTCACTGTGGTGCATGCAGATTGATATCTTCAAAAGAAAAACACAATGGAAGCATCAGATCTTTTATGGTTATATGGTTTTTCACTTTGTAAATGAGAGCTTGCTCATTTATGAGGCTTCCTTTATGTACTCCAGTCCACTGCTGAAAGGCAGGCCTGTCTACCCATACCACAGTGTGATAAACATAGCTTATAATATCCTGGAGAAAGAGCAGTCAGTCTGGCTGGTTCCCTGAGTAAGACCCAGACTCGAGTCTGGTTTAGGGAGTGGGGAAAACACACTGCAACATTTTGCCTCATATGTGTTGCCTATATCTAGCTCACCCATCTCCCTGTATACATTAAATATCACCTCACATAATTCTATTGTGTTTTGAGTGCATTATTCACATTGCTGGCTAACCACTCTTTTTTTTTTTTTTTAAATCCATCATTGGATTGACTCACTATACCTCAAGGCTGCCTTGGAGACATTTTTGATCTTATGCTGTGCAATAAAAAAATAACAATTACATCTAGCATCTGCATTTAGGAAATACTATATCCTTGCATGTGGGAAACTGGAGGAACGTTTCTTGCAAATGGAGGATATCAGGTGATTCTGACCTGCGTGGCGGTTGCTCAGTTGAAATGCTTCAGCTGCAAGATGTGTAGAATTCGTTCTCTTTGCCACCAATTGATAAGCAGCTGTTTCATGCAGGGAGGTAACTCTTACTAGGTAGGTAAAAGAAAAAGTGTGCAGGGACTCTGAGGGAGAAAGCTGCTGCCTTTGCTAGGGAAAGGTAGAACTCCAGTATTCTCAAGTGAAATAATTTATGAGTCAGATTTGCCTGTTTGCTTTTACCTGGACAGAGCTGAGAGGGAAGGTGATTACACAGCCAAGCCATTGAGGATGTGCTAGTAAGGATGTTTTGGAACAGTGGCGCTGTCTCTGAATTACTTATTTTGCTGTAGCTGTTATAGTGCAGAATTCTGTTAATTAAGGACTGAATCATATATTTAAATAGAATTCACTTTTTCTTATTTATTTATTCCTGATACGTACAAAAGGCTTAGTTCTGAAGATTTCAAGGCAATGTATGAAAATAAAAGAACATACAGTATATATGATACACACAACTAAAGTGCATTATTTATAATGTGCATAAAATGGACAGTAGGTTTGGGTACATAGGCAAAGCTTGCAAACATAGGTAAACATATGCTTAAAAATAATATATATGGGCAGATAATATTTTCTTGGCATGTTGTAGACATCCAAAGTTGTGTCTGCTTGGAAACTGACAACTTGAAAACAGAACTTTGGTCCAGCCAGTGGGAGGTTGAACTTGGAATTGAGGGAGAAATAACTTTGTGAGAGAGAGATTTAAAAGTCTGTGAAAGTTCATTGTGAAAAGTTTTTTTTCTTTTAATAGTGTTTTTAAATTAACTTTTTATGTGTTGTTCATTGCTTTGGGGAAAAGTGATAAAACAACACTTTAATTTCTTTTATTTATAGAGACTTGGAGAGAAGCTGTAACGGTTAGTCTAAATGGATATATGTGTTTATGCTTTCTGTATTGGTATAAAATCAAGGTCATTTTTTCTGTTTCTTTTTTTCTTTAACAGTATGCAAGGATTTGGATACCTGATTCAGAAGTTGTCTGGAAGTCAGCAGAACTTGTGAAAGATTATAAACCAGGAGACAAAGTTCTTCATCTTCAACTTGAAGATGGCAAGGTATGTTAACTCTCATTCTTCTTTACTGTTAACACATTGGAATCTCCTTTGTGGTTGTGGGCATTCAAATTGTTTCTGAATTATGATGAACCTAAGGTGAGGTTATCATAGAGTTTTCTTGGCAAGATTTGTTCAGTGCCCTTGCCTTCCTCTGAGTCTGAGAAAGTGTAACTTGTGCAAGGTCATCTAGGGGATTTCTAAAACTGTGTGTGGATTTGAACCGTGGTCTGCTAGTCCCAGTCCAAGACTCAGCTGGTTCTCTCTGAAATCGTTACACTTCAGAGCAAATAAATAAATAAATACTAAGTTTTTCTTTTGAGATCCTATTATTTATTTACTGGTGTGTTTATATCTTACTTATGAGACAAAAGTTCTCACAACAATTTACAGTATATTTAAAATAAATAAAATAGGTAAACTGTGGGTATTTATGTAAAAAAACATAACAGTATCATCCTTTGTGTGATCTTTTTGTATGCATATAATTTTATTTGCTCTGGTCAATTGGCAGAAGAGCTACCTGAGAGATCTTAAGATGTGTCTTTAATGTATATGCTGTTATTTAATTTTCAGGATCTTGAATACAGCCTTGATCCCAAGAAAAAAGAGCTGCCACCCTTGCGAAACCCTGATATACTTGTGGGTGAAAACGACCTGACGGCGCTCAGCTATCTTCATGAACCCGCTGTTCTCCATAACCTAAAAGTTCGGTTTATAGACTCAAAACTCATTTATACATATTGTGGTAAGCACAGAACAAGGTTTTTGTCCATTGCTGGCTGTACCTGAGAGCAATGGAAATACAAAGATGCATGATGGAGAGCTCCTTCTCAGAGTGGGTCTGTTTAATTTGAGCTGTTCTGAGAGCCCAGTATTTCTCCATGAGCCCAATGTTTCTTGATTTTGTATGTATTTAGAACAGACATTTATAGAAGTAACTAGTGCAGTTTACAATGTAGAGTGCAAACCAAAAAACATCATAAAATTCATGAAGTGGATGTGCAGTTGATCAGTTGCCCAGCAATAGGGAGATGAGGAGGAAAACAGATACCAAAGCAGAGACTGTAGCCATGGAAGGGAGGAAGCAGTCAGAGTGTGGAGAGGATGTAGGATTTGTCCCAGCCTTGGAAGACTGCCCCAGAAGGAGGTAAGAACAGAGGAATAAGGAAGAGCTGGCAACTTACCCAGAAGGTGAAGTCTTTCTTAGCGAGGGGGCCTCAGCTAGCTTTCCGTCCAGGTCTGATTCTTGATCTTATGAGCCCCAGCTTGTCTAGCTCCTTTCTTCGCTGGAGCATTTCTAAGGAGCTAGGAGAAACTACTTTTTTGGAGGATTCCTGTCTACCATACCTGGAAAGACTCTACAGTCCAGTCAGAAAGGGAGTTGGTCCAACCAACCCTGGAAAATAGCTTAGACCCTCAACTCTTGCTGCTTCCGGAGTGAATAGTTCTCTAGAGTTTAACTCTGCACAGATTTATCCTCATGACTGGTCTTAACCATGATGATTCTACAGAAGTGGGACCTTTCCCAGACTTACTTTCTTGAGGCAGCTAATCCTGGTCTGACTGAGAGAGTGGTAATCCTCCAGGTGGAAAGCTTGGAAGGCTTTGTAACCCCCCTAACCCTGTACATGAACGAAGGATGGGAATTTTGGATTTCTGAGTTGTGTAATGATTTAGGGCAACTGAACATTTCTGAAGTGTAATTCTTGGCTGTGTTTGATCAGTAAACCATAGAGACTGAGGGCTGTGATATCCTCCCTATGAAGGAAGTGGAAGTCATCACACAAAACAGTACCAAAACAATGCAGAATAAAACAGCAGCACTAAGGAAGAATCAGCAGGATAGCTTAGAAAGCAAATAGAGATTGTAACTTGACGTGAATTAGAAAACATGATAAATTTTAGAATAGGTAGTTAAGTAAAACTTCAAAAATGCTTACTGAATTCTCACTGAATTTGGCAGTGAGGAGATCAAATACTCAGTTGTCTTTGTTACCTGTTGGAAAATCAGATAGCTTTTAATTTTTTTTAAAAAAAGTTAGTTCCCAGTGACCATGACATTGCAAAAAGCAGAAAGCTTTTGAAATTATATTGAGTTATCTCTATGTGACAAAAAACAAGAAAAATAATAAGAGTTTTGGAGCCATATAGAAGATTTTTCTAACAAGGAAAATGTGTTGCTTTTAAAGCCATGGTAAGGTGTCAGATGAGAACACGTTCCATCTCTGCATAGTTGTGGTTCAGTGTTGTGTTTGTTTTGTTCTGATACGATCTAGCTGATCCACTGAGATTTTGGACATCTGTCAACTCAGTGACATAGCATTTGAAATGCTTTTTGGCTGAGGAGCTGCCTTGCTGCAGCAGCTGGTGGCTTCCATATCATTGGGGTGGTGAGTCCACTCTTGGTGTGTCTGAATTTTGAAAAAGATGTTCAAGGTGTGGAAACTATTTTGGGCATCAGCACTTTAAAGTTCAGACTCATGCCCACAGCACATTCACACACACATCTTTCCCAACATGAAAACCATCATCCACCACAGCTACCTAAGATTGATGGAAGTACTGTAAGGTTCCGATTCAGTCTTAATGATAACATACTAGCAAAGAGACAAGTGGCTCCTTAAATACTAGGAACTTTTATTTGGCATACACTTTTTTTTGTGGATTATTCCCCACGTCATTAGACGCATGGAGTGTTCCCCAGTTGGTGGAGAATTGTACTGTGGATAGAAGGAGCATATGGGGCAAAGAAATGCAAAACATTAAAAAAAAAGGTGATTGTCTAACAGTGATTTTTTTAACAAAACCTGTTGGCAGGTGGCAAGGACCTTAATGGTGGTTGACCTTAGTGACCTTAATGTGATTAGTATGCATTCGCTCTACCTAACCTGTCCCTCCTGTATTATCTTGGCTGTAGCAAGGTTTATATCTCTTGGTTTCTATTGTTCTCACAGGCTCAACATAGGACTTAATGTCTCATGGTACAGAATTCGGTCGCATCAGAAATTTTGCAGAGGCAATTGCACTTAAAATGTAATCACATTTTAGCCCTTACAATGAGTATGTTTTGAAAGAGCCTCTTTGATACTCTACTGAAATTTTTAAAGGTGATAACCTATGCTAGTAATATACCCTGGTGTAAATTTTGAAAATTCTTTGGAATACATGTTTCACAACCATTAAAGCTAGAATGTTTTAAAAACAGTGAAATATTACAATTGTATTATTGAAGCATATATTTTATTTTGCCATGTAAATCCAAGGTGACTGGATTATTGGAATTTTTTTATTCCTGGTCTACATAAGCATCTACCAAAGTCATAGGAAAGACAAGATAGCCAGATTTTTTTAAAAACTGATGTTGTGTAGTATTGAGCTTACCTTGCTTAGTCAGATTTTTTAAGTGTTATTTAAACATTTTCAAAATGCATACAGACAAAACAGAAAAAGAAACAACAAATTTCAAAGAAGAAAGACAAAAAGGAAAAAAGTAGTAAAAATATATATAGACAGTAAAAATAGTAAAAAGTGGTAAGAAAGAGAAATACATTGGCTTCCAGTTTTCCTAATGCAAATTTTTTATAATTATATAAAATAACTTATCTTACTTTAAAAGTACCATCCAAACACTTCAACTGCTACTTTTCCAAATATTAATAGTTGAAACTTACGGTCAGACCTCCGTATCTACAAATTCAACCAACCATGGCTTGAAAATATTAAAAAACAAAAATCCAAGAAGCAAATTTTGCCAATTCATACAAGGGATGCCATTGTACTGTAATGGGACTTGAGCATCTACAGAGTTCGGTATCCACAGGGGGTCCTGGAACCAAACCCTGATAGATACTGAGGGTCCATTGTATTGTACTGTTTTTCCTGCAAAAAGCCTACTAAAGGTTTCCAGTCTTTTGAAAGAGTCATCACTGATTTTTCTCTTACCAATATGGTCAGTTGATCCATTTCATCCAGGTCCATTAATTTTATCAGCCAGTTTTCTTTCTTTGGAATTACTGTATTCTTCCAATTCTGTGCATATAAGAATTTTGCTTCAGTGATCATGTATTGTAGTATTTTGCCATGCTTTTTCTCCAGTTGATCTACTGTTAATCTCAATAAATATAATTCCAGCTTCAGTTGAACATTAACCTTCAAAAGTTTATACACCATAGTATGTCTTTGATTCCAAAATGTTTTCGCCTTCTCACAAGTCCATCACATTAAAATGTATAGCCTAAAAATTTTAGAGTTTAAATCTCATCTGACTAAAATTTAAGCTCTAAAATTTGTAAGCTGTAAATTTAAAATTAAAATTAAGCTTTGCTATAATTTAATAAAAGAGCCCCACATCCTTATGTGTCCAAGTTGTTAAGATTTACACCTCAGAGATCTAGAGGCTAAAATACTTAGTAACCTCTGGTTTAGCTCCTTCAGGTTTGAACAGTATAACATTGCAGGAGTGGGGAAGGTGTAGTATTTTCAGGTACTATGGGACTGCAACCGCCATCAGCTCCAGCTAGCATCGGCAATGGTGTGGGATCACGGAGATGCAGTCCAACAGTATCTGAAGAGCCACACGGCCCTTCAGCTTTCTTTATTGCATGGAAAGATTCCATCATGAATCATAGAACCTGGCTGTAGTTATGATTTCCAGTGCTGGCTCACCAGATTCTTAACAGTTGCAAGAACATAAGAAGCTAATTTAACAAGGTGGAGGGAGCATTTTCAGAAAGCTTTCAGATTAGGAATAAGTCTGGCAATGTTTCTATTTACCAGCTGTCAGTTTTTTTTATAATTCTCTTTTCCTTTCAGTAGATCCTTGGCTCTATCTGTTATCGAGCAGTATGCAAGAGTTCATATTTTTTTCTTTAATTCTTCCACTGTACTCTTTTGAAATTAGAGTTGCTTTTAACTCACCTAAGCATATAATTCATACTTAAAAATTCCATTCACTATTACTAGAAGTGGTACCAAATAAATCAGATTATTTTATTGTTTGCCTTAATATAAGGATGGGTAATACAGTGGCTCCTTGACTTTTGTGACAGTTTGGGGCACAGAGCCTCTGCGAAAGTAAGAAAAAAAACCCTGCAAATAACTCCCCCCGCCCCTTCCCATTGCTTGCCAGGGCTCTCCGCTGCCATTCATTTGCATTTTGCCCAGTTGCACTGCCTTCCAGGTGGCCAGGCAGTAGGCAAGTGAATGGGAAGGGGCAGCAACACAGCTGGAGAAGGCACACATGCGGGAATGCCCCCTGACATTCGCTTGCCCTTTGCCCAGGTCTGTGGAAGGAAGACGCACACCCCTGGGCAAAAGGCAAGGGGAATAATAGGGGGAGAATGGGGGGTGAAGCAAGTGGGCAGCTCACAAATAATCAAGTTCGTGAAGGTCAAACCTGAAAGTGTGGAAGAAGGACTGTACAATCTGCCCTAATAATACTTGCAGACAGAACTACTTTACCAGAAAAAGAACTTCAGCTGAAATAAATGGGATAAGTGCATGGGGCTTTTTTTTTTTGGCTTGGTGACTCAGGTGGGAATTATAAATAAAAAGATAGTTTCACATGGAGTTATTGCAGTTGAAAATGTTTTTGTAGAACTACACATTTATATTCTAGTAAGGTGACAGTGGTCTATAATGTATCTAGAATTATTAGGAAAGGAATAAACAACAGTTCATTAACATTTTTTTAAGGATATCTTAAATAACTTTCCTGTTCTTTTGAAAGTCCTTTGAAAAATTAAAATATTTCAGTCTTCAACCTTGCTTAGTTTTTCCATCCAGTGTATGCCTTTTGATTTGGTTTCAGGATAATTAGGTTTAGCTGTATTTATAATTAACTAACAAGAACAACTTAATAACTGGTGTGATTTGGACAGTGTTTCAAAGCACTCAAATGAATGTATGCTCATTTCACTAGAGCCATTTCAGGTTACTTACAGAGATACTTACCCCTCCTCCATTTTTTAGTTTCTGTCTCAAAGGTTGCAATCTTTGTGCAGCCATTATTGGCAAGCACCGCTGGAGGTGCTTCACTTGGGAAACAAAACAAAAACTCTTCTAGATGAATGATCCCTGGATTTCTGTCAGCGTGGGCCGAGGTCAAGCAGGAGCCAGTCCGGAGTTGGTCACAAGCAGCGTTTATTACAGTCTATAACAGAGGCGCTGCAGTACACCAGCGATTTGAACTAAGGTTTACCTTGACAGCAGTCTTCAACAGGAAATAACAGCGGGTTGCCTCACCCGAAACACAAAGTGGTTACTTCACCTTAACGCAGGGGAGGGTCTTGGAAGAGCCGGGCAGCAGGACACAGACACGGGCCGGACTGGAACAGGGCACGGGCGACAGACGCGCGGAAAGCCGACGGTTGTTCCTCTGTGTCCCTCCCAGCCCCGCGCCAGCCTTAAGAAGACCCCTTGAGCAGCTGGCAGCCAATCTGGCCCGAGCACGTGGCTGGGACTCACAGCTGTGCTACAGCTGGGAGCTCCCAGCCCCCAGGTGTTTCTCCTGCAGCCACCGGAACCGGCGGCTGGCCTCCTCGAGCCGCCGCCGGCGCCGGAACGTCAGCGGCGGGGCGGAGGCTTCAGCCTCCTCAGGAGCGGCCTCGCGAGTAGGTGGTACCCCGGGATCGGGCCCGGGGCCCGCCTCCTCCAACGAGTCTCCGCCCGCCACGCCCAGTGGCACGGGAGCCGGGCCGGCGGCCTCCGCAACGCCATGATGATCCCCTTCGGCGGTGGCGGCCTCCGTCTTGCCGGGGAGACCCTCATCGGGACCCGCGGCGTCCAGGCCATCCCTGCCAGCGGGCGGTCCCCGTCGTCGGCCGCAGCCTCCGGAGTGCCCGGGCCCCCCCTCATCGGAGGTGGCTGCTGCATCGGCCTCGGCGGCGCCCGCCGGCGCGGACCCACCCAAGGCCCTTACAGTTTCATCATACCAGGAACATTGGAACTGGCTACCCGTCTTCCTGTTTCCAGTGTTTTATTTCGAGTTAATTCCAGATGACAATCATTACACAGGCCAGTGGTACCATTAGGTAGTGTTAGATGCTGGACTTAAGGTTCTTATAGGAGATCCTTTCCTTTTTAGAGATGGTAATACATAGGATGTTACTGACTTCATGGAGTATGCTAGCCTTGCTACAGTTGGGGCCTTCCTGTTCTGATGGAAATTGACTTGAACCATATCTTCCAGACGGACTGGTTTTAACCCTTTGTGTTTTGCGTTTCTACAGGTTTGTTGATGTAGCTCTCTACAAAATACCCCATGCCAAAATGTGTTAAAATTTACTTTGCACAATAAAGTACGTTTAGAAATACATGCATTCAGATAATGGGTAGTGAGATTGTAAATGAGAAAATATATTACATTACATGTTAAGTATGCATTTCTGTATAGATTTTGTGCTTATTTTAGAAAGTACACAGTAATGCAGAACCAGGATAGAAAAGAGCTATGAAATTGATAAGGATTTGGAACACACTGGTTATTTGTTTCAGTTTGAGTGCTTTTGGCCTGAGGTGGGTGGTGCAACAAGGGAACAAAAGGAGGTATAGCCAGGGTGGTCCTGACTATTGGCAGTCTACTTCATGTGTATCAAATTACACCACTCTCCCTCAGTCCCCCACTGCCAGCACAGCTTTAGGTTCGTCTCCACATATCCCATCTCTCCTTGCATCACTATCCTGTTGCTTCACTCACTGGCCTGCCTGCCTCCTTCTGTCACACAGCACCTCTGCTGCTTGCTGTCACTACTTCCTTACCACCAGCTTGTTTGTCCTCTCTGTAAAGAAGCACAAGTGGCAGAAAGACTCCTGTACATCTTTATGCAGAGCCAACAGACTAAGCAGGCACTTCTTTAAGCAGAGGCAAGCAACACTGAGGAGGAGACAAGGCAAGCAGGGGGAGGCAGTGCTGGTGTAGCTGGGTGACAGCAAAAATGGGGCAGCAGCGATTCTTTCCTTGGTTCAGAAGTTGGTTGGTGTTGCATACAGCAGCCTCTTCCTATGCTGTTGCCCTGCTTCTCACTTGGTGTCTTGTTTAAAATGGAGGTACGAGGGACCAGGCTTCTTGCCTGTGATTTTTGCACTTGGTACTCCAGAGTCGGAAGTAGTGCACCTTTATATCTGATCTGCAGGAGAACACAATCTTGCAGTCATGTCTTGCTTGTGGGTTTCCCATAAACATCTGATTGGCTCCTATGCTGAGCTAGATAGATCTGCTCCAGCACAGTGATCTCATGTTCCCCCTTGTACTGCTCTTGGAGGAATAAATGGTCATCTACTTGTCTGTTTATATTTATTGCTTCTTCGTTGTCTCTGTGACTCACACAAATGGTTGTGTGAATTCACAGATGACCACTCGAAGAACCACAGTTACAGGTAAGCAACCTGTTCTTCTTCTTTGTGGTCATCTGTGAACTCACACAATCATTTGTGTGAGTTCACACAAACAATCTGTTCATTCCTGTTGACCGTTGTTCACTTTAAACCAATTACCTTTTCAGACAAAAGGAAAAACTGAAGTGTTTTGTAGTTTAGCAAAAAATAAACCTCCCCCCCACAAATAAAAACAAAATTCTACTTGCATTGGTCTTTCCAATAATATCTTTTGGTTTTATTTTATCTTTCAGGAATAGTTTTAGTAGCCATAAATCCTTATGAGCAGCTGCCTATCTATGGCGAAGATATCATCAATGCATACAGTGGCCAGAACATGGGGGATATGGACCCCCACATCTTCGCGGTGGCTGAGGAAGCATATAAACAGATGGCCAGGTTTGTAGGATAGGCACATTCCTTATTCTTTCACAAGGACATAATCTTCATTTGTGTGTGTGTCTCTCTCTCTCTCTATGTGTTTTAAGAAGACAGTAACAGTGGGCAAAGCCAACACATTAATTATGACTGTGCTTAGCCTATATAATAAAGGGAAAAATGAAATGAATTCATGACCATTTAAAGTAGGAGTGGGCAATTACAGAGAGGGCAGGGATCATTTTTTACCACTGTACCTCACCAAAGCCCCCAGATTGCGTAAAATGTTTTGTTTTTAATCTAGGCAATTTTCCCCTTCCTCCCCAAACCAGCTCAAAACTGCTACAAATTGCCAGTTCCATTTTTGATTTCAGCTGATTTTTGGCTTCTGGAAGGTTTCAAGGTATGTGGGGTGCTTGAAGGATAAGATTGCTAGATTTTGCAGCAGTTATGAGCTATTTGGGGGATCTGGGAGGAATCACCTATGAATATTAAAAAATTTGGGGGGGGATCTGGGAGTTTGGGGGGATCCACTCTTGATTTAAAGGTATATGAATTTGCTTTCAACTAGAACTCCCTCCCCCCATTTGGTTACCAGCTGATACTGTAGCGATGATCCACTACAGGTTCATCACAAAAACATCCAGCTGCCATCCCAAAGGAAATGGGCTTACATATCATTAGTGTTGGAGACTAAAGTTCATATGCAGTGTTCTGCTGGAAGTTGCTCAGTGAGAATTAGCAGACGCTTGCAACAGAGACCTCAAAGGGAATAATCCCAGGAGAATAACTTTCATTACGCTGTCTCATTTTTATATCCAGCATGCAAGATGTCATGATTTTGTTGATAATGATGATGTTTCAAATTGCATACTTGCTTAGCATCATAGAAAGCACTGGTTTATGAGCAGTTACTCATCTTGCATATCGCAGCTATGACTGTAACTAGGGTCTGGTGGTGGAGAGCAGTGATAGCTTGCCCAATAAAAATGCATACAATTCTGGAAAGTCTCTGTTGGTATTCTTTAAACTGCCCTTTCAAAGTTTTATTTTCCTGCTGGTAGTATCAAGCCAAGATGGATTAGATTTGGTATAGAAAAAGACGTCATTATATTCTTGGCAAGGTTGATCCGTGAAAACCAGGAGCATAAAATCTGGAATTATGAGCTCAACATTATCTATCTCCAATCAGCAGCTTTTCAGGAGGAACTGGTTTAATATCAGGATATATGTTCTTAAATCTTTTTCTAGTGTTTTCTAGTGTTTTTTTAAAAAACAGTTTTTCAAAGTCATAGTTGCCAATTACAATACCCACAAAGTACTTGCCTTTAAATTTTCTGACAACAGATAGCTAATGTTCCTCACCACATTTCTGAAAGGAAGGATGATGCTGAATGCCTTTGGGGCCTAGTTTTCTTTGTACAGGCAAATGCAAATTACAGAACTTCTCTTTTTTGCTATGTTGCCTTGTACTACAGTGGGTTAGTAACAGTTAAAGATCCTGCAGTCAATTTATGAAGATAGTAATTAGCAAGACACTGAAAAACCTTTTAAGAGGGGTGTTTTAGCTGAAATGGAGTGGGAGATGAAGCGAAAGAATTATGGCGAGTCAGGCAGTTTTTTGTCTGCTGGTTGGCCACTAAAAATAGTGCCACCAGCAGAAGAGCAAGATGGCAAGAGCAGAATAACAAATGCAAACAACAGATGGGAATATGATATAGAGGAGGCTGAAGAAATGTGATAGACCAGTGGTTCTCAACCTGTGGGTCCCCAGATGTTCATGGACTTCAGCTCCCAGAAGCCCTGAGCATTGACCATAGTGGCTGGGGCTTCTGGGAGCTGAAGTCCATGAACATCTGGGGACCCACAGGTTGAGAACCAGTGTGATAGACAAAAGCACTGCTGCTGTTTTTTTTAAGTGGCCTCTGCCCTCTCCCCCAACCACTGGACAATGATTCTTGTGGAAGGCTTACTCACAAAATGGAAAGTTGGAGAACTTCCAAAATAATAATTTAGAATTTGTCAGAGAAGTAATAACTGATACTCATGCTGTCCTTACTCCAGTTGCTGTCAATTACAACCTGTATGATATTAGCTTCTTAAAAATGATTGACTACCTGACTGATCACAGTGATCTAGGATGTAGACTCTCACTTTGCATCACTCAGGCTGCTTTCATGAAGCAAAAAGCAGAATGAGTGTGGCCCTTTTAGAGCCAACTGTTGTTATTAAAGTTGCAAGCTTTGGCCAGCGTTCTGACTGTAGTCTCCTTGTGGCCAAACTTTGAGGCTGCTTCAGACATTTAGACAACAATCACTCATTTATTGGCCTATAAGGAAAATGCAAAATGATTTCCAAAGTTTTGAAAACCATGAAAGCTTCTGAGCCTGATCTGGGAGACTACAAAATACACAATGAGCTCTTGTTCAGCCCTAACATTCACTGCAAAATAGACAACCCCAGCTTATTCCACTTATATAGAGTCTCTCTGTGCCAAGTACTTGCCAGATGGAGTTATAATAGCTGTATACAGCAAATTTAATAGTGTATTCTACATAGCCCCAGTGAGAGAAAGGGCAGGGGAGACATCTTAATCGTAGAAACAGTACTGACATTCTTCAGAAGGATGACTTGAGAGCGTTTATCAGAAGTTTTCATTAGTTATATGTTAATCTTGCTCAATGTTTTAGGAATGTTATGGTGCACAGAATCATGGAAGAAGAGCCATGTTACTTTAGCCTCCTAGTACAAATTACATGCTGATGTGAGCATTGTATATCCTAACAGGTTTTTGATTGGGTATAAACTTCATCTTGTGTGTACATTCTTCCTTCCTCCACTTTCTTCCTTTTAAAAGACCTGTGATATTCCCAGAGAAATACATTTATTCTATTTTCATTTCAATACTAATAAATATTTCAATACTTAGCAACAAATATAAATTGTGTGTTTGTCAAAGGTCATTGCAACATTGCCATGCTCTGCATTATTATATTGTTTCTGCAAATTAGTCCTTGTTGGCACAAAGGGCTGAGAAGATATTTTGTGACCTATTGGCATGTTTAGTTGGAATTCCATGCAATATGGGTGAGGTTGTGGTAAGCTGTTATAATATGGTCACAGTTGGAGTCGGTTGCATACCTATTGAAAATGGGCACAGAAATTCTGAATTTAAAGATGAAATACAGCAAGGGTCTATGTGTGTTATTGCATTATAACTCCCAGAATCCTTAACCATTGACCATGCTGATTTGGGATTCTGTAATGTGATCTCCCAGTAACACCAGATTTGGGAACTACTGAAGTACAGAATTGGATCCAAAATATGTGCACAAATGTGTGTTTCAGTGTCTCAGCTTGGAAGGCAGACGTTATATCTTAATTTATATACTGTATGTTTACAGTGGGCCCTTAGTATCCACTAGGGTTTAGTTCCAGGATCCCCCATGGATATCAAAATTTGTGGACGCTCAAGTCCCGTTATGTACAATGGTATAGTAAAATGGTATCCTTTATATAAAATGGCAAAAAATTAGCTTTGTGGATTTTTTCTGAATGTTTTCAAACCATGGTTGGTTGAATCTGTGGATCCAGAATCTTCGGCTGTTTAGGGCCAACTGTACTCTCCCTAATTAAAAAAAAAATGCGTGGGTGTTAAGTGATAGCTGCAATGAGAATTTTTGCTCCAGCGCATGTGCCTTTCTTCTCCGTTCCTAGGCAAAAGGCAAGAGAATGGAGGAGAAGATGTGCCTGCCTCTCCCTCCCGTTCCCTTCCCTTTTGCCTTTGACAAATACGGAAGAGCAAACTCTGTCTAAATTTTCAATCTGTTTGTATGCATGTTCTCCCAAACATAAGCGACTCATGGAATCTACACAAACACAAGCAAAACAAATTTGTTTCTGTTTCAGAGATGAACGGAACCAGTCAATCATTGTAAGTGGGGAATCAGGAGCCGGAAAAACAGTCTCTGCTAAATACGCAATGAGGTATTTTGCCACTGTAAGTGGGTCGGCCAGTGAAGCTAACGTTGAAGAGAAAGTATTGGCTTCCAATCCCATAATGGAGGTAAGACCAGGAACATGGCTGTTTAATAGATTTGCTTTTCTGTCTTTATCCTCCTTTATGGCTAGATCCATGTGGATTCACATGCTGGAAGATTTGTATTTTGCCAAAAACTCAGAATGGGTTCTTAGAGAAGTGCTGGTTGCTCAAGTAGAAAGGGCTTAAATCACTGCCTGGAACTTGCCCCTGAAAAGTTGGCTGATAGATTTCTTGGGCTTTGAATAAATGGAAAGGAGATGATAGAGAAAGCTGATATAATGTGGCCCCAGTTTCCAGAGTGCTTTGCTCTATCGAACAGTATTTTTCTTAATGGTTTTTCAAAATCTTCTTTTTTCTCTTACACATTTTTTTATCATTTCCTTTTTAACTGTAACAGCTTTAATGTTCAGTAATTCCTTTCCTTTATTTGTAGTTCCTAACTAAGCTTCCACTCTAAAAAATGGTGTACAGCATTAACAGACATACCACTGTAGTTTCTTTCAATTTTGTTGTAAGTTGCTTGAGTCCCACCCATGTCTGTAGAAATGCAGGATATATATAAAATAAATAATAAAACAATTAATAGCTAGCTGTCAAGCAAGGAAAATGGGAATTCATTCAGTGTGGTTGGCATGGAGGAATATTATTATTTACCTTCTTCATCATCATTGTCACTGTCAGCATTATGTTCATTTATATCCAGCCTTTTTCCCAATAATGGGACTCAACTTTAAGGCTCTTAGAATGGCTTACCAATCAATAAATCAAATAAACAAACAAAACAAGACGTGTATTTCCTTTAGGCTTACAATCTAAAAGACACCATGCAAAAGGAAGAAGAATGGATGGGTGTATGAAAAAGAAACCATAGATTTGGAACCAGTTGCTAGTCTCAATTGGCATAGGCCCATTGAATTAGTTTGTGAGTAGTTAAGTCAATGGTTATGTAAATCCCATTGGTTCAGTAGGTCTGCTTAAGTTGGGCTTGGCAATAGGATTTAGCCATAATGTCCAACTGATAAGTGCTGTTCTTTATAGGATGCAGAATGTTCAGGAGACCTTCCTACAAACTTTACCAGTTTCCATTTCTTCCTTTACTTTTTTTTAAAAATATACTTTTTTCTTATTTTAAGAATTTCTTGAAACACAAACAAAAGTGGAGATGGCACTATTCACCATAATGCAACTTTGGTAGAGGTGATTTTGATGTTTTCAAAGATAAGGTAATTCTGCCTGGTTTGCTGTGTTGTGTGGAGTTTCAAAGCAGTATTTGTAAATGCTTATCAGTGCCAAGTGAACTATCAGATAGATATATACATTTTCCTCTTTTACCTTTATGTATAAAGTGATTCTTTGTTATTACAAGAACCTTGCCTAGGGATACTTGTTGATCTATGCAGCCATCGTGGTTGAGAACTAGGAGAAGTCACTGAGAGCAATTGTGATGATGAATTTTTATAGGGTTTGCAAAGTACAGTTACAATTAATGTATCCTATAACATCATTGCAACCCTGTGATGAAGGCTGGAGATTGGGTAAGAAACTTGCCCAAATCTTCCTAGGGCAGCGGTTCTCAACCTGTGGGTCACGACCCCTTTGGGGGGTCGAACGACCCTTTCACAGGGGTCGCCTAAGACCATTGGAAAATACATATTTCCAATGGTCTTAGGCTCCATTCCCTCCTTGGTGGTGGCGCGCAAGCGCGAGCCATGCACTCGTGTCCTCCTGCCCCCTTTGGCGGGAGTGCGTGCAGCTGCACGCGCTCCCGCCAAAGGGGGCAGGAGGACGCGAGCACGTGGCTTGCACTTGCGCGTCACCACTCCTGGGCCTTTTCCGCATGTTACCTTATCGCGGAGGTGGGGGGTGTCCTTTCTTCGTGCTCCTTCGTCCCGCAACTGGCTTCCTGGTCGCGCGACTGCCCCTTCCTTCCACAGTGCAGCCTGGGAGCTGTAGGCTGCACTGGGGGAGGAAGGGTCAGGGCGGGGCGGGGCGGTCATGCTACCAGGAAGCCAGCTGCGGGATGAAGGAGCAGCGAAGAGAGCGCCTCGTGCAAGAACCTGCTTGCGCGAACGGCACCCCCCCACCTCCAGGATAAGGTAAAGTGCAGAAAAGGCCCAGGAGTGGTGGTGCGCAAGCGCGAGCCACTTGCTCACATCCTCCTGCCCCCTGTTCAGAAGGGACTGAAATCGCTCCCCTTCTCCGCTACCGGGAGAACCTCCTGTCTGACGGGCCAGTTTGGGGGGCGGCGGCAGCACAGGGGGCAGGCCTCCTCCTCGCCACGGCCCCTGCCCCACTCGCCACAGAGGGGGGCTCTGTGGAAGGGCTGGGGGGCCGCAAGGCGGTGCTTTTCCAGGGGGGCGAGCTGCGCCCGGCGCAAAAGACAAAGGCACTGGGATTCCTCCCCCCAGCCAGGGTCGACACTCTGGAAACTTTTCCCACACTGCCCCCCCCAGTGGAAACAAGAGCGAAGCAGAAGCAGAGCCCGGGGGGGTTCTCGGAGTTTTTTCCCCCGGGGGAGACTCTTTCCCTCCTTGCCCCCCCCCCCGTTCCTGGGCAGCGAGGCAGCCTTTGCCGGGGGGGAGGCATTGTAAATAATAAATAAATAATTTTATGGTTGGGGGTCAGCACAACATGAGGAATTGTATTAAAGGGTCACGGCATTAGGAAGGTTGAGAACCACTGTCCTAGGGCATTTTGTCTATATATGAGCAGTCCACTGTATTACTAAAGTAATATTCAACATGATACTATGTACTGTTTTAAAAATCTATTAAAAGTATTTGCTTACTTAACTGGTTTCATATCATGGTGCAAATTATGCAAACTCTCTTACCTCCATCCAGTATAAATGAGTGTATGAAAAGACAAGAAAGTAGTTATAGTTTGTGGATGTGTGTCATAGGCATGCTCACACATAGCAAGAAGCCCAAATTCTGGTTTAATAAATCATGATATGAATGAGCTGTATACTGATGCACACAGACTTGTTTGTTCTTGTTTTGTTCTTTCCTTCTCTTGAGTAGGTGAAAAAAATCAGGAATGGATGGCTTTCGCTTAGGTTTGAACCTAGGATTATGGTTAAATTTGTTCAGACAAGTCAGGGATTGTAAGCATACATCAAAGCCTTGTCTAAAGTGTGCTTATGAACCTGGGTTGTTTTGTTACACTAATCATTGCAAATTCAGATGTCACACTAAGCAATTCTCTCCTTGGTTTGGTTTAATGTTTTGGTGTATGAAGGAGCACATAGCTTGTTTCTGACAAGGTTTAATAAATTAGAATTGCAGACTTACGGTGATGTGTGAATATGTGGCCATTGCGCTTCTCATGATATGCCCTTCTGGCCTAGTGTGTAATTTTTGTATGTGAGTGTATGCCCAAGTATCCCACACTTGCAGTTGTTATAATACGTGGAAGAAACCCATCTTTGAAAGTTAAATTTGTGGAGTACAGTTGTTGTCCGTAAGGTTTGAAAAGTTGCTTCCCCATTAAAGCTGCTTTATCTTTGCAAATGCAGGGGTTTACTAGTGTCTGTAATTGACATATATGCATAGTTGATATGACTATGATAATTTTTGAGTACAAGCCATATATGAAAACTACAGCTGCATCCTGATTAAGGAACTTTTAATTTGATTAACTGTAGGAATTAATGTTTGATTGATCTATTGCTTAAGTATGCATATGGTCAAAAATAATGGCTTTAGAACAAGAAGCGCTTCTTACTTCCACATGCACACATGTGTTGTTATGGCAGGCATAACCCTTCAAAAGGCATTCCCTCCTCTGTCTATAAGAAAGGTGGAATTTCTCTTCTTGTGTTAGTGCTAAATATTTAGCAGTAGATATTCTTGCTCTTTAATTAAGAGGACAAGCCTATGCATGTCTATACAGAAGTCCTGCTAAGTTCAGTGTGAATTACTTTTGGATGCATAAGATTGCAGCCTTGAAGTTGTTTTAATGAATTTGTTCAATCAATTAATAGGCAAAATAATGCAGACTAAGTGAAAATCCATGCTTACAAGTCAAAGAGATAGTATTACTAATTTCTCATAATTACACTCATCATCCATTTCAGTGAATTCTTCTATCAGTTATTACTGTTTTCTTAAAACTATTAAACATTTTCTGTGGTCTTTTTTCCCCACAGTCTATTGGGAATGCCAAAACCACACGGAACGACAACAGCAGTCGCTTTGGGAAGTACATCGAAATAGGTTTTGATAAGAGGTATCGAATTACTGGTGCTAACATGAGAACGTACCTTCTAGAAAAATCAAGAGTGGTATTCCAGGTAAAATCAATATAAAGTTTGCTTAAGTTGTGTATACAGGAGCTGTGTGCCTAGATAATGTGGTATCCATAGGGGAAAGCAACTGATGGCACCTCTCAAAGCATTTTGTGATGGCAAAAGACACAAGAAACAATCATGTATCATTCAACATGGAGTTGCATTAACAAAAGCATTGGCTCTAGATTGCAAGAAAGAACAATTGCATTCTGATCAGGCTATATTCAGACCGTGTCCAGTTCTGAATGTCATATTTTAAGAAAGACATTAACAGACTAGAACCTGTGTGGAGAATGGTGACCAAGATGTTGAGGAGTTTGGGAAAAATGTCTTATGAGGAGCAGTAACAGAGCTGTATATGTTTGCCCTGGAAAAAGTCAGGTTAAGGGAAGGCATGATAGCTATCTTCAAATACCTGAAAAAGAAGCTGTGATGCAGAAGTTTGTTCTCTGTTATTCTGGAGATAAGATTACAACCAGTGGGTAGACAATACAGGGAAGCAGATTTTGATACACTTTGGGAGAAACCTACTAGAGTTAAGAGCTGTTTAACAGTGGAACAGATTGGTTTGGGGGTGCATGCTCTCTTTTTCTGCATGTTTTTAAGCAGAGGCTTGATGACCAGCTGACAGAGATCAGTTGAAAGAAGGTGGTAGCACTGTGAGGAATTACTGAAAATTCCTTCAGAGAGATTTAATAGGATCCTGAAACTTCAGTTGCCATGCACTGCCACAATAGAATCACTTATTCTGTTAAAATAATATTTTAATTAATAAAAATATAATTAATAAATATAATTAATAAAAATATAACAAATAAATAAAATGTAAAATGTAAAATGTAAAAAATTAATAAAATAATTCTGGAATAATATTTGAATAGATAATTTGTCCTTAATGTCTTGTCTTTTGTTTATTTGTATTAAAGGCAGAAGAAGAGAGAAACTACCATATCTTCTATCAGCTCTGTGCTTCTGCAGCATTGCCTGAATTTAAAACTTTGCGGTTAGGTATGAGTTTGCATCTGCTGGATTATATTGCTGACATGGCATGCACCAAAGTACTGTGTCATGATTTACAGCTTTTAGGGAATTGCTCTTTGTAAAGCATAGGCCTTTCTACAATGACATGCACCTAAACTTTGAGTGCATAAAGGTTAATGTGTCGTACTTCAGCATGCATTATTAAGCATATTTCATTTATTTGAACACACAGCATGAGTTTTACTGTTAGCTTGATTACTCTGCCTACACTGAATGAAAACATCTGATTGCAGCATTTGAAACATCAACTTGATTTAACTGGATTTTTAATAACCGAAACATTATATTTATTTTTATAACTTCAGTTTATAAGGCTGAGTTATAAATCCTTACAAATAAATAAAATGCTCTGCTTCTCAGTTCAGTTCAACTTGAACACAACTATGTTGGTCTTGCCCTATCTTTTAAGTACATTTTTGCAGGTGGGCAAAATGCAACCCCCAAATGTAACCCACATATCAAAACTATTTATTTTTTTAAAAAAATCTTCTTTTTTTTTTGCCCCCAAACGCCCACGAATGTCATTTAGGGGCCATGGAGAAAGTTTTACCCTGTTTCCGGCCTTCTCCGGGCCATTTTGGACTCTAGAGAGAGATCTTTTTTAAATAGAAAGTGAACACTTCTGTTGTTAAACAAAAGGGTGTCTTCTGGGCCTAAACCATTTAGGAGGGGCCTAAACACACAACAGAAGTGCCCCCACAGCCCCCACAGAGTATTTGGGAATTAAAAAAAATGTCTTAGGAGGTGTGGCAGGGGGTGCAGCTCTCTAGGATCCCCTTGCCTCCGACAGTTCTAGGATGTATCTCTTCTTAGTATGTGACAGTGATTCTGTTTGATTGTTTAAACAGGGAACGCAGACTATTTTCACTATACAAAGCAAGGGGGCAGCCCAGTGATAGATGGTGTTGATGATGCAAAGGAGATGACAAATACAAGGCGGGCATGCACGTTGTTAGGTAAGTCTCAGAAATCTCAGAAGCATATGCTTTGCTTCAGGAATTGATGTTGTATCTAATTTCCATGATAGCACATTTCTATTTACTTAACAATATTACTGTATTACTAACAGCATGATATCCCCACTATGTATGCCAGTCTAAATTATCTACTGTGTATAATAAAACTGGATGGTTCTCTTTTGTAAGACTTACCTGTTTGCTAAAAGGCAGCATAAAAATATTTTGAATAGATTTAATGAAGATGCAACTAATTTTTAAAAAGATGAATACCAGTGCTCTTTCCCATCAGTAGCCTATATAGCCTCTCATGCTGTTTCTAGTTGTTGAAAGAGTTCCTTCTCTCTTAACAACTAGCCTGGATGTTAAAGTCAGCAAGGGAGGCCCGGTTATCAGTTCCAAAGATCTCACAATGTCATGTGGAGTGACAGCTTCTCTGAGGTGGCCTTGTGGTTGTGGAATTTTTCCTTCAGAGAAGGTGCGTCTATCACTGTGTGCTTTGTATTGACAAATCAAGATCCTTACCTTTAGCAGTAGATGTAGGACGTGTCTCCCAGCTGTGTACTGTATTCATGATTTGAGCTTCAGGTGACTTTTGTTCTGTGATTTTAATTACAGTCATCCTTACACATTTGCAGGTTTGATTTTCACAGATTTGATTATTTGCAATTTCTTCCTCCCCCTCCCACCTCAAGCTATTCTTTTCTGGAGGAACCTTCCTTCTCAACAGTTGTGATCAAGCCTCTGGTTCTCATCCTTCTCCACCCATTGCCTTGCCAGCTAAGGATGGCTCACAGTCCAGTTTCTCAGCACCTCAAACCCTCTCCCAAGATCTCCCACACACCCAAGGAAGGAGATGGGAGAGAGAAAGGAAGTATAGGGCTACCATGCCACCCCCTTCCCTCTACTTTCTCTGACCTGGTTTGCACCTCGAGTGCCTGTTCTCTCCACCATGTCTCAGCCCCCTTTCTGCAGACATATCCACACACACATTTTGATATTTGTGATTTTTGCACTTTCGCAAGAATTCTGTGCCCCTAAACTGTAGTGAATATGGAGGAGCAACTATATATTTGTACACCCCACCCTGGGACTGTAAGTTGAAAGGCTATAAACTTCATACAGCCACACATGTAAATAAAATAAATATTTAGTATCTGATGCAAAAGCAGATTATCCCTCTGTACAAATCTGCCTTGTTCAATGATTAATGCCTAAGAAGGCTTTTTGTTAGGAGAGCAGGTACTCGCTCACTGAGAGATAGGTTTGAGTGGCACAGTCATCAGTAGTTTTTGTCATCGTTGCAATGAACTTGTTCAGATACGCAACTGTGCATGGCTCTTCACTCTACTTAAATGGAATATTTTAATTTTGACAGGGATTGTTGATTCCTGTCAGATGGGAATTTTTCAGATCCTTGCTGCTATTCTTCATCTGGGTAATGTTGCATTTGCATCTCGAGATGCTGACAGCTGCGTAATACCAGTAAGTTCCAAATAAGTTTAAAGCTGGTTACCATTTCTAATCTCCCTAATTATTCTTGCTTTTTTGTACTAGTTTGTACTACAGTACTAGAAAATTTCCATTTTCCTGCTGCTTTTATCTTTTTCCTTTGACAAGAGTGTCAAATAGCTTCTTCACTTCTCTCTTCAAACTGGTTGGTTTAAATTCACAGTTGACATCTTTTAGTGAACAATGTCAATGCATCTTTCTTGAAAAATATTACAAAAAGTAGAATCACTTTGTTTTCTGATGGCCAAAAAACAATAATCTCGTAATACTTTAGGAAGCTGTGCAGAAATTTTGTTTTCTAGATGTAAGAATAATGAGTCTCAACTAAATACAAAAGCCAGCAATTCATGAAGTTATTTTGTTCCCAAAGCTTCCCCAAATGTATGAGATTAGTTTTCAGAAGTTGGCAGTTAATGGATGAGTGAACTGTAGTGATTCTAACCTTTTGAACAGACCCTTCTTTGCAATTCACAGGATGTGTTTAAAAATTCAAATCTGAGATATGATTGAGGGCTCTTTGCCCACCTGAGAGCATATGTTGTTGATGGTGAATATTATTTTGAAATCTAAGATGTTTGTTGTCATTGTAGCCAAAACACGAACCCCTCAATATATTCTGCGACCTCATGGGAGTGGAGTATGACCAAATGGCTCACTGGCTCTGCCATAGGAAGCTTGCCACTGCCACGGAGACGTACATCAAACCCATTTCCAAGCTACAGGCTATCAATGCCAGGGATGCTCTTGCAAAACATATTTATGCTAATCTCTTTAACTGGATTGTAGATCATGTGAACAAAGCACTGCATTCTACCATAAAACAGCATTCTTTCATTGGTGTATTGGACATTTATGGGTGAGTGGTTTCTGTCTGCAATAATTGATATAATATAATTAAGTATAGTGGCAACTTTATTAAACATATCACTGTACCCAGGGTCTTATTTAGCCCAGTGTGTTCATGTTTGTGGTGATTTCTGTGTGAATAGTCTATATGGATCACATATGAAATTCTTTTATCCTCACATCATCTCAAACACGATGCTTCTCACTGGAATTAGTTCACGCATTCACCCATTAACAGGTTATAAGAAATGATATGCATGCATGGAACATTTCTGTTGTCTGGTGTGCTGGAGTGGGTTGCTTTGGTGACTTCAAAGTGGGTGGAGTTGGGCACTCCTGCAAAGAGTTGGTTTCCTATCAAAGTGAGAGAGACGAGCAACTCAAATGAAGATGTCCTCTATGCACTGCAAGAAATGAAATGTTTATGATATGTACCAATGTTCCTTTCTCATGGAGGGAGTAGTAATAAGGCAGCAATCTTCACTCTCCATGCTGATGGGTAATAAACAGGCAATGTACAGCTTCTTTCTTTCTTGAATCAATTTCATGATTTTTTTTTGCCCCTACTTCCAAAATATGATAAAATGCCTTCCTACACATTGCCTAATGTGTATGGGATGAAAAATTGGGGGAAGGCATTTCTCGTCAGCTGTAGACTGTGAACCAGTCCTCTACTTGCTCTTGCTAAAACTGACATGTACTCCAAATGTCAGCACGGCATACAGTGGGTATTTCTAGTCCCGAGATACTCCGTTGTAGTAGCTTTGCCACAACAATGGAGAGGCAACAGAGTGGATACTTAAAAACAGGTTTTTCATAAGAGAAAGAAGTGGAGTGTAATCATTTACCTCGTTTTATTTTCCTGTATATACTTGGCTATAAGTTGAGAAATTTTAGTCTAAAAATTTACACTGGAAACTTGGGTTAACTTATTCATGGGCCAGTGCTGGTGTTCATAGGAGGTGAGGCTGGCTTGCCCAACTTGGGGGAGAAAGAAGGAAGAAACTGAGGCTGCCAAAAAGGTCCTAGAGCCTACCTCTGTGCACCTAAAGCTGGGAGAAATATGGTGGGTCGCTTTTCAACAATCTGCTCGCTCCACCTACAACAGCACAGATTCCCCGAAGGTCTCCGAAAAGCCATCCAGAGTGATTGCCCCAGATTGGGCCTCTGGAGCAGGGAGTCAAGGGAGTGGGTCACCAAGAAGCAACCCCCAAGAAACTCCTCTCAGGTTGAGGTGTGCAGAGGCCAACCAAATTTGGGAGTGAAGGAAGGAGGAAGTCGAGGCTGTGCCTTGACTTATCCACAGGTCATAGCAAATTCCATAATTTTGGGCCTAAAACCTACCTTCAACTTATCCATGAGATCTATTTATAATTGAATATATACGGTACTACTATTTAAACTGGGTTTAGTGTGTCTTTTTTAACTTGTTAAACCATTTAAAAAGTTTTAGCCTTTAAAAATCATTTTCTTGTTTACATCATTTTAAATTGTTCTTATTGACTTTGTTGTATGCTTATCTGAGATCCTTAGATATTGGTGGGGTATAAATATTTAAATAACTAAATTTGCCCTCAGGCTTCCTGTCCTTCAACTTTCTGCCCAGTTGTCAAAAATTAATGCTGTAACAGATAAAAAAGAATAACCTGTGCACAAGATTCCACCAGGGGATTTAAGATGGAATTTATGTGACGGAAACTTTAATGAAAGAGTTTTTTCTAGTCTGCAATTGACAGTTGTCTTGGTTTTATTTCTGGAGAAGAATGACCACCAGCTCACTCACTCTTTTATTTGCTCTCAATCTGTTTACCAAAACTTCTTTCATGATGATAAATTGTATGGTACCTAGTTATTCATTTCTACTTTGGGTAGACTGATTTAACAGTCGACTCTTCTCCTGCCAGCAGTACTGATATTCTTAAAGTGTTACAGCTTTGCCTCCTGCCATATATAGAAATACAGCTGCTCCTTGACCACTGTAAAGTTGGTAACTGTCTCTTATTTCAGGTTTGAAACATTTGAGATCAACAGCTTTGAACAATTTTGTATCAACTATGCCAATGAGAAACTGCAGCAACAGTTCAATATGGTAAGAGGGGAAATTATTTTCTGTGCTTCCACCCACCACTTGTCTACAGCCTACTTTGACAACTGGATTTCCACTGAATATCTACTAGGGGTATACTAACATCAGCTTCCTTGGATAGCTTCCAGGAACAGATGGTGCAGTCCACATGTCATCTTAACTCTGCGCCTAGTCAGAACTCTACTTCTGTTAGTTGTGTTTTTTCTAGCCTTAGGAAATGGAGTACCTCTTCAGTGAGATGCAGACTTTGCTTAAAATGTTTCTTGGGATTTCTGGTGAGCAGCTATCAGTAACTATAATGAGAACAACTCAGAAGTTGGAAACCTGCATCCTCTAAAGCATGAGAAGGGAGTTGTTTATGGCTCTGTCGTTTTTCACTAATAGATTTGATAGGGGATTCTGGGCAAGAGGGAGGCAGACTGCGCTGTTTTCATTCCAGCAAATGTGCTGGTAAGGAAGAATTCCAGTTTATGATAGAGCAAACTGTAATCCTTCATTGGATCTATTCCAGAGCAATCCCTATATTGCTATTTTGTGCGTATGGATGTCACACAGCTTACTGGTGTGAGAAACAGTATGTTCAAGAGGCCTTGTCCGCAAGTATCTTCCTGGACATAGAATGTCTG
The DNA here is from genome assembly GCA_948472985.1 of Iguana delicatissima. Taxonomy (NCBI): domain Eukaryota; kingdom Metazoa; phylum Chordata; class Lepidosauria; order Squamata; family Iguanidae; genus Iguana; species Iguana delicatissima. The sequence continues at coordinate 412,887 of CAOKZL010000565.1, read as the reverse complement.
AGCTCATGGTTAAGAAGACATTGCCCAGGCTCATTTTGTTAATGAACTAGGAAACAAACCAAGATCTGAAACTATGGTTTCAAGTTGGTTTGAATCCTGCTTTGTCCTGAATCATAACTTTCCTAGTTCAGAAATAGTGGGGATGCTGTGGTTAATTAATCCAGGAAGTCTTCAGTAGCAGTATGTCCAGATGGGAAGAAGCAGTACTTGCGTGCAAAAAAACATGTGGACATCTCAGCCTGTTAATCCAAGACATCTTATGTGCATGCCTAGCATGTACCATAAATTTATTAACAGCTGTTCCAAGTGGACGCAGCAGAGGGAGCAAAACTACTCTATCTGCCTGACTGGGAATATCTGCCATTCGGTTTTTCCTCTCTTGGAATGCTCTTCCTCAGTGTCCATTCCTTCTGGTGATGAAAGATTCATGTAGTTAAATGGATTTAGTATCTAAATTACGTTGTCTGCTATTCCCTCCCTGTCTTCTTTCCCGGACGATAGCTTGATATTTTGTTTCTTTGATTGTAATTGTAATTTATTGCATGCAGGTTTCATGGTAAATCTGCATGCAAGATACATGTTGTTTCTTAGACCATTTCTGCCTTACATTGTTATAGCACTATTATTCCCCTTTCAGTATCAAAGGCCCCTCTGTAAACTGCAAATCCCAGGATTCCATAGGATGTTGAAAGTGGAATAATAGTGCTATAACAGTGTAGTGCGGAAATGGCCTTAGTCTTTGCATGGTACTTCAGAAATATTAAGTACTTTGGTAAATGATGATGGTGATGATGATGACAATGACTTCAAAAATCACAAGCTTCAGTGGCATTCTTCAAGCTTCCTATTTTGTCTACTTTACTGTACAATTTTCATGTAGCCCTTTTCTTTTGTATGTACTGGAATAGCTGAGTTTACTCCAGTAAAAGTCAGCTTTTGTACCTGACTTTTAGTTTGAGCAAATTATAGAAAGATTGTCCACTTGCGTCTAGTAAATTGTTGGTTTGATTTTAATTGTGTGTAAGTTGCCTAAATGTATCTTGAAGTTCAGAGTTGGTGAGCTGTGCTCTAATAATTCCAGGTTCTTTCCTTATCCTTCAGCATGTCTTTAAGCTAGAGCAAGAGGAATATATGAGGGAACAAATTCCATGGACCTTGATTGATTTCTATGACAATCAGCCCTGCATTAACCTCATAGAGGCTAAAATGGGAATTTTGGATTTATTAGATGAGGAATGCAAGGTAGGAGTTCAAATTATCTAAATTTTATATTGCAAAGTTGTTGGCATTCAGTTCTCCACTGTGTGGGGATGGGGGACAGTAGAGATTATTTGCTATGTTAGTATTTGTATTATGTATGCATTAGGGTGAACAATTTTATCAACTACAAAGATATAAAAATACACAGGACAAAATGTTCCTTTTTTATTTGCTCACCCTCCACCACCAAATGGGCCTCTATATTTCCATCTTTCACTGCATCTTGTCTACATCCATAACTTGATATATTATGTGGGATGATGGGAGCCACTAGTCCTGCTGTTTCCTATGTGCTTGTCCATTACAGTGTAGTAAAATGAATGCATGATTGGGTGTAACATTTAGGATTTCTTTGGCCTTGCTCCTTTTTATTGACAAAGGTTACTCCCACATAATATTTCTTCAGGTATTTAAAGAGGGCTGTCACATCACCTCAGTCATCTCTTGACCGTTTGCATGCAAAGCATTTGCTTTAACATTGTGCTACATATCCTTCCCAATCACATGGAAAGGACAGCAAGATAATAGTCTAGATCAGTGGTTCTCAACCTGTGGGTCCCCAGATGTTCATGGACTTCAGCTCCCAGAAGCCCTGAGCATTGACTGTAGTGGCTGGGGCTTCTGGGAGCTGAAGTCCACGAACATCTGGGGACCCACAGGTTGAGAACCACTGGTCTAGATTCTATTGCTAGTCCTAACTAGAGTAGACCCGTTGAATCGTTTGTTGAATGGTGAGTTAACGCTTTTGTAAATCTCATTGATTTAATGCAGTGGTTCTCAACCTGTGGGTCCCCAGATGTTCATGGACTTCAGCTCCCAGAAGCCCCAGCCACTATGGTCAGTGCTCAGGGCTTCTGGGAGCTGAAGTCCATGAACATCTGGGGACCCACAGGTTGAGAACCACTGGATTTAATGGGTGCACTGTATTGGGACTATCAGCAGAATTCAGATTCAAAGGGTTTTTATGCAACAGTCCTGCTGCACAGGTCTTCCTAGGAAGGAAGACTCATAGAATTCAGAGAGAATTTCTGCATTTACATGTGTAAGAATTGATTAGAAATTCTTCCAGTTGGTCAAGCATGAGCTGGTTAACTGTGTTCTATCTCAGTGTGTTGGATCATGTCACAAATCAGGATCTGGGGCAGGAATAAGGGGCTCCTTCACAATGCAAAACTACAGGGCTGGAGTTGTGCTTCAACAACCATGGCTAAAACCTATCAAATCCTGGGATTTTCACTTTAGGGAAGGATACAGGCATCCTTCACTTATCTGACGGGTTATAGACTAGAGCACTGTTGGAAAGTGGAATTGGTTGAAAAGCAGAACCCAGTCTTTCGTCAGTTCTTCACCTCTTGCCTTGTTCCTGTAAGGAATATGAGGCTCACTGGGGACCCAAGCAAGCTTGCAAGTCCCTAGTGCTCCCTATAGGAAGAAGGCAAGAGAACTGATGAAAGCACGTACCCTGCGTTGAAAGAATGGTACACATCTATAATTTACAAGGGTCAAAAAAGCGGAACATCAAAAAAATGAGTTATTGAAAAGTGATGATGCCTATATTTAGAATTTTCAATCAGAGGATTCTAGTGTTCTCACCAGACTACAAACCCAGGGTTTCTTTAGGATACAGCCTTGGCAATCAAAGTGAAATCATAGTGCCATAACTGTGTAGTGTAAAAGATCCCCAAGTTTTTTTCACACATTATATTGAATATCTGATTTGATTAGCTCTCCTTGGCATATGAAGTACAGTTTTTTCCCCATTTTTGTTTTATTTATGTAAAGAAATGGGTTGGATCAGTCAATCTGTCCTTTTGGAACTTGGCTTAATTTTTGAAAAACAAGAATGGAAGAGTAGTTCCTGCATACAGATTGCTATGTACAAATGAGGCATTTATAAAAGTGTTTGCCCAAGTATATGACCCAGACACTTGTTTTTGGCAACAAAATGAACTATTAGTCCTGTCATTTTTATTTGAATGGCTGGAATCAGGGAGAAATTAAAGGCCAATACCGCATTTTAATATCTGCTTTATAAAGCAAATTGTTCAGAATGGCTGAAATATTTAAATTTCTCTTTTTTAGATGCCGAAAGGTTCAGATAATAGTTGGGCCCAGAAATTATACAATACGCATTTGAACAAGACGGCTCTGTTTGAAAAGCCTCGTATGTCAAACAAGGCTTTTATCATCCAACACTTTGCAGATAAGGTAGGTTTTTTTCTTATTTGGCTCATGTTGTAAATATACTGTCCCATGTTGTAAATGTACTTGATTTGCAAGACTGTTAAAGGAACTGTTGCCTGTTATCCACAGCAGATCTGTGTACTTAATCAGATGCCACCTGTGAGCTATTTTTAGCTGTTTTAAAAACATTCTGTGGACTTTTTTTGGTAGCCGTTCTTTTGAGGGATTTTAATTTGGGGTGTTCAGTCAGTGGCTGAGAATCAAATTAAGACACTTTCAGACAATGATCTCTGACTTGTTCAGAAATCTCCCAGTTTAATTACAGTTTAATTTGGGGCTGTCTACCTATCTGTAGCCTGTTTCAATGAAATGTGTTCTGATCAGGAGGGATGAATGTCTTGGCATACACCAGGGTAGGCATTGTTTTTCCAATGTTGTTGGCTTACAGACTCCTATCAAGCATGCCCTTGGGTAGGCTGTCTAAGCCTAATGGGAGCTGCAGTCTAACAATATCTGGAAGGCTATAGGTTAATCATTCCCAGCACATACAGAGTGAAATGATGATCTAATCTTTGACCCATGTTTTAAAAACTTTATTAAAGATGTCAAACATCGTAACAGCAAATCATATGCACCAATTTGAAAAATAGCCTGTCTTGAAAGAAGCATTTGTATCTAAACCTCCTGTGAGATCAATAGTCTTCTAATACTTTTTCACTAGTTTTCAGAGGTTAGAGAAGATATTTGTGCTTCCACATTCTCATCCTGCTAAGATGGTAGTGCTGATTGTACTCATTGTCCTGTAAAAGTAAATGTTCATATTTTCAGGTGGAGTACCAGTGTGAAGGCTTTTTGGAAAAAAATAAAGACACTGTCTATGAAGAGCAAATCAAAGTTCTAAAAGCAAGTAAGGTTAGTATTCAGGTTAATTCCACCTTCCCTGTCCACACTGTGTTTGCTAACAGATGAATTCTAGATCAACATAGCAAGCTAAAATACTACCTTTTGCTTTGATTAGGCATATCCTCCCCTCCCCTAGAATTCACTGATTTGCTCGTATGCCTTGTGAATGGTCATATATGTTTTTTGTATCCTTAAGCTACATAATTGGTACTGCAATGGATGTGTTAGGCAAATATAGCAGAAGATCAGACTGCCTTCCTTACTGAGCAGCATACTTTCCAGAGTTCAGTAGTGAAAATAATATCACTTCTAAAAAACGTAAGGGTATCAGCTTGTTTTCCTCATCATTTCCCATTATTTTTCCTTTTGTTTCATGTATTGTAGATTGTGAGCGGGATCAGATATTCTTATTTTTAATCTGCTTTTTAAAAATCTGCTTCCCATTCCTTTTTAATCTTTTAATCTTGTTAAAATTTGGATATACCTAATGATAAATATAAACGATAATGATATAATTGTTACATGCTTTGGTTGGGGGAAAGATATGCTGCTACAGTTGTAGATGTACAAATGTTTTTTATTCTGTACAGAGGTGTTTTTTTTCAAATCAGCAGCCAGAAGGTGTTAAGTGCTAAGGTAGACTAGCAAATGAATCTCAAGATTATTTCCTCTTGTTCACTTTTGGTTTGTCATTTTGATTGTATTTCTGTTAGGAAAGCTCTCCCTTTTCTAATGCAGAGATAAACTTTTTGTTCTTTGTCCATATCAGTTTAAGATGCTGACAGAGTTGTTTCAGGATGAGAAGGACACGAGTCCCGCTTCAGCAACAACCTCCGGTCGTACGCCATTATCTCGAGCAGCTGTAAAACCAGCCAAATCTAAAGTAGCCCAAACAAGCAAGGAACATAAGAAGACAGTGGGCCATCAGGTAGGTGGGATCTGTTGTTGTAAATTTAGCAGCAGTCCTTTCCCCCTGCCTTTTGTGATACTGGATTAGCCTAATTTTGCAGCACTCTACCATTCAGAGATACCTTGTCTGAAAACAGTGCTGGGGGAGAGAGAGAAGTTACTGTAATTGTTTGTAGGTGGCACAGTAGATTTTTCGCCTGTTGTCTTAAAAAAGAGACATTTTGTTTGTCAGCCAGTACAGTAGACACAGGTGACATCTGCTTAAAAAAAATACATTTAGAACAGGTTCTTTGTGTTCCTGAAGTATTAAAATAACCTGTGAGCGAATCTAACCAATCAATCTGAAAAATTTCAATATGCCCTTCCTAACAAATCGGTGATATTAGATTATTTAAAGGTTATTTTATGTTTCCCAGAAACACTGTTAAGATGTTGCTAGGATAAGAAGTTTCAACTTCTAGAATGACACTTCAAAAGCCATCAGGATATTTCTGTCTTCTTTTTTAAAGTATTGCTCTTTACTCTTTTCCCTGTAGTTCAGAAATTCTCTGCATCTTCTGATGGAGACCCTTAATGCTACGACTCCACATTATGTGCGGTGTATTAAACCAAATGACTGCAAGTTTCCTTTTATGTAAGTTGATTTGCTTATTCTGCCTGAAGTTAACATTTGCTCTCAAAGTACAGTGTGGGGAACAAAACTCATACATTTTGTCTACTGCTTGTTTTGAACATAAATAGAATGTCTTTATTAGTTGAGGCCAAAAGAGTACCTCAGTAAATGTCAAGGATATTTTTAGTGTTATGATTTTTGTCGAATTTGGAAACCATTTATTTAGATTAAAAATCTCACCCCCAATTCCTCAGCCAAACATGGCTATCGGCTTGTAGTCCAAAAAATAATTTTTCCGAGCTCCTGATTTTTGTTAAGGTAGAAGTGCTTCTGTGATGGAACATGAGAAGTACTTATGCTGATGTTCATTCATGAATCAAGAAAGATAATCTGGGAGCTATGTACTTGGTGAAGGTATCTTCTGTGTTTGATTTTTCATAACACTTAACTGTTATGAATAAAAGAATAGCAACACAAAAATTGAATACATCTCTAGAGAAACAAAATGTCAACACAAGGATTATGATAAGGTAAGAAATCTCTCTCCTTTTCTCATTTGTTGCATTGATGGTACCTGTTCCTCATGATAAGATGATGGTTTGCATTGATATTCTCCATCAGTTCTGCAGTTCAGCACCAAAATACTGAACAGTAATATGAAGTCTTAGTCTTACACAGAACCTGTGTCTTCCCTGTCATAATTTTATAGACTACACCAGAAGATGAACAGCTCTAATATCCTTCAAGGAATAGTACCATATAGATCTAATAAACCATGGGTTTATTATTTATGGAAATAATAAACCTTGAAGTTTAATGGTGCCATCCAATTTACTTTGACTGAGTCAGGTGTGAGAATAATATGCAACCATACAGATGTTGTATGACACATTATAGCAGCCCTAGCCATTGTTTCCAGTAGTGAGGAAGACTGGGAGTCATAGTCCAACAACTTCTGAAGGGCTATGTTATTCCCATCTCTAGACAGGTGCCTCCTGGAGACCATGTTATCTATGTTGCTTGTGGGTTCATTTAGTTAGTAAGCAATTAAAGTAACAATTTTCTCTTTATTTGAGAAGCTATCTATAGTCACATTTTCCTCTTGCTTAATTAAAACCTTATGTTATATGAACACATTTCCGTCATTCCTAGTTGTGGACTTTCTCTTGTATAAAATACCCATAGAACCTCATCAGAGTTTTCTGATGAGATACATCTTTGACCCATAGGTTTGATGAAAAACGGACTGTACAGCAGCTCAGAGCTTGTGGTGTATTGGAAACTATCCGAATCAGTGCAGCTGGTTTTCCGTCAAGGTGAGCCTACAGGTGGTATCAAGATATTTGCTTTAATATTACTGATATACAAGAAGTTTTTCTGCTGGTTAATGCTACGTTGTTTCTGGAAACCAGGTGGACATATCAAGAATTCTTCAGCCGCTACCGTGTCCTGATGAAGCAGAAGGATGTTCTCAGTGATAGAAAGCAGACTTGTAAAAACGTTTTGGAGAAGCTGATTCTGGTAGTAGACCTTTATTTAGTGTCTGTAAAATTTGCTGAGGTAAAAAAAAAAAGATGTTGGTAGGATCTCTGTTATTAACAGGATAATCAGACTGATGGCAGATTGGCATAGGGTAATAAATTAGGCCACATGTAGCTTTGCAAAGATGCCCTTGCTTAAGCTACACTTGCTTAAGCAAAGATGGATTATACCGTTCAGCTATGATTCTTGCTCTTCCTTGCATATACACAACAAAATCAATTTTGCTTTTCCATTTAAAGTGTTAGAGAATACTCATAATCTTCCATTATTCATGAGCCTTCCCGTCAATGGTGCCCCTACAGCAGGGTTGAGCATGCCACTCCAGGGCCCCCCAGCAATCAAAACATTTGCCCCAAAATTACTTCTAGGAGATGTGGGAAACATTTCCATTTTGGGCACTCCCGGATGCATTTAGGCCCCAGAGAAACCTTTTTTTGGAATAGGAAGCAAAGAGGATGTGACTTCTACTCACTTCCTGTTTTTTTTTTAAAGACTTCTCCTGCGCCTAAAATGGCCCAAGAAGGTCCCAAAGCATAGTGACAATGCCTGCTACAGAATAGTTGGAGGAAAAACATTATTTTTTTGTAGCGATAGATATGGTGGGAGATGTGGCCCTCTAAGGTCTCCTAGACAACTAATGCAGTCCCTAGCTTCCACAGTTAACCAGCTCTGTCCTGTTATTTTCAGTCAGAAGAAATGACTGAGGTGGAGATGTTTGGCAAGCTAATGGCATAGGAGTGAAGAATAAAGTCTCTGTACCATGGTGCTGATCCTAAACTTCCCCCCATCCCCCAGGCTGCTTTGGTAATTGGAAAAGGTGTTGGGCATACCTGTCACTAGACTCCTATTCTGTCATATATAATTTAATCCTTGCACTGAGTGAAAAGGTAATCTTCAGAACCCAATAGTACACTGCTGCATGTCTACACTGAAATAAACTCACAGAATTCAATGACACCTTCACCCATGTCAATGTGTGTAAGACTGTAGAATAAATTTCATGCTGTGGCAACTAAACTGGAGGAGAGAACCTCTTCTTTAGGTTTCACCCAGAAAAGATTTCAAATACATAATTTAGTTTCCTTGTTTAAATCCCCTTGCTTCCTTCCAACTTTTTAAAATTTTTGCTTCAATATATTGAGTGTACAATCATGCTGCTTTTTGAAAAGGACCAACAGTTATAACTGAAGGAGAGTAAAGAATACTCAAATGTTCTTAGCATACTAAAATAATGTTTCTTGATCAGAACAAAACTAGATAGTCCAGATATTTTTAGTCTGTATGGCTTCAGATTGAAAATAGCAGGATATTCAACAGTTATCCTTCTGTTTGATCTGATTGACAAAATTTCTTTTCAAGCATCATAGGGTGGACATACCTCTCTGCTAATTCTGCTGTCATAAAATCTTGAGTGTCACTTTCAGCCTGACGCTAATTGTACGTTTCCTCTGAAAATAGGACAAAGATAAATACCAGTTTGGAAAGACAAAAATATTTTTCCGGGCTGGTCAGGTAGCTTACTTGGAAAAAATAAGGGCTGACAAGCTAAGAGCTGCCTGCATCCGCATTCAAAAGACCATCAGGGGATGGCTGATGAGAAAGAAGTACCTGCGCATGAGAAAAGCGGCTATCACCATTCAAAGATATGTCCGAGGATACCAGGCGCGATGGTAAGCTGGACCACCTGGGGAAATGTGCTTTACTCTCATTATGGATTGCTTTAAGTAGAGCATGTAACCCTTTATCAATTTTTTCCTTCATGGGTCAGGCATTAGGCCAAGATCAAAATTAGTATGCCATAGACTAGGATGGGAATCATGTGGCCTTCTAGATGTCTTTGGACTCCAACTCCTAGCATTCCTCGCCATTGGCTATGCTGGCTAAGATTGCTAGTAGTTGCAGTCTGACAGCATGTGGAGGGCCATATGATTCCCATCCTACTGTAGATGGATAGCAAAATTTAAGGCCTGACATAGAGTAGACCCATTGAAGGAATTGTTGAATGGTGAGTCAGCATTTCTGTAAATCTCACAGATTTAATATGACTATTCTACTTGGGCTAAAATTGCATTTAAGTCCGAGTGTATGCATTTTGTTATTCATTGAGGCAAATTGACTCTACCGGGAATTGATAAACTTTCCTGCCCATTGAATCTTACAGGATTTGCTTCCCAATAAATAAGATTAGGCGTGTGTACGGTAAACCTAGAAGAACATATCTAATGTTGTTGGGTCACGCAGAGGCCTACAGTCACTGAACTTGGAACAGTTACATTTTTGATGTTCAACTCCCACAGTCTTACAGGCAGTGGCTGACTGGCTGGGAGTATCTGAGAGCTACAGCCTAAGAAAGTAACTTTTTCAAGTTCTGGAACTGTGGTCCAGATTTCTCTATTGAACTGCAACTTTTTGTAGGGAGTAATACTAGGACAGGAGTGTGACACGGCTCTGGAGAGTTTAAGTAATGTTTATTTTTTTTGTCTGAACTTTTCTTGATCAGTCTTGCCACCTTTCTTCGAAGAACCAAAGCTGCCATCATTATTCAGAAATTCCAGCGCATGTATGCTGCCCGCAAACGTTACCGTCGCACACGAGCAGCTACTGTGGCTCTTCAGTCATATTTGCGAGGCTATATTGCCAGGAAGAAGTACCACAAGGTAAGACATCCTATTCTTCAACTCCTGGTTCTGATTTTGAATGATCTCTGGAACAGTGTATGTGTTAGTGCTTTCTTGCAGAGTGCTATAAAATGAATGAATGTGTCAATGTGAATATTATTCAAAGTTTTATTTATTAAAGAATGTTTTTACTCACATTTTTACATCTTTCATGACAGTAATTATGATACAGGCTGAGTATCCCTTATCTGAAATCCTTGGGACCAGAAGTATTACATATTTCAGCCTTTTTTGGATTTCAGAATACAGTACCTTTATGGAATATCTTTTTGTATCATTTGTTTGCTGCTTGTGTTGTGTATGAGATGCAAGGCTGGAAAGAGACTGAGAATCCGTGAAATGGGTGGGAATTCAGATGTAGTACTCGGTGCAAATCTTTGCCTCTCACCATTTCGCAGATCCTCAATCTCTCTTTTTTTGCCGTTAGCCACCCACATCCACCTTCAAGGTGGTAGGGCTGTGCTCCTGCAATTTATCTCTCAGATCTTTGGTCTCCTTGTATGGCTGTAAAAAAGGAAGAAAGTAAGTGGTTCTTATTGCTTTTCCCACATAAATAGCAGGAACTGAGGCTAGATTACTTAATTGTGAATGATATAATATGAAGGTAATAACAGAAACATAATAATGCATACAGATACCAATGCAGATAAAAGTAATATACATCTAGATCTGTGACCTGAAGATGTGACTTAGGTTTATTGCAAAAATAAACCAGGCTCTCAATTCAGTTGGTAGTCCCAACCAGAATACATCCATTGAATCAATTTCTGAATGGTAAGTCACTGTTGGAGAAGGCAAACGCAGTGTAACGGTTTGAACGTTGGGCTACGGTCTGGAGAGGGTTTGAATCCCCATTTGCCCAAGGCCACTGGTGACTTTTGGCAAGTCACACTGTCTCAGTCTCAGAAGGAGGTGATGGCAAACCACCTCTGAACAAATCTTGCCAAGAAACCCTCTTGATAGATTTGCCTTAGGGTTGCCCTAAGTCAGAAACGACTGGAAGGCACAAAACAACAACAAGGTCACTGTTTGTGTAAATTCTGTTCATTCAGTGGGCCTGCTTTAGCTGGAACTAGCTGTTAGGTTTAGGCCTGTGATTTTGGCAACCTGGTGGCACAGTACAGATGAAGCTAAAACTTTACCAATTATGTGAACAGTACAGCTATATTTCAGTCTTTTCTCTTGAGGGTGAGACTACTCAAATTATTTTCTAGATTTTGCACTTTCTCTTTTGATGTGATATTCAATGAGAATGAAATTCTCTGATGATGTTTGTGGTTTTGGAAATAATTTTGCCTTGGGTTTTAGAAAGCTGGGCTTTGCATCAGTAGGCTTGCTAGGTAACTATGTCATCCTGAACCTTTTGATGAGTAGATTGATTAATTCTCATTTATTTGACTTTTGGTCAAAATAAGTGTTATGTGCTTCATTATACATTTAAAATTGCAGTTCTTATTATGATATGCATACACAGACATAGAAGATAGGATATAATCCCAGTTTTTGGATGCTCAAATTATGGGAAGGCTCTTGTGCGTGAGCAGTTCAGTGACTTCTTCCAGGTATAGTGTTTCTATTGTCTTAATGAAGGTCTCTTGTTTGCAAGAATATCTGGATTCACTTCAATGGGAAGGTTCAATTTGGGTGCACAGGTTAGTTCCTTTTCTTGAAATGAACAGGAAAAAGATGCAAGAAATAAATACACATCTCTGAACATGAATGAATGGATCTCTGGAGTGGGGAATATATTCTGTGCTAGTCATGATAGTGGTACGTTTAAATTTGACAGGTCAAAAATTGCTCTTTGATTTATAGCACTCTTGGTAGTCAAATTTCACTTGTGAATAATCAGTCTGGAATCTTGTGCTACATGACTCATTTTTTTAAAAAATATTGTCCTTGAACATATTTTTATTTCATACTTAACAATTATATTTATTTCAGAATAACGTGTTTCATCTAATCAAAAGTCTCGGCTACCTTTTGGATATAAGTCTAAGGATGGTTCCACCATTATTATTATTATTGTTGCAAGGTAGTTATTACAGATTTTGTTTTGGATAAGCTGGTCTGATTCATCAGACACATTTGCTTCCTGGTTACTGTAGCCACACAAAAGGTAGTCTGAATTACCTGTTGCAGACATTCAGTGAAAAGTGCACTGTTGAATTGTACAACAGTGATAAGATTGCTATGCAACTGTGAATGTGATGTTGCAGTGTGGTATGATCTAAAGCTGTAGTTAGACGTGAGAGGGAGTTGATGATAGTGTTCAGTCTTCAAATGGACTGTCAAAGCCTGGAAGAAGAGGCTCCATCTGCACCAAAAGTCCCATTCTCATTTCTTCTTTTTGTTTAGTCTTGCAGCTTCCTCCTTGAGACATGGTTCTGTGATCTTCAAGGGTTTGTGGCCAAAACATGCAAAGAACAGTGTGAGCGTCATTTATGGGTAGATCCCTCTCTGTCATCTCAAGTAGGGCTGCCTGCTGCAGCTAGTTTGATTACATATGATCAAAGTTTGGAAAAGTTATTTTTTAGAACAAATTCTCTCAACCAGCATAGTGGTTGCAGATCCTCAGGCTTGTAGTCCAAAATGAAACAAACAAACCAAACCACCTTTCCCAGGTTTAGTATATCACAGCATGTGCTTCAGATCAAGTATTTCACCCATTCTCCCCTCACTTAGACAGTGGGTTGGATCCATATTTATGCATACTTAAATCTAACTGATTTTAGTGGGTCTGCTTAAAAATAAGTCTTGCCTAACATAGTCTGGTTGATTTAATTGGCTTTCTCTAATCAGGAGTAAGACTGAATCCAAATCATTCTAAAGGAAGATTTCAGGGAAGTTAACATTGTTTTAATAAGTTACTTCAGCAAAACTAGGCAGTGGTTTCTTGGTGTGGATCAACTTCCTTAGTATGACTTGGCTTCTTTTCCAGAAAAAGAAACTGGTGCATCTGAGAATGTAACTCAGAAATGGATAGGAGCGGATGTTTAGGATTAAGTACATGAATCAGTATTTTTGACTGGCTGGAGGGTTTTTGGAGTAGGTGATAAGTTTTCTACTTGAAATAGTCTTATAGCAATTAGTGTTGCTGCAGAGTTTGACACTTTGAAATGGGGGTAAGGAAAGTATGGCTCCCCTGACACGACTATCCTGCAACTTCCATGATTCTTTGCTGTTTCCTGTGCTGCTACTGCTGGTGAGAATTGCTATCCAACCACATTTGGAGGGCCAGAAAATCCTCACTGGTTTTACTTCATCCATCCATTCACTCATGCTTTGCATTTGTTTATTGCTTCTCAACCCACCAAGGCTTCCAAGGCAATGCACAATGGATAAAAATATTTAAAACATCTAAAATACACAACTGAAAGTAAAATGGACTAAAACATTTAAGTCTGAAAACAACTTTTTAAAAATTGCTGTAAGGTGATAAATGTTTAATATCCTAACAGAAAAGAAATATGATAGTGGGTATTCTTTGTTACATTAATATCTGAGTCTTCCTCTTAGGAGTTCCATAGATTGCTGCAGCGTGCAGGCATAGATGGATCAAGCTGTTGCTGTTAACTGCTGTCAAGTAGATTTTGACTTTTGGCAACCCTGTGAATGGGAGACCTCCAGGTCACCCCGTCATCAATACCCCTGCTCAGGTCTTGCAGATTCAGTGCCTTGGCTTCCTTGATTGAGTTTATCGGTCACTTTTAAGAGCTCCTACAGCATTATCTTCCCCAGATGTATTGTTCTTACAAATATCTAAAACTTAGATTTTATAGTTATACTCAGAAGCCTCTAATGATCTGAGGCTGTAATCTATAGTTCATTTAGTTTATTTAGATAAATCCACAACTGAATGGAGGACTACTATTGCTTTCTGCAGCTGTTGCTTCATGCATGTGTGACAATCTTGGAAGAATGGAAAAGGTATCCCGTTTGTGTTGACAGGTAATGATACCTGTAGTTAAGTAGGATGTCATTAATGATGCAGTATGGAATGTTTTGTTGTCTAGGGGAGTGGCTACAGCAGGTGGGAGTAGCTATTATAAAACTATGTGTAGAAGTCACCTGGCCATAATAACATTTCTGAAAAGATTCAATCTACATATTCTGGGGAAGCTCCTGAAAGATATGCTGTTGTGATGCCTGTCAGTTTCATGGGACACTTACCTGGTACCTGGGTAATGTATCCAGTATAATCTCTAATATTTTAATGTTCCTTGGGTGTACTTGGATTACATATACTTTGGATGTGCTGTATCTGCTGAATCAAGGTGTCAAGACATCTGGCATACCAGCAATCTGTTTTCCAGATACCAGCAGATACCAGCAATCTGTTTTCCTCAGATACCAGCAATCTGTTTTCCTCAATACTTTCTAAAGCTTGCTGGTATCTGGAAAAAATTTGTTGTATGCCAGGTGTCTTGGCATTGCTTAATTACATCAAATTAAATTTGAGAGGTGATATAATTTTTAAACATGGAAAGAGAGAATGCTGAGCTATTCCAGTGTTATGGAAGAGGAGTCTTTTCTAATCACCATCCTGTGAGTTCTACTTTTTGTAATTTCATACTGATTGAGGTATAATTTTATGTGCTATCATAAGGAAAGGCATAGATCCAAATTGACTAATTTCCTGACCAACCGTATCTGTGCGTTGGCACATAGCAATTTCAGCTTGTTTTTGAAATTGAAAGTCTTACCATGATATGTGATAGGAAGCATTGGTTAGAAACAGTGTATAGAATTAATCAAGAATTTGCAACTTTTTTATTAGATAGCAAGAAAAGAATATTGGACTGTGACTGGAGAACTGTTAAATGCAGTTTATCTATAAAAATGCTTAGTGTATTGCAACTGGAAGAAACTTTCTGGGTCTCTGTGGGAAATTCATGACATTGCCTAAGGGAATAATATATATCCTTTTCCCTCAATTATTTTGGACTAGAAGAGGGAAAGTATGGAATAGTAATTTCATAAACCTAATGCAGTCTTCCTCAGCTTGGTACCCTCTAGGTTGAACTGTGGGTATCATTTTGCCTGTACCATGATAACTAGGAATGACATGAATTGTAGTCCACCACATTTAGTGGATACCAGGGCTGCTCTTATCTGTGTAAACCCTCAAGGTTCTTTATTCGTCACATAGATCAATCTTTGCTAATGCAAAGTAATCCTCCTTGCAACCTTCTAGAGTGTTCTGTTTTGTTCACCATGGGAGTAGCATCTCTAGTTAGAACTTTACTGAGCTCTGGTAGCATATTTATCATGTTTTCCTGCTTGATTTTTGAAAACATCTTTACTGTACTGTGTTATATTCTGTTCTTTTAAATATCACCCATTGTTTTGGGGATTATTTCAGCCTAGAGGCCTGTGGCTCCCTGGGCTGTCTTCAGAGTATTGACTGTCTTTGATACATGTCTCTGATGTGTAAGACAAGACCATAATATCAATATTTGTAAGATCTGCCTGAGATTCACTGACAAAGCATGAAAGATGGGCTACTGGATTATGGTTATTTGTGTAGGAGCTGAAATTCTAATCCATATAACTGACTGCTCGATAGCAGTGCTGTAAATTTACAAATCATCAGCAGTCCTGAATGTTCCACTGTCAACACAAGGTTCACCTCTGTGCTGTTTTTTCCATTTTCACCTACTTTAGTAGACAAAAGAATTAGTTTGAAGGTCTTTTTAGCAACCATTGCTGTTTTTTGTTACTCCATTGATTTTTCCATTACTTTGTTATCTGAAGTTTTCTTAGAAGAATTTAGAGCTTACATCTGTAAGGTGATCATGATAACCATCTTTAAACATCTAAAGGGATGTCACATAGAAGATGGAGCAAGCTTGTTTTTGCTCCTCCAAAGACAAGAGTAGAAATGAATGGACTTAAATTACAAGAAAAGAGACTCTGCAAGGAAGAACTGCTTAACTATAAGCTGTTTTAAGTGCCTTGGAGGTTAGTGGACTTGTCTTTTTTTTTTTTAAGTCTTTAAAGCAAGGTTGGATGGCTGTCTCTCAAGAGTGCTTTAGTTGTGCTAATTTTGGTAGAGTGCGGCTGTCCCTATATCTTCGTAATGTGCTCCCCACTAGTTATGCCTGGTAAATTGGGTACATGTGATGCACAGAAAAACTGACGAAGAAATCCGGGTTGCTGACCCATAATGAATGTTCTTCAGTGGACATCTGCATTCACAAAACCTGTCCATCTTCCACTCACTAGCACATCTGGTTTGTAAGATGCTATCTCTGTGTCTGTTCCATACATATAGGTAAACAAGTAGGGTCAGCACAAAATTGTACATTTCAAAAAGGTTTTGAGGAAGGTTAACCTGCGCAGGTTGCAAACCCATATATGTCAATGCAAGGATGACCACTTGAACATCTGTTACACATAAGCTACCTGCTTTTATCCAAATTTTGAATATTATCGTGATTGTCTGGATGATTCAGAATTGTCTATAAGTGAAATGAAACAAACATATATATTCTGGTGACATGGTGTCAAATTTGTAACAAATGTGCATTTCGATCACTGGAACATACTCAGTGGTTCTTGTACCAAGTGGATAGAATACCCTTTCTTTCCTAGTTTTAAGTGTTCTCACGTTTTCCATTTACTAATTTCTATAACTTTTGTTATAGCCCTTTTACTAACCTGTGTTGCAAATATTTGTTAAATTGTCTGGATTACCGGGAAAAGAACCTTGTGCTTTTTAAATTTGCAGATACTTGGGGAGTACAAAGCCACTATTATACAGAAGCATGTGCGGGGGTGGCTGACCCGCAGGCGCTACCACAAGACTTTAAAGGCAATTGTCTATCTACAATGTTGCTGCCGGCGCATGATAGCAAAGAGGGAGTTGAAGAAGCTGAAGATAGAAGCACGCTCTGTGGAACACTACAAGAAACTCAATGTTGGCATGGAGAACAAGATCATGCAGCTCCAGCGTAAAATTGATGAGCAGGTATAATGTCATGGCTGTGAACTGAACGGCCAATAACCTTATGTTGTTCATGTTTCAGTAAGAGCCACTTGGAATATTATGGAAATGGCACCACTTATTTCTTAGTTGTAGCTTGTGAAATAGCTCTGTAATCTTAGGATTTTAGCACATCTTTTACTAACATGAAAATTTATGCGGAAACAAAATGCATTGCAATAATTAATCTGTATTGTTTTTGCTTTCATTCAAGTCGAGAGACTCTAAATCCCTACTTGAGAAGCTAACTACTTTAGAGGCAGCATACAATTCTGAGACAGAAAAACTGAGGAATGATGTAGAAAGACTTAGAATGAGTGAAGAGGAGGCAAAGAATGCTACG
Organism: Iguana delicatissima; assembly: GCA_948472985.1. NCBI lineage: Eukaryota > Metazoa > Chordata > Lepidosauria > Squamata > Iguanidae > Iguana > Iguana delicatissima. The sequence goes on along the minus strand of CAOKZL010000565.1, from coordinate 395,467 downwards.
AACCGGGTCCTTACTCTTCAAGAAGAGATCAGCAAGCTCCAAAAGAAACTGCACCAAACACAGACTGAGAAGAAGACGATTGAGGAGCAGGCAGATATATATAAGCAAGAGACAGACCAGGTGAGGATGCCTTGCCCTGTAATCCATGATCTAAGAAACAATTTAAGGGTGTATTTCTTTGACATAAAGGGTGCAATACCTTTTCTAAGACATGAAACTTACAGGTTTATAAGCAATGATATGTGGTTGTTGACTGAAATATCACCACTGTTCTTTTAATCCTCCTTGTCTCTGTAACAGAGAAAAGAAGTAGACAAGCTGGTGCTCTCTCACTGTTTTGGACTGTAATTTCCCTTAGCTCAGCCACCATTTCAGTGATAAGGATTATGGGAACTGTTGTATGAAACAGCTGGAGGACACTGGCATACATATCCTGATTTTGAATAGCTAAAAATGAATGCTAGGAAGTATTTTTGGTGTTGTCCTTGCAGTTTCTAATTCTGCTCTGAATTCCAGCTAATGAAATTGCAGCAGGGATTTTCTGGCCTGTAATCCCTGGTTTTAGCTATTGTGCTTCCCCACACATGCTAATTTTAGCCCAGTCCTTTGTGGTACTATTGAAATTGTAGCACTACCACTGTTTTGTATCTTATCAAGGTACTTTATACAGTTCAGGAGGACAAGTTCCTTCTCCAAGGATTTTAATATGTGGGAGCAACAACAAAAGCGCCTGTGTACATGTTTTTTGTTTGTTTGCTGTTTGGTCTGTAACAGTAATAATTGTTATTATACTGTTCTGAAACAGAAAGGGTGTAACAGAAAGATGAATAAGATGTGTATATACACTGCTTCCATGTAAGCATAGAAGCAGGGAGTTACTGTTTGTCTCCCGTATCATTTTCTTCATATCAGATTTGTTGAAAATGTTGCAAGTAGAGGAGGATATGATAGTGGTATAAGTACCATCAGTATAAGTTTACTAATTTGCTTTGTCTGGAACCACGTAAAATCTTTTTAGATAATTGCTGAAGAGAGCACTGAATGACCTTTTTGTTTTTCACTTTGCTTATGAACCTTTTATAATTTTTTGTTTTTAAGTTGGTGCTAGAACTAAAAGAGCAAAACACTTTGCTTAAAAAAGAAAAAGATGAGCTGAACCGTCGCATCCAGGACCAGGCCAAAGAGATAACAGGTAAATTTGATTCAGGAGTTTTGTTCTATTTGACTCCCCCCCCCACTAAATCTTTCTTTCTTGTTTTTTCCTTTGTCATACCATTTTTTAAAAATTCAATAAAACTGCATCCCCTGTCATAAAATTTCAATTTGTATGGCTAGCAGAAGGATCCATGATTGGCCCTTATTATGTATCCTTCCCCTTTAGGACTTCTCATTCTTACTGCAGGGAGAACTTAACAAGTGAACTGTGTTACAGAAATATCAAATTGACGCTATCTGATGCTTAAGCAGTGTGTCTGTCAGGGGCAGCATACTAATGGTATATAGGACTGAAGCTGCTGATAGGTAACGCTAGAGCTGAACTGTCCCTTTGTTTTCTCTCCTTCTTCTGTTTTCCCTGTCCTCTGTGTCTTTGCCTCCCTAACCTGCAAGTAATTATGTTGTATAACATAACGGCAATTTATTCAAATTCTTTTCATTTGTAATTGAAGCAATTTACTGATACTGAGATGTTTAAAAGGTTTTGTTCCATTAGAGGCTGTTTCATTTCTTCCTTTAGACATTGTTCCTACTTGTTAATTGGCAATTTAGCCTGAAGATTTAAGTAAACAAATATAAAGTTTAAATGAAATTCAAATATTGAACAATCATATCTTTTGATGGGTTGTGCTGTATTGTGGTACAGGTTGAGGATCTCTTATCCAGAAATCCAAAAATCTCCAAAATACAAAATTTTGCTTCCAGGTCTCTGATTCTATGAAATAGAGATATTCAAAAATCCAAAATAAGAAACACTTCTGATCCCAAGCAGAAGGGATACTTAACCTATACTGTTAGTCATTTTACACTGGTTTGTATTTCAAATATATTAGAAGCTATTGTGAGGAGTCAGAAGTTCTAGTATCCTTGCCTATTCTGCACCAGTGCCTTATAATACGCAGAGGGTTGTAGTAGAGAGTACCTGGAGATTGCATCCAAATTAGGAGAAGTTAGTTTTTTGCACTATCGTCTGGAAACCTTCAGTAATCTAGTGGGTCCTAGAAGTCATAGAAACTTTTCCAAGTTCTGTATTTGTATCAGAGACTTGAGCATGAATTGAGGCAAGAGGAAAAAGAGAGCCAAATCCAGTGAGACATTGTAGTTAGAGTGTAGGACTGGAACTTGGAAAACCCATGTGAGCAATGGAATTCACAAGGTGACCTTGGCCAGTAATTCCCTCAACCTGACCTCCCTCCCCCAGTTCTTGTGAAGAGAATATGAGGAGGAGGAGGACTACAAGCTCATTGGAGGAAAGGGGAGATACAAATGGAAATAGGTAATCATAAACTGAATAATACAGCCATGATTGTAATGGAACATGAGAGACTAGAGAAGCTTCCTTGTCCTCACTAGGTCTGCTGGTGGCAGTGCAGTATAGGACAAGATATGGTTAAAAAAAAAATAAAAAAAATAAAACCAAAGGAAAATGTAAGGAGAATTCAAATACTGGCTAAGTTATTCGGATGAGCCAGGCTTCTATGGAAAGAATAGCAAGAAGGACCCAAGCTCTTCATTCTGTTGAAGAGAAGTTGGGACTCAGACTTTTATCACAAAGGAGATGAAACTTTGCAGCCATCATGAGAGCATTAGCTAGTAGATAGGATATAAACAGGCATAGATATGTGTACAGCATAAAGAAAGCAGTAGGTAGTGTTTTAACTCTTTTCCCTGTATCCTTTCTCTTGCATTACTGGGCTGGCCCTACCATTAGGTAGAGCGAGACAGTTGCCGCGAACAGCAGGTTTTGAGTGTCATAAAAAAGGCAAATGATTAGTGATTCAGAATGTTGAAAGGAAGGGGAGAATGGTTTGTAGGATTTTCCTGCTTCACATGGAAATAATCTGGTGAGCTTTGCTACTATGTATTTTGACTTTGTTCCCATTCAGGCGACAAAAGATGTGTTGGGCCAACCCTGACTGTAGGGGAATGATGTGGGGGGCGGAGTGGGGAAGATGCATTGGGAAAGAATAGTAGGTTACTGGCAATGATTTCAGATTGCATAGTTAACCGCTTGCTTTTTGTTCTCCAGCTATTTAACAGTACATCGTTAACTCTTGGTTTTGCACCTTTTTTTTTTAGAGGTCATGGAGAAAAAGCTTCTTGAGGAAACAAAACAGCTAGACCTGGATCTGAACAATGAAAGGCAGAGGTATCAGAATCTGCTCCAAGAGTTTAGCCGGTTAGAGGAGCGATATGATGACCTCAAAGATGAGATGAAGTTGATGGTGGTGAGTGTCTTTTAGAAAAACCTGGAAAAGGTATGATTCAAAAAAGATCAAAGGCTGAGCATACTATTCAGCTGCAGTCCTGGCTCTGGAAACCCAGGTTGTGACAAAACAAATGAAAAGTAACAGAGAAAGGGTTGGTTCATGTCTTTGTCCCTTTGCTGCTTTCTTAACTTCTCTCACTTATCAAAAGTTTTTCTCCCCACTTACTTCCTTTCAAAATCTTACCTGTTCAGATGGCCCACCAAATCAGCCTTGATTTCTGAATAGTGTTAAAGCACATGAAACCTCTGGAATATGGAAAAGCAAATGGTGATTATTAGTGCTAAGATTTCTTTTCCTTTTCTCTCCCAGAACATCTCCAAGCCTGGACACAAAAGAAGAGATTCCACACATAGCAATGAATCAGAAAACACCTATAGCTCTGAGATCACTGAATCAGAAGAACTACAGATGAGAATGGAGGTAAGCTTTGAAAACATAGATGAATGAGAATACATCCTGAGAATGCACTCTAAGATCATGGTAGGTTCCCCCCTCAAAAAAAATGGACATTTGGTGAATATGTGCCCATCACTTTTCTGAATAGCAGCTACCAAAATGGCACAGTGATATTTTAGGAAGGACATGTCATCTTTGTGAACTCTAGCTTTTATGGAATTATAGTTCATTTTCCTTCATGCACTGTACTCATACTTAGGATATTTGACAGACTTACTTATTTCAAACAAGTTTTCGTTGATGCTCTGAGTCAGTAGCTTTTAAATATCCTATGCCTGAGATAGAAGGATTTTTTTCCTAAATAATTTGCAGAATATTATGGAATAACATATGGCATCCATGTGTGTCATGCCTAGAATCTCTGCACATTACATAGGATTTAGGGGTGCATGCTACAGTTTGGCTGTTACTGTGCAAAACTTAGAATGCACCTTGGAGTCTTCCCATCATTCTGTCAGGCAGGTAGTCCACTATTGACATTCTTAAAAAGTGTTCTTAGGACCATTGTATGTAAATTGTTGCTTTAACGTACCAATACTGCAGTGTCTCATTTACTGTTAAGGTAGCTTGTGTGTTCTGGATTTTTGAAAGCAAGGTGCTAATGATCTTAACTTCACTGGATACCTCAAACATCATATTTTAAGAGTTCAAGAAAGGAGTGAGCTGGTAAATAAGAAATACAGTATGGCATCTTGGACCAATTAGTTGTTCATAAAACTTCAAGCTTTCAAACTCTCATTTTCTTTAAGGCAATGTCTTCAGATATTTGTCTTGGCATATCCCTAGTCAGCCCCTAAAGCAGGGTCAAAAACTATAACCTACAAGGTAATTCACCTTTGTAAGTAAATTGCCATTGGAAGGGTATGTGTGTGCTATTTTTTTTTTTTTGTACGAGCACCTTTTTAATGGAACCGTTCTCTGCAGTTTTCAGTACTAGAAGACCTGGAATATTTCCATAATGATTACTCAGCTATGTTACTATCATAGGAAATGAGTAGCAGTTATAAATAACTGAGAAGTAGCTGCAGCTTCTTTGTGACATTGGTTTATTTAAAGTTCAAAATCAGATGATAAATATCTGGAACTGATGTGTTTTACTGATGGTGCTGTTCATCAGCTGTTTTGCCATTTTTATTCTTTTCTGTACATTGGATGGATAGATGGATGGATAGATAGATACATTGATTTTGAAACAGGGATATCAATCAATCAATCAATCAATCAATCAATCAATCAATCAATCAATCAATCAGTGGAAGTGCATATCTAATTTAAATCCAGATTTAAAAAAAGAAGGGGTTCCACTTGTGCAAAAGAAGTTTCCCTTCTTCTTCTCACCCTACAGCTCCCTTCGTGCTCACCACCAGAAGCCCATCCTCTCTGTAGCAGGACTGAATGTTCTCAGGAAGGAGGGAATCCGTTTTACTGCCAGATGTTATTCCGCTGGCAGATGGAGTGTAGTAGATAGAACCCTTACTATATATTTGCTGAGTACTTACCTTTGCTTCCATTTGCTCCATTGCTTCTGGAAGGGTTTGAAAAAAAAATATATAGGCCTCTTTTTTTTAGGACAAAAGCCCTCTTTTACTCTATAACACTCTCTCACCTTCTTTGTTCAGAGAGTAGCATTACCTAATTAACTATGTGTAAGTGAGAAAATGTCTGTGACTTTCTTTCCACCCGCTGCTTGAATTATCTAACAGTTCGAAAGCTTGCAAAGTTTTCAGCACTCAGTTCATGCAAGATGTACTATTTGTTTGCTTAAGTTTGGGTCAAAAATTTTAAAGAGTGGTGTGTATCTAAATATCTCATTGCTATGTACAAACTTACTGTGCTCATGATTTTCATCTGAATCTAATGACAAACCTCCTTTTTTTTCCTCCCCTCCCCTTTCAAACAAGTAAGACAGAAAGGTATGATGGATCATAGACTTTAAACCTTTTAGTTCGTTCATAGTTTCTGCCTTTAAAGCTTTAGGTTAGATGCCTTTAGGTTAGATTCATTTATCCAAAAGATCTTTTTAAAATTTGTGATTTGTAAAATAACCTTTGGAAAATTTGGGTGCCAATAAGTAGCTCTCCTAATCAAGTAACATGTTCATGTACTCCGCATTATTCCTTTCCCCCATTCTTGCTAACTCTTAAGATCAGTCTGCATGTTAACATGCTCACTGGGATGGCATCTTTCTGGTGTCTTTGCACGGCTTCTATCCCGTGGCTGCTAGTTTGGGTTTCTCAGTTTGCAGCAACAGCTCCTCACCAGAAACAGCAACGTGAATAACACTGGGGGGAAATTTAGAATGTGTGTCACTGAACATAGTCTGCAGCCTGCTTGAAAGTGTACTCTGTGGCAGTGTAGGCGGCAGAAACAATCTCTGCCACCATTATGTCATCCAGTAGAGCTGTTCTGAGAAGAGAACTCAGATCTGTGACGCACTATGAACATTTTGCTAAGCACTGTGATCAAATCCATTCTGATGTGGACATCATAGTTGAAAGAGGCCTAGTGGATGTCACGTTAGTTCCTGCTTTATCAATGATACTAATTCTGTGGTGTTTATAGAGCTATATTGATAGAATCCTCAGAGAAGTGAGAGCCACCGTATGTATGGTAGATCCTTACCTCTTTCTGGATCATTAGAAAGGCCAGGGAATGGGGACTAGCCAGATGGGAGAAAAGAGTAGTCAACAAAACAGGGTTACAACATGCATAAAGAAGACAACATTAAAAAGAAAAGAAAACCCTACCTGTTTTCAACCACATTGTACAATTATGGCCATTTTCCAAAGTTTCATACTTGGGCAAGATAGTGAAATATGTGGTGGTCTCTCAATTCCAGGGGTTCTGGATGCATTTCTATCTGGCTTCAAGTCTGGTTATAGAATACAGACAGCTTTGGTTGCCTTTATGGATTGATTTATGCTAGAATCTGAAAAAAGGGAGTTTGTTGCTGTTGATTCTACTGGTCTTCTGGACTGCTTTTGATACCATTAACAATGGCATCCTTCTCAGTTGCTGTGCTGGGATGGAACATGAAGCACTGTTTAATGGTAGCTCTTTCCTAGAAGGGTAAGACCAGAAGGTGGACCTGTGGAATTCCTGTTCAATTGTATGACTGTGGGCCTGTAATCCCCCAGGATTCCATTCTGTTTTCCATGGTATTTCGCATATACTTGAAGCTGCTGTGAGGTTATCCATCAGCTGGAATCAACTGTCACCAATTTGATGATGGTACCCAACTCCATTTCTCTTTTCCACCAAACTCTAAGGAAGCTGTTTCAGTTCTGAACAGCAGTAATAGATTGGACAAGGACAAACAAATTGGTGCTTAATCCAAACAAGTCAGAAGTGCTCCTGGTCAGTTGAAAAGCAAATAAGGGAGTAGTGATTGAGCTTGTGCTGGATGGGGTTTCACTCGCCTTGAAGAGACAGGTTTCAGATTTGGCTGTACTCTTGGATTCCTTCCTGACCCTGGATGATCAGAATTCTGTGATGGATATATACAGTTAAAGCTAGTGTACCAGCTTTGCACATTCCGGGCAATATCTGAAGTAGCCAGAGTGGCACATCCTCTAGATACATCTTGTTTGGATTCCTATAGCATGCTGTACATGAAGCTGCCTTTTTAAAAATTCTGGCAACATCTAGCTGGCACAAAGAGCTGTAGCCAGACGGTCGACCACGGCTGATTACAGGGAGCACATCACTCTCCTGTTTCAATAGCTCCACTTGCTACCAGTCTGTTTCTGGTAGGACAATTCAGAATGCTGATGATGACCCTATATAACTTGAGTCTGGGCCAGTTAAAGGACCATATCCTCTCAGATGAGCCTGTTTGTTGGGAGTGTGAGAGAGAACATTTTCTGGGGCTGTTCCTTGGCTCTGGAACTCCTTGGGACATTGGATTGGCTCTCTCCTTGTCTTTCTGTCAGTAGGTGAAGACTTTTAGACTTTTGATTTCTGTAAGCCATCTTGAGTTGCCACTCTGGATGGAAAGGCAGGAAATAGATAGATAGATAGATAGATAGATAGATAGATAGATAGATAGATAGATAGATAGATAGATATAGATTAATTTAGAAACATTCTCATCTGTGTTTCCTTCCCTTGGGTCAGGAACCAAGTGAGAAGAAAGCTCCACTGGATATGTCTCTCTTCCTCAAGCTACAAAAACGGGTTACAGAGCTGGAACAGGAAAAGCAATCCTTGCAGGATGAGCTGGACAGGAAAGAAGAACAAGCTCTCCGAGCCAAGGCCCAGGTAAAGGCCAAAAGAGTTGTCCTTCATTAGAATTTAACTCTCTCTATTTAACAATGAAAGTTAGAATCTTATTCTTCCATGCTATCTTGTCTTATTTTTTTTTACTTATATGCCACCTTTCTCCTGGCCTGGCCTGGGACCCAAGGAAGCTTACAGGAAAACTAAAACAAATGCATGGCTTTCAAAATAAAGATAGATATGACCTCAAGGGAAGGTACAAGGCATTAACTAAGGCAAGAGTGGGATCCCTCTTGCAGCCTGAAGCCTGAATTTAGTTTAGGAGAAATTCTAAGGGGCTACATTCCAGTTATGAGTGGAGCCAAAGGTAAAAAGATGGCCAAAAATACCAGTATATGTTGCCTTAAAGTTCTAACTATCAGTAATTAGAAGAGAAATTTTAACCCTTTAGAACCTCCCATCAAAAGAAGGCCCTATAGAAAAGCTGAGAAACCAATAAAATATGGTCAAAGAGAAAAGGGAGTATGGCTTTCTGGGAAAGCCAAGAGGGTTGGATAGGGACTTCAAGAGAGCCAGCTTTAATCTCAGGGCCTGTGTAAGTGAGTGGCCATTTGACTTTCCTTTGGTGGGTCTTTCAGTGTGTCAAAAGATAATTGTGGGTCTTCCTTTTGATTTTGTGTTGACTGATTGGTGTTGGAGTCCATTCAGCGTCTTTCTATTTTGAAAGGGTATTTTGCTTCTATGCTTCTTATGCTCATTTTTTTGGACCCTAAAGGATGCACTCATCCTGCCCTTTCCTCTTTGTTTTAATTTTGTTCAACATTGTCAACATAATTATCAAAATCACAGTTTTGATTCTGGGACTATTCAAGCCACTTGCATTTGGCCTGCACACCTATATGTATGCTTACTTCAGAGTAAGCCTTATTAAACTCAGGCACTTCTGGATAAATAGGCACAAGGTTAGAGAGTTTCTTCCAAAGTTGGTGAATATGCATTGCAGGTAGATTGCCTGATTGGCATTGGTTGCTTAAATTGCCTCTGTTGCAAATGGTTGTTTTTGATAAATTTGAAAAACATTAATAACATTCTAGAGGGAATTTAGAATGATGTGTCCAGTTCTTGGTAATGCCTAAGTATCTTGTGTTTTTGCATCCTTACAGTACTAGCCAAAGGATGAAGCTCTTTTTTGTTTTTCTGTTTGCTTAGGAGGAAGAAAGGCCTCAGATGAGAGGTGCTGAGCTGGAATATGAATCACTCAAGGTAATTCTATATATGCATTTTTAAAAGGAAAAAAGTTTAATGTAACTTTAAGTCATTACAACAGCAACTTTAAAAACAATTATAGGTTAAAAATGCATCTTAAGAAGACATCCCTGTATCTGTTCAGTGAAGTTTATTCACAGCAAACTGAATAGGATTTACCAAAGTATAGTAAGTAGAAATGAAAGGAAGCCCATTTTAATTGTCTTTCAGCTAAAAATCCCTCTGTGTGATATTCAACCAGACTGTCTTCCTCAGCCCAACCTTCCTCACGGGGTGATTTTTAGAGAACAGCATTGGGTGAGATACAAGTAAAATTAATTTAGAGGTAGTTCTGGTATGATCTGACAAGAGTTTGGAAAAGTTTGCTTTTAAACCACAAGTCCCAGAATCTGTCAGCCAACATCATGCTAATGGAGGATTCTGAGGATTGTAGTCAAATCAGAAATTCCAAATCACAGTGGTGTCGCTACTCTTCTGTTTAATTGATACGGGGAAATATTGTAGCTTAGTAATAGTGAATAACAGTTCTCTTGACCCATCCATTAGGGAAAAAGGCATTTCCATCCTGTAGATTTAAACTGATTGTCATTTGTTCTTTCAAAGGAACACTAAGAGTGGTAGCATTTATTGAAGGGGGAAGCAGAAAGATAGAACTAGGTTCCAGTGTCCTTTGGAAAAAGCCATAACAGTTAAAGTGATCTAAAGCAAATGTTAAAATGTAATGTCTATAAGGCCTCACATGTGTGGTTTCCTACCGGCTGGTGACTAAAAACTGATCACTGACACCCCCATTTTCCCAATATGTATAAGCGGGGGCTGATAAATTAGGGCAATTGTTTTCTTGCAGCGCCAAGAACTTGAATCAGAAAATAAGAAGCTGAAGAATGAGTTGAATGAGTTGAGGAAAGCCCTAATGGAAAAGGGCTCTCCAGACACTACTGCTCCTGGAGGCCCGGCATACAGAGTCCTCTTGGATCAAATGACCTCTGTCAGTGAGGAACTAGAGGTACGCAAGGAGGAGGTCCTCATCCTGAGATCTCAACTAATGAGCCAGAAGGAGGCAATTCAGCCCAAGGTAAGGAATGAAAAGGAAAACTGGACCTACCGTACTTTTTCATTCTGTTCAACAGTGCGAGAGCAGTTAACTTGAGTGTGTAGTTCATCCTCTCTCCAGTACAATCCATGAGTAACCCAGGGCTTGGAAAATTATGTCCAACCTGGCTGTAGTGGCTGGGGCATTCTGGGGTTTGTAGTTCAAAAAGTGATTTTCTTGGGCTTTGGATCAGCCTGAATACTGTTAAGGACAAAAAGGCCAAATAAACAAACCTAAATAAATAAATACACCAAGATGAAAGCCCAATTTGGCTGATGTAGGATGTTACACTTCTACATTTCTGTTGCAGGCTTTTTAGAATGTTGTATTGTGGGGTAGAGATATCCTCTCCACAGCTTGCCAGTGACATAAAGATCTTCATTGACTGTTATATTAATTCACAAAGTAGTTGATGGGTATGCCGTGTGCCTTTGAAGTTTTCTAGAACAGTACTGTCAGATTGCACCTGACAATTTACATTGTCAGACTCTAAATCCCTCCACTGCTCCTCTGAAGCAAAATGTAGTGTGATGAATATAAACAGAGAACATCCTTTGGGACCTACAGATGCTGTCTACATAAATTACGAAAATGATAACCAATTATGGATTTACATGCTTGTAACATTAGGGCACTTACCAGTAGCACAGACAATTGGCTCAGTTTGTTTGGAAAGATAACTGTATGTTCTAGTGAAACATCTGGATCTTGTACCATCACTTACCAACAGTGGATTGGTCATACATGATTGAAGAGAGAATGCACATCTCTTTTCTCACCACATATATGAAAAAAAATGTGTTGCTGCTATGAATAATCATATACATCCAGGTTTAATTGCACAGCCCTCCCTTTCCACATTTTGGGGAAAAGGGGATAATTTAAGTTGGGAAGCAAGAGGATATGGAATAAAATAATGGTTGGCATCCTGCTGGTTAGTTCCAATCTAAGAAGAACTATTCAATCAGTTTCTGAATGGTGAGTCAACACATAGGTAAATCCCGCTGATTAATCAGTCCAGTCTGGTCAGGACTAGCTAGGCCACTATTTGTTATCAACAAAGAATTAAAATATCTGTACACAGATCAACATAAATCCTAGCCAAATTTCTGTAAACTGGAGCAGTTAAATGTACATATATACTACAGACCACTTACCCAAAGTTTGCCTGGGCTTTTGTGTCGAGTTGTTATATGGTTATTTTGATTCCTTGTTATCAAATTAATATTATTTTACAGTATACACTCTTTGTTTTCCTGACTTTATTTTATTGTTTCAGGAAATTCCTGACTTTATTTGATGGCAGTCAGGCATTGCTCTTGTTTTGTTGACTTTCATGTGGGCCGTTTCTGAACTAGATTGTTATAGTGCCATTATTCCACTTTCATCATCCTGTGGAATCCTGGAGTTTGCAGTTTAGGGAGGGGCCTTTGAGGCCCCTCTCTAAACTGCAAACCCTGGGATTCCACAGGTTGTTGAAAGTGGAATAATAGCACTATAACAGTCTAGTGCAGAAATGGCCTTAAATTGAGCCTACGCATATGTGGATGTACATTCAGTGCCCCCCATCACACTGTAGCTGCCATGGCTTTATGTTCTACCGCCACCCTGCACGTTGGGTTCTCTAATCTGGAGATCCAGTGTATGGACATGTACATTGCAATACATCCTATAATTTAGATTCACCAATGAACTTCTTATGAAAGGAGTCAAGGAGAAGCTTGTATAAACTTCTTTTCCAGTCCCAAAGTTAAATTCTGGCAGGACCTTTTCTAAGTCTGTTTCACAGTGACATTGCAACTCCTTGACACCTGTTCTGACAGTATTCACAAGGGTATATAAAAAGGTAGAAAGCAGGTTAGTTTTCCTAACTGGAGTCTATAAAGGGGCAAATACAGCTGACCAGGTTTGTGTTTTTATTTTCCTGCTTGCAAATGGATATCAGGATGACAAGGTCAGTTAGCGTCTTGCTGTTATTGATGTTACATTGAATCCTAGAACCCCCCTGAGCCCAACATGTGCTTCAGTTTGATGTGATCAGGCAATTGCTGAGCTGACCCAGTTGAAGTCATATCACCTGTGGCTATGGCTTCCTAGAAAGTTCAGACTCCTCTTTGGCTGCCACCCTTAATCTGGTTTGCTTGTGTATTGGCTGGAGGTCAGAAATATTATTTAATTTCTATTTAATTATGTTTGCATGTCATTCCTCCTTCAAGAAACTCAGGGCAGCATTATCCCCTCCTCCCTGTTTTGTTCTTACAATAACCTGGGAAAATATGTTAGACTTGAGAAATTGACTGAAGAAGAATCCTCCAGTGACTTCATAATTATGGAGAGATTGGAACTCGGGTCTCCTAGTGCTAATCTAGCACAAGCTGTATAAATTGTCTTGGAAATTCCCACTGAAGGATAACACAGAAATGTCTACAAAAATGAAAAATAACTCCTATACAGAGGACCCTCGGTACCTGCAGTCTCTGGATCTGTGAGTTCGAGCAATTGCAGATCATCACATCTTATACATAAAATGGTGGTGACATGAACGCAGATGCACTGATGCGTCTATGTGCTTGTCACCACTGTTTGAGCATTCACATTTCTGGCCATTTGCAGGGAGTCCTGGAACAAAAGTCCCGCAGATAGAGAGAATCTACTGTATTATACTTTATATATAATGCATGCTTCCCCTCCTATACCAACCCCCGCCCCCACATACTAATTCACACTCACACTCAAATACATTCTGGCCTCTTTGGGTAATCCATCCTGTAAAACTTATTTTTTGTCAATTCTTCTCAGAACACGATGACTGACTCCACGATCTTTCTGGAGGATGTACAGAAGATGAAGGACAAGGGAGAGATAGCCCAGGCATACATCGGTTTGAAGGAGACAAACAGGTACTTGTACTTAGATCACTTATATGTTTGATTCAGATTTTTTTTGGTACCTTAACACAGAAGCCCAAAAACCGGGTGATAAAAATGATGAGAAAGTAAGCAATAAGAATCCAACACCAAGTGAAAAACATGATTGCTGTTTACAATATAGGAACATAAGTATTGTCAACTCAGAAAGCACTCTGTATTTTTATCATTGGAGGTGAATGGATATAAGAAGCAATAGCCTTGGATCATTATTTATCTACTCTTCCCCACCCCTGCTCTTGGCAGCAATAAGCCACAATCTTATGCCAGCACCAAAGTTTTGCTAATGACTCTGAGTTGTTCAAGGAGAGGCAAGCCAGAATCCCTAGTCTGAATGTCAAAATAAACCAAGACAAAGGATCTGCGATTTGATTAGTTTCTTCCACTGGCAGAAGGAACCAAGCAGGAGCAGTTGAGCAGCTACTCCTGTGAGTTGACTTGGTCATAATAAATCAGGATTCTCTGGAATCCTTGGTTATTATGACATGTAATCTGGGCCTATCTGAGTAAAAACTAGTTGAGAAATTATATTCTCCAAACTTTCAGTTCTGCTTATTTATCCTCAACAGTGATATGCATTGACAGATGTAGCAGAATAGGGGTTAGTTGTGCCAAGTCCCAATAAAGTCAAGGGGGTTTATTTCAGACTCTGCCTCTGTAGCATTGTGTTGTTAAACACACACTTTATCTAGGTGGAAGACCCACTGAATGTCAGTGTGCCTAGGATCACACTATTAAAGTAATTTAGAATTTATAGTTTTGGAAATCATATACAGTTCTTAAAAATAACACTGACTTGGCTTGCATTGTCCTTCTAATTAACATATTGCACCATCATCATCATATATCCTTTTTTGTGTTTTTGCATTTTGAAAAACATTTTGCTTGGAAAGATCGTCTCTTCAAGACTATCATATGCTGAATGAGGATGGAGAGCTGTGGCTGGTATATGAAGGGCTAAAACAAGCCAACAGGTTACAAGACTTCTCAGGATGGGTGTTTTTGTTTTAATTTGCATTCCCTCTTTCATGTTACTAACATTCTCCAGAATTGCTTTTGCAATAACGTTTCTTACAGTAGTTCAAAAACATTCCATCAAATGAAAGATTAAAAGAAAAAAATGAAATTATCCAGGTCTGGCACTCAGACACAGGGCTAGCATCTGCAGTCAGTGTGACGGGGCAAACATAGGAGCTCATGGCCAGGACCAGTGAGACAGACATCAAAAATTACCATATCGAAAGCTCTGAGTCATTAAAATGTTAGTGAGTCAGCTGCAATTAGCTGGGCTTCTACATTTGTCAGGAGAGAACAAGTGAGTGTGTGCAGGAAGTTTCTCTGCCTTCACAGCTTATGTAGCTACCCTCCTTCCCTTGGAATGCTGTAAGTTATTTCTCAAGAAGGCACTGCACTAGAGAAAGTTAAGGCCCCATTTCTCCAAGAATCTGCTCCCCTCTCATTAAAAATGTTTGCAGGCCAAGCCATTTATTATCTCATACCTTAATGCATGCTTTGTATAGTCACAAAACAGTTACCTGGAGGAGGGGGTTAAAAGCATTCTGTGCATTACTTACCTTTTGTGTTTAATGCATGGCAAATAGCTAATATGGAAAGACAGAACTGTTAAGTGAGACCAGATGAAGAAAATACCTGTAGAATCCATTTAAGCTGCTTCAGACCATTTTCAAACCTGTTAATATTTGCAACAGAGTCTGTGTCCTTGCTTGTGTGCACATGGACATTGACTGCATTCACATTTTGTCCCAAACATGTTTTCCCCAAACATCCATTCCTTTGTTTCTGATTATCTAGTTACTATAGTAGTCAGCTGGTTAAGGGTGTAGTTCTGTGTGCACTTTAATAGAACAGATTAACCATCTTAGTTACTTCATTGTGAATACTGTTTTAACCAGTGTCTTTCCTTTTCTTATGCTGCTAACAAACACTTAACATATTACCTACTGCTTTTTGTAAGTCTGCTTGAAGTTAGCATTGGGAGTTGTAACCATGCTTCAGAGAGAGCAAAGGGAGAGGGGCCTCAGTAGCTTTTGTTTCTTGCTTCTGTGTTCTAGAAGCAAAAGTATCTAGAACAAGCAGCAGAGAAATGAAAGGTAAATTGCTCACATTTACCTTCATGTGCTTGGTCATCGTAGCTGTTAGCTTGTCTGCTTAGGTGTGTTTAAAACCTGAAAGTGCGTCTTCTGGAGCAGCTTAGATGAGGTATGTGCACATATGTAATAAATATGGCATTATTTAATCACAATACTTGTTCCTTTCTTTCTCTCCTACAATTGAATTGAATTGAATTGAATTATTTGTTCACATTTCCAAGGACATACTGAAAATCTGCAACACAGCCAACTTGATGCTGATTCTTGCCCTTACAGTTGACTCCAAAACATTCTCTAAATGATCACTATTTTTTGAAGGTGGTAGTGGATAGTTTTGTTTTCATTTGTGACAGTGTTGTTACATTTGGGTTCTGTTTCTTGATTTTCATGAAACCAGTTGTAATGGGCCATCTAACTTAATTAGCAAACCTTTGAGGCATAGTGACCAGAGATAGCCAAAGACACTGGACAAATGAGGTAGAAAATCACTACCACCTATTAGTGGTGAAAATAATAAATTAAATAGTTCACATTTTTTTGTCTTTTTAAATGGTGCCCTTAAATCTTCTGCCTGATATAAGCGGTCTGTTATCTGTTGGTAGGCTTTGACCTGTTAGGGCAGCATGCC
The DNA here is from genome assembly GCA_948472985.1 of Iguana delicatissima. Lineage (NCBI taxonomy): Eukaryota > Metazoa > Chordata > Lepidosauria > Squamata > Iguanidae > Iguana > Iguana delicatissima. The sequence continues at coordinate 379,283 of CAOKZL010000565.1, read as the reverse complement.
CTTGTAATTCCACATAGCCAAGATGCTTTAAACAGGTATGAAGCCAGGCCATTATGAAGTAGGTGCCATGTTCATTTTGCTATTTGTCCCATTGTTAATGAAATGGAGTCCTGAGGGCATGGAAACAGTTTTAAAGATTGCTCTGTGATTTTCTTTTTCATATAAGCTGGCAGCGGTGTGTGTGTATGTGTATCTGTATCAATATGCACACTCAAAGAGCATCTAAAATTTCAGAACTTCTGTGCAAATCTGTAACACGCATTCTGAAAAATTGTTTCCCTCCCCCCTCTTTTCCCTTCTGTTTTCCCCAAATACCCTCTATTTTGTTGGTTTCTCTCAGGCTTTTGGAATCTCAGCTGCAGGCTCAGAAAAGGAGCCATGACAATGAACTGGAAGCCCTCCGTGGAGAGATTCAAAGTCTGAAGGAGGAAACAACCGTCAGCAACAGTTGCTGGCACAGAATCTCCAGTTGCCCCCAGAAGCCCGGATAGAAGCCAGCCTACAGCATGAGATCACACGCTTGACTAATGAAAACCTGGTATGCCAAATCTTAATATTGTCACTAGAGGCACAGAGAGAGTTGCATTTCTTTGGGCTTGGGAGCAGAACTCGAGGGGAGGCAGAAACATGGATGTTGCTTTTAAAGCCGCATGTGCTGTAGGTTTTAAAGGAAGAGCTACCCCTTCCAAGCAGGATTCTAGATCCTGTTGCTTCAGGACTACTTTAGAAGGGCTGGACTGGTTTTTCTTCTTTTGGAGAGTTGCCCTGCTTTGTCCTAGAATAGCAAAGAAAATCTAATATGATTCTCTTTGGTTTTGTTTATTTTTTAAATTTATGTACATCCCATTCTTCTGCCACAAAGGCTGTCAGAGCAGCTTACAGTTCACAGTTCTCTGCCCCCAGGCTTGTAGTCTAAAGACAGGACACACAAAGGAAAGGAGATGGTGGTGGGAGAGAGGTTTAAATCCAACAGATACTGCCCCTTCTTTTCTCCCTCCATGGCTGGGGCAGTGGTGGTTGGGATGGAAGAAGGGCCTTTCATCTGCTTCTGGGCCGATGGAGCTATGCCAGCCTTTTCTTTCTGTCCCTCCTTAGCCCGGGCAATGGCAGTTGGGATGGCGATTTTGGAAGTCCTGTAGCCTTTGTCTGTTGTTAAACACACATTATCAAAATTCAGATTCCCTCAACGCCATGTCTCCCGTTAGTGGTAACACTTGTGTGATGCAAGTGCATCATGAGCAGCTCAGTATACAGCCCCCATATAATGTATTAGGAAGGAAATTGTCTTTGTTTCAGTGCTATAGCCTTGTGGTCTTTCTACCAAGCTGGCCCATGAGTTTCCACCACATCTTAACAAATGAAGTGAGGAAGTTATGTGCTTCAGAAGCATCCCACTCTTTTCTTTACAGAACTCAGATAAAACAAAAGCATCTGTGAAACTGTGTAGAATCAGATAGTAGGAGGTGTTTCACTTCACGCAAGAGAGTTATGTTTCTTGTTAGACAAATGATCCAGTAGGCATCTTTGAGACTCATGTAACCATTTTTTAATATAGCTGTTAACAGTCAGAAAGTTTCAATAACTCAGTAGACAAAGAAATGGCATTTTCACATTGACATAAAGCCGTGGCTGTCAGGTGCTGGGAAACAACAGTAACTCTCAAATGAAGGTGTCAAAAGATGCCTGGATTCTCCACAGCAGCTGCATGGTTTTTGTGTAGTAATGGTCATGTGAAGAAGCCTTCATGGAAGGGTAACACATGTCTGCTGTTGGCCTGCAGCTCTCATTACCCCTCACCACTGGCTATGCAGACTAAGGCTAATGGGAGGTGCAGTCAAACAAGCGGTCCAACCCTTCTTAATTGTACAGAAAGTTAAGGTTGCTTTGGTACTAGCTACTTTACCTTGAAGACTGAACACCAAGATAATGTAACAGGAATCTTGAGATAAAATCTCTGCATTTGAAGTGATGATTTCTACCTGGTATCTACGATGATTGACGAGGACTAATTTGTATATATATCTTGTGGGCTCTTTTACTCTGGGGCTGGAAGAGTGGCATTGCAATCTCAGATGACTCCAGTGGTGTAGTGGATCCAGATGTTGCCACGGCACATGTTGATAAGCAGGAATGATGGTATCATATGTCATCTCTATTTCCTCTGAGTTTCACTGTAATCCCCACAGTAGCTGGAGAGGAAATGGATTTTCTCCACAACAGTGTATTGCTATGAACTCTCCCTGTTCTAATCCAAAGTATTTTGGGGTGGGGTGGTCTTTAGTGGCCATTACAGAAGACCTGCTCCAGGCAGAAAAGGAGGTTGAAATGCTGTTAGCAGTTGCAGCTTTTCCAAAAGTCACAAGGGAAGGCAGGTAGAATTTGCCAGCATGAAGCACCTTCTTTCTCTGACACCTTACTTCTTTCATGGCTGTTATGACCTTTGTGTTTTTCTTCAAAATACACTAGTTAAGGAAAATTAGTAATACAGCAGGATGAACACAAAATACCCTCTTGTGTGAATGCGCCTTCCACAGAGAAACTGGAATAGCTGGGTAAGGTTTGTTTCTGATCTGGGAAGCCAAACCTTGACCAGGCACTTACTGTTTAGCTGGAAGTTGGTCTATCCAGTCAAGGAACTCAACTTGGCTAGGTGCCTGTACTATATGATAATATTAGATGTCTTGTGCTTTCCTTCTGTCAAGACTAAGCACTTTCTTAACTAGTTTACCATATGGGATTTCAGAGTGGTAGGTGTTCTTGCAGTCCCATGCTAACTGGTTTTGTTCCTGTACTTCATGAGATTAATTCTATTGTAACTAGTATTCATGCTCATTCCCCAAACCATCATTGTCTAGACTCTCTAACAGTAGACTGCATAACATTAGATTGCACAAGACAATTTTTAGATGGCTTGCTGGTAACGCTACATGCCAACATAGTGCTGCTTTCTTTTAATTCATGGGTTGGGTCCTTCCCTCACAGTCAGGAAGCTGCATGAAGAAGGCACTCTTTCTTCTCCTTAGGCACAATGCTGCTTTTGCATGCAGTGTGCTGAGAAAGGGGAACCCCTTCCTACGCATACAGCATGGAAGGAAAGTGACTTGCCTGGTAAGAAACAGAGCGGTCTTTTTCTTAATAGGAAGCATGCTCAGATTTTCATGGTAATGGCAGCTGTGTAAGGAAAAAAGACACCTCTCTTGCTGTCTTGCTGCCTTCATGTGAAGATCAGCCTTCCTCCCACATGGCATTTAGACTTACAAAAAGAGTCACTGCATGTATAAATGTACCTAGTAGGCATATTTTTTGGTATTGCTCCAAATGGGTAAACCATTTAGAAGGGTAAGTCTAATTCCAGCCTTCAAAGAATGGGAAGAACCTATACTTTATACCTGTTTTTTCAGTATTATGAGGAGTTATATGCAGATGACCCCATGAAGTATCAGTCGTACCGGATTTCACTTTACAAACGGATGATTGTATGTACACAGTGCAGACCCTCTTTCTTGTTTGCTGCTTCTGGAGCGCTGACTGAAGAGCTGGCTGCCATGTCCACTATTGAAGGAAATCCTTTTTGAAGATCTTCTTATTCCTCTCCCCAGAGCTTTTTGTTGTCAGTTGTGTTGTCATGTTTGTTTTTGTCAGTGCAGTATTTGTTACTAATATGAATGTTGCAGCATGATCGAAGCAGGCTCTCTCAGCGGTGTGGTTCACACTTTGAAAAATGGCAAGGACTTCTACATGCTTCCAAGTTAAATCAAGGGCAGTCAAGTTCTGGCCTTCCCAGATCTTGTTGGTCTGTATTCTTATCAGTCTTTAACCCTGACTGTGTGGCTAAGGCTGATGAGAATTGCAGTCTAGCAATATTTGAAGGACCATACATTACTCAGCTGTGATTTATATACACAGTTGGAACCTTAAAACTGCCACCAGAAGATTTAGCAATAGGGTGGGAAGCTATACAATTGAGAAGAGTATAATGGGATTTTAAGTATATCACCTTCAGTCTTCTAATATTCTAATGACTTTGGGCCTGTTCAGATATTGTTTGTTCCTGTAATTCTGCCCAAAGTTGGAGTTGGCTGCATGCTTGCTGCCTCTTCATTCCACTGTCCTCCTCATGAATAGAGTGTTAATAGTGAATGTAGAATCTTCTTAGCTCTGTGAGAGAGAAACTACCAGAAAGTCAGGCGCGGATATGTTGGCATCTATAAGATGTGCCTACAGGAGAGATCTGCTGGTCATGCTGCATATATTTCAACATACTGTACAATAACGTCTTGCTTTACGATCCAGGCAATGTGCAGGCTTGCAAATTTCAGCCAGATGGCAGCATCACTTTTCAGCTAATGTTCATTTCCTTTGTACCACTAACAGTACTGGAACTGTTTTTGTCTGTTGCATGTATGCCACTTTTAAATATTTAATCCTTCTATCTCTCAACTTTATTTTGTATAGGATTTGATGGAACAGCTTGAAAAACAAGACAAGACCGTTCGCAAGCTGAAAAAGCAACTAAAAGTCTTTGCTAAAAAGATTGATGAACTTGAAGGTATGGCATTTATGATCAAGAGTGGTTTTACTTCTCACCTGTCAGAATAAGAGTTGAGGTCTTTTACTACAGGCACATTTCTGAGGCAGTGAATCCTCAGCTATTATTGCTGGATATAATAACTCGAAAACTATTGAACGTATGTGTACTTTATGTGGAAGTAGTCTGAAATAGTAATTAATATTCATATGCTGCCAGAAGGGGTGGCTCTGGGATCTGAGTGTAAACTGGCTGAGAGAGTAGAGGTTCATATTATTCTTTGTTTACCAGTGTTCGCTTTTTTGGTAAGAACACATAATAGTTTGTAAAGGATGGTTGGACAATAGGAATCTCCACCTTTCCTTGAAACTTAAGTGTGCGTGCCATGAGAGTTCATCACAGTAAACAGTAAACTTTTTGCCTATGGATTTCCCCCATACTCACCCACTAATGGCCGTACAAGATAAGACAGAGTGGCGTACAAAGCGCCATAAGACTATACAGATAACAATGTAAGAATAATTGCTTAACACATATGGATATTGAACTGCTTCCAAGTAAACAATGTTTTCTTTAAAGAATCAGATCGAATTATTGCATGTGAACTGGGTTTGCATGTTTGTGGGTGCAGATTTACTAGCTAGTTATGCACATCAAAAATGGTGTACTTATCCATATCATATGCACTCATCCATATCCAAAATTGCACACTAATGAAATTTAAAAAAAACAACCACTAATGAGCACAGGTGTGCTTTGGGCCTCTTTATATACCAACCACTACCTAATAAATGCCAACACAAGAAGAACAGCGATTTCCCACCTTACTAATCTTCATAGAAAATGTTCACCAGTGAGACAGTTGTCTGCCAGATACAATATTTGCTTTGCCGTGAAGGCTTAAATCCTTATTAAAACCTTTTTTTAACATGGGAAAGGCCACTCCCTGCTCACTTCCTAACCATACTCTCCTTCTCTTGATTGCACTTTACCCTTTCAGGAAGACTGCACACAGAAATTAAAGACTTATTTGTGTTCAGTAAACATTGTGTGCCAGAGGGACACTTTAAGAGGGTGGGGAAAAGTTGCTTACCTGAAGATTACAGTAAGACCTTTTCCTTGGTTCCACCGTTGTGGGGAGTGGCTAATGTCTAACTATTGTCTCCCTTTGCCACACTAAATATAACTCTGAAGTATAGGCACAGATCGGTCTGTTTCATGTACTTAATTCCTGAATTACACAAGGTATGCAGGCAATACGTAGAATATTGTTTCTTGCATAAACAGCTAGACGGTATAAATATCGTCTGGTTTATCTGATGTTTTGTTGGCTGGCCTCACCAGCTTTTCTAGTGGGTGTGCAGTTATATTAAGTATTCTGGAGTGAGACCAGATCAGGAGATAAGGTAAGTTTTTAGTTGTTCAACATACCAAATTTTTCTTTTAGTCAGCTTACTGAGAGCATTTCTTTAGAATTCTTTGGGAAAGCAAATCCTTGTTTCCAATATTTCCTCAACAGGACTCTGCAAGATCCACAGACCAATCTTATTTATTGGTTTATTTATTGTACTTCCCTAGACCCCTTGTTCTTTGGCTGGCTCCCTGATTTCAGTGGGGCCTCCTTTCAAGTAAGCATTTTAGAGTGTGTTTGAATGTGCAGAAATTTCCTTTTGCTCTTGTATCACTAATGACATCTCACTGTTAAACAGAAGTAATAACCCCTTAAAGGAGCAAATGCCAAACAATTTTTTTACATTGAAATCTGAGAAAATCTATGAACAAATACTGATTGCATATATAACATGAAGGGAGCTGTTTGATTTCCAAACTTCTACTTAATGTCATGTGCATTTGTGTGTGTGTGTGTGTGTGTGTGTGTGTGTGCATGTTGAAGAGAGTTTGGTTTGCTGGAGGTGAGCTGTGGAATTTTCTTATCTGGTATATGTAACTTTCTTCTTATGGAGGAAGCTGAAGCAGCCAGGGAAGGAAGGAGGAAAAGGCATATATGTGATATAGGATAGGCCTAATATTTTTCTCAGTAGGGAAGGGAGTTTGTGACATCAGCAGCAAATCTTCTGGCAATATTCTCTTTTTATAACAGATAATTTTTTTTATCCTCCACTTCTAGTAAGGACTTGTTGTTTTTTAGTGGAATTTTATAATGTTTACATACTCATGTTCTAGAAGTTTTCATGAATCCAACAGATTGTTGGGTATCTTTCTGTCTTTCTTATTACCAAGTTCTAGATTGGTTCTAATATGTCTGAGTAGGTTTATCAAAACACCAGTCTAGAGGTCTGAAGCACAAGTTTTGGTGACCCTCCTTGTACATCTTTCTCATGTGGTATGGAGGCTTTCCTTCTTCTCTTGTTAAATGTCTCTTAAAGAGGGGATGTACTCGCTTGACAGTTGTGCTGATCCTTCTGGATTTACAGTGGAGCCTGAAAAATCTAACATCCCTTCGTTGTAATAAGAATTATGGGGATGAGGAGGAATAAAAAACTCAAATTTCCAGTTACTCATTTGGGAATATACCCTGCAGATCTGTTAGACCAGCAACAGCCAATGACTGGTCCTCCAACGTCTATTGGATAACAACACCTTCTATCTGTGAGCATCAGCTCTGCACGTTATGGCACATGTAGATTGCTCGCCAACAACATTTAGAGGTCCACACACTCCTTATCCCTGCTTTAGTCAGAAAATTGCAGTATAAACCAAAATGATAACTATTAGGCTAAAATCGAGTAAGAAAATACCACAATTCAGTATCAAACCTCTCGATCAGAATTGTGAGTTTTTGTTGCCAAATACCAATTACAATTGATTTTATTTTCTTAATGTTCTCTTCCTCTCTTGATTCAGTGGGTCAGATGGAGAACATTTCACCTGGGCAAATAATTGATGAGCCAATCCATCCTGTCAATATTCCAAGGAAAGAAAAAGACTTCCAGGGAATGTTAGAATATAAGAAAGAGGATGAGCCAAAACTCATCAAGAATCTTATTCTAGGTGAGAATCCTTTCTGTGTGCACAATACATTGTATGGCCTTTTTTTTTTTTGCAATCCCGTCTTTTACTGTTTCAATTATGTACAATTTGTGTAATGCTGAATGAAAGAAAACAACTCCACAACTCCACATATGCTTAATTCTTAATAGTAATTGCATGTCACATCCCATTGTTCATTTTTGCAGAGATAATTATTAATGGATAACTGCAGAACAAAACAAAATATGAGGGTGAAAATAATGCCTATTAATTGGAGAGCTGAAGTTTTATCAGGACATGTAATGAGTTTTATGTGAATTCTTATCTGCTTATCTGTGTGTTCCTCTTTAGACCTGAAACCACGTGGCGTGGCAGTCAACCTAATCCCAGGATTGCCTGCATATATTTTGTTCATGTGTGTCCGCCATGCAGACTATCTTAACGATGATCAAAAAGTGAGGTCCTTGCTGACTTCTACAATTAATGGCATCAAGAAAATTTTGAAGGTTGGTTTGTTTTTAGTTATAATATCAAAATGGAACATTAGTAAACATAGCTGTTGTCCTAAAGCATGGCATTTGTAATAGAGAAATAGTGAAGTGTTTGTTTTCAGCGTAGAGATAATATAGCAACTCTACAGAAAACAGTTTTTAAAGCAATTCTTATTATGATTTCTAAATGAAAGAGATACATACTGTTCTTTTTAAAGCAGATACACTTTGTTTGGCTTTATTGGTTTCACTAGTCTCTTCCAGAATAAGACATCCTGTACTTCAGTTGACTTGCAGCTCCAACTGTTGAAGTTAGAATTAGGTAGCATGTGTACGAATATAGTTTGTGTCACATGCAGTGAAGAAAAGGCATATTTTCATACATGAGATCACATTCAGTTGCAAACCACAGTCACCAAGGGTTTTTAGATTTTTTTTTCTGTCAGTTTGCAGGAAGGGTATATCTAATCAGCTTGATTGACAGTGTTCCTTTGTAAAAGAAAGTCTTGCAACACTGCCATCTTTTCCAGAAAATTTTGTTATGGAGAAAGAGACCTGTAAATTCCATTCAGTTAAATCCTGTGAGTTTGAAAAAACAGCACATGCCTCTTTTTTCAAGAATACTACAGGGTTAGATTTTCTTCTGGTAGAGCGCCCTTCCTCAATTTGGTGTCTGTCATGTATGCTGGACTATAGCTTCCAAAATCCCCAGCCAGAATGCTTGGTTGGAGATTGTAAGAGTTATAGTTCAGCACATCTAAAGAGTCCTGTGCTGAGGAAGGGTGCAATAGCATGGCTTTTGGTCATAGCTTCATATAGTCCTCACAGATTGATTCTCAAATTGTTCTTGGTATTCATTTATGCATAGAGGAGATCAAGAGAGCCAAGATGATGTTGTGGTTTGAGGACTAAGATTCTGGGAGACCAGAGTTTGAATCCCTGCTCTGCCATGGAAACTCACCAGTGATTTTGGGTAGTTAATACTCTCTCAGCCTCAGAGGAAGGCAATGTCAAACCCTCTTTGAACAAATCTTTGTGACAGGTCCTCCTGAGGATTACCCTAAGTCAGAAATAACCTGAAGGCACACAGCAATATAACAAGAAGAGGTTTCCTGGGTAATAGCTACTCTGTGAGTGTGTTTCTGCCCAATGAGAAGTATGATCAGAATTGAGTATTAAAATGGCAATGTAATCTCCATTCCCAGCATGCATTGGGTTTAAAGCTGTGTGAATTGGATTAAAATGCCAAGAGGAATATCTAGGAAACTATGTGGGTATTCAGTATAATTTAAAATACCCTGCAAATAATATAGCAAAATGTGCATTTATCTGTTATCAGGTTTTCTTCAAATTATCTTTTTAATACTCACTGTATTTGATATATTTGCTTTCAGAAAAGAGGTGATGACTTTGAAACAGTTTCCTTCTGGCTGTCTAACACATGCCGGTTTTTGCACTGTTTGAAGCAGTATAGTGGTGAAGAGGCAAGTTCTACTCTTTCAGTTCATAACTTTTCTTGTTGCCTTTGCTGTACATAAAAAGTTTATTATTTTTGAAAGTTTATTATTGCACTAATTAGTGGCGGTTCATGTCAGTGTCACACTATCTCAGTAAAAAAACCTCCTGCGGGAAGGGTCCCATCAGAAGCTCAGCCCAAAGCCAAAAGTGGGTGGAATTGGAGACAAAGTGGGCTGGGCTTACAAAGCAGAAGGGAACTGAAATTAAGATGAGGTCTGTGTAGGGTTTCCCAGCTGTTCACTGTATCTACATTTTTAAGATAAAATGCAACTTTGATGTAAAGTCGAAGGCTTTCACAGTGGAATCCATAAGTTGTTGTTGGTTTTCTGGGCTTTGAGGCCATGTTCTATTAGTATTTTTTCCTGACGTTTCGCCTGCATCTGTGAATACAATGGATGGCTATGTAATTAACGCACTGTTATGCATATCCCTGACTAACAATACAACCCTGGGGGATCTCCCATTTAACAATAGGCCATCACACAGGCCAACTGTAACACATGCAAATTGCTCCCTCTCACCTGGGGACTACACAAGGATATATACTCTGTCTCGTTTCCATGCCACCAGATCCTCTGAAGATGCCAGCCACAGATGCAGGCGAAACGTCAGGAGAAAATACTAATAGAACACGGCCTCAACGCTCGGAAAACCCATAACAACAAATGCAACTTTGGCTTGTAAGCCACCAAGAGAGCATTTTCTAGGGTCAGAGTTGTCCCTTCCTTTGGGTTGGCAGTTTGTGGGTGTCAGATAACCAACGAGGAATTAATCTCATTAGTGTTTTAAAAGGTAAAGTTGGCCCTCTACATTTGCAGGTTTTACTTTCATGAATTTGATTATTTAAGAGTTTCTCCAACCCCTGCTCCCTGCAAGCACTTCTTTCTAGGGGAAGCTTCCTTCTTGGCAGCTGTGATCAGACCATGCAGCTCTTTAAAAACCTGTCTCTGGTCTTCTTCCTCTTCCATCAACCACTTCCTGACCAGCTAAGGATGGCTTGCAGTGCTACAAACCCTCTCCCGATACCTCCTCACATCCAATGAAGGAGATGGGCAAGAGAGAGGAAGTATAAGGCCACCGTGCTGACCCACCCACTTTCTGTCCCCTTTCGCTGACCTCATTTGACCCTGAGTGCCTGCTCTGCTAACCATGACTTGGCCCACTTCCCACAGACACACACACACACATTTTGATACTTCCAGTTTTTCCACATTTGCAGGGGTCCTGCACCTCTAAACCTAGTGAATGTGAAGGGCCAACCATAGTTTATATTTCTTTAAAACGTGTCACCTGTTATTTGGTTATTTTTGATAAGGTACTGGAAATACACAACACATTTCGGTGTACACTCTTATCTTCCTACAAATTCAGGGCTTCATGAAGCACAACACATCTCGTCAGAATGAACACTGCCTCACTAATTTTGACCTTGCTGAATACAGACAAGTACTGAGTGATTTGGCCATTCAGATCTATCAGCAGCTTGTAAGAGTGTTGGAAAATATTCTTCAGCCAATGATTGGTAAGGCAAAATAGTGAATAATGAAAGACAAAAACTGCAGTGTCCTTCTCAAATTTATAATTTTCTAATCAGCTAATCAAATTTATCCATATTGAGCTCTCTGAAATTTTTTTGTTCAAGTTAGTATTCTTAGTTATATTTATGGTGATGTTAATCAGTTTCAGGGATGTTGGAACATGAAACTATTCAAGGGGTCTCAGGTGTAAAACCAACTGGCCTCAGAAAGAGAACCTCCAGCATTGCTGACGAAGGGACATACACGCTAGACTCTATCATTCGGCAACTGAATACCTTCCACTCGATCATGTGTCAACATGGAATGGATCCAGAACTGATCAAGCAGGTGGTCAAACAAATGTTCTACATCATTGGGGCTGTGACCCTCAATAACCTTCTCCTGCGAAAAGACATGTGCTCCTGGAGCAAAGGGATGCAGATAAGGTGAGGCAATCTTTGGCATTATTTTAAGTCCTCCCAGGTACACTGCTGGGCAACCTAATGAATTCTTAATAAATCAGGTGATTGTTTTAAGTCAGGGTGGGAGAGTGTAGCATGTCCAGGGGCCAGTTCTGCTTCACAAAAGTAGGTGTTTTTAATATTAAATAGTGCAAGGAGGTTTTGAAACCTATTTAAATGGTAAACTGTGGCACTTGTAGGCCTCCCTCTCTCATTCTCTCTTTTTGGCCAGAAACAAAGTTAATCGGGGGTCTGTAGGTTTCAGGGGCTACAAGACACTTGGTCCCTCTCTGTTTTTAAGGAATTTTTTTGTACTTGAGCCTTTACTTTTGTTAGAGACAGTTGTTTTGGACAGCTTGCATATGGTACTTTACAAACTGGAGGTTCTCTAAATAAATGGTGTAACAGCAAGTTTGCAACCATGTGTGTACACAGTCACATATTGCTCAGGCTCCTTCATTCCTCTTCCCCATCTCTCTCTTCTGTGGTTAATGACCTGCAGAAACTGATTATATTACCTAGGTAACCAAAGACAATCATATGCACAGTGAAAAAGAGGCACATTCATGAGTCCATTGCTTTGCCTTGTTTAGAAAACTGCTGATTTGGTGAGAGTATGAAGACAAAGATTTCTGCTACTTAATCAGAAAACATTGCAATTTGTGGACAAATGTTGCTTTTAAAAACCAGGACCTTTAGGTTACCTTGGCAAGCAGATTTGTTGTTGTTGTTTTCTTGGTTGATTAAGAAAGAGGAATAGGCAGTGCTCACCTTATTAAAAAGGGGTTTTGCCATCATTTCTCAGCCATCCTTATTCCTAACTGGGTTTGTTTCTGAATTTAGAGATAGTAGAAAATTGTGACTTGGAAAGGTGATTTCATGGCTTCTCTCCCTATCCCCACATTACCTTTACAAAGCAAAGGAAAACATGGATTTTTAATTTTAGGTTTTAATATGTAAAGGGATTTCTTGATGAGTGTACTGGGAAGAATATTTTCCTGTAAGCATGGATTCTGGTATTAATCTATTTGCTGACTTATGATTTATTGGTGGAAAAACTATATGCTTGGCTACCGTGTGAGCTTGCTGTGTAGTGTATGATGGTATTAGCTTATGTTTTAGGTTTGCTGTAGAACACATACCTGAGTTGTTTTGTCTTCATATAACAAAAATTAGAGTATTTTAGGCACTGGAATGTTAAAAAAAATGGAAGTGGTGGTGGTAGAAATCTGTCTGATTTCTAATAGATGAAGGATAAATAACCAAAAACCTCTGTCTCTTATCAAAAGAGCAAGAAAAAACGAGGTGCAGTAGCTTGTGCATTTTCCCTCTTAAATGTGACATGGAACTTTTGAAGTATTCTAGTTTGTCCAGGCATTATGGATGATTACTTAACAGTTGCACTGGGACCAAGCAGCTACTTAGTCAGAGCAGAATGTTTGCTAAATAATTTACAGAAGATGATATGGATTGAACAAAAAAAAAATCATTAAAAAACAGTTTTCCATTCAGAACAATGAAAAAAAAATATTCCTAATAGCTACATATGCCTTCTAATATATTAAATCTTCAGGTACAATGTAAGTCAGCTTGAAGAATGGCTTCGTGACAAAAACCTGATGAACAGTGGTGCTAAAGAAACTCTGGAGCCCCTCATCCAGGCAGCACAGTTGTTGCAGGTGAAGAAGAAAACAGACGAAGACGCAGAGGCCATTTGCTGCATGTGCAATGCCTTAACTACTGCACAGGTAACTTATACTTTCCTTGCATTCTTCTCTGACTTGAACTGAAAATACCCACAAGCATCATGGTCCTTGGGCTGTATGCCAATTTGCCACTTTGTGCATATTGTTCCATTATGTTATTAAGAAAATATTGTCTGAATCCACTACTGGAGTTCTCTTTGTGAAACTGGGAGGTAGGGATGGCACAATTTCCCTATCTGGACTATAATTCTCTCACCCTCCCCCCAATATCTTGCTCCCAGAGGTCAGCTAATCTTCCAGAACATATATATCTGGGCAGGAGAGAAGCATTATATTGGATTTAGGTATCAGATGTATCAGATATAAAAACCAAATTATGAAAAGAGAGCTGACTCCATTAGCTAACATGCCAAATGCAGATTTCTGTGTTGCATTTAGGAATTGGGGACAGTAATGTTGTGTCGACAGGCTGCATATGGGTGCCTCTCCCACCTTTTTTTCAAAACTTAAAAAAGGTCTCCTGGCTTTGTGGGGGAAGCTGGGGCAGTTAGGCCTCATTCTAAGATCTGTTTTGCTAGGACCTCCTGAGCTATATATGTGAGGGTTTTGAAAAAAGGCTCTCCATCCTAGCCCATTTTACAGCCATTATGGGGTGAAATTGCCTCCTGTTTCCCTAAAGGGTGCCAGGTGCCTTTTTAATTAAAAAGAAAATAATGGAAAGTGTCAAGTTGAGCAGTACTGTGAAATCCTGATGGAAGTATATGTAGTTCTTGGACCTCTGGAAGTCGCCTCCCCTTAGTTTTAGCAAGATGCAACATTCACCCATTTTATTATAAGAGTTTTGGAACAGAAAATCTAACATGGTGTGATGTATGGGTATAATATACTCTTGACTACATGTAATCAACATCACTGTTAAGTGCATCAAATGGTACAGCACTCAAAGAACTATAAGTTCCAGTACTGAAAGTGAGAGGGCATAATGTTGAAAAGTTCTCTAAGCTGACAAAGCAGATAACATCTGAAAAATGTTGTGTACGGTATTGCTAAAGTAAATAGGAAGGACCTATTAATCAGCAAGGGAAAGAAAAAAAATATGTTTTTCTTACAGATCGTTAAAGTTTTGAATTTGTATACTCCAGTTAATGAGTTTGAAGAAAGAGTGTCTGTGTCCTTCATCCGGACGATACAGGTAAAATAGCCTAACCTCTTATCCCTTCCTGCAGTCTTTCAAAGGGTGAGAGACAGTCATATTTTTCTGGTGTGGGTGTGTATGTGTGTGAAAGAGAGAGAGAGAGAGACTATGATCGGAGCGGAGTGACGGTAATTACACTGGTAACTGTGTATCTCTTTCTGTTCAATACTGCTGTCGATACTGGCAAAGTACTCTTCAGTATTCTTGGATGTGTGTATGAGGAGGGCTTATTTGTTGCAAACCCTGTGTGTGTGTGTGTGTGTGTGTGTGTGTGTGTGTGCGCATAGGACTGAAAATCATTGGTTTCTTTTATAATATATTTGGGATTTTTCAAAAATATTTTTTAATAATCATAGATGGGTCGTGGATGGAAAACTACTGCATAAATCTGTTTAAACATAAAATATTAAAAGATCTGTTCTTACTTTTGCAGCTGCGTATGAGAGACCGGAAAGACTCCCCTCAACTGCTGATGGATGCTAAGCATATTTTCCCTGTTACTTTCCCATTTAACCCCTCATCTCTTGCATTAGAAACCATCCAGATTCCAGCAAGTTTGGGTCTAGGATTCATCACTCGTGTCTGAATCATGGATACAGTTAGCTACTGATCATGAGTTTGCCGCTTGTAATCTCTAACAGTGAAAATGAACACACAGAAAAGCCATAAGGATAGGGTGAGGTGAAGAAAATAGGGGAAGAGGGCTTCAGAAAACATTGTAGATACCCTAAAATGTATTGTAGAAAGCTGAAATGCTGCATAACTCTTACAGCTGAAGGCTGATGGAAGCATATACATTTGTACAAATTCAGTATTCTCATGCTGAGAGGCCTATATAACATTTTAACAGTCAGACATTTTTTAGTACAGATCTTCCCCCATTCTCCCCTGTTGGTCACATACTGTCTTATATTTGGATTCAGAGCTGAGTGGATAGGCTGTGACTAATAAAGTGAACAGCATGCACCCTCCTTCCTTCTGGGATCAAAACTGGACAAAAGGAAACAATAATGATCTATTCTATAATTAGTTGGCAAAGACAAACCATCATTGTCATCCTTGGATCATCCCATCACTGAGGAATAGTTTTCCCAGTGTAGCAAGGCTGAGAGTCACTTCACACATTCCAGACTGAAAGTGTACACTATTATGTTTGAAGTGGCCATTTGGCGAGGCCATTAACAGATCTGTGCTGCATGTACACTTGGTGGAATAGGTGCATCCCAAATGCTTCCAATGTGACGTGTACGCTCAGTCTATAATGCATTTCTCATTCCAATAGGGAAGCAAAAGTGTGAGGGCGCATTTTAGCTCTTTAGAACAATTTCATTGTAATTAAGTCATATGTATTCCAATGATAGACAAGGACCCTTGAGGACCCAGGAGGTGATGTAAGATGTGTAATGAGTTAATGTAAAATTAGTGAAGAATATAAGTATCTAGGAATGTCATCTTTATAGATTAGAGACTGGAAGTTATAATGTAAACTGGTGATACAGGACACAATCCAAAACCCCATTAAAATGAGGAGGAGTTACATAAGAGTGGACATACTCTTCGGAAATTCCTGTCATTTCAAGGGGGCTTGCACAGTAGACATTCATAATACATCACAACCAACAAGCAGATAATCTGTCAAACAGCTTTCTTATTTATGTCAGTGTGACATAAATGATGAAGTATCAAAAAGTCTTTGGGCTTACTATATGGTACGATGTAGCTGTTCATTAGTTAGTATTGTTTCAAAGCATATCAAAGTGCTGCTGTGTATTGTGTTCTTTTTAATGTACAACAATAATTGTTAGGCAAGAGAAATACAAGATTTCAAAACAAAACACAACTTTAGTTGTCCAGTCTTTTAACAGGACTTATATAAGCGTCAAGAAATATCACTGGTTATAGGAAATGATAACTAAGCACAAATAACAAACTGGAAGCTGTATGATAATGGTTCAGAGTAAGTTAACTAAAGTATTCAAGTCTGTTGAATGAACAAAACCCAATCATACTACATTTTACTATTTATTTATCTCTTTGTGTATGTTAATTTTTCACTGTCATTTTTTAGTTGTCAGTTTTGTAATGGTGGTGTTATGTTTTAATATCATTCATTTTGGAATTGTTTTGTGGGGTGTGGGGAGATACATTTCACACTTCAGAGGAATCTCAAAGGCCTCACTGAAGGAGAAATTCTTTCAGCCCACATCTCCTAAATAGATACCTTGCAACTCTGCTATACATTCATTATTAGAAGGGTAGCGCAATCCCTGATTTGGATGCACTTTAAAAATAATAATAATATTCTGCTTCTATTTCTATGGGAATATTTCATTGGAGACTTTTAAGAACAAGTATGCTACCTGTTTGAAAGATTTTTGCCAGGATCTCCCATATTTTGGATACTTGTTCAGATTTGCCTCAGTGTGAAGCTGACATCTCAAAATGTCTGACATACCTTGTTCAATGTTTTCTGGGCTTGGTTTTTTTAAAAAATTGATTAGTGATGATCACATATACATAGGAAAAAACTGCAGATTTTGAAATTGCCATGTGCAATATTTTTTAATGTATAATAGCAACTGTAATGTATGTTTATTTTAAAACATATCTATATGCTATAATGGCATAACGTTAAAAGTTCTGATACCGAATATAATTTCTCTGTTTATCCTTAGAACAATTTTGTCATTTGAGAAGAGTTTTATACAAGAGTGATGTGCACCTGTTATACTATGGTCACTGATAAAGTAAATGAAGTAAACATCAGTTTTGTCAGTACTTATCTTAAGAGCTGTTTTGGGCTCTTCCCTCCCTCTTCATTTTGTTTTGGGTTTTTGTTGTCAGCAGAGAGGTGTATGCTCTTCCATTGCAGGTTGTTTTAGGAAACAGTCAATACTTGCATTCAGACATTGTCTTCTAAACTACTTTCATTATTTATGGTAAATGAAAAGGTCTTTACTTAAATATATTTATTTTACATCTGGCTTCCAAGTTTACAAAAATGGCTCCCAAAAAGTTGTGTTTCTTGTAGACCTATTTTAAATGCTCTTTCAAAAAAGCCTCTGTAGTTGTGGCCAGGTAGACTCTAGGCAGACCAGGGAGAAAAACAGAAGCTGCTGCCTCAGAGAAAGCTGCGAATTAGTGTCAGATGTTCACAGTTTCTTTAATTAGGGTGAAGCATACTTACTTTTCAAAGTTTGAGTGATTTTCTACTGTATCATGGCAGAGCTGTAATATAAGTAATTTAAAATAGCAGCACTTTTAAAAATTAGAACCCCAGCTAAAACTAAAAGTCTCCAATAACTTCCTACTGATTCTCTGAATTGACTTCAAATCTGCCCTTCATACTGATGGAATAATTTTATCTTTAAAAACTGAACTATGCCAGAAGTGATAAATGTTTATATATGTTTTTATTTTTTCATTTTGTTTACCTGTTTAAAAAAAAAGCCTTACTGTACCTTGTTTACTTACAAGAGTGGTAGATGATAATAGGCATTATCCTTATATTCAGGCATTTAACTAACATTACTGTCACATTAAAATTGTACGCTGCTTCACGTGTTTTAAAGGAAGATGTTTCTAAGTTTAGTATTTTGTAATTCATCAACTACTTTACATATTTGATTGTATGCTGCTTCACATGTTTTAAAGAAAGATGTTTCTAAGTTTAACTAGTATTTTGTAATTTATCAAATATTTTACAAAACAGTATTTACGTGCACTTTTCATGAGTTAATGTTTTTAGCGTTGGAACACATATAAAACATTCATTTTAGCTTTTCAGGGTTAGTGTACTTAAAAGATTCTGGCTTTCCTTTTTCTCTTCTTTAAAGCAAGGCTATGCTCTTTAACATAGAAATGTCTTTATTTCTAATGTTATTAATTTGACATAGAATAATATCTTCAGTGCTGGAAAAAATGCTTACAAGAGCCCTTTTGAAATGTAGAAACCTGAAGTATTGCACAAATATTACCTCATTAGATCTCAGATCTTTTTAGTTTTCGTTCAGTGATGAGTTCACCAATTTTGTAAATGTAGTGCTGTCTTCAAATTTTACCAAAATTCTTCTCAACTTTCAGTCTGGGGTGGAACTTGAAAAATAACTATTTTTGTTTAATTAAATATTAGTTGATCATGTATGCAATCTTGTGCACAATTTTAAAGCCCTAACAAAGTCACTGGAACATTATTTCTGTGTAGGTATGGACAATAATATTGCATCTCTAGTCCTCACAAGTCTGGAGAATCATACAAACTTAGAACACTTTTGCCTCATTCTAGAGATCCTTATTCGTGCATGGAATGGCTGTTGTGTCTGTAATCTATAACCCCCTGTCTTCTATGGAATCCCACCCAGCACATGAAATGGGGATCCTGTATAGATGGGTGGAGTAGATCTCTACATCTGTTTCCCTGGTAACTGGCCTTGGCAGTGGCATTGGTAATGCACTGCCAATAAATAATCTGTCCTCTGTATAGTCTGTATCTGTAGGGCAGATTCTGGCACACAGCAGGTTATTAGGAAGGATCATCTCTGGTTTGGGGGATATTTTCTGGCTTAGATCTTTGTGATTCCAGTAAATGAGGCATGAACAAGGTGTGACCCTCTACGTCTTGTTGTGGAAGTCCCATCAGGCCTAGCCGGCACGGCCAGTGAAGAGGGATGGTGAGAGTTGCAGTTCAACATCTGGAAGGCTACATGTTGCTCACCCCTGCTGTAGACCATTTCTCTAAGTTTGTGTGAGATTGTATTTTTTTGTCATTAAGTTTGGTGCATATCTCAAAACCACCAGCATTTGAAAGCTGAAGGTCTGTTTGATTTAAATTTCAAACTGGACATATTTCAATATACCACATTCTTTGAAAATTACTCTTTTAAACTTGTAATTTTTCTGAAAGAAAGGCTTATTTCCACTTGATATTGCTACAGTGCTTAGATGGAAACCAAAATGGTATCAGAATGACATAAGCTCAGAACTGGCATAGTGTCTGACATTGTAGTTATTAAACATATGCTTCATAGAGGCTGTATCTTAGCTATCACTGAAATGTCCAAATAAAAAACCCAACTGTTAAAAGTGTTTTCGTTGTCTCCTTTGAGAACAGATCTTTTCTGAATTGATGACTTGCTTCCAAGTGAATTTCATTGCATTCAGTTGTACTTCACTCACAGGTGAGTGCATATAAGATTGTACTACTAAGCATGGAAAATTGTGTGTGAGAGATGCATATTCCTGTTGCATTAGAATAAAGTTCTTGTTGTGTGCCTTCAAGTCGACTCCAACTTACGGCAATTGTGTCATAGGATTTTCTTGGCATGATTTGTTCAGATGAAGTTTGCCCTTGCCTTCTTTTTAGGCTGAAAGAATGTAACTTGCGCAGGGTCACCCAGCAGATTTCCTCAGCTGAGCAAGGATTCAAACCCTGGATTTCTGTTAGTCAAATGCTCAAGCTACCTCACCACATTGGCTCCTACACAATAACCTCCTTGAACCAAAATATCCTCCAAAATGCTGCAGGTCCAAACCTAGGGCTGCAGTTGTTCAGTTGAGGTGGTGCATACATCACCTCAACTGAACAACTGCAGCCCTAGGTTTGGACCTGGCCTATGAAACAGATTTCTATTTTTTCTTGTACTTTCTGTGGTTGTATCTGACTGCTTGTCTTATAGATTAAAAATAGGAATCTTTTCTTGGTTTTTCATATACGGATCAGGATTGGACCAGCTCCACACATACATTCAACAAGAAAGGCTTAAATATGTTGGGGTTGTAGTGGATGCTGTTCTATAGTCTTTTCCTGGAAACTTAGAAATCCTTTTGATAGTATAGGGCAGTGGTTCTCAACCTGTGGGTCCCCAGATGTTCATGGACTTCAGCTCCCAGAAGCCCCAGCCACTATGGCCAATGCTCAGGGCTTCTGGGAGCTGAAGTCCATGAACATCTGGGGACCCACAGGTTGAGAACCACTGGTATAGGGCTTTAAGTCCTCAAGTCCAAGTCATTTGTGAATATTGCCTCTGACCAGGTGTAGAAAGGTAGGTGTTCTTAGGTTTCTCCCTGCCTTCGCAAGACCTTCCTCTTCCTCTTCTAGTTATTGGAACAGATATTAGGTATCAAAGGCATTGAACAGTGATAAACTCAACAGCTAAGCATACCTGTTCTGTGTAATAAAGAATGAAAAAAGAGGAGGGGCACAGGTACATCGTGATGAGAAGCATGATGTTCACCAGGGAAAAGTATTCTGTAGTCGCTCTTTAGATTGGGTCTTTCTATGAGGAGAGCAACTGTGGCTCTTCAAATGATCTTGAAGTGCAATTCCTAGAGCCTTGGCTAAAACTAATAAAGAAGGATTGTCAGAGATTGTGTTCCAGCAACATCTGGAGGGCCAGGTTATTCAACTCAATTGCAGATATAATCTAGAAGTAGTTATTTGTCCAACAGAAAAACCATAATGTAGTGAGCTACATGACGCACTCACTGAAACTCAGCTAGAAATGAAGCGAAGGGGGGAAACGAATAGGGGAGAATAAAGCCTAAACAAAAAAAACCTTGTGTACTGCAATTTTAAGACTGACAGACATACTATCAGGATGTATGTGCTATCACCAGCAGATTCATTGATGGCCAGTGATTTAATAATTGGTCATTCGCAGGATGGCACAGAGGAGCAATCCACAACAATTGGGTTGTTCCCTGCGTGCCAACTGGAACTGGCAGGAAAACTTAAAAAAAAAGTTCCGGTTGGCATGCAGGGAACAACCCAATCGTTGTGGATTCCTCCTGCCATCCCAGAATGAAACATCACGGTAAGTCCAACTTCTCATTTCTTGCATCTAATTTCACTCTAATCTCACCCATACTATATATACCAAGATGGAGGTCCTTTGGCCTTTTGGACTTCTACAGATGACCACATATCTTTTCACATGGTACTATTGTTGGCTGTTTCCCTGTTTAAATTTCTATCCCATTCTAAAAGATGGCTTAGTTACAGGTAGGAAAAAGTTAAAAGACACTTATCTTTGAGGTCCCCTTTTTACCTTTGGTCAACTTGCCACTGGAATACACCTTCTCCAGTTTCTCTGAAATTGGATTTAGCCCCCAGGCTGAAATAAATTATTGATGTGCCTAGGTGCATTTTTGTATACTATATTCCATGAATTTGAAGAAGTGTGTTGTAATTAACCAAAATGTGTGCTATAATAAATCTGGTAATCTTAATAGGGTGCAAGTCTTGTTTTGCTGGAATAGATTAAACCCTCTTTTTGAAAATGCACTCTGTAAATGAGCACTCTGTATGCCCAACAACATTTTCTGTTCCCTCAATTATCCTCTTGGACTTAATATCCAGCCTGAAGAAATATGCTAGACTGTACTTGAAAACTCATTTGCTGTACCTTATTGACATTTCAGTCTTAAGAAGGTTGCTTTTGGACTTTGCATCCACCCAATAAACCACTGCTGTTACCCTTTCAACTCCAGCTTTCAGTTCTTTAGGACTCTGCCTAAAGCAGTGGTTCTTAGACTTTGGTCCTCTAGATGTTCTGGACCTCTGTTCCCAGAAGCCCCAGCCAGCTTGGTCAACAACTCAGGAATTCTGGGAGCTGAAGTCCAAAACACCTGGAAGACCCAAATTTGACAACTAAGGCATCTTCTTGCTCCCTGTTCATTTCCTCAGAGAGGTTTCCTCCTCTAGTTGTTTTTAAGGGGAAATCTCAAGGGGGTTAGTGGCCCTAAACTAATGAGTTTTATTTGGCACAAGTGCCACCTCAGTTACTAGTGGAGGAACACTCCATTAATTTGACAATGGGGGCGAGATTCCACACAAGGCTTAGGCCAAAATAAAATTTGCCAGTCTTTTAAGGGGCCACTCACACAAGGGACTTTCTGCACTAGGCTGTTATACCCTTATGATTCCACTTTCAACATCCTAGGGAATCTTGGGGTTTGCAGTTTAGAGGAATAATAGCACTACAACAGTCCAGGCCATTTCCGCACTAACCTTTTATAGCGCTATGATTCCACTTTCAACATCCTATGGAATCCTGGGGTTTGCAGTTTCGGGAGGGGCCAAATTGGCCCCTCTCGAAACTGCAAACCCCAGGATTCCACAAGATGTTGAAAGTGGAATCATAGCACTATAACAGGCTAGTGCGGAAGTGGCCCAAGTCTCTTCATTGTTCCTCTTCACCCCCTGAGATTCTTCCTTTGCATTTCTCATTCTTTCTGTTACTGTTCCTTTCCTTCCTACCAACTGATTTAAAGAATATTTCTACTGAAGTTTATAATTGAAAATACCCCACACACACACTTCCAAGCTTATTTTCCAGTTGAATCTGCTTGTTTCACGCCATTCACACGTCGTTACTGCAAACTCAGAGGAAAAGATGGTCTCACATTGTTACAGCTTACATTATTACATTTTTATTAATTAATTTATTAATGCTTTGTTGCATTACCTTATTCCATCGTTGCATTACATTACACACAATCTTACTTTATTCCTTTTTCTCATCCTATGCCTTTACCCAGTTTAAAACTACCAACTATTTTAAACGACATTTATGGGGGGGGGCCGCCTTTACCTATGTCCACCTGAGAAGCTTCCTCCCAACCCACGCGGAGAGAAGCAGCAGCCACCACCCTAAAGTAAACTTTCTTCCGAGGCGAGGAGGGCGAGGGAGCGAGAGAACGCCGGGCGAACGGCCTTGGCGGTGCTCCGGCTGGCTCCGGGCTCTGAGCGCCACCTCTGGAGGGAGCGGAGCCGCCGCCGCCGCCGCCAGGAGGGCACCCCTGAGGGGAGAACACGGAGGAAACTCTCAAGGCGCCCGCCTTTCTCCCTCAGCTCGGCCGCTGCTGCGGAAAAAGGCGCCTTCCTCCTTCCTTCCCGCGCTCCCTGTGGGAAGGGAATGTCCCCATGGCGCTCGTCGACCTCTACACGCAGGTAGAAGGGAGCGGGACAGCGGGGGTGGGGGAAGAGGCCTGCCCGCCGGCCCGCCCGCCCGGCCCGACGCTGAGGCAGGTGCAGCCGCGGTGAAGGGGTCGCCTCGGAGTCGGTGGAGGGCGCGGTTTAGTGAGGGGATGGTGGAGAATGGATGGAATCCCCCTCCCAAAAAAAAGATTGCCCAGGCGTGACTCTTTCCCACAGCAACAACCGAATCCTTCGCTTATTTGCCCCCCCAAATGAAACTTCCCCCTCTCCCCTCATCTTTCCATTTTTGCCTCCTCGCTTTCCTTAACCCTTTCGCACGCCGTCCACTAGAGGGTGTTCTCCTTTTCAGTCTTTAGCGAGAGCCTGTGGACAAATACCAAGAATATGCCCGTAGGTTAAAAACGCCTCTCAGACCTACTCAGTCGTAGGGTGGGAATATTTTTTATTAGGACCAGAGGTTAGCGATGGCGGGGGCAAAATGAGAGCGCTGCCCGCTCCAAATAAAATGCTGACCGCCGCCGCCGCAAATGAAATTTTTCCTTCAGTCCCCACATTTCTCCTTTTAAATCTTTATGGACTATGGACAAATAGCAAGAATATTTTCATAGGTTAAAAATACCTAGCAGACCTACCCAGTCAGTGTATGGGCATATTTTTATTAGGACCAGAGGTGGCAGGGGCAAAATGAGGGGGCATTGCTTGCTCCTAATAACAGTTCTGCCCCCCCATGAAATTTTTCCTTCAGCCCCCACATTTCCACCATTGTAGTGACTTAAAACTTCAGTTTTAGAAATACGGTTTAGGCATCCAAAGAAAAGGGGGGCCGGCAAAGTGGCCAAGGGAAGACCAGTAAGGATTCTTAGGGGCAAAATATTTTCAAGATCTCAGTCTTTGCAGTGGCCAGAAATCTGAGGACTTTAATGGAATTTAATGAGGGGATTCTTATTTGGAGAGCCAGTGCCCCCCCGCCAATTATAGCTCTGATTCTGTGCCATATTGAAGACTGGTAAGTGCGTTTTAACATGAGTGGGCTTTAGATCACACAGTTCATGCTACCATAGATAGTATTACTGTTGCATGGGCTCATGCTATCAGGGCATTTTTATAACTTATCTGTGTGTGTGTATATGTGGTTAATACTTTTATTGGGGATCAGCCATGGAAAGTGGTAAACTTCTTTGCCTTTGGGTTAATAAAGGGATTCCCCTACCCCACTGTTTTTTTAAAAGAAAATCTTTAAATGGGTCTTGTATTCTGTTGCTCTGGGTGTGGAAGAGATTGCAAAGGGAGGGAGGAGGAGAAGGGGTTCACTGGTGGCTGCCACAGTCCAGTCCAATTCTTCCCTTGGAGTAAAAAACCATTGAACGTAGGGAGATTACTTGGAAGCAAACTGTGTCTGAGATTGTGTCAGAAGGACCCTGAACAGAAAGGGAGCTTAAGGGGGAGATGTAGTTTTTCTACCATATGGAGCTGGCGAAGGTTGAAGGGGAAGAAGACTTGCCACATTCCTCCTCAGCAGGTTTAGCGAACGAGAATGTGGCGCCGGGTCAGGTGTTAGTCGGGGCTACGAGGAAATCCTGTCTGCGAAGAGGAAGAAAGGAGAAGGGAGCAAAGTCTTGTGCCAACTCCTGAGTGTTTGGTGAAAAGAGGAGGGAGATGGGACAGTCTATGCTTATCAGGCAGAATGAGGAAGGGCCCCTTTGCTTGCTTTCACGAGCACGGTAAAAGTGAGAGAAACTCCCTGAAAGGCAAGTCTTTTTTTTTAAAAAAAAAATGAAGATGGAGTTCAGGCAAAACCAAAGCTAAAACAGATGCATATGCGGCAAATCTGGGATTACAGTCTTTGTATGCCTTCAAGTCGTTTCTGACTTAAGACAACCCTAAGGCAATCCTATCAGCAGGGTTTTCTTGGCAAGATTTCTTCAGAGGGGGTTTGGCTTTGCCTCTTTCTAAGGCTGAGAGTGTGACTTCCCCAAAGTCCCCCAGTAGGTTTCCATGGCCAAGCAGGGATTTTAGTCCTGTTCTCCAGAGTCTTAGTCCAACACTCAAACTACTATAACAAGTTGGCTCTCTCTTTTTAGGGTTGTTTGGGTACAGTTTTATCCAAATGTATTTAGAGTTTAAAGCCCAGTGTCGTTAATGTAATTCGCCCTAAGTTTGTACTGTACTTGGGAATAAGCCTCACTAAACTTAATGGAAGTGACTGGGTGTTAAACACACAGGGATTGGTCTCTGAATGAAATGTAAAGCTGTTATTATTTTATTTATACATGCACCCCGACTTTCCCACTAGAACTGGAGCTCAAGGCAGGTATGGGTAAAAAAACACTGGGAGGTAAAAACATATCAAAATGGTTAAAATTGTGAAAATATAGTTAAACTGTTCAATTGAAAAGTTTAAAATATTAACTTCAAAAAAGCAAGCACAGTCAGCTCTCCCCATTTGTTAGGGTTAGGGTTGTAGGACCCCTGAAAAAGTGGAAAAATCACAGATAACACAACGTGTGTGTGTGTATGTAGGATGGGGGCCAAGGCATGGTGGAGGGAATGGACACACAGGGTCCAAACCAGATCAGAGAAAGGAGAGGAAAAGTGTGGTGGGTCGTTGTAGTGGCTCTGCACTTCCTCTTGTCTGTTTCCTTCCTTGCGTGTGGGTGTGTGTGGGGCATTGGGAGAAGGTTTGTAGTACTGAGAAATTGGTCTGCAAGCTGTCCTTAGCTGGCCATGTAGTGGCTGGTGGAGGAGGAGGAGGTGGGTTTTTAAAGGGCTGTAAGGCCTGATTGGAGCCCCTGAGATGGAAGGTTCCCCCAGAAAAGGAGCATCTGAGATAGCGGGGACAGGGATTGGAGAAACTTGCAAATAAATCCGTCAAAGTCAAACTCACAAATGTGGAGGGCCAACAGTAATAAAAATAGTACAGCAACACTATTAAATGTGTTTTCCTTGTGAGGAATTGGTTTCTAAAATCCTTACAGAATATCAAAATCATCACAGAACAATGAAGAGAGAACTGGTCTAGTATACATAGGAAGGGAGTTCTGTGGTCTCAGAGCAGCTACCAAGAGGGCTGGGTCTCATCTTCCCACCAGATGTGCTTGTGAGAGGAACAGGATCAAAGGCAGGGTCTCCCCTGAAGATGGGCAAAGCCATGCAGGCTCTTACGAAACAATGCAGTCCTTCAGATACCCTGGACCAGAGCTTTCCCAACTGTGTGTCGTGACACATTAGTGTGCCAGCTGCAGTGTAAAGGTGTGTTGCACAAACGTAAGGGGTGGAGGGGCTGCCTCTCCTGCTGCTGCGGCAGGCTAGGCTTGGGTGGAGGGGCTGCTTCTGTTGCTGCCCTGGGCTGAGGACCCTAACGAGGGTGGTGGTGGGCCAGGCTCAGGTGAAGGGGCTGCTTCCGCTTACTGAATTACTTACTGAATTACTGTGTCACAAAATGATGCGTGTCTAAAAAGTGTGTCACCAACATGAAAAGTTTAGAAAGTTCTGCTCTGGACCCAAAACTATGCCCTTGATTGGATTTTTTTTTAACTCATGGGTAGGCATTATTGAGTGCATTTGTACTTCCTTCTAAGTAGATATATATAGTTAGTATGCAGGAGTGTTCCTGGGGACGGTGGTTCCATTATGGGGGGCGGGGATGGATACATTTGCACAGGAGCTTTGCCAGTGTCAAACTAGGATCCAGCGCTGGCACAGCGCTCTTTCACTTTGGAGCAGCTGCAGATAAAATTCACAGTGGATTTACCATCGCTTTCCTAGGATGCTGTAAGTAATGATAAAGAAGAGTTGCAAAAATTAAATAAGAAACAACAATAACAAACCAGAACAATTACAAATGTGTTGTCAAGGTGATCTGAGAGGAATCAGTGACCTGCATAAAATGGTAGGCTCCTAAATAAGCCAAAAAGCTGCTATGTTACATGGTGCCCACATATTTTTATATTTTTTATCATAATTTACAAGAAATAGGGTCTAAAACATACCAGAATAAGAAATTAATATATTAAAACAGCATGAATAAATATCTTAATATGTCTTATATACAAATGCCAGCAAGACCATCTCTTGCAGTTAAAAGTCTCAGACAAATTTGCTTTGTAAAAGGAACTACTTGATCCTCCATATTCCTCAGAGTTCATGGCAGTCCTTGTTGGAAACTGTAACAATATTTTCTCATATACAAAAAATTGGAGAGACAGAACCAAGCAACAGATGTTAAACAAAAGTTATGCACAATGTAGTCAGGAAATTTGTTCTCAGAGCATACAGCAGTAGTCTTTGGGAGAAAATTAAAAATTTATCATATATGAATTTTCATTCTTGGAGGATAAGATTAGAAAGAAATTAGTTATCAGTCAATGGAAAACATATCAAAGATTGCATGTGGTATAGCCCAGAGAGGATAAACTTGAAAGGCCCGGTTTAAAGATAGAGTCAGCATGAATAAGCAAGTGATGGAGTCCTAAAGTGTCACTATCTCCCTGTTAAACAGTTTCCCTTTTGAAAAATGGGAATAATATTGATCTTCCAGTGAACCCACAAGATACAGAGCTATATAGCTAGAGGTATCTTAGACTTGAGCCGACCTGAGATTGACTTATATCTATTGTGACTGAATGTTAGATATGCATTCAGAATGGAGCTAAATGTCCTGACAAATGTGCATCCCCAGGTTGCTCTGTCAAGATAATGACAACTTGAAGGGGAGAACAGTTGAGGAAATTAAATTGACCGCTGCCTGCTGGTCAAGGAAAAAACTCTCCCACTTTTTCTCTTTACCCTGTTCTACCCCCGGAAACCCTTGAAACTGTCTGGGATATGTCTGAATTTACAAACTTTTAAAGTCCCATTAAATTCAATAGGACTTGTTTCTGAGTAGAATTATATATGCAAGATTGACTTGTTGGTCTGGTATTACTATCATCATAATTCCTCCCTCCTCAGAATATTTGGTGATTATTAGTGGTATGATTATGATTATTAATATTTTTGCATGAGTGAGAATCTGGCTTTAAAAAAAGTAAACATTGTGAGTGGGGAGCATCTAATTCAGCTTCACAAGGCTTTCCTTTTACTTGGAAATGTGTCTTTGGATGTGCTACAGTTGAAAACTGTTTTTATCAACATAAAAAAAAGAGCTATGAAAAGTTTGGCTTTTCTGTTCAAATCAAAGCTTGGAAAACTTCTTTGATTGGATTACAACTTCCATGTGTTCTTAAAAGCAGTGCTTGCAAAAGTGTGAAAAACAGAGTTAGGAAACATTTTTGTTTGTTCACTGCAGAATTTGTTTGTTCACTACAGAATTTGGAAACTGTAACTTCCAGCCAAATGTTTTCCGTTTGTTAAACTTTGTGTTCTTTATTCAAATGATTTCCACTGTGGTTGATGCTTCTTGTATCATACTTTAATGACATCATTGGGGCCTCTCCCTATGATATCAGGTTTGGTCCTGAAATTTCAGGACTTGAGATGCTTTTGGCTTGACAATCCTGATTCCACGTGGTTTTAAAAGAAAACAAGTTCTTATGGGTGACTTGCTATATAACAGCAGTTGTAGGGATCACATCTTCTCCGATGACATTTTGAAATCTTGATGACTCTTTTTCATCGGACATTTGAGGTGCTTATTTTAGGCAATATATGTTTATTTTATACCTAAGTTTACCAGCTTTAAATAATAATATTTTATTTATACCCTACTTATTGTTTGCTATTGCTGAAATTGCCTATCGGTTACTCCTGCATTTAATGCTTTTTTTAAAAGACTCTAAACATTTTTCCTGCTCTTGGGATGTACTAGTGAGGAAATGCTAGATAACCTCATAGTTTTTGTTTCCTTATTTGCTTTTTCACAGGTCTGTGGTATTTCCCAGTTTGTCTCAGAGGTGTGCGTGCAACTGTGTTGTAATGTGACTATGCTAGTCTACATCTAGATATTTTTGTGATCATTTAAACTTGTTATTCCCTGAGTAGCTGTAGCAACTCTCCATCTTGGGGTGGGGAAAGGGGAGGATGAGTGTGACTCGATACAAAAGTAAATTCCTTTGTGTTTACTTGTAAGGCAGGGTTCACTGAGGTGGCTCATTACATTTACCAATGGAGGTACCTGGTATAATCTGTTTTATGACTAGAACTGGTTAGAATAATATTTGGACAAAAGTAGTATCTTGCATACTGTATATTCATACTTATGAACATACAGTATGCATCTTTTATAATTTATAGTTACATCTATAGATCCTTGTTTTTAAACATCTATTGTAAGTTTTATAATTTTATATATCTTCTAATGTTTTAATTGTTTATACGCTTTTAATTTTTTTTTAACTTTTTGGAAACTGCCTTGGGTACCACCTGGGGAGAAATGGCGGCATATAAATCCAATAAATAAATTTTGAGTGTTAATTTCTAAAGGGTAAGCCATGTTAGTGTGTTGCAGGTAAAACAGTTGAGTACTACAGTACCTTTCAGACTAACAAAGTTATTTTTAATTTTAAATGAAATTTTAAATAAATATTTTTAAATCACAAAAATTATAAATACATTATAAATAAATTATATACATTAAATAGTTATGCATAATCATTAAATAATTACCTATAATCATATGATAATACTCCATCATATCTGAAAAGCAACCTCGGTGGGTAAGGCTGCTGTAACTAGAGGAAAGAGTAGAATCGTTCACTTTGGATGGACAGAGTGAGGAGATGGTCTCAAGCAGCAGATTTTGGGCATCAAGAAAAGAAGCAAATTGTTATTTGATTCACTGTCTTCATGCCAAATGTGGAGAGAATTGTGTGTGTGATATCCTTATATGTCAAAATAACTTGCCTGGTTGTGGATACTATGCACCTTAATTTGGATGAATGGTACATGGTATTGTTTATTCCTCCCTCTTGGGCAGTATTTTTTTTAATGGCTTTTCTGAGATGGTTAGGGAGACCTCGAGTATGCGATAGAACACTTGTTCCTTGGCCTTATTCTCTCGAACATTTCAGCCTTTTTCAGCAAAGAGCTTATATAAATACAGGTATACTTCAGTTAATGAAGTCAGTATGTTCCTGAGCATACTTCTTTCACAGAAAATTTGGTACCAGAAACAGGAATAGCAAGGAAAGAATACAGATAGATTAAAAAGGACAGCTCAACATATTTCAGCAAATTTTTCTTAAAACTAACAATATGCACATGTGAAATGAATCCATCAATTAGGTAAGCCTTGTATAGGGTCAGCATGATGTAGCAGTTTGAGTGCTGGACTACAGCTTTGGAGACCAAGGTTCAGATCTCTGCTCAGCCATGGAAACCCACTGGGTGACCTTGGGCAAGTCATGCTCTCTCAGCCTCAGGCAAAGACAAAGCTACACTGAACAAATCTTGCCAAGAAAACTGCATGATAAGTTTGCCTTAGGGTTGCCATAAATTGGAAAAGGCTTGAAAGCACACAACAAAAACACATCTTGTATAAGTAAACAAAAGCACGTGGAACCTTCCAGAGACCACTTGAAAGCATCTTCCAAAATGCATCCAGGGATGATTTTTATATTCACTAGCCACCACTTTTCTTATGATTTTCATTTTGGGAACATAGATATGTATGCTTTTTTAACAAATGAGAGGTGGGGTGGGAGTAACTTATGTCTTCTTCACTTTCATATATATATATATATATATATATATATATATTTGTACAAATGTGCTTGCTAAGGGGTTTGGGAGGCAGTCGCTGTTTATCTTGCCAGATGTAGACAGGCACAGTCAGCTGGAGTAGGATCAACTAGAGTACAGACCCATTCTTTCCCAGATCAGACTTTTATTGCACTGTTTACTGCACACATGATGTTGCAACTTGACAGTCAAATTTTATGCTTCTCCACTCTTCCTTAACCTTCCTCCCTGTGGTGATGCTGCTAAAAACTTTCATCTAGACTGAAAATGGGAAAGAAAATGGTGTCTGGGAAGCTCTAAAAAGACTTTGTACAAAGGAGCTTCTTTGTGAGAGACTTTGTTAACTGAAGTGTGGCTGTAATAATAACAACAAGAACAAGAACAGCAACAACAATATTAACAACAACAATAAAATATGCTTTATCATCAGCTCAACAGTGGGCATAAGAAGCAACAAGTGCTTTTATGCAGTGGCAACTGAGTGAAAACTTATTCCTTTGAATAATTTGTTTCTGAACCAGTTGGCTGTGTGGGAACCAGACAGTTGGTTATATAACTGTGATGGGAAGCTAGCCAGCAGAATGTTGGCCTTGCTAGTTACAAATAAGAGAAAGTAAGTCTAGTTGGATAATATTCTGTAAAAGATACATCCTTTGTGCTAGTAAGATATCTCTGAAGAAGGTAGTTTAAAAAAAATCAGTTGGCAAAATTCCCAGTTCCTGTAGTGCTATTTAGCTGTTTAATGACTTCTTTGTCCCTCTTTTGTCTCTCAATACAATTATTTCTGCAACAATTTTGTTTCAAATGTTTTATGAAAGAATGAGATACAGTGTCAGCAGTTGCAGAAGTCTGGAAATGACAAAGATAGTGACTGAATGAATCAATATAGTCATAATCTTTCCTTCCTGTTGCCTGCTCTGGAATAGCATCATACTCTTGTATCTCCATTCTTCACTGCATCACAGCAAAATATGATTTCATTATGCACTTTATTATACTCTTTCAGCACATTTGTGTTCCTAATATCTCTTGTATTGTAGCTGCCTCTTCACTGTGTTTTAGTTGAGGGGGGAGACCACAATCTAAGAGTGGAGCTGAGAGTCAAATTACACAATAAGGATGGCAGGCACTTTTAAAAGCAGGTCTATGCCACTCAGGTATAGAATGAGTTGTAGTGGGGGTAAGTACAGGAAAAACCTGTCACAAATATTTTATTCACAATTCTAAAGGAAAATATTCCATAAACCACTTTTCTTCATAATTTTCAGGAAAAAAATCCACAGAATTCTTTGGTTGAGAGTAAAAATTGTTTTCTGTGTGTTCTTGGACAAATATGTAAATGCAACATATTTGAATGTGCTGTTTTGAATTGTTGATTGCATATTTTATTGTACTGTTATTATCTGACAACAAAATGCAGAACTATATATTTGTTAGTAACAAATAATGCTACTCAGTAAGGTTAATTGTTTGTTGTCTGTTATCATAGTACAACAGAGTCTGGATCCCTGACAGCGAAGAAGTTTGGCAGTCTGCTGAAATTACAACAAACTATAAAACTGGAGACCACATACTTTGTCTACAACTAGAAGATGGCACGGTAAGGGGGGAAAAAGTTGAAGTTATTGAAAATATACTTGTACACACTGTGGTGCATTTCTACACACGCTGAAGTAGCTTTCTTTTCTCCATAGGCTTTCAGGCTCATTGTTTCCTTCTTTGTTTGATGTTAAATTTTAATTACAGTGAACTTAAGTGAGCACACCTGGCTCCCCTTTTCCACACTTTGTCAGGTTCCTTCATAGCTGCTCTCGCAAGTCCTAGTGTTTTGAATTCTTAACTGTAGTGTCCTACTTTAAAGAGATGAGGTGATAAAACGCAGACTCCATTTCTCTGTATTTGTCCTCTATCCAAGTACAGGTACACCAGGACATCAGGAGAATCAAATGCTATGGCACACCCGTTGTTTTAAGAGAAATCTAGAGTTTTTTGTGATCTACACAGTCAAAGCCTTTGCTACAATCTATAAAGCATAGGCTGATTTTCTTCTGAATTTCTTTGGTGTGCTTCATTATCCAATGTATGTTTGCAAAATGATCTCTAATGCCTTTCCCTTTCCTGAACCTATCCTGGACATTTGGCATTTCTCACTCCAAATGTGGTAAAAGTCTTTGTTGTAAAATTTTTGAGCATAATTTTGCTTGCATGAGAGATTAATGCAATGGTCTTGGCATTACTACAATCCTTGGTGTCCCTTTTTGGGGACAGGAATGCATAGTGAACACTTCCAATCTGTTGGCATTCCTTTATTTTCCATATTTGTTGACAGATTCAGTCGGAACTAGAGTAGATTTCTCTCTCTGTAGCTTGAAGAAGCTCTATTGGTATGCTCTATTGGTATGGTATGTTCCTGGTGATATATTTCTACTAAATGCCTTCTACTTCACTTTCTAAAATTGTGAGTTCATCTTCAAATGGTTCTTCCTTGAATGAATCTCTTATCCTTTCATCTCTTTTATATAGTTCTTCAGTGTATTGTTTCCATCATCTTTTTATTTGTACTTGGTCATGCAGAATTTCCCCCTGCTGGTCATATAGTATCTCCACTTGTGGTTTTAATTTTGCTTTGAATTTTTGAATCTTGTGGTGGAGTCTCGTGCTCTTCCTTTTCTGCTGTCATCTTCTGTTTTTCTCCACTGATTATTATAGTAGTTCTCTTTGTCCCTGCACACAGGTCGTTGGACTGTGTGGTCCTGACCCTATTTCTGTCACCTTTTACTTTTGTTTCTCATCTGGCTTTAACAACTTTAAAAGTTTCATCTGTCATCCATTGAGGTTTCTCTTTCTGTTTGGCTGTCTTTTTGCATTTCTCCCTTTCAATGTCCTTGGCTTCAGTTCAGAGTTGTTTTTGCTTCTGGTCAATTAGGCTTAATAGTGCAAATTTGTTTTTTACACTATCTTTATATTATATGGGGATGTTCTTCTGGTTGTATTTTGGCACAATGGTTGGTTTAGTGTTCTTCCTAGCTTTATTTTAATTTTTTATATCAGCAGTTAATGGTCTGTGCCACAATCTGCTCCTGATGTGTTTTTGCAGAGAGAATGGAGCTTCCCCATCTTCTACTCTCAATTATATCGTCTACTTGATTTCTATATAGGTGATTTCCATGTGTATAGTCATCTCTTTGGTTGCTTGAAGAATGTGTTTGTGATGAACAAATTGCTGGCCTCGTAAGATCCAATGAGTTGCTCTCTTGCTTCATTTCTTGATCCTCAGTCAAATTTTCCTGCAATCTTTAATTCTGCTCTGTTTCCTACTTTTGCATTCTAATCACCTATGATTAAGAGCATGTTGTGTTTTCATGCGTAATCAACATCTCCTTGGATACCTGCATAGATTCCTTCAGTTTCTTCTTCTGCTTCTGTAACTGGAGCATAAACCTGGGTTATAGTTATATTGATAGGTTTTCCTTGAAGTCTTATTGATATTATTCTGTCAGACTTTGCTTTATATCCTTTGACTGCATTTGCTATACTCTCCTCGCTTTATCCTCAAAATAATAACCAGGTGAGGTAGGTCATGCTGAAAGATCACAATTAGCCTAAGGTCACACATTAGTGGGTACTTGACCATGGATCTCTCAGATCACAGACCAGCAGAATTCATCCTATGGTGGCTCTTTTTTGGACATTCTCATTTGTGAAAAGGACTTCATAAAACTTAGTTGTTTTGCAAAGAACCATTAAGTAGAGAATGGCAGTGCTTGTAAGTTTTATACTTTCATACCTTCAAAGATTATCGTGCCAAATGATTAGCTGTGATGTGGAAGCTCCAGTGTAGTGCACAGAGATTTCTTCACTGCATAAGTTTGTTCTTATTTCTCAGTAAACATAGGTGATTAGCAAGTGTACATCTAAACTGATACAGCTTTCTATAACTTACCAGTCAGCAAATCTTTCAAAAGTACCATTTGAAATTAATAAGAAACTATTGGTAACTTTGATTTTTTACTTCCAATATCTGGTTAGATGTGCATAGAATCTTTTATTATGATACAACAGGAATGCTCAATTTCCAAGAATGCAGTCATTTCCAGTACTAGATTAAGGACATTGCATGCCTTTGAATTAGAAGAGTCTGGAATGGCAGAAGAGTCATTCTTCTGGTCCCATAGTACTGAAGAGCAAGAATGACGCACACTCTAACCTCTGCCATTAGCCAGGGAATCAAGGGTTGGCAAAAGACAATATTCCTGCCAACCAGTAGGAATTTAATGACAAGGAGAGCCTGGCATCACCATCCATTCACAAGAGGAGAACAACTGCAAGGAGAAGGCTTATTCCTTCACTACCAGGAATAACACTCTGCCCCCCAAAAGCCAGTGCAGTGTAATGGTTTTGGCATTGGACTAGGACTCTGAAGACCTGGGTTCAAAATCTAGTGGGTGACCTTGGGCAAGCCATACTCTCTCAGCCTCAGATGAAGGCAATGGCAAATCTCCTCTGAACATAGCTTGCTAAGAAAACTTCATGATAGGAAATGACTTGAAGGCACACAAGATCAACAACCAACAACTTGTTGTCCTGGGACTGTAGAACTGAAGGGAAACATGCTCTGACCCAGATATGGTGGCAAGTGACTTCTTTGGACAAAAACTGCCAGAATTCTCCAGCCAGTAGCCATGTTTTCTGGGAGTCTTTAGGAATGGTAGTCCATTATATTTTGAAAAGGATAGAAATAAGAATGAAATTACTGATAGTATATTTTGAAAATGTTAATTATAGGTATAATTGATAATAACTGGTGTAATGAGAATGAGATTTAGATATATATAACCAAAAATATATAATCAGTATGATTTATAATACATTGCGTAAGTAATACTATGTAAATGAAATTTGGAGAGGAATAGAAAGGTAAGCATTTTCTTTTTTTACCTTTCCCTTCATTTTTATGTTTGTCATGTTATGTATTTTATTTTCTCACAGTAAAACTTTAAAAAAAATTAAAAAGGAATGATAGTCCAAAAAAAGTAACATTTCCATGCTCTGTTCACACACTATCTATCAAAGAACTAAGGGATACTGTTGTGCATTTGTGTGAGCAAGTGTGCAGGCAGAAGTATGCGGGTGGGGTTTTCCTTTGCATGACCTGTTGATATAAGCTACCTTGAGAATCATTTTGGACTACAATTCGCAGCATGTCCCTGCTGGCTGGGAGCTGTAGTCAAAAAGTAACTTCTACAAACTCTGGTATAAATCTTCAAAATAAATATTGTCTATCAATTTTAATTTTCTCTTTACCTACAGGAACTGGATTATCCAGTTGACCCCAGGGCCTTGCCTCCTTTGCGAAATCCTGACATACTTGTTGGTGAAAATGACCTCACAGCACTTAGTTATCTTCATGAACCTGCTGTCCTGCACAATCTCAAAGTTCGCTTTGTGGAATCCAGGCTGATATATACCTACAGCGGTAAGCAAATGTTCACATTTGGCATTTATAATTTACAAAACACATTTTATACAGATCTTATATTTTTACATGTGATATCATCCACAGGAATAATTTTGGTTGCAATGAATCCCTACAAACAACTGCCTATATATGGAGATGCCATTATTCATGCTTATAGTGGCCAGAATATGGGAGATATGGATCCACATATATTTGCTGTGGCAGAAGAAGCTTACAAACAGATGGCAAGGTAGATTTAGGTGGCACTTATATTGCAATTTAAGTCTAGAGAATGACTAAAACCTAGTTGGTTTCCTTTGCAAATGCTGGTTATCTCTCTGTTTCTCTTAAAAGCTTTGCAAGAATGCAAGAAGGTATCTTTTTCATTCTACGCAGTTATGGCATTTTGATGCCACTTTAACTGCTGTGGCTTCATCCTATGATGTCTTGGAATTTGTAGTTTTATGAGGCTTTTAGAATCTACCAGAAAGATATGGTGCCTTACCAAACTACAAATCCCAGGATTCTGTAGGATGCAGCTATAACAGTTAATATTAACATCAAAATGCTATGATTGTAAAGTATGAAAGTGATCATAGAAATCAATGTAAGGTTCAAAAAAAGTCAGCAGCACTGATCCCATGGGAGTTCCAGTCACCAAACTACAGTATCTACACTGCTTTGGGGCAGGGAAGGTGAAAAATTGAGATGTTGAGTAGCTTTAGTTACAGATCTGTCATAAAAGTAGGATTCCACTTGTTTTCACTTCACCCACCCCAGTGAGGAAGGCACAGGACAAGGGAACTTGCTTTTATCAAAGCATTTGCTGCAAGAAATATCACGATATGTGGGCTTTCCTGATTGGACACCACCCTCACACATTGACATTGGCTTTCTGGGGGTTTTCTGATACTATGCATTATAGTGCTGTGATTGCATTAACTGCCATTATTGCATCCTATGGAATCTTGGGGTTTTTGGCACAATTTAAAGCGCTGGTTTTCACTTATAAAGCCCTATATCCAGGTTATTTGAAAGACTATATTGTCCCACTGTGTTGTAGTTTGAGCATTGGATTATGATCCTGGAGATCACTTCCCTGCTCAGTCATGGAAAGTCATTGGGTCACCTTGGGCACATCATATACTCTCACCCTCCCAAAAATCCATGATAGGTTCACCTTAGGGTTGCCATAACTCAGAAATGTCTTGAAGGCACACAAGAACAACAACAACAGCAACAATTCTCCCCTATGAACCCGCCCATGCTTTAAGGTCTGATGGGGAGGCCCTTTTCTTTATCCACCACCCTCACAGATACATCTGGTATGCACATGGGAGAGGGAATTCTCAGTGGCTGCCCCCAGGCTCTTGAATTCCCTTCCCAGACAGGTTAGACTGGAACCCTCCCTAGTTTCTATTTCAACAGGAATTTGATGAGTGATTACATAATGCCCATTTCAGCTGAACAATTTACTGTATCTTGCTAATTGTTGTGCTGGTGTATGGGTCTCTCTGTTTGTAGGTTTAATGATGTATGTTTTAATAAAGTTTTAATTTTTTAAAATTGTTTAATCTGTTTTTAACTTTTGTATTTTGTGGATTTTTAACCATTTGTTTTTAATTTGTTGTAAGCCACTTTAAGTCCTGAACTGGTAAAAAAATGGGATAGAAGCAACAATGATGATGATGATGTAGCTTGGAGAGGCACTAGAGCTCTCTGGCTGAGAATTCTAAATGTCGCTCGCTAAACTGCAGGATTCCGTAGGATGTTGCCACAGCAGTTAAAGGGGAACCATAGTAGTATAACTGTGTTTTGTGAAAAGATTTTTGGACAAAGTGTCCAAAGGGTCCATACTTCCTGATGTCAGTAGTGGTGGGTCATCCTGCCACCATCAAATAAGGTTTCCCACTTCTGTTTTCAAGAAAGCTGTAACAATTGAATCACTATGAAAAGAAACAAATTTCCATCCATTTTTTATCAGTGTAAATAGAAACAGTGTCTAAAAGAGTACTCCGCAGTAGTGCTTAGAGTTACAGCAACCTAAAAATGTTAAACTCTCTAAATCTAACCAGAACTTATCTTGAATAACGTATTATTATTACCTTGCTTCAGGAACAACAAGAATCAATCTATTATTGTCAGTGGAGAATCAGGAGCTGGGAAAACAGTTTCTGCTAGATATGCTATGAGATATTTTGCGACAGTCAGTAGGTCTACTAGCAACACACAAGTGGAGGATAAAGTGCTGGCATCCAATCCAATAACAGAGGTAAATTATGGACAACTTTTGGAGGAGAAAAACTGTCAATTAATTTAGCCATCTAATTCTAACATGCTGCTTCCTTTAGCTGAGATTATGATTCAGCCTTGAGAACTGGAAGTTTATTATTAGATACTTACTATAGTTCACTTCCAACATCTAAATCTATGATGGTGAATATTAAGCATAAACTTCCAAGACTGCTGCATAGATTGCAAGCATGTCACAACTGAGTCACAATGTAGTCTTTTCCGTGGCAATCTTTTGTGAAGATTATTTTTTTTATTCTAAGTTATTCAAGTAACATTATGTATACACAAGCTACTGAGCAGTAAAAGATCAGGCATAAGGACAGTCAGCATTGCTGCATTGATGCTGCAAACCATCTGTAGTATGGGGCTGTAAGTTATAGTTCAGTGATAAGATGCTTAGTTGGGATGTAAGAAGACTAGGCTGAGCCCTAAGATTAGACAAAATGAGATGACTCTTCAGCAGCCCATATTATAAGGCTGTATTGGTAGTTTCCTAGCTCTTCTGAACTCACTGGCTGTTTCCTTCTCCTAGAAGAGAAGGCTATCTATGCCACACAATCTATTCTGGGTCCACTGAAGGAACCTACTATCTCAGATGTAGCGGACGATGCTATCCCACAATTAGTTTTGAAGTAAGAATCAGCTGCCCATCCAGCTGGTTTCTGTGCTTGGACTGAAGACGAAGGCATTATCTCATTCTTTGTCTCAAGCAGTAAAATGACTTGGGTCAACCCTGGGAAAGACCCACAGAGATCAGGAGTGATTCTCTGGCTGATGCCAGTGTACATGCTTTCTGTCCTGTTCTTTCACCTTTTAGTTCAGGGTGAGCAAGGGAGTTTAATCCTAGAGGGACAAGAAGGAGCAGATGTCCCCCCTCGTGTCTTATTGAAAACTGGTTAAAATTGATTATTTTTGTGGACATCTGTCAATCACCTGAAATTAATACACTTTTAAATGGGTCAGTTCTGAACGTGAAGCTTCTGGGCACTTTCCAGATGATAAGTTAATCATAAATAAAACAAGTGCTAGGAATCAAAAAGAAGATGCATGAAACACAATTATAGTAGAAGTGTATCTTAAATATACATCTTCTTCTAACTTCATATAATCATAGCAGTAAAAATTCCTTTTCAGTACCACACTTTTTCAAGGACAAAGGTAGAAATACACATATAGTAAATTGTGGGCTGGTACATTTAGACCACAAGTATAAAGTTGCCTAACTCAAAATGCTGCAGCAGAATTTCTCTCACTGAGTACCACTTGTCATTAAAGTTAACAAATAGTTCATTTGTGTTATAAATGTAACAAACGTCACAGAGATAATAACAACCACAAAAGTTTCATACCAGATGAGAGTTAGCAAACAGGCTTCCCAGTCCCACAAACATAATTCAGATGTTGTAACATAACAATCAAGTGCTTATTCCCACATACTGTACAATTACAGTCCAGTCATTTTTCTCATTAAGACCCATTCAGTGTAAAGATTCAGTGTAAAGTTCCCAAAGGATCACTCTCTGTAACAATACCCTGGTTGTGTCTGCTTTATTGTATTCATGCATCCTGAGTTTTTCCACGGAAAGAGAGAGAGGACACGAACTCTAAAGAGTATGAGAAAGTAAAACCATACTATTTTAATCTATGAGGTTTTTGGGTTTTTTTTAAAGTCTGGCCTGGCAGGGTCAAGTGGTTTTACTTATATACAACAAACTACAAGTGTGTTGTGTGCCAGAAATTACATGGATGCTATTACAATTTGGTGCACATTTCAATTTAGTATTAATTTTTGTAAATGAATTGTTTTTTAGCAGCAGATACAATGGCCACTTTTAAAGGGACCTTTAAATACAAAGAAGATGTCAAGCATCAAGTACAGTGTTCTGTGTTCTAAGCTCTGTTTTTTTTTTTTTTTGCCCCTCCCAGTGTGTTGAGGATTTCCTTTGTTTGTCTCCTACTGCTTAGAATCAAAGTAGCAGCAAAAGCCCCATCATTCAGGTGATGAGTGGCACAAGCAGGCCTTAGATATCATGTCATGGGAATTAACTGAGACTTGAAACATCAGGTTTGGGCACCATAATAAAGCATTCTCTTCTCACAGTATGTAGCCAGCATCTAAATGACAACTTCCTGAATTATTCTTCTAGAAAAAAAATGTACGTAAATTGAAATTATCTTCCTTTTTATAGGCTGTTGGTAATGCTAAAACCACACGCAATGACAACAGCAGTCGCTTTGGAAAATACACAGAAATCAGTTTTGATAACAGGTATCAGATCATTGGTGCAAATATGAGAACCTACTTGCTTGAGAAATCCAGAGTTGTCTCTCAGGTTGGTAAAATTCAGCGGTGTATTTATGTTGCATCTTTGTTTAAGTAGTGTTTTATGTAATAATAGCTCCATTTGTCTACCCTGTCATATTGAAATTGGAAGAATTTTGTGCACAGTGGATAGTCAGAAGCTACCAAAATTCTAGAGAAGGAGATTCTTGTGCTGTTAATTACAGTATTGTTTCACGTTCAGCATAAAAGCAAAGGTGATTTTTAAGGTGAAGAAAGTAGCTATTTTCGCATATTTAGAAAAACTCCTTCTTGATTACTATGTGCATTTCTTCAGTTAGTACTCCTTAGAGGCATTATTATTCAAAGTGCCAGTTGTTAATATTTAACAGAAGCAGTTATTAGAGTAACAGTTTTGGCAATGTACACAGCATTGCAGGGCTTTTGGTGTCTTCCAAATTCTTTCCTTTTGTTCCTTCAAATTATCAGTTTCCTATATCACTCCTTTTTGTTTCTTGTTGTAGTTAAAACATAATCCCACTCCTCAGATCAAGTCTGCTTGTTACAATCAGTGAACAGCTCTGAACTTCTGTCCAGCAGCATTAAACTATATTTTCTCCTAAGAGGTCTGTTTTTCATCTTCTCTCACTTCTATGATGCCCACATCTGCCCGTCCCCCTATTTCTCAGTGAAGAATGTGGCAG
This sequence comes from Iguana delicatissima, assembly GCA_948472985.1. Lineage (NCBI taxonomy): Eukaryota > Metazoa > Chordata > Lepidosauria > Squamata > Iguanidae > Iguana > Iguana delicatissima. Next base: position 337,523 of record CAOKZL010000565.1, on the reverse strand, counting down.
CCTCACTGCCTGATGTTTTCCTTTGCTTCTCTGTTTGGTATACTAATATGTCATGCTAGCAAGACAATTTTACTTTCTTTCTGAGGGGTTGTATGTGCCTTTAAAAAAAATGCTTTCATGTTGTTTTGTGTCCATTTCATTATGACACTGTGACTTCCTCCATTTTCCATGCTGCACTACCCAACACCAGGTGTTCTTTGCTGCTCTCCTCTACAAGTGCCCTAAGGTACCATATTTGGTGCAAATTTAAAGTAGTAGGGATCCAAATTTTCTGTGACAGCAGAAAGAAGACACATTCGGCCAGAATCTTTTTATCTAAAGAATAAGGACAGTGGGGTGGATAGGTGGAATAGTGCTATAACTCCAACATTCTTGACAAAGGAAGGAGAATGACTAGTTGCTAAGTTTGCGTCAGTTCAGTCCAGAATGTAGGGTCAGTACTCATCATGCTGAGGGATACATAGTTACATAAATGAAGTTAGAGACTACTTCTGTTTTGAAAAAATATAGTACTGAGCAAAAGAAAAAAAATAAAAGAAAGGTAAATAACAGCAGATAGGTTTATCTGGGATAACCAGAAGTGTAGCCAGCTACAGCACCCATGATGACATTGAGCTGCCAGTCTCTGTAGGTCATCAGTAAATGGCAATGCAGAAGTGCTTGAAACCTGTTAGGGTAAAGCAAGAGGTGAAAGAAGAGACTGGGAAGGGGAGATCTCAGTAGGAGAGTGGGCTGGAAGGAGAGCTGTGGGTCAGGTACATGAATGAAGAAAAGGGCCACATAAAATTACACTACAGATGTTTTCCGTTGACCAGCAGTCTGTGCAGTATTGTAGGAAGAATGAAGATGCAAACGTAGCATAGTTTGGAAGTCAACACACCCAGAAGTTAAACTAAGTACAAATGGATTTAAGAAATACAGTAAACACTGGCTTCTGGAAGAACCTTCAGAGTTGAATATAGCTCCTTGTTGTGATATATATCAAATTGCACATGAAGCTAATCACAATATTATTATATTAGTAGCCAAGCATTCTAGAAGCTGGGGGAGGTTGTCTGTTGAGACATATTTAATTATTTTATCTTTTTTCCTCCTTTCACTGGCAGTCAGAGAATGAAAGAAATTACCATATATTTTATCAGTTGTGCTCCTCAGCTCTGAGACCAGAATTTAAACATCTTAAGCTGGGTATGTTTCAAAATATTAATTTATATCATTTTTCTCATTGCTTTATTTCAGCTCTTTGACACACAGTCCAGTAGATGGGGTTCTCTGTTTGAACCTTTAGTGACATAGTGTGGTCAAGTACAGTATAAAGCAAAAAAAGAATATATTCATATGATCAAATAAGGCACCAGATATATTGAGTTAGAATATGTAATATTTGAACTGGGACAAGGAGGAGGGCAAAATGAGGGCATTACCTCCCCTCAAATAAGAATTCTGCCCCTCCCCTCTGCCCATAGTGAAATTTTTGTTCATCAAATTTCTAGCATTGCAGCAACTTAAAACTTCAGTCAGACATTTTAAAAACAGTTTAGGCATCCAAAGAAAGGATACAGACAAAATTATCAAGGGAGTGCAAACACAGCAAACCCACTTTTGTGGGTTCAGCATTCACAGATTTGATTATTATTTACAGGTTACTTTATGTTATTTGTTTATTTAAAAAATTCTTACTCTATTTGCCCCTGCCCTGAAAAAATATGTTCCCTGTAGGAATCTCTAGGTTCTCTAATGTGATTCTGCGGTCTACTTCTCCTGGTAGAGTTATTCTGGAGGACCTAGAAATTACCAGAGAGAAAACTGCTCTAGGCTTTGCTAAGCCTTCCAGCATGACTATGTGGCACATTTCCACTGCAAGTTGACCATAGAATCATACTGGAGGATCCACAGATTGCTAGAGAAGTATTCTCAGATTTAAAAAGATAGTGTTCATAATTTTTATTTTTATTCACGTTTTTTCCCTCTTTTGTGGGAGTCTTGCACTCCTAAGTCCCATGAAAGTGGAGGGCTGACTATACAAGAGTTCTAGGTGCAAATAATTTTCAGTGTTTCACTCTCTGCAATGCTGTAAATTTGGAGACTGGATGAAAATTTCATAGGGATGGACAGAAATGTTATTTGGAAGACAATGTTGTCATAGCTACATTCCTGATTAGGACCAATGAAAATGTTTTTTAGAATTAGTAAGACTGACTTTAAAATGAAATGGCAGAGAGGAGGAAAAGCTGGGCATTTTGATTCACAGTCAACTCAAATCACTTAACTTGTTTTGTAGGAAACAGATTCTAGTTTTTAGGCAGGAAGAACCAATGAGTAATAATGGTGATTATAATGATATCATGCCCAATTTTCTGGATATTCCTCTCGGCCTGCTGTGCAGAGTTCTGGAAAATCAAAAACTTGCTCACATTTTTCACAATAGCTGTACTGGAATCAAATAAAATGTCACCAAATGGCGCAAATAGATAGATAGATAGATAGATAGATAGATAGATAGATAGATAGATAGATAGATAGATATCACACACGCATATATATATATGAATGATGCAATGAGGCAGCACAGCTACCTGCTATTTCAAGTTTATCAAGTGATGCTAATGTATAATTCTGCTGCTAGATGTTAACAGAGATGCTGCAGACTACTGCAAGTATAGCCACCCTAAGCTAAAATGAAACTTCTGTGTATTTCAAAATGAGAGCTTGGAAAGTTACCATTAAAAAGTAATTAGTCACACTAATAGGCTTAAGGTTCCTCAAATAGTTAGTTACAGTTATTGTTGCAGTTTTAAAAGGGAGCATACTATTTCCATGTTTGTCAAAAGTAACTAAAATAGGTACTTCTTAGGTACCATTTAATTAGGCTATACCCTTATAACTATAAAAGCAATTAAAAGTTACAGTTACACTGCAAAAGGAATGAAGCTATCCCCTGTTAAGCTTCAGTCATGGCAAAATGTAGCTGTACTAGAGTTATTGGAGAAAGGGATTAATTCAAAGTAAGTTTTGACATAATATAGTGTAGTAGTTGAGATGTTGGACTAAGACTCCAGGAGATCAGGGTTCAACCCCCATCCCACTCAGCCATAGAAAGCTACAGGATGATCTTGGATAAGTCACACACTCTCAGCCTCAGAGTAAGTCAGTAGCAGACCTTCCCTGAATAAATCTTGCCAAGAAATCCTTAGAATAGGGTTGTCATATTCTGGAGTCATATAAACTGGATTCATACAAGTTTTGTTCAAAAATGTGATCATATGGCTGCAGCTTCATCCGATAATTCAGCTCTTACCTACAAAAGTTCAGAGGTTTGTTAATAAAATATCATAGGGCTCTTATGTTCATATAGTTGCTATAATTTGTCACTGATGGCCTTCTAACAGAAGATTCTAATCAAACATGTTTGTCTTTTCATCTGCAGCAAGCGCTGAAGAATTTAATTATACAAACATGGGTGGAAACACTGTGATTGAAGGAGTGGATGACAGAGCAAATATGATAGAGACTCAAAGAACATTTACCCTTCTTGGTAGGTGAACTTAGTTTGCCTTTAAAAAAACTAGTGGAATTATAATGGCTGTGAAACCTAGTTATTGTTCTGGAAAAAAGAACTACTGCAACCAATGTGCTTGTTATTTTGACGGTTCTGCTCTTTGGAAAGGACCCTTCTATACACTGAACTTAACAGGGCTTACTTCTAGGCTGACATGTTAGGTAGAATTACCTGTAGTACTAATGTTGGAACAGAGAGGAGTATTTGCAGTGGGGAGTAAGTTGGAGGGAGACCAGTATTTTCCCAAAAGGCTGGAATCCTGATGGTTAGTCCAAGCTAAGGTAAATCTGTTCAATCAATTGCTGAAGGAGTCAACACTGATAGAAGCAAAGAGGTATTAACTCTTCTGTAAAGAGATTAGTGAGAGAGGAGAGTCTAGATAACATCTGCTCTTTGTTTCACCTTTCTGTATCTTTCTTAGGTCTATGTACTCAAGCATTTTGCTTCCTTCATACCTGCAGAGGTCACTTTCCCATTCTTCAACAAATCTGTATGTTCTTTTTTTCTGAAAAGGAAGTATTCATGGGGCTCCAACCCCAATAATGGCTGCTAGCTTATACCCACACACAGAATCGTAGAGTTGGAAGAGGTCTTATGGGCCATCAGTGAGAGCCAGTTTTTAGGGTCTGTTGTAATCAAGTATAGCTCAACTTCTTTTGCTTCTCTCCTTTTCTATTCTAAGATAGATTTCCTGAGACAATAGCTTTCTTTTTTTACTTCGCAACAGCTTCCAAAATAATTAGTCCTGTTTCTAGCACAAGCTTATTTTGCATTAGCCCTGCTGCATTCTGCTTGATATAGATACTAAATATTCCTACAAACACATAGATAATTTCAAGTATCACTTTAAATGGGAGTCTAGTGTGTATAATGTAAACTGGGAAATTTCTTAAGAAATCACTAAGTTCTCTAGACAGCATTGCTTTTGATTATTTATTTATTATAATGTTGCTATCCCATCTTTCTCTTTTAAAAATAAAGCACCTAAACAGAGTTCATATTGGGTACTGAACTATGCAGAAGTTTAAATTTGTGCTCTACCCATTTTCATGCTGGTCACAGAATTTTTCTGGAATTATATTTGTAGAGTCCTGCAACACTTTATGTCTACTTTTATGCCTATTCTGAAGAGCTTAAGCTAGAAATATTTTTTTTCTTTCAGGTCTTAAGGAAGATTTTCAGACGGATATTTTTAAAATACTGGCAGCCATTCTTCATTTAGGCAATGTGGAAATAATTGCTGTTGGTGATGAAAGATCTTCCGTTAGTGTAAGAACTATCTGATAAATGTCCTGTGACTTGTTTTATTTTGGTAACCAGTGGCAAGTCCTTGTTTATATTTTCCAACAGACTCTGTGAAGCCTTGTGTTATTAAGTAAACGCAATTTACATTTACTTTGTAAATCCACCAAGACATGCTTCAATCCTTATTGCCCGTTTATGTTCTTCTGGGATGCAATTCTGTAAAGGCAACCTAATTCTCATGTATTTATTACATTGTAATAATAATAATGTTTCCTGCCCTTCCTTCATGGAACTCAGAGTACCACTTTGCCATCCTAACAACCTTGTGAGGTAGTTTAGATTGAGTGGTCTTCCCAGTTTGCTTCCTATGGTTCAGGGCACTTTTCAAATCTGTTCTTTTCATAAACAAACATAGCGCCTTGCACCATCTTGGCTAATTTTCAGTTTGAAGCAAAATATCCTCTTTAAAATTTCCTGAGGCAATGTTGCCTCTGTTATTACCGTACTTTTTATGGAATAAATGCTGACACTGAAATAATGTGTGGCTCTTTCTTGGTGGTTTATCACAGACTGTAGAAATCTTTATCAGTTTTAGAATTGTGTACAGTACTGCTAAAAGTAGAAAATTTCTGTGCTGATTGATATAGCTGAAGAATGTTTAGGTCCCATGATTGCATTAAAAACCAGCCACAGGGATGTTGTGGCCTGTTATCAGATTCCCTGTCTTGCTTTATAAGATTTAGTTCAGTTTCCTCAATGACATTGTTATGTGTTTCCCTATACACTCCAGTAGCAGCCAGTAGTATAGTGCAAAATTCATAGTGATACCAGCTTTGAAGTAAGTTGAACTAGATGTTGTGAAGGAAGAAAAGGCAAATAGCTGGACAAGACTTGATACAAAGCTGCCATTTTCTGCATCATCTGTGTGCCCTTTGCAACATGTTAATTCTTTCCTATGGCTCTAAATATTGAATAAGTCTCAGAGATACAGCCATGCCTGTAAGGAGATAAGGAGCTGAAGGGCACATTGCCCTATGGTGCCAACTGCAACCTCCTCTCAACATCAAAGTGCTCTATTGCATTCTCATGGAGTTTTTTTGTACATAACCTGTACACCAGGGGTGAGCAACTGCATGGGAAGCAAGGGCCAATTGACCCCTGGAAACCACCTCAGGACATACAAATGCCTTGGGTTTTGTTGCAATCACTTTTGGTTGCCATTTTGAGATGGGCTGTGATATAAATGGAGGTATTTGGGAGTGGTGATGGGGGACTGTGGGACTCTAAGGTGTTTTCACTCGTGTTGGGCATTTGGGGAAATTTCTGTGTGCTTTTTGCAGGAAAATTGTTTGAAAGCTGCAGTGATTTTTTTTTAATTGACAGGTTTTCAGGCATTGGAGTGCTGGTAGAGAGCATCAGGGGCCACAAAAATGGCATCCAGGGGCCACATACAGTCTGTGGAATGCATTTTCCCCACTCCTCCTGCTTATCAGTAGTCTTAGGCAAGAATCTGTGGGCATAACTATGTTGTCAGAGATGATGCTGGTAGGAAGAAACAGATTGTGGATCTAGGCAGTCATAAAGAAAGTAGGGCATTAGAAAAATAGGTTGCTTTGACTCAGAAGATTGTGGCTGCCTTCTTGTGCTACCACCACTGGAAAAAGTACAACTGACAGGATTATAGCTTTAGTTCACATTTGTGACACACTGTAATACAGGTGGGAGAAAGAACTGGATTTGCTATTCTTGACTCCTGGCTATATTTATGAATGTAAAACAGTTTTCTTCATTAAAATAAGGTTGAAATACAAGACTATAGACTTGAGCATTTAGTTTTCTAATGTGGAAGTTTTCATGATTGGTCTCTCATTTTCATTTTGCATGTTGTTACATTCCCATTATTTAAGAAGTACACAGCATTTTGAAGTGTTAGTTTTTTACTGAAATATTTGGTGAATATTTTATTTTCTTTCTTCTTCAAAGCTGGATGATAAACATCTCGATATATTTTGTGAACTACTGGATTTAGAAAGTAACCAAATGGCAAAATGGTTGTGCCACAGAAAAATTATCACTACCTTCGAGACAGTAATAAAACCTATGACAAAACTCCAAGCTCTTAATGCCCGTGATGCTTTGGCAAAAAAGATTTACTCCCATCTTTTTGATTTCATTGTGGAACGAATTAACAAGGCATTGCAGTTCAGTGGCAAACAGCACACATTTATTGGTGTGTTGGACATCTATGGGTAAGTTATTCATTTAAAAATCTACTTTATTTCTCCAAAACAATAGGATGATTTCCCCGTCTGAATGTCGTGTCAAATCCAGAAGCATGGAACAATGAAAACAATTATAGATTATTTATTAATTTTAGGATGCAGATATTTTGTATAGTAGAGGAATTGTAGTCCTGGAAGCATTTACTTTCACATGGGTATTGTATAATTACTCTCAGCCTCTCTGATATATTCACACACATCCTCCCCTCATTAAGGTGTGCACCTGAAACTCAAGGCATAACACTCAAAGTGAAAACCCCAGACTAAGGCCCTTTCCGCATGGCATTTGCCATGCGAAGGGGCCCCTGGAGCGTTGCACGACTCACAATTGCGCGATGCTCCAGGGGCTGGCAGGTGCCGATTGCGCACTATTTCATTTTCAGCTTTGAGCTGAAAATGGTGCGTGATCACGCATCACTCCGGGGACCTGTGCGCACTTGCCGTGTGTGCGGAGCTCCAGAGCCGCAGCGCTCACACTTCCTTCCCCAGCACAGCCTGGGAAAATCCCAGGCTGCACTGCGGAAGGAAGAGGAGGGGCTCTCGCACGAGCAGGCAGCAGCTGCGGAGCTGAAGCAAAGAGGACGTGAGAACCTCTTTCAAGAGGCTGCTCACGTGATCCCCGCACCCCAGCTCTGCAAAAAGGTGAGTTGCAGAAGGGGCCTAAGATGCATCAGTTCTTTTCAGGCTGTAATGGCTATGTTAGCAGAAGAGCAAAGCAGCAGCGTAGCTCCAGGAGGGAAGCTACTTGGCAACAATGTTAGCAGGAAGTAACACCAGTGGAGGATCTCTTGAATGCAAGAGCACTGGCATTTAAGCTAACTCTTGTTAGTACTACACAGAAGAAAACACTGGTGAACTTCTTCTGAATATCTTTTACATTGACAACCCTGAGATAAAACTATCCGAAATGAAGCGAGTGATAGTGGTGGAAGATGAGATCCCTAGGTTGGAAGACAGTCAGCCAGCTATTGGGGAGAAGCAAACAACAGATGTGAAAATTTGTGTGTATATCTAATGAAATAGGTGCAAAAGATGTTCAGATGCTGATATGCTCAGATATAAATGAAAGTCTGCAGCTGTACAATCCGTATAATAGGGCCATAGAATGTGAGAAGCAGGAATCACTGGAAGCTGGGAATTATAAAACAAGAAATGGAATGTATAAACATTACAGTACTTCATGTGAGTGAATAAAGTAATGGGAATGAGACATTTTCAATCAGATACTTACATACATTTTACTCTGGAAATGACAGTCTAAGAAGAAATGGGGTGGCATTAATAATGAGGCAAAATGTAGCAAAAACGTTCAAGGAATACAATGCAAATGCTTTAAATATTTTATATTTATATTTATATTTTATATTTATATTATATATTTTATATTTTATATTTTATATAATATTTATATTATATTATATTATATATTTAGATTTATATTTAAATATTTATATTTTAATTCCTTAGAGGCTGAGTGCACTCTTCACCTGTTCATATTAGCCATATTTTATGTAAAATGAAAATAACAGTCCTGTTTTGTTTCCCCCCCCCACATGTATTATATATGAAATAATGCAATATAGTGCATTAATGTATTTGGAAATAGATATGTGATGGGATAACATGATTTGGGAACTCTGACTATTGATACTGAGTAACTGAAATTCTAAGCTTGAGACTCTAAGGCAATATTTCACTAGCTCCTTAAACTAACAGAGAAAGCTCAGGGATGTTGTTAATTACTTCTTGTATGAGCAGCAATTGACCTTTCTTCAAGGAAGTTTTTCTTTCCTTGCAGCCCAAACAAAATATGAAAATTAGTACCACAGATCAAATAAAATGCAATTAATAATTACTTTTCTGACAATTTATTTCAGATTTGAAACTTTTGATATGAACAGCTTTGAACAATTTTGCATCAATTATGCCAATGAAAAGCTACAGCAGCAGTTTAACCTGGTATGATATTTTTGTTAAATTGGATTAGAATTGGTGTTCATATTCTTGACAAAATAATCTTTTAAATTTGTAAGATACGTTCACTCATTTTTTGAGTAGGAGTTGAATAAAACCAGGTGTCCAAGTACTTAGACACATACAGGTTTCATGCTAAAACCTAGAAATTTGAAATACTGTACATTTCCTCTTTGTGAAGAGATGGTTCTGCAAATATTGTTCTTTGATCAGCATTATTACTGAAACAATTCTGTGTGAATGTTTTCCATGGACCATTGGGTTGAATTCAGATTTAGTTATGTTTAATTTGTAAGTTGCCTTGTACCCCATTATTGAAGAAAAGTTAGGATATAAATGAATAAAACAATAGCAGCAAGAGTATTTGGAGTGGACTCTTTGAAATCAGTGGGACTTACGTTACTAATGAATAACACAAGCTTTATTCATTCAAAAGGGTTTTGTCTAAGTATTACCAAAGCTGAATTCAACTTAGTGACCCATTGTTTGTGGCTGAAAAGCCTCCATCAAGTATGTTTACTGGGAACATGGAATTTCCACCTTTTCAAGTCAGGGTGAAAAACAGTAAACTGTAGTGATTTATGGATAGTGGAGATGGAGGAAAGTTACAGCAGTGATAATGGGAAAAGATGTAGAGGACAAATGTCTGGCCTTCAGTTTGTGTGTAAACAGTGACCTGAGTCTTAATATGGTATGTTTTGAAAGTGAGAGGAATTTGGAACACTGAGGGTTAAGTTCAAGGCTGATAACAGAATCTTCATATCTTGCCAGACTGATTTGTTAGTAAGTCTCATACCTATTATCTTGCTTCAGACTCAAAAGGTTAACTCATTCTGTCATGTTGTACTGATCTCTTAGATGCTTATCCCAGTGTTTGACTCAGCAAAGCTCCCCATGTTGATGCTGTAGGTAATTGGTGAGAGTAGTTGATTTGATTGTAACAGTGTTTGACAATGTCATTATTAGCATGTCTTTAAACTTGAACAAGAAGAATATATGAAGGAAAATATCCCATGGACGCTAATTGACTTTTATGACAATCAACCTGTCATTGATCTCATTGAAGCTAAAATGGGCATTTTAGAGCTACTGGATGAAGAATGCTTGGTAAGTTTTCAGTATGTAGATATGTCATTCAATCAGAATGCATGGTGTAGGGGCTTGAGCATTGGAAGACCAGGGTTTGAATGCCTGCTCAGCCATGGAAACCCACTGTGTGACCTTAGACAAAGTACTCTCAGTCTCAGAGGAAGGCAATAGCATAAATAGCAATACTAGCAATAGCATTTATTTCTATACCACCTATCAACTAGTGTTATCTAAGCGGTTTACAATGTATTTTAGCTAATTGCCCCCAACAAGCTGGGCACTCATTTTACCGACCTATGAAAGGATGGAAGGCTGGCAGGATTGAACTCACAACCTTGTGGTTGCAGTACTGGCATTTAACCACTGTGCCACCAGGGCTCTTGGTGTGAACAAATGTTGCCAAGAAAACCCATAACAGGTTCATCTTAGGGTCACCATAAATTGGGAACAACTTGAAGGCACACAACAACAACAATTCTTGATACAAGTATAACCCTTTGTTATGCTGGGCCTCTATTTTTGGTTAATTTGACCTTGATATGTCTACTTCATATGCATGGGTTAACTTTTCTAAAACTGTGTCAGCAGGATTTAAGGACAAGCTCACAGGTTTTTATGCATGTACTGGTGCTCTCTTGAGTGTGATGCTGTTCACATAATAAAACAAGGATGTCAAGTTTGGCCCTTTGGATATGAGCTGGGGAGCAAGGAAGCCAATCAAGCAAATGTACAGGGATAAGCATTCTAAGAACTCAGCCTAAGAACCCAAGCCAATTTACCTTTTGGGATTACACTGCCACTGGACCATGCTCAACCATAATTTCTCCAAGTTTTGGCCTGCCATGATTCAATCTTCCTGCACTGATAGTTCCATTATTGCTCTCTGTGGCCATCAGCAGTTATGCCTGTAGTGAAAAGCAATAGGCGTTTCATGTGAGAAGCTACCATAGTAGAACGTAGAGCAAGGAACCTAGGTCTTGCTGTTGGAATCCCTCAGTTTGAAGCTCCATTTGTGCTGCAGAACATCAGTCTCAGTAGCTGAATAAATGTCTAAAGATATTTCATGTCATTATGATGTTTTGAAGTTAAATGACTTGATGTTTCTTTTTTTTTTACAGTTACCTCAAGGAACAGATGAAAATTGGCTTCAGAAGTTATATAATAATTTTATAAACAAGAACACCCTCTTTGAGAAGCCAAGAATGTCAAATTCTTCTTTTATAATCCAGCACTTTGCTGATAAGGTAGGGTGTTCATCTTGCTGTGATGGTTCTTCTTCGTGGTCTCTGTGCCTCATACATTAGGAGCTTTCGCGCCTGCGCGGTAGCGTTCGGAAGATTCTAGAGCTCGTTAGCTTTGGCGGGAACCCCTCCCCCACGTCGGTACTGCGCATGCTCCTCCCGCCGACTAACGGTCTCTCCTCAGTTCTTTCTTGTCCGCCTCAGCGTACAGAAGATTCTGCTTGTTGGCTTGCTTTTCGATTCTGCTTTTTGGTATTTTCGACTTCGGATTTGGCTTTTTGACTACCCCTCACGGATTTTGGACTTGCCTTTGGTACTTCTCGATCGGTTTTAACCCTTTTCTGGCTTTGACTACGATTTCGGATCTCGGACTGTGTTTAGCGTTCTCGGACTTTGCTTTTCTTGCCTTGCCCTCGGTTTATGTCGGCTCTCTTCAAACGCTGCGCCTCCTGTGGAAGGAAGGTCGCTCTCTCTGACCGACACTCTAAGTGCCTGATTTGTTTGGGTGAGGGGCACAACATTCAGGCCTGCCCCATTTGCAGAGAGTTCACACACCAGACTCTTCGCAACAGGTCGGCAAGGCTTAAATCCCACTGTTGGGAGGAGTCTCTTCGTGCTCGAGGACCCGAGACGATGGCCGAGAAACGCCCGTCCTCTTCTTCTTCTTCGGCAGCAGCGGCGGCTGCCGTGCCCTCGACCTCGTCGGTATCGGTACCGGGCTCGGTACCTGATAATGAAGTTGCCGAGGATACCGAAGATCTCGGCAACTCGGGCACGCGAGGAACCTGCGGGCTCGCAGGCCTCAACCTCCTCCTCCGGCCGCTGACCGTGGCTCAGAAGAAGTGCCCAGCCACTGAGGGCCTGGGGGAGAAAGGTAAGAAGAAGAAGCGAAAGGAGAAACGACGCTCTCCACCGACGGTGGTGCGACCCCCGACTCCACCACCCACCCAACCCGCCGAGGAACCTCTGCTGATGGAGCTCCCCGTGGAGGAGGAGCCTCCGGAAGACGACGTAATCCTCAAGGTGTCGGACGAGGAGCAGGTCGTGCAGGCCTCGCCTCCTCAACCGCCCGAGCTGATCACGGAGGTCACTCCGCCAAGTCGCCGTCCACCCTCGGCAGAACGCCGAGAGGAGGCTGTGGTCAGACAGCGCCCAGCCTCTCGACGCGACGAGTCCCGCTCGCCGGAGCAGCGGGCCAGGCCTCCATCCCCGTGATATCGGGAGATGCGCCTGGAGAGGCGTCGCTCGGGAGAGAGAGCATATTCTCCTGCCTACCTTGGAAGGTACGCCCAGGAGCAGGTGTGGCACGAGCCAGCCGGCTCTTACTATTTGTATTCGCCGTCCTACAGGGACCGGTACCACCCAGACCCTCGGTACTGGTTGCCTCGTCGCCGGTCTCGTTCACCACCGCGGGAGGCTCACTACCCCCGCTATGAAAGGTCACCCCTGCGTCGCTCGCCGAGTCGCCATCGGTCCCCAGAGCCCTCACCTCGCTACAGGGCTGTTTCTCCACCGCCGCGGACGACGGCTACAACTACCCGACCGACGCCTCAGCCTACCGTGGCCCAGTCGACGGTAGCGGCGATTTCCACCATGCAGGCGGCACACCGTCCTAGGCCCACAGTTGTGCCCCTGCAGGTGACTCCGATACCGGTCACGACATTGGCCGTATCGGTACCGACGCAGCCTGCAGCTCCGGCTGCTATCCTGGCAACTCCGGCCCCTGAGACAGCCGAGGAGAAGGAGGCAGAGAGGTCACCATCACCATCTGGCGGCTCTTACGATTCGGACTCTGATTCTGCTGAGTCCACCCCTTCTTCTCATGAATCCCCGCCGCTGGGGTTCGGAGAGCCAGCTGCGGAGTCTGCGCCGGAGGACATCCGCCAGTTTTCGGCAATCCTCCTCCGGATGGCCACAGCCCTTGACCTGAAGGTGACCGAACCTGCTCCCCAAGCCCAGGACCCTGTCTTCCAATACTTGGAAGCCCGCCCACCGTCGACCGCACCACTGCCATTCCTGCCTACCCTGGTGGATGCGATGAAGCAGCCGTGGGCGAAGCCGGCGTCAGCACAGCCTATCCCTCATAGGCTGGAACATCTGTACAGGACGCAGAAAGAGAACGCGGAGTTCCTCTTTCACCACCCTGTACCTAACTCCATAGTGGTCGAGTTGGCACAGACGAAGGGAGGCAATCGAGCACCTACCACCCCTCCGGACCGTGAAGGACGGAAGCTCGATACCTTCGGCCAAATGTTCTACTCGGCATCGTCCCTGGTGGTCAGGACAGTGAACACGATGGCATGCCTCAGGGCATACCATCGGAACCTGTTTGACCGACTCGCTCCACTCCTTGCTGACTTGCCGGAGGAGTCACGCGCCTCAACCACACAAATCTTCAGTGAGGCCGTTGCGGTGGCTACACAGCAGCTCGCCACCTCGAGGCACGGCGCGGAGGCTACCTTGAGGGTGATGGTCGGTGCCGTAGCCCTCCGACGCCACGCGTGGCTCCGGTCCTGTGGGCTCCAGGAGGACAGCCGTCGGCGCATTGAAGACCTGCCGTTCGACAGCGAAGGGCTCTTCCACTCCTCCATCGACGAGGCTATGGATCACCTCGTCAAGGCCTGGCTGACAGCGAAGAAGATGGGCATAAACCAGCCTGCCCAGACTCGCCGCACTTTCCAGCCGAGGCCTACGTGGAGAAGGTCCTCCTCTTCATCGGCGTACCAGCTGCGGTCTCCGCGGTCGACCGCGTCGAGGCCATTGACCTCTTCGGCTTCCAGGAGGCTTCCCAGACGACGCCCATCTTCGTCGTCCAAGAAGTCGTCCTCGGGAACGAAGTCCCGGTTTTGACGGCCTTCGCAGGACTCCATCCGTGCCATCCTTCGCCCTTCCAGTAGAACTGTTCCACCACCCGAGCCTGGCCAGGCACCTCGACTGCTGGCGGGAGATCACTGCGGACTCCTGGGTACTTACCATCGTCCGCCTGGGGTATGCCATCGAGTTCCAGGCTATTCCGCCACGGGGTGTCTATTATTCCACCCCGGCCAGCTCGGCTCTACTGGAAGAGGTCCAGTCCCTCCTCGAGAAGGGAGCGATCGAGAGGCTCCCGCCTTCAGCCAAGACCACCGGCTTTTACTCGAGGTACTTCACGGTGCCGAAGGCGGACGGATCCCTGCGGCCCATCCTAGCCCTCCGAGGAGTGAACGAATACATCCGCCCCAAGAGGTTCAAGATGGTCACGTTGCCGTCGATCCTCCCCTTCCTCCGCCGAGGGGACTGGTTTGCGTCCATAGATCTCAAAGACACCTATTTCCACATCTCGATCCGCCCGCAACACAGGAGATACCTGCGGTTCGCGATCGACGGCACCAGCTACCAGTACCGGGTGCTGCCGTTCGGGCTTTCCAGCGCACCGAGGGTATTCACCAAGTGCATGGCTCCGGTCGTGTCCTTCCTGCGGACGAAAGGCGTCTCCGTCTACCCTTACCTGGACGATTGGCTATTGGTGGCGTCCTGCAGACAGAAACTGTACAGGGACATTCATCGGACTTTGTCCCTTCTCACTCGGCTCGGACTCAGGGTCAACCCCAAGAAGTCCCATCTCGAGCCCACTCAGGTTCTCGACTTCATCGGGGCGACCCTCGACTCGGTATCGGCGAGGGCCTTCCAGACGAGAGGGTGCGGACACTTCATCGGGCGGCGTCCGCTGCCTTCGAGGCCTCGACACTGTCAGCGAGGAGGGTCCTACAGCTCCTCGGCTACATGGCCTCAACCACCGCTGTAACCTACCTCTCCAGGTTACGCGCCCGGCCGCTCCAGCACTGGTTCGTCAGGACCTTCGATCTACTCAGGGACGACCAGCGCTGCCGATACCGCCTGCCACAACAGGTACGTCGATCGCTCCTGTGGTGGCAGTCGTACAGGAACTTGCTGTCAGGCATGCCGTTCCGCGAACCCAGGCCGTCGGTCACCATAACGACGGATGCCTCGCTCTTCGGCTTGGGAGCGCACACCGGGGATCTCCGGGTCCGAGGCCGGTGGATGGACGACGAGCTGTTCCTCCACATCAACTCTCTAGAACTGCTGGCGATCCACAAGGCCCTGAGAGCGTTCCGACACCTGGTCACGGGCCGCACGGTGTTGATCCTCACCGACAACACGACGGCGGTCTGCTACGTGAACAGGCAAGGGGGGACGCACTCCACCACGCCGCTGGGCATCGCACTTGAACTTTGGAACTGGTGCGTCCCGCTCCGGATACACCCTGTGGCGGTTCACCTGGCGGGGCCGGAGAACACCACGGCGGACGCCCTCAGCAGGGACACCACCTCCCATCACTAGTGGTCCCTGTCCGACGAGGCTTTCTGGATGCTTCGGGACCGATGGGGCGAGCCGACCATCGACCTCTTCGCAACCAACCAGAACGCGAAATGCCGCCTCTTCTGTTCCAGGACCGGCCACGATCGCCGCTCCATCGGCGACGCCTTCCAGTTTCCGTGGGACGAAGGGATGATCTACGCCTTCCCTCCGTTCCCGCTCCTGGGCCGCGTGATCGCGAAGATCATTGCGGACCAGGCGGACGCGATCCTGGTAGCGCTGTACTGGCCGAGGCAGCACTGGTTCGGACTCCTGATCGAGGCCGCCCGGGGCAGGACTCTCAGGTTTCCAACGGTACCGGACCTGCTGTCCCACTCCAACGGACTGGTGTTGCACCCGGACCTGGCGGTGTTGGCCCTCCATGCCTGGAGGATATCGCCCTAGACGATCCAGCCATCGGGAACGTCTTGACCATGGCCAGGAAGGAGTCCACGCGAAGGAACTACCACTATAAGTGGCAGCACTTTGTAGCCTTCGCCGAGGAACGTCGAGAGCCGGTATCGCCTGTCACCCTGCGTACCGTGCTCCACTTCCTCCTCCATCTCCGGCAACAGGGCCTGGCCTTCCTGTCGCTCAAGGTCTACCTCGCCGCGATCGTGGCATACCAACCGCCACGATCCCCGTCGGCCGCTCTCTTCAGGGACGGTACCGTCAAGCAGTTCCTGAAGGGCCTGCAGCACCTCTACCCACCGGTATCGCCACCACTACCGCCGTGGTCGCTGTCATTGGTGCTGTCCCAGCTGTCGAGGCCGCCCTTCGAGCCCATGGCCACAACGGACGACAGGCTGCTCGCGATGAAGACCGCGTTCCTAGTGGCCGTCACCTCTGCCAGGCGGGCGGGAGAGTTGACGGCGCTACGGTGCGACGAACCATACTTAGTTTTTCATCGCGACAAGGTGGTCCTCCGGCCTGATATTTCCTTCCTACCGAAGGTGGTGTCCAACTTCCACCTCAGCCAGGACATCATCCTGCCGGCCTTCTACCCGGACCCGACGACACCTCTGGAGCGTTCCCTCCACTCCCTTGATGTGCGTCGGGCGCTGGCCTTCTATAAAGATAGAACTGCAGCCTACAGACAGACACCCCACCTGTTTGTCTGTTATGGTAGGTGCCGGAGAGGCCACAAAGTATCCACCCAGCGCTTCTCTAAGTGGGTGATACAGACTGTTCAACTGGCGTACGAGCTTTCCAGGAAGCCTCTGCCAGACCTGCTTCGGGCCCACTCCACCAAGGCCGTGGTGACATCTGCTGCCCTCCTGCGAGGCGTCGACCTGTCGGAACTCTGCCGTGTGGCGACCTGGTCCCATCCGTCGACCTTTGTGCGCCACTACAGGCTCGACTGCCGTTCCAGGAGAGATGCCCGGTTCGGACGTGCTGTGCTGTCTTCTGTGCTCTAGGATCTGGGACCTGACCCACCATCCTACTGGTGAGCTACACAGTCTCCTAATGTATGAGGCACAGAGACCACGAAGAACAGGTTGCTTACCTGTAACTGTGGTTCTTCGAGTGGTCATCTGTGCCCTCATACATCCCCGCCCTGCCTTCCCCTCTTTTTCAGGTCCCATCTGCTTCGGTGGACCAGAACTGAGGAGAGACCGTTAGTCGGCGGGAGGAGCATGCGCAGTACCGACGTGGGGGAGGGGTTCCCGCCAAAGCTAACGAGCTCTAGAATCTTCCGAACGCTACCGCGCAGGCGCAAAAGCTCCTAATGTATGAGGGCACAGATGACCACTCGAAGAACCACAGTTACAGGTAAGCAACCTGTTCATCCTTTTCAGATCTAGATATGTTATTCATGGTGGGAATATCTGCAGTAATCTTGATAAATGTGTTTACCTAAATGGTATTGATTATATAATGTGCGTCCGAGAAAATTAAGTCCTTGGTCTCTATGATCTCATAATTTAAAGAAATAAAATGAATGACATTATGAATTATAAAATTTATAAAAGCCATCAGAGTATGTGCATTTCTACTCTCGTTCAAAATTCTGTAAACATATTGAGGTACAAGTACAAGTGGATTGCTCCATTGTTTTGAGGTCAGTACAACACTCAGATGAAAATGCCCAGAACTGGAGCCAGTCCCTTGGTATTGCATGGGAAGCATCTTTCTAGGGCAGTGGTTCTCAACCTGTGGGTCCCCAGATGTTCGTAGACTTCAGCTCCCAGAAGCCCTGAGCACTGACCATAGTGGCTGGGGCTTCTGGGAGCTGAAGTCCACAAACATCTGGGGACCCACAGGTTGAGAACCACTGTTCTAGGGCTTATAAAATACAGATATAGCTTTAGAATAGGAGTGGGAAGTATGCAGCCCTCGAGATGTCATTGAAGTGCTTTTTCTATCAGTTGTCACCATTGGCTCTGCTAGCTAGGGCTCCTGTGCTTTGCCAGCCAACAACATATGAAGGACACCTCATTTGACAGTTGGATCAAATGCACTTTCTTCTTCCTGCTTACCATAGGTCATATTGCTTAGAATTGTTGATTGTACCTTTCTTGCTCAGGTAGAATACAAAAGTGAAGGATTTTTGGAAAAAAACAGAGACACAGTATATGAAGACTTGGTTGAAATTTTGAAAAACAGCAAGGTTTGTAAATGTACCTTTATTTCTTTATACTACCAATGACTATCAGATTTTTCTATGGAATATTTATCCAGAAAGATACTATCTATTATCTTCTCTTGTTAAGTACTTAAAACAAATAGAGAGCAACCTGGTTGCAAATTCTGGTGCCTGCTAGTCATTTTTGTGGATTTCAGACTTATTTTCAAATTACCTGATCACTAATGAATAGCTTTCTGAGGAGGTGTATGGAGTTGATCTGCAATGCTGTCACCATTAACTGTTATCTCTTTTTAGTTTCAACTATGTGCAAACTTTTTTCAAGACAATCCCATCCCTATTTCACCATTCAGCTCAATGATTCAAGTTAAGTCTGCAAAAATAGTGATCAAATCACCAAATAAGCAGTTCCGTACCACGGTTGGCAATAAGGTATTTTTTGCAAGATTAATTTTGGAATAGATTTTCTTTGCTTGCCACAGTTATAGCTCACATTTCTTCTAAAAAGATCAATGCAATATGCGTGCTTCTTCCGTATTCCATTTTGTCTTCACTATAGCCCTGTCAAACAGGCTATGCTAAGAAATAGTGACCAGTTCTGTCCAGTCAGCTTTATGGACAAATGTAAATATGCACCTGTAGGTCTCCATAAAACTTTATGAGTGTTGGATTCAGCATTGTGCTTATTTAAGAATGTAAGGTATCTACTACATACTGAGTACGCTACAGATCACACCATAGAGCATCTAATGTGGATATAACTTGCAGTTTGGGAGTCTGAGATATTTGTAGTGTTTAGTAGTTATATCTTCACTGGACGTATCTATTGTTGTTATCATATATACAAGAGTTAAGAACCATGGGGCCCACCAGATATTGTCAGACTATATTGCAACCTTAACCAGCATACCCAAGGACAAGGAAGCATGGTAGTTTCAGTTCAGGAATGTAGGGAAGGACATGTTGCCCAAGGTCCAACAAGTGTGTGCTGCTCTGCATGTGCAGTTCCACATCCTTTTGACACCCAGCAGCTGCCAAGCTCTGGGAGCAACCTAGGCTGCTTTCACTAACCAGTGGAGAAAGGACAGAACAGAAGGAAATTCAGACCAGCTTGGTCATGGTGTGGGAAGAGAAGTGAAGGTGCATTCTCAAATGGATCTTCATGGTTTGAATTGTCTCCCCTTCCCCTGGTAAGAAGGAGCAGTAATAGCCTCTCTCAGAGCTTGAAAGTTGCTAGGCATGGGAGGTTTTTGGATAGATCATAAAGGCAAGAGAATACTGTTCTGCACCCTGACCAAAAAAGGACTTACACACATGAAAGCTGCATTTATGTGCACATAGATCACTAAAAGGATGCTAACCATTATTTCCATTGCTGATATGTACAAAGATCAGTTCTCTAGGCCCACTGCTTTGGAGCTGAAGAACTGAAGGAAAGGAAAGTGTGTATGGGAATCTCTCATTTCCTACTCTTCCTCGTTTTCCTGATTTGAATCAATATGAGATCGGAATTAGTGGGGCAAGAGCACTTGATAGATACAGTTCCTCCTCTTCAATCATTCCCTTTCTTTATCCTTTTTAGGTCTCAGAGGATGCATTCAAGCCTTGAGCTTCCATACTAAAAATCTGGAGTATATGTGCTCAGACCTAATGTTTGTGAAACTGTAGAAGCAACATTTGCAGTTAGAGCCAAGACCAAAGCAGGAGCCAGTGGCATTAATGAAATCTTAGATGTAGAAAGTAGTAGGTTTTGCCCTACTGATAAAGCATGGAAATGCTGCTTTCTGAGTCTGACTCCTGGTTTGTCCATTCCAAAGGCCCCATGTTGCTTTCCAGTCACAAGGGCTAGTCTTCCATCTCCTCTTTCCTTTTTTTTGCCTGAAGCAGGCTCCATAACTAGGTCCCAGCCTCAGAAGATAACATCAGATATATAAACTTCAGATCATCTGAGCCTAGGTGAGGAGTACCTAATGCAAGGAGGGAATGGAGGAAGAGCAGGATATAGGCAGCTGTTTATAGTCTGCGAAGCAGCTTTGACTGGCTGATCACATACTCATCAACTCACTTGGAATACTTCAGACCTAAGTCCTACTCTCTGTCCACCTCTGGGCATGATCGTGTTGTTTGGGTAATATGTGACATGCAGGCCATTTGTGTGTTTGGGTTCATTTTCTTAGTTATTCTGGAACACTTTGAGGTTAGCATAGAGGGATGGAATTGGCACAGGCTTAAGCAAGAGAAGAAGGGACTGAAATTAGCTGGGGGACAGAAGGAGACTAAAGGAGGAAAGGACGAAATGGAGAACCCAAACATACATGCCTACTTATCCATTGAGCTGACATGCTCTAACTTAGTTTTGCAAACAGTGAAACACTATCGTATGATTAAGCCGTACTTTCATGTTTGTTATACCTTCCACTCAGAAGTTAGATTTGAAATGTATTTATTGTGAATCTTAAAGCATGCAATTTTTTGCCATATTTTCCAGTTCCGCAGTTCCTTATACTTGTTAATGGAGACGCTCAATGCAACTACACCTCATTATGTACGATGCATAAAGCCAAATGATCAGAAGTTAGCATTTGAGTGAGTACATTTATTCAGCTGAAACATAATGTTACCTTGCATATAAATGACTTTCTTTATGAGACTGAATCTCTATAGGCATCCATGTGAAATTATTGTATACTTTAGTCACTTTCAAAGTAGTGAAGATAGAAAATCTGCTTCCCTGAACATTACACACACACACACACACACACACACACACACACACACTAATTTACCCTTCAGAGGAATATGGTATAGAACTGTATAATTTACAGTTTAGCTTGACCCCTTCTTAAAATCACACATAATGATATATTGGTGATAAAAGTAAAAGGCATAATCATTAACAGATATAGCAGATAATAACAATTTTATTCTGCTTCTTAGGTTTGATGCCAAAAGAGTGGTTCAACAACTGCGAGCATGCGGTGTTTTAGAAACAATTAGGATTAGCTCTCAGAGTTACCCATCTAGGTATGTAGTGATTCCTAAGGTTATTTATTTGATCTGATCTGATTTGATTTGTGTGTCCCACCTTGTATCTCCTAGCATAAGACTCAAGACAGCTATTTAATTTATATGTTTAATCAGTTCAAATGTTCTTTTTATTTTATAGGTGGACTTACATTGAGTTTTACGGCCGTTACAGTATTCTCATGTTTCAGCACGAACTCTGTCTAACAGATAAGAAACAGATTTGCAAGATAGTTTTGCAACGGCTGATCCAGGTCAGAAAGTTTGTAAATCCGCTATCAAAGTGCCAGTCCTCATTCAAAACCCAGACCTTATATGTCATCCATAAATGCATTTGTTTCTCATAATGTTACTTTATGAGAGCTAGAATTACGTTCCTGCATCATGTTAGAACAGATTTCTAAGTATTTTAAAACTGTATTTTCTGTTCTTTCCCCACCCTCACTCTCAGGATCCAAGCCAGTATCAGTTTGGCAGAACAAAAATTTTCTTCAGAGCAGGACAGGTTGCCTATTTGGAAAAGTTACGGTCAGATAAGCTGAGGCAAGCATGTATTATGATTCAAAAGAATATGCGAGGCTGGCTGCAGCGGAAGAAGTTCCTCCGCATCAGACAAGCAGCAGTTACAATACAGCAGTACTTCCGAGGACAACGTACTGTGAGGTAACTTCACAGAATAACTTTAATAGTTATTGAGAAGGCCAGGGATCATTCCTGGAATCTCATTTTGATGTAAGTGTGGGAGAAGGTTTAGCACTGTGGACTACTACATTTTTTCTGTCGAATATTTTTATATCTACAAATAATGAAATCTAAAGAATTCTTCAGTGTGTTACAAATGTGGTTCAGCTAGCTCCTTAAGGATGCCTTAGTATAAAAGTTTGGAATCTCTTTCAACCCAAAAACTAAATCAGAACAGTGTTGCAGGCTACATTCTAGGGATGTGTGGGGCCAAAAGGAGAAGGATGAGTCCAAAAGTCCCAGCACAGTTTAGCTTAAAACCCTTGCAGGCAGTAGATAAACATTAAGAGAGGCCTTTTGGCCTTTTAGAATGGAGAAAAAACATTACCAAAAATTTGTAAACCACCCAATGATGGAGAAGGGCTGTGGCCATTTGAGAAAACCCAGTGGCAGGTACAGAAGGACCGCTGGAAGGGCTTAAGCTCAGCTGCCTTAATATTTCCCACCTTTCTCTCAACATGGGACCCAAAGTGGCTTGCAACAAGTTTAAAACAAAGGAAGACTAAATTAAAATATACCAAAACAAAAAATATAACTAAAAAAGTTAAAATACAACTAACAGGATGCCATATTAAAATGCCATTATTTTTTTTAAAAAATGCCATTAACTTTTTAAAAATTGTAACTTTAAAGATAAAATACAATACACACGTACCATAAAAGACTCACCTCAATGACTTAACCATCAAACTTCTGTTTAAATAAAAAGGTCTTTGCTTTTTGATGAAATGAAAGAGTATCTGTGCAGAGGAATAATTGTGGTGTATATTACTGTGCTGGCACAGATGTTCTCTTGCCACAGGATGATCAACATCTATGTTCCTGGGAACAATGGTATGGTATGTCTTTTATTGCATAAATGATTCCCTAGATTGGAATGATCTGCCAGGGTTCGTTCCATCTAGCAAGAAAGTTTTCACAATTTTGTGCCCATGTTTAATGATGCTATATAAATAAACAGATTGTAGCAGTTACCTTTCTGTAGGAAAATAGTTGTGTGTTTAGATATTCATGAGAGGATACATGTGGGGAACTTAAAACAACTTAATTAATCAGTAAAGGTAATTTTATTTTGTCTTTAGACAAGCCATAACTGCAGCTGCCTTAAAAGAAACCTGGGCAGCTATTGTTATCCAGAAACACTGCAGAGGATATTTAGTGCGTAGACTTTGCCAACTCATCCGTATGGCTGTTTTGACAATTCAAGCTTTTACACGAGGATTTCTAGCAAGGAAGAAATACAGAAAGGTAAAAGCAATTAGAAAATTAACCTAGGTACCACAGTCTGTATATTTAATCTACAGTTCAATGAAAGAAGTGATTCCTATGTTGACTAGGGTTGTATCTTTATTTCCCACTGTGTTGACTAGTGCTTTGTCTTTGATATTTTCAAAATTTGCTGAGTATAGGTTTAGAACTATATTACACTGTGTTCACCATTGTTAATTCTAAGCATTTTAGAAGCGTTGGTCAAAGTAACTCTGCTACATTTTTGTTGGTGTTACCTTTTGTCCAAATTAGCATGCAGAAGTCTCAGTTTTGAACCGGGAAATTCCCATTTCAAACAACACATCAGTCAAATTCCATAGGTGACAATGCTCCTCATTTCAGACCTCCGTCAGCCAAATGGGAGTTGTAATACTTGTAGTAGGAGGGAAGGAGGAAGAGAAGGAAGATGACAAAGATATATATTATGATATTATTATAAGGTTTTCTGAGATAGCTTATGTGAAGTAGTTTGAGCACTGTAAAACACTAGAAACACCTTGGAGCAACTTGGAGGAGCATAAAGCTCTGCTAAACGTACCACCACCTCTTCCACCCCCATGCAATCTACCTTTGTGCTGGTGACATCCCTTCCCCCTTCCCTTTAGTGGTCAGGGTAAAGTGGAGCAACTAGGCAACATCTGTCTGTGTTTCTGCAACTGGGGCAAACAGGAAACATCCTCCTCTTGGACTTCTGAGTCATCTGGATGCCCATAAGAATGAAGTTTCCTGTATGTGTCTGGATGCAGAAACACACTTAGATACTGTCCCTTGCTCTTTCCCAGGCAATAAGTGGTTGTGGGGGAGCTGTTTGGAGCCATTTACTGGTAAGATATGTCAGAGGATTGTTGTACAAAGAAGGTTCTGGATACCTCCTTTCATGATGACCATAAAAGGTCATATGCAGGCGTAATACCTGTATGTCACTACCAGGATTCTATCCACTGTGTAGTAATGGTGGTAGTGGTGCTGCTTCTTCCTCCTTGTCCTCCTCCATCACAAGTTTCTTTCTGGAACATTTGTATACATTATCAACTTGCCATCTAAAGTTCTGTCACAATTACACATAAGCCAATATTCAGTTGAGTACTTAAGCAGATAGAAGGCAGATCCTAGAAAGGTGATTTCTATCCCCCTCCTGCAAGGAAAAACACACATAGGTCCTTTGCATCTTCAGTGTTTGTTCAGGTGCACTGAGAAACCCTACAGATCAAATATTTGGGTGATAAAGAGAGCTAGCAATAGGAGGGAAAGAATGAGCTGCGTGGGGGGAGAAATTGCCTCTTCCTTGTTCTTCCGTTGGGCTTTTTCTGTCAGTATAAATACCCAAATGGATCCTATACTGTGTTTCTTCACTAGTGTGGTCAGCATGAAAAACATTTGAGGAAATGGCAATGAAGAATGTATTAGCTGCCTTTCATCAGGAAGACTACAGCCACTACATTGTTAATTGACAATGCCTATTCTTAAAATTCCTCGTTTGTAACTATAGACTATAAGCCTATGCACTGTGTTCCTTACATGCTGTTTATAGTTGCTTACTGTATTCTGCTACAGTATTCACTAATCATCTTAGCATGTTTACTAAATGAGTATGTTTTTTCCTGAGCTTAGGACTAATATGACTAGATTTTGTCTCTGTTCTTTTATGAAGATGGTTGAAGAACAGAAAGCATTGGTCTTGCAAAAATATGCTCGAGCTTGGCTCGCTAGACGCAGATTCCAGAATATTCGCCGTTTTGTGCTAAACATCCAGCTTTCATACAGGGTACAACAGCTGCAGAAAAAACTGGAAGACCAGGTAATTAAGAAGTGCCCATAATGTTTTGCATTGATTTTCAATACGTATATTTAAAATACAGAGTTTCTCAACACAAAATAATTGCTGATTTACAATGAATGTAACTTTTCTGTGGGTAAAATTTTCTGGTTTTTTTCAGTGCAGAAAGAATCATGTGGCCCTCCAGGTGTAGTTAGACTGTGACTCCCAGCAACCATAGCCATCATGGGCAATGGTGAGGAAAGTTGGAGGCTGGAATGCGGTAACATCTGGAGGATCACATGATTCCCAGCCTATCCATCTTAGAATGTGTAATTCCTGACTAGTCTGCCTTGTTGTGATATTTTTCTGAGGCTCTCTTTGGGGTCAGTGGGTAGATGCATCCCATCCTCAGGGGTTAGCAGTGTGACAAACAGAGAATTTTACAGAACTTGAAGAAGTTGGGGCTAGGCTGGGGGTAGAATAATTGCCAGAAGGCCTAGACCGCCGTGCTTGCTGTGAGTCTAGGAGTTGTATTACAAAAAGTAACTTTTCAAAGCTCTGACTGCTTGTGGATTTTCCCCCCAGTTCTGCCTGCTATTTAACAGACATTGTAAGCTTATTATCACTCTGGTGCCAAAGGAAAACTGTTTCAGTTGCCCAAGCATTTCATTACTGATACACTAGGAAGAATTTACTGTATATGCTCATGTATAAGTCTAGAATTTTTAATCAAAAAATGGGCCCAAAAAACATGGATCAGCATACCTACATGTCAATGTAAGTGCTTTACTTTAACTCTTATCATAAAGGAACCATCACCTTTTCTGAGTAGAGTGGCAAAAAGCGAAAACTTAATCCATTCTGGGAGAACCTAAAAACAAACACTGACCCCTCTTCTCTTTCCCTTACAGCAGTGCATTTGGCCTTTTAGAATGCTTGGATAGCAAAGTGGTGGTGGCAACTCTTTGGCACTTCCTCTCAAAGGAGCGCCAACGGAGTAGAGGAGGTTGGTGCTTCTTTTAGGTTCTCCCAGGATGAAGGACTAAGTTCTTACCTTTTGCCGCTCAGAGAAGGGGATGGTTGTTTTTTGATAAGAGTTAATACTCTACCTTAACTTTTATTGAAAAAAAGAACCATCCCTTTCCCTGAGTAGAGTGACAAAAGGCCTTTTTAAATGCCTGGGCAGGAGAATGGCAATGTTGGTTGCCAGATGTGGCTGGTTTCCTGAGGTGGTGCTGACACTTTTCTCTGTCTGCGGAATGACCCTCAATTTATCCATGGATCATATCAAAATCCATAATTTGGCCCCAAAACCTGCCCTCGGTCAACTTATACACAAATATGTATGGTATTTGCTGTTTATTGTGCGTGCGTGCACGCGCACGCACGTGTGTGTGTGTGTGTGTGTGTGTGTGTGTACAGAGAGAGAGACAGAGAGAGGGCATGCATTACAGCAGAGTTTCTCAACCAGGGTTCTCAAAGAGGTTGCTAGGGGTTTTGTGAGAGACTGTAATTGACCCCCCTTTTTTTTAGCTATAGATGTAATCATTTTTATGCTGAGATTATCTGAGACCTGGACATTATTTCAAGTATTCCTCCAAGGTAGAAAGGTTGATAAAGTCTGAGCTAGAAGTTTGAATTCTATGTCTGACTAATTTTAAGGCAAGTTGCCTGCAAAAACTTATGGAGCTGAAAGCTGCCTTCAAAACTTATTGAGCTGAAAGGACACAGATATTTTCAGAAACTCAAATAAGCTTTTCAAACTTGCAATTTATGCCTCTAGTGCACAAGAATCAAAGTGTTAAGCATCAGACTAGTGTCATGGTTAGAAACTTTTGCATACTCTGGTGGTACTTGTGGTGTCCACCATGGAGTTGAGATTGAATGATTATGGGTGGATTTTGGATAATTTTTGGGGGGGTGGGGGAGACAATTGTAATTTAATTTCACTAGTAATAATACTGAACAGATTATAATAAGCAGATTACAAAACAGTAATAATATTAAACAGCACTATTTTTTTCAGTCCTAATACTAAATTTGTGTTTATTTTTAGAATAAGAAGAATAATGGCCTCTTGGAAAGGTTGACTATTCTTGCATCAAATCACTCCAATGATGTAGAAACTATTCAAAAGCTTCAACTGGATCTCGAAAAATTAGCAACACAAAAGAAAATGTTTGAAGAAAAAGAAAAGAAGCAGAAGGATGAATATGAACAGGTTAATCTTAATAGTGTTTGCAACAAACTAAAAAAATAGTGCAACAAGTGGGATTAAATTGGGAGTAATATGGTTGCAGAACAATTCTGAATTAATCTGAGTAAGTTGGTGGTCTTAAAGATATGGCATGTGGTTTAACATATTTTCTCCCTCCCTTTTCTTTTACTTTATCCTTATAGAAGATCTCAAAACTTGAAAATCACAATTTAGAGCTACAGGAACAGAAGAAACAGCTAGAAAAGGAGCTTCAAGAGAAAACTGATGAAATGAAAGGTACAGCGATTCAGATCAATCACCTGGAGCACTTTCAAGAGTCAGGGTGGTATTGTTGGCTTCCTTTGGAGCAAGCAGAAAACTGATATTAAAATACTGCCCATAAGGAAGAAATTCTCTTGAAATGCATCAGGGCCTTACTGTGTTCAGTGAAAAAGTTTTCTTTTGTTTTATTTAACCTCTTTTTTTGCCTTAGATTTATTGGTGCTATGCTCTTCTTTACGATAGTGGTTCAGATGGATAATCATAGGTTAGTATTGGAATGATTGATAAGATGTGATGAGAAGGCTGCAGAATAGGGAGCGTGATTTGCTATGTCCACAAATAAACAATAGTGATGGCATACGTTGGTTGCAACAGTGGCTAACTTATATGGACTGTGGTCATAGTCTAGTGGGAAGCATGTGTAAATGAAAATGTGCTGCACAAGATAATTTCCTGATGGACTGAACCCTGTTTAGAGTTTCCTGCCAAAGAGGGAAACAGATAGTATAAACCAAAATCAGTAGGATCTGCTTACTATAATGGCTCACTTTTCATAAGGAATTGTTATATGTGACCCATCGTCTGAAAATTAATAAGTCTCATTTTGTCTTTTCAAAACTGATGCAACACATGTCGTAACTGTTGGGGAGGACTGTGTAAGAGTGTGCATTTAAATTTAGATACTTAACGTTTGCCTTTAGACTACAGCTTATATATGGATCTTGGTTTTAGATAATTTTATTAATTTTTTTCTAATATAACTATTGTTCTACAGAGAAAATGGATCACCTAACAAAACAGCTCTTCACTGATGTTCAGAAAGAAGAAAGACAACGAATGTATGGCATTTTAACTTGTGACTTTAAGTTGCAATTTATAGTTTTGTTATTTTTATTGATTTTCTCATTCTCCAAAGAAACTGGGTATGTGCAATAGGAGCAAAAATGATACTAGCAGGAGGTAGTGAATTTAATACTTAAATAACTGGATAGTTTATCTTGCTAACTTCTTAATGAGTCCATAGAAGGAGTTGCTCAGAAGTATCACTGACATCAGTATAAGAGTTTTGGAGAACTATATATTTATATTCCTTTGGATTGGGTATAAGATTCAAGAACTTCCTGGTAGAGAGCCTGTACAAACTAGGAATATAAATCTTTGCTTATTTTGTTCTTGAATGCAAGAATTAAAAATTTCAACATTTTTTTCCTTGCTGCATGAGAATAGGTTTCAGTTACTATTTGTACCTCAAGACTCTTTTTTGAAAACTTGTTTTGTACTTCAGAACTTTTTTCCAGAAAATTTTTAGTATTGGAACCTTCCCCCCCCCATAGAAATGTTGCTTTTTGCACAGAATGCGTGTTTTCTGCAGAAAAAGGTGTACATATTAATGAAAATAAATTTTTCAGAAAAAGTCTGATGTGAGAAATCTCATAGCTACTCTCCATATTCTTGACAGGGAGTTCTGATGTTTCCATGCTCCCATCCTTTTCCAGAAGGATGTAGAAAAATTACAAACATTCTTTACATTCCTAGTACAAATTAAAAATTCATAAAGAAGAGTATGAATATGAATGTGGACAATTCTTCTGAGAGCACCAATTAATAGGCTTTTACAGAAATAAATTTGTAAATTAAAATTGAATAAAATCATTTTAAGACATGTCGTTATATTTCAGAGACACCAGGAGGAGCTGTGTCTACACTCCTTTTATGACTGAAGAATGAGGCCTTAGTATAGCAAGTAGGCCAGCAAGCAGATTTATGGTGCTTAAGGAGACAGCTGGTCAGCTGAACTATTATGTTTGCGAGCTTGTCCCTTTGAAGTTGCATTACTTTGCAACAGGAAGGTTGAGGAGTGCAACACTCCCGATGATGTTGAATGGCAGGTCACATCAGCCATAGCCAGCACAGCCAATGGTGGGGAACTGTGGGAATTGTTCAAAAACCTGTAGAAACCACACAATTCCCACTCCTGTTTTAAGATCTCTTCATATTGTTGGTATAAGGAGGCCTCAGTGATATTCAGATAATTTTTGGAAATTGGGGACATAATTTTAAGAGCTGTGTTAATTAGAATACTTCTGTCAGAATGGGATTTGGGGGGCTGTTGCAGGATGGGAGAATTGCTGAAAATTGGGTGGAGGTATCTTGGAGATATCTAGGCAGGGTTCCTCTGCCTAGTTTTGAGTGATCCCACCTAATGGAGCCCCCCTGCACTGCCTCTCGTGCTGTTCCATTGGTCACCATACTGTTTTGTGGAGGAAGAAGACATGGAAGAATGTCCTGGTGTACCTCTTTCTGGGTTTTATAGGGCCAACTATGATTGAATATTGCAAACACAATTGCAGTGTAAGTCCCAACATGTGTTTTAAATGACAGTATAATAAATTATATATTAAATTTGACAAACGTGCACTGTCCTAAAAGTTCCAAGCATCCAATGACTGCCAGGGAGGACAATTGCAGGACTGAAGTCTTCTATCTGTGCTGCTCAGTTCTCTTGCAACATTTAGATGCAAATCCTAAAGTTCTCAATAAAAGCTACAGAACAGGTGGAAATGCGTAATAGAAGTTCCACTGTAAGGAATTTAGCCTTTTGTTCCTTCCTAATTGCACAACTGAAAATACCACTATATTATTCAAGATGAGAAGGGCTTACTCCTTAGCTCTGGTAACTGTACTTCCTTTCCTCTCTAACTTTCCTCCTCTTTCTGAACACAATTAGCAAGTATAGTCCCTTCCTTCAGGTTTCTCTATTTACTGGACCAAGCCAATAAGTCATAGGGATTACTCTTACATTAGTTTCCTTCTGTTTGTGGTAGTTAGGATCCAAGCTGTGAATGAGGTGTAAAAATGAAGTGTTGAAATTTGCACAGATAGACATATAGTGAATTGCACACCTATAATTTATGGTTCCTTTTATATTTTATATAATTTTTGTAGTTAGAAACAGAGAATAAGTAAGTCAGCAACTTCTTTTAAAATCTTTGTAGATTGCTTGAGAAGAACTTCCAGAACCAGAAACAAGACTATGAGAAAAGGATTGAGTTGCTCATGGCAGAAATAAAATCACTCAAAAAAGAAAATGACCAGCTTCAAAATCAAATCCAGGAAGAACAACAAATTCAGGGTGGCTTAAAAATGGAAGCAGAAGAACTTGCAAACCAAGCAAGGGTAAGATAACAATTTAAACAGATGCATTCTGTGACTGGAATTAATGAAGAAATGGATTTATATTTATTTTTCACAACATAAAATAAACAGAAAATCCTTCA
Organism: Iguana delicatissima; assembly: GCA_948472985.1. Classification (NCBI taxonomy): domain Eukaryota; kingdom Metazoa; phylum Chordata; class Lepidosauria; order Squamata; family Iguanidae; genus Iguana; species Iguana delicatissima. Next base: position 306,640 of record CAOKZL010000565.1, on the reverse strand, counting down.
AAATCAGCTTCAAAATCCTCAAGTGCAATATTTCAATACACAGTGCAATGTACAAGGTATTTGTATTTGTATGTGCTGTGTGTTGAAATATTGCACTTGAGGAGGTATATTTAGCACACCATATGTTGTGACTGCCAAAAACTCCACCTAGTATAGTAAATGACATGGTTTTTTGGAAATTATAAGTCAAAATACCTGGAGGCACAAAGATTCCTCACTTCAGCTGTACAAGAAAGTTGTCCAATGGAAGGCAAATGTATATGTTCATAGGTAGTACCCATTCAGTTCAGTGTGCCTTGTACCGAAGAACATCCTAGGGAATTGTGCCTGTTAATTTATATTTTATTAAATAAATAATGAAAAATAAATATTTTATTTCAGTTCAAGAGACTGAAACAGGTCATGGAATAGATGACATGAAATCATAACACAGAATCAATTCTAAGCGAAAAACTAGGTTCGGACAGCTTTCAAAAGATATGTAAAAGTTTGGGATCTAATAAAAAGGGTGAGGAAGGAGAGAAATATGCTGGTGGATTTTGTAAGTAGTCAGTCACACCCTTTATGATAAAGTATCCAAGTATCTAGTGGCCTGGTAGAATATACATATATGAATGAAACAAAAATATTATCAAACTGTGAAATGCCTCAATGACAATATTTGAAGGAGATATGGTGGGCACAACTATGAGAATTCTGAACCCTCAAAATCTGGTAGACCATTATACTGGTCTGATTTTTAACTTGGTGGAGTCACTGTGGGAACTGAAACAGATCCTGTATGACTCTCTGAAAGGCTCTAAATTATTACACTTGCTACCTCAAACATCTTTCATCTAAAGTATCCTCAGATATCAATTTTATCAATAACATTGTTTCATTTTGACTCCATATATATTTATGGCAAAGTAAATAACTTTTTTTGTAAGAAAACTGCTTTAAACTTCAGTTGTAAATTTTTCCTGTTACTATTTTTTATTTAATCTCATTGCACCGTATCTCATTTTATAAATGTTTAATGAACATAGACAATTCCTGAACTGCAAAAAGAAATTGAACTCATTCAAATGCAGAAAATGGATGTGGAGAAGCAGCTGCAGTACCAGAAACGTGAAATGAGAGGTAAGTTTAAAATCTTTCTCATACAAATGGTTAAGATATTGAAATTGCTAATAAATGTGATTACAGAGGTACCATGTTTTATTTTATGCTTTGATTGCAAACCCATCAAAAGAAAGTTTTTTTGGAAGTATACTTCATCAGACTAATTATAAACAGAGAGTACATACTTAATAATAGAATATGGAGTTATACTTCAATTAAGTGTTTATGATGTACATGCCTTTTCTTTTCTACTATTGATTATTTTATTTTATTTTTTCTTCTGTGTATGAGATAATCAGTATTGGCTCATTTACATTATTGTGTAATAAATATATTTTTTTAAAAAAAAATATAGGGATACTATCTTTTTGATCTGTTCCTCAGTGTGTTCTGCTATTACTGATTTGCTGAATCCTCATTCATACATTGACCATGTGTACATGTGCATCAACCTAGAAGGATAGGGACATTGAATAGAGACACGGTATGCACGCAGTAGCTATTGTCCAGTACTTTGTCCAAATGGGGAAAATAACTCTCTGTATATATGTATGCCTTCAAGTTGCCTGCCAACTTATGGCAATCCTATGGATTTCCTTAGGTTTTCTTAGCCAAGGAAGATTCAGAGGTGGTTTGCCGTTTCCTTCCTCTGAAATATAGCCTACAGCACCTGATATTCCTTGATGATCCCCCATCAAGTACTAACCAGCCCAGAATCTGCTTAACTTCCAAGATCAGACAGGATCCGGTTCCTGTGCAAATATTTATATACTGCTTATATCCAAAAACTTCAATGTGGTATACATGAATAAGAAGCCAGCATGCTGTAGTGGTTTAAGGGCCAGAGCAGAACTATGGAAAACCAGAATTTAAGGATGTAAGTTTCCATGCTTGGCTGTGAAAATTCATCGGGTGACCTTAGGCAGGTTGTCTTCTCTCAGTCTCAGAGGAGGGCAATGGCAAACTCCCTCTGAACAAAACATGCCAAGAAAACCCTATGATGGGTTCCTCTAGAGTCACCCTAAGTTGGAAATGACTTGAAAGCATACAGCAATAAATAAATAAAAAATGTAATATATATGCAAATTCTTTCTGAGGTCTGAAAATACATGTGAGATTGAACTAAATAGGGAAGGGCTAGCCATATGAACATTTGTTTAAATGTTTATTTCTTTGTTGGTTTGTTTAAACTACTTCAGCTGGGGAAATTGGCTCTGCACTAAAGTTAAAATTAGATAAATCAAATCTAATATCAAAAATGTTTTCAGAAAGAGGACTATTTGATTAGAATATCAGTCCACTCACACAAGACAGACAGACCATTTCCAGTTATAGTGTGATACAAGCCAAGATGCACTTGTCTACCTCCTCTAGATTCTACTGATTCCAGCAGAAATGGTAATGACATCTCCCTTTGCAGCCCTCTGTTTGCCCTAAAATCTGCTCTAGAGGCCTAGGAAAGACTTTGGAGTAGTTTTTTGTTGCCATGAATGACTACAGTGAGAGGGGCAGGACTAAAAAATGCCTGATTCTACTGGTATTGGGTACCAAAGCACACCATGAAATTTTGGGCACTGTAAGTGAAAAGGCAGAGGCAAAGAAGGTAAGGGGTATTGGTTGACTGTATCACAACATAGCAATTTTGTATTGGAAAGAATCTTTGCCTCTTCTTCGTGGTCTCTGTGCCTCATACATTAGGAGCTTTCGTGCCTGCACGGTAGCGTCCGGAAGATTCTAGAGCTCGTTAGCTTTGGCGGGAACCCGTCCCCCACGCTGGTACTGCGCGTGCTTCTCCCGCCGACTAACAGTCTCTCCTCAGTTCGTTCTTCTCCGCCTCAGCGTACAGAAGGTTCTGCTTGTTGGCTTGCTTTTCGATTTGGTTTTTTGGTGTTTTTCGACTTTGGATTTGGCTTTTGACTACCCCTCACGGATTTCGGACTTGGCTTTGGTACTTTCTCGATCGGTTTTGACCTTTTTCTGGCTTTGACTACGATTTCGGATCTCGGACTGTGTTTGGCGTTTTCGGACTCTTGTTTCTTGTTTCTTGCCTTGCCCCGGTTTATGTTGGCCCTCTTCAAACACTGCGCCTCCTGTGGAAGGAAGGTCGCTCTCTCTGACCGACACTTTAAGTGCCTGATTTGTTTGGGTGAGGGGCACAACGTTCAGGCCTGCCCCATTTGCAGAGAGTTTACGCATCAGACTTTCTGCAACAGGTCGGCAAGGCTTAAATCCCACTGTTGGGAGGAGTCTCTTCGTGTCCAAAGACCCGAGACGATGGCCGAGAAACGCCCGTCCTCTTCTTCTTCTTCGGCAGCAGCGGCGGCTGCCGTGCCCTCGACCTCGTCGGTATCGGTACTGGGCTCGGTACCGATAGATGAAGTTGCCGAGGATCCAAAGATCTCGGCAACTCGGGCACGTGAGGACCCTGCGGGCTCGCAGGCCTCAAACTTCTCCTCCAGGCCGTTGACCGCGGCCCAGAAGAAGCGCCCCGCCACCGAGGGCCTGGGGAAGAAGAAGAAGAAGAAGAGAAAGGAGAAGCGGCACTCTTCACCGACGGTGGTGTGACCCCCGACTCCACCACCCACCCAGCCCGCTGAGGAACCTCAACTGATGGAGCTCCCTGAGGAAGAGGAGCCTCCGGAGGAAGAGGAAGTCCTCGAGGTGTCGGACGAGGAACAGACCGTACAGGCCTCGCCTCCTCAACCGCCCGAGCTGATCGCGGAGATCACTCCGCCGAGTCGCCGTCCACCCTCGGCAGAACGCTGAGAGGAGGCTGTGGTCAGGCAGCACCCAGCCTCTCAACGCAACCAGTCCCGCTCGCCGGAGCAGCGGGCCAGGCCTCCATCCCCGTGATATCGGGAGATGTGCCTGGAGAGGCGTCGCTCAGGCGAGAGCGCCTACTCTCCTGCCTACCTAGGGAGGTACGCCCAGGAACAGGTGTGGCACGAGCCGGCCGGCTCATACTATTCGTATTCGCCGTCTTACAGGGACCGGTACCACCCAGATCCAAGGTACTGGTCACCTTGTCGCCGGTCTCGCTCGCCACCGCAGGAGGCTCACTACCCCCGCTATGAGAGGTCACCGCTGCGTCGTTCACTGAGTCACCGTCGGTCCCCAGAGCCCTCACCCCGCTACAGGGCTGTTTCTCCACCACCGCGGACGACGGCCACAGCTACCCACCCGACGCCACAGCCCACCGTGGCCCAGCCGGCGGTAGCTGCAACTTCTACCACGCAGGCGGCACACCGACCTAGGCCCGCGGTCGTGCCCCTGCAGGTGACTCCGATACCGGTCACAACATTGACCGCATCGGTACCGACGCAGCCTGCAGCTCCAGCTGTCACCCTGGCACCTCTGGCCCGTAGGCCAGCCGAGGAGAAGGAGGAGGAGAGGTCGCCATCACCATCCGGCAACTCTTACGACTCGGACTCTGACTCTGCTGAGTCCACCCCTTCTTCTCACGAATCCCCCCCACTGGGGTTCGGAGAGCCAGGCCCGGAGTCTGCACCGGAGGACGTCCGCCAGTTTTCGGCGATCCTCCTCCGGATGGCCACAGCCCTTGGCCTGAAGGTGACCGAACCTTCTCCTCAAGCCCAGGACCTGGTCTTCCAGTATTTGGAGGCCCGCCCACCATCGACCGCACCGCTGCCATTCCTACCAATCCTGGTGGAAGCGATGAAGCAGCTGTGGGCGAAGCCGGCGTCAGCACAGCCTATCCCACATAGGCTAGAGCATCTCCACAGGACCCAGAAGGAGAACGCGGAGTTCCTCTTCAATCATCCTGTACCGAACTCTATTGTGGTCGAGTCGGCTCAAACGAAAGGGGGCAACCGAGCGCATACCACCCCTCCGGACCGTGAAGGACGGAAGCTCGATGCCTTCGGCCGAAGGTTCTATTCAGCATCGTCCCTGGTGGCCAGGACGGTGAACACGATGGCATGCCTCGCGGCCTACCATCAGAACCTCTTTGACTGACTCGCTCCACTCCTTGCTGACTTGCCGGAGGAATCACGCGCCTCAGCCACACAGATCTTTGGCGAGACCGTTGCAGTGGCTACACAGCAGATCGCCACCTCGAGGCACGCTGTGGAGGCTACCTCGAGGGGATGGTTGGTGCCGTAGCTCTCCGACGCTATGTATGGCTCCGGTCCTCTGGGCTTCAGGAGGACAGCCGTCGGCGCATTGAAGACCTGCCGTTCGACGGTGAAGGGCTCTTCCACACCTCCACCGACGAGGCTATGGATCACCTCGTCAAGGCCTGGCTGACAGCGAAGAAGATGGGCATAAACCAGCCTGCCCAGTCTCGCTGCTCTTTCCAGCCGAGGCCTACATGGAGAAGGTCCTCCTCTTCATCGGCGTACCAGCCGCAGTCCCCGCGGTCGACCGCGTCGAGGCCGTCAACGTCTTCGGCTTCGAGAGGCTTCCCAGACGACACCCATCTTCGTCGTCCAAGAAGTCATCCTCCGGAGCGAAGTCCTGGTTTTGACGGCCTTTGCAGGATTCCACCCGTGTGATCCCTCGCCCTTCCGGTAGAACTGTTCCACCACCCGAGCCTGGCCAGGCACCTTGACTGCTGGCGGGAGATCACTGCGGAATCCTGGGTACTTACCATCGTCCGCCTGGGGTACGCCATCGAGTTCCAGGATATTCCGCCACGGAGTGTCTACTATTCCACCCCGGCCAGCTCGGCTCTACTGGAAGAGGTCCAGTCCCTCCTCGAGAAGGGAGCGATCGAGAGGCTCCCGCCTTCAGCCAAGACCACTGGCTTCTACTTGAAGTACTTCACGGTGCCGAAGGCGGACGGATCCCTGCGGCCCATCCTAGACCTCCGAGAGTGAACGAATACATCCGCCCCAAGAGGTTCAAGATGGTCACGCTGCCGTCGATCCTCCCCTTCCTCCGCCGAGGGGACTGGCTTGCGTCCATAGACCTCAAAGATGCCTATTTCCACATCTCGATCTGCCCGCAACACAGGAGATACCTGCGGTTCGCGATCGACGGCACCAGCTACCAGTACCGGGTGCTGCCGTTCGGGCTTTCCAGCGCACCGAGGGTATTCACCAAGTGCATGGCTCCGGTCGTGTCCTTCCTGCGGACGAAGGGCGTCTCCGTCTACCCTTACCTGGACGATTGGCTATTGGTGGCGTCCTGCAGACAGAAACTGTACAGGGACATTTATTGGACTTTGTCCCTTCTCACTCGGCTCGGACTCAGGGTCAACCCCAAGAAGTCCCATCTCGAGCCCACTCAGGTTCTCGACTTCATCGGGGCGACCCTCGACTCGGTACCGGCGAGGGCCTTCCTCCCAGACAAGAGGGCGAGGACGCTTCGTCGGGCGGCGTCTACTGCCTTCAAGGCCTCGACGGTGTCAGCGAGGAGGATCCAACAACTCCTCGGCTACATGGCCTCAACCACCACCGTAACCTACCTCTCCAGGTTACGCACCCGGCTGCTCCAGCACTAGTTCGTCAGGGCCTTCGATCCACTCTGGGACGACCAGCGCCGCTGATACCGCCTGCCCCAACAGGTACGCCGATCGCTCCTGTGGTGGCAGTCGTACAGGAATCTCCTGTCAGGCATGCCGTTCCGCGAACCCAGGCCATCGGTCACAATAACGACGGATGCCTCGCTCTTCGGCTTGGGAGCGCACACCGGGGATCTCCGGGTCCGAGGCCGGTGGATGGACGACGAGCTGTTCCTCCACATCAACTCTCTCGAACTGTTAGCGATCCACAAAGCCCTGAGAGCGTTCCGACACCTGGTCACGGGCCGCACGGTGTTGATCCTCACCGACAACACGACGGCGGTCTGCTACGTGAACAGGCAAGGAGGGACGCACTCTACTATGCTGCTGGGCATCGCCCTCGAACTTTGGAACTGGTGCGTCCCGCTCCGGATACACCCTGTGGCGGTTCACCTAGCGGGGCAGGAGAACACCACAGCGGACGCGCTCAGCAGGGACACCACCTCCCACCACGAGTGGTCCCTTTCCGACGAGGCCTTCAGGATGCTTCGGGACAGATGGGGCGAACCGACCATCGACCTCTTCGCGACCAGCCAGAACGCGAAGTGCCGCCTGTTCTAGTCGAGGGCCGGCCACGATCGCCGCTCCATCGGCGACGCCTTCCAGTTTCCGTGGGACGAAGGGATGATCTACGCCTTCCCTCCGTTCCCGCTCCTGGGCCGTGTGATCGCGAAGATCATCGCGGACCGGGCGGACGCGATCCTCGTGGCGCCGTACTGGCCGAGGCAGCACTGGTTCGAACCCCTGATCGAGGCCGCCCGGGGCAGGACTCTCAGGTTTCCCACGGTACCGGACCTGCTGTCCAACTCCGACGGACTGGTGTTGCACCCGGACCTGGCGGTGTTGGCCCTCCATACCTGGAGGATATCGCCCTAGATGACCCGGCCATTGGGAACGTCTTGACTGCGGCCAGGAAGGAGTCCACGCGAAGGAACTACCACTACAAGTGGCAGCGCTTCGTGGCCTTCGCCGAGGAACGTCGAGAGCCAGTATCGCCTGTCACCCTGCGTACCGTGCTCCACTTCCTCCTCCATCTCCGGCAACAGGGCCTGGCCTTCCTGTCGCTCAAGTTCTACCTCGCCGCGATCGTGGCATACCAACCGCCACGATCCCCGTCGGCCGCTCTCTTCAGGGACGGTACTGTCAAGCAGTTCCTGAAAGGCCTGCAGCACCTCTACCTGCCGGTATCGCCGCCGCTACAGCCGTGGTCGCTGTCATTGGTGCTGTCCCAGCTGACGAGGCCGCCCTTCGAGCCCATGGCCACGACGGACGACAGGCTGCTCGCGATGAAGACCGCGTTCCTAGTGGCCGTCACCTCTGCCAGGCGGGCGGGAGAGTTGACGGCGCTACGGTGCGATGAACCATACTTGGTCTTTCATCGGGACAAGGTGGTCCTCCGACCTGACATCTCCTTCCTGCCGAAGGTGGTGTCCAGCTTCCATCTGAGCCAGGACATCATCCTGCCGGCCTTCTACCCGGATCCGACGACACCTCTGGAGCGGTCCCTCCACTCCCTGGACGTGCGTCGGGCGCTGGCCTTTTACAAAGACAAGACTGCAACCTACAGACAGACACCCCACCTGTTTGTCTGTTATGGCAGACGCCGGAGAGGCCACAAGGTATCCACCCAACGCTTCTCTAAGTGGGTGGTACAGACTATTCAACTGGCGTACGAGCTTGCCAGGAAGGCTCCGCCAGACCTGCTTCGGGCCCACTCCACCAGGGCAGTGGCGACATCTGCTGCCCTCCTGCGAGGCGTCGACCTGTCGGAACTCTGCCGTGTGGCAACCTGGTCCCAACCGTCGACCTTTGTGCGCCACTACAGGCTCGACTGCCGTTCCAGGAGAGATGCCCGGTTCGGACGTGCTGTGCTGTCTTCTGTGCTCTAGGATCTGGGACCTGACCCACCATCCTACTGGTAAGCTACACAGTCTCCTAATGTATGAGGCACAGAGACCACGAAGAACAGGTTGCTTACCTGTAACTGTGGTTCTTCAAGTGGTCATCTGTGCCCTCATACATCCCCACCCTTCCCCTCTTTTTCAGGTCCCATCTGCTTCGGCGGACCAGAACTGAGGAGAGACCGTTAGTCGGCGGGAGGAGCATACGCAGCACCGGCGTGGGGGAGGGGTTCCCGCCAAAGCTAACGAGCTCTAGAATCTTCCGAACGCTACCGCGCAGGCGCGAAAGCTCCTAATGTATGAGGGCACAGATGACCACTCGAAGAACCACAGTTACAGGTAAGCAACCTGTTCTATTTCTAGACCTGAATTTTCTTTTGAATTTTGTCCCTGAAAGATGGTATTTAGATAATGGTCTAAATGGTTGGCTCTCACATGCTCTGACTGTTGACTTGTGCTCCAAGTCTGGAAGATAAAAGATTCTCCATCTATTGTTCATTAGTGAGACATTCTCAATGCTTTAGTTACTATGAATTTTATTTTATGGATGCCAGCTTCAATATGTTCTTGGAAATATGACCAGTTTATTTCCCATACTCATATTCTGCATACTCCCCTCTTCCTCTTTTCTTCTATTTTTTTCTTTTCTTTGTAATCATACTTTTTAAAAAATCCATGTATTGTGTGCTTTTGTGTGTGTCTGTGTGTGTAAAAAATACTTCATGTACCTTGTCTTCGCCTCTTTATAAAGTAAGAGCTATTTTAACCTTATGTTTCTTTCCCTGGTAAAGATTGATTATTCTGAAGCCAGTTCTCTGCAGTTATTTCAGATTGAAAAGGGAGCTGAGTCCTATCAAGGTGCCTTTTGTGGCCACCTTCAGGTTTTTAATGTGATGATCACTTCTTGTGGTACAGCTAGATAGGTAGTAAAACTAGGGGAAGGGGCAAATTGCGTTGATTCTACATTATCTACTCTTATCCAACTGATCTGTGAGACAAAATGAGTGACTGCAGTAAAACCATAGCTATTGTTTATAAAACTCTGTTCCCAATGTTGGAAATGAGTGCTTAAGTAACATGTTTTATTTACAGATAAAATGTCAGAGATTACAAGGCAACTTCGTGACAGCTATGACTTTGCAGGAGCAAGCAGCAGGTAGAGTCATATTCTTTTCTTTTAAAAAAAAAAGGGCAAGATCACACATTTCTCTAAGATTCTTCCTCCATAGTCTTTTCTCCTTTTACCTTGGAACAGATTGTCTAATGAAGATTTGGAACATTTAAATGAAGATGGAGAACTTTGGTTTGCCTATGAAGGTTTGAAAAAAGCTACAAGGTTAGTCTTATTATCTGTTGTTTGAATATAGTTCTTGTCTGAATATTGATAGAATAATGGCAGCAACATAATGAATCTTCAATATAATCACTCATTGCTCTGTAGCAGAAAGCCATTACGGACCAATGTTTTCAGTACTGCTGGGAAGCAGTTTCTTAAAAGATTGCACTTACATCAATCAACTTCAACTGAAATACGCCAGCCTTGCAAGTAATCAGCTATCCTGAAGCTATATTTGGCTTGGTACAAATAAAAAATTGAGAACTGTTGGAAGGGTTCTTTTGCTTCCATACTCGCTTACCTGATCTAACCAGCTGTATTTACACCTCCTCCTGACCTCAATCAGTTATCTATTATCAATATGCTGTGCCCTTGTCTCAGCCGTTTAAAGCCTGGACTGGAAAGATATACAGTACCCAAACTTCTGGTTTTACAAGACAAAAGAGCTGCAATGTTTTTTGGTTTTGAAATTGTCAGCTGCTCTGAAATTCAAGCTGCAATAGTTGCTCTCTTTTAGCTGCATGCATAGCTTTCTCAGCCTTCTTGCTTTAAGGTGTTTCTGGCTTGAAAAGTAGGCAGAAAGTAATTCACATTAGCAACCTTGACTCAGTTGGCTTGGAAAGGATGTTGGGACAAACAAGGAGGCAATGTGCACTGTGTTATAGTTTGTATTTTTTCTTCTGCTTGCTTGGACATTTTCAGGTACTGTTGTGTGTCTGAACGGTACTGTGTTTAAGAGAATATTGAAAACCAATTTCTGCTTTAGAAGATTTGCAGAAGTATTCCTTGGAAATGTGCGGGGTTTGCTTGTTCGTTTGGGTTAATGAAAATAAGTCCTGGCAAGTCACCTCTGCTTGGGTATTAGGGAACTGCTGTCAGGTAGAGTAACCTGGACTAGATGGAGTAGATCTTGGAAAGGAGATACTTTTTTGGACAGTAGCCATGCTCGTTTCAGGATTCCGGGAGCTGTAGTCCAAAGAAGTGTCTTTTCCAGTCTCTGAGATCGACCAACAGTTTGACTCAGCAAAAGGCAGTTTCAAGTGTTATTCCTATATGCATGTGGTCCGATAAGAAAACAAGTACTGTTTTAGCTGCCCTAAAGACAAGGATTTTAAAGCAGTCTTACTATGTGGGATATGTTTGAATAGGCCTTTGCCTTATCACCACAAGGGATTAATTTGAATGTTTTCATGTCAGCAGCTTACATATAAATAGCTTAGACACACTATACTATCTGTTCTTCTTTCATTTATTTAATACTGGGTATTCAGTCTGTAAACATTGGTGGTTTGATAAAAGGAATTTGTCTTAACCCCCTCCCCTTTGACCAACTAACTTTCATGCAAATAAATGAGAGAAAAGAGATCAGTTTGCTTTAAGAAACTTTCTAGGACAGTTCCCTTGTCAAGTCTAATGAAACCTCAGAATTTTTGTTGTGTGCATTTTGTGCCAATGTAATGTTTTTCCACCTGAACGGTTTGCAATATTAATTGCTAAAATTCCTATAGTCTATTTCAATTCTATCACCCTGACATTATCCAGATGTTGCTAGACTACAGTTCCCATAACCTTTAGCTATTGGCCATACTGGCTTGTATTAATAGGAATAGAGGTTAAAAAAAAAGTTGGAGTGTGGCAGAGTGAGGAAGACTGATCTGTGTTAATGAATCTTTATAACATTCTTGTGATGTACAAAATAGGTTTGCATAGGGAAAGTGTTTGTATTACATTGCCTTTGATCTTAGAAGGGCTATCCGTTTCATTAAGAGAGCAGTGCTGTTTCTTTAACACGTATACCTATTTCTTTAACAGAGTATTAGAAAGCCATTTCCAGTCTGAGAGAGAGAACTATGAAAGGGAGATAGACAGCCTCAATTCTAAAGTAGAACATCTTAGTCAAGAAATAACCCACTTACAGAAGCTGTTCAGAGAAGAAAATGACATAAATGACAGTATCCGACTCCAAGTTGCCAGACTAACTTCAGAAAACATGGTGAGAAATAAATATGAAACTTGAACTTGAAAACAGCTTCTAGAAGCACATTGCTTGGTAGCCATTGAAATAACTCAGCTGCTGTTGATCAGCTTCTAGTTGTAAGGCATCCTTCTACAGTTATTGGTTGGCATCTTGTTGATTAGTCTCAACTATATATACTCTTTCAGTCAATTGTTGGATGGTGAATCAACACATAGATAAATCCAATAGAGTGGGTCTACTCCAGGCAGGACCTTGTGTGTTATCACTACCAATTTACCATGCATTTCTGTAGAAACCTCCAAAAGGTAATGCTTGGTACTAGAGATGAAAATAATTGTTCCAAAATGGTGTCTTGTGTGTGTTAAAGTCCCTTAAGGTGGAAGTATCTGGATGTTTTTCTCTGATGTGGAATGGCCACATTTGGCTCAAAGTTGTGGAAGTGGAGTTGTGCATGTGGTGCCTGCTGATGTGCATTATGTATGGATGCTCATGAATGGCTTATTGCATATGGATGGTACATGCACACTTGATTGTACATTCAGTTCTGCAGTTGATGCCTTGGTTCAGTTGCATAACACTGCCATTCAAGACAAAGATTGTGTAGCACAATTAATGCATAACTCTGCATGCAGAGATTTACACTGCACAACCCTGGTGTAGGAATCTCAGCTATTAGTTAAAGGGGACTCTATATTTCAGCCTACCTTAAATCTTGTTATATTTCAGTTAGTCTGTTTGTACACCAGTTATGTCCTGATTCTGAATACACAATAAGAAACTATGGTAAGCTGTACATTTCGTTCAAATGTAGGGATGGCTAAGGCTTGATAGAGACAAAACTCAAAGATTTGAATCTCTGAGGCAGCAATACTTAGGTGCATGCTGTACTGCAGCAGAAACAATTATGGAATTAGGTTTGTTTCCCAGATGGCCCTTCAAATGACCTGAGAGGCATTTCTAGTTTTTGAAGTCCAGGAGAGATAGGAGGCTGGCAGTTTGAACACAGCCCCCTGGATGGAGGGCTGCAGACTAGATGTGGAGTGAACTGGAAGAATGTACTGGTTGTAGAATTCTATAATAGGCCTAAACACACTAAAGGCACAAGACCTCATTTGATCTTGGAAACTAAGGAGGGTCACCCCTGGTCAGTACTTGGATGGGGTATCACCAAAGTATACCAGATGCTATAGGCTATATTTCAGAGAAAGAAAATGGCAAAACCACTTCTGCATATTACTTGCATATGAAAACCTTATGGAATTCATGGGATTGCCATAAGTCAACAGGCAACATGAAGGCAAATACACACAGAATTCTGTTAACACCCACTATCATAGAGCATTGATGGAGAATGTGAATAGCTTTAGCAAAAAATGTACTGGGCACAGTATTTCATTATATCATTTCATAGTTTAATTTGATTTGATTCAGTGTCATATAAAGTGACACCAATATTGTTCTGGTTTTGTGAGATGTTTTTAATGTTCCCAAGAGAATCAGATATACTGCAAAGAATTAATTACTACTTTGTAAACTTGTGGTGTTAAAACTATTAGGACAACTGTTGAACAATATAGATAGTTGAATGGTGAACATCCTGTCTCTTTCTATGAAGATGATTCCAGATCTTAAGCAGCAGATTTCTGAGCTTCAGAAGCAGAAAATGAACCTTGAAAGCCATCTCCAAGAGGAAACTGCAAAGAATAAAGGTAAATTGCCCCAAAGATCCATGCTTTTGCAAATAGCTCTCCTTTTATGATTTTTTAATACAACAATAATAAATGAGAACATTTTAACAATTTAATTTAACAATGAAGGATAGAACACATACTTTGTATGCAGACAGTCCAAGCCAGCATTAGCATCTCTAGTTAAAAGGATCTCAGGGAGTAGTATTGGGATGATCACTTCAGACTCTGAAGGTATACTGCTGGTCACAGTAGATAGTATTGTACTGGAAAATATTGTACCCACAGGCTGTAAGCATCACTCACAAGTTAAGGAAGTTGTCACTTCTCTCCATCTCATCCATGAAAAACAACAACACACACACACACATTTTGGTTAAAGTATAGAGAACTGTGCTTCAAGAAATACAATTCCCCATTAAAGCAAAGTTGTGTGCTGTGTTCATTAAAAGGGAAGGGAGAAGATTTGAAGGGGGGACATTTTGTGAAACTAGAAGTAAACTTCTGGCCACTTCCAGTTTCTGTGTGATGGGGTGGTATGTGTTCAGGGGCTGGAAAATTAGCCCCTGTGCGCTCCAAAGTTGTCTACTCCCATATTAGCTGAATGAACAGTATCCTTGACAGATGGCCATTCCGCATTTGCTTTTATATCTCCAGTACATAAGAACACAGTTATTCTTAGTGTATTTAAGCCATTAAATTCTAATTCAAGCTCTGTAAAACCATATTCTTTATTATTAAAGAGAAAATAGAAGAAATGGCAAATCTGTTGCATCAAAACATGGAAAAGGATGGAACACAAGTAAGGTAAAAAAAAACAGTTGTTCTTGTTAATTTTTTTTAAAGCTGAAAAATATTGTGCATAGTTTATCAATATATTTAACCACACAAAGAAGGAGGCAGAGTTCTGAAATGAATAGTATGAATAGCAGATTCATACTAAATAGTATGAATAGCAGTTTCATACTAAATTTCCACTTGTTTTTGAAAGGATTGCCAATGTTTGATGTTTCTTTAAGAACAATTTATCATGTTTGATCCCATTTGGAGAAAAGTTTTACTTGTGTGTTTTATCAGGTCAGTCCTTCTTTTCAGGCAGCAAAAGCTGCCTGGAATGGTTTCTTTTTCTGACCATTTGGCAAGCCTAGCTGAAAAATGCCAAGGAAAACAAATGTAGGTAAGCTTCAAGTCAGTAGGTCAAAAACTAGAATGTATATATGACTTTACAACAGAACTCTTCCTCACACAAAGGAAAGCAAAAACTTTTTTTTTTCAGAGCACTACAAGTTCAGAATGAAATATACACTAAGGAAAAAGAAAAGCTGGTAACAACTTTTCAAGGATTTCAAGAAACAAATAATCACATGGATGAGCATTCTGAAGAAGAGAATAAAACCAAGAGCAAAATATGGCAGGATGTAGAGTATCTTACCATGGAAAATACGGTAAGACGGGGAAACACTCCTCGTAATGATTTTTTTAAATGATGGTAGATGTTCAACACACAGAACCCTTCTTCACTAAGACTGATAATTAAACATGAAACAGAGATCTTTTTGCTAGATGTACAAGAAAAGAGAAAGAAGACAAAAAATATTGTATTTATATATACTTACTTGAAGGAAGTCTTATGGCCAAGATTCTGTTATGTACCTAGGCTAATATAACTATGCCAGCAGTGACATGACAACAGCAGAAGAAAAAGGGTAAACAAGGTGCTTCAGAAGGTTGGCCTACACAGTTGCCTCTTTCATGGTGCGACCGGTGCCTTTTCACGTAACACAATTATAATGCTATGATTCCACTCTAACTGATACAGCAACCTCCTATGAAATTCTGGGATTGCCAGTTTAGAGAGAGGATCTATAGAACTCTCAAGTTAGAGAACTCTAGAGCCTCACAAAACTACAAATCCCATGATTCCACAGGATGTAGCCATGGCAGTTAAAATAGAATCATAGTTCTGTAACAGTATAGTATGAAAGGGCCTCATGCCAGAAGTGCATCTGCTAGTGTAATGGCACCAACAGGATTCCAGCAACTGAGTTCACTGGGATTCACTCTATGGCACATATGCTTTGGATAGGAGTGTTATTTCCTTGACATGCGTTGGCAACCTGCAAACCACAGGGCAGAGGTGGACCTCAGATTGATCCACCCTGCAGTTCCCTAGATAGACAGATTGATAGATAGACCTAAATATGGCTAGGCAGGCCCCCAGAAGCCTCTAGGGCAGTGGTTCTCAACCCGTGGGTCCCCAGATGTTTGTGGACTTCAGCTCCCAGAAGCCCCAGCCACTATGGTCAATGCTCAGGGCTTCTGGGAGCTGAAGTCCACAAACATCTGGGGACCCACAGGTTGAGAACCACTGCTCTAGGGATACAGTTGGCCATTTTGGCCCATTCTCAGAAGGATAGACCTGCTTGAGCCCAGAAAGTTTCTTGATGTTATTGTTGTACTGGAAGTAACTGTAAGGGAAACACAATATGATGTTTTGAATATGGTAGGTTATATGTCAGTTTTATATAACACACACTCCCTGGGTGGCGTTCCTCATGTATCTCCATCATAAGGTTTTATAAAACCAAGATTTTATAAAACTGCAAAGTGGAAATGCAATTTCTGACCTGCAGTTTTGTGTTCACTACCAACTTAGACACCAAACCAGGAGTCATACATTTGCCTTTATTAGATTAATGTATTTAAATATGATTTTGTGCCTCCTCCATATGTTTAACAATTAAAAGCTGAGCTGTTGACTTCAGATTTACTCAGTTATTCTTTAATTTCAGTGACCTTGTTCACCACATCAGAAATTAGTATGTTCATAAATAGAGCTAGTGTGGTGGTGTGGTTTGAGTGTTGAACTGTGACTTTGGAGACTAGGGCTCGAAGCCCCACTCAGCCATGGAAACTTGGGTGACTTTGCACAACTCATACTCTCTCGGTCTTAGAGGAAAGCAAAGGCAACCCTCCCTGAGGAAAGCTTGCTCAGGAAACTCTGTGATAGATTCATCTTAGGGTCAAATGACTTGAAGGCACACAACAGAACTTTAACTTAATATTGTTCATAGTGCAATGCATAAGTCAGGAATAGGGTTCAATGGCACTATGACTAAGGTGGTTTATTAATAGAACTGTGAAGAACAAGGAAATTGTAGAACAATACAATACACAGTTGACCATTGAAAATTCTGCATGTGCTTTTTGTCAGCATTTGTTAGGAAACATTCATTTGTAATGTTCCTTTGAAAACCTGATTTTCCTGTCTCCACTGCAAGTAACTATGTTGTTTTTCCAACATACCTGTCATTTTTCAGTAATAAACCAGAATTTTGTCCTGCATGTAAAGATTAATTTGGGTAGTATCATAAAGAAGTCAAACTTCTACACAGATAGGAGGTCTTTTTAATGTACATTATTCCTTGTCAACTCTACTGGAGACTGCAGGATCTAGAGGAGGAGCTTGATAAGAAGGACAGATTAATAAAGAAGCTTCAGGATCAGATCAGGACTCTCAGGAAGTCAATAGAAACAGGTGAGAGAATTTAATATACATTTCAGATGTTTTTATGCATTGCAAATTACATTAAAAATTAAACTAAAATTAAGACCATAGTTGAGTGAATTTGTGGGGACAGATTCATTTTGCTGTGCTGTCCATCAGCTGTAGCTGTTTCAGGAAAGGTTGCTAGCTAACACCAGCAAGACTGGCTCAAAACTTTTTGCTACTTGAAGCAAAAGACAAGCTAGTGCTTCCTTCACTCAGTGCACAAAAGCTCAAAGTCATAGTTGACATCTGCCTCAACACTTGTGATGGGGCAGCCTCTTACATTGCACTTGGGTGAGCTACCTTAGGCATTACAGGACAGGCTGTGTGGTACGCACAACTCTGTCCACTATCTTATCTGTCAACAGCTACTGCTAGGCATATGTTTCACTTTCTGCAATGATTGGGCTGGCCCTGAATATTAGAAGTGTGGGCTAACACACTGGAGGAAATATTATGCTGGCTCCTTCCACACCTGCATTTGCAAATTGGCAACTATCTTTAGGAGTGTTTCCTTCTTTCCCATCTCTAAACCCAGTTTTCTTCTCCTTTCTATTGCTAGTACTATTCCATTACTTGTATGGTGCTACTAACAGTGGTTAACATTAAACAGATTGGAACTGCGGTTACAAATGAATTTTAAGGAATCATTCCATTTCCTGGTTTATACAGTAACCTTGTCAGCACTATTCAGATACAACACTAAGGCCCTTTTCACACCTTACCTTCGTTGCGGCAGCGGGGAGCAGTGCTCGCGCGAGCAGCCGCTCGCGACAGCCCTTCTGCCTCCCGCATCGGCTTCCTGGTAGCACAACTGTCATGCTAGCGCCCCTTCCTTCCTTCCTTCCTTCCTTCCTTCCTTCCTTCCTTCCTTCCTTCCGCAGCACAGTCTGGGAGCTGTAGGCTGCGCTGGGGGAAGAAAGCGCGACTGGCCTGGCTCGCTGAAGCACTGCATGCAGGTAAACGCACGAGGGCGCCGCAAACATTGCACAAGCACGCAGTATTTTCGGCTTACAGCTGAAAATAAAAAAATGCGCGCGCACCCTGCTTTAGCCTCGCGAGCGTCGCGCGAATGAGAGTGTTTTGTACGGAGCAATGCTCCCATTCACGCGATGCTCAAGGGGCGCTCGCGCAAAAAAAATGCATGCAAAAAGGGCCTAAGTCATAGAGCCAACCAGGGAAGGAGTGGGGAAGTAAACCTGTATTCTTAGCCTGCTATGTACTGGTAAATTATGATTTGGAAATAGGCAGTGCTACATCTGCACCTTTGTGGTGCTGAAAAACAGCACCATTGCTTGACATCATGTTGGTAGTGGCTATTGCTGTTGTAGTAGTTCTTCCAAAATGTTGTTGTTGCTCTTGATGGTGGGGACATGTTCTCTAATATGAAGTAATTTCTTACACAGAAGAATTTGTGTCTTAGATAATTCTCATTAACTTTATAATGCTAGTGATTTTTTTTCTAAATTATTAAACAGGAAATGAAGTGCCTACGCTATCCACACCAAAAGAATACATTGGCATGTTGCAGTACAGAATGGAAGATGAAGCAAAAATAATTCAGAATCTGATTCTTGGTATTTCAATAGTACATTGAAATTCAGCTAAGTATAATCAAAAGCAATGCAAAACAGTCACTGAGGTGGCTAAATGTTTTTGAGTAGTGGTCAATATCATTGTTTCCTTTGTTTTCTGTCTTAAAGAGACTCTAGTGTTTCTAACTGCTTCAGAATAGCAATGGAAAATGTGTCTCATTACCTTTTCTTTTCATATAATTTCTAAACTTTTCGCTAAAGCTAAACTCATGGAAGATTTCAGGATCCTGAATTTGCTTTTCCTTCTCAGATCTGTCATTACTGTAAGTCCTTACAGTAAGTAAACTAGTTTATTCGCTGAATTTCCCCCCCATTCCATTTACATTTCTTGAATAATCTTTATAAACCAGCCCCAGATACATATATACCTTTACTATCTTCTTTGTCATTTTTTTTTCACAGACCCCTTCATTACCATCTCCCGTCTGTGATCTCTGCTTTTCCCATTCACAAGCATTTATGACATTTATATTACAGTATAATGGTATTCTGTATGCCTGTTTTTTAATTTCTTTCTCTGAACTTTTAAATTCCATTTATGCTGCTGCAGACAATTTTTATGTCTTTGCTTATTTCTAGACTTCCTGTTCATTTTCATTCTGTAGATCTTATCAGTGTAGATTGTTTCCTTTGATTAAAAAATATTTATTTGCTTTTACATATTTATATATAATATTTATATACACTTCTCCTAACGTAACTACATTGCTTATATGCTTAATTTTCCCTATATGTTTAGTATCACTTAAAAGCTTTTTGTGACACACTTCCAAACTGTCTAAATACACATTTTATGTTGTTAACTGTGAAAGAATTTGCATTTTGGTAACGTGTTGCCATTTCTTCAGTGATGGGTATTTTTTCTGCATTTTTTACAGTGTAATATAGTACAAGTACAGTTTCCTCCAATAGGCTTTCTAGACAGTGAGAAGAAAGTGAAAAATGGACTCAGAGTAGCTTCATGAAAAGAAAGCAAGTGTAGCTTATGCCAATATTCTCAACTGTGGAGACTGAAGCAATATGATTAAAACATGAATCTGGGAGGGAGAAATTAATTTATCTCATTTCCTTTAAAACTGATTAACTTAGCTTCCCTTAAATAATAAATACCAATCAATTCTTGGATTTATACAGAACTGAAGCCTCGTGGGGTTGTGGTAAATATGATACCAGGCCTCCCAGCTCACATCCTCTTCATGTGTATAAGATATGCAGATTATCTGAATGATGATGGCATGCTGAAATCTTTCATGAATATGACAATCAATGGCATCAAGCAAGTAATTAAGGTAGGAATCTTTTATGTATCTGTTAGCTTTCTTTATAGTAACTACTGCAAATCTGTTGATATATTTTCAAAGAAGGGAAGCTTAATGCAAATATTAAAGGTTCTGTGGCAGCGGTGCTTTTTTTAAAATCCAAGATGAGATCAACACAATCCCAGTTCTGAAGGCAGTTCAAACACAGTATTTTGCAGCCATGGTGTGAACACTGAAATGATTTCCATCACTGCTTACAGATAATATTCTTTATGTAAATTTGTCATTCAGACATCTTTCTTCCTTCTGAGGAAGAAAATACAACTTGCAGAGATATATATGGACATATTCCATATACTCACATGTACAAAATCTCTAATTGGAAGAAGGTGTCTTATGGCACAAAATACAGAACATATGGTGGAAAACACAGGTGATAAAGATTTTAAACTTGAACTTAACAAGGCTGCTAATTTAGGTGGGATTTGCTTATGCCATCAGGAGATATAAAGATAAGCAGAAATGACATTAATTGACCACGTTTCATAGCTGAATCTTAGAGGCAGTTGTCTATGATCAGCTGAATTCTTGTGACTTCCTCATTGGTTCCTTTATAGATATTCCTTCAGTAAGTGCTTTCACCTTCTATCTTGCATTTTACATGAACGTAAGAATGGTCCATCTAGCTGAGCATTCTTTTTCATAGAGCCCAGACATGCCTATGGGATGCCGCCAAGCAGGGCATGAGTGCAATGAACTGTGTTGCCCATCAGCTGGTTTTCACTGACACTGAAGGCAATATATCGCTGCCAAGATTAGTTGCTACTGATAAGCATTCTGTTCTTTGCATTTCTTTAATCTCCTCTTGAAGCCACCAAAGTTGATAACCAGCACTACCTATTATAGCAGTTAATTTCACAGTTTAAGTACATGCTGGTAAAATGTACTTGCTTTACTCTGTCCTGAATTTCTACCATTCCATTTCATTGGATGACTCTGGATTCTATATTGCTATCTATTGTCTACTTTTTCCACACTACACATAATTTTATATACTTCTCTCATGTCTGCAGCTCACTTTTCTTCGAAGCAAAATATCTCCACACTCTGTACCCCTTCCTGGCATGAGAGGTGCTCCAGATCATTTTAGGGTGCATCTTGACTGGGCAAAAAGCCCACAGACTTCCAGATTTTCTTTCTGTTCTTTCTGATTTTATTTTGGAGATCCATACATGTTTTGTTTATTCCAAATATTTTCACTCATCTCCTGGTACGTTATACCATCTAATTCCAATGGCTCCCCCACATGGATTTTACATTTTTTAATACCAAAGCTGCATAAGAGTCAATGTTTTCATCAAGCTAGTGACAACAAACCCTAACTTGGTCAGTCACTACCAGTTTTCAGCGGCATATATATGATCTGTTTCTTTTTTGCCACAATATGCACTCTTTTTCTCTTTCTTACATTGAACTGCATTTGCCATTTTAGTGCCCATTTCCCTAGTTTCAAAAGATCCTTTTAGAGGTCCTCTGAATCCCTTTTTATTTTTAATGGCCATCCAACATAATTTGGCATCATCTAACAACTTTGCTACTTCACTCTTTATTCCTAACTTCCAAATATTTAAGAATAAGAAAGACATAGAGTAGATGCTGGCCTAAATCCAGTTGGTAATTTCAAGTACAGTAGGTCCATTGAATCAATAGGCATCTGTTAAGTCAACCTTTATATTCTGTTAATTCAAAGCACCTGCTGTAGTTGAGGCTAGCAATTGAATTTAGGCCGTTGTGGTTTTTCTTATGAAATAAATCAAACCTTCTTTTGCAATTCCTACATACAATGTTTACTTAGGCCCAAAAGCCTGAGGTGTTTGTATGAATAAATAAAACATACAGTGAAATACAGTGATCTGTTGTTTAGGAACATGTAGAAGACTTTGAGACATTGTCGTTCTGGCTTTCAAATACATGCAACTTTCTCAACTGCCTGAAACAGTACAGTGGTGAAGAGGTAAGAATAGTTTCATACTCCTTTAAATGTAGTTGAATCTCATAATATAAATTGTGCTAGAAATTTGCCGGGGAAGAAGTCAGTATATATCTGACATCTTGTTTTGTTTGCTCATCGCTATATTTTAATTTTACAGGGACATTAGATGGAGTAGAGAACCTTTGACTCAACAGATATCTTGTGCTCACCGCTCCCATAGTTCCTTACCTTTGGTCATTCTAGGGGGCAGGGATTGGAGATAAAGTATCTGGATGCCAGAAGGTGTACTACACTCCTGATTATAGTAAAAAGAACATTTGTACATCTGTTTTACTTTTCTATATGCCTGGATGATATCAATTCTGTGTAATACCCAGGTGGCTTCTGTGCACTCCTACATATGGAAACTGAGGCATCATGTCTTTCTGTGAAGGTTAGAAAGGCCTGTGCTTGATCTAATGGAGCATGCTCCCCACCACTACCTTTCTCCTTTCATCTCCAGTAGGTGTCTAGGAGGTAGCCCAGGACTAATCCACTATTAACACCTGACCGCCCCACCTCACTGCATAGTATGACCTTTCCCTTGTCCAGGTGCATCGTGCAGTGGGCATTTTCATAAGATGCCTATCAGTTCTTGAACAGGGATGTTACATTTTGCCAAAAAAAGAAAGTGCATTACATTAAGATTATATTGGCTAGGCTCCATAACTGTTAATATTCTGCTAGCAGCAGGAAGAAAATATGTGCATGGATGTCCATGGCTTGAGTGCATTAATAGTCCTTTCCTTCTTGAGCACATGTACATATTAGTTCTAGTTTAGTTAATGTGTAATATGCAAAGCCTATAATTTATTTGTGGACTTAATTGCCATGTATTTATAACTGTACAACTGATTTTTAGGAATTCGTGAAGTATAACACTCCACAACAAAACAAGAACATTCTGAAGCACTTTGATCTGTCAGAATACAGGCAGGTTCTTAGTGACCTGGCCATTAAGATTTATCATCAATTTATTATTGTAATGGAGAACAATATTCAGCCAATGATAGGTAAGAAGCAAATACACGTTAGCAATTACATACTTTCTCAAGTATATAATTTTTTTGTTTCTTTGTGTGTCTGAAAGGGGTATGTGTGTGTATGTGTATGTGTGGACACACATGTGTTCATGCATATATATATTTAGGATGTAATCAAATGATTACTTCCTTAGGAGCAAGCACCACTGAACATAGTGACACTTATGGTTGAGTAAATGTCCAGAGGAGACGGTTAGTCTCATAAAAGCTAAAGTGTAGCTGCCACTAATTCTGTTGTGGCAGAATGTGCATTAAAATTCTCTGCTAGTAGTTCAAGGGAAAACTGTCAATAACAAAATAGTGACAAATCTCTGTGAGAAATACCCATGGAAGTTAATACCAGATCTGTGCCAGCAAATCTGAAAAAGCCTTTCTGCTCTTTCCATGGCCCAGCTTCTTCTGCCAAACTATGTGGATCTTTCCTTCCTTTACAAGTGAAACTGGAAGGAGGCGCTTCAGCCCAAGCAAACTCAGGCCAGAACCTTGTTGATGCATTGTTCTTGCCGTTGAACTTTTCCCAACAGAAAGCAGACAAAATCTGCTACCTCCGAGCAGACTGCTTCTTCAGTGTCTTACATCTTTCATGACAACAGTACCACTACTGCTGGCACTGACTCAACTAGCATAGTTATACCTTAAACTGAAAACTGCTATTCAGACTAGAATGACAGGTTGCTGGAGCAGCCATTTTCCATGCATAGAGTCATAGAAGAGCTCCCTATAATATATACATATTAGTCACAATGAAGGGTGACAGTGTGATCAACAGACAGATGCCAGCAGTGATCTCTGTTCCCAGGAGACTGGAGCCCTCAAAGATGTGAACAATCAGAAAAGGTATATTCAGGTCATTGTCCCTTCAAAGGATGATGCAAGACTTCTATCTTTGACTTTCAGTTTATTTTGATTTTTTATTTTGACGGCAACAATGTCTTGAAACCCCAGCTCACAAAGCATCATGGAGTACTCTGCCCATTCCATGGAACCCCTGAAGCCCATCCACTGAGTCTGTAGGAGACCACATGTTAAGAATCTCAGGCTGAACTGGTTTCCTTAGCATTTGCATTTTCATTTTACAGCTTAATCTAAGTGTCTGCTGAATATGTGATTTTCAAAATGATATTTAAAACCTTTAAACAGCTTTGAAACCACAGTTTATTTCTAGAGCCAAACAATAATTTCAGGAACCTTTTTCTTTCTGCTTGCTGGCTATTATCTTCTCCAGTGCCAGGAATGCTGGAGTATGAAAGCCTCCAGGGGATTTCAGGCTTAAAACCAACCGGATTCCGCAAGCGCTCTTCTAGCATAGACGACACAGATGCCTACACTATGACCTCCATCCTGCAACAGCTCAGCTATTTTTATACCACAATGTGTCAGAATGGCTTGGACTCAGAGCTTCTAAAACAGGCAGTGAAGCAGCTTTTCTATCTGATTGGCTCAGTCACCCTTAATAGCCTCTTCCTACGCAAGGACATGTGCTCTTGTCGAAAAGGGATGCAGATAAGGTAAAAAAAGGAGGATTTTGAAAAAAACTGAAACAATCATAACATGTCTTTCTGTTACAAAAAGTAGCTCCTAATAATACACATGCACACACATGCCAGAATGCAATTTAAAATCAAATTTTACAAAGATAGAGTATCACCAGACTAATAAAATCAAAAGAAGCTAAGGAAATTGACTAAATTTTGTGTTTCATACTCACGGGTCTGTGCAGAGCTGGGATGGGGAAGACATGCTGCTTTTCACCCTCAGAATTGTATTGCACTCAAAACACCTCATCTTAGTAACATCTGAAGTCTGAATGTGGCTACAAAAACAACAAAAGTGTTAAAAATGATCTCCAAACAAGAATTACATTGAAAGATAAAGCCCGTGTTGTTTGTAGAACATTGCTGTGGGGCCACTTCATGTGGGATTTTCTTTCTTTCTTTCTTTTTTTTCCCTCTCTATTCTTTTTTTTCTTCACAATTTGACAATTTTTTAGGCAGAAAAAAAATACCCTATGTGACTCTAGTGTTACCAGTTTCTGAAGAAAAGGATGTTTAAATAAAATGACTGTGTTTGTTTCTGTTTGTTAATATCCAGGTGTAACATCAGCTACCTGGAAGAATGGCTGAAGGAGAAGAACCTTCAGAGCAGCTCTGCCAAGGAGACCTTGGAGCCTCTTTCCCAAGCAGCTTGGCTCCTTCAGGTCAAAAAGATCACAGATGATGATGCCAAAGAGATCTCTGAACGTTGCACATCACTTTCATCTGTACAGGTATTGATCTTCTAGAGCAACATTGTGGCCCTTTGGGTGTTCAGGACTGCAACTCTCTTAGTCCTTTTTAATTAGTGCATACCGGCTTAGAATAATGGGAGTTATTGCTTAAACACATCTGGAGAATCACAGTTGCCTAGCATTACACTAAAGAATTCCTTGGGAGAAAAATATTGGTTTGTGAAATTTGCTGTGCAGAGTCTATTTGGAATCTTATAGGCATTGTATGAGACTGCAACTCTTCATTTAGGTTGAGCTTGCATTTATTTACTACTCATGTTTGTAGCCCACCTTTAATCCAGTAAGGTCAAAATGCTCCTCCCTATTTTAATTTTGCAATAACTCTGTACAATACGTCAGGCTGAGTTTTGTGGACAAGTAGGGACTTGCATTTTGATCTTTCAAGTCTCAATTCTGTCCTGTAACCACTACACTATATTAGCTTTTCACGTGTGTACCCATAGCTTTTTCATGTGTGCATGATCTTTCTTTGTTAATTGTACTGCCTGTATAATTCTTCCGTCTTTTTCTGATTAAAATAACTTGTTATATACTAAAATTATATTTACCTTTCCTTTTTTTCTTTCTGTCAGCTATTTTCCCAATATTTTTTTAAAAAAGATAAACTGCTTCCTGAATCCCTGTGTCTATGATTATATATTCAAAAATTCTTCTTTAGATGATATATTTCACTCAGTTTCCTTTATCTTGTCCCTGCTTTCTAGGGTGTTTTTACCGATTCTGCTGCTGTTGATGGCAGGTTGTAGTAGCCTTAACATTTATTTTAGTCATGATTATGGAATCATAGTAATTTCACTTTCTTTTCAGACTAGAAATTACAGCTGCTAATTAGTTTATTTAAATCATTTCTACAGATAGTGAAAATCCTCAACGCCTACACTCCCATAGATGACTTTGAGAAAAGAGTGGCACCATCATTTGTTCGTAAAGTGCAGGTATGGTTATTAAATTCATCCACAAACCCTTGCCTGTGCAGTTTTTCAGCTAAAAATTTCTACATTGGCAGTTTTGCTTCTTGCTACTTCACTCTTCTCTCTCTCGGTTCTAATTTCAGGCTATGCTGAGCAACAGAGAGAATTCTGCACAATTGATGGTAGATACAAAATATCTCTTTCAAGTGACATTTCCTTTCACCCCCTCACCACATGCTCTGGAAGCAATACAAATCCCCAGCAGTTTCAAACTTGGCTTTCTCACCAGAATATAACAGGAAAGAAGAGAATGTAAATTCACCCTGTCCTTGAAGGATAAACCAGCGTCACTCAAACATGTGCTTTCTCAGTCACTGTGACGTAAAGTATCTTAGCGTAAAGAGTAATTTTGCAAAAGCATTTGGAAATCAGGTTGTCAGATGTGAAGTACTGTACATTCTGTGTGGCACTCTAAACTATTGAATCATCTTTCTTCTTTGTTTTCAGCTGGGCCTCACTGTGGTTTTACAGATGCTTAGTGTTGAAACTACAGCACTAAGCCTTTGGTAGTCTTCCATATTACAAAACACTTTCTGTAATGAAAGATCAACACATCTGCTCTTTGTAATATTTTACTACAATATTTGTTAACACTCTTTTGTACATTTATATCACTGTGTATCTATGCTTTTAAAATGAGGTCATATTAGATATTTAATAATGGTCCATGACATAGTAGATAACAATTAAACTGTGCCAATATATATTTGTTGTGTCAAATTATTGTCACATAAGAAACATTTCACACTCAAACAATCCATGTATCATAAAAGAAATCCAAAATGGACATAGTATAGTATTCTCAGATGAAATAAAAATGGTGCTTCCTTCCTCAATAGCTTCCTTCTGCCCTGTTGACACTATGTGCCTACACTGTTCTTCTGAAGAATCCGGAAATATTTATTTTAAGGCAGGAGAGGGAATTGCAGTCCAACTACACTGGGACTGCAGCTTGTGGGACTACAACTCCTAGCAGCCCGAGCTAGCATAGCGAGAGCTGAATAAAGCTGGAAGTTGCAATTCAGCAACAACTGGAGGACCAAACAGTTTCATCCTTTGTCCTAACCAAATACAGCCTAACTTTTCCAACATTTAGTTTGTGTAGCATTGTGTTTGTGTAGATTTCTGTTACAATTATCTGTCACAGTCCTTTCAGGTATGAATTCTACAAGCTATGTTGCTTCCTTTACAAAGTGATACTTGGAGAAATTGTTATAGAAGGGTGGAAAGCAGAAATGTTACACTGACTTCCTAAATATAATATAGCTGGAAATGAACCTCTGTTGGTTTTAGTGGAACTTACCTCCAAAAGAGGAACAAATTAAATGCCTTTGACAGTTAACGAAAACCCCACTGTATGTTTTCTCAACTTTTTTAAAAAATGAAAATGCTAGGTGAGTCATACGCATGACAAGAGGAAACCGTGATTGCTTTTTCTCAAGGAACAACTGTCTATATAGCTGTCCTGGTATGGATAGATTATGACTTCCAGCATTCTTCACCACTGGCTCTGCTCGGTGTGGCTTCTGGGAGTTGCAATCCAACAGTATCCAGAGCTTTGCATAATTTCATCCCTGATCTGCAGGAATAAGGATGTTCTGACATAGAAGTCGCTTGCATGCTGCGTACAAAAAAATAGATGGCTCTTTCACCTGAATGAGTTTTTATATGAATCAAATTCTAATACAGTATTTATTTATTTATTTATTTATTTACATTCCACATTTCTCCTAATACAGGACCCATACCCAGTATTGTTATTCCATTGATGCTTTTATAAGAAATGAATACTTTCTTTATAACTCATATTCCATGTGACCTGTGTTGAGTTGGTTTCCATGCGTGATACGTTTAACTTATTGTTAGTGTGTGTTTGGAGGTATGTGTTTGTTAATTCCTATGATTGGTCCATATACATAACCCTGTCCTTGCTGAATTTTTATAGCCAAGAGTTCTACATAGCCGTGTGTACACAGGCAAAGAAAAATGTGCACACAGGAAGTGGTGTATCCTCTCTGGCTACGTTCATGTGGCTGTCTGCGTAGGACTATGGCCAATGACAACATTACAAATGAAAATAAATTCTAGTCATTGCTGTATCGTTATATTTCACAGTGGGCATCTCTTTTATCCTGGAGCTCTTTGAAAAAAAGAGATCTGCTGGTGTCTTTTGAGGATGAGAAAAACAACAAAGAAAGGTTTCCTGTCCAGGTGGCTTAACTGGGGCTCAATTTTCATGCCCAAGTTACAAAATCTCCAGGATTCTGTGTCCTAATGGGTTTGTAACTGAATGGAAGAACACATGCTTTGTGTGCAGAAGGTACTGATTTGGACCTTTCCCAAAAGCTGTTACACGTTTCAGTTCATTGGTCATCTGATGATCGATTTCAGAGAGGAAGGGGGATGGCCATCACATTTATTCAAATATTTTCCAGTTGCTCTGCTCTCATAAGGAGTAGGATTTCAAAGGAAGATAGCAATGTATTTTACTTTGAGCTCAAAGAAAGAGAAGTGTGAACTACATATAACAGGATCATGGGTCTGTTTTAAGAGATTTATTTCCCTTGCTTTCATATAATGACACGTTTATTTATTTCATCTGTACCTTTCTACCAAATGGGACTCAAACCTTCCTTCTAGGACTTAGAATTTATTTATTATCATTTTATAGATACACAAACGCAAGTTAATATTATAGTTGACAGGAAATTTAACACTATATAAATGAGCTCAGGATAGCTCCTTAATTTGTTACCCATTAGGAATCCACTGACATTGCCATGTTACAACAACACTTCCTTTTTCATTGATGTTTCTTTGTGCACATTTATAGGGAACAGAGTCTATAAAGTCCAAAACATCAAACTGGGCACAATCTTGCCAAAGTTATGGACGATATTCTTGGATTTTCTTCTTTCACCCATGAGAGTTTCCTCTCATGATCTGAGAACAATTGTTTGTTTCTGGAACCTTAAACCAGCAGCTGGAAAGGTGTTACGATACAAAAACCAGGCTTGTGCCTTAATTCTGCCTAAGTAGATTCAGCAGCATTAAGCCTGTCCTTGCGTGTTTCCAGGTTTCGGAAACTGATTAGTTCCTTGCAGTCCTGGCATCTTGAAGTGTTTGCTCTTGGAAAGGAAGGTAAGAAACATTTTTTTAATCAAACATTGACTTGCAATATCAAAAAATGTATACCATTTGTGAAATATTAGATAGATTTTACACACTTTCCTTATTACTTAAATACTTTTGAAAACAAAAAAAATGAAATTTTTGCAATAAGAATAAGTAGGATCTTGCAGGGATTTTGCTCCTATTGGACAAGCAGCTACTGTAACACTACACCTCACAATCCAAGAGGATCACTGGAGTCTTTTCTGAGGAAAGAAGCAGACCAGGATATTTAAATTGTTACTTATAATAATATTGTTAATTGCCATCAAGTCAGCTTCAATGTACGGCAACGCTATGAATGAGAGTTTTCCGAGATACCCTGTTATTGTAAATTGTTACTGAGGCCTTGCAGACTCAAGAGCTGTGGCTTCCTTAATTGAGTTAATCCACCTAGCAATGTGGTTTTCCTCTTCCTGCTGCTGCTTTCCACTTTGCTGAGTTTTGTTGACTTTTCTAATGAATTTAATGACTAACTCTACCATATCATTTGCACTGGCCCCTGCAGCCATTGCTTTTTGAAAAATGGACATCATAATACGAGAGATGCCCAGGGTGGCGGGAAAGGGTTTAGGGGCCCCTTCCCAGTAATCTGAATTCTTCCAGTACTCTAGTGAGCCAGGAACAGAGGTGACAGGGCTGAGCCTCTGTGAAATTATCAGGCAAAATTGGATCATTAAAACTTCTTTTTTTAAATTTATTATTAAAATCGCTTTATTTATTTCAAATAAAAACAAAATGACAAACACTATGACCACAACTTTACATTAAAAACAACTAGACATTAAAAAAAAACACAAAAAACAAACAAAACAAAATAAAACAAAAACACGACATAGATGATACAAAAAGAAGAAACCGAAAATAAAAAAAACATGAAAAAAGAAAAATTTTTAACATATATACATACATACATACCTTCTAAATTATCACAATTTCAATTCCTATTTATTATATTACAGATTTAATATTTTATAAACTATTAGCATATATACCAGCAACCAGTTACACCTTCTCATTTCACCTTCCGTGATCTTTTCTGTCTGTAAATTAATTACTTACTCATTCTTATCCATACATTCACTCTTATAAATGCCTTTTGATAGATGTACATTGTATTGTGATTTTACTAATTTTTCTAATTTATATCCCTTTACATACCTATTTTACCTTATTCCTGTTTCGTCTTTATTCCTTCTTACTTCTTCTCTTCACTGCCTTACGCTTATTCACATTTACACAATGACTTCTTCCTTTATCACCACGGGGTTATTACGAATAATTCTTACTCATCCTGCTCCATTAAATACTATCACTTACACTTTACAGCAATACATTATACTCTATTCAACTGCATTTTTTAACATTCACATCTATTGTACATCTTTCTCCTAATGGTAATCACTTCCCAATCCATTGTACTCTTTCATATTTATTTACTTCCAAACAGAACAGTTATATATTATTTACTTAAAAATATTACCATTACTCTTATTCATATAATCCAATCGTTGTGTAATCCCCCCAATATTTTTCCCATAAAGGGTTTAAGATCTTCCCATTCAATTTTAAAGAAATTTTTATTTTTATTTTTTAATTTTAATGTCAGTTTATCCATCTCTGCCAGCTCATATAATTTAGTTGCCCATTCTTCTGCCGTTGGTATATGTTCTTCCTTCCACTTTCTGACGAACACTATTCTTGCGGCACATATCATATAGCTAGAATTCTTTGATACTTTTTTCTTACAGTCTTTTCTATATTCTCAAACATATTTGGCCAGAAATATTCCGGTTGCATTGGAATCCTAATTTTCAGGTATTGTTCTATTAAACCATGAACTAATGACCAATATTTCTTTGCTTTCTTGTACCCCCACCAACAGTGAAAGAAGGAACCTATCTCCGAACACTTCCAACAAATAGCCTTCGCTTTATTCTTTTGCATTTTTGCAATTTGGACTGGAGTCAGATACCATCTATAATATAATTAAAAAAAAACTCTTTTCAAATTATTACTTTTGGTAAATTCTTGATTTAATTTCCACGCTTCCTCCCAATGTTGTAAAGGAATTGGTTTCTAAATATCGCGACCATCTTATCATATTATCTTTTATTATTTCATTCTCCATATTCCTATTTAAAAGTAATTTGTAAATTTTACTTAATGGTCGTATCACCCCAGTTTTCATTAATTTATCTAATTCTATCTCTTCTAATGAAATTTCCCATATTTTACTATCTTCCTTATATTTCTCCTCCAATTGTGCATGAAGGAGCCAGTGTGAATTATATCCATCTTCTATTAATTCTTCCCTATTCTTAAGCTTTGTGGTATTCCCTTCTTTTTTTAAATATATCCTTGTATGTTATCCATCCCTTCGTTTTGATTTTTTCTAATCGATAAAAAGCTTCATGTGGGGACACCCAACAGGGTATTTTTAAATAAAATTTATTTCTCACTTCTAACCAAATTTTTAAAATCGCTTTCCTAATATAGTGGTCCATGAAGTCTTTATTTACTTTATGTTTCTCGTACCAGAGATACGCGTGCCATCCATAATAGTTATTAAATCCCTCCAGATTTAATAATTTTGTATTCTTAATTCTTAGCCAATCTCTAATCCAAACAGTACCGATGCATCATAATATAATTTTAAGTCTGGTAATCCCAGCCCTCCTGTCTCTTTTCTATCCTTTAAATACTTCATTTTAATCCTGGGTTTCCTCCCGTTCCAAATAAATTTGCTTAATTCCCTCTCCAATTTTTAAAAGGTTTTTCATTATAAATTATAGGAAGATTTTGACATAAAAAATCATTTTTGGTAGTATATTCATTTTAATAGCTGCAATTTTACCAAGTATGGAAAGCTGCAACTTTCTCCATCTTTCCATTTCTCTAATTATCTCCCCCAATTTTTTTTGTAATTATTATCAAATAGTTCTGAATTATTTTTGGCTATTATTATCCCTAAATACCTAACCTTTTTAGTTGCTTTGTAGCCCGACATTTCCATTAATTCCTTCTCCTGCTCTAATGATAAATTTTTCATGAACATCAATGATTTTTCTTTATTAACCTTGAACTCTGCAAATTCACCAAATTGTTTCAATATATCCATTCTTCTAATAATAGTATTAATGGGTTCTTCTAAAATTATTACCAAATCATCTGTGTATGCTTGCAATTTAATTTCTTGATCTCTTATTCTAATTCCTCTTATTGTACTTTCTTTCCTTATATTGTTATTCAGGAGCTTCCAAACAAATTATAAATCATAAGGGCAACAGTGGGCACTCTTGTTGGGTACCTATGTATTGTAAATTGTTTTGTAGCTTCTCCATTTATAATTAAACTTGTTTTTTGCTTCTTATAAATTGCTTTTACCCAGTTCTCTATATTCTTTTCCCAGTCCCATCTTTTCCAAAGTCTCTGACAAAATGAAAGGCCAAATTTAAACTTTCTAGAATACCTTTTTGGCATCTAAAAATATTTTTAAAGCTAATTTTTTCTGATTATGTTTCTGATAAAATTCAATTGTATCAAGAACTATTCTTATATTATTCTCAAATATCTTCCGGGCAGAAATCCGTTTTGATCATCATGTATCCAATTTACTAATTTTTTTTTAATCGCTCTGCTAAAATTTGTGCCTAGATTTTATAATCAATGTTTAATAATGAAATAGGTCTATAATTCTTTTTATCCAATAAATCTTTCCCTTCTTTTGGAATCAAAACTATATTTGATTCCTCCATGTATTTGGGAATGTTTGTTGATCAATTGAATTTAATACTTGAACTAATACAGGGGTTATTTCTTCTTGAAAGGTTTTATAATATAATGCCGTGAATCCATCGGGCCCGGGGGATTTTTCTATCTTTAATTTTTTAATCACATCCTTTATCCTTGTGCTATTATAGGCTTATGAAATCTTCTCTTTGTTTATCCGAAACCTTCCTTAACATTGCTTGATCCAAATATTTCATCATACTATCTTTCAACTCCTGTGACCACTGTTCCTTTCTAAATAACTCTTTAAAGTAAGTAAAGAAAATATTTTTAATCTTTGCATATTGATAATAAATATCCTGTCCCTCTCGTAATCCTTGTATATAACGTTTCTTTTTCTTTCCTTAACTTAAACGCAAGCCATCTGCCAGCTTTGTTTGCGTATTCAAATTGTCTTTGTTTTACGAATTTCATTTTATTTTCTCTCATTCATTGCTAATAATGATATTTGCTTCCTTAACATTTGTACATCCTTCAATAATTATTGGTTTCCGCGGGAATTTTTTTAATTTATTTTCTTTTTCCTGTAATATAAGAATGCATATATATTTTGTTCTTTCTCTTTTTCTACTTTTTGTCACCCACGCTTGCTGATTAATGAAGAATCCCCTCATCACTGCTTTGCTAGCTTCCCATACTATTTGCTCCGTATCCTTACCTAAATTATTTTTGAAATAGTTTCCCAATTCCTTCTTTGCTTTCCCTACTATCAATTCATTTTTTAACAAACTGTCATTCAATTTCCATTTATATGTATCTTTTCCCTGATATATCGTTAATAATATTGGATTATGGTCTGAGTATGTTCTGGGGAGGACTTCTAATTTCCTTATGATCTTCAACATATCTACCGACAGGAACAGTTACCTGATTCTAGACCAAGATTTATGTTGGTTGGAAAAATAAGTATACTCTTCCTTTCCCCCATGTACCCATCTCCAAGCTTCTACCAATGATAAATGCTCCAACATTTCAAAAAAGGTTTTGGGGAGTTTACCTTGAGTTTTCCTACTATTGCCTTTCTTGTTCTTATAATTAGATCTATGTATCATCGGGTCCATTACACCATTCCAGTCCCCATTACAATCATCCTATCATACTTTTATTTCCACTTCTAATAAAGCTTCCACTAACTTTGAATAAAATCTACTTTTACCTTCTAACGGGCCATATATCGCAACTACTATTCATTTTAAATTTCCTGCATTTACCTCTATCCCCACCCAATGCCCCATATCATCCCTCCCCAAATTGTCTTGCCTCGAATCTATTATTTACAAATATAGTTACTCCCTTTTTTTCTTATCTATTGAGGATGAAAATGATTGACCAAATTTTGGGTTTTTAATATATTTTAGATCTTTTTCTTTAATATGAGTTTCTTGCAATGCAATAATATCTAAATTTAATTTTTCTAATTGATGAAATATATGTTTCCTTTTAATTGGGGAATTTAAGCCGCGAACATTCCATGACAATAATTTTAATTTCATTTTATAACCTGTTTTTTTAAAGAAAAAAATCCTTCTTTTCTCTCTCTCTTCCCCCCCTTATCTCCTCTATTGATTGCTTATTCTTCAATTTCTTCTGTTTCTTCCTCTAACTCTGGATCTATAAAATTTGATTCTTCTCTCCTTCTTCCTCTTCCTCCTCAGTGTCTTCTTCTTGTCTTTCCTTTCTTCTTCTCCTCTCTTCTTATCCGTAAACTTCTCTTTATCCCTTAACCTTCTTTGAGGTTTCCCAATCGTTTGCCTTAATTGGTCAGTATCTTTCCCGATTTCTTCTTCTTCAACACTTCTTTTTCTTCCCCTGTTCTATTTAAATCCTCTTTGTATTTTTCCAAAATTCCCTTGCTTTAATAACTGTGTTCAATATAAATTTTCTCTGTTTCCATACGAAGGAGATACCTTCAGTTCTTTCCCAGAGTGTCTCTTGATTCCTTTACTTCGTAACAACTGTGTCTGAGGAAGCTGTACTCTCTTCTTTGTTTTAGGGTGGTGAGGTGTACATCCTTAAAAAATTTTAATTCCTCTCCATCTGCAATCAATTTTTTTTACGTAGCTCTGTTGTATGACCAAATTTTTCACCCTTTCTCTTAGGAAATAGACCACTATATCGCGTGGTATATTCCTCTTTCTGGCTATTGTTCAGTTCACCCGAAAAATCCTGTCTAATTCAAGATCCAACTGTTCTGGGTTCCCAATCAATAAGTTGAGCCAATGGTCGAGTTAGTCTTTCATACAGGTCCTCCTGAGGAGCTTCCAGAATATTTATTTATTTTTATTATTTCTGTTCTTTATGTCTATTGATAATGTCATCTTCTCTAAAAGTTATTATTATTTCTTCCATCTTCTTCATCTGTGCTTCCATTCTCAGAGATTTTCCCTCTATTTCTGTAACCTTCTCATTTACGCATCTTAGTTCCTTTGTGATATTATCCAATTTATTGTTAAAGACCTCTAATTCCTTCTTAATCTCTGTTTTAATCTCCGACCTCATTTGCTTCATTTCTGTTCTTGTCTCTCTCCTTTTGTTTTTAAATGTCATTAATCACTTTTCCTTATCTCTTCTATTATGTTGGTCCTCCTCTTTGTATCGAACTCTGAGTCTCTGGCAATAAGATCTTTTCTAGCTCAACGTTGACAGCTTTAGTTCCTTTGGAAGCTCTTCTTTGTATTAATGTCTGTATTTGTGTTTGGCCTCCCATAGCCGCCTTCCTTTTCCCCGCTGCCATCATCTTCTCTCTCTCTCTCTCTTCTTTACTTATACTCAATCTAGATTCTTCCTTCTGGATCTTCCAAGTCTTAATCTTCTGTGATCTTCTGAGGTTTACCTATCTGTCTATTTATTTACTATTTATTACTTATTTATTTATATTACGAAATTATCCAAGTCCTCGTAAGTATCTTTATTTACTCTGCTTTTTCCTTATTTAACCTATGTTATTTTATTTCTCTTTTGAAAATTTAATTTTTTTTTTGTTATTTTACGTTAATTCCTTACTCCTCTTTTTATTATTATTGTTATTATTATTGTTATTATCTCAAGAATAATCACTTTCCTTACCTATATAGTCACTTTCCTTACTAATATCAAATATTGAGAATATATATCAAAATACCAAAATATATCAAAATATATCAAAATTCAATTATTAGTAGTGGAGCTCAAATGAGGATTCCAATGCTATCTCTCTCTCTTTTACCTTGTTTACTACTCTCTGAAGAGAGACCTCTGTTCACCTTAATTAATTAATTAATTATTAATTTG
Source organism: Iguana delicatissima (assembly GCA_948472985.1). Classification (NCBI taxonomy): domain Eukaryota; kingdom Metazoa; phylum Chordata; class Lepidosauria; order Squamata; family Iguanidae; genus Iguana; species Iguana delicatissima. The sequence continues at coordinate 270,139 of CAOKZL010000565.1, read as the reverse complement.
TAGCTATTTAAATATTTAAATATATCTAAATATTATGTAAATTAGAAGTAATCTACAGAAGCTTAATTTATTCAGACACTCTGAACCCACTTAGGCACCCCCTAAAGCATTATCCAGCTGAACATGCCACAATAATACACTTCTCCTTATTTCCCCTCCCCACTACTTCAAACCTCGTCTTTCGTCTCTCTAGTCTCTGCCAGTCCTTTGCCGTACGTCTCCCCCTACTACCACTTATTCTTCGGCCTTTCTCTTTCCCCGATCTTCTCTCCCCGTCTCTTCCCTTTCGTCAGCCGGCCCTTCCGTCGTCGCCCTAACATCACTCGTCCTTCGGTCTCTCCTTTCTTTCCTCCAACTCTTCCGTCCCCATCTCTCTTCGCCCTTCTCTCTCATCCACTGGCCCTTCGTCGCTCGACTCACCACCTACCGTCGCTCGTCCTCGCCCCGGCCTCTCTCTTCTCCCAATCTTTCGACCCTCGTCTCTATCGTCTACTGGCACTTCAACAATCTCTCTCAACGTTCTCAGTCTCTCAGTCTCTCTCAACGTTCCGACTTCCGCCACTCAGCTCCCTCGTCTCTTCTTTTCTCTCTCGTCCTCGTCTCTCTCGTCCGCCAATCCTTCGCCAGTCGTCTCACCACCTCCCTTCACTCATCTTTCGGCATCCCTCTTATTTCAGTCTTACCTCCTCATCTTCCTCGTCTACCGATCCTTCAGCGTTCGTCTCACTACCTTCGTTGCTCGTCTTATGGCCTCTCTTCTCCAGTCTCCGTCTAAGTCCTTGTCCCTCGTCTCTCACCTAACGGCCCTTCCGCTCGTCTCACTGCTTACCGTCACACATCTTCGGCCTCTCCCTTCTTCCACTCTTCCGTCCCCCGTCTCTCTCATCCCGTCTCTCTCATCCTCCGGCCTTTTCGTTAAGCTCGCCACCTACCGTCACTTTCCCTCAGCCTTTGCCTTCCTCTTCTTCCAATCTTCTGTCCCTCATCTCTATCGTCTACTGGCACTTCAACACTCGTCTCAACGTTCTCTCCCAAAGTTCAGTCTTCCATCACATAGCTCCCTCGTCTCTTTTCATCTTTCCCGTCTTAAAACCTCTCGTCCCTTTTTTCCCTTTAGATCTCAGTATCACAATATTTCGAAGTTCAATATACATCTCTTCCAGACTGTTATGCAGTATTCAATCTCAAAATTTTATTCCAAAAAGAAACAAAACCTTGATTATTAATATTTGTTCATAAATAGGGAAGTTTTATATTTTTTAAAGTCCAACCGCTTCCCAGCACCGTAGCCTTTACCACGCGGACACGTGTTCTTTTTAGTATTATACAAAAGCCTGTATTTACAGACTTAACTCTTTTTGTAGTTAGAGTTTTTAAATTAAGATTCGCTCAATAAAGGATTGTCGGGTCTCACCTACCCCGTCTGGTGAATTTTCTATTCTCGTTGGTCCAAAATAGACCTGCAGCTCTATCGATGGTGATGTGGCTAAAGCCTCCGGACTGCCCGGCGAGGTGATGGGTTCTGCGACCCATCTGTAAGCTTCATGGACAGATCCACTTTCCTCCCCTTCTGTCCACTCGTCTTTAATCCGGGTCCCCTCGAGTCGCCTCCGTATCCCTTTTACCAAAGGGAACTTGTCCCCGTTTTCTTTAGATTGTAATCCATCCAACCCCACCGGGACTCGGGATTCCGCAGCTCCGCGGATTCCCTACCTTCCACCACGTTGTCTCCACAGGAAGTCTGGATCATTAAAACTTCAAATTCTCTCAACCTCAGAGGAAGGCAATGGCAAACACCCTCTGGACAAATATTGCCAAGAAAACTCTGTGATATGGTCACTTTAGGTTGCTGTGAGTTGGAAACGATTGGGAGCAGGCTTGTTTTCCGCTCCTCCAGAGACTAGGACAAGGAGTAAGGGATTCAAACAGCAGGAAAAAAGGAGAAGGCTTCCACCTAAACCTCAGGAAGAATTTCCTGATGGTAGAAGCTTGCTGAGCAGTGGAATATGCTGCCTCAGCGTGGTGGATATTCTTCTTTGGAGGTTTTTAAGCAGAGGATGGATAGCCATCTGTTGGGAGTGCTTTGGTGTGGGTTCCTGCATAGTGGTGGTGGGGGGACTGGATGGCCCTTGTGGTGTCTTCCAACTCTTTGGTTCTATGAAAGCACAGAACAAAGTCATCAAGTGGTTCAGTGAAGATTACAGCCAGAGCCATGAGGTCACTGTCATACAGAGGACACAATAGAAGCACTCCCAACAGATGGCCATCCAGACCTCCACAAAAAGAGGCTCCACCACAGTCTGAGACAGGTTATTCCATTGTCAAACAGCTGTTACCATGCCTAGGTGGGAATCCTTTTTTCCTGTAGTTTGAAGCCATTGCTTTGTGTCCTGGTCTCTGGAGCAAGAGAAAACAAGCTTGCCCCATCTTCCGTATGCCATCCCTTCAAATATTTAATCGTGGCTGTCATGTCACCTCTCAACCTTCTCTTCTCCAGGCTAAACATATCCAGTTCCCTAAGCCAGTCCTCATAGGTCATCGTTTGGTGAGTTTCTTTATGAATTTTCAGATATGTTCAAGTGTCATGAATTTAAAATTTTAATTCATTAAAAGAATTGTGTGTACCTTGCCTGCAGCTGTTCCTTGCAAATTCTTTAAGATGCTTTGAAGGCAGAGTTAGCCCAAGACATTTTGCTGCTTCAGGCAGATATACTTGTACCCCAAGTCAGTTAGGTAATTTTGCTATAGGAGGCAGAAAATCCACAAGCAGTTCCTCACATTCTTGGCAGTAAAAATACAACAATGCAAATAATTTGCAAATGTGCAATTTGCTAGAACTTCATGAAGCCCTGAATTTCCCAACAATCAGGCCAGCCTTGTTTAAAGCAATGCCTTTGTGTCTCAGTTTAAGAATTCTTCTGCTTTCCTTTTCTTGTTTCTTACAGCTTCAGCACCTTGCAAAGATGTGTGACCAGACTTTTTTGGCTGAGGTATTTGGCCCATGCGACAACTGTTCCCAAAAGAGAGCCCTCCGGGAGATTTACCGCAAATGCAAAAACAGCTGCACTATGTGTGGAAATGGTATGGGACTGGGTCTATTGTGATATTTTTTTGTTTGTTTACTTGAATACATTTATGTTGCATATCCCTTTCTTTTTTTTTTTAATATTTAAATCAAAAGCTGGAGAAATTTACTTTTTGACTCCAGCTCTTGTCCTGTGCGCCTGAAGACGTAATCTTTCCTTTCCTTTGCAATTTGAATCATAGAATCATAGAGTTGGAAGAGACCCCAGGGGCCATTGAGTCCAACCCCCTGCTATGCTGGACACCCATCAAAGCATTCCCAACAGATGGCCATCCAGCCTCTGCTTAAAAACCTCCAAAGAAGGAGACTCCACCACACTCTGAGGCAGCAGAGTCCACTGCCGGACAGCTCTGACTATCAGGAAGTTCTTCCTGAGGTTCAAGTGGAATCTCCTTTCCTGCAGCTTGAATCCATTGCTCCTTGTCCTAGTCTCTGGAGCAGTAGAGAACAAGCCTGCTCTGTCCTCAACATGACATCCCTTCAAATATTTAAACATGGCTATCATGTCCCCTTCTTTTGAACATCAATTTGAACATTGTAAAGGGCATTTACAGCACACTTTTCTAACACTGTGCTGCCAGTTTGTCTCTTTAATGCATGAGAAACCCAGTAGGTTCTTGTATTAAGAAACATCCTGCACATGTGCATCCTAACTCAGGTGGACAGGTGGTCCTCCAGATGGTGTTGAACCTCAGAGCCCGTAAGCCCTCACCTTTAGCTCTGCTAGGTAGGGCTGATGGGAGCTGGAGCTCAACAAAGCCCTCTTAACTACTGTTCTTAGAAGACCATATAGTGGAGGATGACTATATGGCTGTAACTGGGTTTTTAAAATTTGTTATTCGCAATTGATGCAGGTTTTGTAGAAGTAACTAAGATTTCCCCTGAGTTTCATTTTGGTCCCATAATTTGAGCTGCAAAGACATATGAATGAACTGTGCATTTTGGTCCCATATTAAGACTAATGTCTCCCTCTTGCTTAGTTTTTCAATTGCTGCTAGGTATGGACATGTGCTAAATAATGTTGTAGGTCATGGAATGATGCGTGGTTAAGCTTTACAAGAGCTAAACTCCATCATAATAATAATGTGGCCATGGGGCCCTCCAATACTACTAGACTCTTATTTCCCAACAGTCCTACACAATTTGGCCAACAGTCAGGGACAACGGGGAAGACATCTGTCCAGAAGGTCACAGATCCCTTGCTTCTGGTCTTAATCAACAGGTGGATCTCAAGCTTTGTCCCTCCGGATGTCTGATTTTTGTGTGTGTTATGTCATCCCCCAGAATCTCTTGACCACAAGTGTGCTAGCTGGGGTGGGGGTGTCTCAGTGACAGCTTGTGGCCACAATGTTGATGGAGACGGTGATGAATTCATTTCAAGGTCTCTTTCATGCTATGCCTTTATAGCACTTTGATCTCACTTTAATTGCCATGGCTGTATCCTAGGGAACCCTGGGGTTTGTCATTAGGTGAAGCATTAAAGCTCTCTGCACAGAAGTCTACATACCTCATAAAACCACAACCCCAGGATTTCATAGGCTGGAGCCACGGCAGTTCAAGTGGGATCAATAAGTGCTACGGTTGCGTCATGTGAAACAGATCTGGGGTCCATTTACACGACACAACCATAGTGCTATATTCCACTTTCAACTGCCACAGCAACATCCGGTAGATTTTGGGGATTCTAGTTTGGGGAGGCACTAGAGAATTCTAAAACGCCCCTCTCTAAACTCAAAATCCCAGGGTTCCATAGCATTCAACCAGGGCCCTTAGTGGACTTACAGCCCTGCAATTACATAGTAAGACTAGACCCCTGGTTTCAGAGTTCTTCACACTACACAAGTATAGTGCTGCTATCCCGTTTTAACTGCCATGGCAACATTCCTGGAGTTGGTAGCTTGGGGAGGCAGGAGAGCTCTCTGGACGAGGCTTCTAGACACCGCCGCCTCAACCGCTGGCCCGTAGAATTCCACAGGTCACCACCACGGCAGTCAAAGTGATTCACAGGGCTCCGACTGTGTGACTGAGAACGGCCTTCGTCCAAATTTGAAAGCAACTAGCCAAGGGGCCAGATCCTGTACTCTCAAATAAAGCGCCTGACGTGCGAGCCCCCAGAGGCCCCGGCAGCGGGGCTCCCAAGCGCCGCCAGGGCCGAAGAGCCCTTCTCTAGGCCAGGTACCTCTGCAGGCCTCGGGAATATTTCTGCCCCCTCCCCCCAGTAAAGTGCTGCGGCTGGGCAGCGAGAGAGAGAGAGCGCGCGCGATCTGGGGCCCTTTTGCACCGCACAGTCGCAGCGCTTGGATTCCCGGCGTTTTCACCGGAGGGGCTGCCCTCGGCCAGAGAGAGCTCTAGCGCCCCCCCAACTACAAACCCCGGGATTCCGGAGGGTGCAGCTGTGGCCCTCACGGCGGAATCGTGACGCTACGGCCGCGCAGCGCGACCAGGCCTACGGCTCCTGGACTGAAAACCGCCGGGCCGCGCGAAGGGGCGAGGCCGGCTGGAGCCCCGCCTCCCTTTCCCGGCCCTCCCTCCAGCCCCGGCCCACGGGCGGGCGTGAGGGGGCGGAGCTGGACCCCTCCGCCGCCTCCTCTCCCCCCTGCTGGGGGGCCAAAGCCAGCGGCCGGCGGGCGGGCGGGATCCCAGCTGGCGCCGCCGCCCGCCCTCTCACTCCGCCGCCTCCTCTTTCTCCCGCTTTCTGCTTCCCTGCCTCGCCCCCGCCTTGGCAAAGATGGCAACCGAGGGGCTGCGTGAGAACGAGACCCTGGCCTCGCTGAAGAACGAGGCGGAGAGCCTCAAGGGCAAGCTGGAGGAGGAACGGGCCAAGCTGCACGACGTGGAACGTGAGTCCGGGCCGGGCGGCGCGGCGCGGCGCGGCGGGGTGCGCCTCTGCGGGCAGGGGGGCGGGCGCGGAGGGAGGGGGGCATCGCCGGCGGGCGCGGGGGGCCGAGGAGGCCGAGGGGCGGGCAGAGCCTCTGGCTGCGGGGGGCGGGCGGGGCGGGGCGGGGCGGGGAGGGGGAGGGGAACGTCAACAGGGGAGGAGGGGGGCCGAGGATGCTGAGAGCGGCGGGCGGGCCCGCTTCCTCTCCATCCTCCCTGCTGTGGGGTGACACCCCGAGACCCCTGGGGGTGTAACGGGCGTGGGGGAGCAAGAGGAGAGCATTGCCCCTCCGTCCATAAGATCTGTCTCCCCCCCGCCCCGTGAGATTTTCTCGCAGCCCCCAAATTTCTACCCTGGCAGGAACTTAACCTTTCAGGGGAACGTTTAAGAAATAACAGTTCTCCAGGCACCCAAGGAAAGGGGGAAGGCGGCGTGACCAAGGGAATGCAGACCCAACTAAGGTCGGTTTTCGATGTGGACGGGTTCCAGTGTCTCACTCTCTGCAGTTCTAGAAATTTGGGGACCGAAGGAGAATTTAATGGGGAAGGAGGTAGAATTTTTATTTTGGAGGCATGCCCCCATTTATCTCCACGCACATTCCCCTCTCCCCAATTTGGAGGGGTAGCCCTCTTCTCCCTGCTGGAATTCCAGAGTGGCACCACTGGGTTAAGTCTTTTGCTGCAAGCTTGGGAAAGGGTCGGGGTGCCTTAGCAGATTTCTTGGAGCAGATGCTTCCACGTAAAAAGGGTGGGGGTACCTTAGCAAATGCTTTCCCCTCACCCTGAAGGGCATCTACAGACAGGTGGGCATCTGCATTCATGAGAATATGGCAGAGGGGGTGGGTGGGGGGCGTCGAAACAGTGGAATCAAACGGTCAGGAAATTCAAGACACGTAGGTGAGCATGCAATGATCATTTTGAGGCCTGAGCCTCATCTTAAGGAAAGTGAAAGGGAAGGCATAGCTCAGCCAAGAGAAGTAGGGCCCTCCCTATGTGCCAGGCAGCAGCTCCCATTATCCCCAGCCACTGTGGTCAGTGAGAGAGGGAGGTCTCCACAGGTGTTGCTGCCCTTTTGGCACTCTACCGAAAGTTCACCTGATCATGTGATCTCTCCCACTTAGTCCAGCACACTCTCCACCCCATGGCGTGGATTTTGTTCCTAAAGGCGTGGAGGTTTCTGTGGTCACAGGGGGTGAAAGAAGCTAAGCAGAACCAGTGTGTTGCAGCAGTTAAGGTGCTGGCCTGCTTGGGAGATCCATGTTCCAGTCTCCCCTGACTTACAAAACTCACTGGGTGACCTGGTTCCAGCTTCTTTCATGTTGACCTACCTTGCAGGGTGGTTGGGAGGATAAAATGGGGAAGAAGAAAGCTGCGTCCACCACTTTGAATTCATTAGAGGATGTAGGTCTTAACTAAAAAAAAGCATTGAGAACAATGATGTTTACATACAAAGAGTGCATACATATGTGTACAATCAGCCTTCTACATATGCGGGTTTCATTTTTGTGGATATAATTATTCACGGATTATTTGCTGTCACCTCTGCTGCCTCCCTGTGCCATTTTTAATAGCAACTGTAAGCCTTGTGAGACTGAAATACTGGGAACGAGGCTTGTAAGTTTCTATTAAAGATGGTATGGGGCATCAGTGGAGGTGGCCGTCAGTCCCCCCAGCCACCCACTTCTGCCTTGTGAAGGAACCTTGAGGCCTCAAAGGAATCCATGGTGGATTGAATATGGGGATCATACTTTTTTGTGTGTGTTAAATATGGTTTGGGAGGACCTGGAGTTATTCACAGTTTTTCCACTTTCACAGGGGTCCTGCGCCCCCCAACCCTAGAGAATGTGTAGGAATGACAGTACTCATAGACACACACACACACTCTTTGTCAATAAACAACATCCTGATCATAACCTGCTTTTTTTTTTTTTGCATTCATGTCTCACTTTTTCTCCAGTGAATTCCATCTTCCCATCTCATAACAGCTTTGTGGATTTTGAGGCCTGCTTATTTCTAGTGCTTTTCAAAATGGAAAAAAAAGGGGGATTTGCTTCTAAAAAACATTTGTTAGCCAGAGGGAAATGCACACCATCAGGATTTTAATGCTGTCAGTATGTTTTACAGGAGAAGAGACAGACAAGGCCCAGTAAGGGAGTTGTGTTCACTCTGACCTTTCACTGGATCTTGCTTGGGTCCCTGGACCGCTCTCCACCATGCTTCTTGTGGTGATTCTGGCTTTGACAGCTTGTAACCTTGCTGCCAGGAATGCCCCTGTGTCTGGACATGAATCCCTGGCTGCTCTGTGTTCAAGAGCTGTAATAATAAGACTGTTGCTAATTATATTGTTAAATTCATATCCCCTGCTTTCCCCAAGGAGCCCAGGCTGGTGTGTGAGCATCTCATTTCATCTTTACAACAATCCTGTGAGGTATGCTAGACCAAGCTAAGCTGGTAGAGATGGCTTGAAGGTTACACAGCAAGCTCCCAAGCAAAGCAGAGCTTGAATCCAAGTTTCCCTGGTCCTTTTCTTAGTAGCGATATAAAATTTCCAGAAATTTTGAGGCAGTGGAAGACAACTGAGTTTCCCAATTATTTTAAAAGCAAAACCTAAAAATCTTTGGAAAAATGGGGGAAATGCAATCTTAACATCCTTTTTATACTTTGTCAGAGCCTGCTTGGTATAGTGGTTTGAGTGTTGATCTACAAGACTGGAGATAGAGTTTGAATCCCTGCTTGGCCATGGAAACCTGCTTGAGCAAGTCACATTCTCTTAGCCTCAGAGGAAAGTAAAGGCAAATCCCCTCTGAAAAAATTTTGCCAAGAAAACCCTGTGATAGGTTTGCCTTAAGGTTGCCACAAGTCAGAATGATCTGTAAATTGAATTTGCGTTTTTACTTTTTATTTAAATGGAGCGATGAGTTCCTAAACTGGAAGAAACACCTGAATTGTCACAAATATTTTGTTTTCGCTGGTTTATAGGGAGCAGGGAGGAAAACCAAAAAGGAGAAGATACCAAGAAAATTATTTTGTTTTCTCTAGTCCTCCAAACAGCCAAGCAGAGATAAAACACTCTTTCCCATACAAAGAGCTGAGAATGGGAAACCAAGACCAGGAATTGCAGTGACGTGAGATACTCTAAATATGTATGTAGTGTATGTGCCTTCAGGTCACCTGTTGACTTACGGTGACCCCATGAATTTCATAGGGTTTTCTTAGGCAAGGAATACTCAGAGGTGGTTTTGCCAGTTCCTTCCTCCGAAATACATTCGGCCTTCCTCATTTGTGGGTTTTACATTCATGGATTTGATTATTTGTGAGTCTTTTCAACCTGTGCCCTCCCTCAGGTATGTCTTTTCCAGGGAAGCTTTCCCTCTTTATTATGAAATAAAATATTCTGTAATCTATTTTTCAATGGATTTTTTTCAGAGGCTCCAGAACAAATAAGGGAAAATGTCCCCCTCCCCATTCTGCCCTCCTTGGCCTTCTGTAATTCTGATCCTCTGTTCACTACAGCCTACTGACTCTCTTCTTAAACATTTATGTATCGTTTATTCTGTACCCTGAGCCCTCCATGCCATGTCTAAAATACTTGTAGATAGGCTTGTTTCTCTTTCCAGAGATAAGACACAGATTGGTAGGGTTGCTGTGTGACTTCAAGTTGCTTCAAACTTATGGTGACCCAAAGGTGAACTTATGAGATTTCCCTGGAGCGTTTTCTTCAAATGGGGTTTGTCATTGCCTTCTATGAGGCTGAGAGAATTTGGTTTGCCCAGGGTCACCCAATGGATTTCCGTGCCTCAGGGGAGATTTGAAGCCTGGTCTTCGAAAGTTCTTATCAAACACTCAAGCCACTACATCATGCTGGCTCTCAAAGGTTGGAAATAGAGAAATTAAAGTGACAAGGAAGAGTTCTAGTCTAATGCTCATGTCTTGCTACGTATCTTGGGAGCTGCCCTGGGAAATTTATGTGCTGAAGAATAGGATATAATAAATGTACTGGAGAGCACCAGGCTGGGAATGGCTGATTCACAGCCTAGTTTTAGCAAATACACCAATACCAATACTTGAGTTACTGCACTGGGCATTCTTGTGTGATATATCAAGGTCACGTGTTGCAGGGCTGCCAAAAAAAACACAACCCAGTCAAGTCCATGATCCCCTTACCTTCCAATTCCCTGTTTGTTTGTTTGCTCCTGCTTCTTCTTCCTCCTTTTCTCTTCCTCCTCCTCTTCCTCTTCAACAGTGAAGCCGAAATTTCTTTGCCAGCAGTGATCAACCTGGCCTAGCTTGGACAGTGCACAGACAAGATGTCTGAGTTCACATCCAGTACCATCCCTGTTAACAAGGTCGCAGGCAGTCCAAAGGTGGGATCGTTGCAAGAAGCAGGCTCAAGAGGCAGCAGCCCAAAGGGGTGTCCATTAAGTCGGGAAAACACATCCTGGACATATGATGCAGAGATACTGTCCAAGCACTCTGGAATTAAAAGCTTTTTTACCTTGAGTCCTTGGAATCTCTCTCGGAGCACAGACTTAGGCCATTTCCACGCTAGACTGTTATAGTGCTGTTATTCCACTTTCTACACCCCATGGAATCCTGAGGGTTGCAGTTTAGGGAGGGGCCTTTGAGGCCCTTCCCTAAACTGCGAACCTCAGGATTCCATAGGATGTTGAAAGTGGAATAATAGCACTATAACAGTCTAGTGTGGAAATAGCCTTAAGTGCCTCACTCTACTCCACTTACCATGTGGATTATCTTGCGCTTGCATGTCTCTTTACTCATGAGAAATCCCCCCCTTTTTTTGAAGTAATCATCTTTGTCTGATGTAGAGCTTGGAAAAACTATTTTACAACTTTAGACCCCATCCCCAGCCAGCATTCTGACTGGGGGATTCTGGGAACTGTAGCACAAAAACGTTGCTTTTCCAGACTCTGGTCTGTCAGCTGACCAGCACAGTAGGCATTTGCGTTCCTTCAGGTGAGGTGGCCACTCCACTCCTATCTGTGGCTGAGATTATATGGAACTGAATCAAAACTGATTCATATCATAGGAGAAAGATTCAAGTGCCATCTCTCCCAAGGCTGCAACATGAGATGCTCTCTCGTCATCATCATCATCATCAATCATTGTTTTATTTATTTATATCCCACCTTCTTCTTGACAGTGGGATTCAAGACAGCTGACAACATTAAAACAGAACAAATTAAAACATCTGTAAAAGTATAAGTTTAAAAGTTAAACAATTAAACCATATATAATATTAAAGCATCTTACATTTTAAAATATTATATATATTAATACATTAAAAACTATGCTGTTGTTGTGTGCCTTCAAGTTGTTTCCTACGTATGGTGGCCCTACAGTGAACCCGTCACAGGGTTTTTTGAGGCTGAGAGTATGTGATGCGCCCAGGGTCACCTAGTGAGTTTCCATGGCAGAATGGGCAATCAAACCCTGGTCTCCAGGGCCTATCAATCTTAAAAGAAACCTGCATAGCATCAAGAGGCCACACCCAGCCAATTTGTAAAAACCTACATGTCTTAAATGTCTTAGCCTGTTGGAAGGAGAGCAAGGGCAGGGCCGCGGTGGCCTCTCTAGGGAGGGAGTTCCAAAGCCGGTCAGAATGCTCTCTCCCTTGCTCCCACCAAATGCACCTGAGAGGGTGGTGGGACAGAGAGAAGGGTCTCTCTGGGTGATCTTAGAGTTCCACTGGGCTCATAAAGTATTCCATGTTGTTTAAAGTAGGAGGCCTTCAGGTCACCCCTCAAAGAGCAGGATCATAACACATTTTTCTTTATGAAATTTATTGATCCAGCTGACAGACCTCACAATGAAACTCATCTAAATCAAATACAACAGACACAAAAACGTTGGAGTACAGTGATAAAATCCATAAAAGTCTGATAAATCTCTGCACAGTACAAGCAAGACTATTATTTTAATTAGATGAAGTTTTCACTTGTTCTCAGCTAAAATTTGGTGGCAGTTTCTGTGTAAAAATTTTTTGCAATGTCAGACAAGCAAAGAGAGGTGCAGTATACAGCTTGCAACATTTCTTTCAAGGTGGCTGCCATATATTTTACACCAGGATGGATGGTCACATCTGCTGGTAGATGTCTGAATAATGTGAGGTATGGGAGTATCTGATTAACAACTGCAACAGTAAAACATCTTTTTTTCAAGAAGCAGCAGCTAGCTATCCTATATAAAAGCCAAGAACTGACCATGCTATCTCCCTTTTGAAAGCAACCTAAATTACTTTTGTGCAATAGGACTGTAAGTTGTGGCCCTGAAAACAAGTTCCTTGGTCCACTGTGTATTCCAAGGCACCCTTTTATTTCTAAGTGTACATCTTTTGTACGTGGCTCTAGTTTAAAGAGGCAGATCTCTGCTTGTCTCATTTTTGCATATATGAATGAGAAGCCACGGAATTCTTCTCCTTGCCTGTGAGCTGGTGAGATGGCTTTTTTTTGGGTCTCGTATTTTTTGCATTTGTGAGAATAATTTTTGTATAAATTCTCAAGGACCGAGCATAGCTATATTTCTGAGTAGAGACAGAGAGAAGTTGCAGACCATTGGGAGCAGAATGCATGCTGCATAGAGGTGGGTGGAAAAAGTGCCCAGGAGCAATGCACTGTGTGATGGACGTATTAGATGTGTGGGTTGAAATTGCTGCTGAAATGGGTTTGGATTAAGTCATGCCATACAAATTGCATAACCCGTTTTCTTTTTTGGGCTTCCTGGGCCCCAGAACAAAGTGAAATATGGGCTGTAAAGCATTTTGTGCACTGAATGCATGAGGCAGTTGCATGCATTTCAGTGAGACTTGTGATGGAGAAGCAGTAGGAAGATCTGGACCTTATGATGCCCAGCTCCCCTTTAGTTCTATATGCTCTCATTTAGACATTGGTGGATTAAATTCCTCTTCCCAAGAAGTATATGGAATTAGAATATATCTTTCCCATCATGTGCTTTCCCTACTTCTGATGCCACTCTTGATGTCTACACCTATACGTAACATTTTTGAAGGGTTCCAGGAGGAGTAGCCATGTCTATAGCAGTGAAAACAGAAGTCCAGTGGGACCATACAGAGAGCTGGCCACCGTAAGGGCTGCCAGAGTGAAAACTAGAGAAGGCTCCTGTCCTTTTCATGGTTGCATAGAAGAAGGAATTTCACTGGATGTTGCTTGTCACACAACCAGGTAACAATACCTGCTGAAATTTCCTCTTCAGTGCAACCATTAAAGGGGCAGGAGTTGTAGCCAGTGTTCACTCTAGCAGCTGTAACCCTCCAGCTATGGACTACAGCTCCCATGATTTCTCAGTCACCACCACTGGCTGTGCAGATTTTGACTTATGGAAGTTATGGTCCAGCAACATGTGGAGGACTACATGATCCTCATCTCTGCATTTAAACTAACAAATTTTAACATGGCATCTGATGAAATGAAACTAAGCGAAACTGTGTTTTATGCCATGATACAACTGGTGAGTCTTGAAGGCACCACGAGACTTTCTTGAAGATACGTATGCGTAGACGTCCCAAACAGCATGGTCATTTCTTGGTTCTTCCCTAGGGCATTGATAGGGAGAGCAGTACTAGATTGGGAAGGAGGAAAACTCCAATCTCTCTCTCTGTCAGAACTTGGAGAAGTTACTTTTTGGACTACAGCTTCCAGAGTTCCCCAGCCAGCATGCCTACCAGTCATACTAGCTGGAGGATTCTGGGAGCTTTAGTTCCAAAGAGTAACTTTTGCAAGTTCTACTTCCCATGTAGGAGGACAGATTCAGGCCAAAGGATTGTCCTATCCAAACCTCAAAAGCCTCTCAGACCTTTTAAAGGAGATCTGTAAGTGGGATATGAATATATGCCATGAATGATGAATGTTGTTTCCAGTAGCTTTTAGATCTCAGAAAGGGATGGCTCTCATTTTGGCATTGTATTTTTGCAGAGTGAGGTAGTTTTTCTCAGCGTCTATAACTTCTTCCGCTTTGGGAGGAAGATGCAGGCAAATGCTACTTGGGAGACTAATGATCCGTCAGAGTGAGACATAAGGAGACAGAAATGGGTTGTTTGAGTCTCTGCCAGAAAAGCCTGTAAGGCATCATTATCGGGTTCCGGAATCCTGCCAAAAAGCTAAAATAACAAGGAAAATGGCAAACCCGTCAGTGAAGCCAAAAGCAAGGGGCACCCAGCAGACTTTGGGAGTTGGTTCTGAGCTGTAAGTCAGAGTTGTACCCTCTTCAAATGTCTTTGGCTTTCTAAATATTCTTGGCTGTGCTGACTGGGATTGATGGGAGCTGCAGTCCAAGAACACCCAGAGGACTGCAGATTGCGCATCCAAGACTTGTGCTCCCCCTTTACAAAAAAGACATCTATTCTGAACTTTAGATAAACACTCCTAGCTGAGGTTGCAAGGTTGCAACATGGCTCTCCTGTCTATTATTATCATAGTCATTATCATTGTTACCATATTTTAATCATTATTATCACCATTATCTTCCTGCCTTTTTCTCAGTTTGGAACTCAAAGTGGCTTACAACAGTTAAACATAGTTAAAAATTAAGAGCATACAAAAGTTGAAAAGTGACTAAATCATCATAAAATTTGGAACCAGTTAGCAACAATAAATAAAAGTCCAGCACATTATATACGGCCTGTTTCCCCTGGAAAATCAATTCTCAAAGCCTGCTGGAATTAAAAAAAAAGCTTTTACCCTTGGAATCCCATTTACTACAACAGGACTGGTATGAGAAGACCCAATTGTTTCCTCCTCCACTATTCAGATTTCTGGGATGGACATTGGCAAGCCTATAGTTATCCTAGGAGCCAAAGGGGTAGTGCCTTTTCCAGAACTTGGAACAGCTCCCTTTTTGTATTGCTAGTCTTTCTCATTGATGATTTACTAGGAGTTGTAGACCAAACTGTAGATTTTGTAAACTCTGGTTTCTTCCCAGACAATTCTAAACTTTTCCCCAAATGTCCAGCTTTCATTAGTGAAATTTCTCATTTAGATATAAACTATTAATTCCATTTGAGCTCCTTGGAGGAAGGTTGGGATAAAATGTAGGGGAAAAAAATATCCCCTCTGATTTGGGTGGTATGTGCAGAAAGTACATGGGTAGTATTTTGCCTACTGTCTCACCGCTCTTTACAGAAAACTTGAGCCTACCTTCTGGTAACAATGAGTACAAGAACACTGAGATACTGGAGATAAGCTATACTTTTACTTTGTAAAACTTTATCAAATTACGCTTAAAAATAGTCTTCCAAGTATGACATTTTATTTTACAGTATATCATACAATTAAATAGGTTCAGACCTCTAAGGTAACCTGTAGTTCATGTTTGCATCTTCCAGCAATTCCATGTCCCTGTAGGCTCTCTGCTGTCCGTACTTCTAGGGACAGGCCAGCTGGGCAGCTCTCTTTTTAGATGGGGAAGGTTGGGCAGCTCTACCTTAGACTCCCTTGACTGCCATGTGAGTCTACTAAGGTGACAGTCATTACACCAGCTGGTGGTGACTTGCTGTGGTGCATTTCTTACAGTTCATCAGGTGGCGGAGCGTGTGGAGGCTTTGGGTCAGTTTGTGATGAAGACAAGAAGGACATTGAAAGGCCATGGGAATAAAGTCCTCTGCATGGACTGGTGTAAAGATAAAAGAAGAATTGTCAGCTCTTCTCAGGTAAAAGGGATCTCCTGGGAAGGTAAAGGGGGGATTTATAGCAGGATCTATTGGGAGACCTCTGGGTCTATTGCTGTATGTCGCAACAGTGGCCCTTGACCTCCTACAAGGCCTCCCCTTTCTAGGCAGAGAGATGGAAGAAAGCTTGGTTATGGATATGTTGGGTGGCAGTGGTGGAATAGGAGTAAAGTTTTGTATGAAAGCACCAGAGCTGAGAAACAGTACTTTTGATAACTCCCAGATTCTCACAGCCATCATGGTCATTGGCCATAATGGCTGAGGGATTCTGGAAATTGTACCCCAAAAGAGCATCTTCTCCAACACCTCTGGACAGGGCTGTGAACTCAGTTCTGGTGCTGAAAACCTATTCCTGGGTTGGGCACGTGTTTCAGGGCAACCTTGTTCCTTAATTGTAAGAAAAAGCTCTCCTGTCCTCCTCAGCCACTCTTTTGCGCTTGGATCTGTTGGGTGAATATTGAGCTTCTAACGAAACAGCAGCAACAACAGTAATTATAATCCTGTAAGCTTGAAGTCTGTCCTGACTCGATGTAGAGACCCCTGTGCTTTGTTAGGAAGTCTGCCTCTCCTCCTGGCAGCAGCAAATTTTTCCGCTCTGCTCCCAAGCAATCTCAAAAGCAGAAGCTCTTTTTTCATTAAGCTCCATATCAGGGGATGCGGCAATTCATCTCTTTTAATATTTGTAGATTGGAGCTGTGCTTAAAGACATATTTGGAGAGTGAAAATGTTGAAAACTTACTAAAATGTGTCAGAAATTTGCAAGAGAACATTCTGGGGCAATAATAGGAAATTCTGGAGGTCTGAAATACTCTCCTACAGCAGGGATGGGCAAAGTGCAGCTTGAAGGCTGCATGTAGCCTCTCAGAGCCGCTTGAGGGGGGAATGTCGTTGCTTTCTAGCATTTTTTTCCCTATTTTTTTGCCCCCAGGGATCTTTAGGGGGGGCATGATGGTATTCCTTCCCTGCCCTCCAGGTCAGCTGAGGCTCAGGAGAGGCTGTTTTTGAAACAGGAATTAAACAGACTTCCACTCACTTCCTTTGTAAAAAAAAAAGGGGGGGGCCTCTCCTGGATCTGAAATGATCCAGCACACTAAAAACATGGTGAAAATGCCCCTGATGCCTCCTAGGGGGTATCTGGAGAGAAAAATCTTTTTTAAATTTTTTAAAAAGTTATGAAGTGGTAGGCTGTGGGGGGGTGTGGCCCTCCGAGAGCTCCTGGGGGCTCACGTAGGCTCTTAGCCTTCCAAAGGTGCCCATCCATGCCCGGAAGGGAATCAAATGCAATAAGACTTCAGACTGAACCTCTGAGGTTCAGAAATTCATATGTCCTTTTTTTCCTACTACAGGATGGGAAAGTGATTGTTTGGGATGCCTTCACTACAAACAAGGTGAGTTATTTTGCAGGTGTCTTCCTGTAAGGCATAGAGAAGACAGACTTGATATTTCTGGTAAGTTCTTAGTCCTCAGTCCTGCCTTCTATTGCACTTAGGGACAGGGCTTCACAAATTTTAGTTTGTCTTGAAGTTAGTGACTCCAAATTTGTGACTGACCTCACCTTCCTTGATAGCTGGAGAGATGGAACCTTTTATTTGCCATCAAATTGAATTACTGCAGTTAATTGTGAGCTTGAGCCTGAGCAGTGGGGATCCTTCTTGTTGTGTTGAGCTCTTTAGCTGCTCCTGGCTTCTGGCACCCACAAAGTCCAGCACAACTACGTGGATGGAGAGATTTGAGGGGAAATTGCCTTTTTGAAGAACAGTTCTCAGATCTCCCTAGCCAGCATGACCTGAAATATTTGAGGAGCAGATTGCCATCCCCGTGTATCTCTAAATGGCCACAGAGATCTCCAGTGAAGGCTTTTTTGTTGTTGTTGTTGTCCTACAACCTAAGAATGCCACCTGGCTATTCTGGCTAAGTTTACTCCAAAAACTATTTTTCCAAGTTCTGTGGTTGTCCCATGGCACAGGCAGTTGTCCAAGCGATAGTTCCCTGACTCCATGGATTCTTCCACAAAAGCGTTCAGGAAACAGGCAGCACACAGAGCCATCGGCCTTCTTCTCCTGTGGCTGCTTCTCTCTGTGAGTGCAAAGTAAGGTAAACCATAGTGTAATGGACCATCAGAAGAGTGCTTGTTTGTTCGGATTATATGCAAATGAATGGAAGAAATAACTGTATGGAAGAAATAACTGTATGCAAATGACTGGTTTGATGAATGATGCAGAAAAGACAGCCTCCCGCTGTTGGGCCACCTGTCCATCCCATCATGGGTTCTGTTACTCACTTCCATCCTCCACCTGCCATAGGACAACATGAAATTTCAAGAGCACAGATGGCAGGATGTTGGTGTTGGTGATGGTGATGATGATTTGTGTTCTGCCTTTCTTCTGAAACTAGGGCCATTTCTGCACTAGACAGTTATAGTGCTATTATTCCACTTTCTACATCCTATGGAATCCTGGGGTTTTTCCTTTGAGGCCCCTCCCTAAACTGCAAACCCCGGGATTCCATAGGATGTTGAAAGTGGAATAATAGCACTATAATAGTCTAGTGCGGAAATGGCCGAGGGCTCAAACTATTTGACTATTAAAATAGCATTACATTTTTGACAATATTAAAATGGTTTAAAGCTACACTTAACAAAGATAGAATACCATTAAAAAGATAAAAGGTCATTAAAGCAGTCCAGTCTAAAATAATACAGCACCCCTCAGTCCATGCTCTAAAAAACTTTTCATTCTAGAAAGCCTGCCAGAATAGAAAGGTCTTTGCCTGTCAATGGAAGGTTCCAGGGAAGTGGCTATTCTGGCCTCCCTAGGAAGGGAGTTGCAGAGTGCAGGGGCTGCCACAGAGAAGGCCCTCTCTTGTGTCCCCACCAACCGTGCTTGATTAACATTATTCAGGAAAGCACAGGATGCCCAGAGGAGTATGGTCAATTTTTTTCTCTTAGATTGTTTTTGTTAAAATTAAAAACAAAATAGTTTTTAGGACTGCAACAGTACAAAGCAGAAGTGAGCAGCATATGACCATTGGGATACATAATGTATCCTGCTCATTTTGCAGTTGTTGGAGGCCCACTGCTAGAATTTTTTAAAATGAAAACATGGAGAAGCAGGCTTCAGGAAATGTGATTGTTCCTTGAACCAAGACTGGACACCTTCCTTCCTTCCTCTCTCTCTTTCTCTCTTTCTTTCCAAAAAGAATTCTGAAAAAGTACTTCAGATCACTTCTCTTCAATGATACCCAGTTTGCTATGGGCCCAGAGATGGAAAATTGGCTCCTGGACCTTATGAATTTGATCCCCCCCGATATTAATAAACCGTTGTCACAAGTGTGGACTGATACGGCACAACTGCCTTTGAATGGAGGCTTCCTGGATTATTCTGCAAAGGTTAATAAGCAGTAGAGCTGCATGCAGGATAAGTGATGAGTGACGATGCACTTTACATCCATCCCAGATGGACCATTGAAGCTCTTCTTTCTGAGCAGTTGCTTAATGAAAGAGGAAAGCTGCTTTATTCTCCTGCCATGCATTCTTTGGCTTGGAAAATACCTTCCTGAGCTTTTAAGGCTTTAATGGGAAGGGAGCTATTTAGAGTAGTGGAAATTGACAAAGGAGAGTGTTTGGGGGTGGGTGGGATTGGTTGGCAGGAAACAGGTTTTTTTTTCAGTCTCTAATATGGCTTAGAAGAAGAAACAAAATTATTTCTAAGTAATTGGGGACAAGCTTGCCCATGTCTAATAATGAGCTAGAGCAAGGTGAGTAGGATTCAGCAGCCAAGGCATCACTCTCCCAGAATGAAAGGAGATGTGGTCAGAAGTCCACTCCTGATTTCATTTTAAAAAATGGGGCAAAACAAGATGCAAGGAGGGTTCCACTTTGTTTTCCAGAGGGATGGCTGCTCATGGAGGCTTTGAGGAGCAGCCATTCTTTTTCCTCCCCCGCCCCCGTAGTCCAGAAGGAACTGGGGCCTACAAAAATAGGTGATGGCCACATGTGACACTTGGGCTCTGTGTTGCCCACTCTTGAACTAGAGAGAGACAAAAGATCTGAAAGAATAATGTACCCTGTTATGTTCCTCTTCAGTCACTGGCATGACCACCCAGCATCATATATTGTGATAATTTCCTATTTCTGTGCAATAAAATAAGATGTCAGATACTTCCCGTTCCTGATGAATGTGCAGCAAGATGGAGAAAGTTTATAAATTGGCTTGTGAGATTCAACGAATACTTTGTGTTTCAGGAACATGCAGTGACGATGCCTTGTACTTGGGTGATGGCCTGTGCCTATGCTCCGTCAGGATGTGCCATTGCTTGCGGGTAAGTTTGAAGCATCTTAAATAAAGGAATTTGGGCATTTTTGTTTTGACCGAGAAAAACAAGCCTTAGTCTGTGCAAGCAGAGTAAGGTTAAATTAACAATGCCACTTAAAATTTATTGTGTACTAGCGTATTTATACGGCATTGCCTGGGATTTTATTTTCTCATAGGCAAAACTTGTATTCCCTAATCCAATCTGTATTCAGAGTTGTTAACATACAGAGTTTGGGTTCCTGAGGTAATACACTGCCCTCCTCCTTGCTGCTAGGCCCCGTCTCCATAGCAACCGGCCTGAGCTCTCTGGCTGAGAATTCTAAAGGCTCGTCCTTGAACTACCAACCCCAAGATTCCATAGAATCTTCACAGCCGGCCAGTCGTATGAAGTTTTCTCACCTCACATAGCCAGTCATATGAGATCTTTGCCTGCCTGACACAGACAAACAGACAAGATCACTCACAAACTTTGACTTTTATATAGTAGATATCAATTGATAATCTGTTTTTCTTCAGCAACAATAACAACAACATAACAATAATATCAATCCCAGTTAGTTAGAAAATACTTAAAAAATTACAAAACCAGTGGCAGATTTGTAGAAAGACAGCTCTGTTATTCTAAAGCCATCGCAGAGAAAGCTCTGCTACCGGCAACAACTTCAGCTCACAAAGAAGCCTTATCTAGAGCAATACTACTAAAAGTGTTTTGTGAACCGGTATTGATCTGTGACTGGTACTGGCACCATATTTGTGCTACAGTTGATTCTTTCTTTCCAGCTGCTGGTCTGTAGCAAATTTCTAGGAAAGAAAGAATCAACTGTAGTGCAAATATGGTGCCAGTACCTGACACATTAGAAAAAAAAATGCCAATCCATCACATTATATAACTTGAGGTGCCTTTGTGAGATATATACGTTGATGGGACTAGATATGGAAGCTGGCACAAAATATCTTAGCCTTCATCTGTTCAGGACTTTAAAAATCAAAACCAGGATGTTTGTTTGGTCTAGAAACCAGTGGACTTCAGTTCTGTGTGGCTCTGCCGTTGGTTTGCCAGGTTTTCTGCAGAGCAGTAAGGGATACACGAAGCAGGCCTACATAAGGCTGTCTCACATCTCATGAGAGGAGGGTCTTTTGCAAGATCTCAGGGCTCCTGTGAAATTTCCAGTCTCATGGGAACCCTCTGTGCAAATCTGAGGATAGCGGGCTCGCCATTGTGAGGTGAGAACTTTACTCTGCTGCTCAGCATAAGCCTGGACAGAGAGAGGACAGAGAGGGGTGTCATGCCAACCACAATGCCAGCAGATGGACCTGATTTTTGCATATGTAACAAATAGTTGGTGGTCGGTCTGGTGGGATTATGGCTGGTGCTGTCGTTCAGACACAGGATTTGCTTGTGCTTCACCCTGATATGGGAATCAACTTTAGGGCCCCAGTCTGGGATGTCCCATACAAATGGGGCTTTTGGGAACTCTCCCTTTCAGTTAGCTCTGGACAGACTTGCTATTGCATTCTAGCTTCAAGTATAGTCCTATGTAGAACACATTGAAATAGACCAAGAGGTTACGAAAGCGTGTGAAAAAAGTGGTGACATCTCTACTCCTGAGAAAAGGGTATGTGTGGTGTAGCAGAAAAAGCTAGCACTCTTATCCATGTGAGTACATTTTATATGGAGTTAATTTTTTTTATGAGGTATCTCCCTTTCTCCTCTGTTCTCCCTTTTTTAGCTGGAGTATAGAGTATATCTTGTTGTGTGCCTTCAATTTCTTATATATAGCCACCCAAAAGCAAACCTGTCATGGATGTTTTTTCTCAGCAAGATTTCTTCAGAGGGGGTTTGCCATGACCTTCCTCTGAGGCTGAGAGTGTGTGACTTGTCCTGGGTCACCAGCAGGGATTCAAACCCTGGTCTCCCAAAGTCCTAGTGCAACACTCAAACCATTACACTTGACTGGCTCTGAACCGTAACGTCGTCATCCTCATTTTCTTCTTATTCCTTCCTAGTATTTCTGTGGAGTTGGGGAAATGAGGAGGAAAGAAGCATTGCATGTCAAATGTAACCCAGAGTTTGGAAAAGGTCCTTTTTTTGACCACAATACCTAGACTCCCTGAGGTAGTCCAAGAATTACAGGCCAATAAAGGAGCATTCTCTCTAACCTAAATTTCTGACTTGAGTAATGAACTGTACAGAAAATGGGGAGCCTGCCATTTCTGAGAGAAATGACGAACACTAGAATGTATGATACTCTAGTGAATTCATGCAACCAATGCCTCTCTGCTTTTTTTCCCGTACTCTTTTTAACTTCAGGGGTCTAGACAACAAATGCTCTGTATATCCACTGACTTTTGAAAAAAATGAGAATATGGCAGCCAAGAAGAAATCAGTCGCTATGCATACCAACTACCTATCAGCCTGCAGCTTCACTAATTCAGACATGCAGGCAAGTACATTCAGATGTGTGATGTTGATACTTGAGCATGCATGCATACATTTTAAATTTCCTTGCCTGAAGCCGTATGGACAGGAAAGCTTTTGTTGTTGTTATTGTGTGCCTTCAAATTGTTTCTGACTTATGGTGACCATAAGGTGCACCTGTTGTGGAGTTTTCTGGGGCTAAGAGTGTGTGATCCACCTAAGGTCACCCAGTGGGTTTCCATGATCAAGCAGGGATCAAACCCTGGTCTCCAGGGTCATAGTCGAATGCTCAGGTCACTACTCCATCATGCTGGCTGGACAGAAAAGCAGTACCATCCTTTAAACACAGGTTTAAATGATGGTGAGCATGCTTTAATAGGCTGTGATTCAGAGCTACATGTGCTGAGTCTGTGTACAGCAAAAGAGATGAGTCTGCATGCTGACTATAGGACAATAGTGAGAGTATGGAAGGTGGTGTCTTTTTCCAGGGCTGCTCTTTTCTCTTTCCCACTTTTCTGCTTGAAATCATCCTTCTTTCCAACACATGCCATTTTTCCTCTAGGAAGTTCAAAATCCCAGAGTACTTTTAGGGAAGTGCGTATGGACACAGGCCACCTGAGAAGAAGGGAGCAGTGAGAAGGAGCAGTGAAGCAACTGGGGCTGAAAGGCATGCCCTAGAACTTTTCTACTTTGAATAACACCTCCCAAAACATCGTCTCTTAAAAACCCAAAAATGGAGATTAGGATTTTGTCATGTGTATTTGTATGAGACGTTACTGGGGCCCTGAGAGCTGGTTCAGATGTTAATGGTAGACTTTGAAAAGGAGCTCCAACTCTCCTGCTCTCTTCCCTTCCTTTGCATGCAAGTGTCAAGGAAATTAGAAGCTTCTCCGTTTGGTTGTTGATGAGCTGCAGTTTCCTGTTAGCAGAACTCAGAAACTGTGCTTTATTCAAATTTTGGTTGGTTCAAATAAAGTAGGTTTTGAAGATAATAATTTAATTGGAACAAATGTCAATTTCCTAACATGGTGGGAATCAGTATTTATCCAGGATTGTAGGCACTCTGCATAATTACAGTGGGTTTGATACCTCTTTAACTGCCATAGCTCCCTTCTGTGGAATCCTGAGATTTGCAGTTTCTTAAGAGGAAGGTAGTGGCCGAACTGCCTCTGAATATTCCTTATCTGAGAAATCTTTGTGAAGTTCGTGGGGTTGCTATAAGTCACCAGGCACACACACATACGGTACTCTCTGCAACTTACGTGCTATTTAGGGGAGGCACTAAAGAATTCTAAATCACTCGCCAGAGTACAAATCCTAGGATTCCAAAGGATGGAGCCATGGCAATTAAAGTGGTATAAAACAGCTTTAATTGTATGTTGAGGATACAACCCTAGTGATCTTACTGTGTGGAGTAAGTTCACGGTTCTCAGTAGTGTTCACATGGGCAGAAGGGTACCGTTAAGGGCATGGTCTGAAGGCATGTGGTACAGTTACCTTGCTCGTGCAAACAAGAGCTATGCCTGGTTAACACCAGGATGGGAAGCGGATTGGGGACCCTATCTGGGCCAAGCTGAATTCTGTGATTGATAAACGTAGGATATAAATGCAACGGCCAGGACCCAGCAATGTACTTCTTGTGCAAGTCACTGCTTCCACTGAATCCCCCTTTGTCTTCCAGCCCCACTCATACTAATAAACCTGCTCAAGTAGTCTGGGAAACCTTCAGAAGCACTTTCTTGGTGTGTCAAGGACTGCAGGGGGAAGGGGAAGAAAGTCACAATTCTACTAATGCTCAGGGTTGCCAGGTTTTCTGCAGAGCAATACGAGTTGCCATGCCAGCTCAAGACTGCCCAGGACACATGAGGCAGGCCTCTATAAGGCTGCTATAGCCCTCCCAAGAGGAGGGCCTCTTATGAATGCTGTTGGCTCCTGTGTGACTTCAGATCTCCCAGGAACCCCAAAACTAATGGAATCCTTGTGATGGCATGCCAGCTGTTATGAGATTAAAAGATGCTATTGCTGCCAGAGAGAAGAAAGAACAGCATACCAGCCATGATCCCTGCAGATGGACCCCTGGCAATTTTTAAGACCTGATTGCTGCACGCAAAATGCTCAGAGGTGGGTCTGTTGGGAGCTTGGGTCTCTCTCTCAAGAGTTAAAAAGATATGGGATTTGGGACATCCTGTATGGCCCAGTATGGAACCAGAATCCAAGCCCCCAAATATGGGGCAATTCTATATGCAGTGGGATGCCTGAGAGCCCTACTAGTATTGGATATTGAAGTACGTTGTTGGATTTTGGCCAATGTAAATAGTTGAGTTCACCAAATGAGACATGTGTGTCTGTCTGTCTAGATAGCTGTTTATTTGTCTGTCTATCTCAGAGATGGTCAACATGCGAAACTGCCAGTTGTTGAGGGACTGCAACTCCCCTGAGACCTAGCCAGCATAGCCAGTGGTAGTGGGGAATACTGGACCTGCAGTCTGGCAGCATTCAGAGGGCCGTAGGTTGCACACCTCTGGTACCTGATGTTGTAAATGCTGGTCAAATTACAGTATAGGGGAAAGAGACAATTGAGTACCATATCTTGATTTTGTTTTATAATAGCCCTATCCCTTATTATGAGATCCCACCCTTTGCAAAAAAAATAAAAATAAAAATGAGGAGCTAGTTTTTTTAGTTTCTCTTGCTGGAAAAACAAGAACAGGTTTATGTCTGTCTCTCTAGCAGATACTTAAACTCTACAAACTCTACCAGATTCTCCACACAGTAAGATCACTAGGGTTGTATCCTCAACATACAATTAAAGCTGTTTTATACCACTTTAATTGCCATGGCTCCATCCTTTGGAAGAGTTTAAGTGTTTCACCAGCTCTAACTGATTCTATTCTGGGTTGTAAGAAGCTCCAAAGTAAGCTATTATTTCCCCATTCTGCGGTTTCCCATAATAAACCCGAGATGACAATGATGCCCGTCTGTTGCTCTGGAAACTGAAGTCAAAAATCTACCTGGGGTGCTTGAGTGTGCCAGATGCGAGGTTTATAAGCAGCGGTTGGGTGTAATTTCGGCAAACATGGTGTCTCAGTTCTGATTCTGAGTCTGTGCTTCCATCTGAATATTGTCTTTTTTCTGTGTGACCCTGAAGTCAACTTGAGACTTTGTGGCAATTCAGAACACTTAATTGGAAATCACTGAAAAAAATCACTGAAAAAAAAAATCAGTGAAAATTCTCTGATTGGGGATGTTTCAAAATGTGAGGAAAGCAGGCTAGATTAAATTGAGGGTTGAGATCCTCTTGCGTTTTGAAGATGGGAGGAAGTACAAAATTGTGTTTGGTAGGCAAAACAGAAAAGGCTTAGCAGTGCTGCTGCTGGTGGCCCTCTTGTCTCTCCCTTTCCGAACGTGCCTAGGATGACACAATAGGACAATTCCTTTGATTAGGGTTTCTAGATAAAATGCTCAAGGAAGCCATACTACAGGATTGGGGTGCAAAATCACCCCCACATTAAGAATTCTGCCTCCCTCTTGAACTTTTCATTCATTCCCCGAATTTCTTTTTTGGGAGGCTAAATAATTTTTTTAAAATCTTTTTTTTGTGTACATTCAATGAATAAAATACATTAAATAACAGCAACTTTTACATATTTACATTGACAAGTTAGCTATTATAGGTTTCTTCATATCCTTCCTCCATTCTTCCTAGAATACAGTGATATCTTTATTGTTTTAACCGTACTTCCAAAGAAAGTTCTAATCTATTGTTTATCCCTGATACATTTTGTACCAAAGAACGCTTTCTGTTGTTGCTGTTTCTTAAGTCAATGTAGGGTTTTGCTTTCCATTTTTTACTAAATATAGTGTATTCATCCCATCTTTATTCCTAATCTGATTTTTCTCATCATGCATACATACATACATACTGTATCAATTAGTCTACTAGTCTTAAATTTTCAGTTTTTGAAGAAAATTATTCAGGGGTGTCCATTTGTTGTTAATTTTGTCATCTGTCAGGCCTTTAGGTCTTTGAGTTAAAGTATCAACCACTTTCATTTCTGACAGGTTATAAAGCATTCTCCAAATTTCTAGCACTGCAGTGACTTAAAACTTCAGCTGAGCATTTTAAAAATATGGTTTAGGCATCCAGATCAAAAGGGTACAGTTACAGTTACTGCGGGAATGCAGATACTCCAAATAAAAGCAGTGCAACAGGTAGTGTTTAATGTGCTTTTAACTGTTTTAAATTGATGTTTTTAAGTGGATTATATTTAGTGATTTTTTAAACTTTTTTGTATATCAGACTGTTTTATGCTGTGTTGTTTTAATATGTGATGTGAGCCTCTTTGAGTCCATATGGGAGAAAAGTGGCATATAGAGAAAGGGAAAAGGAACAAAAGAAAGAAAAGGGTGCAATGTCTTTATTTTGCTCCTTACCTCTGCATGCCGCCTCTGTCCACAGTTTCACATTCTTATCACACATAGGCCATTTCCACACTAGACTGTTATAGTGCTATTATGCCCCTTTCAACGTCCTATGGAATCCTGGGGTTTGCCTCAAAGGCCCCTCCCTGAACTGCAAGCCCCAGGATTCCATAGGATGTTGAAAGTGGAATAATAGCAGTCTAGTGTGGAAATGGCCTTAGTCTCAAAGTCTTGCAGTTCTTGTAGAATTCTGCCTTCCTCTTTTAAAATAAGAGATTAATTGGTTACTTTGGTGCAAGGATGACAAATTTCTTTCAACTGGAGAGCCAACTTTCATTTCAGAGATGTTCTCAGGGACCATCTTCCAGTAGTGGGCAAGGCCAAAGGAAAAACAAGTGGGACTGAAAATGCCAAATGTATTTCCTCTTAGAGCTTTTGATGGTGGTTCCTAAGCCTTGGGAGAAGTATTTGCTAAGGAGCCAACAAACAATGGTGTGATGGGGAAGCAGATATGTCCACCTGATGAACCCCAGGAGAATGGGCTGGAACATCAGGAGGGCCACACTCCTCTCCCAGGGTCTGAGGATCCTTACATGTTTCTGTGTGTTTGTATACAACTGGTGCACCCTTGTAAAACTTACCCCACTGTTTTGGAGAGACTGCTGAGTACCTGTACGTTTGTGCCTTCAAGTTGCCTTTTAAATTATGGTGACTGTCATGAATTTCCTAGGGTTTTCGCAGGCAAGGAATACTCAAAGATGGCTTGTCATCACCTTCCTCTGAAATACAGCCTTACGGTCCCTGGTATTTCTTGGTGGTCTCCCATCCAAGTACTGACCAGGGCTGAACATACTTAGCTTCCAAGATCATATGGAAGCTGGTGCCTTTAGGCATAGCTGCTTAACCTCTTACTTATTCGTTGCCGGGGCAGTGACGTGTGGAAGGAGGTTTAATTGCAGCAAAAATCATGAGTCTTTCTCATGTCTTTCTCAAGCTTGACTTGTTTACTGCTATCCTTTTAAACATCACCAGTACGCTGATTGCACAGGAAGAGGCAAAGCAAAGCTCAGATTTTCATTTTTAAGCCTCAGAGCATCCTTCTGTTTTATGTTTGCCAGTGTTCTGTGCTGTTCCAGAGACATGACGTCAAACTTTTTTCATTAGGGACAAGGTGTAAAATGCAGCCACAAGGGGGCAATTAGAGTCTTTATCAGGCAGTCCGATGCTTTCTAAGCTGCTGATAGTGCAGAACGATAACAAAACTGAAATGCAGCGTACACATTCACAACGTTTGCTGTCGTGGCCATTCCTCCTCTTTCCCCTTTCTGGATTAAATGGGAGAAAGCATTTTATGCTAAGAAATAGATCATCCTTTTTATCTGGCTGAAATACGTGGCATGGAGACCAAAGGGTTAACAAAGGAAGGTCATGAGATGGAATGAGGTGTGGTGGTCTCCGGCAGCAGATCTGACATACTTTGAAGGACAGAAAATGATTTATTTTGTTCCTGTTGTATTTTTACTGCCTGTTATGAGAAAGAGAGTTTACAGGTCACCTGTGATAAAATAACTTTGGATGAAAGCTGGGCAGAGATCATATTTCTGCTTACTGTGTATGGATGTGAAAGTTGGACATTGATGAAAGCTGACAGGAAGAAAATAAACTCATTTGAAATGTGGTGCTGGAGGAGAGTTCTGTGGAAACCATGGACTATCAAAAAGACAAATAAATGAATCTGAGAACAAACGAAAGTTTCACCTGAAGCCAAAATGTCTACATTGAGGTTACTGTACTTTGGACATATTGTGAGGTGACATGTCTCGTTAGAAAAGGCAATAATGCTTGGTAGAGTTGAAGTTAGTAGGCGAAGAGGAGGACCATGTTGTGGATGGATTGCTTCTACCCAGCAAGCCATGGCCCTGAATTTGCAAGACCTGAGCAGGGCTGTTCATAAAGGGGCTCTTGGACATCTCTCATTTGTAGGGTAATCATAAACTGGCACATAACAACAACAACAAAGCTTTGGATATCACATTTGGGTGACTCAGATAGGTGGGGTGGAGGAACACTTGCTGTATCTTTTTGAGAAAAACCAGAGAGATGGAGGGAGAGAGGATCTTCAGCTATCAATCTCAGCATCATCTTTGGCAATGTAAAGTATTTCTGTGTCTGGAAAGTGGTTATCAGGAAATCTGGAGTCATCCAGAATCTGGCCCACAAACATGGAACTGAAACAGTCTCCTGAACTTGGACAAGTTACTTGGGTCATGTTGCTGGGGGATTCTGGGAATTCTCATCCAAAAATAGTTGATGTTTCAAAGCTCTGACAATCACTTATTTTTTTCCTGGGTTTATATTATCACCTTCTCCTTCCTCTGTCATTTTCCCATGTAGAATTTTAGATTGCAAGCTTCTTGGGGCAGCGGTCTGTCCTCTTGCATTCTGTACAGCACCATCATGCATGCTGCTAGTACCATTTATTGATTTATTAAGCTGTTGCTGTACCTCTTTTCATCTCCAAATGTCAAGTCAGATTACAATCCTGCAGTTGTAAAAATGAACAAATGCATTAAAAATCAAGTAATTAAAGAGTGATAGTGGAATTTTAAATCTTGTAAATAACTGATTAGGTAAAGCAATGAAGGAAATACCTAAGTAGACAGATAGGTTTTGGACTGGTGGTAGAAGTGCCCTTCATGAAGCTTGTCTGCTTGAGGAAATCCTTCAGCATGGTGGGTGGAGAAGGCCCTCATACTTCTGGATGTCACCAGTATCTCCTCAGTTGCTCTTTATCTATGAGTCATTCCACCCTACCAGGTGGAGATTGGTGTTTTACCATCCTCCTCCTTTATTTGAATTAGTCAATAGGCTATATTGAGGCCATTTAAAAATTCTTACAAAAAAATCTTACAAAAGTTTGGAGGAGAAATGTGCTGGAAAAATTCATTTTGAACTTTTAACTCGTATGACTAAGGAAAAGTCATGGGAAGACGATGCAAGTCTAGGAAATGCATACGAGGCAAATTTGTTACCCACAGGAATCAGAGCCTCCCTCACAACTGGTTGCAACAGCATTTTAAAAGAAAATCTCCTGCAGTTAGTTGCCTCAGCTGCAAAAATGGCAGTCATCTGAGTACCATGCTGCTTTGTTCTTTATAATAACTTAGTTTCTTATGCATTCTCTAGTGTTTTATTGTCTTTAGTTAAGGGCACTAAATACCCTTTGCTGATGTTCAGGATGCAGTGAAGCAAAGCCTGCAGTGTTGCAATTCCACACGTACATAATCTGTTTTGGGCTGGATTATCCAGAAATCTACCCAGCTGAACCACTGACTCTGTATGTTCGAAACAGGGATGAACAAAAACGTTCTGGTGCTCCATTTTTACACACTGGTTGTGACATTTGGCATTGTAAATAAAGTGGTTGAGGAAAGAGCAGTTACGTCAGTTTGTGCTTCTCTGAAAGAGCAATGTTTTAATAAGCCAATGTTTTGGAAAAATTCTGTACTTTAACATGAATCCATCAATCAAATCTACTGGGTGAATGAGAGTCAAAGGAATCAGTGGGGAATTATTAAAAATGAACTGATGGCCTAACATGTAACCATGCCTCAACATGAGTCATTCCTATGGTTGGCTGTCCAGAGGATATTGAATAGCATCCCCCAGCATTCCTCACTATTGGCTGTGCTGGCTACTGCCGCTGGGAGTTGCAGTCCAGCAACATCCATAAGGCTGCGTGATTCTACCTCTGATCTGCAAGAAGGAGCATGTTCTACCATAGAAGTCATTAGCATGGTGTTCACATAAAAACAGATGGCTCTTGCACCTGGAGAAGTTTGTAGATTAAACAGATTCTGCCAGAGTATTGTTGTTCCACTCCTGATTATGTTTATGATCTTGTGAGGATTGAACATTCTGTACACAGTCTGTACAACCTGTGTACAGTTGGCTTCTGTTTGCAATATAGCTATCTTATTGTAAGAGTGTATTTGGAGGACTGCATGATTCTTTCTTCTGCTGTAAACTGGTCATGGGACCATTTTTATAGCTGTTTTTCTTTTGTTTTATTCTTTCTCCTGCAGATTTTGACGGCGAGTGGAGATGGCACCTGCGCACTTTGGGATGTTGAAAGCGGGCAACTTCTCCAGAGTTTTCACGGTCATGGGGCCGATGTCTTGTGTCTAGATCTTGCTCCTTCGGAGACAGGAAACACATTTGTATCAGGGGTAAGACAGTCTCACCTCTATGCAAAATGGGAAAAAGTGTGTGTGTGTATTTGAAAGGAGGACAAATCTTGGCCCAATAAGTGAATCTTGAAGTTAAAAAAAAATCTATGGTTGCCAAACACCCATGACTGGTTAAAACATACAGTGCCTTTGTTTTTTCCAGTGTACTCTCACAGAAAGTTTTGAGCTTTTAATGAAAGTTCCTTCCAGTGTCCCTTACCAAAATGTTTCTGAGTAGGATTAGGGCAGAAGTGGACGAAGTGCGGCCCATGAGGCTCATACTGCCCCCCAGGGCTGTTTTTATGACCCCGTAGGGTCCCCCAGGGGTCCAAAAATGCCACCGGGGCCAGTTTAGGCCCAGGAGAAGCCTTTTTTGAAAACAGAGTGAATAGGTAGTGCCCTCTGCTGACTTCCTTTTGTTTAAAACGGGCTCTCTTAGGCCTAAAATGGCTGAAGCAGGGGATAAAACATGGTGGAAATGTCCCCACATCCCCAAAAGGAATTTGGGGGATTTTTTTTTTTTTTTTTTTTTTGCAGGGGGCATGCAGTGGGGGAAGGTACAACCCTTCAAGGTCTGCTGAGGGACAGATGTGGCCCCCTAGCTTCCACAGGTGCCCACCCTTGGGTTATGGAGATCTGTCCCTCTTCATAGTCTGCTGTAAGTAAGGATGCAAGGAATACTTATATTTTTTCTATTCCTCACACTTTAGTACCTCTTTTTGTGTGTGTGCGTGCGTGCGTGCGTATGCGCGCTCCAACACTTTTTTTTTTTGCACAGAAAGTATGTGTGGGGATTTTGTGCAGAAAGGATCATTTTTGCACAGGAAACAGTTCATTTTGTGGGAAACACACTTTTTCTTCTGCAAGAATGAATGTTTTCTTCCAAAAGTATAGGATGTTTAATGCATATACATTAATTTTTCAAAAATGTTCTGAAGAGTGAATAGTCATTAAACAACATGTAAGTCCTTCTCTCATCAGACAGTGGGGAGAAAACAGTTCAAAGTATTCATTCTTGCGTGCAAGAATGTAATATGTGAATATTTTCATCCCTAGCTGCAAATCCAGTCTTGTGAGCTGCCTCTATTTGTCTTCCGCATTGCTTGCCCAGAGCCCTGCTTTCAGATGAAACTTAGTTGGGTCTGAAGAGGGCAGAGGCCGTGTGTCAGGCTTTGAGGTTCTACTATGAGAACTGGGCATGCTCGCTTTGTGCGGAGTGCGCAGTATGTGGACTGGCTGTTGCGGAGGGACAATAGAATTGAGTGGCTAGAATCCTGCACTCCCTGCTGCAACATTTTTGTTGCAGGCCCCATTTGTCTTAGAAGACAAATTTTTATTCATATTTGGGGCTTACTAAATGCCGAGGGATTGGCCATCAACACTTAGCACAGTCAATGTGGAAGCCAACTAGCAGATTCGTATCAACAGTCAAAGGTGACAGTCAAAGGATTACAATCATAAGGTAACAGTCAAAGGAGTTGATATAGCTACCATGGGGATATTTTTTCTCTTTCTGTCTTTCAGTGTAATAATTACCTTAGAATATTTTGAACTCTTGCAGAAAATTGGACTGTATACAGTTCACACTACGTTGTGGAATTTTGGGAGGAAGGTGGTGCTGTGTAGAGCTATGTGTTTTGCCACTTCTTTGTGAAGAAGTATGGAAATATTCACAGAGCTGCTGGCATGCTTTAAGAAGAAAGGAAGCTCTCCTGATAGCACCACTGATCTCTCGGAGGTTTGAGGCTCAGTGTGTGGAGTTTTGTTGGACCATCAGATTCGCATCTTTTCTGTGATTAAAAAAAAAACCCAGTTTACAAATCAAAATAAAAGTTAGCAATTTTTGACTGTTGAGTAATAGTGGCATCATAAAATCATGATTCCCCCCCTCCCCCTGTTATTTCTTCTTTGAAGCTGTAACTGGTTTTTCTTTATTTTATTTTTATTTAGGGGTGTGATAAAAAAGCAATGGTCTGGGACATGCGGACTGGGCAGTGTATTCAGTCGTTTGAAACCCATGAATCAGATATTAACAGCGTCAGGTGGGTTGACTACTATCAGACGTCCATGCCATTACATGCCATTGTGCGTAAATGATGTCCAGAATATTGCCATTATGAATAGTGAATGAGTGAGATATGGGCAGGGCTTGAAAAGCTACTCTGTAAGACTGCAGTTCCCAGAATCCTCCAGTCAGCATACACTAGTGAGCATGCTTCTGTTTCCTTCATCTGCTTCTCGTTTATACTTCAGTCATTGCTCATCTTGATGATTGTAATCTTCTTTTGATTACTCTTCCATAAACACATTTTAGTTGTTTAGGTTTCTATCCAACATTCAGCTGTTAAGATAACTTCTTTAAAGTCTGTTGTTTGGACCATAACACCATCTTTTTGATGTCCTTTTGCTACCTGTCTTTCTTTTAAAGGAGCCGGTGAAGGCACCAGACTTAGCCCAATCTTAGAAGCTAAGCTCAATTAGTCCTAGTTAGTACTTAGGTGGAGGGTTTCCAAGGAATGCCATGCCCTGTGGGCTAGTGCTTCTTAGGCTATCTGATGTGAGGGAAAGGCAATTTTGGGTTTGTAACCTACCAGGGACTGGCACCATATTTGTGTCCATTGGCTACAGCTGTTTCTTTCCTGGAAGCTCTTTATGGCCCAGCAACTGGTGGCTCATGGACTGGCGCTGGTCTGCAGACCGATTAGCACAGCCTGCAGGCTATACTTCAGAGGAAGACAGCAGCAAACCATTTCTGAGTATTCCCGATGTAACAAAATCCTATGAAATTCATGGGATTGCCAGAAATCGACAGGTGACTTGAAGGGACATATACACACAAAAGCTTCTTGTCCCAGCTTTTAAAGCCAGATGTGATTTAGCTCCTCACCGCATCTTTCAGTCTTCACTTCTTAGCGTTGCCTTCATTTCTTACCCAGTTCTTTCCTCCTCAGCTTGGCTTCGTTCTTTCTCCCTTCCTGTGTCATACTCTTGGAATCATTTCCTCAGATAATCTGCAAACTGCTCTTTTAAGACTGACTGTCTTAAAATTTTAGTTAAAAATCTTTTTGTTTTTTTAAAGCTTTTGAAATTCTGGTTTAATTTTACCCTTAAAATTGTGTATATTTTGATTATGTAGAACTGGTCTGTTTACTTTAGTTTTTTTTTAATTAATCCCTTCCCCCCCATTCCTATTTTTATTAGGTTGTACAACTTTGGCAAGCATGTCTGTCTTCATTTTTTAAAAAAATAAAATATACAGTGCATAATAAATAAATAAAATATACAGTGCATTACATAAATAAATAAATAAATGATGATGATATCTAGGGAATTCTGGGAATTGTAGTAAAAAAAAACTTGCTAAGCTTTTGATATGGAAGTGGACTTTTCTCTGCCAGTCAAGCTACTGCAGCTTCTAGCCATTGATGGGGAACATGCTGGCCTTGCAGAGCTGGGCCTGTATGTGTCTTCACTTGCCCAACACCTGCCTTTGCTTCACCAATGGTCATGGTAAGTCTTGATGATCAATGGAATGGGTGCATGAAAGGGTGAAAGAAAAATTCCCATTGCAAAGATCCGGTTGGACCTGTTTCACAGTCACGCACCAGCACAGCCAAATGAAACTGGCTTTTGTATTTATTGATCAGGATTTATATATCCAGCGGCATGTTACAAGTATCGGCAGTTCACCAATACTTCTAAAGGGCTTGTGTTACTGACACAATACTTTTTTTTTTGTTCTCCGCATAGGTACTACCCAAGTGGAGATGCCTTTGCCTCTGGCTCAGATGATGCCACAGTAGGTTGTGTTGTTATCATTTTGAAAAACTTGGTGGTTTTCCAAGGGAGGTCTGGAACCATGACCCCAATATGACCCAGGGTGCATCAGAGCTCAGAAAAGTTACATTTTAGAATAAAGTTCCCAGAATTCCCCACTGTCCATACTGATTGGGGAGTTCTGGAAATCGAGGCTGAGAGCTTTTCCAAGCTCTGAGCTATATGTCAAATGCACTGTGGGTTGGTTGCTGAATGCACACTGAGAAGCAAGTGACTAAGCTATGTGTGATGGAACAACTGGATGCCTGGTAAGCCTTAGTTCACACTGAGTTTGCTCTAAAGATGAGACTGTATGAACTGAGTAGAGCCATCTCTTTCCCTAATAAGAAATTGCTGCTACTGGAATTAAGTGATTGAGACTGGGGCCATTTCCTCACCAGACTGTTATAGTGCTATTATTCCATTTTCAACATCCTGTGGAATCCTGGGGTTTGAAGTTCAGGGAGGGGCCTTTAGAATTCTCAGCCATAGAGCTCTTTGGCCTATAAAACCCCAGAATTCCACAGGATGTTGAAAGTGGAATAATAGCACTATAACTGTCTAGTATGGATACAGAGTTGGTGGCGCAAATATTCCTGAGAGAGCATTTTAGAAGAGGGTCAGAATAGTGTGTCCCTCCTAGTGTTGTTGAACTGCTTCTCCCAGCGTCCCTAGCCACCATAGCTCCATGCAAAGTATGCAGGGAGTTGGAAGTTCAGCAACATCAGGAGGTAACATGATTCCCATTCCTGGCTTAGAATTATGGTTGGGGGCTGGATTCCAGCAGTGGCTGGAGCCAGGTGTGATTCTTTCCATTGGTACCTTTTCCCACCAAGTAGCCTTGATTCCAGGCAGGTCTATTCAGGAATAAGTCACAGAGCAGTTGCTTCTTGGCCCGTAAACCAGAGTTTGGTTGTGTGCAAGAGTTTTTATGGCTTTAATTTGTGCATGATAACGTTACCTCTAACAACAGCAAAGTAAATATTTATGCCAGGAAATAACCTGCTATGTGCAGAATACCCTAGTCCCTAGACCTTAGAGAAATGGTGTTTTTTTGTTTTGGAGAGCAGCTCCCAAAATACCCCTCTCCAGGTGGGCCCTCCAGATCCAACCCTTGGGCTCTTATGATTCACTTTGTCCTTTTACCCTTAAGATCTCTCCTTGGCATTAGACCTCCAGGTGACCACAATAATGGACATATATTGGTTGTTGGTTTCAGTGTCATAAGGCATAAGCACTTTCTTGGCTAGTTATTGAATTAAAACACCCAGGCAGATTTAGAAAAATGAAATCAATAATGATGTATTGAATAAAATGAATGTCTGGCCTTAGGCTGCTTTCAAACACTGTAACACCTCAGTTTCAAAGAAAGCAGAGGAGTATCTAGGGTGGGGTAAGTAGGGCATGTGCCCCAGGCACCAGTGCCAGGGTGGCACAAAAAAGCCATGCATGTTTTGGGGTAGGGGCAGGGGCGCGACTTCCACGCTTGCCCTGGGCACTGTTTATGCTAGATATGCCTCTGAAAGAAAATAATGCCTTCCCCTGAATTCTCTCTACATTCTCAGTGCACCAAACCCTGTTCAGATCTCTTCCATTACACTCTTCTTCACTCATCCTATTTCTGTTTTCACTTGGCTCTGTCTTACTCTTTTACAGACAACCCTCTGGTTTTTATATAGCTTTCAACCACACATACCTGCCCCAATGTTCCGTGAGCTGTGATCAGCTGGCTCTTCCCTGGGCTTGCTCAGCTGCTTGCTTCGTACACCCCCTCCCCAGTAATCCTCTCAGGCTCTGAAAGGGAGATATTTGGCAAATGGAGTTGGGGATAAAGGCCTTTCTGCACCAAATGCCAAGTACAGCACCTTGCCAATTAGAAGATACTGCTTCCTCCTTCTTTATATCATCCTCCCACTTAAATGCTCTGCCCATCTGTTGAAATCATACTTTTAAAATATTCACTTTGATTTTAGTGGGCAGTGAATCATTCCTGTTTCTGAGAATATTGCTTTCCATTTATAGATGCTTAAAAGCTTCTGTTGCATATTAATCTATCCCACCAGAGATAATGTGAATCTCATGAATCAAAAATATTCAAAGCATCTTGAGTAGTGGATATATTTTTTTAAAAGTTGGGATGGTTCGCCATCATTAAAATAGGTCTTTATTATAGTCTGTTTCTTACCCAGGTTGTAAATCATGTTTGATATTTCTTAGAAGGGCAGGGTGTACATTGTGATGAGTAATATAAAAGGTTTTTTTTTTGTAGACTATGAAGAGTTACAATCCTATACGTATTTTAGCTGGATGTGGAACACCTTGAATTTAACTGGACTTAACTTCTGAGGAGTCATGCCTAGGATTGCACAGTAATCCACTACTGCTGTAGATTTAATCTACTAATACTAATTCAGTATTACTGTTCCACTATTACTATTACAAAATCCACTGTTATTTCTAAGATCTGGTGGTCAAAATCCAAGAAACTACACTTTCTTCACACAAATTGTGTTTTGGCTTTAGTGGTAAAATGCAAATAAGGCACATTAATTGTAGGCTTTTCTCAGCTTATGCCACCTTTTCCTGGCCTGGCTCCTTCCAGATGGTAGACTACAACTCCCATCAGCCACAGTGACATGGGTGACAGCTAGAAGTGATTGGATGCTGTAGTCCAAAGCAGGTTAGGGAAGACTGCTTTAGACACTTTCTATATCATATAAATTCACAGCTGTCTTATCACAGGTACAGTGTGAAAAGTATTACCAGCTTGCCAAGTGTGAAGGCCCCCTAACCAAGGTGGTAAAACATTACTCACAGCATGTGGGAGGTTAAGAAGAAAAGTGTGGTGTGGCTCTGGAATTTATTTAGATTTCCTTCAGGCTCCTTTTTAAAGGCTCAGCATGGGTTAGAAACATCTCTGCATCTCATTTTAACTTCACCACAGTCTTGTGATATAGTTAAGCTGGGGAGAGAGGCACTTTCCCAAGACCACCGGGGATATTTCATGGCTGAACCGAGAGCCAAAATATGGTCCCCCTGAATCCAAGAACAACACCAGCTCTATTCTACTGTGGTGCTTTCAAGCCTTATGTTTGTCCTGTAGCTTTGGCGCTTTGTACTTTGCATATGTCGTGTCTGTGCAGGTCTGCTGCATAAGCAATGAACTACCGGATTCCTTTGAAGAAAGGCAATCTGCATCAGTTTGTTTTTGTTGGGTGCAGTTCTGGGTGAGAAAGACCTACCACCAGGCAGGGACATTGTAGGGCTTATTGTTAGCAACCAGAAACACAGGGAAGGGCCATAGTTCAGTAAGAAGACATATGTTTCTAGAATTTGGAAATATTAGCATTAATGCTAATGCCTTGATTTCAAGCATGGAAGAAATTAGGATTTTTTCAAAAGTTGAGACTGCTCTAAATTTTGCATTGTTGATTTATTAAAGTGGGAAACCATTAGAAAGGGAATGTAATTAAACATTACCTAAAAAGTACCTAGTTACAATTGCAATCCCCCTCCCAAAGCTCCTGGTCAAATTCAGTTAGGATGATACTTCACCATTGTGGGATTAATTTAGAAGCTTTACTAATCCGTTCTTCCAAAAGAGTAAAACAACTGGTCAAAGAAAAAATTTTCCTTGCTTCTAAATGGGGGGACCGACATATGCTCTCCCGAACAGGATATTCTTTATGGTGCCCACTGTATAAGACATCTTTTGGAATGGAGCAGTATTTCGTAACCTTACTTGTGCTCCCTGTCGAAAAGCCTTTACAGCCCTATGTTTTCAATGTATGCCATCTGCCTATCTGAGGGGAAGATATAATCATATTCGTGTCCATCAAAGACTTTGTATTTATGAGTCTGGGGAAGTGGAGGATATCCAATGCTATCTACTGGAACACCCTCTATATACATCCCCCAGACAAAAGTTTCTTAATTACATTCTCCACTCTTTTTCCAACTGACCTCTCCTTGAGCAGATTTGTACCTTATTGGCTGGCAATGAGACATATATCACTGTTATGGTTGCAAAATGTGCCTTGGCTGCAAGTTGAGATCTAGACATCAAAACCATTCATAAGAATCTGTATAGGAGTGATGAAGGTACTTGACTCGGGAGTTTTGGAACATACATCAATGCATTTTATATTGTTGCATTTTTATATTTGTTGTATTACCTGTATTTTATTTTAAATTCATCACTATTATGGTGTTTTATTCATTTGTATTCTATTTTAAACATAAACGAACTGTGATGGCTTATAGCTTTAAGCAATAAAGATTCATTCGTTCATTCGTTCCTAAACATTGCCTAAAAAGTACCTAGGAGCAAATTAAAGCAACAAGAAACATGAGCACTACCTTGTAGGCATTTCAGAATAACAGATTTAAAATTATTGGTGAAAATTTTAATGGATTTGACTCATCAAAATCAGTATCTAGCAAATGATTCCCAAGCTCTGTATATTGCATGCTGAAAATCCAAGGTACAAATCTTGGCATCTCTTTTTAAAAAACAACAGCAAAACCTCAGGTGCAGTTCTTTGCAGCTCTCTTTAAAGGCAGGGGTAGGTGGAATCAAGCAGCAGGTAAAGGGCCTCCTTGCACGAGGCTTTTGCAAATAGTTGCTCATGTAAGAATAGATAATACCAGGCAAGATGGACCAGTTGTCTGACTTGCTGAAATGCATCTCCGTGTTTCCAGTGCTACATGGAATGGGTTGGGGTCACATCTAAGATGGCTACCCCCAGTCCGGTTTGGGTAGGGAAGCCTAAGACATGCCAAGGGTGAAAGCAAATATCCTTTAGCACAGCCTCATCCAATGTGCTGCACTCCAGCTGTGTGAAACAGTGACTTACATACATCATACACAAAGCCAGTATGGCCTCCGTTGTCCTGTGTAACAGTGGCGAGTGGGGGTTATGAGAATCATGGAATCATAGAATCGGAAAGGGATCACAAGGGCCACTTAGCCCAACTGCCTGCCTTGCGGGAATATGCAGCTAAAGTGTTCCTGAAAGGCGCTCATCCAACCTCTGAGGCGATCTGGTCCTCAGTCAACAATTCTTACAGCCAAGAAGTTCTTCCTAATGTTCAGATTGAGTCTCTTTCCTTATAATTTGAATCCATTAGTTTGTTTTCTAATCTCTGGGCAGCAGAAAAAATTTTTGTGCTCCATCTTCTGTGTGACATCCCTTCAGGTATTTAAAGATAGCTATCATGTCACCTTCCCCAAGTTAAACATACCCAGCTCCCAAAGTCGTTCCTCATAAGTCTTGGTTGCCAGACCTTGAGCATCTTGATTACTCTTCTCTGGAGAATGGCAGGACAGCAGAACTGGAGGATTCCACGTAGACAAAGAGCCTGGAAAATCATTTTTTTTAATGCACTAGTGCACTCAGCTCTTAGGCTGATCTAAGATGTTTCCCATCATATCTGCAGCAACTGACAGTGGCAGCGTCTTGTGTTCTGCCGGGCCGTTGCGCGGACACAGGGAATCATGCAGCCTTCCAGAAGTTGCTGGATTACAACTCACATCTTTCCTCACCATTGGTTATGTTGGCTAGGACAGATGGAAAGTGCAGTCCAAAAATAT
Source organism: Iguana delicatissima (assembly GCA_948472985.1). Lineage (NCBI taxonomy): Eukaryota > Metazoa > Chordata > Lepidosauria > Squamata > Iguanidae > Iguana > Iguana delicatissima. Next base: position 229,685 of record CAOKZL010000565.1, on the reverse strand, counting down.
CTGTGTGATTTTATACCTTGCCACAGAAAAATAACTGGCATATTCGGTGAAGGCTTTTTCTGTGTTCTGCTCGTTCTTACTGTGGTGAGATGCAATGGCAAACATTTTGACCACATGGATGATCAGTTGGGTATTTCAGTCTTCCCATTGTCCTCTCTTCATCCAGTGATGCCCTGTTTCTGTTTTGGCTTGAAGGAAACCGTGGTTTCACCTTATGTCTGAACCATCATGCTGTCTGTATGGGGGCATAAATATGGTTGAATGTACACATTTATGTGAGATAACTAATGTATTTGTCCTCTATATGGCCTTTTTCCCCTCTCAGTGCCGTTTATATGACCTGAGAGCTGACAGAGAAGTTGCCATTTACTCCAAAGAGAGCATCATCTTTGGGGCATCCAGCGTGGACTTTTCTCTTAGTGGTGAGTCTTGAATTTGAATGCTGTTTCCTCTTGGAGAGCAGTAAACAAAGTAGCGTTGTTCCTTTTTCAATTTAACTTTGGAGAGCCTTTGCACCCCAGTATTGTTGGACTACAACTCTCATCTTCCTCGGCCACAAATGTTTGGATGATGAGAGTTGTTGTCCAGAAAGATCTGGTGAATATGGGTTTTCCACTCCTGGTTTAGCTTGACTTATTCTTAAAACAAGCTGTCTTTACCAAGGAGGAAAAACCCATTGTAATTCATCTGTTCTTCCAGACCTCAGAAATCCTCTAGAGGATATTCTTGGGCCCTGATTTTCAAAATATGAGTAGTAGCTCATCTTCCATTGAAACAGTCATTTAAATGTGTTTGCTTCTTCAGTGTTGCATTAGCTCAGGGATAGCCAAAGTGCAGCCCTGGGAGCACATCTCTTCACACTCACTGGATCACCCTTTCTCTTTCCAAAAAGGGGGTGAATTGCCTTCTTTCACACTGCCCAATTATAACACTGCAATTCCACTTTAACTGTCATAGTGCCATCGTATTGAATCCTGGGATTTGCAGTTTAGGAGGGGTATCTGGAATTCTTAATCAAAGAGTTAAAGTGCCCCACCAAAGTCAGGATTCCATAGGATGCAGCCATAGCAAGTAAAGTGGAAGCATAGTGCTATAATTGTGTAGTGTGCAAGGGCCCCTGGAAGCCTCTGTGTACTGCCATTTATCTTTTATATATGCTGGAGGCCTTCCTGCATTGTTTAACACACACACACCATTTTTGACAAAACAGAATTGGATTTCCAGCCAGTTTTTATTTGGTTTTGATTCTGCTGTGGGTGGTGGTGGTGGTGGGGATATTCAGTACACCATGCATCCTCTTGAGGTCTCAGAACAATTGCTCATCCCTGCCTTAGCTGCTGTGATTGTCCCGTGTAGGAAAAATTTGGGATTAAATGTAATTAGCAACATTTGACCAACAAATTAAATGCAACAATTACTCATCCTTAAAACAGTGTGGAGTAGTGGTTAAGGGTGTTAAGCCAGGACTTGAGAGATTTAAGTTCAGTTTCACACTGAGCCATAAAACTCACCAGATGATCTTGAACCAGTTGCTCTCTTTCAGTCAGATGAACCACATGGAGTTGTTGTGATGATAACCGAGCTCACTGGGGTAAAGATGCAATATTAAATAGACAGACGGGAGGACAGACAGTTGTTTTTACTGTGTTTTTTTAAATCTAAAATGACACAGAAACCCTTCTATTTGACTAAAGGTCTCTTTGGTTAATAAAATATCATTTTTATTTTAGAGCATAACTAATACAAGTACTTATGAAAAGTTAGATGGTATGTAGCATCTTAAAGGGGGGCACATGTATCTCAGCCAATCAAGGGCATCTTCACACACTTACAGCTTTTTGCACCATCTGCTGGTTGTGTGTGTGTAAGGATGTTCTGCTGTTTGTGGTAAACAGCACCCTATGAACCCATCACAGTTCAGTGCAGGCTGGTGGCTTCAGCACTGAGGGGCTGTAAACCAATGCTGGGTTTTCTGCTGGATCTGAATTGCTGGATCTAAGTTGCTGAACCTATTTGTGTAAATATATTTTTATTGAATTTCACATAAAATAGACCAACAGATAGTTCTTGGATAGTTCTGAACTTTAAAAGAACTATCCAAGGTGCTGAATCATACCTTCAAATAGGTTCAGCAATTATCTGCACAGTTCTTTTAAAGTTCAGATTAAAACTGGAGGTAGATTCACCATCCCCACTGATACCGAAGCCACCAGACTCCACTGGTCTTATTCACATCTCGCTTCCTTGTCTTCTAAATCCAAGAATGAGAAATGTCAGGCCCTCCAAATAATGTGATTTTATTTTATTTTATTTGTTTATTTATTCCATTTATATGCTGACTTTCTTCCAGAGTGGGATCCAAGATGGCTTCCAAAAAGAATCAGCTAAAACCTAACAATAAAATTTAAAACACAATTAAAAACCTATTATTACCATAATAGGTAGTAAACCATATAAAATAGCTAAAAACATACAAAAGTTAAAATAAAGCACACCCCCACACACGTATCCAACCAACTCTCTTGAAATCATGGCTTGCAAATATAATTCAGACCCTCGTTTCAGTTCCTTGTTGAGGGAAGGAACCATCGTTTGCATCAGCCATAGTTTGCAAGCCACCCATGTGGACATACCAGTGTTGTGTTGTTGTTTGCTCTTGAGCTAAATTTAAAACTCTTTTACGTTGCTTTAATTTGGGGGGGGGAAATCAGCTGTGTTTTTCTGTCTGTGAACCTCCTTGGGAACAATATGTGCTAAAATTACAGTTTATAAATAATGGAAACTTTGTTTTTAATGTAATACCACTGTTTCTTATAAATGTAATCTATTTTCCAGGTCGCTTACTGTTTGCTGGTTACAATGACTACACCATCAACGTGTGGGATGTTTTGAAAGGGGCTCGCGTGTCTATTTTGTTTGGGCATGAGAACCGTGTCAGCACTTTGCGGGTTTCACCTGATGGGACGGCATTCTGCTCAGGATCGTGGGATCATACTTTAAGAGTAAGAAAACTTCCACTGTTCCTTTTTGCTCTCATCTTCCTTTCTTTTTTGCCCTGTGTGTGCACTACAGATAATTCAGAAGTCAACTCATTTGCATTAGTGGTCTCCGGCCTTTCAAAATGTAGGCCATTTCTGCAGTACACTGTTATAGTGCACTTTCAACATCCTATGGAATCCTGGGGTTTGCAGTTTAGGGAAGGGCATTCAGAATTCTCAGACAGAGAACTATTTAACCTCAGTAAACTACAAATCCCAGAACTCCACAGGATGTTGAAAGTGGAATAATAGCACTATAAGAGTGTAGTGAAGAAATGGCCATAGTTTTTAAATCAAGGGGATGGGAACTATTGGCCAGCGGTGGAATATATGCTGCCAATGGTCTCAAACCCCACCATCTCCTGGTAGGGCTGGGAAACCCATCTGCCTGAGATTGTGAAGGGAACTGACTCAACGTATTATTTATTTATTTAGAACCTTACCTTTCAGCCAAAAAAGGCTGCCAGAGCAGCTTACAAATAATCAGTTTGACAGTTCCCTGCCCTTAGGCTTACAATCTAAGTAAGATCCAGAAGATAAGAAAAAGTGGCATGGTGGGAGGGGGAGAGATTAAGTCCAGTAGATGCTGGCAGCACTTCCCCCCGTAGAGACTGCTGCAATGGCAGTTAGAACATGGGGAAAATGCCTCTCAGAAACTGCTGGGGCCCAGGCGTGATGGCGTTGGGCCAAGCAGCTCTTCTCTCCCTCAGAGGCAAGAGAAGTGGCAGATGGAACATGGAACCCCTTGAACCCATTGGTTTTATGCACTTGTTGACTCATTGTTCTACAGTTGGCTTAGCCAGTCTGCTCCCACTGGACTGACCAAGAGGAATCAGGCCAGTATCTCCAGTCAGGGAGTAATGTGTAATGTGGCCCTTGATCTTAGTGAAATTATGAAATTACCCTTGAAAGAAATAGCACCATTCTTAAATGGCTGTATGAATGAAGTTTCTTAGGCAATGTCTTGGGCTGTGCAGAGTTTTAATCTTCCAATAACTAGACCTTTCTGTTTTTGCAGCTGCTGCCAGACTATAGTGGCAGTTGTGGCAGCTCTTATGATGCAGGGGAGTACTAGAGCATCCTCCTGTACCATAAAGGCCTGTGAGTGTCTCACAGGATTATGGAAAGAAAATATTGACGTTCTTGGGAGCAGAGGACAAAAAGGGACTGGTGGCTACAGTTCTAGCGGCACCTTGTGAGTGGTGTGGTTTCAACAGTAGCGCAGGTTTAGTAATGGGGGTTTTTTTTGCCTGTCCTTGATCTAAGAGAAGAACGTGCTTATCTTACAGCAGAAATTTGAGTGATTTTAGAAAAACCTAGTGCCCTTGTAGATCCTAATCACTGTCTGACTTTTCTCTCTACAGATCTGGGCTTAACCCTCAGTGCTTTTTTCCAAATACACATTAAAAATGACATCATGGGATCAACTTGCTCACACCCCTTCTAAAAATCTCAACCTAGGGGCAGAGGGAAAGCTGCAACAAAGAAATCAACTGCAACACAGTGATAGTTGAAAGATGGAATGCTCCGTTGTCAAGTGTTTACCACGTTGTTGCCCAAATACAAACACTACTAGTTAGAAAAGGTCATATCCTTTTATCATACAGTTTTTTTAAAAAAAAAATCTGTGTGTGGTATGATAAGCTCTTTTTAATTCTGTTTTTGAAACTACCTTTCCCCGCCTTAGAAATAGTTTAATAATTCCAGACTTCTGTTGAAATAACCTGTGAAACAAGAATTTAGTATTTTAGTGCACATAATCTATGTGGTATTTGCATGAGATTACATTTCTTACTACAGTCAACTTGGAAATAAAACAGACTTTAGCTTTTTATCAGGGCATTCAAGGGCTTCTTGACATTCCATGGAAGCAGGAAGAGAGAAATCATGAGAGATTTACAATTGCTTCCTCTGCTCTTTGAGCCTTGCATAAAAAACAGATGCAGGGTAGTAATTTGAATGGCGGACTAGGCCTGGAGAGAGTTGGATTCAAATTTCCACTCAGCCATTAAAACTCCCTGGGTGACCTTGGGCCCAGTCACTGACACTCGTCCTAGCCTACCTCAGAGGTTTTTTGTGAGGATAAGATGCTGAGTACTTGTACACTGCCTTGACCACCTTTGAGAAAGAGGGGGGTATAAATATGATGCATAATGTGATTGCCTGTTGCGACAGAAGTGTGTGTAGATCTCCATGGGAAGCCAGATCCATTTCATGCCTCCTCCCGCACACACCTGACCTGATTAGGTGACAGGACACATAATTCCTCTCCCTTCTATGAGATGCCAGAACTTGGGAAAGAGGAAATTTGATGCTGCTTCCCTTCTGTTCTCTCTTTTCTTTCTCTGCTTTTGTGGAATGTGTAAATCAGCCCTGATTCTTGAAACATTCCTTTGTTGGGAGGGGAGGAAGCAAAAGGAGAGCCATTCAGAATGATTACAATCAATGGGATTTTGTTGTCCATTTATTTATGTTGGATAGGGTTGTACCTGTACTTAACTTCGCTTCCAGAGGGAGGGCTCTTATTTCTACTGATCAGGAGGCACTGTACAATTATTTTGTGTATGACCAGACTCTGCTAGTGTACTGTGCTAATGCAGTTGGTGGCAGTAGAAGGGAAAAGGCTGTGAGCACAGTGGCTGAAAATCCTACATTGTGGAAGTGAAATGCAATATTGATTCATGCAGATCTCTTCCCCCTCCCCCAGTTCTGGCAACTTTCAAACTCTGAACAGGACAATTGCTGCTGCTTCTGCTTACCAATGCAGAGGGGGGGATGCAATTCATAGAATCATAGAGTTGGAAGGGACCCCCAGTCCAAACCCCTGCCTTGCAGGAACCCACATCAAAGCACTCATGACAGATGGTCATCCAGCCTCTGCTTAAAAACTTTCAAAGAAGGAGATTCCACTACACTCCTATGAGGCAACATAGTCCACTGCTGAACAGCTCTGACCATCAGGAAGTTCTTCCTGAGGTTCAGGTGGAATCCTTTTTCTTGTAGTTTGAATCCATTGCTCCTTGTCCTAGTTTCTGGAGCAGCAGAAAACAAGTCCGCTCCCTCCTCAACATGACAGCCCTTCAAATACTTAAACATGGCTATCCTATCCCCTCTTAACTTTCTCTTCTGCAGACTAAACATACCCAGCTCCCTAAGCCACTCTTCACAGGGCATGGCTTCCAGACCTTTCACCGTTTTGGTCGCCCTCTTCTGGACACTCTCCAGTTTGTCAATATCCTTCTTGAAGTGAGGTGCCCACAACTGGACACAGTATTCCAAGTGAGGTCTAACCAAAGCAGAATAGAGTGGTACTGTTACCTCCCTTGATCTAGACACCATACTCCTATTCATGCAACCAAGAATTGCATTGGCTTTCTTGGCTGCCACATCACACTGTTACTCACATTCAGCTTGTGGTCCACCAAGACTCCTAGATCCCTTTTACACGTACTGTTATCCAGCCACATGTCTCCCTTCTATATTTGTGCATTCCATTTTTTCTGCCTAAATGTAGGACCTTACATTTCTCTCTGTTGAAATTCATTTTGTCAGCTTTGGCCCATCATCATTCACATGATAAAGAAGCAGCAGGTCTCAGATCTGGGAGTGAAGAAATGAAGGTCCACTCACATATGGAGTGCACCCCCCTTTTCCTTCCCCTTACAGCCCAGAGCAGCTGCACTGTTGGCATCTGAATTGCCCTACCCCTTCTCTCCTCACTGGTAAACAGTAGCAGCAGCCTCTCATGGAGTTGACAGCTACGGGGGGTGGGGGAGGTGGGGGGTAAGGCTTTGGATAGAGTGCAAAGAACTAGAGAATACCTCCCTGTACCCAGTCCAAAAAAGAAGCACATGCATGTCTATATTTGTAAGAGAATGATGCCTGTAGCCTGCTTGGAACTGGCCAGTTTTGTCTGTCTTCCCTCACTCCTGTTGCACAACCCTGGGAAAAAAGTGCCAAGTACTGGCATAGGGCACCAACAGAATTCTGGCCTCTCTCTTATTAATGGATTTTCTGTAGCAAAAGAAACGAAAGAAGAAACAATGGGAAAACACAGGAGAGGTTCAAAAGAATGGTAGTATCATTTGGATCTTTCTGTGATACTCTGTAAATGAGAGAGGATAATCCCATGATAAAAACTCCTTCTGGAAGTAACCTTTGTGAGTTGGAAACGATAGACCTATGAGGTAAGAAGCTAGGGATAGGTCCCTCAAATACTTACACTCCATGCAGCTGCAATATTTCCCCTGTTTTCCCTGCTTAAGGGATCTGGGAAGCATTACTTCACCCTTGGCTTTATTAACATTTTTTTCAGCACAGTGGACATGAAGTACAGTCTTAAACATACTACTGAAAAGCAAGCCCCATTGCATTCAGTGAAATTTACTCTGAGGTGAGTGTGTATAGGATGCAGTCATAATAAAGTTTGAATTTATGTAAGTATTTCCAGGATCAGATTCTGCAGTGGTTACACATTTTCTCTTTGAAAGATAGTAGATGTTGTTTTACAGTGTATTTTTTGTAAAAGTCCTTTCAGTCTCTTTTAAAAATGTTTTTAGAGTCGGTCATTTAATGGATGTGTGTGGAACCAAAATAACTTTAAAGCATAATGCCTAAATTGAAAGGAGAGTAGCTTTAATACACGTGTGTGTGAGAGGTATTAGTCAGGTTGATCTTCTGAAAGTTTTAAATTATACAGCTTGAGCGCTTTTATGATAGTTAAAATGATACTATGTGATAGCTATTAAGTTATCCATGTTGTGATTTGACTACAACACCATTACTGCATCACAGTAACATAGAAGCCTAAAGTTTTGTGTGACAATTAAGTGACTGGCAAAATGAAATCTTCTGTGGAGAACTGTAAACATTCTAGTGTAGTTGGAATTTGAACACACACACCTGTTCCAATGGCATGTATGTTTTGGTAGCACTCAACTTTTGGTCCTCTAGGTGTTTTGGACTTCAGCCGCCAGAAGCCTTAGCTAGCATGGCTAACAATCAGGCATTCTGAGAGATGAAGTCCAAAGCATGTGGAGGACCAAAGGTTGAGAACCCCTAGAATACACACAGTATTACAGTATAGGGCAGTGGTTCTCAACCTGTGGGTCCCCAGATGTTTTTGGACTTCAGCTCCCAGAAGCCCTGAGCATTGACCATAGTGGCTGGGGCTTCTGGGAGCTGAAGTCCACAAACATCTAGGGACCCACAGGTTGAGAACCACTGCAATAAGAGGAGCTGTAGCTTAGTGGCAGAGTGATGCAAGATGGCCCAGGCAGCTCCAGACAGAAGATTGGAAAGGCTGTTGTCTGAAATGTAGAAGAGCCACTGCTAGCCAGTCAGAGTAGACTGTACTGATTGAGGTAGCCCAACAATCTGGTGTAGTGTGTAAATCATCTAATTCAGGACTAGGGATCGTGCAGTTGTCCAGGTGTTGTCAGACTGTAGCTTCCAGTATCTCTTACCTTTAGCTATGCTGACTTGGGTTGCTGTAAGTAGCAATCCAACAAAAATAAATATGTTCTTCCTTTCAAAGACATTGGCTAATGATATAAAGAAAATGGATAGTCTACCTAGATTTTTTCAGACCACTTTTGAGACACTGAAAGAAAAAAAGACCAAGAGGCTGTTGGAAATGTAATGATTTCCTTATTTCAAGAAGAAAAGGTCATAAAAGATGGGAAGGATTGCATGATTCATCTCTCTCTCTCTTAAACAAAGAAAAGAGTCAACAGTGGAGGGTGGATTTTCTCTCTGCTTTTCAATTCTGGAAAAGCTACCTGACTTGCAAGAGGAGAAAATGTAGTTATTACAGGTTGCATGCCATATCCTTTTGGGAACGGAAAAAGACAAATATTCTTCCGACAGTCCTACCATAATGGTGCCAGGTCTGAGGAAGGTGCTAACCAAGGTGCCCCTAGTATTGCCCTGATGTTTCCTCACTGCATATAAGTATTCTACCAGGTGGCAGGCAAGGGTCTTTTCTTCCTGTTTGCATTTTTACATGGCAGGCAGGGCTGGCAAGGGCGGTACCCAGCCAGCATCTCTTCCAACCCCAGATGCTAACAAAAGGGAAAACCAGATACAGGCAACAAGTTCCAGGGGGCTCCGTGGGAATGGATTATTTGCCAAACCATGCTGGTTGCTGATCCAGGGTTCACTTCCTCCCTATGCAGCTGAAACAAAGTTTGGGAAAGCCAGCCAGATAGAATGTGGATTTGGACCACAAAAATCTGGCTTCAAATTCCTCTTAAACATTACACGATATCATTTTGGTTCCTTTATACCATAAAGTTGAATTGTGAGGACTGGGCAGGATAACAAGCATCTAATAAATAATTGTTGCTGGGATTGGGGAGGGGAAGTGTCTTAGATTACTGTAGGCCAGACTAGAGAAGGCATTGAGCCCTGACTGTGGTTCCTAGTAAGTGCAGGAACTAGTGGGCATGTGGAGCTCTTCTTTAAGAAAGAGATCTCCATAATTATTGATGCTGGTGGCAGCTTGCCACATTTGTGCCCAGCCACCACACGAAAGGAGCTGTCACCAGCTTTGAGTTCAGTATGAAACTCTTGCTTACATGGCCGAATGTGAGAGGAGGGCTTGGAAATCTTGCTTTTCACAGCACAGCTCTCAGAGTCCTCAAACCAGCATGGCCATAGTAGTTATTGGCTATGCTGGCTGGGAATTCTAGGAGTTGTATTCCAAAAGATAAGATTTAAAAGCTTTGTGTGAGAGTCTGAGAAGCATACAACTACCATAGTATGGAAGACACGTTGCAGCTTCTGCCATATGGTTTCCCTGCCAGCATCACCACATGTATTTCCCTGGTCAAGTTTGGTGAAAGGATTGATAAAGATCATATCTGTTTAAGGGTCGCCCAATCCCTGCATGTGGACAGCCAAGGAATTGGTCTGGGATAGAGAAATGCAGGTGGTGATGTACAATTAAGTCTAGTGTCCTGTTGGTGGCATATATAGGGAGAAGTCCAACTTAAGCCTGTGTATGGGTTACTATGGTCAGTGATAGCAGTAGAATTCAGCTCTATTGTAGGCATTGTCTCCTTTTACCTCTCCTGGTGTTGGGACATGCCACCTCTGTGACCGTTCAGGAACAAAAGGATAACAGGAGGTAGCCAGGCAGGCATCCCCTGGATGACCGAGGGGTCCTCATAGAACCAGGAGGAGGATGTTATCTTCTTGAAGGTAGCTGCTATAACGCAGCCAGTCACTGCCTGTTTGCCCCCTCACCTGTTGCCACCAAATGGCCATGAAGAGGAACCCTCGCACCAGGAGAGGTAAGGTAGGCTAAGGTATTAGTGTGGGAGGAGAGCATGGCGTTACGCTTGGTGGAGCTTTATGCTTCAATGGGCTTCAGTGCTTCTTCCTTGCCTCTGCTTCCTGCCGCTCTCTCTTCAGTAATCATTCCCAGCAATAGAATTACCAAGGCCTTATCAACTGAGGCACCCTATTTATGGAATGGTCTCCCCAAAGAGGCTCAAAACAATACTGTTAGGCAAAGGCTCTTCCTTTTCTCCCAGGCATTTAAGATTTTATGGCTGATTTGGTATAATTTTCCTGTGGCTTTAAAGAAAATTGTTATCATGTCCTTTTGGGTTTTTGAAATCTGCTGACATAACTTCGTACCGGGTGTATTAAAACTATACATATAAATAGGCAGGGATGGGATATAGGTTGGCCCAAGCTGCACTGTGAATATAGGTCCTCAGTTCAAGGGGGGAAAGACAGATGCTGCATGTGAGGAGCAGACAAAGCCTGTTTAATAGGTCCATGGGCTCAGATTCACACCTAGCATAGCACACCAGAGCTAGGCAAAGCTTACCCTGTGGACTGCAACTCCTAGCATCTCCTAACATGTACAGCTACTTGCATAGTGGGCTGGGGATTGTGGGAGTTGTAGTTCAACAATGTTAACTGTGCTGAGCTCTATGATGGACACATACACCCTAACGCTGAATTGTCGTTCAGTTGTTGGTTTTGCCCGCTCTTCCACATGCTTCAGGCAAGCTATTTGCTTTTCAGTATTTAATTAATCTATAATTGCTTATTTGTACTTGAACCTTTCTGCTTTTCACACCTATGCACAAAAGCCCTACCAAACAGGGTTGGCATCCTGGTCTTGACTGATGCGCTTGGTGAGTTCCTTTTCGGACAGGGCACAGAGGGCTATTCTCTTGCCCTTGCTGTCTGTCCAGAAACCACCCACGGCTTCACAGCTACTGAACTGTGGGAAGATATGGAACCACGCATGCAGAGCATCTCAGCCAATGTGCATAAAACTGCCCTGGAAATCTGAGGATTATGAGGACTGATACCGTGGACAAGATGCACGTGGCCCTGGGCCTGATTTTGAAAGCCATTGGCAAGCAGTTACTTCAACCCCTTGGCAATGGCGCTGTGTGCCCTTTCATCGGGTAGCTGACTGGGAGATGGCGACAGAGAAATAGAGTGCAGAGCTTTGAGAAAGTTGTCACATTGGTTACAAAACTCAGAATTGCCCTCGTCAGTAGGGTTGGCCGGGGGACACTGAGAGCTGCAGTCCAAAACATTCCCAAATTTATGACAGAGAGGGAAGCAGGAGGAGAGAAACGGGGTGTTCCACCTACATTCTCTCTGACCCCACACATCACTGGCTTGGCTCTGCCCACCTGCCAGCAGAGATGTTGACTGTTGATAGGAAAAAGGGCTCACGCTCCCCACAGCTTAATTATTTCCCAGTTCAGACTTAACAATACTTTAGATGTGCTGAGGTAAGTTTATTCTGAATGCATTCCTATCCTTAACGCAGCATCACTGCTCCCCAAATGTGAGCAGTCTTAGAAGGAACAGCTTCTAAGAAAATAGAATGCTTATTTTATAGTCACTTCAGTCAAGATGTAAATAATTTAATTCCTAATTTAAGCTATTGACTTTTGGTAATGGTGGATGGGAAGCCAGTGTGGTGTAGTGGTCTGAACACTGTACTATGACTGTGGTGACCAGAGTTTGAATCCCTGCTCAGCTCGGCTGTGGAAACTCACTGGGTGACCTTGGGCAAGTCATACTCTCCCAGCCTCAGAGAAAGGAAAAGGCAAACCCCTTCTGAACAAATCTTGCAAAGAAAACCCTGTGATAGGTTTGCCTTGGGGTCGTCGTAAGCCAGAAATAGCTTGAAGGCAACACAACAAGTAGCAAATCAACCAACTAATTAAAATTTGCTAATGGGGCATAATTGGGCGGGGTATTTATTTTTGGAAGAAAGAGGTGTAAATACATATACTAGATAAGAGGGTTTTTTTTCTGTTCAGGAAACTTTCTGGCTGCAGAAACTAAGATGTAATAATGTTACATCATTATTTAGGGACAGCTTGGATCGTTTCAGGCCACTGGCAAATTCATGCCCTAATTTTAAGTTTGGAAAAATGAACTACTGTGCTTTGCAGTGTCTGTGGGTAAATTTATGTCAGTATCAAACTGAATGCACTATAAAAAAATGTACTTGTTAAAAGCTCATTGTGCAATACCAAGTTGACACACTGTACACTTCGACTAGCCACTATTTATTGATATTTTGAGTTTTGAATGGAATATATTGTGTTGATACTTATGAATGGCCTCACTGTAATAAATTGTATTTTACATACTGAGAATCTCTGAGTGTATGCTTGTTTTCATGATACTGCTACCCCTTGTTTCCTTTGCTGTGTTATCAAGGATGCTTTTTCATCTTCGACAATGCAATTCTGCATCAATTCAGAAATTAAGCGATACTGAATTCTGGGGGAATTTGTTGTTGTTATTTGCTGTCAAATTGAGTTGACACGTGGCAACCCTATGAAAGAGACTCCTATGAGCCCTGGTAGTCAACTGCCCGCTCAGATCTTGCAAACTCAAGGCCACGGCTTCCTTGATTGAATCAATCCATCCGTGGTGCAGACTTCCTCTTTTCCTAGAGCCTTCCATTTCAGTGAACACCATCACATAGGACTTAAATGCCAGTGAAGTGTATGCAGGGTTGCAGCCAGACCCCTATTGGTGACTTATATTGGTATAACGCCCAGTTACGGCATTGTAAGAATTTTTTTCTTTATTTATTTGTGCTAATACAAACAATCTAATACACACACAAAAATGCATTAAAGAAGGAAAAGCAGAAAGAAGACAAAAATCTAAAACACAACACTGACTCACTAAAAAACAAAAGGACTTGGATTCCCTAAGCCAAAAAGTAATGAAAGGGGAAAAGAAATCCAAATAATCAATCCTACTAGAATTACTAGTAACCATAGCTACAAATTATTGCACCCTTAGATTTCTTATTGCTCAAAAAGTCTAAAGGTGGTTTCCAGACTTTCAAAAAACATCTTCACTTGACTTTCCCTTTAAAACCCACATGAGTTTGGCAATTTGGGCTAACGCAGCAACCTTAACAATCCATCCTTCCATCATTGATGCTTCACTCCATTTCCAGGTTTGAGCAAACAACGTTCTTGCAGCTGTTATTGTATCAAAAGAAGTCATGCATATTTACTATCCCAATTCAATATCCAGTGAAAACATTCCTGGTGACATTATAAAACGGACCTTTAAAATTCTTTGGATTAACTTAGAAATCTTTAGACTAGTAATTTTTTTACCTTCTTAGAAAGTCTACCACATACAGAAAAAAGGAGTCCTCCTTAGTTTGACATTCCCAACACTGATTTGAAAATACTGTAAGAATTTTTAGAGACATTGTGGAAAGAGATATCCTGTACTACTCGCACAACACTTCCCCCCTGCATTCACAAGGGTGGCTGGAGGCCAGATGCAGTCCCTCCTTCCCACCATGGACTGTGCTTGTGCAGCTGAGACCAAAGCTTTCACCCTTGTCTGGGAGACAATGGCATCTTCTTTTCCTTTCCCAGGTGTGCAAGGATAGATAAGATTTATGTTCTACCAGCAGTTTCATTGAATTTCAGCCTCTGTCATTGGAATAAGATAAAGTGCATTTTACAATCAAACTTGCACTTGTGATTAAAACAAATTTGCAACACTTTGGCTAAAAACAGAGTTGTCGATGCCTCTGAAAAAGTGGTCTGTGCATGTACAGGTAGGGATGGGTATATACTGTAAGTACTTACGAAAGCTAAGATGCTCAGTGACAGCCTAGAACAGGGAATGCCTCTTCTGTGTGTGAGAATAGAATTCCTTTCTAAGAAGTTTTTTGGTGTGGCTCATCTAAAGAACAAAGAAAGGATTTACTCCCCTTTAGGAAAGGAGTGGGAAACACACGGCCCTATATATGTTGAGTCAGCGCGCTCACCCTTCCTTGCTCTTGGCTATGCTGGCCTGGGCAGATGGCAGCAGGAGTCAGACAACACCTGAAGAGGCACAGTTGGGATGGATCCCAGTGAACATATATGCTCTTAGGTTCCACTGACATCAAGGGTGAAACCTCAGTCATAGCTTAGGTGTAACTCACAGAGAAAACCTATGCACGTCTACACTGAAGTAACTCCCACTGAGTTCAGTGGGACTTACTCTCTTCTAAATGGATTTAGAATTGCAGCCTTAGCTGGAATCCAGTCCATTATGTTTATTTTTGTTACAGCTACAAGTAGTAAACAGTAAATTAAATATTAAATTGACTTATTTCATGGTTAATTTAATTGTTTATCCATATTTTCTGGCTTCTTGATTAATTGGTTTGCATAAATACCGTTTTGCAACCCTACCACAGAGTGATTGCTTGGAAACTATATAAAGGTATCAAGAGTTTTCTTTTCACTAACAGAGGGAATATATGAAGCTCAATGGGTGGCTGCTTTTCTTAAGAAAATGGATGAGGAACTTTGGCCTTCCAGATGCTTTGGGCTTCAACATCCAGATGTTCCAGACAGCCTGGCCAGAGGTAAGGCCTGTAGTCCAAACCATCTGGTGGGACAAAAGTTCCCAACCCTTAGGGCAGAGCGTTCCAAATGGTGTGCCGTGACATGTTAGCCTGAAGTGTGTAGGTGTGTCGCCTACAATCTTGGAAGCGTAAGTTATTATTTATAAATCATATTTTTAAAAATATATGAAAGGTTTTCATGAGATATGTTGTGTTCCCATACATTTTGTTATTACAATTTATGTCTGTGTCTCTTATAAGGGGTTAGTTTAACCTTGGATTTGCTAGTAGAACTGAATTACTGTGTTGCGAAATGATGCATGTCTAAAAAAGTGTGTCACCAACATGAAAAGTTTGGAAAGCTCTGCCTTGGGGGAAGGCAACTTTGTAAGGAGAATTTGGGCAGATGTCCTAAAGGCTACATTGGCCACCTTTCCACTCCAAATGCCTCCTACTGGTTTATTTTCCCTCTGTGTATTTGCAGCCAGTAGAGTGGCCCTAAATAACATGGCCAAGATCTAGAGACATGTAAAGCTCTGCATGGGGGAGACTAGGATACGTCCTCCACAAAAACCTACATTTTAAGCTGCTGCAGCCCTCCATGATCATTTACTGGCTGGTGGGGAGGTGGCAGAGAAGTGTCCAGCTGTATTCCTGTTAGTTGGACCCACAGCAATGGCATCATCCTCTGGTGCCTCCAGAGGACTCCTAAGTCCTGGAGAATGCCCACTCCAGCAGCCAGCATATGGCTGTATTGGGGGGTGGGGTGGGGGTGCAGTACTTTAAGTTTGGGGAGGGGAAGGGAATTTGGTCATTGTGCATTCAGTGCAGAATGCCAGCCTCTGCAAAAATAATAATAAAAAGTGAGCTATACAGGTGTATGTTAGAGTTACTCCCTTGTAAGTAGCTAACAGGACGCCAGGCATATGTTTGATCAGGTGAATTGGTTGTCACAGGCAGCAAATTCACTGTTTTGTGGCGGCTTCTCCCCTAGCTGCTCCAGATTGCAAGAGAACCATTTCTGACCTATTTTTGATCCTATTTCTGACAGGCTCAACACCAGAAGACCACCTATACAATCTGAAGAAGCTGGGGGAAGCTGCTATAAAATTGAGAGTAGATTCATGGTTCAGGATCCAATGGCTGTCCCTGAAAAAATCATTTCTAACACAGCTCTTGGACCGGCATATATGCAAAGGTTCTTTGTAACAATGATGTCAGCACTGAATGCCACATACAAGGACATGGATGGTTGCTGTGTTTTCTAAATTACATTTTAGACCTTAAGTGGATCGATTTATCACATAATAAATAAGGACAGGTCCATGGTTTAGGCAAGAAGGAAGGAGGCTGGAGGAGGAAAAAGTTCCTATTGATCAAAAAGAGAACGAGATGAATGATTCTTCAAGGGCAGATAAAAGATCAATGGGGAAAATTCAACCATTTTTCACGTCAGGTTCACTTTTCCAGTTTCTGTTGACCTTCAGCTGATACCAAAAGTTGAGCACTTTCTTGGGAGATCAAAACCAACTTTCCAAGTTCCCCAACCCCCAGAGTGAGAAACTCCCCATAAGAGAATACAACTGTTCTCTGCTGTCATTTTGTCAAGAACTGTGCTTGCTAAGCAACAAGGGGAATTCATTCCACAGAGCTGCAGCACTACCAGCAACCGTTGGCATAGTGACCGTGTGGGAAATGCTGACTTAAGAGGAAGCAAATGAACCAACAAGTGGCTGGTTCACTTTCTAGTTCTGTATTCTTCCCCTGCTTTTAAAAATTATTTCTGTTCATTTAAAAATAATTCTGGGTTGCCTTTCAAAATATCCCACCCAAAAAACACAATAAGCCATTTTAAAGCATACATAAACATCAACATTTAATTCAGAGATAGGGAATCTTAGCTCTCCTGATGTTGCTGCATTGCAAATCCCATCAACCCTAGCCAACATAGGCATGGGTGAGGAGTCATGGGAACTGTGGTCCAACAACATCTGGAGGTCCATATATTCCAGCCTGGGTTGAAATCAATAAAACAAAATATATATAATTTCAGCTCCATGTAAACTATTGACCTCCACAAATACGATTGGCCTCTACCATTATACCACACTTCATTGTGGTATAAAGGTAGCCCTGGATTTTTTAAGGCTCTGCTGTTAGAGCAGAAACTTTGGCAGGATTTACTAAAGTGTTAAGGCTTTGAGTATAATGCGTTTCAAAGCTACTTTAACATGAGTACAACGTCCTGATCAAGGGAAGTTGTTACTGTGGTTTATAGTCCGAACTCAAGGCTTATTATTTAATATCTAAAGATTGGCCATTCCCGACTGCTCCCCTCCATGTGCTTGCAAGGCCCCCGGACAAGCACACATGGACACGGCCGAACCGGCTGAAAAATACAAAATAAATCCAGGCAGGCCAGTAATTTGCCAGAATGCAGCTTCAGGAGACCTCCAGGAAAGTACACTTTAAAACTACATTATGTATGCACGAAGCATACAAAAGATTCTCTGCCACGAACAGGCAGCTTGACGAGATTAACGCCTCCGAAGAGCCAACTGTCAAGCACTCCCCATTTGCATACTGTCTGTGCTATTGACAGCGCCATCAAAATTCAATCATGCTAAATATTGACCTTTCGGAGGCTTTGTCTCCAGCCCGAAACCCATTGTTTTCCCTGGGAACAGACTACCCTACAGGCACATTTCCCCCTCTAAGACCCCTGATTTTGAGCGCTTCTTCGGATCGCTCCTGGTTTTCATCCCGCCTTGCTACCGCTCATTTGCCGAGCCTTCCCCTCAGCTTCCACGTGCTGAGAATCTCTGCTCCAACTGACTTTCTTCTGGCTATCCAGGCTACAGGAGCAGGTGTAGTATTTCCCCTGAAAAATCCCTATCAAAATCCTCTATCAAACCTCCTCCCTTTACTCTCTTAGGTCTGTGTGAGCGAGTGCATAAGTGCGCAGTGACTGTCTTTTAAAATAAAGAAAAACAATTATAATTTACGTTTGCTTGGTTTGTGACTCGGCCTGACCCCGTAAACATTGGGTAAAAGATCTCGCTACATTGCCCTGCCTCTTGCATTGGTTTAGCTTGTGCTCTAGCTAATTCCCATTCCCCATTATTTGGAGCACATTGAGGTGTCCCCCACGGGGCCGCAGAAATCAGAGTAAAAAAAGTAATACTACTCTCCTATTCAGTTTTGGTTTGAGCTCACCTGGAATGCTATGTCCAGTTCTGGGCACCTATATAAAAAGGATATTGACAACCTGGAGCATATCGAGTAGAGGGCACCCAGGTTGGTAAAAGGAATCTTAGTAAACTACAAGCTAAATATGAGTCAACAGACTGATGCAGCAGTCAAGAAAAGACAATGTAATTCTGAGCTGTGTCAACAAGAGCATAGTGTCCAGATCAAGAGAACTAATAGTGCCACTCTGTTCTGCTTTGGTTAGACCTCACCTGGAATCCTGTGTCCAGTTCTGGGCACCTGTTCAAGAAGGATACTGACAATCTGGAACACGTCTAGAAGAGGACAACCAAGACGGTTAAAGGTCTGGAAATCAAGTCCAGTGGGAAACAGCGTAAGGAGCTGGGTATGTTTAGCTTGGAGGAGAGAAGATTGAGAGATGATATAGAGCTATCATTAAATATCTGAAGGGATTTCATGTACACAATGGTGTGAGACTGTTTTTTGCTGCTCCAGAGACCAGATGGACCAATGGATTCAAATTACAAGAAATGAGATTCCGCCTAAATATTAGGAAGAACTGCTTGATGGCAAGAGCTGTTGGACAGTGGAATAGGCTGCCTTGAATGTGGTGGAGTCTCCTTCATTGGAGGTCTTTGAACAGGTTGGATGGCCATCTCTCAAGAGTACTTTAACTGTGTATTCCTCCATGGTAGGAGATTGGATCTGATATCCCTTGTGATCTCTTCCAGCTGCATGATTCTATAAACTCTACCATCCTGCTGTTTGATAGCATGTCGACTGTCTGAGGACCAGTCTAGTGAAGTACAGAAAGATTGGCCACCAAGTGAAGAACTGAGCCCAGCAACTAGGAACACAACAATGATCAGGATGGATTGGTACAGAAATGTCTTCACCAATGAACTCAAGATCTTCAAGGTACTGAAGGAATACACACTGACAATAAAATGAGCATTAAAATGAGATAAGAGAGGATGATGAGGAATGATTTATGCTCTGCCCATCTTCCTAGGAGCCTAGGACAGCTAACAATCTGTACATGAACACAAAATTAAAGTCACAAATTACAAATATCTAAATAAATTACAGATTATCTCCTCAAACGTAGTAAAAGTAGAAGCCTAATCAAATACTTTCTTGTTCCTCAAAAACTTGTACAAGTAATAACTGAAAGACAGAACTGTGGGAGGTCAAATGAATCTTTAACAAAATGGATTTCCACAGTGGAGGTGCCCCTGCCATATTATTAAATTCCTGCCTTCCATTTTCTGTTCTAGACCCTTTCAACTGTAATTGAGTACTTCCAGAGAGACAGTTCCAAGCCATGCCAGTCCAAAGACGCTTTCCAGCTGTTTCATCTTCCCGTCTGCAAAGATCATCTGAGAGCCAGTGTGATATAGTAGTCTGACTGTTGGACTATGACTCTAGAGACCAGAGTTAGAATCACCAGTCAGTCATGGAAACCTACTGGGCGAGATGGGCAAGTCACACTCTCACAGCCTCAGACGATGTCAAAGCAAACCCCCTCTGTGACTAAATCTTGACAGGGAAACCACATGATAGGGTCATCTTAGGCTTGTCAGGAGGCAGAAACCAAGTCCAACAACTACTATAAATAGATTCTCTGCTGGAAGCAAAAAGATGGAAGCGGCACTGGGGGGAAACTAGGAATTCCAAATGTTCCCAATTCCAATTTCAAATATATGGACCTATCATAAAATTATATGAATGAGGCGGATTGAATGAACAACAAAAGCATCATCTGGAAGCACCCACTGAAAATTAGATGGTTTAAAATGGAAATTGCGATAAAAACAAAAACTAACATCCTGGATTTATTACGGTTCAAGTGTAACTTCTCGTTCCTCTGATGTGTCGGGACATAAGCCCATTAAGGCTGCAGTGCTACATATGCTTTCATGGGAGTAAAAGCCTCTGAAATAAAAATAGCTTACCTCTTAATGGACATGGAAAAGATTGCACTATAAATATATTGATCAGATGACATAAGATGATTTAATAGAAAAAGCCATGAAATGTGGATGACCATCATTTCTATAGACAATAATAACAGTCAAGAAGTTTTCCCTAATGTTTGGATGAAATCTCTTTTGTTGTAATGTAAATCCATTGGAAGATGACGACAGAAGATGTTTCGTGAAAACAAAATAATAGCAATGGAATAATTCTCAGTAACAGTGTGATTTAAAGCAAACTGTAAAATGTCGTAGGGGTTTTCCAGGTGATAAACCCACCCAAGTTTTCCTATCAACTAGATTCATTCTGTATATAATATATAGGGAGAAAATTGGTTTTCCAAGTAAGGGGATATCTCAGCTCCTCTTTGCATTTTTTTCCCCTTGTGGGTGGGATACAAAGTGCTGGAAGAGGGTTAAAGCACAGACTTCCCATATGGCAAACCCAGGAAAGAGCTTAGAAACAAAGTTCCTGTCTCTAAAACCTGCAGTCAATTCCACCCCCCCCAATAAGGCAGCACTAGAACCAATGGGTGAAAACTGCAAGGAAACATATTTGGGGTGGACGTTAGGCCATTTCCGCACTAGCCTGTTATAGAGCTATTATTCCACTTTCAGCATCCTATGGAATCTGGGGTTTGCAGTTTAGCAAAACTGCAAACCCCAGGATTCCATAGGATGTTGAAAGAGGAATAAGAGCATTATAACAGTACGGTGCAGAAATGGCCAAAGAAAACTAGCATTCCGGATTTATTAAGGTTGACGTTGCAACTTAACATTCCACTGACACATGAGAACGTTAAGCCTATGAAGGCTGGAGTATTGCACATGCTTACCTGAGAGTAAGTTCCTTCGATGTCAAAGGAGTTTACTCTCCATGAGTAGGCATGGACAGGATCGAACTATAAATATACTGGTTAGATGACTGAAGATGTTTCCTGAAAAGTAAACAACAACAGCAGAGGAATAATCCTTGGAGACAATGTAATTTAAAGAAAACTGTAAAATGTTGTAGGGGTTTGCCAAGTAATAACCCCTCAGGTTTTTCTAAGAATTACATGTATTGTCTATATAATATACAGAGGGAGAATTTGTTTTACAACTAAGGGGATATCTTAGTTTTTTTTTTTGCATGTTTTCTTTTTGGGTGGGATACACAGCGATGGAAGAGTGTTAAAGCACAGAACATCCCATATCGCAGTCCCAAGGAAGAGCTCAGAAACAAAGCCGGGGGTGACAATCGTAGGGTCCTCCAGTTGGACTGCAGCTTCCAGCATTCCCCATCAATGGGTGTGCCGCTCAGGGCTTCTACGAATAGCACCATCCAGCATGGTGCACCTTGCCCACTGCAGCTGTAGATTGTGGGGAGCTGCTGCCAACCGGGGACAATGGGAGCTGCAAGCCAACACATCTGGAGGGAACATTGGCTGGGATGACTGGAGCTGCAGGCCAACATATCTTGAGGGCACCACATAGGGGAAGACTAAAATGGACCATATTGGGCAAGATAGACCCAGGTTTGCCACATGGGAATTTCCAGTGGTTCACGACATGAAATGCAAACGCTCCCAAATACTGAATTTGGCATTGCCAGGAACCTTGGATTTGTTTTCAAGACGGGGCCTCAGCATTATCAGGCAGGTTGTTGTTAGTTTTGTATCCTTGCAGATACTTGCAGGTACAGGCAAAATAACATTTCCCATCCTTTATCGCCAAAACATCTAGGTCAGGAGGAGAATGTGCACTTAAAAATGCCCTTCATGTGTTCAGTATAGCTTACTTCTAAGTAAGTGTGCATAATATGTTATATTGTGGGCATCTTCTCTTATTCCTGGAGGGGCTCATCAACCACCACTGTTTTAATATTTCTTAATGCTTTAATTGTTTAGTACACTTCTTATTCTTACATAACAGTTTTGGTGGTGCAACTTTACTAGGTTATGGGGAAAGGAAGAGGCGAGCTGAGCCCCCCATCTTAATCATGGGAGGCTTGATCCCCCCCAGTTCTGGAGTTGATGGCTGTTTCTCACACCAAGCATAAAATTGTGCAGACATTCCTAATTAATGTTGAACATTAGTAGCTAGAGGGTTCTCTCCCCACCCTGTAAACCACTGCAACCCACATCTTTCTGCCAGCCCATAACAACTAAAGTGATCTGGTTCCCATGTTAACAGTTTATAAGTACAAACAGCTGAGGGTGCCGAAACCAACAACACATGACCTGGCAAATTTACAAAGAAAAGACAGATTGGAAAGAATATAACAACTCTCCGTTTTGGAAAAGGGTGGGGTATAAATAAAGGTAATAAAAATAATACTAACAACAGCCATCACCTGACCGAAAGCCAGTGTGGCACAGTGGTCTGAGAGTCGAATTAGGAGCCTGGGAAACCAGGAAGGAATCCATGGAAACCCACTGGGTGACCTTTTGCAAGTCACACTCTCTCAGCCTCCAAGGAAGGGAATGGCATACCCTAAGCAAATTTTGCCAAGAAAACCCTATGATAGGGTTGCCATAAATTGGAGTTGACTTGAAGGCATACAACAACATCACCTGACTATAATTAAACTAGCATATTTACCCAGAGTTACCCAGGATTTTATTTTCTCATAAGTAATACTTGTTAGAAATACCTTGGGAATTACCTTTCCTTACCTTAGGAATTAGATGCGGTTGAAATACACAGATTTGAGCCTGGCGTTGCTGGGGATTTTGGTTTCTCACAGGCAATACTTGTTAGAAAGACTGGAGATCCTCTGTCTCTAATTCCCCAAACTGTCTTGTCCAGGACTCGTAACTTTTCCCCATATTCCCCAATCCAATCTGTTGTATTCAGCGTTATTAAGATACAGAGTTTTGGGTCCTGAGGGAATACACTGCCCTCCTTCTTGCTGCTAGGCCTCATCTCCATAGCAACTGGCCTGAGCTCTTTGGCTGAGAATTCTAAAGGCCCCTCCCTGAACTGCCAACCCCAGGATTCCATAGAATCTTCACAGCCAGCCAATCGTATGAGGTCTTCTTGCCTCACACAGCCAATCGTATGAGGTCTGTGCCTGCCTGATGCGGACAAAATCACTCACTGACTTTTATATAATAGATGGAAAGTGTGTGAGGGGGAATGAACGAAACTAGCAGTACCTTTGAATCTGACTGGTTTATTTCAGCATGAACCTTCGTGGGTATCAAGTTCCACCTCCATCAATGCATCCATAAAAAACCCCTGGTATCTATGAAAACACATGCTAAAATAAATTGGTCTTAAAGTTGCTGCTGGATTTCTTTATTCTTCCCTTCCCATTTTATGCTGAAACAGACTAACACGGCTATCTCTTTTTTAAAAACCCACTGGATTACAGAAGTCTTAGTCAATTTGGTTTTTGTGTGAGTGAGTTAATGAATTAAGCCTACATACATTCACATGTGAGAATAAATGGTCCTAAAGGGAAGGACACCTGTGCCAGAAAGCATCACTTGAAGAAGCATTTTCCTGCCTTCCCTCACAAAGGATAAAATGCCTCTTCTAAGATGGTACTTGTTACCCACAGATTTTATAGATGTTCTTATTAAAATTAAATATTTTCATTGGTTCATAAGTCAGGAGCATTTTTAGTCAATCAAAATGATTTTAACAGATTTCTCTCACCTCAATTCATTTATTTAGTAAAGGTATATTTAGTACAGCTAGTGGCCTGAGTGTTGGACTAGAACACTAGAAGACCAGGGTTCAAATCCCTGCTCAGCCATGGCAACCCACTGGGTGATCTCAGACAAGTCACACTGTCTCAGCCTCAGAGGAAGGCTCTGCAGCTTCCACAGAACAAACTGTGCAAAGAAAACCCCATGATAAGGTTTGCCTTCTGTAAGTCAGAAATGACTTGAAGGCACAAAACAATACTTCAGTTAACAAAGAAAATAAGTTCATGAGCATTACTTCTGTACCTGAGTATTTAGTACCAGAGGCTAAAATAAGATGGAATGAATAGGGGCAGGTTTCTGCACCACCAAAATAAAACAAAAAACCCGCAAACAAACAAAAAACAGTTAAATGCATTTCAGCAAGCTTTTTATCTAAAATTGACAATATGCACATGTGAAATGAAAAAAAACAACAGGTCACGTAAGCCTTGCATAAGTAAACAGAAAAATTTCAAACCTTTAAGAGGTAATGTAAAGATTTCTTCCAAAATGCATCCAGGGATATTTTTCTTTTCTTTCACCAGCCTCCACTGTTCTTATGATTTCAATTTTTGTGGCTAAACTTCAAGAAACTATGCTTCTTGAATGGAGAGAGAGCTAATGAACTAAGCTTATCTGCATTCCTCTTTCTTCTTAGTTCTCTCTTTTGCTGCTTCTCCATGATCATTAGGGGACTCTGAAGGCAGCTGCAGATTGCCTTGCCTTTTCTTTCCCAACCCACCTTTAATTATATTCTTTAATGCAGACATGCTGCTGAACCCTGATAATGAGAACCTGTGTTTCACCAGGCCTCTTTTACCACCCTCTCAATGCTAATGCTGCTAAAAAGCCTTTCAAATAGACTGATGGCAAGAAAAGAGGGGGCTGGTAAGGTGGAAAAAAGGCCATTTCTGCCTTATACTGTTATAGTGCTATTATTCCACTTTCAACCTCCTATGGAATCCTGGGGTTTGTAGTTTAGGAAGGGGCATTTAGAATTCTCAGCCAAAGAGCTCTTTGGCCTTGGTAAACTACAAACCCCAGAATTCCACAGGTTGCTGAAAGTGTAATAATACCACTATAGCAGTGTAGTGCAGAAATGGCCAAAGACTGTGCAAAAAAGAAGCATTTTTGTTCAAGCCTTTTTAACTGCAGTTTGTCTACGTAGCTTAAAGTTGCCTGTCAACTTTTGGCAACCCCGTGAATTCCATAGGGTTTTTTTTAGGCAAGGAATACTCAGAGGTGGTTTTGCCAGTTCCTTCCTCAGAAATACAGCCTATAGCGCCTGATATTCATTGGTGGTCTCCCATCCAACTACTAACCAGGACTGACCCTGCTTAGCTTCCAATGAGACAGGATCTGGTGCTTTTAGGATATATACTTGTATATTTATATCTTGCTTTTCTTCCAGTGAGTTCAAGGAGGTGTACATGGCTCATTTCCTCTGTACCATAAGGTTAGAATCTAAGCCCTGAGCCTTTGAAGATAATTTTTCCAGATAGGTGGGAGGGAATATCAAGTACCTAATGGTCTGAAAATGGCAGCATAAAGCTTTGTGGAACTCAGAACCCCTGTAGCTCCCTGGAGGCTTACAGCTGCAAAGGGCACACCTCCAGGCTATGCATTGTTTATTCTTGACTCCCGATCGACTGCATGTGGGGTATTCTCTGTGTAAACATGCCTAGGCTTGCAAGACCACCTTCACTGGCTGGGATCAACAAATACCAAAGTCAGAAGCCATTTCCACACTACACTGTTATAGTGCTTTTATTCCACTTTCAACATCCTATGGAATCCTGGGATTTTCAGTTTAGGGAGGGGCATGTAGAATCCTCAACCAGAGAGCTCTTTGGCCTGCGTAAAGTACAAACCCCAGAATTCCACAGGATGTTGAAAGTGGAATAATAGCACTATAACAGCGTGGGGCAGAAATGGCCAGACTCATACAGGCCACAGTATTTCCAGTTTCTGTATATAGCTGTGAAAGCTGAACAAGCCTGAAAGGAAGAAAATCAACACATTTGAAATGTGATGCTTGGAGGAGAGTTCTATGGATACCACTGACTGCCAAAATGGGTCAAGCTTGGACTCTTTCTAGAAGCCAAGATGACTGAACTACGACTCTCCTAATTTGGGCATATCTATGAGATGACAAGACTTCCTGGAAAAGATGGTAAAGCTTGGTAAGCTGGAAGGCAGGAGAAAAGGAGGAAGCCCACATTGCAGGCGGATGACTGTAAATCCTGCCAAGAAGCCATGGCCCTGAGCTTGCAAGAGCTGAGCAGGGCAGCGGAAGACTAGCGGCTTTTCTGCACTACACTGTTATAGCGCTATTATTCCACTTTCAACATCCTGTGCAATTCTGGGGTTTGTAGTTTCCTGAGGCCAAAGAGCTCTCTGGCTGAGAATTCTAAAGGCCCCTCCCTAAACTGCAAACCTCAGATTCCATCGGATGCTGAAAATGGAATAATAGCAGTATAACAATGGGCCTTGGTGCACTACACTATTATAGTACTATTGTTCCCCTTTCCACATCCTATGGAATCCAGGGGTTTGCAGTTTAGGGAGGGGCATTGAGAATTCTCAGCCAGAGAGCTCTTTGGCCTCAGTAAACCGCAAACCTCAGAGTTCCACAGGATGTTGAATGTGGAATAGCACCACTAAAATAGTGTAGAGCAGAAATGACCACAGTGTCCTCTGCTTCTAACATCCCACATGACAGAGGCCTGCTGGACTAGCAGATGAATCTTCAACCATGATTGCCCCAGCTATCCCTGCACACCTTAAAAATGGATGCTGTGGAAGAAGTTGTCCTGTCTCCTCTCGCACAACAGCCACCTCCCACACTGGGGAAGAACCAGCGAATGCTCCCTCTTCCACCCACACGTGCAAAAGTAGCCAGAATGTGCCGGGCGCGGGGTTGGGTACCAGGATCCGAGAGGATGGCTCTGTATCTGCAAGCCCCTGGCTTCTGCTGCATGCCCAAGGAGGAAGTGGCAAAGCCGGAGCAGCCTCCAAGCCCCTTTCCACACTACCCTCTTATAGCGCTATTCTTCCACTTTCAACCTCCTATGACCTGGGGTCTGCAGTTTCGGGAGGGTCACTGCAAACCCCAAGATTCCATGGGAGGTTGAAAGCGGAATAATGGCGCTCTAACAGGCTAGTGCGGAAATGGCGACGGAGTCGAGCCTGTGGCAATAACCTGATGGGTACGATGGCAACGCTTTGGAAAGAGGCAAAGGGAGCCATGTTGGTCATACATCCATACTATTAGGCTACGGAATTTGGACGAAAGTGTGTTTTTCAAAAGAGATGAGCAGCATACCAGCTGAGCCTGGCAGCATTGCAAAAGGGCGGCCGGGGCCCCCCCCCCGCCGCCTTTGCTGTTCCCCTTCCGCCCGGGGATCGGCACTGCAGCTTCGCCCTCCGCCGGGCCGGGAGAGGAAGAGGAGGAGGAGGAGGAGGCGGCGCAGGGGGAGGCGGAGCCCCGGCCGAAGCCGGCCCGGACACGTGTGCAATCGCGGGGGCGGAGGCGGCTTCTTTAGGCAGCGCCGGCGCCGGCACGGGGCCTTTTTGGACGCCGCCGCCGCCGCCGCCGCCGCCGCCTCGCCCGGCCGCGGAGCCTCTGCAGCGGGCGCGAGGGCCGAGGGCCGAGCGGGATCGCCATGCCGGGCGCGCTGCGGGAGGAGACGGCGCGGCTGCTGGCCGACTACCTGCAGCACCGGCTCGGGGGCGCGGCGCTGCCGCCCAGCCGCACGGCCGAGACGCTGCGCCGGGTGGCCGACGAGCTGGAGCGGCGCGAGCGGCCCTTCTTCCGGAGCGCCTGCAGCCGCGCCGCCGCCGCGCCCCCGGAGCCCGGCGAGGCGGCCGCCCTCTTGGCCCGGGTGGCGGCGCAGATGGAGGCCGAGGGCGGCCTCAACTGGGGCCGGGTGGTGGCGCTGGTCGTGTTCGCCGGGAACCTGGCGGCGGCGCTGGCCGAGCGGGGAGCTGGCGGCGGCGGCGGCGAGGAGGAGACGGGCGCGCTGGTGGAGGCGCTGGCCGCCTACTTGGCGGGGGAGAAGCGAGCGTGGCTGGAGGAGCACGGCGGCTGGGTAAGGAGGAGAGGCGGGCACGGAGGGAGGGGGGCGGTCCGATCCCCCCCCCCCACCCCACCCCACCCCACCCCTGGCCGCCCCCTCCCCTCTCCTCTCGCACCGATTGCCCTTTCTCAGCGCCCCACGGGCCCTTCTGCGCCCCAAGCCCTTTCCGCTCATCTGTCGGTCATGGCTGCGCTTCCCTCGCCTGTCTCGCCTCGGGCGCATTCTGTTTATTCCCTCCTCTCCTCTCCTCTCCTCCCTCCCTCCCCGTCCCGTTTCTCCCACCCCAGTACTTGCAGCCATGCTCGGGATGCAGGAGGCGGGGGCCATGAAATGGCTTCCCGATCGCCCCCCCACCCTCTCCTCCGGGTGCGCTCCGAGCGCAAGGGCGCGCCAGCCCGGCTGCCTCCTGCGTCCCCTTTCGCTGAGGTTGGTTTTATTTTGAGATCGGGAATGCGTCTGGAGGCAGAACTGGGCTGGGTACGCTTTTCCTTTTGGCGTGATCATCCTTCCTGTCTGTCTCCCCCCCATCTCACCCACCCCCGGCTTCTGGAGAGCCGCAGCCGCCCGCTGCCCGGCGCCAGGGCTGCGCAGCCGGCGACCTCCTTTTCTCCTCTCCCTCCCGACCCCTCCCAGGCCGGGATGCTGCTGACGCGCCCGGCTGGGAATGACCTTGGCGCAAGGATTGGGGGGAAAATCCTGCTCCCCTCCGTCTGCCTTCTTGCTTCTCTGCTCTGCGGCCGCCACCCCCCCCACCCCGCCCCACAATCAGGTTTGATCCGAGGCTGGTTCGCTGGAAAGCTGGCGGATTCGCCTTTCCTTCGCTTCCCCCCCCCGATGTAGGCCGCGAGGGGAGCCGCTCACAGCGCAGGGAGACGGAGGAAGGGGGAGGGAAGGTGGCCGCTCGCTGCATCAGGGAAGCCTGGATAATTTTTTTGCCATATAAGGGAAGCAAACGCCGTGACAAACCGTGAGAAGTTGCTTTGATTGGAGTCAGCCCGTGCCCTCCCTCTCTTTTTGCTCCCCCTTCGTTAATTCCTCTCCACATTATGGCCTTCCTCCCTTTAAATTCCCCCTGGTTGTGCATCTTTGGTCTTCTGCCTTGCTGGGTGCCCTTGCCCAGGGTTGCGTAAGACTGGTCTTGGGCAACTCATGCTGGGCGGTGGGGGCAGTTGTGCCAATAGGCTCTGCAGGGCCACAGCTCCCTGGGTTGAGACATTCTGCCCTTGGACTGATCCAGGAAGCACACCCGCATCTATCCGACCTTAATATTGACTGGGTGTTTACTGAAATCTTTGGGAAGGAGCTGAGAGAGGAGGGGACAGGAATGAAGGCTTCCAAGGACAGATTTTGAGCCTGCTTGGCAACTGTATTTTTCAAATCCTGGAGCAATGGGTGTTAAAACTTGTTTGGTTTGGTTTTTTAAATACCAGTGATTCAGAGAAAGGTAACCAGAATCTACACAGATGTGTGGAACTCAAAGCTTTGGATTTTCCCTGTGGATGGCAGATCATTAGATGTCCATTTCACTTTGCAAACTGACTGTGGAAACTCCAGCTTTAACCCAGCATTGTGTGGTTTTTGCATAAAGTAATCTCCTACAGGCATTGGATCCTGTCTGATCTTGGATGCTAAGCATAATCAGCTCTGTTTAGTGCTTGAATGAGAGACTGCCAACAAATACCAGGTGCTGTAGGAAATATTTCAGAGCAGGGAACTGACAAAACCACTTCTGAATATTTCTTGCCCAAGGAAACCACATGACATTAATGGGGTTGCCACAGGTCAGTAGGTGACTTTAAGACACATGCGCCCAATTCCCGCTTTATTGATGGATTTTCACATGGCCAGGCTGCAGAGTGGAACTTCAGAGGGCAGATTGCAGTAACTGTCTGGCTTGTATGCTGCAACATGTTGTCTTCCTATTAATAATGCATCTTGTGCTGCTTTTCCCATCTAGTTGGGACCAGCCTGGTGCTGGGCAACTGTCTCATTCAGACAGATGTGACTTGGTGCACCAATTGTGGTGATCTCACCTGCCTGCACTGCAGATGCTGAGGTGGATTGCTGGCTTGCCATAGACATCAGATGCATAATCTGTTTTGCATCTCTTCCTGCTGGATGCCCTTACTCCTCAGAGCTGTCAGTCTTTTAAAATGTAACTTTAAAGGAGACTGGAGAGGAACTCAGGATCAGCTATGAATTCTAGGGTGGAAACAGGTGCAGTGCAGCTGTCCTGGGTTCTGCTGTTCTCAGTGAGAGAGGAAGGGGATGTGCAGTGTCAATTCAGATGAGCATTTGCAGGAAAAAATCTGCCATATTGTAGAGTAGAAACTGGGCAGAGAGAAGTCAAGATACTTTGAAGGACTTAGGAATGTGTCCCCTATATCAAATGATGGACAGCTGTGGGATTGTAGCCTTTTCCAACCTGGTGTCTGCCAGATATTTTGGACTATAACTCCCAACTTTCCTAATTTTTGGCCATGCTGTGTTGAGTTGATGGGAGCTGGAGTTTAAAGTCAGTGGAAGATACCAGGTTGGGAAAGTCTGGTCTTGCCAAGCACAAGTGAAGAAATGCCATTTTCTTGCCCAAGTCGTGCATGCAGGTATGTAAAGACTTCAGGTACAATGTGTCATTATGACTGTCTGCCAGAAAGATCTGTCTGGCCTAAATTATGTTCAGAGCAAAGGAGGTAGCTGAGGTCACCATGTTCACCCACAGTGGGTGTGTAAAAGCCTTTGGCCCTCTAGATGTTTTGAACTTCAACTATCATAGTCCCCAGTCAGCATGCCAATAACGATGGATTGTGGACATTGTAGTGCCAGACATTTGGAAGGCCATCTGTTGCCTGACAAGATGCCTAGAAAAGAGAGAAGAGGATGGTGACAGCAGATAATAAATGTCTGCTTCTTTGTCTTCATTCTGATACTGCTGGAAAATTCATTGTGACACTTTTTGAAAAATAGGGTATAAGGAGTAACAGAGGTGTACTACTTCAGGAGATCTAAGCTGGAGTCTTAAACAGCTACCTGGGAGGAAGTCTTGATAATTCAGTGGGACTTTCTTCCACGTAGACACGCATAGGGTTGTGCTGTTAGTGAAGGAAGCATTATTCCTGAGGAATGATGTTTGCACCAAGTGCTTTGTCATTATTGTTAAGTATGGAGTGCTTCGTGTGTACTGTAAATAATACAAGCCATGAAAAACAAACTTAATGAATGTTTGGAAGAAGCTGTACAGAGTTGCAGGTATGATAGATGAAGCAAGAGTGCCTATAAATATATATAAATATAAACCCTAGTTTATCAGGTCTCACTTTTAGATAAATTTCCAGCTGTCAAGTTTAGGAATAAGCTTATTCTGGTGTCCATTAGATACTCAAGATTCTAGAGGTTCCTCACTGGAATTCCCATGCTCTGTGCAGTCACTAGTCACCTGTCCATGATTTAAAGCAGCTGCTCTCAACCTCTGACCTTCCAGATGTTTTGGGCTTCAGTTCCCAGAATTCCTCGCCATTTGCTACGCTTGCTGGAACTTTCAGATTTTGAGCTTTGAAACATCTGGAGAACCAAAGATTGAGAACCACTGGCTTGTAGTAGAGATGAGGAAAATGTGTGGCTTTTCAGATGTGGTTGGACCAGAGTTCCCAGCAGCCTTAGCAGCCAGCATCCTCAGTGGTGAGGGAGGATGGGATCTGTAGTCCAACATCTGAAGGGCCACACATTCCGCAGATGGCATCTTGAAGAACCTAGAAGGACTTGGTGTAGTTGGCAGCTTCTACCTGAGCCTTGGGCTATGGTAGACTGCACCCAACTACGGGATGTAGCCAACACTGCCTGCCACTGGTGCAGTGTCTGTGGAGGGTGTCCCTGCCATCTTCTGGGCTGCTGTGTCAGGAAAAAGGAGTTTTCTTGCACTTCTCTTGAGTCCTGCTAAGGCCATGATAGGGTTTCTGCATAGATGTGTGCCTAAGGTAATTTTGAGTCCCTTCTTTTATGAGTTTGGAAAAGTAAAACCCCTCAACTAGCACAGCCAGTGGCCATGATGATTGGAGCATTATAGAGTTGTGTTCCAAAAAGGTGCCATTTCTAGATCTTGCCTTTAATGACATATGCCCCATAACCTTCCTGCTGAGTTATACAGAAGCTGCTAAATGTTGAAATGCTGTGAATG
The DNA here is from genome assembly GCA_948472985.1 of Iguana delicatissima. Lineage (NCBI taxonomy): Eukaryota > Metazoa > Chordata > Lepidosauria > Squamata > Iguanidae > Iguana > Iguana delicatissima. Next base: position 197,665 of record CAOKZL010000565.1, on the reverse strand, counting down.
GGATACATAATTCAAAATAATTTGATGAAGATGCAAACAACTGGCAGTTCTGATATCCAGCTTCACCCTGGAAAGAGCCAGCGATACGATTGAGTAGGATCACCTTGCCTTGATGCCACGTCTCATTAAAACTGGACCAAACCCATGGGTATTCAGGTGGCAGGTGGAAACTCCTTTGGACTTCAGTTTCATCTCAAAGTGACATTCTACTGAGTCAGGTGAGGCTGATCAAAGTACAAGATTGAGCTGTGTAAAATTCCTGGTGGAGGTATAGGCTGCTCTGTGCATAGTTTAATTAACAGCAGGGTTTGTTGTCACTGGGCCTTCTGCAGTCTATTTGTATCGATCTACCTGAGTAAGGGGAGAGGGAGAGAGCAAGCGCTCTGCCAACAAAAGCCTTTGTTTTGTCTTGGATATAATCCCAGCGAGAGAGAAATATTTTACATTCTTGAGTGTTTGGAATCTTTCCAGTCCTCATTTATAACCCAAGAAGTTCAGCATATTCCTCTGCTGTCTTGGTAGAAGCTTTCTGTTAACAAATTCCGGAATTCTGTGAGTGTGTGCATGTGTCTGTTTAAAACACTGGATGGCTCAGAGCAATAAGCATCCTCTAGTTTTTTTTAAAGCTAAGAATAGTGGAATCACTAGGAAAGAGTGCAAAAGCAGTCGAATTAGCAACTTCTATTGCTAATTCTGGAGGTTAGCAGTAATAAAAGAATGGCTTTTCTTAATTCTTTTGCAGATCCAGATTAAAAGCTACAGAGATTTCCCTTTGCTTATGTTAACTTTAAGGGTTTCTCTCCCCACCCCCCCATTGGGTAGAGTTTCTTGCCTCTCTGAAAAATCTGGTACTAGCCATTGTTGAGTGGGTGTGGGTTTAAATCTGGGCCAGAAATGTGAATAATCAACTTCAAAGCAACTATTTCCGACAGCACTAAGGGTAAAGAACACATAGAAACCTGCATTGAGTTCTCAGTTTTCAAACAGACCATTGGAGGGGAAGTAAGTCTATTCAAAAGTGCCTCTTTGCTGGATGAGAACTCTAGGTATGTCTCTCTTTCTCTCGATTTCTTTCTTTCTCTCTCTACCCTTCAGTTCTCCCTCCCAGCATCTTTGTAATCATATTCTGCAGTCAATGCACTTACACAAAGAAGGCATGAGAAATTTTATTGGACAAAAGCTTATTTTCCAACCTGTGAGAGGTGTAATGAGACACCCTTTCCTAGTGATATATGAGGACATGCTTTGAAGCTGGTGAGGCAGACCGCAGCAGATGATCTTTAAAGGGCCATGGGCATAGCATGCTTCCCCGACGTGGATATGGGAGGGAAACAGTTGTGCATGAGTCATGTATCTGAAAGTCACTTTCCAGCACATGTACTTGTGCTTGCAGTACTCTCATGGCTCTTGCACATGATGGGTGTGTCCGTTAGTGTGCCTCAGAAAGAAGCAAAGGTGGTGAGCAGTATTTTTTGAGTCTTCAAGTGTCCTGGTATGTTTTGAATTTTAGAACTTTGAGAGCCAGTGGAACAGCCCTTCTTGGCCCTTGAAGTATTTTTGGGGTTTCAAGGAACACCTGCATGAAATATAAAAGTTTTAGAGAACCCTTGCGTTAAAAAAAAAAAAGATGGTATCTGTAGCTCAAAAAGTTATTCTTTTTTAAAAAAATCACAATCTTGCAGAACCCCTACAACCTCTCCAAGAACCTTGCTTGAGAAATCTTGCAAGGGAGGATAATGGGTTTAAGAATATTAAGAAGAGCCATAGTTGATCAAGTTATAGACATGTCTAGTCTAACATTCTGGCCATTTCCGCACTAGCCTGCTACAGTGCTATCATTCCAGTTTCAACATCCTATGGAATCCTGGAGTTTGCAGTTTAGAGAGGGACCTCAAGGCTAATGTGGAAATGGCCTCTGTTCGCAAAGTGGCCAATAAGTTCCTGACGATAGAACAGGAGTACAACTGTACCCTCAGTCTTGCACTCCCCAGCAGTGGATAGTGGACCTGTTTTCCACAAATCTTAAAAACATCCAAGTTGGCCGGCGTCACTACATCTTGTGGCAGGGAGTTCTGCAGTTTTAACCACGCATTGTATGAAAAAGTACAGGTATGTCTCAATTCATGAAGTTGATCTGTTCGTGGGCATGAATTCTTTAATGGAAAATTTGGTGCCAAAGGGCAAATAACATGAAAAGAATAGTTTTCAAAGAAGTAGCTGTGTTAATTTCTTGCAGAATAAAAAGGAGGAAGGGAGGGGGAGGAGGAAAAGGCATGTATCAGCACCTTTAAGACTAAGTAATAGGTTCTTGTACCACAAAAATGAAGAATATTTAATCATCTTTCAGCTTCTTTTTAAAATTCAGAGTTAACACATGTGAAATCAAACTACAAGGTCTGGTAAACCTTGTATAAGTAACTAAAAATGTTTCAACCTTTTAGAGACCACTTGAACTTTTCAACCATAATGCATCCAAGGGCTCTTTTTTTCTCCTTTCATCAGCTTCCACTTATGTATATCTGAGCACCAAAATAGAAATAATATCTTTGCTTTTTTAACATGCTGGGGGAGCTGGTGAGGCAAGCTTACCTGTTTTCTTCCCATTTTCTCTCTGTTCTGCTGTTCACCGCATGCTCAAGGGATTCTGGAGACAGCTTCTGTCTACCTTGCCTGTTGTAAGCTGGCACATATAACTGTAGTAGGATCTGGTACAGTAGAATCTCATTTTTCCCCAGGTCAAGCTTTATTTCATTGTTCAGTGCAGATCTGCTACTGCAGCCTGATAGCACAAGTCTGTTTTTCTCCAGACCACCTTCACCATCTTTTCAATGCTGATGCTGCTGAAAACTAGCTAGACAGAGGATGGGGAAGAAAGACTTATGTGGGCATAAAATGACTTTGGAAGGGGTTTTTGTTGAGGTATGCCTCCACTTCCATTTATCCTTCCAGATTCTCCCTCCAGTCAGCTTCAGTAGATCCTGAGCCATGAAAGCACCTGTCTCCTTGTAACCTATCTGGGAGGGTTGTTGCACTCCTGAAGTGGGAGGAAGAGGAAGTTATGTATGCCGCATTGAACTTACTGGTTATAGGTGTAGCCCCCTCTGCAAAAAAAGCCTGTAGCATTGCTTCCCAGTTGCCAGTAACCCTGGCAGTGTTCCAGAAGGTTGCAGGTGGCTGGGTTTACTGTTGATGGCTGTAGAAAGCGCAAAGGGAAGCCTTTGTGTGGGCACCTCTTTGCAGTGCTGGCTTGGAATCTCGGTGTACTTCCTAAGATTACAGGCCTTTTATCTTGGTGGTTTGGACAAAGTGCATGTCCAAAACCAAATTGTAATCCCACCATTTTGCTAAATGACAGATGGATCCTGCCCCTCTTCAAATTCTTGCTAAAATAAAAGACTAAAGACTGGAAGAGAAATACTTGCAAATACAGAACATTGACTAATTTTTTTTTAATGAAGTAAGCCTGCTTGTAGCAACAAGAAACAGGTGGGTTTTTTTAAAAAAATCTGTTGGGTATGGATCTGCCCAACACATCTTAATTTCTTTTGGACTCTGTACTTTTTCTTTTTGCTATAAACCTTTTTATTGTCCTGCTATGCCTTTTTTAAAAAAAAACCTATCTAAGCAAGCTGTTGATCAATCTTGAGTAGTTCTTAAGAGGATTTCAATACCTAAATGGCAGTAAAATGGGGAAGCATTAGTAGGTACAGCATCTATAGTTCATTCAGAATCTCCCCTCTTTAGCATTTATGTGTATTTGGCTTTGCAATAATTGGTCCACATTCAGCAGAGTCATTCTAAAAGGTGACTGGCTGAAATCTTGATCTCTCCATGGAAGAATGAGGGCTTGACTTCTGTCTTTTCCAGCAAGCCCACCTAAATGCAAATGACCCTGCAGCAGCTGCTGGCAAAAGTGCAAACTGACATTCAGCGGAAAATGCACCCATTGTTTGCCCAAATTAAAGTGTAAAGAACAAAGTTCCGGAAGAAATTAAGAGCATAACTCATTTACATAGACATCTGCCAAATAGGAGTTCAAACATAGCCATCTGGAGTCGTATTACTGTCGCTCTTGATTATTCAGAAGAAAGATCTGGCGGTGCAGCTGCCGGGGTCCTTTTTAGCAGTGGTCAGCTCTGAAGCGAGTGGCTCACAGCCGCTGATGAAGCCATGTGCTGGTAACAATGGTGTTCAGGGGCGGATGGGTAACAGGCCTCTGCTTCCAAGTGGAACTTGTGCAACGGCTTTCTGATTTTTCAGGGCCGCGCTAGCTTTTCTGCAGCTGATAGGGCAGCTGTTGGATGCACCCTTGCAAAACCCACGCCTTATTTCCTAGGGGGAAGAATATTTTCAAAAAAACTAATCTAGCTGCTGCTTGCTCGTGTTTGGTTTACACGTGCCTGCGGTTGTCTCCTAGGTTCACTTGAATTCTGAGCTGCAAGTCAAGATCAGAATGCCTGCATATATAAAACGCCACTTCTCTTGACTGCTTTGGACAGTGTCAGATTTGACTTTGATCTGAAACCCCACCCCAGATCATTACTTGCTAGGGCACCTTGGGTTGTAGAGGAGGGAAATGCTGAAATAACTTCCCCGATAGCTTTTAGTTCCCCTTGTAACTTAGGGCTGATTTGTATTTCTAGATGACATATTGTTGCTTCATTTGTGATCTGCTTCCCTTTTGGGGTTCTGGATGGGCCAGGACAGAAACAGAACATTGTCAAAACCACTGATAAAAGTAGTGAATTGCCCTTATAGATCTGTTTTTATTGCTCTTCCCCAGGTGTTGGGAGAAACATCTGAATAATTGTTGTAAATTATGTAGCATGTAGAAATAAACCTGATTTGGTGTGTGTTCAGAGATGGCTATTGTTGCCATTATACCTCTTTAGAAAGAAGCTGTTTCCTTTAATGAAATTTGGTGATATAATAATAATAATAATAATACAGATTATTCTTCTGTGTGGCATGTTCAATGGTTACCTTTGGATGTGAGAATGTTCAATGGTTACCTTTGGATTGGATGTATTGTGGTGCATTAATTTTGTACTGGAAAAATCTTCGGCATTTGTGGACACATGTTCTAATTTAAACCTTATCTCTTGAAAGTGGAATTGAACTGATGGTCAGCGTGGCTGGATCCTGCAGGCTCTAACTGTTGCTAAAGGAGTTACACTCCAGGGTTGGAAAAATAAACATTTTTCATCTTTTGTTTAATGGTTGGAAGATCTGCCTGCTTTAGTTGCTCATGAAGGTCTATTTGTGTAGACATCAACTTCCACCAAACATGTTTTTGGAAACATGGTCAGCTTATATCACTGTATATGCTTGGCCCCCATTCATACCCTATATATGTCCCCTTCCCTTTTCTCCTTCTTTTCTTTCCCAATTTTTTCTTTATAAGCATACTTCTAAAAATCCATTTAGAAAATTGCTAATGATAAGCAGTCCTGATTAAAGCTCTTGCTTTCTCCTTTTCTAGGATGGCTTCTATCACTTCTTCAACAAACATGGCTCTGATGCAGCTGACCAGAACACTACCATAAGCAATGCCATAATGGCGGCGGCGGGATTTGGCCTGGCAGGTTTGGCCTTCCTCTTGGCTGTGCGATAAGGCTGCACCCACGAACTTGGACTAAAGGGGTGTGAGGGCGGGCGGGCACTCTCTTCTGAAACTGCCAACATGCCACTGAAGAGTCCATCCTATATTTCTATGACGGTTGGAAACAGAAGCATATTATATATACCTATATATTTTTAACTAGAGTTGGAGCAGAACCTTTTGACAAGCACATAACATCCGGGCAGTAGAAATGGGAAACACACACTCCTACAAACAAACACAAATAATATGCCACTTAATACAGGTGCTGAGATTGGACATCTTCTGGATCTTGGTGCGAGAGCTGTGATTTTCACAGTCTGTTCTGGGAAACTGCTGATTGCTGGATGTTAATGCTATATGTTAGTGGTGGGCTTGCCATGGAACCCAAGTGAAGATATGTGTGGATTTCTTCTTAGTGTGTATGCGTGTATGTGGCACGGGGAGGGGTGTCTAGGGGGTGGGGAGGGAGATGTTGCCTTGTGAAATGTGAGCCAGTATTAACAAGAATGAAGAGCTTAACTCATCTGTGGCCTGAATGCAAATGCAGTCTTGGGGCTGCTCATTGATGTATAGCTGCAAGGTCCTTGTTGCACAGAGCGTTTATAGCTTACATGTTTTTGTTATAATGACATTACTATAAATCACACTACAACTAGCAGTGAGGCAAATATTGATACCAAAACAGTAGAGGCTGCAGAACCAGTTCTTTGACTGGTGACTTTAACGGCTGAAAAACCCTTGGAAAAGGAGAAGAAGAAGAAAAAAGAAATTGGTATATTTGGAAGTCCATTGAAGGCTGGAATTTCTGTGGATTTCCTGTCAAACCCAGAAACTCCATATAACTTAATATATTTTTGAACTATTTATCATTGTATAATACTGGGTAGCTGTTTAACATCTATTTTTGTTAAATTCCATTTTTTTAAAAAGAAAAAAAGCTCTCAGACTGCTTTCTTGGCTGTATCTGTCTTATAACTAACAGTTCTAGTTTTGGTATCTGCTATATTGTGTATTGTAAAAACTAGTCTTCAGAAGTGTTCAATGTCATTTCCTTTACTTGTACAGTTTTAATTTGTGAATAAACATAACTGAATATTTTTATTTTAAACGAACGTGCATTCTTAGCTTGACCGCAACTTCCATGGACTTTTTAAGGAGGCCCAACAAATACCTGTTTCCTTTGACAACAATTTGCTTGTAAATAGTATCCGTGGGGGGTGTGTGTGTGTGTGTTAAGCTTTCCTGCAGTAGGTGGAGAAAGCTGCTATTACTATAGCCTTAGTGTTTTTGCAGGCTTGCATGGAGCTGACAGCAGACTCAGGAATGCATGACAAAACATTTACATGGGGCGGGAGTTGTGGGAGGCTGCATTGGCTCTGTAGGAGACTTTAGGGCAGTGGTTCTCAACCTGTGGGTCCCCAGATGTTTTTGGACTTCAGCTCCCAGAAACCCTGAGCATTGACCATAGTGGCTGGGGCTTCTGGGAGCTGAAGTCCACAAACATCTGGGGACCCACAGGTTGAGAACCACTGCCTTAGGGGTTGCACCTCCTACCACACATCCCACTGCAGAAAAAACATTGTCATGTATTCAGGGCTCCTCTCCTCAGACCATTTTAGGCCCAAGAGAGGCTTATTTTTTAAAGCAGGAAATGACAGGAAGTTACTACTGGTTTACTTCCAGTTTTTAGAAGAGCCTTTCCTGGCCCTAAAATGGCCCAGGAGGCTTCCCAAATGTGGCAGGAATGCCCCTGCATTCCTCTAGAGAGCTTGGGGGGCCACACTTTGCGCTCCCTTGATTTACACTAAGCTGCTCTGTTGCTTGCAGAATACAAGTTGCTAAAATGCAGGAAGCTGCTTTACGCTGACTCAGGCCATTTCCGCGCTAGAGGCCATTAGCATGATATACTGTTAAAACTGGGGGATTGCCATTTGCGCAATGGTAGCAGGTTAGGAACGCCGTTTTCCACATCCTCCCACCTTCAGTGGATGAATAGCGGTATTGCCACCAGTGTTCCTTCTGCATCATAGTGTCCTCGGCCACTCCCTGTTCCTACCTTCACCCATCCCCACTGCCCCCCACCTTCACCTTGCCCCACTGCCCCCCACTTCACCCGCCCCACTTTCCCCTTCACCCCACCGCCCCCACCTTCACCCCGCCTCGCTGCCCTCCATCTTCACCCCGCCTCGCTGCCCTCCATCTTCACCCCGCCTCACTGCCCTCCATCTTCACCCCACCCCCACTGCCCCCCACCTTCACCCCGCCTCACTGCCCCCCACCCCGCCTCACTGCCCCCTCCTTCACCCCACCTCATTGCCCTCCACCTTCACCCCGCCTCACTGCCCCCCACCTTCACCCCACCCCACTGCTCCCCACCTTCACCCCATCCCACTGCCCCTGATTGGTTGGGGTGGTTTTTTCCCCTGTGGAAGCTGTACTAAACACAGCAGTACACTCGTACATTTTCACAGTATAATGCCTAAGAATGTATTTTAAAAAAGCGTTAACCCAAAGGAGAACTTTCAAATAAATATGGAGAGGTGATAAATTTTTGAAGTTACCACCCCATGGAAGTCACTGAGGGAAGGACAAGCTGGGCACCCCCACACCCCTCCCACTGCTGAGTTCGCGACGGCTGGAAGTGCTACCAAGAGCTACAGCAGCACTGCACTGAGCTGGCTGACGGGATTGAAACGCTGATGGAGGCACTTGACAGATTTTTTCTGGAAATAGAATATGGCGGTTTTGCAACACTTGGGGACAAGATAGCAGCTGGATAGCAACAAGATTGTGTGATAGCACACTTCTGACTCAAAATTGTTATGGTGGTATGGCAACATCGTGCAGAAATGGCCTCAAACAGTTGGTCTCAGGGGTCTCCTATTGCTAACACTGAACAGTAAGGGGTCTCTAGCATTTCAGGTAGGATATTTTTTTTCCTGAAATTCAGTGGGGACTCAACCAGGGATGTTATGCATGCAGATAATGTGTTCTAGCCCTGACTTATAGAACCTCTTCAAATATTATCCAGAGATTACATGCAACTTGGTAGCTGGTAGTATTTGTTTAATTTAAGACTTAGTTTAACTTGTGTCACACCTTCCTCCTAGTATGGGGCCTCAAGTCAGCTTATCATAGAAGTTAAAACCAAATCCGAATGAATACGACAGAAACGTTACAAAGCAATTACATCGCTATACTAAAAACATGGTAATAATGATAAAAATACAGCATACCCTAATGAAAAGACCTTTCGCAGTGGCCCTTGCTGCTGATAGAAGGAGAGCAGATGGTAGCCAACCTTCCCTCCTTGGGAGTGAATTCCCTAAGAAGGCTTATGCCCACGTCCTCACCAGCTGTTCCTTTGAAACTGGTGGGACTGAGACAAAAAACCTTCCCTTGAGGATATTGAAACTCAGGCAGATCGGTGCAGATTCATACAACTAGCACCATCCTGGAATTACTTTTGTTTCTGGCAGAATTACTTGGCATTGCCCAAATCAGATCAGACAAAGTTTTAACAAAAGGATTATTGATACTGGCACTGCAACCCTACAAAAGCTAGGAGGTGAATATACTGGAGTACAGTTACCAAGGCACATTGATAAAAAACCCTATGCCCTTCAAACGTTTTGGATTACAATTCCTATCATTCCCAGCCACCATGGTCAATTCTTGGGAGTATGATAATTTTCATCAATTCATCAAACATTTGGAGGATCCCATAGTGCCTAGAGAGCCAGTATGGTGGTGTGGTTCAGTTCCCCACTTGGGCATGGAAACCTACTGGGTGACCTTCAACATATCACATACTCTCAGCCCCAGAAAAACCCCATGATAAGTTCATCTTAGGGTTGCCATAAGTTGGAAACAACTTGAAGGTTCACAACAACAAAAAGGGTGTCTACCCTTGGTCTAAGGAGATGTAATTCTTCCCATGTTCTTTCTCATTTTGCTTTGCAGCAGATGGAAGGAAAGACTAGTTTATGGAACTAGGAGATGTTCTGCTTCTGGGAATGTGGCAGGGCCAGGGGTTATGATATAACTGGCCAAGGAGTGGCACACAACAACCAAGAGGTGCACCTGAAGATTTTACATGCAGATGCCTGATTGTTATTAATTGCTCTCAAGCTAGCTTTGAGTTATGACAACTCTATGAATGAGAGACTGGCCCTGCTCAGGTCTTGCAAAGTCAGGGCCACAGCTTCCTTGATTGAGTCAATCCACCTGTAATCAAGTCTTCCACTTCTACGGCTTTGCTGAGCATTGTTGGCGTTTAGCGATCAGAATAGTTACCATCTATACAGTTAGTGCATCTTTATTTGGTAAGTGTTTTTCACCTTGTACTGCAGAATGTTTGACGTGCTGTGCTTGCACGCTCTCGGAATCTTTACAACCCTGTCAACTGCGTCACTTTATTTCCCAGCTGCAGGGGAACAGCATGGGTTCCAGCTTTTGACCCTAAATCAGGGCAGGGTAGGGCAACTTCTTGCTCTAAGTTCAAATGATGTTGAGCTGTGCCTTCCATCAGGCCCAACCAAAGTAACTAGTGGTGGGAGATCATTGGTACTGTGGTTTTGCAAGAACTGGGAGGCCACAAGTTGCCCACGCCTCTTTTAAGGTCACTTAATACATTCATGGCAGAGTGAAATCAGAAGCTTGTGCTCTTCCTAATTCACAGCTTAGCTTCTCAGCAGTTCTCAAGCTGAGACTCCGCATGTTTAGCTGCACCTGCTTCTTCCCCTGTGCGTGTGTGTACGCACGCCTGCAGCTTTTTAAAAAACTATAGTGCAGAAACCTGTCTCAGAGCAGAGCTGAACTTAATTTAGACCACTGGCGGTCAGCACTTACCTTCGCTGAAAAGCATCACAACCTTGCTGGGATCAAATTGCATTGCTTTGTAGTAGCCTGCGCCTTTAAACAATGTTGTCTAAAAGTCAGACAGTTCCTCTGAGATCCTCTCTCCTTTTCAAAAAACTCAAAATAGTAATTTATTTACAGCAAACACTTACCTGGAGTTGCAATTTCTCATAAAACAGAAATGTGGATATGCCATACACACACCTCCCTTAAAATATTTTTTTTTCCGTGTGTGCCTGTTTGGTAACTCTTGACATGTTAATTCCCTGCCCTTGTGTAAGGTGTGACAGCACCTTTATTTCAACCAGCTAGCTTGTTAAACTTTAATGCTGTAGAAAAGCTGGGAGTAGAAATACCACATTGCCCTTGTGCTGACACAATGTAGTTGCTAGTTGTGGGTCAAGGATTACATCAACTGATTTTTGAGAAGAGCTTGGAAAATGCTTTAAAAACCTAATGTGTGAGCATTAGTGGTTTTAAAAAGTTGTTTCCTTTTTTTCGTTTGGCATTGAGATTAGCAATTGGATTTGTTTTGTGTTATTTCATGAACAACATCAATGTTAACTTCTTCCTTTACTTCAATTTACATTTCCATTTTTCTTAACAAAAATGTACAGTACATTAAACATATAAACCAGGGCCAAGATTCTCCCCAAAGGAGTCCTTTAAAGTTCTCTAAGTGATGTTACTCGTCACATGCTCACATCCACACATAACAATGTTATTACAGATTGTGATATTGATGGAAATAACATTTTTGCTCCGCTCTGGTTTTTTTTTACCTTGCCCGTGGCACCTGACTGGCCCAATGGTGGTCGGTGGTGAACTGTTGGAGAACAGAGCCATGTAGACTATAAAACCTGCAATGTACCGCTTAAGCTAGCCTGGAGCCCATAGGTGTGATACAGAGAAATATGTTAGCTCCCAAATTGTTGTTGTGCCTTCCAAGTGATTTCTGACTTACAACAACTCTAAGGTGAACCTATCACAAGGTTTACTTGGCAAGATTTTTTTCAGAGGGAGTTTGCCATTGTCTTCCTATGAGGCTGAGAGAAAGTGACTTGGCCAAGGTCACCCCATGGGTTTCCTCAGGATTCAAACTGTGGTCTCCCAGAGTCTTAGTCCAGTATTCAAACCACTGCACTATACTGCCAGGCCAGGATGTGGATGGCGTTTTGTCCTATGCCTCGGGCAGTAAAATGTCTTGGGCACTGTAAGTACCTTCCATATTTGGGGAAGAGACATTATTTCTGCACTAGGCTGTTACAGTGCACCTCCCTAAACTGCAAACCCCAGGATTCCATAGGATGTTGAAAGTGGAATAATAGTACTGTAACAGCCTAGTGTGGAAATGGCCGTTGTCAGCAAGGACTGCTTTGCAAGTGGCGTCACTAGGACTGATGTCCCCCACTGTGGTAACTCATGGCATCACCCCCGTGGAGCCTGTTCTATCCAGGGGCTGGAATTCCAGGTGTCCTGGTCTACTGCCATGGAGGTCTGTCCTTCAAGCACCCTGATCTGCCCGCCTGGCTCTGCATGGGCAAAGGGACTGGGGATCTCATCCGGTCATAAGGAAAAAGAGAGCAGTTGTCCTACATGGAGCTATATGGGCTCTCGTTGGTGACGGTGCTAGCCGGTGCAGTCCGCATCCCCCAGTGACGCCACTGTTCTTTGCCTATGCCTTTTCTGGCCCAGCTGTTAAAGTTTCTACAATCCTATTATTTTAAGCACTGTGCCGGCTGCATGGAGTGTTAGCTCATTGTTTCGGAGCAGCCTCTAAAGAGATGGCAGGTTAGATTCTAATTCTTCGAAGCCATCAGAATCAAAGCCAGACTGTGAGGTCAGCTTTGAGAGAGCTTGGGCAAGAGAGGATCTGTTTATTAACTTCTACCAGTGCATGCACTCAAGGCATTTTACAGTTCAAATTTATGCAATAAAAGATACAAAAGCAAGGCAGTAATATGGGAGAGTTATCTCAGTTCCTTGCTCTTTCGAGGGATATGATGGCAATAATCAAAATTGTCTGGGTACTGAAAAAAGATGTGGCAGCCCCTGTAGTTAGTTCATGTTCTAGACAGGCTTGTGAATGTGTAAACCAATTTTAGGGTTTCCCCCCCCCAATTATATTGAAAAATGGGCAATAATATTTTGGAGTAGGGATACTGGCCATGCTACAACTGGTAAGATTTCTAACGTAATTCTTAACAGCTTGTCAAATAGAAACACCAAAAAAGCCCAAGGTGAATGTAACCTCACGGGTGTTAGAATTACCCAAAGGGGTTGTAATGAAATCGAACAAGGGAAGAAACACATTGGCTAGATATAGATATACACACTGTTTCAGTCACTTTTGTTTTCTGTTCATACCATTGTGTAAAAATCTCATTCTTCACACTTGATTCTGGGTTTTCACTTCTGGTTTGTCATTAATGAAGTTAATCAGACAGTTCTAAAAGTTACTAGAGTTACAGGAAAGCTGATTTTGTTTTGAAGCAGGGCATTGGTACAGTTGTAGGTTTTTTCCCCCTCTTGGAGTTGCAATCCCCCCAATTTATTTATGCAATGTATAAACTATATTATTTTGGAAGAGATCTCAGCATAGAGTAATGTCCTCTGAGAAACAAACCACTGTCCACACAGCAGAACATCATTCCAGCTCTGGTTCTCATCTCTTTAATGATTCTGACCTATGTCAGCAATTCACTTAGGGGAGTTCCTGTGTTTAATTTAGCATGTCCTTGTATTTTCTTTCTGAACATGGGAGCCTCCTCCCATTGTAAACCTAGATATATGAAGAATAATACAAGGAACTCCACACCCATTCTTTGAATACTGTCTCTGTTTCACAGTGTTCATATTATCAACTTGCCTCCTGGGTGGTACAGGCAGGATGTGGTTATGGCATTTCTGACTAGAGCTTGGAAAAGTTACTTTTCCAAACTATCAACAGTTCTCAGCCAGAGCCATGCTGACTGTGGGATTCTGAGTATTCTAATCCAAAAAGTAAATTTTCCAGGATCTGTTCCCGCTTGTCTCCATGACCAATGGGTTATGTGGTTGTATAGGATTCCACTTGTCTCCAAAGCTATCTATGCTAGCCTTCTCAAACCTGATACTTCCAAGGTGTGTTGGGACCGTGCACTCCATTATTATTCCCAGCCAGCGGGGAACACATCGGAGAGACAGGAGAAGCCCAGGAGAAGCCTGGAATTTGGGCCATGATTCTCCATCCGGGTTGCATAGCCTAGGTCTCTGAATACAGTTATGCTTAGATTCTGCTGTGTGAGTCTTGTGTTGAAGGGCAGAAGTGAAGGAGTTACATGACCAGTTTCAGCAGAGATAGACAGGTACACATCCATCAAGAATGTACATCTCACGCATAATTGCTTCTACAACCTTGAACTGATTGCAGAGAATTTGCATGGTACAAAAATGTTCAGCTGCTTCTGTAAGAGAAGTTAACGCCTGTTCAGGACACCAACAGGATTCCATCCTTGAATTAACAGGCTAGCCACATGCCTAATGATAGCAAGGAAAGGAATTTTTTTCCAGATACAAACTTAACTCTTGTTTTCAAGCCAAATACATTCACAGAAATGCTAACTGATGAGCCACATGGTCCATGTGTATTCCTCCAGTCATGCATTTGTTCACCTGGGAACTTAAAAATAGAACTTTGCAACTTAACAGAGGGCGAGGTTATTAGCAATCAGAACTGAATTTGAACTACATCTGTAGGAGCAACCTGGAACATCTGGCCTTTGTTAGTAGAACCAGTTAGCTCCCTATTTGGAGAATGCATGTGATTTCTCCATCTCACCATTTCAAAATAGCATTGTGCTTAACTCTTTCTGCTGAAGCCTGAGGCCTCTGCTATTATTTAATTTATATCCCATCTTCCTCCACAAGTGGCTCACCACAAGTTTAGAAAGTGGGTGCAAATAAAAATACTATACTTCATAAGATTAAAATATAACCAAAATTAAAAGTTGTGTAAAAAAGACACAAATATGAAACCCCCTTCCTCAGCAGCCAGTCAGTTGCCATAGTCCCACCTAAATAAAAAGGCATTTAGAAGCACAGCAGACAAAGACTAGCCTAGTAGACTTCAGAAAGGAGTGCTACAGCCTGGGAACAGCCACTGAGAAAGCCCTTAATGCAAAATTTCAGGGACCAGTGTGAACGGAGCCACATCAGTGCTTGCAGTGGCATCCTCCGAATTGCACAACAGACATTCTTTGTACCACTATGCACTGCTTCCAAGACCTGAGCTGGTTCCAAGTCAGTCTTCTTCCACCCAGTGCCCTTCAGGGGTGTTGGAGTACGATTACTATCATCACCTGGCCATCACGTCCAGGGTGGCTGGGGGATAGTAAGAGATTAAGTCCACCGCCACAAAATCGGAGGAAGGCTGTTCAAAGCTATGTGCAAAAGGCAGCTGCTCACTTCTGTGTAATAAAGAAAGACCTCCTCTCTACCATTTTTTCAGTGAATGACAACTCCTGTTTGCATACAGCTGTGTGTGCACATTTGGGATGCTAATATTCCACTATTGTATCCATGCAAATGAGGAGGAATAATTTTCACAGTTCTTTCTCCATTGTTGGGAAAACAAATATATCCGTACAGTTTCTTCTTACTCACGCATCCTGAAGTGTGCGGGAAATCATTCTCTGCAGAAATATACATATATTTTTTTTTTAGTGTGAACAGTGTGGGATTTTGCACACACCTCACCCCTGCTTCCAGAGACTCATGGGTATGTTTCTCTGCAATATTGCTGTTTTCCATGAAAAAAACAACCCAGCAATCTTAACAAAAATCTCATGCAAAAGATAGCAGTCTTCCACAACAAAAACCATGTGGCTATTTTCATTTCTGCAATATTTCCACTTTGGATAGAATTTTTATAAAAAAAAATTTGTTGTGCAAGATTGCTTTGTGTTGGTTTTTTTCTTTGCACAGAAAGCAATCTTGCACACACATAAAAAATTGCATGTGACTATCTGGGAACAGTGATTTTTGGACAAATGCCACAATTCCCATACAAAAAAAGTATATTTCTGCACAGAAATACTCCAATTACATGCAAATTCTGAGCAAAAACTGTACACAACTCTTACCACTGTATTCTTCTTCTTAACTAGTTCTCCTAAGTGTTGGGAAACCCATTTTTCAGCCAAGAAATGAATAAGGCAGTGAATATTCTCTCTATCCCAAGTGCGTACAGGGGTTTCTGCATTCAGGTTTTTTTCCCAAATCCCCAAAGCATGATGGTAAGGCCTTATATAAAACATTTCCCTTGTTTTCTTGGAGAGAAAGAACTGATGGCATCTTACCTAATTGCAATGAGCAAGCCAGAATTATGCCTTGAATTGACTGTTTTATTGTTGTGTGCCTTCAGAACATTTCTGACTTATGGTGACCCTAAGAGGAATCTATCATGGCAAGATTTCTTGGCAAGATTTCTTCAGAGAGGGTTTGCCTTTACCTTCCTCTGAGGCTGAGAGAGTGTGACAGGACCAAGATCACCCAGTGGGTTTCCATGGCTAAGCAGGGATTAGAAAACTAGTTAGCCAAAGTCTTAGTCCAGCACTCAAACCATACTGGTTCTGAGTGGACTGTGTTACTTATTTATTCAGTGAGCTCTGGGTGCCTTACTTGGCTCTCCTTCTCACCACTTTTGTCTTCAAAACAGCCCAGTAAGTTAAAACAGGTGAAAGAGAAGGACTGGCCCGAGTCTTCCAAGTAAGTTCATGGCTTTGTGTAGAGTTCTGAACCTCAGGGTTCCAATGCAACTCAGAATGGGGCAATTGTGCCTCCCCAGATATTTGACTGCAACTTCTATCAGCCTTCACTGACATAACCAGTGGTGAGGGATACTGAGATTTATGTTTCCATCACATCTGGAAGTTCACAGATTGCCCACTACTGGTCTTCAACACTGTGTCTGGCTAGGGGTGAGGATTCACATATTTGAATTTGCTTTGCTGTGAAGAAAGGAAAGGAAGCCTGTGCAAGTTGAAACTAGTACAACTGTGAGCTGTCTGGAACTAAATCTTTCTCCTTCATGTTTTTTTTTTTAAATTCAGATAATTTCTACACACATAGACCCAACTAAATAAAAATAAATTGTGGTTATTCAAGTGAGCTGCCATGAGGGAAGAGAAATTTGCATAATAACTGCATTTCTCCACTAACACCCATATGCTTTGTTCCCTGTCCCGAACTTCACATAGAAACAAAGATATCTATGTGTTGTAATGGATCTTTAACCTCACGTTCACAAACATCTTTGAGGAATACAAGCATTTCCCCCAGTATCACATACACCAGATTGAAAACTGAGTTCGGTGACGTGTAGGCCATCCCTCGATGCTCACATGTTTGGTATACATTAGGCAGCTTCTGTGTTCTTGGTGAACCTACTTATCAAAACATCTGGAATGCTTTCCTTTTTCAATGATGCATTTTTGTGGGCAGAATCAATTAACTGTGTGGTTTGGATGGGTCAGATGACTATGTGAAACAAGAAACCGTCCTCTGAGCACTCTGCCATCTGGTGAAAATTCAATCCAGCATTATATGTGGCTTCCAGTAATCATCGATGCCCCATTGTTGCTATGTGCATTGTTGGGACGCTTTGAACTCACAAAATGGCCACTGGAGAGCTGGGCTGGATTTGCATTACCTCCCCGTAACAGGAACTTCAGGAGCTCTTAACATAGCCTGGACTTAGCAGCTGACGGGGGTGTCTTGCTCTCTCTTTCCGTTTCTCAGCTGTCCGTCAGTGAAATGTAATAGTAGCCGAAAACCCATTTGAGCTTCTTTGGGAAATGGTAGAGACTTGATCATTATTACAATTTCT
The DNA here is from genome assembly GCA_948472985.1 of Iguana delicatissima. Taxonomy (NCBI): domain Eukaryota; kingdom Metazoa; phylum Chordata; class Lepidosauria; order Squamata; family Iguanidae; genus Iguana; species Iguana delicatissima. The sequence continues at coordinate 180,332 of CAOKZL010000565.1, read as the reverse complement.
AATGAATACAGCAGCTGCCAAGGACTGTTCTAAGTGATGCCAGCTGGTGTCACAAACAAGGCTCTATTTTGCTGACCCAGGACTGCTGGTCTTTTGCAACTCAGCTATGCTTTCTCTCCCTCCCACCTCTCTTTCCTCCTCCTCCTCCTCCTTCTCACCCCTCTTTCTTCTCACCCCCCCCATTTAACCACATGCCTGGAAGACCTTCCAGATCCTAGCCACTGCAAGAAAGGCCCAGTTTATTATTCTGGGTACCAACAGCAAACTTAATTTTCTGAATGTGGATCCAAAATTTCACAAATGAAAACTGGGGACATGTCATCATCACAGTGTGGTCAAGATGGCAGAAATTATTAATGAGGAAGAACACACAAGCTAGGGGAGGCCACAATAGTTTGCCTTTGCCTGAGCCTACTGGGAAGCACAAGATTCTGCCCCCTCCTTTCTTTTCCCCTTGCTGAGCTAATTGAATGCAAACTCCTTTTGCACTTTGAATTCAGTTTGCAGCAACGGAGGCAAGTAGAGGATGAAGGGAAAAGGGAGGAGGAGAGCGAAGATGGGACATTGCAAAAGCCACAGGGAGTTTTTATGCAGAATAATAAAACATCTCTAGACACACACACACACAAACAGCTGAAAAAGTGAGAGGACAGAGGAATTATTGGGACTGTCCCTGCCAAATTGGGACAGCTGGGGACTATGAGGTAAACAGCAAACATCTAGCCCCATTTACTCACAGAAGCAAGATAGCAGCAAGCCTGGGAAAACCAAAAGTTTTGCTAAGTCCCCACACCAAAAGAAAAACTTTAGGAAAAAGTTTTCCTTGGGTGGTTGCACCAGATGCCTCAGTGAGGAGTATACATTCTTTTTATGTGTATTTTTATTTATTTGATACATACAAATTACGCAGAACATTTAATTTTATCCCTTCCCCCTCCCCCCACCCAACCCTGGAATGTTATTTCATTATTAATTTCTTTTTCCCTTTATGTGGTATGTCATTTTAACTTTATCATCCACATCCTCATAGCATTCTTTCTCCTTTACAAACTCAGTCGTTCTCCCACCTCCTGGATCAGTTCTAGTCTCTCAGCTGAACTACATATAACTTCCTCTTTTCCAATATAAAGTCAAACAGCACATAGTCTGCTATATAGTATTTCCATCTCTTAAGGCCCCACTTTTCTTCATCCTTCCACTGGGCATTTGACTACTGCAGAAGGTAGGAAAGAAAACAGGGACAGGGAATAATACACCAAAATGTATTACAGATTGTGCCACATTTTTGCTGCAGGAGAGAGACAGGATATACCTGTTTATTTGCTTTTTGGTGAAAAAAGAAAGCTCCCTTCATATAGAACCTGGATGAGTAACGTGTGCTCCCTCGCTAGTCTTGTGAGTCCTGCAGTGTTGCCTATCACTGCCATAAAACCCTTGTAACGAAAATCTTCTACCTCTGAATGTTCCCTAAGTTTCCTCTGCTCAGAGCAAACATTTCTTATGATGCTGTCATAACCATCCAAACCACTTCCTCTTGTGATCCTTCCTCATTTGCAGACTGGAAATATCACTTCCTACCTTCTATAAACCTTGTTGTATGGTGTCGGAGAACCCCACCGGTGGACACACTCTTGTCCAGAAACCTTTATGCAACATAGAAACCTTTATGCAACATAGAAAGATATAGCAGTGGTGTCAAAACAGGTCCCAGTGGCTCAAATACAACTCCCTTCTCCATTCTGAGCCCAGACCAACACAAAGGCCATTTCCACACTAGACTGTTATAGCGCTATCATTCCACTATCATTCCGGCTGGCCCCTCCCTGAACTGCAAACACCAGGATTCCATAGGATGTTGAAAGTGGAATGATAGCACTATAACAGGCTAGTGCAGAAATGGCCCTAGACTTGATACAGGCAACTGTGGGCTATATTTTTAGCCTTGTTTTGTCTCTGTTGGGCATTGTTTGCTTGGGTAATTCATTAGACAAGATTTCTTTTCCTCTCTGAACGCCTTGAAATACACAGGCTTCACCTTTCGCCTAAAGTTGTATAAGTCTCATTTTTTATGATCTAATTCTACTGAAGCTATATCTGGGTGCAAACAGCAGAAGCTAAGCAGCATAAAAGCAACAAAGCCCGCAGCCCTATTCACACTTTCCTGGAAGTGCGTCTTAATGAGTTCTGTGGGAATTACATTTGAGTAGACATGCCTAAGATTGGACAGCAAAAGAACTTTATGCAACCCACAAACTGTTCTTCCACAGCATATCTGTATTTGGCTATTAAGACTAGCTTGAACCATCTGGAGTGTCGGGCATGGGAAGTTCCTGGTTGCTTAATGTTCATCTTGAGGTCAAGCTGTGTTTACCCAGGAGGCTGGCTAATTATATTTTATGCCTTTTTGGTTAGACCTGCTCCTTCTACAGCTTCCGCATAACATATATCCAGTTTACTAACTGTCAGCGAAACGAAAGTGTTTCAAATGTTCAGAATGCAGCATTGCATTTTCAACAAGTACATGCTAGATGCATCACCACTGGAACTGATGGGCAGTAAGCTCAGGAGCGGTAAAGAAAATACCCCTCTCCCCATGATGGGCAGATCTTGCCAGTGACATACATGGGCACAAATTACAGTGTACATGCAGTTATTTGTTTTTCCAACAATGTGCAACAGTTCATATCCCACTGGTGGTGGTGTAAGCAGAGTTGCGCATGTGGAACTGTTACACATATGGCAACCCATTGAAACACACAGGTTAGTATGTGATTGTGCATTGCCAGCATGCATTTCCCTTTGCATATTGCACATCAGGTTGTTAGCCATGGACATTAACTATCAATCCACAGATGTTGCACTGCTGGTGCTCCATACAGCCATTGTGTAACATCACTCTACTGGCGGATATTTATGCTGTCCAGAAGTGATGTAGTGTAACTGTGATTTAGGCATCAGCTTTGAAGGCACTAGATATCCCTTTGTGATATCAAATAATTTGACCTTTCCATGCACCTTGGCTATGTTTGCCAGGATCCTGAGAAAAACAGACACAAGGAAGCAGCTGGTTAATGATGGGAATTCCAACTTCCCCTCTCTTAGGCGGGCATTTCAAAGCCTTGACTGTTGATTAGGGATCTGGCCTTTCATCTCACAAGATACCTGAGTCGCGCCCATAAATAAAAGTGTCCATTGATTAACACTTGGACTGCATGATTGATATGTTTTGATCCACTTCTAAGCCTTTTGGTGCATTTCAAAGTTAACTTTGTTCTCAAAGTTTATGACATGAATCACAGGCACAACTTGGTTTAAAACCCCTGGTTTTGATAGTTCAGCTGAGCTGCTTTTTCAGTTTCACCTCGTCTTGCTGCCAGTTTGCATAGCAAGCTTCCCAGGAAGTTTCATTGTCTTCAGCTGTTTAGGACTACAGGATCAGGTCGTATTGCTTATTCCTGAATTCATTTCTATTTCCTATTTCTTATTTAGTTAGTGGTGTGATTGTTGTCTTATTTGTTTACTTTTCAATAAAACATTAATTGGTTTATTCTGAATTTGTTTGGCTCACTGATTTGACTCTGTAGACATAGAGCAAAAGGTCCTGCTGATGTTACCCTGCCTCTTGTAAAGCTAAGGCAGTGCTCTGAGCTGATTTCCCCAATTTTGTGTTAATATTTGGTCATTTGGGCGTCCTTCCCAAGACCCCAGAGAAACAGGGTAACAGCAGGACCTCTGCCACTGTATGTAACTAACACCATTCTGACATCATCTCTTCTTCTTGCCTTCCCTTTTGTCCTTAATTGACTTCAATTGCTGCAGATGGAATTCAAAATGTAAAAATTGTTTGCATTCAATTGATTCAGTAGCGGGGAAGAGGACAGGAGGGGCAGGATTTTCTCCTTCCCTGTAGACTTAGGCAAAAACGAACTCAGGGCTTTCCAAATGGTGTGTTGCAACATGTTAGTGTGCCACCTGAAGTGTGTAGGTATGCTGCCTTCCTGGGCTGAGAAAGACCTCCCTTGCCTGAGCCATTCCCACTGCTGTTGCTCTCGCTGGAGTCTTTCCTTGCTAAGGGTGAAGGCAGCAGGGGGCTGCCTTTTCCCACAATGACCAGTGAGATGCCCAAGGTGAAGCTCAGAAACAGGGCATGTGACTGACAGCATCCTATGGTTTGTGTTTCCCATCAACTTTGACATACAAAGGCTCACAGCTTCTGGACTAGAGAGGCCTCTGGTCTGATTTTCAAGAGTGCTTTTCATATGCTCTGTTTAGCCACAGTAGCTAAACAAAAACTTCAGTTTCAGGACCAGTAATGCCATGAAATGTTAGTTCTTGGAAGCCAAAGTGTGGGATAACTATTGCCTTGGTATCCCACATATGGGTTTCCAAAGCTACCTGGTTGCCTTTTTTGAGAAGACAGGGTGCTGAACTATTTCCCCAACTTTTCTCCAAGGTCCTCAAGGTGGCATCCACAGCTGTCCTCCCTCTGATGTAGATGAGGCTGAACAATGGTAACAGGTCCATGGACACCAAGGAGAGAACCTCAAGGTCAGGTGTGGATTTGAACCCATGTCTCCTTCGTGCTACTCCAACATTCTAACCACAGCACCACACTCAGATTTTTTTTCTGATCCAGCAGGATGCTCACCCCCTCCAACATTTCACAGATGAAAACTGAGACATATGTGGCCAAGCAACATCAAACTGTGGTCAAGGTGGCAAAAATTATTGATGCAGAAGCACACACACACACACATACACTAGGAGAGTTGGCAGCAGGTTGCTTACAGGGATGGGCAAGATTCTGCCCCCTCCTGTCCTCTTTCCTCCCCAGCTGAGTCAATGGAGTGCAAACTATTTTTGCACTTTGAATTCCGTTTGCAGTAGTTGAAATAAACTGAAGACAAAAGGGAAAGTGAGAAGATGAGAGAGAAACTGGGGCATTCTAAACACAGGGCATTTCCACACTAGACTGTTATAGTGCTATTATTCCACTTTCAAGATCCTATGGAATCCTGGGGTTTGCAGTTTAGGGAGGGGCCTCAAAGGCCCCTACCTAAACTGGAAACCCAGGATTCCATGAGACGCGGAATAATAGTACTATAACAATCTAGTGTGGAAATGGCCACAGATTAAAAGATGGAATGATAGCAGATTAATCAGGACTCTTCTTGCCAAATCAGGACAGTTGGAGGGTATTGGATCTATACCCACCTTTTTTATTCTTATGAAGCAGGGCACTAAGCACCAGGGATTGTTCAAAATCAATTTTAAGAGTGCCCCATCCATTGTATTACTAACTAAATACCTTTTGAGAAGCAAGGGAGTAAGGAGGCAGTTGCATGACTAGAGGTCTTCCCTTCCATCTCTCCTTGAAAACTGTACTTGGGTGTGTGCTCTGGTCAGCCGGCAGTATATCCTTAATGACAGGTTGTTGAGAATAATAATTAAGAGAGACTCACTCCCCCATCAGAGCCAATTATTCAGGGCCTTTGTGAGATGAGGGAGAAGTCAGGTTATAAAGTAACAGGAAGGAAAGAAGACACCTGACCTGTTTCTTCAGGTCTGGCCTGCTAAAGCAGTCTGGGGGGATGATGTCAGGTATGCTAGAAGGATGGGGCTGCCTCTTTACCTGCATTCGGAGAGGATTGCCAGTTCAGGATCAGTTCAAGAAGGATATTGACAAGCTGGAACTTCTCCAGAGGAGGGCGAAGGGTTTGGAAGCCGTGCCCTGTGAGGAGAGGCTTAGAAAGCTAGGTATGTTTGGCCTGACAAAAAGAAGGTTAAAAGGAAACATGATAGCCATGTTTAAATATTTGAAGGGATGTCATGTTGAAGATGGGGCAAGCTTGTTTTCTGCTGCTCCAGAGACTAGGCCACGGAGCAATGGATTCAAACTACAGGAAAAGAGATTTCATCTAAATATCAGGAAGAACTTCTTGATTTAACAGTGGAATATGCTGCCTCAGAGTGTGGTGGCGTCACCTTCTTTGGGGGGTTTTGAGCAGAGACTGGATGGCCATTTGCTGGGGTGCTCTGAGTGTTTGTTCCTGCATGGCAGGGGGATGGACTTGATGGCCATTGTGGTTTCTTCCAACTCTGTGTTTCTATGATTCTACATCTCAGGGCCTGAGGTTTTTCATGCCAGTACCTGAGCTCCAGAGATGGCTCCTGGTGATGTCATTAAGCATTATGCATCAAGTATCTGCTGCAGTTACAGAGCCAGCATGTGTAATGGGTTGAGCATTGGGACTACAACCCTGGAGTCCAGGATTCAACTCCCTGCTCAGCCATGGAAACCCACTAGGTGACCTTGGGTGTGTCAGATACTTTCAGCCCCTAAAAGCCCCGTGAAAGGTTTGATTTAGGTCAGAAATGAAGGCGCACAACAACAAACCTGCTGTAGTTGCTGAAAGCTTTTCATTCAAACACATACACACAGACAGAGGCCATTTCTGCCCAACATTGGCCATTCTGCACGAGACTGTTACAGCGCTACCATTCCACTTTACATCATGGAATCCTGGGGTTTGCAGTTTCAGGAGGGGCCGGCCAGCCCTTCCCGAAACTGGAAACCCCAGGATTCCATAGGATGTTGAAAGTGGAATCATAGTGCTATAACAGTCTTGTGCAGAAATGGTCATTGTTATAGTGCTATTATTCCACTTTCAACATCCTGTGGAATGCTGGGATTTGTAGTTTCCTGAGGCCCAAGAGCTCTCTGGCTGAGAATTCTAAAGGCCTCCTCCTTAAACTGCAAACCCCAGGATTCCATAGGATGTTGAAAATGGAATAATAGCACTATAATAGTGTAGTGCGGAAATGGCCAGAGTGAGTGAGAGAAACAGAGAGAAAATGTTATTTTCCTGTTTGGATATTGAAACAGAAATCTCAGCTGAAGAGCCTTCTCCCAGCTCAAGGTCAAATGAGCAGATTTTTAGGGAATTAGGAAGATGGGATTGTTGTTATTGTTCTGTGCTTTCCAGTTGTTTCCAATCTGTGGCAAACCTAAGGCAAACCTAGTGGGTTTCCCCGGCTGAGCAGCGATTTGAACCCTGTCTCCAGAGCTATGGGCCAATGCTGGAACCACTATACGATGCTGGCTCTCTTCCTCCCACCACTGGACAAGCCTAACAGCAATTTGGAAAAGGATGAGTTTAGATCAGGAAAACATGATGGAAACAAAGAGTCAAATGTGCCTAGTGATGTAGTGGTAGCAGGTTTCTCAGGGTTGAAGCACCAGGACTTTTTGACTACCAGGGATGATGAACTTGGTTGAGATTCCACCTGTGGGTTAGCTACACACACACACACACACACACACACACACTTCTGCACCTTTCCACTGCCTAGCATCTGTTAAGCCACAGAAAAGGTCCCTGCTATTGTCAGTTGCCGGTGGGGAAGGCAGAGAAGAGGGAGGCAATTCAAAGCACAGTCTCAGCTTGATAGAGGGGAAGAAATGAGGGTGCTACCTCAAATGAAACGCACCTGTTTTTTTCCTCCCCCAGGGGCTGTGATCAGCCAAATCTTCATGGTCTGAATCACCTTCTCCCTCCCTATGGTAAGAAGGAACTGCAGGGCCTCCTCTCAGGACTTCACAGCTAATGGGGGTAGAAAGTGTTTGGATGGAGCAGAAGGGCAAGAGAATAGCTCTCTGGCCCACATTTATAAAGAGACTTATGTGCATGTAGACTGTTCTTATGCATATATCAGTCACTAACGGGATGCTGACCATCAACTTCCACTCACTTGTGCTATAGTCATACTCTCTCAGCCACAAAGGAAAGCAAAAGCAAACCTCCTCAGAAGAAATCTTGCAAGAAAACCCCGTGATAGGTTCACCTCAGAGTCACCATAAGCTGGAAACAACTTGAAGGCACACCACACACAGACAGTGGGAAGATACCTGTATTCTGTGTCTTTTTCCCCCCCAGCCAGGGCTAGTAGCTTCTTAGAGTTGAAGAAGAGGATTTATATTAGGCAAATACTCCTGCTTCCTCCAGTGCTGCTGCTTAGATCAAACCAGAGCCCTCTGCTACTGCTATAATTTTTTTTTTAATGAAGTAAGCGATTCAGTGATGAATTTCCCACATCACGTACATTATGGCCCTTGTTGTCCACTCCTCCTGCCCATCCTCCTCCCAGATTGTTTAGAGTTGAGGAAGACATGCTGTTTCCTGCCTGCCTTTAAGCAACAGGAGCTGCGGGTGGTGGGGTAGGGGACCAAGCACCGCACAGCAAGGAGGGTGGTCCCCATTTGCTGCAGTTCCCCCCATTTTCTGGATGCCTGCCATTTCTTGAAGGAAGGCAGTTTTCACATGTACAAATGCACAAGGTACCTTCCACATTTGCACAGTTCACTTTCACAGATTTGATCATTTATGAGTTGAAACCCCTGCCCACCCTATTCCAGGCACTTCTTTTCCAGGGGAAACTTTTCTCTGAACAGTTCTGCTCAGACCTGTCTCTGGGCCTCCTCTTCCTCCACCAGATGCTGTCTGGACAGCTAAGGATCGCTTGCAGCCCAATTTGTCAGCACCACAAACCTTCATCCAATGACCCCCCCCCGCACCCAAGGAAGGAGAGAGGGGCCTTTTCCGCACTACATTCTTATAGCGCGATGATTCCACTTTCACATCCTATGGAATCCTGGGGTTTGCAGTTTCGGGAGGGGCCAGCTGGCCCCTCCCGAAACTGCAAACCCCAGGATTCCATAGGATGTTGAAAGTGGAATCATCGCGCTATAAGAGTGTAGTGCAGAAAAGGCCAGGAAGTATAGGGTCACCATGCCAACTCCCTTCCCTCTCCTTTCCCTGACCTGGTCTGGGCCCTGAGTGCCCATTCTGCCCACCCTGCCTTGGCCCCCTTCACAGACACACACACAGGCCATTTCCATACGATGTGGCCGTCCCGCTATGAGAACAGGATGGCAGCAGTTGGCTGATTGTACTTTTCCACAATGTCATTGCCAGCCTGCTGCCATCCCATCCCCATGCGTTGCACTTGGGGGTATTCTCTAAATGGATAAAATTGCAAGTAGGGTAGGTTTGTTTCAGAGGAAGGCAATAGGAAATCACCTCTGAGTATTCCTTGCCCGAGAAACACTAGGAAGTAAATGGGGTTGCCATTGTTGAAGGCACACGCACACAAACAAGCACACCCAAAGAAATCAGGGATTGGGAACGTACTGTGGGCATCCACTAGGCTCCCTTTTGCACACACTTCTGCTGACATGGGATGCAGCTCACTCATGTAGAAACACAGATTGTGTCTTCTAAGCTTCATCCCCTGAAATCTGTTGCCATTACCATTAAGCAAAGGCAAAATCTGGGAAAGACTGTGGAACTGTTTGGACTAGAGCTCCCAGAATCCTCCATCCAGCTGGCTGAGGAACAGATACTTATGGCCTTTGCTCTAGTCTGAGACCAAGGCCAAGCGATAACCAGCATGTGAATTCATCCAGCATTTCTTAGGCAATATCGGTGACTTACCACTTACTTCACTGCCAGTCACGATGGAAGTAAATCAAAAGCCACTGAATGCTGCACATTCCAGCGGTGAATTCCATGCCTGAGTATAAATGAAAGCCTTTTCTCTCCCTCCCCGCTCCCACCCACCCCCACCACAGTTACCCATATTTGATTTCTACCTTCAATTATATTCCCTGCGTCTGCGCACGCTCTCTCTCTCTCTCTCCCTCAACCACCACAGTGCTGCATTTTTGCTCTGGAATGTGCCCTTGCCCTCTCAATTATGTGCAGACAAAACACTGCCACTACCAGCTTGTTTGTTGTTGTTGTTTTTTTAAAGAGTTTCACCATGAGAAGAAATGCATTTTCCACATGAATTTGGGGTCTATACCAGAGAGCTACACATAGCTCTCAAGACAAGAAGAACAAGCTGGTTGTTACAAGCAAAAGCCATTTATCATCCTTCACAAACAGCATCCTCCACCACAGCTGACTGTATAAGGCTAGTTAGCGGGGGGGACACAGGCTGTTTGGCATTCACAGCTTGGTCCTCCAAAAAAAGCATTCAGAAGAGCAGTTTGTGGGCTGTTGGTGCTACCCACCAGCACCTACTGTTTAAGGCCTTGCTCTGCGTAATAGTAGGGATGGGTCTCATTCTTTTTTGAAACTTTACGCAAACATACTCTCCAATTGTTCTGATGTGGAATGGAGAGTTCTGATTAATCCTCTGCTGTCCCACTTTTTCAGCTGCTTTCAAACTTTCCCAGTTTCTCTTTCCTCCTTCTACTTTCCCCCTTTGTCCTCAGCTTACTTCAGCTCCTGCAAACTGAGTTCAGAGTGCAAATAGTGGTTTGCACTCATTTAACTCAGCATGGGGAAAGGAGAGGAGGGGGTGGAATCATGTCATTCCCAGTTGGGGTCAGGAAAAATCAAACTGCTGCAGCCTCTCCTAGCTTGTGGGATCTTCTTCATAAATAATTTTTGTTGCCTCGACTACATTCTAATGTTGCTTGGCTACACATGTCCTGGCTTTTATCTGTGAAATGTTGGAGGCTATGAAAAGCCATCATTTTTTTCCTCAGAAACAAAATGGGGCCAATGCACCAGTGGATAACCATGCATTTTAATTCAGGGCCTTTCTGTACTACACGGTTATAGTGCTAGTGTTCCATTTTCAACATCCTGTGGAATTCTGGGGTCTGTAGTTTACTGAGGCTAAAGAGCTCTCTGGCTGAGAAGTCTAAATGCTCCTCCCTAAACTACAAACCCCAGGATTCCATGGGAGATTGAAAGTGGAATAATAGCACTGTAACCGTGTAGTACGGAAATGGCCTCAGTCTTGGCATATGCCTTTTTAAACATGACTCTATGACAAACCTATGATTTTTGCATTTTTAATGTCTGTTTCTCGTTTCTTGGGCTGGAAATCAATCTGACTGTAGCAACTATTTCCTAAAAGCACTTCTCTGTTCCTCCATTTATTCAACCAACCTGCTTTGCATTTCAGGAAAAGAACTGCAACTATACACATAAGAAAACAGAACAAAACACCGCACTGTAAAGTATGTAAAGGAAACTTGATGTCCTTTGCTGGTTTTCTGTGGGCTTGCATAATGCATTCTTAACAAAATGAATAGCAAGCAACTGATGGAGTAATTACATGTTGTGAATGAAAACTGCTCCAAAAATCTCAGAACACATGCCCACCAATGCTGGGAAACATAAAGGTTGCTATGAAGTTCTGAACAAAGTCTCTAAGCTGCCAAACCACTGGAGAAGGCTAGTTCCTTCCAAACCTTTGGTCTTGTACTCTGAGCCTTCCTGTGGCCCTAGATTTTACTCATTATTATTTTTCTCTTTATTAAAAAACAAACCCCTATTCTGCTCACTCACTATTGGCAGAAGAGATTCTTCATTCATATTAGTAATACTACAAGCGGGGTGGGTCTTACATTGCTGTATTCTGCTTCCTCAAAACTGAGCTTATTATTTGTAATTGTAATCATGAACATTACTCTAATTTTCATTCCAATCATGCAGTTCCAGCACCTTAAATGTTGCCTTTTTCTTCTACTATGTTTCAGTCTTCATACCATTTTTTACAGTTACAGCTTATTTATTTATTGAAATATTTATATCCACCCTTGTATCCATAGATTTTAGAGTGGCATACAATGGAATCAATTTAAACCAATAAATAACAATAGCAATAGTTTGAAAAGACTAAAAATATGTTAAATTGTTTGTTAGTTAAAGCCAGACAATTGTAAACAAGCTAAAACAATGCAAAAGAATGCCAGTACTGATCTGAATGAGCCAGTATTGAGCAATGTGTACAGTGAGGGACTTGGAACTGGAGACCTAGATTTTCATCTCTGCTTGGTCAGGGAATTTACTGCATGACTTTGGGCTATGACTATTTTTCAGCAAACCTTCCTGACAGGCCCCTCCTTTGCTTCTTGGACTCTGCTTTCCTTCCCTCCTACTCCCCCGCCTGCCTTACTTTGTCCCTTACTTTGCACCCCAAGCAATGCGTCCACCCTTACTCCTTGCATCTGTCATGGCACTTTCCACCCTCCCTCCCTGTGCACTTCCTTCCCACCTGTTCATTCTCTCCCCTCACTTTGCAATGTGCCCTTCCATTGATTCTTGTATTCTGCCACTCACACCAGTAACCGTCCTTCCCCTTGTACTCCCTTCCTCACCTTACCTGGCACTTTCTCGCCCAGTTTGACACCCACTTTGACACCAAACTGGGAAAGGTTGCTAGTACACCAGAGGACAGGATCAAAATTCAAAATGATCTCAACAGATTGGAGAGCTGGGCCAAAGCTAACAGTGAATTTCAACAGAGAGAAATGTAAGGTCCTGCACTTAGGCAGAAAAAATGGAATGCATTAATATAGAATGGGGGACACGTGGCTGGATAACAGTACATGTGAAAGGGATCTAGGAGTCTTCATGGACCACAAGCTGAACACGAGTCAGCAGTGTGATGCAGCAGCCAAGGAAGCCAATGTGATTCTTGGTTGCATCAATAGGAGTATGGTATTTAGATCAAGGGAGGTAATGGTACCACTCTATTCTGCTTTGCTTAGACCTCATCTGGAATATTGTGTCCAGTTGTGGGCACCTTATTTCAAGAAGGATATTGACAAGCCAGAATGTGTCCAGGGGAGGGTGACCAAAATGATGAAGGGTCTGGAAGTCATGTCCTATGAGGAGTGGCTTAGGGAGCTGGGAATGTTTAGTCTGCAGAAAAGAAGGTTAAGAGGGGACATGATAGCCATGTTTAAATATTTGAAGGGATATCATGTTGAGGAGGGAGCGGGCTTGATTTCCACTGCTCCAGAGACTAGGACAAGGAGGAATGGATTCAGCTGCAGGAAAGGAGATTCCACTTAAACCTCAGGAGGAACTTCCTGACAGTCAGAGCTGTCCAGCAGTGGAATCTGCTGCCTTGGAGTGTGGTGGAGTCTCCTTCTTTGGAGGTTTTTAAGCAGAGGCTGGATGGCCATCTGCTGGGAGTGTTTTGATGTGGGTTCCTGCATGGCAGGGGGTTGGACTGAATGGCCCCTGGGGTCTTTTCCAACTCTATGAGTCTGTGATTCTTTCAGTGCAGCCCTCCTTTCCTTCATGCTGCTTACACCACTCACTCTCCCTTCACCCCTACTTACTTCCTCGCCTCACCTCAGCTCACCTCAGAGCCTCGTAGAGCGCCACTGCCTTGTTTCTTTGCACGCTCACCCTCCTTTCCTTCTGCTCCCTCCTTCCCCTCGCCTTGTGCCCTCACAATGAACCCCTCCACCATCTGAATGGCTCACTTGCCCATCCTGTGCAACTGAAAGGCAGGAATGGACTTGTTTTGTGCCGGGCAATTTCACAGAACCATGCTTGGACATTTCCTCCAGTCCTTTTCATTTGAATCCTGGATCCAGTTTCTTTTCTTTTGTTTCGAAAATATCACAGGGTTGCGGGGGGGGGGGCGCTAAAGAGAGATGAGCCCCCCCCCAAAAAGGCAGGCTACATTGACGTAAATGTGGGGGAAAAAAGCTTTTTCTCATGTGGGATGGATTAAGCAATCGTTGTGTAGAGCTGTAAACAGACAATTGAAACTGGCATTGGAAAGACTCTAGGGCCATTCTGCACTAGCCTGTTATAGCACTATGATTCCACTTGCAATATCCTATGGAATCCTGGGGTTTGCAGTTTCGGGAGGGGCCGACCTGCAAACCCCAGGATTCCATAGGATGTTGCAAGTGGAATCATAGCGCTATAACAGGCTAGTGCGGAAATGGCCTAGGTTCAGCCTCTGCCTTCTTTAGACAGAATAGAGGAAAGGTGCCCTTGTGAAATCTGGAGAGCCATTCTTGGTGAGCATGATAATGACTTGCGTGGACCAATGGTCTGGCTTGGTTAGAGTTTCAAGGTCAAGAGCATCCCAGCCCAAATGATTTCATGGCCAAAAGCTGAGACTTTAGGGATGTTGGCTAGAGAGAGGTTAGGGTCTGGCAACGTCATTAAACAGGATATATCTATTTGCCAGGCAAGGCCTATCCCAAGCCCTGAAATTTCAGGTCCAAAACCTGAGATCGAGGCACATGGTCATGAGGTGGGTGTGGTAATGGGGACCCCTAGCCAAACAATAGTTTGGCTTTTTGGATCATGGTTTGAAATTCCAGGAACATGGGCTTCTGGCAAGGGATTGGCTGCACCTCACGAAACTTGGCAGGAACGTTTTTGCAAACAGTCTCACAAGGAGGATTAGGAGGGCTTTAAACTAAGTACAACTGGGGAGGGAGACAAGATTATTCAGGACAAGGACTCGGCAAGTGCAGGGGAAAAAGGCCCAAATGATATTGGCCAAGTAGGAATAGCATCCAATCGTGGGAGGGGTGGAAACAATGCTATGGGACTTGCAGGAAGGGCACGGGGACTTGAGTGTCTCTACACTAATGCACGGAGTATGGGAAACAAACAAGATGAATTTGAACTCCCAGTACAGCAAAATAAATATGATTTGATAGGCATCACTGAGACCTGGTGGGATGAGTCTCACGATTGGAATGTAGGAATAGAGGAGTATAGCCTATTTTGTAGAAATAGACCAAATAAGAAAGGAGGAGGAGTGGCCTTATATGTCAAGGATGTTTTCACCTGTGAAGAGATCCATGATTTGAACACCGGAAGCCAAGTTGAGAGCATCTGGGTAAGAATTAAGGGAGCGAGAAACAATAGGGATATTATAGTGGGGGTTTACTACAGACCTCCAAGCCAGACTGAGGACCTCGATGGTGCTTTCATAGACCAAATGACTGCACATTCAAAAAGGAGAGATACAGTAATAATGTGAGATTTCAACTACCCGGATATATGTTGGCAGTCAAACTCTGCAAAGGCGGCAAGGTCCAGCAAGTTTCTCGCTTGTCTTGCAGACAATTTCATGGTCCAGAAGGTGGAAGAGGCGACAAGGGGATCAAATATTCTGGATCTGATCCTGACCAACAGGGAAGACCTTGTTAATGACGTAGACGTGGTTGGATCTTTAGGAGAGAGTGACCATGCCCTATTAGAATTTGGCATTCAGTGGGGAAGAGAAGGCAAGTGTAGCCAGGCATTCGTCTTAGATTTTAAAAAAGCAGACTTCTGTAAACTGAAGGAGCTGCTGGCTGAAATCCCGTGGTCAAGAATAGTCAATGAGAAAGGAGTTCAGGATGCATGGGAGTTCTTTAAAAGGGAGGTACTGAAGGCACAGGCTAAAACTGTGCCATTAAGGAGGAAAAATGGAAGGCATCTGAACAAACCGGAATGGTTGACTAAAGAGCTCTCAGCTGAGCTAAGTATTAAGAAAAACATGTACAGGAAATGGAAGAAGGGGGAAATCACCAAAGAAGATTATAAGCAAGTAGCCAGGAGATGTAGGGAGAAGGTCAGAAAGGCTAAAGCACAGATCGAACTTAGGCTGGCCAGAGACATTAAAAACAATAAAAAGGGCTTTTTTAAATACGTCCGCAGCAAAAGGAAAAAGAAGGAGACGATAGGGTCACTGCGCAAGGAAGATGGTGAATTAATAACAGGAGGAAGAAAAAGGCAGAACTCCTCAACACCTTCTTCGCCTCAGTTTTTTCCCAAAAGGATAAAAACACTCAACATGGCGGTTGGGGAGCAGGTGAGGAAGTGGGGGAAATGCAGCACAGAATAGATAGAGAGGTAGTACAGGAATACCTGGCCACACTGGATGAATTCAAGTCTCCAGGGCCACCAGGACAAGGAGCAATGGATGCAAGCTGCAAGAGGGGAGATTCCGCCTGAACCTCAGGAGGAATTTCCTGACGGCCAGGGCTGTCTGGCAGTGGAATGTGCTGCCACAGAGTATGGTGGAGTCTCCTTCTTTGGAGGTTTTTAAGCGGAGGCTGGATGGCCACTTGTCGGGAGTGTTTTGAGGGTTTTCCTGCATGGCAGGGGGTTGGACTGGATGGCCCTTGTGGTCTCTTCCAACTCTACATTTCTATGATTCTATAGTAATAATCAACTATAAGGGCAACCAAAATGGTAATGGGTCTGGAAGCCATGCCCTATGAGAAGAGGGAGCTAAGTATGTTTAGCCTGACAAAAAAGAAGGTTTAAGAGGAAACATGATAGCTCTGTTTAACTATTTGAAGGGATGTCATATTGAAGTTGGAGCAAGTTTGTTTTCTGCTGCTCCAGAAACTAGGCCACGGAACAATGGATTCAAACTACTGGAAAAGAGATTTCACCTAAACTTCAAGAAGAACTTCCTGATAGGCAGAGCCGTTCAACAGGGGAATATACTGTGTCGGAATGTGGTGGAGTCACCATCTTTGGAGGTTTTAAAGCAGAGGTTAGATGGCCTTTTGCTGGGGGTTGGACTCAATGGCCGTTGTGCATTGCAAGGGGTTGGACTCAATGGCCATTGTGATCTCTTCCAACTCTATGATTCTATGAGTTGTGCAGAGCATGCCATTAAAGTAAAAACAAGGCTAACACATGAGGAAAACACATGCAGTCCTTTTTCAAGGCAGTGCTCTTGCCTAGAGAGTCTTCCCTTTCACCTTGACAACTGGAGGAGAAGGGCCAGGCCTTGAGGTCTAGCAACTGGCATGAGTCCCATGGCCCCAAACAGTAAGCTGGAAAGATGAGCTGTGTGGAAGACATGTGGGACAAGCGATTAAAAAAAGAAAAATGGGCAGAAAGGGAAGAAACTGAAGGGGAAAGGAAGAGAAAGAAGCTCAAAGCCCAAGAAGAAAAAGCTCTTTTTTTTTTAAAGTGAAATAGTAGCATTGACCAAAGTCAAGAGATTCCACAGCTAATTGGAAAAACACCAGATGAACCAAACCAAAATACAAGATAGTTGTGAATAACAACAGGTGTTCCATAAAGAAAGTAGGTAGCAGTTAAATGAAAGAATGCATGAAAACATGTTCTTACTCGTTGCACCTGATCAGCAAAATTGGTGGGTTTCTGCTTCCTCTCTCCTTCTTTTTGTTATAAAACAGTTTACAGGGTTTACATTAGCTTTTTTCTCACAGGAAGAGCAGTTTCTACCTGAGGCCTGGAAACTCAGAGACCAAGAAGCTGAGTAATTCTGCTTGCTTTCTGTAGGTAGTTCACCTGATACATTTGTTCCTTCAACTATTACGTTAAAAGTGTGTGTGTGTGGCAGGCGGGAGAGACAGAGCCTCTAACTTTGAAGACTAACTCATTTATTTGTAGCTTATACTTCCAAATTTGGTGGTCCTTACAGAACAACACAATATATTTGTTGTTGTTGATTTAGTAATGCTAGCACAACTTCCCCTCTGGAATGAGCCATGATACAATAATTGTAAAACAACGGACAGGGAGTCAACTTTCTCATTGATAATCTGTGTGATTGTATCACTTTGGTGCCTTAAATAAATTCTCAGCAAGAATGCTTCCAATAACAAACTGATTATGCAGAACTAAAGTAATACTCCACAGTGTTCACAGGTGAAAACTAAGCCATGTCCAGTCAAACAACAAATGTGATCAAAATGGAACAAATTTTTAATGACGGAGAACACACAACTGAGGTGAGGCTGCTTCAGTTTGCTTTTTTCTGAGTCTACTGGAAAAGGCAAGAGTCTGTCCCCTTATCTCCTTTCCCTGTGCTGAGTGCAAACTATTTTTGCACTTTGAACTCAATTTACGAACAATGGAAACAAACTGAGGACAAAGGATTAGGGAGAGAAATAATTTTAGAAGTAGCTGAAAAGTTGAGAGGACAGAGGATTCATTGGGGCTGTCCCTTCCAAATCAGGACTGTATGTACAGTTAACAACAACAACAACAACAACAACAACAAAAACCAAAAACAAACAAACAAACAAACCCCCCCAAAAACTCTGATCTAGGTTAATTGCATATATGTTTCGGATTTGGGCCTGAGAGACTTCAGTTTAAAATCTCAGTCCTGGAATCAGTGGTTGGCGTCAGGAAAAATTCTTACACTTTTGTTCTCTGTCTGGATGCAGGAATGTTGACTTAATGCCACCTGGTAGTTGTGATAAAACAAGGGGACAAACACTACAAAGTTATCAGCGTCTTTGTGTCTGGTTTTGTATCACAGAAAGAGATGGCTGACATATGTGTGTAAAGGAGCCTTTTGTTGCAGTTGCATTCTATGAATATAAGAAGAGCCCCATAGGCGCAAAGCAGCATTGTGTTTCCAATGGTGGCCAGCCATATGCTTCCATGAAGCCCATGAGCAAGCCAAGAGATAGATAGCCCTCTCTGCTTTTGTGTTTCCAACTCATTTTCAGTGGCAGGTTACCCCTGACCCAGAAGGTTCCATCCGGTCAATATTTAAAGATGTGCCTGCCATGGATTTGTGTAATGCTGGAAGAACATAATCCCATAAGAGAGTGGATGGCACACACATAGCTTAGATTACCATAATGGCTATAGTTATCTAAGTTTAAACAAATGGAAATGATGGTGGCCAGGTAAGGCTGATACATTGCAGAAGCATCGTATTGTAGCTTTTACATCTGCATGTTAAACCATTGACATTGTTCTGTCCTCCATGGTTCCGCACGAGTTGAGGTTTTAGCGCGGTTAACATTGACGTTAAACTGATGTATTGTAAAAAAAGGGAAAAACTCTGATGTAAACCACTCAAACTGTTTCTGCTGCGTTTTTTCTTACATGCAGAAGTGTTACATCGATTCACACTACTTGTGCTAAAGCGTAGCAACGGTTTCTACAACGGTTTTTTAAAAATTGACCAATCAGCGGCAGTGGGGTAGAGCGAGGGAAGGGAATAGGAGTCCCACAAGAATTGACGATACAGAAGCTACAAATGATTTTCTCTGTTTTATTTTGATAGAAACCGGAGGGTGTGCAGATAGGAATCGGGGTATGTCGGAGTAAAAAACATTGCTCATGACACGTGGTGAAACGCTCCTCCGCTCCCGTGTGGAAATGGCCCTTGTGTTGGAGGGATTTTTGGGTGTGTGAGAGAGATAGAGACTCTACACAGGAACTACCCGAAGTTCTCCTTTGTTTAAAATCAATGCGCCACTTTGAGTGCCCATCTAAATAGTATCTCTCAGAAAGGGAAGACTTGGAGGACATTTCAGACAGCATAATTACAGCACTATGATTCCACTTTAACTGGGATCTGCAGTTTGTTGAGCCACTAGAGCTCTTTGACTGAGAATTCCAGATACCGCTCCCAAAATGCAGATCCCAGAATTTCATAGGATGGGATCATGGCAGTGTGTGGAGGGGGGCTGGGAGCGGGTGGGACCATGACACAGGGCGGGTGGCCAGTGTACATGGGAGTGTGGCTGCGGTGCGTGGGGGCGTGGCCAGGGCATGTGGAGGCATGGCCAGGGCTCACAGGGGCATGGCTACAGGCCAGGATGCCCAAAAAACACTGCCGCCTGGGGCCATCCGCCTCCATAGCCCCTCTGTCCGTACGTGACTGAATCATGGCTGTTAAAGTGGAATCGTAATACTATAATTGTGTGGTATGAAAGGTAGGCAACATAGCCAGTGGTCAAGAACTATGGAAGGTGTAGTTCAAAGCATCTCTACTACAATACTACTGTATACTACTATTAGGACTGCTAATGAATTATGGGAATTTAAATTAAGAAATCTGGTTGAGGCTACTGGGTTACCTACTCTTGATCTAGAACAACAATGAAAGTGGCAGTGGCTCATACGATTTTTGATTGGGGAGGGACAATTAAATGGATATGTGGTGAGAAGTGTCATCTTGTGTGCGAACCACCCAAGGTCATCTTGTATTGCAGTCTTCTGAACCGAGATAGCAGTCGGTGCATTCTTTTCTTATTTGTACAGGTTAATATCTTCCTTACTCGTTATTCTTTGTGCCCGCCATCCTGTTTCCTTCTTGATAAATATTTTAAAACATTTCTGTTGTCCTTCAAAAACATTTGTGTAACCTCCCGTCAGGCCCCGCTTAAAGGCTAAACAGGGTTTTTGGCTGGTTTGCACAAATAGCTGTGCAGAGATAAAACAGCTTTCCCACCAAACCCGACAAGGTCGCCTTTGTGACGCTGTTATCACAAAAAGGCCTGAGAGTCAAGGAGAATACACCATAGGCTCTGGGGATCTCCCATGGAGCATGTAGCAGCCGTTGCGTCTGTTGTTGCTCCAACGTGAGCCTGGACCCACATGGCTGTTCAGCCGACAGTCATGTCACAGCATGTAATTTACAAATGGGGCGTATGACATGTCCTGTACTGAGTATGAAGAAAACAAGAGCATTCGGAGGGATTATGAAGCGGTCTCTCCAATGTTATCTAGAGAGGAGTGAGAACAGGCCTAATGTAATTCAAATAGTTACTTTTTCCCCTTCAAAAAAGCCAACCGCTGCCTGAATAGAGTTATTGTGAATGGCTGTTCAGAGTGTAGCTGCTGAGTTTGGCCAAATCTCCAATCCCATAGGCATTTTATCAGCTAAAACACGAGATGTTTCCAAATGTTTGGGATTTTTGAGGGGGAGGTACCACCCCCAGTTTCAGGAAACACGAATATCCTTTCACAGCTTTGTATTCAGCAGTACTGAGATGTTTGTGACTCTTTTGCCTAGTTGGAAGTAGCCATGTATGTTAGTCCTTCTCAGGTGACATTTCAGACACGGAGTGAATTGTGGATGTTGTAAAAATGTAATGTGGAAAACAGCCTTTAACCTTAGGGCAGTGAAGAGAGGAACAACTGTTTTCCATCTTCTTTAGGGGAGACTCTCTGCTATTAGTAGGCTGTTAAAATCCCCCCCTTCCCTTGAACTTTTCCTCTAGGTCATATACAACGGTCCATTGTTAGAGGTATATAGTCATCTACACACAACAGTCGCTGAGAAAGCTTTGGAGTCTTCAAAGGCTCTAGGTTTCCCTGGGGCCAGTTATTCTACACATGTTCCCTACCTTTATAGACATACTGAACTATTTATGGCAAAATTAGACTTGAGCATCCAGGGCCACTTACTTTTTCTGGATAGTTTCCTTCTTTTTTAAACATTTTTCATTTACACACAAGGAAAGGAGAGATAAATATTTTGTTTTTGTCAGTTCATCACTGCATCTATCTACATGACAACCTCTCTAATTACACCGTCTCATAATTGTGACCAAGGGCAAAGTACTTGGTCTCATTCACCCCAGAAGAAGAAAATAGCCTGGGCTTCAGGTAGGGCTTGCCCAAGATGTTCTGCTGCCTGAGACAGAATAGTAAATGGCACATTGTTCACCACTCAGGTCAAGGTGAATAGTGCCCCCTGCCAGCCTTGTTAGTTTTGGCCCAAGAAAAATCCTATAAGCATCTTTTCTTATCTTGGTGTAGTGGTTAAATGCCAGTACTGCAGCCACAACATTTTGAATTCAATCCTGCAAGGCTCCAGGTTGACTCAGCTTTCCATGCTTCCATAGTTGGTAAAATGAGTACCCAGCTTGCTAGGGGCAATTAGCTAAAACACATTGTAAACCGCTCAGTGAGTGCTTTGCACTGATAAGTATAGAAATGTAACTGCTATTGCTATTGCTATTCTTGTCCCAGGCAATAAAAAAAATTACAAAAATAACAAAAGAATAGCAATGTAAGTTTTTTAAAATGATGCCTAAATCTGCTGGCTGGGATGGTCATCTCGCTCTTCCTGAGGGAAGACTACCTCTGACTAGGAATAAACTTCCTTCTGCTCAGACAGTCACAGAGACTGCACACAAAATGACTGCCATGCAGATATAAGATTGCCAGAGTGAAATTGGAGAGGGCTCCTGTACCTTTAATAGTTCTGTAGAAGTGGGGATTTTGGGAGGTGTGCTTATTACCTTGTTGTGAAACAAGCAACACTTGCAGAAATGGCCTCTTTTATGTAACCATTAAAGGTATAGGAGCCGTCTTTGGTCTTCAGTCTGGCAACCATAGAAGGTGGTTTGAAATTCCATCTCCAGTGTAGACTGGTCTGGCTCAAAAGATTATGTTTCCTGGGGTGTAAAGCTTGTGAGGTTATCCAGTGATTAAACATGGGGCACAATTCTATGGGAAGTTATTCCATACTTTCATTGAAATGAAAGGAAGCTTCAAAAGAGTTCTGCAGGTCTACCACTTATTTCATGGATAGATCTGTCTCTTGATCTGCTACTTCTAATTGTACTCCAAATAAATTTGTTCAAGTGGCAACCTCATTTTGCCATATCGACGTTTAGGCAAAAGAAAAATACTAAATGTTAAGACTGCTTTAACATCTGCAACACCATGAAAAGCCAGGGAATTCTAATGGGAAGCTGACATCCCTGTGAGATGCCAAACAAAAATTCATTTAACACTAGAAAGAGTGATAGCTATTTAATTTCCTGGCTTGGTTGTTTTGTATCACACAGCATGAGCTTCCCCAAAGAAAGCTTACTTTGCTCCCTTTTAAAGCTTAAATTACTTTGCAAAGTCAGTTCCAGGCCACTCTGAAACATACCTCCCACCCTGAGAAAAGACTTGTGAACATAATTAAGTGAAGACACACAGCTGTTGGCAGCTGGAGGCATTTGTGCTATTAGCTCATTATTGAAATCTAAACTTTGAAGAGACAGAAAGTTCCCTTAGTGAGCAACCCGAAATTAAGCAGAGATTTCTGCTTGTTTTGAAAAGATCCTAGACTGCTGTGGTAGGTAACACATTCCACGAAAGTTCATAAGCCTCAGAACAGGCAGGGAGTGGGTAGCAGACCACACAAGGGCCTTTACTCCAAGCCACCTTCTTAGATATACCTACCCACAGCTAGGAAAAGTTCCTTGTTTAGAAATATAACTCTCAGAATCCTGGGAGTTACGGTTCAACTTAGATATAGAAGTCCACTATACCATGGTACTTGAGATTGCTTCTCTTTGGTTGCCTACCATTGTTACCCCAAAACATGAGTGGCTCAGTGGTCTACCCCTGATGACGGTACCTCCGCATGATGATGGGGAATTAATTGGTACAATTAGGAAGAGTGCAAGAGAGGGAGTAACCTAATGAGATCTTCTACCAATGTTTATGGGGTCTCTGCATTTATTCCAAAATAAACTGAAATTTGTTTTATTGAAGAGAATTCAATCACACATGCACAAGATTCAAGCACTAACACACTCATACAAGGCTAACCAAAGGAAAAGAGAAGAAAGGTTGATAGTGGAGTTCAGGATTTGGGGTAATAATTACTGGTCCTGGGAGAAGCGAGGAAAGCAGTGATGTGGCTTAGACTTATGCCTAAGGACAGTTTGGAGAAACAGCGTGACCACATGGCATTCAACAACTGAGGTACTGTGTTTGACTGCTCAAAGTTGGGTGTTTTTATACTCAAAAATCTGCCTGAAGGGCCAGAGTGTTAACGATGCCCTGGCCAAGTAAAAAATGGAGGTTGTGGAGCAGACAATGAGGTTCGGACTGCGTTAATGATCTTAGTGTTAGGTGACAAAGAGTTAATGGCTGCCATGATAGCTCTGTAATAATGGACAAGTGTGGAGACAATGAGGAAGATGCCCAGGTCCATGAGGAGAAAGGTTGAAACAATCAGTGATTTGGTGAGAACTTCCCATCACTATTGTCTGACAGCAGGATCATTACAGCTTAGTTTAAGCCTATTATTCTTGGGTTTACCTGGTGATTTCCTGACAATGACCTGGCTATGCCTAGAGGGATCTCTGACCTACCTTTGCAGTACACTTGTTCAGCCAGTGCTTTTCCTCTGTCCAGCTTGGCCTCACAATCAAATCAGGGACCATTTTATATTCATGCCAATTAATATATTTTGCCAATTAAACCATATCAAATCTGGGGTTGTCTGTGGGCTGGTAATCCCATGATGCCTGTCCTGCAACAGATTCTATTAATTTTTCAGATAGTGGATAAGAGATACATGTCCATATAACCTTTTGAGGCTTTATGTTACTTAAGAAACCATGGGTGCACGGGACAGGGAGCTACAATGACATAGGTATGCTCTGTCTCCCAATCTGATCTGTAAACCCATCTTAAAAGCCAGGCAGCTCTGCCCAGCAAAGAAATTCTGAAGTGCTGAAAAAAAGGGTGTTGAAGAATGATACATCTAGCCCCTTCCCTTTGGGGTCTTGTCATAACTCCTCAAAGCACTTTGGCTCACTGTTAGGAAGAGGCTGAATATATCATCCTTCAACATCGCTGCTTGCTACCACCACAGAACTTCTTTGCTTGGTATGGCTGCCTGGTTGTTAAGGTAGCTTTTAGGGGCATTTGTGGTCATGGTAATGGTGCCACAATCTTACATACAAAACAGTTATGAGGTCATAAATTTAGCATATAACATCGTAACTGCCTAATAGGATGCCAGTCTATATTTTTAATGTCACATGTAGTTAGCCTTAACAGAAATGCAGCAAACGATAGCATAGGGTGGCATTTTTGACATTTTTCTCCATCCGCCAACATTCAGAGACAAAGACATTTTCCAGCTTTTCAGATATTAAAACATGGATGTGATTTTGGGTTTTGCACTTTTGCTATACTGGAAGGTATATATGGTCTTCTGAATGGACCAATGTGCAGTGGTGCAGTCAGGTAGGTTTAGACTCCAGACTTGCAGTGCCATGTACATGTACATGCCTATTTGGAGTCCCAAATAATTCATTTGACTCTAATCCCAGGTAAATGGCCATAGGGTTGCAGCCTCAATCAACATACAGCTCCATTCTTTTCAGATGGTATGCATAATATTTCACTCGCTGTGATAGGTGGTACTTGGTTTATGAGCACTCCTCCACATTCTGCAGAGTGGTGCCCCACATTCCTGCCCCAAAGTACCTGCCCTGATGATGTCACTGAAAGTATGGTAGGTCTGATTACATCTTAAATTTGCCCTGATTGCTAGACCTGGTTGGATTGGGCACTGAATGCATGTTAACATAACACCTCTGGAGCAAGGAGATATCTTTTAGCAACAGCGGCTCTCCGTTCCTCTTTGGCAGGAGCTCATTAATCCACTCCCCCTTCCTGAGTGCTGTGTGTATCTGCCTGCTATAGCGAGTGAAGGGCAAAGACAATGGACAATCGCAGCCAAATCTACCAGCTGTCAGTGAGATCCTGCCATTCCTTTAAAAGTTCCAAAGCAGTGAGAGAAAGAGAGAGAGGAAGCAGCTGCCACTGTGCCTCCTACCCTGTTCTTCCTGTGGTCTTTTTGTCCACCTTCTCATTTCATCTGTCATGGCAACACAACCCTAGTTTTGCTCCAGAACAGGTGCATAAGGGGGTTGGCAGGGATGCAGAGTGGGAACTGCAGCAGCTACGTGGCCACTTTTGAAACTTTAGAGCCAGAATCTGCTGATTGACCGTAAGCAATCTTAAGCGTAGAGTATCAAAGCAAGAAGAGCAACTAATCTCAAATAATATCTTGCTGCCTGGCGTTGTTAAAGAAACCTGTCCTAAAGTGGGTGTGGACAGTGCCAATTACATACAAAGTAATTGTATGCCACCTTGAACCCCATCTTGGGAGAAAAGTGGGATATAAATTAAATAAACAAACAAACAAATAAATAGTCACAAAGACACTTTATGGATGGCTTTGGACTTATCTTTGTAATGCCAAAGGACCTCAAATTATGGCTGATCCTATCATTAAGCAGAATGAGATGAGTGCTTTGAGGGTGTTCCTGCATGGCAGGGGATTGGACTCGATGGCCCGTGTGGTCTCTTCCAACTCTACATTTCTATGATTCTATGATTCTATGAGATGGCTGTCTTAGGCAGTGGCAGAGCTTGGAGTGTATGGGGGGGCAGGGGGTGAAGCTATGGTGTAGGAGGTGGGGCTACAGCACACGGGGTGTGGTCATAGTGCATGGGGGCATGGCCACAAGGGGTGGGCGTGGGCACGGTGCAAGGAGTGGGGCTACGGTATGAAGGGCTGTGGCTATGAGCTGGGATGTCCCAAAAACAATTGCTGCTTGGGGTGAACCACCTCCATCACCCTCCCGTCCCTACGCGACTGGTCTTAAGCCGTTTTCTTAGTAGCCTGTTATAGTGCTATTATTTCACTTTTGACATCCTAGGGAATCCTGGAGTTTGCAGTTTAGGGAGGCCCCTCCTTAAACTGCAAACCCCAGGATTCCATATGATGTTGAAAGTGGAATAATAGCACTATAACAGGCTAGTGCAGAAATGGCCTTAGACAGGAGTTCGGGTTAATGAAATTGCAGCAGCTTATTAGTGATTTTTTGTTTGTTTGTTTGTTTGTTAATATTCTGCTATTACTCTCAGGGATGGGGAGAGGAGCTTGTGGGATTTTCTGTCAGAATAACTTGTCTTATCTTGGATGCTATGCACCTTGAGAAGGATGAGTAGGTGAGGTGCCATTTGGTCCTCTATCTTTGACAGTAAAATATATTCAGCCAGTCATTGCCACAGGTCATGTTCATCTATCTATAGTTTGTCCAGTGGTATTTCAGCATAAGCACCCAGCTACTAGGCTTCTCTATGTGACATAAAGCCATTTCCAAGCATGCTTTCAAAGATCAACCCCCTCTCTCCTCCTTTCGGTAACTGTGGAATAGAATTGCACCCATAGGCTTTTATGGCGGAAAACAACAGGTCATATCTAAGGCAGCCAGGTCCAAACATCTGGCAGGTTGATATCTTTGTCATGCCAAGGGATGGGTGGCTTCTGGCATCCTTCCTGGCACAGAATTTCATTACTCTGCAGTCCATTTTCCTATTGCATTGTGTAGCTGTGGTGTTTTCCAACAAAGCCCTTTTAAACTAACCTGTAATTCGGAATTCTGTCCTTTATGTTGTTGCTTAAAATCATTGTTTTCTGATGCCTGCCTTTCTCTTTAACACCATTTGTGGAGGCCAGATCTAGAGAAAAGTGGAGGACCTCTTACAACAAACGGCACCATGTCATAAAAATATTAATGAGATATGCCACCGTGATTCCTTCCCTTCCATGTTGAAAGCAATAGTGCTAATCATGTTTCTTTGAGTGTAGACATTGGTAGGAACAAGATGTTCCCACACAGCTCTGTAAAGTGGAAGTGGGATTGGATAGTCAGGGTCCCTAGTTATGCATATGTTGCCCATTTGCGTACAGTTTATGTACATGGAGGCTGTTCTGGACATTATGATTACATCTAGAGCAGAAGTGGACAAAGCATGGCACCTCAATATGGTTTTTGAGGTCCCTAAAATCTTTTGCCACATAGAAAAAAAATTGATCATAAAATGGCATTTCTTTTCTTGAAAGTCTCCTGAGAGTTGCTTCATGATAAAATGGTAAAAAAAATCCTCCTTACCTCCTTCATAAATCTAGAATTTGATTTCTTTTAGCTTTGTAATTATTGCACATTTGAGGTGTGTGTGTGAGACAGTGTGTCCTGGGAATGGCAAATTGGCCCTTCCATACTTGCCCAGCCCAGTGCAGTGTGTAAGGGCAAAGGCCCATCCCTAAACTGCAAACCCCAGGATTCCTTAGGACATTGAAAGTGGAATAATAGCACTATAACAGTCCAGTGCAGAAATGGCCATGGTCTTGCTCTGTCTTCTCCATGTGAGCAGGGATGAAGAAGCTCTGTTCTTCCGTGGAGGAAGAAGCTCTGTTGATTTAGAAATTAAAGTGACAATAGTAATTTGTAGTTGTGTGCCTTCAGGTCATGTCTGACTTACGGTGGTCCTAAGGCAGTCCTATTATGGGGTTCTGAGGGGCTGAGAATGTGTGATGTGCCCCAGGTCACTCAATAGGTTTCCATGACTGAGCAGGGAATCTACTGCATTACACTGGCTCTCAGCAGTAATAATACAAGCTCTTAATAGAATTGATTTAATTGTAATAATGAATACCAGGTACTGTAAATTATATTTCAGAGGAATGAACTGACAAACCCATCTATGAGTATTCCTTTGCCTAAGGGGTCACCATAAATTGACAGATGACTTGAAAGCACATATATACACAAATACTTGTGATTATCATAGTATTTGATGTTAAGTCACGCTGCCTTAAAGCCTTTGGCTGGCACTACTTCATAATATCTGATAATATCTCGCGCATTTAAAAAGTAATGTCATTTTCTACCTGTTCACTTCTAGGCCCAATTTAAAGTGCTGATCCTTACTAGTTAAGGCCCTAAATGGCTTGGGATCCAATTGTTTCAAAAAGTACCTGTTCCCATACCAACAACCCATGCACTAACTACATCTGCTGCTAATGTTTTGTAGATATCACCTTCCATTGGAGATTGGTTAGGGAAGAGGATACCTCTAGTGGCTGTTGGTGGCTTCCAGGTCGGGAGGGTGGTGAATCTATTCTGGGTTTTAGTCTAACTTTAAAAGAACTGCTTAGAATACTGAACCTATTTTGGGGATAGGATTCAGCACCTTGGACAGCTCTTTTAAAGTCTTAGTTAAAACTCAGAGTAGATTCATGGCCCCAGTGATATGGAAGCTGCCAGATGCCGCTGTATAACTCCATACCTCCCACTAAAGCCATGCTGCTATGCCACGTGCCATGGATTTGAGGAGCAAAGGATTTAAGTCAGCCAAATTAATGCCCTCTCTTTGTTTTGCACTTCAGACCACATCAGCCCCAGCCAGTATGGTTCTTGGTTTTCTGGGAGTTATGGTCAAAAACATTTAGAGGACACTAACTAGGGAGTGGCTGGTTACCTGTTATAAGAGGCTAGTAATAACTGTAATGGGCATAATGCAAAGTTAAGCAATGTTAAGCCTTCATGGATTTCAATAGCATAGGCCTGTCTGTCCCACAGAAATCTATGTGATTTAAAGGACACAAGGCTAGGCACAGTAGTGATGAATAACAGCCCAAGCTTTTGCATGATTACTCAGAATCAGCTCCTATAGACAATCCAGTTCTATTCTCATTTACATGTAAATAAATCCCTCTGTGTTCTGTGAAGCTTATACCCAATATGTACCCTCTGTATGTTTAGGATTATACAGCCTCATTGAAGTCAGTGGGACTTACATCAAAATAAATACACAGAAGACTGTGCTACAAAGTGGATCATTTTGGTTGGCTTAGTTTAAATGGTTCCACTAATGTGTGAGCAAAATGCTGGGGCTTAAAATAAAAAGTTTGGCTCCCCTGCTGTGGAATGCTGCCCCAAAAGAGAACTGCCTGGCCATGACTTGAGTTTTAAACCACCAGGTTAAACTGTTTCTCTACTCCCAGGCATTTGATAGGGTATGGTTGGCTGATTTTTAGGTGTCAGCCATTGACCAACTTATTATCCTTGGAGAGAGTTTTGTTTCATATTGCACATTGTTTTTATTAACTCAATTTTTAGATTTTAATTGTAAGATGTGTTGAGGACTTTCCTCTTTTTTTGAAGAAAAGGTGTTGAAGAAATATAAACCAAACAACAATAAATGATTATTATGTTTTGAGTTTTCCCTGAGCAGAAGAAGAATAACATACATATGCTAATCTATTTTCCTCTCTGCCAAGCATAAATGTCATTTGACTCCTTGGAGTTTGTTAGCCACTAATCCATTGTGGAGGGATGTTTTTTGTAGACTTCCTGTCCACCTTCTGATTAACGTCAGCATTGCAAAGGAGTGTGCTATTTTAATCTCAGGAATTTGTTTAGGATTTCACTTTTATTTTGAATGTGCTAACCTTTTCTATCACAATGAGCCTTATGGACAAAACGTAAGGGCATGGCTTTACTGAAACCTATTCAACTTAAGACTGCATGGAAAAATGAGGAGGGTTTAAAAATACCAAACACAATGGTTAAAGATGCCTGACCGCTGGGAGAATTAAAATCTTTCACTTGCATGCAATATTCCCACACAAATGTACACAATAAAGAAAGTTGTTCTTTCGTCAGGAAAATGTTCTGGGGGACCAATGCACGTACTGAAACAAACTGTCAATTTACTTTTAGGCTACTTATAGGTGGACTGCTGTTCAGGTTTACTGTACATCCAGCACTGGCTTTATATAAGAGGGATGACGGCTTCAGTCATTTTGTGCTGAAAATTCATGTAGTTGTTTATAATTTTCACAGAGTTATCCTGGCGGGTGGGAAACAGTTATTTCATTTATTCCCATGAAATAGAAGAAGGAGAAAGAGAAGTAAGAAGCCTTACTTTATTGTAGAAAAGTGGTTAAAGCTCACAGTAATTATGAATTAATGAATTGAACGGCTTCAGGGAAGCCATTCTCCTTCAGCCCTGTTTCTGCCCACAAAAAAAGCCAAGGGCCATTCACATTGCAGGATTATAGTGCTATAATTTCACTTTAACTGTTGTGCTTCCACCCGATGGAATCTTGGGATTAGCAGTTTAGGGACAAACATTTAAAGCCTTGCCAGACTGGAAACCTGAGGATTCCATAGGAAGGGGCCATGGCAGCTTAAGTGGAATAATAGAGCTGTAATTCTGTAGTATGAATGGACTCCAATTCTATACCACCCTCAGTGGGGTTTTTTAAAATTATTTCAAGAATATAATTTAGAGCCAGGTGGGCGAGTTGTTCTTTTGTTGCTGTTACAGTAAAACAGTTGTGAATCAAACATTTTACCAATCTATTACAAATCCCCCAGAGATCTGTAAGTACATTTGGATCTACTTTCTCTTCAGCTATGTGGTAGCATCTATGAGGGAGGCCCTTCAGTGAGAATCCTGAGTTGTGCACACAAGTAACAAGAATGGGTCACTGATGCTACACATCACGGGAGAGAAAGCATGCATGAAGCAGCAGACTTATTGTTTGCAGAATTTGCATAAGAGCATAGGATGTAGTGCAAGAAGCAGCATAAATTAGTCCTGTGGAGACAGGAGATATTGGCCTGAATCCTATTGTTAATGCCAGCTAAAGTAAGATAATTGAATCAATGAGAATTACCTAAGTCTTGGCTCATTGTTCAACAATGGATTCAGGGAAGCTACATCAGTTAGGACCAGTGATGTAGACTTGAGTCTATTGACTCGGGCTTAAGTTGCTTCAAAGACTTGACTTGGCCTTAACTCGGCAATAAATGATGGACAGACTCGACTTGACTTGTGACTTGTCTATTTTTTGTGATTGACTTGTTGCCTTCGGTCGTCCCACCTCCCCCTCCAGCCTTTTCCCAATCAGCAGTGAGGGAATGCTATGTTGATGAGCCAATGAGAGATGCACATGCTCCTTCTCCCCACATCTGTGCCTCTCCCTTGTTTCTCTGGAAAGCAAAAGTGGGGGAAGATTGAACATGGGGGAGAACAGGATTTTGCAGCTTTTTTTGGTGAATGCGGGCATGGAGTGGTCTTGGCATGGGGCGGTAAGAGGAGGTTGGGGAAGGTCACCTCTGAGAAAAAGCTGTAGCCCCCTGTTTCATGGCTGACAGAGTTAGGGTACCTGTCCCAGTGGCTTCCTTGAGAGCAAGCAGTACAGTCCACGCTCCACATTCCTGGATTTCTCTTTCATGGGGAGTTTGTAGCTGCTGCTTTATTGGTTTGACCTCCTCACTACCTCCTCCTCTTAGCCCTCTCCTGCCTGCCTAAAGCTCCAGGCCAGGATGGTGCTTTGATTTTTCTAGTTATTGAAACTTAGCCCCACCCCACCAGAACCTTCTTTTTTTTTCTGTCAAAGTTGGCTCCCACACTTGAGACTTGACTTGAATTATCTCGCAAGGACTTGAGACTTGAAGCTAGAGGCTTGAGACTTGACTTGAGACTTGGAATAAAAGACTTAATTACATCATTAGTTAGAACTCCTAATCAGATTAACCCTCTTATAATGTGGCCTAAGCAGCAGAATCTCTCTTCTCACTCTCTATTTGTCTTTCTGTCATAGAATCGTACAGTCGTGGAGCTGGAAGGGGCCTCATGGGCCGTGAAATCCAACTCTCTGCTCAATGCAGGATCTCAGGCATCCCCAGTGGATAGCTGTCCAGTCTCTTTTTGAAGACATCCATGGGAGACCCCACCACTTCTTTAGGTAATTGGTTCCATTGCTGAACCGCTCTTACTGTCAAGAAGTTCTTTCTAATGTTCAATCAAAATCTACCCTCCTGTAACATAAAATCATTAGACCTGGTTCTACCCTCCAGGGCAGAAGAGAACAAGCCTGCCCCTTCCTCTCTGTGACAGCCCTTGAGGTATTTAAAGAGTGCAGTCAGCTCAGCCCGTGGCCTTCTCAACAAGCTGAACATGTCCAGCTACTTCAGCCTTCCCTCATATGTTTTGTTCCTCATGCCTCTTATCATCCTTATTGTCCTTGGATGTCTCATCATACAGAGAATGAAGCTATTACTTTTGACTGTTCCATAAGACTCCTTTTCCCCCCTTTCCCCTTCCTTGTTGTGGATGAGCTAGCAAAGCACAGAGTCTATAAATTTTAATGCACAAATGTAGAATGCGGGACACTTGGCTGGATAATAGTATGTGTGAAAGTGATCTAGGAGTCTTGGTAGATCACAAACTGAACATGAGTCAGCAGTGTGATGTGGCAATCAAGAAAGCCAATGCAATTCTTCATTGCATCAATAGAAGTATGGTGTCTAGATCAAGGGAGGTAATGGTACCACTCTATTCTGCCTTGGTTAGACCTCATTTGGAATACTGTATCCAGTTCTGGGCACCTCAATTCAAGAAGGATATCGACAAGCTGGAGCGTGTCCAAAGGAGGGTGACCAAAATGGTGAAGGATCTGGAAGCCATGGCCTATGAGGAGCGGCTTAGGGAGCTGGGTATGTTTAGTCTGCAGAAGAAAAGGTTAAGAGGGGACGTGATAGCCTTGTTTAAGTATTTGAAGGGATGTCATGTCGAGGAGGGAGCAGACTTGTCCTGCACTGCTCCAGAGACTTGGACAAGGAGCAATAGATTCAAGTTGCAGCTGAATCTCAGAAAGAACTTCCTGATGGTCAGAGCTGTCCGGCAGTGGAATGTGCTGCCTCGGAGTGTGGTGTAGTCTCCTTCTTTGAAGGTTTTTAAGCAGAGGCTGGATGGCCATCTGTTGGGAATGCTTTGATGAGTGTTCCTACATGGCAGGGGGTTGGACTGGATGGCCCCTGGGGTCTCTTCCAACTCTATGATTCTATGATTCTTCCTGTTTTTTGGAATGCAGTTCCTGGAATCCTCCAGATGTCACAGCCACTGGTCATGCTGGGCTGAGAATTCTAGCAGATGTAGTCCAAGAAGTCAACTTTTTCAAGTGCCCTCAATGTATACTTTGCAAACTAACTTTATGAGAATATTCACTGTTATGAGTGGACAATGACTTCTAGGATTGGGTGTTTTAACTTTGATTAAGACAGGCCATTGTCAGCAGTCTGCATACACAGAACTTCCCTTTTGTATATTATATGAAGAATCATAAGGCAGTTTGAGGTTAAATTTGCTGTTCAGAGCTTCAGATCAATAGTGAACACCTGCTTGTTGTGCTTGGTTAAGAATTTACATTGCATGAATGAGTATTGTTTGCTTAAGGCAGTGGCTGTTGAACTTTCTATCTCAAGGGAATCCTTTTCATATTCTTGAAGACTGGGAAATGGGAGTGGGGGGACATGGGGGGTGTTATGTGCTGCTCATTTAGTCCGGTCTTCCACAAGCCATGGCCATTGGGATATTTTGGACAATAGTTCTCATTACCTCATAGGTGCTTGGATCTTGAGACCTGTAGTCCAGCACCTTTGGGACACCAGAATGAGGAAGCCAGATGTAGAGCAATGACTAGAATTCCTGGGTCTGCACATAGCCCCAACTCAGCACTCTCCTTTCGCTCTGTACTGCAGTAGAAGACAAGCAGTAGTCATCCGTAGTCCAGAGAGGTTTATCTTCCATTACTGAGGTACTCAGGTATCCCAAACAAAAGTCTGAATACATTTTACTTTGGAAATATCTACATCAGCTGTTCTGTGCACCCTCCCGATTTCTTTCCAAGATGTGCTCCAGATTTAGTTGGCCTGGCAACAGCTGATGCAGTCTGCATCTCTCTTTAGCATCAACTGGGGGCTCAGTGAGGTCAGGGGTCCTTGGTCATTGGCTGAACAGTTATACTGATAATTTCTCCCCTCTTTTCTGTAGACTGGGTCCCTTTCCGCATGATGACACCGAGTCGCTTCCGCCATGGGATGGAAGTGGTCAGCAGGTCATGCTTCTGCATGATGTCATCACCATCCTGCTGCCATCATGTCACAAAGTTATGCACTCATGCAGTATTTGAAAAACGGAAAAAATCCATTTTACACCTCCCATTGTGCAGCGCTCCCATATTTACTGTCATGCGGAAGCTGTGGCGGCGTGATTGCTATGCTTCTTACCCCAGTGCAGCAATGGCAAATGCCCAACTGCACTGCAGAAGGAAGAGGTGGGGCTGTCCCCCTCCCTTCCTCAGGGAGCGAGCAGGTGTGGAGGGGAGTGTTGCTGATGCGCTCCCTTCTGGACTTGGATTTGCAGTGCAATGATGCGGAAGAGCATATGGAAATAATCAAACTTGCAAAGATCAAACTCATGAATTTGGTGAAGAGGACTGTATAATTAATGGCCAGAATCCTATGTCAGTTTATATTTAACTGAGTTCCTAACTAAGGGCATTTCCACCCTACGCTGTTATAGTGCTATTATTCCACTTTCAACATCCTGTGGAATTCTGGGGTTTGTAGTTTACTGAGGCCAAAGAGCTCTCTGGTTGAGGATTCTAAATTCCCCTCCCTAAACTGTAGACCCCAGGATTCCATAGGAGGTAGAAAGTGGAACACTAGGACAAGGAGCAATGGATTCAAGCTGCAGGAAAGCAGATTCCACCTGAACCTCAGGAAGAACTTCCTGATGGTCAGAGGTGTCTGGCAGTGGAATATGCTGCCTTGGAGTGTGGTGGAGTCTCCTTCTTTGGAGGTTTTTAAGCAGAGGCTGGATGGCCATCTGTTGGGAGTGCTTTGTTGTGTGTTCCTGCATAGCAGGGGTTGGACTGGATGGCCCCTGGGGTCTCTTCCAACTCTATGAGTCTATGATTCTATGAATAGTAGCACTATAACAGTGTAGTGTGGAAATGGCCTAAGTATTTTCTGTTGACTCAACTTCTTCCCAAGCCTGATGGAGACATCATTCAACTGTGATCTGATTATCAGCAGAATGGCCACCTTCTCTCCATGCAGCTGATACCTGTAAAGTAGGTGGGGAGGGAATCACAATCATTGCAATAGTGTCAAAATTGTGACTAAGGCCTTTTCCACATCGGACAAGGGAATCGGCCCGCACCGCTACTCACAGGACCTTTTGGCTCCCCCGTCCAATCCACGGCACTCCAGAGCAGCGCGTGCTCGTCAGTATGCACTGCTCCGGCATCCCAAATGGCGGCTTCCGGTTGGTCGAGGGTCGAGGGTGTTGACCAACCGCTGAAGCTCACCAGCCTAAAGTCCGCCCCCGGGCAGATCACAGGCTCGCATTAGTGCAAGTCTGAGAATCTGCATAAGGGAACAGGCTCGCAGTGGCGCGCTGTGTGCTTTTGAAAGACCGGAAAAATCAGGTCTTTCAAAAGCATGCTGGAGGACCACTTGGGGTCGTTCCGGACCAGACTGAGGTGTGGATCTACCTTAAATAGGTCTGACCCAGTCCAGTCCGAGGTGCAGACCTCCTCCTTGGAGGATGGTCTGCGCCGTTTCAAAAACCCCGTGTGGAAAAGGCCCAAGTAATGATTATGAATATGAGGTGGGCCAGGAGAAGTTATTTAGTGAAGTAATCAGTTAAGTATAAGCCAATGCAGGATTCTGGCTAACATTTTCACTGCATCTGTTTTTAAAATTTTGTTCTGAAGCACTTTGAGTCTCAGTTTTCTGAGAAAAGTAGAATATAAATGAAATAAATAAGTTTACCTTCTATGAATGATTAACATAAAGCTGTTTAAATTTTAAACTTACTCTGCATGGAGTAAGACAAAAGTCAGATACCAAACATGTCCCTTGTTTAAACTGTTAATAGGACTTCTCAGTTTCATTATGGTTACGATGGTGGAATTTTTTTTTTTTTGTTAAAAAAATCTCTCTTCTCTCCTCAGAATTCTGACAAAAATCTTCTTCCAAAGAGCTGTTGATGGGGTGAACTCCCATTTGCACGAGCTGAAGCTTGCCATCTGGAACTAACGTCCACTCCAGAGGAAGGATTTTATGTTAGACTCTGGTAATGGTGAGAAGGAATAAGACTCCGTTGCTGGGACACAGTTCTGACAAAAAATCAAGATTCTGGCACCTGTCCCTAATAATGAACAACAGTTAACACAACTACAAATGATGTAGTCAGCATTGCCTCTGGGTTAGTTGCAGGAATTTCAGAAAAATAGTTTGACAATTAAGCATACACATATTTTTGCTAAGAGGGCTTGTGTAAGGGTCAACAAGTCCTTTCTACAGCCTACAAAACTATGCTATAAAAAGGCTTAAATACATACTTAAAAGTTTACCAAAAGAAAGAAACAAAGAAAGAAAGAAAACAAATCTCAGAAGAAGAAGACAACAATGGAATTTCCCATGTTCAATTTCATGGTTGGTCTTTGTCGTCTGTTTACAGTGGCTTGGATGCAGACACAGTCATATTTAGAGTAGACATTGATATCCATGGGACTCAACTAAATTGTCCCATTGATTTCATTGGGTCCATTTAGACTAATATATGGATCTAACTCAGTGGTATTTCTTAAAAACAGAGATCTGTATGCAGTCAGCCCTCCACATTTGCAGGTTTGACTTTCATGGATTTGATTATTTGTGAGTTTCTCCAACTCTTGCCTGCCTAACCTCAAGTGCTTCCATTCTGGGGGAACCTTTCCTCTCAGTGGCTTCAATCAGACCAAGCAGCCCTATAAAAACTCAGTTCTGGTCCTCCTCCATCACTGCCAGGAGCTGCCTGGCTAACTATGGCTGGATCACAGTCTGATTTCTCAGCATCACCAGTTCTTTCCCAATGCCCCCAACCCAAGGAAGGAGATGGGCCAGAGAGGAAGTATAGGGCTACCTTGCTGACCCACTCTCTTTCCTGCTCTTTTCCCTGACCTGGTTTGGACCCTAGGTGTCTGCTCTCCCCACCAAGCTCTCCCCTTCCCATGAACTCACACATGCATTTTGATATTTGTATTTTTTTTTCAATTTTGTAAAGGTCCTGTGCCCCTAACCCTAATAAATATGAAGAACTGACCATATTTTGTATTGAACTGTCTCATTACAACATAGCAATCCTTTAGAAATACAAGGAAAAAAGAACATAGCTTCTCCATCTTAAAGCCCATTCATAGCCTTGCTTGACTTGGGCAGACTTTGTGGCTAAAAGGTGCAGCATGCAGGAAGCTGAATAATGTTGTGGTGTACCTTGTGCAAAAAAAGCGGTCTTGTAAAAATAGGGACTAGGCTAAAAATACCTCCCTAATTCATTTGGAAAAATACAGCTTTCACCAGGAGTATAAACAAGAGTGACTGTCCCAACTAGCTGAAAAGTCAATTGCAAAACAGAGTTTTAAACCTTCTTGACCAACACACATACACATACACACACACATGAAAAGTATTTTCATAGCAAACGAGTGACCTGTTGTAAGGATCAGCAGTGCCTTTTCTGTCCAGAGAATGGTAATGATATATACAACTTACCCAGAAGTAATTACATTGCGTGGAATAGGCCTGCTCTCATGTAAAATAGGCAAAGAGATTCAGAAGGAGTTTGATCATTTTCCCCAAGGGTTTGCATGAACTTTTTATTTTGCAGTTGAATGGCTGGTTTTAAACTTAACGGGAGGTAATTTTAACATGCATTAAGCATATACTGTCTTACATCTTAGCTCTCATAGGTACAGTTGGTATACTGGCAGCAGATTGAATCAAATCGCCCTCCCTCCCTGCCTAGGTTAAGGGCTTCAGATTATGAGGACCATCTAAATACAGTGTACACATATATACACTTACTTTTAAAAAACTAAATGTCAAGTTTTACATAATCCACAGTCTGGGATATTGCTGTGGGGCCCTCTTAAATTTTACGTGGCCTTCCCTTGGAAAGACAGGGCATCACTTTACACTCGTGTAGAAGTAGCAGTTGGACAGCACAGTCTCTTTAGTGAATTGCAACACTGCACCAGTAATGTTCATTGTTCATCGAGATGTGTTGTGCATCAGTTCATAGCGCCACTGCATGTAGATCTGTGATTCTGCAACTTCTACATGAATACTGCTTTTCTGCACTGCACAAAGAAGAACTGCCACTTCTGGAGGTGAATTTACACCTGGATGTATCATCAACCAGATGTTTGTCATAGGCAGCTATGGAGCAGATGGAAGTCATTTTAAACTTAATCAACAAGTTTTAATCTACCCCTGTTCCTCATTTTCTGGCATTCCCATCCACAAGGTCAGGCTTCTTCCTTGTCTGTCTCTCCTCTGCTTGTGTCTCCTCTCTTGAATCCATTGCATGATCTGTTTTTATCTTACAGCAGGCTTCTGTTTGCAGAGATACCTTTGTTGTGCTAGAGCAGTTGCTCTCTTGGTCATAATTGGCATAGCTACTCTGATGTCACATAAATCTGCATTGTCCCAGACTTCTGGATGTGTAGGCAATTCCTAGAGATATTGGAACCTGAGTTCTGTGCAGCTTGTGCAAAATTAAACTCCTTCACTCTGTTGAACTACTTAATACACTTTCTAAAAACAACTTTTAGCTGTAGATGAGTTGAGGTGATCTTGAGCCCTTCTCTTTGGAAGGGAGAGAAGCAACACATTTTGCTTATAAAGATTTTTGGGTGTGTGTTTCTAATAAACACTTCTTTTTCTTCCAGGCCCATGTGATGAAGAGGGCTGTAAATCTAACAAATAAATCATGAACAAATTGTCACTTGGGGCAGAACAAAACAAATGGGAGGGTACAGGTAGTTTGTATGGATGTAGGCAATTTCTCAGAAAGCAAATAGAAAAGGAAGCTATCTAACGTGCTTTGACAAGTCCACCAGTCATTACCAGGGCTATTTTTGTGCTGAAAGGAAATGTTGTGCTGCAAGGCTTTCCAGTCAAGTACGCAACTATGGCAAGATGAACATGCAACGTAAAAAGCACAGAGGCTGTTTATCTACATTCTCTTTGTTGGAGAGGGTGCAAATAGTCAGCAGGGTTATTGGGTTGTCACGATGTAGCAGAAGAGGCAACAGGGACAAATCATGTCAGTACAGCCCTATTCAGATGAAAATTGACATTACGTGAATGTAGTCCAGGGAAATCATACTTGTTATCTCTGGTCACTGAACTATGTATATGCATCCTACGCATGTACTTGTACACTTACCTGGGCCATTTCTGCCTGAGACTGTTACGGTGCTATTATTCCACTTTCAACATCCTATGGAATCCTGAGGTTTGCAGCCTCAGGCCCCTCCCTAAACTGCAAACCCCAGGATTCCATAGGATATTGAAAGTGGAATAATAGCACCGTAACAGTCTCGGGCAGAAATGGCTCTAGTCTCTCTTCAGGATTAGGATCCATTTTAAGAAGGACCTCTTTTGTGTATAAGCTTTGTTGAATCAAAGATTCAATTACAGTCCTCCACATTTGCAGGTCTGACCTTTACAAATTAGATTATTCATGAGGTGCACATGTGCCTCCCCACAATTCTCCTCCTTCCATTCCCTTGCATTTCGCTGAGTGTGGAGAAGGAAGGCAAGCACCTGGACAAGAGGAAAAGAAATGGGGGGAAGGTGTGGGTACGCCTTCCTTCTCTCCTCTGGAGCACCCCCTCCAATTCCCTTGCCTCTGGCTCTGGTGCTGAGAACTCGTGCTGAGGCAAAAGGCAAAGGAATTGGGGGGAGGCTCCCATGAACCTTCCTTGTCCCTCCAGAGCTCTCCTCCGGCATGCAAAACATGAGGGAATGGGAGGAGGATCGTGGGATGATTTATTTGTGTTTTTTCCACTTTTGTGAGGGTTCTGTACCCTGAACACTCACAAAAGTGGAGGGGGCACTGTATTACTTTCTGGGCCTTCACAACTCCCAATATTCTCAGTGAGCCTGGTTGTCCAGCATTCCCCAGCACAGCACCATTCAGATGGTTATCCAGATGTTTGCAGAACGCTGGCAGTTGTAGACCAGCACATCTGGAGAGCATGAGGTTGGGAAAGGCTGTCTGAACCATTTGAAGCTTCCAAAACACCAATTGTCATGTAGCTATACAGTCTGCAGATCCAGTTGTAAAGATATCAAGAGTCATTCTCATTCTTTAGGCATTAACCAGAAGAAGAAGGGTAAGGGACTGAAAAAACATACAGAGATAGCCATCCACATTTGTGGGTTTGACTTTCACGGGTTTGATTATTTGTGAGTTTCTCCACCCCCTGCTTCCCCAAGGTGCTTCTTTTCTTTGGCAACCTTCCCTCTCGGTGCTCCAATCAGGCTATGCAGTCCTTTAAAAACCCACTTCCGGTCC
Organism: Iguana delicatissima; assembly: GCA_948472985.1. Taxonomy (NCBI): domain Eukaryota; kingdom Metazoa; phylum Chordata; class Lepidosauria; order Squamata; family Iguanidae; genus Iguana; species Iguana delicatissima. Next base: position 139,956 of record CAOKZL010000565.1, on the reverse strand, counting down.
TCCTCCTCCTCCTTCTCTTCCATCAGCAACTGACTGTCCAGCTAAGGATGGATTGCAGCCCAGTTTCTCAGCACCAGAAACCGTTTCCTGATGTCCCCCAAACCCAAGGAGGGAGATGAGAGAGAGAGAAGAAGTACAGGCCCTTTTCACAGGATGTTGTCATCCTGCCATAGGGAAAGGAGAAGGATGGGACCACGATGAAGGTTACACATGACATTGTCGCCGTCCTGTCCTTCTCCCATTCTCAGGTGGTGCGATCATGGATTAAATCATTGAGGGGTTTTCCCTGTCAATGATCTGTGATCGCACCACCATCCCACACTTCCTGGTGTGTGGAGGGTCCAGAAGCACAATGGCTGCGCTTCCTGCCTTGGCGCAGCCCGCAATAGTACCCAGCTACGCTGCAGCAGAAGAAGGCAGGGCCATTGTGCTTTCTGATCCTAGAAGCAGCTGGTGCAGAGGGGTGCACTCCCATTGTGCTCTCCTCCCAGCAGAGTCACTGCCAGAATCTCCACAGGATGCCTTTGGGAACAGGTAAGGTACAAAAAGGGCCACAGGGCCACTATGCCATCCCACCCTTTCCCTCTCTTTTCCCTGACCTGGTTTGGACCCAGAGTGCCTGCTCTCCCCCCATGCCTTGGCCCCCTTCCCCTCCCACATTTTGATATTTGTGACTTTACCACTTTTGTGGGGGTCCTGCACCTCTAAGCTTAGCGAATGTGGAGGGGCCTTACTGTGTATCTGTTTCATTCGTCTCTTTTCCACAGACTGATTGGTCTCCTTTTTATGCTTATGATGAAACAAACTTGTTAGTCTTACTGGGAGAGCAAGACTATTTATCATTGTCTCTGTGTGCCCAAGAACATGTTGGGCACCTTGCATGCAAAGAACAGGTAGGAGGCAATGTTTTGTGAGGATGGGAGCCTTGGTTTCTTCTACTGAGGTAAGTTCCCCTCCCCTAAAAAAAAAAAAAGACAGTCCCTCGCATGCCTTGGTGTTTCCTCTTGCCAGATTTCCCATGGCAGGAGCAACAGGGCCCTAAAATAACTCAGCCTCTCAACAATATGCCTGCAGGATAGAAAAGGAACACAGAGGGATCATTTCATGCAATGCTGAAATATATCTGTCTTCTGCTAAGAGCTGTCAACAGCTGCATAGCAGCATCAGTATGAACAGTCGGAAGTGGGGATGGGAGACGATAACCTATGAAATTACAGGAAGATTGGAGCTATGCAGAGTGTAAAGGAGTGGGGCGGAGATGGGCTTCTTAACACTTAAGCCAAGCTTCCTTTTTTCTGAGCAAAATGATCTGGGATCTTGGATGGCCAGGAGACAAATGGCTGTAGGAACGGCAGTGTCTTGAAAAGTGCTGCATCCTCTGCAAACTTGTTGCATGACATAGGTGAGAGAACTGCCAGTGTTAATTCCCATCTGTCTTTCTAGTGCCTACACAGATCTCTTCAAATAGCTTTTAACTTGACAAATTATAGGCACTCCATCCGCTTGCAGTACCCGGAACACACCAGATAGGATAGCAAGAAGGTCACTGCAATCACAGTATAATGATGGAGTTTCCAGTAATCTTTGTTTAGTCACTTTAGTTAGTGAATAAGGTCTTGAAAAGCAAGCTATTTGTGTATAATTTTCTTTATCGCTCCTTATGATAATGTATTGCGTTTATAGTTTTCACCACTTACCAAGCTGGTTTGGGTATTCAGGGAACTGTAATCTAAAAAGGGAACTTTTTCAAGTTCTAGACATAATTGCTTTTCTAGAAAATAACTTGCTTATTTAATTTATATCTTGCTTTTCTCCTTGCACAAGACCCATGGTGGATTACAACACATTAAAAAAAAGTACATCTAAAACCTATCTGATAGAAAGGCAAAAAAGACTAATTGAATAAACAATTCTATTAAAAGGACTAAATTAAAACAGTTTAAAAACACACTAAAATGTAGTAAAAATGATAAATTAATAATACACACAACTAAAAGACTCTTCTGCCACAGTAAATTAGAGCCAAAGGTCTGCCTAAATACAAAGGTCGTTGCCTACGGGCAGCAGAGAACAGCAAGGGGATCAACTAAACTTCCTATGGCAGGTATAAAAAAAAAAAGAGGAGGAAGAAGAAGAAATAAAAAAAGAAATGCAGCAGTACCTTTAAGGCTAACTGCTTTTCATTTTTGTGTGAGATTTTGTGGATGTAAACCCAAGCCCTGACTAACAGGGCCACTTCTTTGAAAACTATTCCTATGGCAGGGAATTCCACAACTTGGACCATTTCCTCACTACACTATTCTAGTGCTATTATTCCAGTTTCGACATCCTATGGAATCCTGGGGTTTGCAGTTTAGGGAGGGGCCTTTAGAATTCTCAGCCAGAGAGATCTTGGGCCTCAGTAAACTACAACCCCCAGAATTCCATAGGATGTTGAAAGTGGAATAATAGCACTATAACAGTGTAGTGGGGAAATGGTCTTGGATGCAGCTGCTGAGAAGGCCCTCTCCCTTGTCCTCACCAAACACACTTGTGATGGTGACAGGATAGAGAGAAAAGTCTCCTTTGAAGATTCTAGTCATTTGAATTTTTTTGCTTGCTTGCTTAGGTGGGCCATGGGTTCTGCAACGTTGCTTCCAGGAACTCTCTTTTCTCCAACCAGTGCCAGTTTCAGGTTTTTTTGTTATTCTTGGATCACAAGTACTCAATGGGCCCCTTCATGTAGTGAGCCCATCTCACCCTCACTGGCGGTGTCCTTCATCCACAGTCTCTCCCTCTGGACTGAATCAGTATCCCTCCCTGAGAGGAAGAGGAAAAGGAAAAGGGGCATTGAGTTCTCCTCCTTGCTCCTCTCACTGAGTACTTGGAGTTGGCAGGTGGAGGGGCAGTGACAGCAAAGAGGAGGAATGTCAAGCCTAGGAGTCTCTAGGAAATGAGGTCAATAGTTCTTGTTACCAAGAGTGTTGATATGGATTGAGCAATGGGAGGAGTTCAGTTCTGTTACACAACTACTCAGATTATATATTGGGGGTTTGAAAGATTTCCTTCTATCGGCAATTCCATTTCCTTGTGTTATGAAAGTGCCCCTTCAGTTTCATTGTATTTATTAAAATCACGTTTGTTTTGTTATTCATTGGTTTATACTATGTTCATGGACGTTGCGGTGTCCTCGGGCATTGTGGGAAAATAAAACATTGCTAAGAAACAATGATCAAAGGAAGTGGCTACGTTCCTGAATGAGGGGTAAATAATGATGATGATGATGATGATGATGATGATGATGATAATAATGGATTTATTTATACCCTGCTTTTTTCCTGGTAAGGCACAAAGTGGCTTACAATAATTAAAAAATAGTTAAAAATCACAGAATACAAAAGTTAAAACCCAAATTAAACAATCAAATACATACATAATTAAAACTCAAACATTCAAAAATTCTGCATAGTTAACAATAGCCAGTACCTTTTATCAGACAGGCCATAATCGCATATTGGCCATTTCTGCACTACACTGTTATAGTGCTATTATTCCATTTTCAACATCCTGTGGAATTCTGGGGTTTGTAGTTTACTGAGGCCCAAGAGCTTTCTGGCTGAGAATTCGAAATACCCCTCCCTAAACTGCAAACCCCAGGATTCCATAGGATGTGGAAAGTGGAATAATAGCACTATAAGAGTGTAGTGAGGAAACGTCTGTCAGAATAAAAATGTCTTTGCTTGATTATGGAAAGAGAGTAGGGAGGTTGCCAGTCTGACTTCACTAGGAAGGGAGTTCCAGAGTCTGGAAGCAGCCACTGAGTGGGCCCTTTCCCTTTCCCACATTCCCACCAGATTACTTGTGAAGGTGGATGAAAATGAACTCTAGGCCACCTGGTCATTGTAGTCTTGGAGCTGCCGTATGATAGGAACGACCAAGTGGGCTAGGTGTAGCAGTGAAAGATCAAGCAGGTTTATTGTTAGATCAGTTTGGAAAAGTATCCATGTCCACACTTTCCAACTGTCCCAAACTGGCAGAGCAAGCCCAATTAATCCTCTGCCATCTCACTTTTTCTGCTGCTTTAAAAATGTCCCAGTTGCTTTCTTCTCCTCCCACTTTCCTTCTTTGTTCGTGGCTTACTTCAATTGCTGCAAACCGAGTTTAAAGCATAAAGGTAATTTATTCTCAGCTAATTCAGCGGGTGGAATGGAGAGAAAGGGTGGAATCTTGCCCTTCTCAGTAGACTTGGGCAAAAGCAAATTTCTGCACATGCAAAATGTTGGAAGGTATGCATGTGACTGTCATTTTCAAATTTATAAGAGAGTATATTTAAGTATATAAATTATCACATGCAAAACTGGAAAGTCATATGTACAATTTGACTTTGCAATTGGCCATAGAGCAGAATTTGATCCCCACTGACTCTGAACAGGTGCTATCGAAACCCATGTAATTAAGTAATAAAAATAGATTTCATCATAATCTAGGTTGGAATTAAATATGCAGCATTAGATTAACTTAAAATAAACATTGTTTTCTCTTTCTTAGCAAAAGGATATGAGTAAGAAAACACCACACAACACACCCTATAATTATCACTGTTTGCAAACATCCTCCAGGATTTGACACAGCCCTGTCTGAGTGTTGCAACTATGGCAATGTGCTATCCTGTTCTAAAATCAATAAAAAGAGGGATGTGTTTTATACTGTTTCAGAAATGCGCGTGTGTATTTCCACACAGGTATATGCTGAAAGGAATCATGGCTATTTGGGAACGTTCTATGTACTTATATTGCTCATTTAGTTCATGGTTTTTTTAGAATTCTAAGCATTACAAAGAGCATATTTGTTGTTGATGTTGTGTGCCTTCAAGTTTATGGTGACCCTAAAGCAAAGCTATTATGAGGTCTTCTGGGCTGAGAGTGTATGATGTGCCCAAGATCACTCAGTGGGTTTCCATGGCCAAGTGGGGAACTGAACCCTTGTCTCCAAGGTCATAGTCCAATGGTCAAACCATGTTGGTTCTCTGAAAAGCATATAATATAGTCAAATATCAAAAGTATCATGTATGAAAAGGCACTTAGAATTTTTTTACTATGAACACATTACAAAGGTGCAATTATTGTTGTCATTTTTTAAAAAAATTCCTGCCCTTCCTCATCTCCAAGGAGATAGAACAGTATGCCACCACTTTGTTCTCAAAACAATCCGGGGATGTAGATCATGTTGAGAGTTAAATTTAGAAGACTAAGAGAGCATCTTCCTCTATCTGTGTCTACCTAAGGACTGAGGTCTGTTAGAGGGGACCTCTTTCTATGTCCCACTTGTGAGGTCAATACACTGTGTTGGGGCAGGGGAGAAGACCTCCTGAATTGTGTCACTCCACTCGTGAAATGCCCTAACCCCATGGAGACCTGATTGGTACCAACACTCATTTAATTTGAGCCTTGGTGGCATAGTGGTTAAATGCTGGTACTGCAGCCACAACGTTGTGAGTTTGTTCCTGCAGGGATCTAGGTTGACTCAGCCTTCCATCCTTCTGTAGGTCGGTAAAATGAATACCCAGCTTGTTGGGGGCAACACATTGTAAACCGCTTAGGGAGTGCTTAGCACTCAGAAGAGGTATAGAAATGTAAATGCTAAAATGCTATTGCTATTTAGACACTTAATGAAAAAACTGGTTTTTCATTAAGGTCTTTGGGCCTCATTAATTTATTTCAAGTTCTTGTTTCTGATAGTTTCTGAGACTTTTTGAATCTTTTAAATCTATTTTGATTCATTATTAGGTTTAATATGTTTTTACCTCATTTAAATTGTTTTTATTGTTCAAAACTCTATAACCTATTGTTTTAATGTTCTTTGTAAGCTGCCCTGAGGTCTTTTAGATCTGTGTGTGTGTGTGTGTGTGTGTTCTATAAATATTTTAATCAATCAATCACTCAATCATTAGGTAACCAGTTCAACACATTTTTTACAGAGATGCCACCCCAGATAGTAAAAGAAATTTGTTTGTTCCAGCTCTTGCTTTTCCTCACATATATATCTTGAATTTGATATGTTTTATTTTGTGATTGATTGCTGGAAAGCCAACATGGGCTTAATCTGCAAATTTGTTTGCAAATCTGATTGCATGTATCCCTGATGAAATTTGTTGGGACAGGGTAATGTGTTAATTGGGGAGAATACACATAACCTTTCACATCTAGGCTGACTTCCTATTAGTGACTAATGCTGGCGTAAGTTGGACTTGATGCTAGTGCAAACCTGTCTCTAATTTCTAAATATGGTCATGAAAGATGGAGAGTGAAGAAAGCTCATAGGAAAAGAATCAGCTCATTTGAAATGCAGTGCTGGAGAAGAGTTCTACAGATACTGTGGACTGCCAAAGAGACAAATAAATACATCCAAGAGCAAATCAAACCTGAACTCTCTCTAGGCTTGATTTGCTCTTGGATGTATTTATTTGTCTCTTTGGCAGTCCACAGTATCTATAGAACTCTGTACAAATAAATAAATACATCCAAGAGCAAATCAAGCCTGAACTCTCCCTAGAAGCCAAAATAACTAGACTGAGATTGTGGTACTTTGGACATATCGCAAGAAGACATGACTCATTAGAAAAGACAGTAATGGACGCGGGGAAAGCTGTAATGAGAGGGATGCTAATAAAGTAGTCAATGGAGTGGAAGAAGAAGAGAAATAAAAAGATGACAAAATTGGAAACAGAAATTAAATGGAGAAAGGAAGAATTGAGACGGAATCCGATGAACAAAAAAGTAAGGAGAGAAATAAAGAGACTTCAGGAAGAGATACGGGAGGAAAACACGATCAACATGGAAAAGAAACTAAGGATACTTTGCCTAAAACACTTTGAAAGTGCAGACAAACCAGGAAGATGGATGGCGATTAGATTAAGGAAAAGGAAGGAGAGAAACCTGATATTAAGAGTAAGGAATGAAGGCAAAATATTTACAGACCAAACGAAAATAATGGAAACCTTCCAACACTATTACAAGACATTGTATAATAATGAGACTAACAAAGGGATCAAAGCAAGAATTGACATATACTTAGATCAGAATATCATGAAATTAACAGAAGATCAACAGAAGAGATTGAATGCAAATATAACTATGATGGAGGTGGTGGAAGCATTAAAAAAGATGAAGATTGACAAATCACCAGGACCAGACGGGTTCTCGGCATTATATTACAAAGAATTTCAGGAAGAACTCTCCTTACCAATGTTGAAAATGTTCAATGAAATAACAAGTAAAGGTAAGCTGGACTTGTGGAAGGAGGCGAACATAACATTGATACCGAAAGAAGAAAAAGACCTAGAAGAACCAAAAAATTACAGACCCATATCGTTACTAAATATAGACTATAAGATTTTCACAAGAATACTAGCAGAGAGATTAAAGAATATTGCACAAGAAATTATACACCTGGACCAGAGTGGTTTTCTTCCGAAGAGAAATATTAGAGATAATATTTGTACAGTCATAAATGTATTGGAATATTACGAAAAGCATAATGAACAAAAAGAATTATTTTTGTAGACGCAGAAAAAGCATTCAATAATATAAATCATGAATTTATGTTGGAACTGCTAGATTGAATGAGGTGTGGAGATAAATTTGTATCATGGATTAGAGAGATATATAAGAATAATAAGGCAAACTTAATCGTGAATGGTGAGAAATCAAAACCCATAGAAATCAAGAAAGGCACGCGACAAGGATGTCTGCTCTCCCCTCTTCTCTTCATAATAACGATGGAAGTATTGTCAAGGAGGATAAGAGCGGAAGAGGCCATAAGAGGAGTTAAAATAAAGCGACAAGAATACAAGATGAAGGCCTACGTTGACAATCTGGTTCTATTTTTAGAAGAACCGAAAACGAGTATTGAGAAGGTGATTGAAATATGTAAAGAATATGGAGACTTAGCTGGTTTCAAAACAAACAAGGAAAAGACGAAGTTTTTGACCAAAAATATGAGCAAAGAAGAAATAGAAGAAGTGGCCCAGAAAACAGGATTTAAAGAAGAGAAGAAAGTCAAATATCTGGGAATAAATTTAATGAAACAAAGTAGCAGACTATTTGAAAATAATTACGGAGTAAAATGGAAAGAAATTAAGTGTGACTTACAGAATTGGTCGAGGCAGAATCTATCATTATTAGGACGCACGGTAGCGATTAAGATGATGATCCTGCCGAAAATGAACTACCTATTTCAAAATTTACCAGCAATCACTAATAATAAATGTTTTCAAGAATGGAAAAAGGACCTTACAGAATTCATTTGGAACAAGAAGAAACCAAGAGTAAAATGGAAAACATTAATAGACAGAAGAGAAAGAGGAGGAAGCGGACTTCCAGATCTGAAATTATATTATCAGGCGAACAGTATGGTATGGCTGAAAGATTGGATTCTACTTAAAGATGACAGGATGTTGAATCTTGAAGGTCCGGACCTTAGGTTCGGATGGCATGCTTATATATGGCACAACAAAGCAAGAATTGACAAGGATTTCTCTAACCATTATATAAGAAGATCGCTGCTGGAAATCTGGAAAGCATGGAAAAAGAAAATATATTGTCGAATACCACTATGGGTCTCCCCCCATGAAGCTCTATACAGCAATCGGAAAGGTCCTTCAGAAAGATGGATGACATATAGAGACATAATAATGGACGTTGGGAAAAAAACACAGAGAATTAAGACAAGAGAGGAATTAAACAATGAAGGCTGGAATTGCCAGTGGTTTCTCTATCTCCAACTCAAGGGAAGATATAAAATCGATCAAAAATTAGAAGGACTAGAGATAACAACTTCAATAAATGAATTCGAGAAGATAATATTCAAGAAGAAAGAACATATAATATCCCATATCTATAATTTTATGTTTACAAGAGAATTGGAATCTGAAATTATAAAAGACCCAATGATTTTATGGGCATGTAATATTGGCCAGGAAATTACATTGGAACAGTGGATGAAAAGCTGGGAAGACACACAAAAATTTACGTTGGCTCAAAACTTGAAGGAGAACTACATGAAAATGCTATACAGATGGTACCTAGACCCAGAAAAACTAAGTAAGATATATAAACAGAGGGAGAAGAAGTGCTGGAAATGTGGGGGAGAAAACGGATCCTTCTACCATATGTGGTGGCTATGTGAAGAAGCGAAGTGCTACTGGAAAAAGATACATAAGTCAATTACAGAAATATTGAACACAGAAATTCCGTTAATACCAGAAATATTTTTATTGAATATGCTACACCAATTAACAAAAGAACAAAGGAAATACAAGAATAGTATACTGTACATGATAACAGCAGCCAGAGTCACATTCGCAAAATATTAGAAAAGAGAAAATACCCCGGAATTGGAAGAATGGTTGAGTAAACTACAGGAATACGCAACATTAGATAGCTTATCGAGAGCCATGAAAGGAGAAAAAAGAGGAGATAAAAAGACTGAAATGATGGAAATTAAGAAATATATAGAGGAAAACTGGGAAAAGATCTGTAATAGGCAAGGAAAAGATTAGACTATGGTATAAACTGGAGGAGACAAGAAAGCTAAAGCTGCACATAAAGGACAGTTAACAGTGAAAAATAAATGTTGAGGAGAAGGGATTAGAGGAAATAAAGAACCAAGTTAAAGAAGGTAGGAAGTGAAAGGATTAATGAAACAAACATAAAATTTTCTTCAGTATTTGTTAGATTTGAATGATGTAAAAAATGTAAATAGCGAAGAAATGTGGAGATGACTGTATTGTATCTTGTTTTAATAAAAAAAGAAAAAAGAAAAGAAAAGACAGTAATGCTTGGCAAGGTAGCAGGCAAGTAGGAAAAGAAGAGGAGCCCATTACAGATGGCTAGACTCAACCAAGGAAGCCATGGCCATGTAAGACCTGAGCAAGACAAAGCAACTTGGGCCATTTCTGCACTAGCCTGTTATAGCGCAATCATTCCACTTTCAATATCCTCTGGAATCCTGGGGTTTGCAGTTTCGGGAGGGGCCAGCTGGCCCCTCCCAAAACTGGAAACCCCAGGATTCCAGAAGATATTGAAAGTGGAATCATTGTGCTATAAGAGGCTAGTGCAGAAATGGCCTTAGAGGTCCTCATTCATAGAGTTGCCATTGTTGCCATTGCCACTGAAGTCAACTTGATGGCAGTTAACAACAGGAAATGCCTTTGTATATCAGTTACTGAAGAACACAAAATGAAGGAAACTGCTACATTCTTCTTTTTTTTTTAATAATTATTTTTATTATTTTCCATTAAATTCTAAGAACAAATAAGCAAACATAGAACAGTATGAGAATGATAGGTAAAAATATTGTAGCAGCATTACCATATATATAACAAAAAAGGACAACAAATAGAAAAAAACAGAATAATACTATCACATATGAATAACGTTGCGAGAAAAAAGACCTAGACCATTTCCGCACTAGACTGTTATAGCGCTATTATTCCACTTTCAACACCCTACAGAATCCTAGGGTTTGTAGTTTAGGGAGGGGCTGGCTGACCCCTCCCTAAACTGCAAACCCCAGGCTTCCATAGGATGTTGAAAGTGGAATAATAGTGCTATAACAGTCTAGTCCAGAAATGGCCCCATATATACATTAAAGGTTGACTTCTCTCTCTGCTAGAACTACAGATTGGGTAAATTACGTTCTTGCGATATACCCTTTTATATTCTCATTTTCAATTTATATCATTTCATCATTAGAACATATTGGTATTAGTCATTTATCTAATCACTGAAACATAATTTGTTAACCTGCATTTAGTTACATAAATTGCAGTCTTAAGAGAACTTTCCTATTAGTAACAACATACGTACGCTGATACCATTATCACAGAGTATTCTAATTCCGTACTATCTATTCCTTGTCTCCCTTCTTATGATTTATTTCTCCAAACATGGCAACCATTTATAAATTACTTGCAAAAGGTAACATAAAATGTAATGTAGTGTAAGAACTAATGTAATGTAAGAACTGTGTACAGATTGTGTCAGAGGTATTCTTGTAAATAATAGCCAGGTGAAACTGCTACATTCTTGACCTGCTCAAGGCTTCCCAGAGGTAACTGATCAACCCTGATGTGAGCAAAGTTCTGGACTATGTAGGCCTGTAGTGTGATTCACCATGGTTCTTATATTCTTGACAATCATATTGCAGTGATGTACTTAAGTCTTTTACTCCAAGTCTCAAGTCAAGTCTCAAATCTCTACCTTCAAGTCTCAAGTCCCTGAAGATACTTTCAAGTCAAGTCTCAACTCTGGAAGCTAACTTTATACCCCAACCAAAATTCCAGAATTATTGGATAGAGTGAAATAAATTCAGTTTTAACAATTTAATCAGATTCAGCCCTCCACATTTGCAATTTTGCCTCTGCAGCTTTGGAAGTGGGGAATAGGATCCTATCTTACTCCCCATTACTGACAATTCAAAAGATTTAGAAGGAAGGATCCTTCCTCCTCAAGCCCATTGCCTGACACATTTGCTGTTCCTCTCGGAGAAATGCACCCTGCATTCCGGGGGTGAGTCTTGTCTTTTGCTCTTAGGAAACGTTTTAGAAGGCTCCTCCAATATGCAGCCGGGACAGGCTGCTGAGCAGACCTCAAGCCTGCCTCGCGCCCATTGCCTAACCCGTTTTCTGTTCCCCTCTGAGAAATGCACCCACACTTTGGGCTTGAGAGAGATTGTCCTGTGACCAGTAGGCAAAAAGAGATGGAGGCGTTGTTCAAAGTCGTAAGGTTTCTAGATGAATGTGTTATGTTACTGAACCAAGGGCATCAAGTCAGTCATTAAAAATATACAAGTCTCAAGTCGAGTCAGTGCATCATCTATGGCCCAGTCAAGTCAATGAAGCGACTTAAGTCTGAGTCTATTGACTCAAGCCTACATCACTGCCATATTGGGTATCCCTCATCTAAGTCTACAACTCTAAGGCCCTTTCCACACCTTATCTCTTTCCGGCGCAGGGGTTTGGGGATCACACGAGCAACCTCTTGCAAGAGGCTCTCGCGTCCCCTTTCCTCCGTCTCCGTAGCTGCTGTCTGCTGGCCGGCAGGCAGCGCGCGGGCTCCACCTCTTCCTTCCACAGTGCAGCCGAGCATTTTCCCAGGCTGTGCCGGGGGAGGAAATGTGAGGGCCATGTCTCCGGAGGCTCCGCATGCACAGTAAGTGTGTGTGGGGCCTCGGAGCAATGTGCAATCGCACACCATTTTCGGCTACAGATTAAAACAGTTTCTTAAAACAATAGTTTGAAAGTTTAAAAGCCACAAACAGTTAAAACAGTTTGAGCAGCCACTTCTGGTTTCAAGAACCAAATGCCTAGTAACACAGATTGAGTTCTTTGTTAGATGTGCAAGAGGGATGGAGCCAGACAAACTTCCTGTGTGCTACTATAGAGAAAGCCCTTTGCACATACTCTCCTACCTAGATTCCTGGAGTGTTAGGACATGCAGCAAGCTCTCTGCTGAGGAACTCAGTCTAGGGACGTTTCCACACTACACTGTTATAGTGCTGTTTTTCCACTTCCAACATCCAATGGAATCCTGGGTTTTACAGTTTAGAGAGGGGCATTTAGAATTCTCAGCCAGAGAGCTCTTTGGCCTTAGGAAACTACAAACCCTAGATTTCCATGGGATATTGAAAGTGGAATAATAGGACTATAATAGTGTAATGCAGAAATGGCCCTAGCAGGCTTACCTGGAGGCACTTACACTATGCTGCATAAAATAATAATAAAGGCATAATAGCAGCAACCTAATTTTGATTCTCTGCAACAGGTCCTTGGGCCATTTTCAGAACTGGAGAACCATGAACATTTTAGGTTGCTGTACATTTTCGCCCCTGTTAACTGCAAAAAATAGTTGCACAGGTAATACAGAAATGTGGACAATTAAGTAGCAAGATAAGTAAGTAATGGCATGCTTTGTGCACAAACAACCTCTCTCTGTTACAACACTCCAATGTTTTCAGACACTTACAAACATTTTTCCAAACCTGTTTGTCCAATTTTGTTTCCTGTAGAGGACTGAATCAGTTTTAAAATATGAAATTTCTCATATGTCATGTTTGTTTTCTTCAAGAAAAAAACCTCATCCAGTAAATGTTTTGCTATGAATAACAAGTAGACTCATACTAGTTAGGAAAACCTGAATGTGAATGCTCGTAGACAGTAACTGATCTGTAGCCCAGCCTTAAGGCCATGATACTACAGGCCATTTCAGAAAAAAAGGAGTAGCATCTAATGGAGGTCCTGGGTCAATGAAGTTTTATTGGGTTGTCGTTGAGGCCCAGCTTTGTGAGATTTTTCTTTAAAGTAAAAGAAAGGAATTCATTTTCAGAAATGGGGTAGCAGAACTGGTTTCTGCTTTCATCAGTCCTAGATCAATAGCAGAGTAATTTCATTTGAACGATGAGCCTATAAAGAGTGCAGGAGAAACAAGCTAGAGGGGAGGATCCACGCAGCTTGTGTGCTGATTTCATGCTTTCCCTATGCTATTATTGTTATTACGATTATTTTAGTTGTAAATAAAACATCAGTCATGCGCACACGCTACGCTTGCTGCTTATTTTATTGCTAATTACATGTTGGCCTAAATCCAGTCGTTAGTCCTAACCAGAGTAGCCCCACTGAATCAGCGAGAACTTGGTAAGTCAGCAGTTATGTAAATTGCATCGATTCAGTGGGTCTCTTCTAGTTAACACTAACAATTGGATTTGGGTTTTCCATTCCATTCCCCCCCCCCCCAAAGAGGTCAAGATGGTTCCCCATTCAGATTCTTTTCCTACAACAATTCCGTGATTTAGATTAGGCTGAAAGAGGAGGTGGGGTATGGAGAGAAATACTGGCTGAAAGTCAATCACCAAGCCAGGTAGCTCTCAGTTTTGGATTTGAACCAAGTGTCCTTGGTCTAAATCCAGCACTTTAACTACTAATCTAATTGCCAGGGTAGTGTAGTGGTTTGACTAGGACTCTGGGAGACCAGGGTACAAATCCTCACTTGGCCATGGAGAACCACAGGTTGATCTTAGTCAAGTGGATGGGTATTGTAACCTGTGTTGCTTTCACATTACAGTGTCCTTGGCCATTCCCATGCCCCACCTTCACCCTGGCCCACACTTGGGATAGACTTGAGATGGATATTTTTCAGTCCTCCAATTGTTGTTGGACAGCAGTTCCCAGCAGCAATAGCCAGCATAGCAAATCGTGCAGTATGCTAGGAGATGTAGTCCAACAAAACCCAGGGGGCTGCACAATTCCCACATCTAATATAGACCATTACCAGCTTGTCATGGGAGGCAATGAGAACAGCATCAGACATCCAGCTTCCTTGTTCCTTCTCTGCCCTTCTGTTGCACATCCTACTGTTACCATACCTTACACTCCCATTCTGTGGGATGTGCTGTTTTCATAACTGAACAAATTTATGGCTGGAAAATGTGGTCAAAGGCATGCTGGCCAGAAGAAGGCCAGGTCAGGCTGACCTTGAACATGCTCAGGTCATAAATTCAAAGAGGTCTAGGCAGGAAAGCCTGATGCTAATGGGTTTGTGATAATCCTTTCAGGAACTTAGGTTACATGCACACCTGAGTACAATAGAAGGTAAAATTGCCCAGATGAAACAATCAGGGACCTTACTGTAATCCTACCCTACAGAAATTCTCCCTAGATCCCCTGCCCAACCAGACATTAAGAGATTGTCATGACTCCCATCAATGTTTTATCACCTAGAATTAAGACAATCAGCCCATTCTGTACTCCGTCAACCCAGTGAGAAAACAATTACTGCTTTGTCAATGCACCCTTTTTCAGGGTTGGAAATAGGGTATATAAACCCCAGCTTCGGCCTCAGCAAATTGAAGCACTTGGACATAATATGTGTTACCCAAACCCCTGTTTGTTCTTGCTATCCTCAGACACTGTCTGTGCCACTCCGTTTCAACCTTCTTCTTCAGGGCTGGTAACTATAAATGGGCTGGTAAGTTTTTCACCCAGTCTCTCTCTATCCAACTTTTCTTGCCTCATTTTCTGATAGCCTTGTAGGGTTCTTGAGAGTACTCTGTTCAACTTATAATTGGAGTCCTCTCTACAGTTAGAATTGGTATATACAAGTGAAAAGATCCTGCCATTAGCCTCCTCTCCCAGGCTTCCTTTAAGTTGTAACTCCCCCAAATTCTAAGGAGAAGCTGGCATTGCAGGTGGACCTCAAAATCCTTCCCCCCTTAGGGCAACACTACATACTTGTCAAATGCCTAAAGAAGGCTTCTGGGGTCAAAGATGTACAAGAAGATAATAAAATACAATCCACTGTGTTGGAAAATGTGAATGGCCAGGCATTTCTCTCTCTCTCTCTCTCTCTCTTTCTTTCTGGTAAGACAAGAACTCAAGGGCATCAAATGATATTGACAGATCAAATGTATTCACACAGTGAATACATTTATAGAATCTACTGCCACAAACATGATGATGGCTAACCCTCCAGATGACTTTTAAAGGAGACTGGAGAAATTTGTAGGGTAAGGTGTCTATCAACAGCTAAGTTGTTGATAATTAAATGAACATTTTTGTTATGATGCAGTATACAGGAGTCAAGAGTAGCTGGGGCTATTGTCTTCAGTCCCTCTTGTGTGGCAAAATGTTGTTAAGAAGGAAGAGCACACAAGCTAGGAGAGGCTGCAGCAGTTTGCTCTTGGCTGAGTCCACAAGGAAGGGGAAGGTTTTGCCTTACCCTCTTCTCTCCCCCTGCAGAGTTGAATGCAAACTACTTTTGCAGTTGGACCTGAGTGTGCAGCAGCAGCAAGCAGAGATAAGCTGAAGGCAGGGGGGGAAATGGGAGAGGAGGGAAAGAGAGATATTTTAAAAGCAGCTGAAAAGATGAGTTGACAGAGGAATAATCGAGATTGTCCCTGCCAAACTGGGACAGTTGGAGGGTGTTCAAACTATGTTTTGCTGAACACACCAGTTATATGAACTTTCTCATAAGCACTGCAAGGAGCTTCACTTCAGATGAAAGAGAGAAGGGATGAGGCTCAAAAAAGAAAATGCCAAGGGCCATAGCCAGAGCTAGCCGTAAATTTACATTTGTGCCTCAGGAAGTACAGATTTATCTATTTAAGTTTTGTTTGTACTTCTAAAAGAAATGATCAGTGTTCCAAAATATGTGCATTAATAATGGCAGATGCACGCAGACTATGTAGCTGTACCAGAACCATTCTTTTTAAAAAAAACATAATTAGAGAAGATTCCCACGGTGTTTACAAAAAGGCACGGTTTATTATGTATTGATGCTGATGATACTGAATCAACCAAAAATATTTATGGCACATTTGACAGATGTCTGAGAAGCAGCTGTTACTGTCAGACAAGTAGCTTTTGGACGTTTACCCTTTATGAAATTGTTGTGTATTGCAAGTGACTTCAAACAGAAATGCAATTTGCTTTTGGTCTCCGTGAAACCAATTTAGCTATGAATCTGACTATTGGTTAAAACAACAACATCTTCCCAACAGGTTAATAATTCATTGAAAAATTTCCAAAGTGTCATTTGTACTTCTATGATATCCAGGGTAGACAGGTTCTTGCACGTTTTTTACAATGCTATTCCAAATTTCCACCAATAAGTGTCAAGTGTTGTATTTGCCTTTTCTTTTCCCTGCTTTTTCCTCACAACAGCTCTGTCCATTTCTGCACTACGCTGTTATAGTGCTACTATTCTACTTTCAATACCCTGTGGGATTCTGGGGTTTGTAGTTTACTGAGGCCGGAGTTCTCAAGGTGAGAGTTCTAAATGCCCCACCCTAAACTGCAAATCCCAGGATTCCACAGGATGTTGAAAGTGGAATAATAGCACTATAACAGTGTAGTGTGGAAAAGGCTGAATCAGGGTGTCAAGAGAGTAAAGAGAGTAAAACTGACCCAAACATCCAGTAAATTTCATGGCTTAGTATGGACTTGAATCTTGATCTCTCAAGTCTCCATTCAGTACTCTAATCACTGTAGCACAATTAGTCCCATACTCCCAAGAACAGCTATGGCTTTAGACTCGTTTTCCTTTATCACTGCTTGGGGAGCGTGAAAGAGAAATGTTTGGCTGCAAAAGAGCCCAGATTGCCTGCATTTCCAAGTAGTGGAATCAAATAGCAGGAGGTGGCAGGAGATGGGTAAGACTTATGCTGGGAATCTTGGAAAGTTGCTGGTAGCTAGAGTAGATTAGAGTAGATTATATGAGGCAGTTTACTGAGGTATGAGATATGACTGTGAGGTAGTTTACTGAGGCCAAAGAGCTCTCTGGCTGAGAATTCTAAATGCCCCTCCCCAACCGGCAAACCCCAGGATTCCACAGAATGTTGAAAGTGGAATAATAGCACTATAACAGTGTAAGGTGGAAATGGCCTTAGATGGGTGACTTGGAATCTGGACTCAGTCTCCTGTGTACTTCACTCTGATGCCAAAGACAAAGGCCATTTCCGCACTACACTTTCTGGCCCTTCCCGAAACTGCAAACCCCAAGATTCCATAGGATGTTGAAAGTGGAATAATCGCGCAATCAGAGTGTAGTGCGGAAATGACCACAGTTTATGTATCAGCCATGCAAGCTTCCTTCTCTTTCTTTTTAAGAGTATCTTTCTTGCTGTTCATGGCTGAATCCATTGGGCTATAGTCTCCTGTCTTTCTATTGGCGTGTGCTTTCCCTTTCCCATGCAATCTGTTACATCTGTTGTTTTGTACCACAGGGGCAAGTGGTGTGTGCATATTGGCATCTTTTGCTTTAGCTTAATTCCTGTTACAGGAAAGACTCCTGGGACATTACAAGTCAAGACTATTGACTTTTGTAATACCTTCCTTGTGCGAGAGCATGAGCCATAAATTATGAGCCAATAAATTGCTCTCAGAAATAGCTGATGTTTTTCCTTCTAGTTTATGCTTGTAATTCATACCCTCCAACATTTCACAGAAAAGAACCAGGACACATGTGGCCAAGCAACATCAGCGTGTGATCAAGATGGCAAAGGTTATTCATGAGGAAGAACAGACAAGTAAGAGAGACTGCAGCAGTTTGGTTTTGCCTGAGTCTACTGAGAAGGACAAAATTCCATTCCTTCCTCTCCTTTTTGTTCTGCTGAGTTTATGGAGTACAAAGTATTTTTGCACTTTGAACTCAGTTTGCAGCAACTGAAGTAAGCTGAGGACAAAGATGGAAAGTGGGAGGAAAACAGAGAAACTGGGACATTTTAAAAGCAGCAGAAAAAGTGGGAGAGCAGAGGATTAAACAGGACTGTTCCTGCCAAATCAGGAGAGCTGGAAGGTATGGCAATTGTTGAACCAATCCCAATGTGATCTAAGGAATGTTTATCCATCAATGATGTAGAGCCAGCATGGTATAGTAGTTTGAGCATTGAGCTACGCCTCTGAAGACCAAAGTTTGATTTCCTGCTTGGCCATGGAAACTCACTGGGTACCCTTGGGTACACGCACCTTCTCAGCCTCAGAAAACCCCATGGATTGCCATAAATCAGAAATGACTTGAAGCTGCACAACAGCCAATGTAGCTGGGAAAAAAATCCTTGACTTTAATGGGAAGGAACAGTTTATAATACAGGCCTATAATTGTTTTGTGCCAATTGTTATAGTTCATTGTTAGATTTTGTTAAGCCTACCATCTCTGAAGTATTGCGCTCATTGGATACAAGGCCAAATGAAAGAGTTGATTCATGTTGGAAAGATGCAGACATCACATGTGACCTGGCTCTATTGTATGATTAATAGCAAATACTGCTGATTTATGTAGGAGCGATACTGGTTGAGGGCACCTTAGCTTGACATATGAGTATATTTACACCACAGACATAATCTAGTTTAACAGTCATTCCCTCTTCTCATGGAACTCTAGTTTTCTGAGTGCTGCAAGGTGATCTGTGAGTAAAAAACATCCTGTATTGTCAGCAAACTACCGCACTAGTCAAACTAGCACAGAAACAGCACATGATTGGGATGAATGTCATGGTCTTCTAGCTTTCTCCTCTTCATCTGTCTTTGCCACACTGTAGACTGGAGTGCGTTCATGTGCTTTTAATGGTTGTGTAGAAGAGGGATTTTCAGAAGTTGCTTGCCATGCAACCAGGTAACAAAGACACCTGCCGAAATTCCTTCTTCTATACGACAGTTAAAGATACAGAAGCCCTCTCCAGTTTTCACTCTGGCAGCTATGCTTGGTAGGTAAGTCTGTTCTAGCCCAATTTTGCGAGAATAAAGGGGAAAAACTTTCAAAAGTCAGGCGATTTTAATATTTGAAGATAATGACTAATTTTAAAAGTTTTTTTTTTGAAAAAAATAACAGTTTAAGAAACATACATGTCAGAGGCTGAAAGCTCACTCACTGCCCTCCCCTGTTTACATGCAGCTCACGTGGCTGGATAACAGTACGTGTGAAAGGGATCTAGGAGTCTTTATGGACCACAAGCTGAACATGAGTCAGCAGTGTGATGTGACAACCAAGAAAGCAAACGTGATTCTTGGTTGCATGAATGGGGGGTATGGTGTCTAGATCAAGAGAGGTAATGGTACCACTCTACTTCAGTTAGGCCCTTTTCGCATGGCATTTGCCATGCAAAAGGGCCTCCAGAGTGTTTTAGAGGATGTCCTCACAATTGTGTGATGCCAGCAGGCACCAATTGCGCACTATTTCATTTTTGGCTTTTAGCCGAAAATGATGTGCAATTGCACACTGCTCTGGGGCCCCACGCACAGTTACCTTGCGTGCGGAGCTCCGGAGCAGTGGCCCTCACGCTTCCTCCTCCAGTGCAGCCTGGGAAAAGAGGTGGAGCCCTTATGTTGTCTGCCAGCCGGCTGGCAGCTCCTGTGGAGCTGAAGCAGTGGGGATGCAAAAGCCTCTCGCAAGAGTCTGCTCGCATGATCCCTGTGACCCAGCACCGGACAAAGGTAAGGTGCAGAAAGGGCCTTAGACTTCATCTGGAACACTGTGTTCAGTTGTGGGCATCTCATTTCAAGAAGGATATTGACAAGCTGGAGTGTGTCCAGAGGAGGCAGACTAAAATGGTGAAGGGTCTGGAGGCCATGCCCTATGAGGAACAGCTTAGGGAGCTGGGTATGTTTAGTCTGCAGAAGCGAAGGTTAAGAGGGAACATGATAGCCATGTTTAAATATTTGAAGGGATGTCAAGAGGAGGGGGGTGGGCTTGTTTTCTGCTGCTCCAGAGACTAGGACAAGGAGCCATGGATTCAAACTGCAGGAAAGGAGATTCCACTTAAACCTCAGGAGGAACTTCCTGACAGTCAGAGCTGTTCAGCAGTGGAATCTGCTGCCTGGGAGTGTGGTGGAGTCTCCTTCTTTGGAGGTTTTTAAGCAGAGGCTAGATGGCCAGCTGTTGGGAGTGCTTTGATGTGGGTTCCTGCATGGTAGTGGGTTGGACTGGATGGCCCTTGTGGTCTCTTCCAAGTCTGTGATTCTGTGATGCCTGCTTTGGAAATACACAGCTGCAGTGCCCCAGAGGAGCCAGTTTCCTTGGGCTCATAGGGGCAGTCATGCTCATACCCTCCAACCATCTCAGTTTAGAAGGTACCGTCCCAGTTAATCTTCCACCCTCCTGCTTTTTCAGCTGCTTTTAAAATCTCCTAGTTTCTCTCTTCTCCTCCACCTCCTCCTCCTCCTTTTCTCTTTTGTCCCCATTGCTGCAAAGGGAGTTCAAAGTGCCAAAGTAGCTTCTACTCAGTTAACTCTAGGGTGGGGTGGGTGGGGGGAATGGGGCAGAACCTGCCCTTCCATATAGACTTGGGCAAAACAAAGTGTGGCAGCCTCTCCTAGCTTATGTGATCTTCCCCATCAATAACTTTTTGCCAACCTGACCACACTCTGATACTGCTTGGCCACATATGTCCCAGTGTTCATCTGTGAAATGCTGGAGTGTATGCGTGCTTGATTGTCATGCAATGTTTTGTCCTATAACTTTAGGAATAACCACACCCATATTTTTGATGTACATACTACCTGCAAAGTTTTTAAAAATGTGAAAAACTTTATGGGCAGTCGCTGTGGAAGTGGAAGAAGATAGGGCCTGTGGAATGAAGGGACAGAGAGAGGAAGAATGGATTGGATAGCTCTCTAGATGGGATAACAATTGGGAGGGAAGTGCCTATTTGATTTAATAGTAGATTTAATGAGAGATTCTCTCATTAAAGTTTCTCTCATTTCTTTCATAAAGTTCCTCTGTAATGTCAGAGGAATTCTGTTGTACCCTGCCTCGAGCCTGGGGAAAGGCAGGTAACAAAATAAAATTATTATTATTATTATTATTATTATTATTATTATTATTATTATTATTATTATTACCCTCCTGGCCCACCTTCAGTGAAGATTAGAATTGCTCTGACCAGCAGTCTTCTGTTGGCACCGGAATAACAAAAGGACAACCTCCAATTTTTTGTGGAGGCTGTTCCAAAGATATTGAGATATCTGCGATAAGACG
Source organism: Iguana delicatissima (assembly GCA_948472985.1). NCBI lineage: Eukaryota > Metazoa > Chordata > Lepidosauria > Squamata > Iguanidae > Iguana > Iguana delicatissima. Next base: position 118,450 of record CAOKZL010000565.1, on the reverse strand, counting down.
GTGTGTCTGAGAACTATTACTTGTCACTTTTGAAGATGTGGAAACCAGGAATGGGACAGTTGAGGATGATCTGAATAAATGGGCAGGTTCATAAATGAATGGGTAAGAAAGATGTTCTGCAGCAAAAAGCATGCATTTTCTTTTATTTGAAATAATGCCCCAGTGTATTGTGTCCAGAGTCAGCCTAAAAAAGCATATTCAATATTTCAGAAGTGAAAATTGGGACCAGTTTGCCAAGCAACATCAGAGTATGGTGAAGATGGCAAAAGTTCTTAATAAGAAAGAACACACAAGCTAGGAGAGACTTTAGCAGTTTGATTTTGCCTGGGAAGGCAAAATTCCACCCTCTCCTCTTCTTTCCCCTCTCCTGAATTAATTGAGTGCAAACTACTTTTTCAGTTTTGGCCTCAGTTTGTGGCAACTGGAGTAAGCTGAGGGCAGAGAGGGGAAAGTGAGAGCAGGACAGAGAAACTGAGACATTTTAAATGCCGCTGAAAAAAGTGGGACAACGAAGGATTAATTGGGGCTGTCAGGAAAATTGAAGGGTATGGAAGAGGCATTCTGTCACCCATTTAAAACTTGGGGGTTAAGTGATTTATCGAATTGATGCATTAAAACAAACCTTGATTGACTTTTGATTGACTGAACAGATGAGTTAATTTATCAGGCACATATCATTTAATTTTTTTTTTTAACAAAACTGAATTCCTATATGACTTACAGGTGCTGAAAAACAATATCTAAAAAGAGGTGATCCCATTCTGTGTATAGATGAAGGAATACCTCTTCTAGGATGATGCTTGCTGCAATACACTGGTACTGCATCTCAAATAAAAGCATATGTATCTCCTTTGCTAGAGAAGTCTTGTTTTATATACGCACAAATATAATCAACCAATCAGCTACAAGTCATTTGGTCAATTGACTGGGATGTCTTTAACTTTTTTTTTAGTTCATTGATCAAGATTTCTTTAGGTGATAACCTTACCTTTCACAGGTAAGTGTGATTTTCATGGAGTCTCTTGTTTTGCAGACTAACACCCTAAAAGGAGCAAAGAAGGAAGAGAAGGGGGCTGGTGTTTAAAAGAAAAACAACCTTTTTGAACAGTTATTTAGGACTGGATTAGAAACGAGTTCTGCCAAATTTTCTTCTCTTAAAAGAATTTTGGCTACTTCCCACAAAACACTTTTTTTTTTTGTCTTGTGATTCTGACTAAATATATGACGTGATTTTGCTAGCATCAAGATTTTCTTGGGCAGCTTGCATATCCTTTTTTTAAGAATGTCCTTCTTGCTGGAACAGAAAATTCTTCCAAGATATAGCAGTTTATGTTCCCGTAACCAGACACATACGGCTGTAGCATTCTGGCATAAAACTTCAAGCCCTTTCTTAGTTAAGTTCCCTTTTTACAATTGATGTGGGATTATTCTTTTTTAAACACCAGCTCTCATTTCAAAGTGAAGGTATATTTCTCTCTGGGCTGCCATATAATGTCAACCAAGGAACTGTGCATCTGGAGAGAGTTTCATTTTGCTGTGAAGAAAACCCACCAGACTGAGTCAGAAATATCCCTGGGACTTTCTCATATTAATTGGGCTTGATGAACAAATTCATGTTCAGCTGTGGATGAAAATTCTAAGGATCCAAGTCCTTGTTGAGTTGTCATTTTTGGAGAAACTATGATTTATTGCATGTATCCCCTTAAATTAAATTTATTGCATATATCCTCTTAAATTAAATTCCTATATATTAGGAAATAATCGTTAGCAAGCTGATACTCGTTGTGGTTGCGGCATCTGTATTGTATCACAGTTCTAGCAGCTAGCTTCTGGCATCAAGTGGCTGAGCTGATGAGAAACAACAACATTCCAGCAGTTCAAGGACCAAAGCTTCCAGAACGGAATGTACATAGTCCAATTTTGGTGAAGTAAGGGCAAGTTGTCCACTAACACAGTAGCGAAAGAAAGAAAAAAAGAGTTGCAGCCATAGAAACCAAAGGCAGGGGACTGAAGTTGAGAGAAAAGATTGGAGCAGGCAGTGGGCTGAGAAATAGCTAGTTAAGCAGAGAGCAATTAAGGAAGTGAGGCTTTTCTTATGACACATTACAGCACCAGGAAAAACTTCATCTTTGCAAAGCTGTTAAAAGAACATATCTAGAGGCAAGGGATTCAGAACAGGGGATTTCAGACCGTGCTATAAACCAGAAAGTTCTTGGAATACATAGACTTCTGGTACTTGTTGTGTACAGCATAATCAAGCTTGTTCCATGAACTGCAGGAATTTCCGTACCTTTCCTGTGCAGCAAGATGACATAATCGCATTTCCCTTCTGCTTCTGCTTTCTACTTCCAGTTTTTGCTTTATGTAATGGATTTTGTTTCTCTGAACAGACATGCTTGGGATATTTTCAGTAAGCCTGACTTGTCATGTGCACTGATATTTGCCTACTTGCAGGAAAAGGCATAGCTATCAGCAGATCCGGCATCAGATCTGGCATCTTAGGGCAGCCGTGTAGCTCCCCAGCACTTAAACTTCCTTCAGCATCTCCACACTGGACAGCTGACTGAGAACTTCCATTTTTATTTTTTCAGTGTCTAGGTCCATTTCCACAATAGACTGTTATAGTGCTATTATTTCACTTTCAAAATCCTATGGAATCCTGGGGTTTGAAGTTTAGGAGGGGCCTCAAAGTTCCCTCCCTAAACTGCAAACCCCAGGATTCCATAGGATGTTGAAAATGGAATAATAGCACTATAACAGTCTAGTGCGGAAATGAGAGTGACACTCTATCAGTGTGGATCAAAACGAAATTTGTCCTAACTGATTATGTGTGTGTGAGAGAAAGAGAGAGAGAGAGAAAGAGAGAGAGAGATTGAGATTATATATAATTCGTGGTCTGTAAGACCATTGGTGAAAATACGCCTGTATTTTTCGGTTTCCTGTCATTTAAACGGAACCATAAATGGCAGATTTTAGTCCCATTCCTTTGATTTTGTTGAATTATAAATACTCATCACAAACAATGCATATCTTTGAACAATGCACACAAACACACTCTTGTCCATGGGGAAAACACATACAAATATGCACACATTAAGAAAAAATGTATTGAACAGTGTGTAATTAGGAAAAATATCTACTAAAATACACACCAATTTGCATGTGGCCCTCAACCCTCACACAAAGTTTCACAACCTGATACAGAACGAGATGAAAGAACATGTGGGTGGGACTGAGAAGCATGCAACTGAAATTAGGCTGAGAGATATTCACAGCCTTGTTCTGGAGCATTTTGGGAAATTGTGGATTGATGCTGTCATTAACAGGTAAGAGTGGCCCTAAGATTAAGAGAGGCCTTAAGATACTTTGCCCACACCACATGCATATAAAATAGGATCACCAAATTATTTAAATCATTCCACTCAGTGGTGTTGAATGAATAAAGAATGACAGCATTCTGTATTTTGTGCAGTGTTTTCCTTTGTTTTTTCTTTCTCTTTCTCTTTCCCCTTCCCTTCCCTTCCCTTTTGTTTCCTTTTCTTTTTTTTGTGGAGAACCGATACCTTTGAGTCATTTGACTTAAGTTGTTTGGAGATTCTTCTTTTTTACCATCAAATGCCACTTTTAGTTCTCTCATCACTGCTTCCAATGAAACCCATATACATCAGAATAATTAAGATCTTTAAAACATCATCTAGGCAGTAGAACTTGAAACAAAAAAAAAGTTATAGGGCTAATAAATGAAATAATTAAGTACAAAACCTGCTGACTTTTGGCTCTTCATCATTTTAGCAGATTCGCTCTCACTCCTTACCCACCGTTCTGTTTCCATCCTAAAATAATGCAGCTAAAATATTTTTAAGCATTCTTACAAGTGATGATGGCAATCAGCCAATTGTGCATTAATAAATAAGTGGTATAGGGCATAAATTATTAAAATAAAGTGGAAAGGAGAACTTTAAAAAAAAACCTGCTGGAATCATGTTGGTTGGTCTGAACTAGAGTAAATTCCTTGAATCACTTGTTGAATGGTGAATCAACATATAGCTAAATCCCATTGACTGAATGTGTCAGGACAGAGTAACAACAGGATTTAGGCTACTGTTTCTTGATTGGATTAAGTTTCCCACTTGGCCCCAAATCATGGCACTGAAGGCAGCTCACTCCACAGGTTCCGAGTTGTTAATTGTGGTGAGAAGGGAACACACTAGGGCTGCCAACCTCAGGCTCTGGCCTTTCTTGTCCTGTCCCCAGAAAAGGAGAAAGAATCTCAGGGTGAGAGTGATGTCTTCAAAAGTATGTGATTGTGTATGTATTCTTCATTTGTTAGACTTGGTGTTTTTAATTTGAATGGCATGCTCTATACAACTGTAGTTGATGCTTATTGTTAAACTTGTAACATCATCATTTTTTCTGCTATCTCAAGGATTTGTCTCCTGAGTGCAGGTTTTAGCCTCGGAGCCTGGAATAATCCTGATTTGGCAACCCTAAATCCAACCCACAGGTCAATTTGCAGCCAGTTCCTGCACAGATGGATTGAGTTGACTTGCGATCGCCTGACTTGCATCATCACCATGAGCCAAACTTAGCTGTGATATTTTTGTAAGAATTGCTCCTCATTTTTTAATGAAAGGAAATGAATGATTTGCATGAAATAAAAATGGAAAGTGAAAATGCACCCAATGTTGTATTCCCAAGAGTGCAATAATTGCAGTCACCCTTACATCAGCACTGTAGATTTTCAAAAGAGATATGCCCTGGAGAGAGGACTGAAGGTGACATGATTGTAGTCATTAAATACCTCAACGGCTGCCTCAGAATGGAATGGGCAGGTTTCCTCTCTACTGCCCCAGAGGCTAGGACCAGATCTAATTATTTTAAGTTAAAGGAAGGTAGTTTTTGATTGAATATTAGAAGGAACTTCTTGACAGTAAGAGCAGTAAGAGCAGTTTGGAAGCGGAACCAATAGCTTACAGCATTGCTTCTTCACCTGGGGTGCAGAACTCTCACAGGGGGTCCACAAAGCCCTGCTGCTGGACGCCAGCAGCAGCAGCAGCAGCAACATGGCCTCAGGAGTGTATGTGTGGGGGATGCGTGTTTGGATAACAGTACATGTGAAAGGGATCTAGGAGTCTTCGTGGACTACAAGCTGAACATGAGTCAGCAGTGTGATGTGGCAGCCGAGAAAGCCAACATGATTCTTGGTTGCATCAATGGGAGTATACTGTCTAGATCAAGGGAGGTAATGGTACCACTCTATTCTGCATTGGTTAGGCCTCATTTGGAATATTGTGTCCACTTCTGAGCACTTCATTTTAAGAAGGATATCGACAAGCTGGAGTGTGTCCAGAGGAGGGTGACCAAAATGGTGAAGGGTCTGGAAGCCATGCCCTATGAGGAGCAGCTTAGGAAGCTGGGGGTGTTTAGTCTGCAGAACAGAAGGTTAAGAGGGGACATGATAGACATGTTTAAATATTTGAAGGAATGTCATGCTGAGGAGGGAGCGGGCTTGTTTTCCACTGCTCTAGAGACCTGGACAAGGAGCAATGGATTCAAACTACAGGAAAAGAGATTCCACTTAAACCTCAGGAAGAAGTTCCTGACAGTCAGAGCTGTCAGTGGAATATGCCGCCTCGGAGTGTGATGGAGTCTCCTTCTTTGGAGGTTTTTAAACAGAGGCTGGATGGCCATCTGTTGAGAGTGCTTTGATGGGTGTTCCTGCATAGTAGGGGGTTGGACTGGATGGCCCCTGGGGTCTCTTCCAACTCTATGAGTCTATGATTCTGTGAAACTGCTCCTTCATTTGCTAATGAAGGACCAGTTTGGATGTCCGCACACATACCCCCATTGCTGCATTCCTGAGGAAAGGCACACAGCAGCAGGCATATGTGCACACTCAAACTATGACTCTGGAGACCAAGGTTTGAATCCCCAGTCAGCCATAGGTCAGTGGGTGACCTCAAGCAAGTCGCATTCTCTCAGCCTCAAAGACAGCAAAGGCAACAAATCTTGTCAAGAAAAGGCTCAGGACAGATTTGCCTTAGGGTTGGAATAAGTCAGTTTTGAAGCAGGAGGGAGATGTGATGGCTAGAAAGAACCTTTCCCCATCAGCAACACTTTGCTGTTGAGTGTCTTCAAGTCATTTCACACTTATGGCAACCCTAAGGTGAACCTATCACAGGTTTGAACATCTTCCTCTGAGCCTGAGAGAATGCGACTTGCCCGAGGTCACCCAGTATTTGGGCAGGGATCTGAATCCTAGTGTCCAGAAGCCATAAATAAATAAACATTTAAATATTTAAATCTAAATTTAAATATTTAAATCTTGAATTAAGTGTTGGGGTTCCCTGGCAAAAATTATATTTGCAGGGGTCCCCAGTAAAGAAAAAGTTAAGAACCACCAACCTAGAGAGATGATAAAGTCTCTTTCTCTGGATGTCTTTGGAAAAAGGCTAGACAGGTACCTACTGGGAGTGCTCCAGCATTGACTAGGGGGCTTGACTGGTTTGCTCATGAGGCTCTTCCAGCACTATGATTCTTTGGAATATTGTGGAATACTGTATCCAGTTCGGGGCACCTCATTTCAAGAAGGATATTGACAAGTTGGAATGTGTCCAGAGGAGGGTGACCAAACTGGTAGAGGGTCTGGAAGCCATGCCCTATGAGGAGCATCATAAGGAGCTTAGTATGTCTGGGTACTAAACAGTCTGCAGAAGAGAAGGTTAAGAGGGACATGATAGCCATGTTTAAATATCTGAAAGGCTGTCATATCGAAGAGGGAATGGGCTCGTTTTCCACTGCTCCAGAAACTAGGACAAGGAGCAATGGATTCAAACTACAGGAAAAGAGATTCCACCTGAACCTCAGGAGGAGCTTCCTGATAGTCAGGGCAGTTCGGCAGTGGAATATGCTGCCTCGGAGTGTGGTGGAGTCTCCTTCTTTGGAGATTTTTAAGCGGAACCTGATGGCCCTCTGTCAAAAGGAGGGCTTGGATGGCAGGGGGTTGGACTGGATGGCCCCTGTGGTCTCTTCCAACCCTATGATCCTATGATTCTATGTCACAGAGAGTTCTGTCAATATTAGAAGACATCGTATCAGTACATTTCCTTAACTATTATTTGGACAATAGGGTGGCTGATGCATTGGCTCCAAGGACCAACATGTACTGTCACTGTAATATTTTGTGCTGGGAAGCTGCTCGGGTTGCTTTATGAGTAAAAGAGCAGGATGTAAATAATAAATTGATTGCTTTACTGTGAGGAAGAAAATAATCAGTGAGATAGCAAAGATACTGTTTATATAATACGCTTCTTCCTATTCTCATTTCTATGTGTTACAAATGGCATCCAAGCCTTGGCAAATATACCAGAGGGAACCAATTGATAATAAATTGCATTATTATACTGCACAGTTACCACTAGTGCAACAACTTCAGTACTCCCTTGGTTGAACAACAATACTCACATCCCCAGTTTAAGAAACATCGATGGGAGACTGTAGAGTTCAAACTATGATTGCCTTCCTCCCCACTAACCCAACCTGATTTGACTAGTCTTATGCTTGGTTTGAGATTATCTAAGCTTTGGCTTGACTTGCGTTGTATTAAATTGATGCACCTATAGCCAAGGTCACCATTGTTGGGCAGCTGGCTCTCCTTCCCTTCCCTTCTTCAAGACATAGCTGGTGGAAAGGCATAAGCAACAATGGCAATGAATGAAAGCTCTCTTCTTCTTTACCTTCACCCTTCCTCTTATCTTAGTCTTGCTGTACCCAAAAGTTTAGGATTTCCTGGGAAATGCAGTTCTCCAAAGCACCTTGTGCTTGGGAGTTTGCTGTTGCAAAGGGAATGGAATGAGGAAAGGTAAGGGTCAAGAGAGCAGAAAGATGTCTTTCTTCCTGCCCTGCTTTACCTCCAAGGAAGTTCTGGAGAAGGGAGAGGGGCTAACACTTTACAGATTAAATTCTTTGAGGTTAATAGGATGGGATCACTTAACCCAGTTGCTTCTTTTCTACATGACCTCCAACTATCCCAGATTGGCAAGGACAGTCCTATCAGTCCTTTGTTGTCCCACTTTACCAGCTGTTTTTCAAATGCTCCAGTTTCTCTCTCCTCCTCCCACTTTCTCCTGCTTAATTCCATTGCTGCAAACTGAGAAGTAGTCTCCACTCAGTTAATTCAGTGGTGGGGAGAGGAGAGGAAGGGGCAGAATCTTGCTGTTCCCTTTAGGCTCAGGCAAAAGCGAACTGCTGCAGCCTCTTGTAGGCCATTTCTGCACTACACTGCTATAGTGCTATTATTCCACTTTTAACATCCTATGGAATCCTGGAGTTTGCAGTTTAGGGAAAGGCATTTAGAATTCTCAGCCAGAGAGCTCTTTGGCCTCCCTAAATTGCAAACCCCAGAATTCCACAGGACGTTGGAAATGGAATGATAGTACTATAACTGTAGAGTGGATTGTGTGTTCTTCCTCCTTAACTTTTATCATCTGGACCTCACTCTGATGTTGCTCAGATACAATGTCTTCTTTTTTTATCTGCAAAATATTGGAGGGTATATTATTGCTATCTTCTGTGAAGACTTTAGGAGGAAAAGGGTAGGGCAGGGGTTGCAGCCAAGAGGTATTTACATACGCCTGATATGAAGCATTAGTAATCCACTTCTCATGCCAGCAGGAATCTTCATGGAGAGACCTGGGTGGAAATGTAGACAACTGGAGGATTAAAGAAGTCCCAATATAGAAGCAAATGTGGCCTTTTGCACCTTTTAGGTACCAGCTTCAATTGTTGTCACAAACACTGTTTGCCAAGTCATTATTGTCCAAGACCAGCAGCCACCGAGTGCTAGATCCAAAATATTCTGAATTTAAAAGAGTTCATGTTTAGTTGTACATATGACTGACCTGATGCAAGAGGATTTGTCCCCAACAGGAATGTAAGCACTGAGCCTGTCTGATAATTTGCTGTTCAGCAAGAATTAGCTGTTCTCATTTTTCTACTCCCTTTCTGTTGGCTTTGAACAGGTGGAGAGAAAAGGTCAGCATCGATTCAGCGGCAGCACCAAGATGAACTGGCTTAGCATCATGTTGTAGCCTATGGCCTTTTAATGTGATATTTAATTCCTAAGTTGCATTCGCCTGATGATGGAGGTGAAAAACACTCCTGTGGTTTGGACTGACTTGATGCGATGCCTCTGTGTGCTGTTTTTAGCTTCTAGACACTCTGCAAAGTGTTTCCATTTGAATTACTACAGTATACTCATGTTTGCCAGCCACTGGGGCCAAAAGTCTCCAATAACATGTTTATGCTCGCAGGGTGGTCACTTGCGTATTGGCAAAAGTAAGGAATACATTATACACACATACACACACACGCACCGAATAAGATAGAATGTGCATATGGAGATTTATATATCTGCAAGTGCAAAGGTAGATATAATGACCATAATTATATATATATAAAATCCATCTCACCACAGTGAGGAAAGCCACGACCAGTTGACTAGCGTGCCTACCTGCTCAGTCTGCTCTCCAGGCACTGACTGATAACAGACTATTTCAACGCCCCCGGGGACCTGCAGACACAATGGGCTGATGGAAGGTGTTCAAGTCCATGACTGCATAATAAAGCATTGAACTAAATCTCTATCTCAGTAAAAGGACCACCTTCTTCACACATCTCAAAAAAGGTTTTTGGTCGTTTACCATTCTTTCTTTGGTCTTGCTTGTTTGGGGAAGTTGTTTTATCCATTTTGACATCCATCTCTCCATTCCAATCCCCTGCTAAAATCCAATCTTCATACTCACATTCTGATATCTTTTCTCACAGTTCTTTGTAAAATTTCTTTTTGGGGCATATACTCCAATCAAAAGTATTTTTTTGCCATTTTTTAAAATTTCAACTCCCAATATTCTTCCTTCTTCATCTTCCAATATTTTTTTCCTGGAATATCTTTATCAACACAGATTGCAACCCCCCCCTTTTTTCTTCCCATATAGAGAAGTGAAACATTGACCTAATTTAGTGTTATATAAGTATTTTTCTTGATTTTTCTTTATGTGAGTTTCCAGTAAATCTGTGATTTCAGGTTTTATTCTTTCTAAGTGATGAAAAATCTATTGTCATACATTCCAGGTTATTATCTTCATATTTGTTTCTTAGCCAACTTTACTTTCTTTTCTTCTTCTTCTTCTCTTCTAGTTCTACCGGTTTGGACTCTTCTTCAGACATTGGGCTCATTTTCCCTACTGTTGCCATTCCCATTTTTGTATCTTCTGATATTGGATCTGATTTCTTTTCTTTAGTCTCTTCTGTTGCTGTTCCTTTTTTCATATAATTAGCTTGAAATTCCATCTCCTATTGGAAAAGGACCGACTTCTAGTGAGCTGGTCAGTACTCAAAGGGGGAGGAAAAACAGAAGAAGTTGGTTAGTTCCAAACTAGAGAAAAGAAGGAAGAGGATTGGTGATCACATGTAATCATGCCCACTTAAATGGTGGTGAAATAGGTGTGGTTGCCTTGCTGTATCTCTTGAGACCAAGGGATTGAAAGTTCTTTGCCATTTGTCAGCTAATCTGCAGATATTTGAAAGTCTTTTTTCCCCCAATTTCTGGTCACCTGGATTTCCAACCCATGAATTATGGTAAAGTTCAAACAGGCTAGCATCAATGTTCCTCATAAACATTCCTAAATATTGGAATCTTGGGATGTTTATATACAAGAATAAGCAGGGTCTCCGTTAGTCTTTTATTATTATACTATTTATTATATAGAAGACCTCTGGTGGCACAGTGGCTAAATGCCAGTACTGCAGCCACAATGCTGTGAGTTTGATCCTGCAGGGCTCCAGGTTGACTCAGCCTTCCATCCTTCTGTTGGTCAGTAAAATGAGTACCCAGCTTGTTGGGGGCAATTAGCTAAACAAATTGTAAACTGCTTAGGGTGTGCCTTGCAGTGATAAGCGATATAGAAATGTAAATGCTATCGCTATGCTATTGCTATATGCAGTCATAAATGTATAACCAAATCAATGCCCAGCATGTATCAGTGGGGTGTTATATATAGACTGGCCTGCGCAGAGGTGATATACAGGATGATAGCTGTACTGGCAAGCACTGTGTAGTGATTTAAATGTTGAATGCTGCTCAGCCATGGAAAACCACTAGTCACATTCTTTCAGCCTTAGAGCAAATATCTTCTGAATAAATCTTGCCCAAAAACCCTTATGATAGAGTGGCTATAAGTCAAAGTCACCTGGAAAGCACATAACAACAAGAAAGCTACATTGGATTCAGCAGGAGGGTGTCCTCAGTAGCGGGGTAGAGGGCTGCCTGATACCACCTACCCTCCCTCAGTCCTGGGTAACATCTCACCATCAGCGTCCATCTTAAAGGCCCATGATGCCTCTGCTATACTTCCTGACATGGTTCCTTTGCCCCATTGGTCCTCTACCTACAGGCCTTCCTTCTCTGTTCTAGATGCAGGAGGTTCGTCCCTAGTGCCCTTCAGGATTTTCCAGTAGGTCGACTGTCCCCCCAATTCTGGCCCCAAGGAGGCTCAGTGAAGGAAAGACAAGACAAGACTACTTGCTCCCCACTTGCTTTGAGGAGCGAAGATGTATCCCTGGTGATAGACCCTCAATCCCACCCCACCTCATTAAGTGCTGGACCTGCTATGGTCCAAAAAAGCTTTGTACATTTGTAACCTTTTTATTTTTTAAAATGTGGATGTTCTCCCACGGCAAGACAGCACAAAACTAAAGAACTCTTCTAAGAATTCTAGGACAACTATTAAAAAAAAAATGTCTAGTCAGCAATAGCTAGCCCTTGGGGAAGATAAGATATTTTCATTCTAAAAAAGACAACACTCATCTTGTTGTATTTCACAAGAGAAGACTGTGACAGATGACTTAAGGATGCCAGGAAAGAGAAACTGTGGATTTCTGTTTGCTTTAGGTTGCTGGCAAGTGCTGGCAAAGTGAACTGTGTGGTTGCTTAGCCTGCTATCCAGGTGCTCTCTGTTAGTGCTCAACATTAAAGCTTGCTGCTCTTTTGGCTTTTTTATGATTTGCCTTTAAACTATACTTGGACTGCAGAGTTTAGGAGAGACTGGACCATTGCTGAATGCTTTATTCATCAAGTCTCATGTTGTTTACTCCAACTGGCAGAGGCCGTACCTATTATCTGTTATCTTTGAACCAAATATGCTGGAGAACTGAGGCCTTAAGCACTATATGGTTATAGCATGCTGATTCTATTTTAACTGCTACGCTTCCATCCTATGGAATCCTGGGATTTGCAGTTTAGGGAGGGGCATTTGGAATTCTTGGCAAGAGAGTTTTAGTGCCTCACCAAACTACAAAACCTCTATACTTCATAGGATGCAACCGTGGCAATGAAAGTGGGGTCATAGCAGTGATGTCTCTTACTCCAAGTCTCAAGTCAAGTCTCAAATCTCTACCTTCAAATCTCAAGTCAAGTCTCAAGTCTGGAAGCCAACTTTATACCTCAACTAAAATTTCAGAATTAATGGATAGAGTGAAATAAATTCAGTTTTAACCATTTAAGCAGAATTGGCTCTCCACGTTTGCGATGTTGCCATCTGCGGCTTCAGAAGTGGGGAATAGGTTCCTATATTATTCCCCATTATTGAAGCTTCAAAAGCTTTAGAGGGAAGGATCCTTCATCCTCAAGCCCATTCCCTAACACATATGCTGTTCCCCTCTGAGAAATGCACCCTGCACTCTGGTCTTTTGCTCTTAGGAAACGTTTTAGAAGGCTCCTCTGATATGCAGCAAGGACAGGCTGCTGAGCAGACCTCAAGCCTGCCTCAAGCCCATTGCCTAACTCGTTTTCTGTTCCCTCTGAGAAATGTGCCCATACTTTGGTCTTGAGACAGATTGTCCTGTGACCAGTAGAAGAAAAAAAATGGAGGCGTTGTTCAAAGTCTCAAGGTTTCTGAATGAATGTGTTATGTTACTGAACCAAGGGCATCAAGTCAGTCATTAAAAAAATGCAAGTCTTGAGTCGAGTTGAGTCAAGTCAGTTCATCATTTATTGCTGAGTTGAGTCTGAGCCGAGTCACTGAAGTGACTTAAGTCTGAGTCCGTCGATTGGAGTCTATATCACTGGGTCATAGTGCTATTATTGTGTAACATGACAGGGCCCTTGCATGAGCCCTGCCACTGAGCTATTTTCTTCCCTCAACATCTTATCTGCAGAAAATATGGAATTCATCATGCATTTTCCTGTCTCTTCCTTAGGAAGAGAAAAACTGCAGCTTTTCTTATATCACATAAGTGTTCATCTATGCTTCAGCTGAGTGAGCCCCCAAATTCTGGAGACCTGAAAGAACTTCTTTTTAAAAGTCTATCTATTTTAAATAGACTTTTCTATTCCATATGTTTTTTGCACATAAGCCACGAGCCAGTCATCTTTCATCAGATGAGAAGGATCTTGGTCATGGGTGTCAAGTGACCAAATTTAGATAGCTCACAGTATGTATCATTTGTATTTACTGTCAATCCAAGGTAAACTTGGTTGCTTTTAAATTTGCCAAAAGTGTCCATATGATGCGATAGACTGCTTTGGCATGGATTAGTAATTCTGATCATTAATAGATGTGATATGCCACTTCTATGAATCAAGTGTCAGCTTTTCCTGCCATAGGATTCTGAATAGTTTAATAGGAGGAGTAAGTAAAAATAAGACTTGAAACACAATTTTGGAGTTTAGAACAGTGGTTCTCAACCTTTTCTTTATGAGGGACCTCTGCAAATATAATATGTTGTCAGGCACCCCTAAGACTTAACTCAAGATTTAAATATTTAAATTGAGATTTCAATATTCAAATATTTATTTAAATTTTCAAATATTTATTTATTAAAGGCTTCTGGAGACCAGGATTCCAATCCCCGCTCAGACACTGGGTGACTTTGGACAAGTCACATTCTCTCAGCCTCAGAGGAAGACAAAAGTAAGCTCCCTCTGAACAAATCTTGATCAAAAAAATCTCTATGATAGGTTCTGTTTGTGGTTGCCATACCTCAGAAGTGATTTGAAGGCACACATCAACAATGTGCAGCTGGCAGTGGGAGGTTCTTTCTAGCCATCATACTTTTCTCTTTTGAAAACTGACTTATGGTGACTGTAAGGCAAATCTATTGTGAGGGTTTTCTTGGCAAAATTTGCCACCTTTGCCTTTCTCTGAGGCTGAGAGGATGTGACTTGCCTGAGGTCACCCATTGGGTTTCCATGGCCAAGTGGGGATTCAGACCCTGGTCTCTAGTCATAGTTTGGGCACGCGCACAAACCTACCACTGTGCCCTCTCATTAAGGATACAATAGTGGGGGTACGTGTGTGTGTACACATCCAAACAATTACAGCACCTGCAACCTTCCTGCTGCCATGTCCCTGTCCTATCTCAGTCCCAGCACAGCTGATAGAACAAACAAAACAAAGTGAATAAGTCCCAGCTTGTTACTTACTTCCAGGCAGTAAGCACAGAGTCATAAATGAAGTCCAACATAAACAAAGTCCCACAGGGTTTCACGGCAAGAGAGTGTCCAAGGTTAATCTAAGCATTCATCAGGGCATCCAACAAGGTAGAAGGTCAGATAAGCTCTGACAATTCCTGGAGGGGAAAGATGCCTGCTAAATAGACCCAAAGCCTAGTGCAGCTGTGCCTTGATTGATTATTGATGGTTATAAATTCAGAGAGAGCGATGCTGGGTCTGTCTTTGCTGCCTGTGCTGTGTGAGTGTTCTTCTGTATCTGAAGAAGCAGGACTCTCTGTTGAAGTGGGCATGCCCTCTGTTCTGTTTCTGGCACTGTAACCTCTCTCTGTACATCAGGTCCTTTCATGCCCTCTGTTTCAGTCTCTGGCATCCCCTCTGCTTCAGACTCTGAGTCAGAATCCATGGTCTGGAAGCAGGGCGTGATAGTTCCTTTTGCTGCTGCTGCTGCTGTTGGTGTCCAACAGCAGGGCTTCATGGACCCCTGTGGGGGCTCTGCGGACCCCCAATGGTCCTGAGACCCCAGGTTAAGAACCACTGGTTTAGAATGATAATGTTCAGAGTTATTGCCATCTGGATCCTTCTTTTATGATCCTCCATTCCACACACTCCCCCATTGTCTGTTCTTCCTCAACAGTCAGAAAATATTTGAGGTCAACTGAGCATGCTCATGTAGGCATCCCCCTCTTCTTGATGAGTCGTTTTTTGATGTTCCGCTCTTCCAACTGTTGTAAATTGTGGACATGTATCATTCTTTGATGTGGGGTCCGCTCTTTTGTCCATTCTTCTCCTCTTTCTTTCTGTAGGAACATGAGGGAATTATGAAGGTTTACTTGGCAAGCCTCCATAATTCTCTCATGTTCCCTACAAGAAGAAGGCAAGAGGAGAAGAACTTACAAAAGGCAAGCTTCCATTTTTCCACCAATTCCACTACCTGATAGTGTTCTGGTCCCTAACCCATCAGATAAGCAGGGGATGCCTGTACATTATTGGCTAGGGTTTTTCTATGTGTGTATATGAATGTGTATGTATATGTGTATGTGTTCATGTCTGGTTATTCCCCTCTAAAAAAAAAATTATCTAAAGATTTTTTTTCATACTTGTGTAGTTCTGAAAATTTCCCTAAATATTAATCTCACATGGTTCTGTAAACTATGGGGTTTCCCAGTGTCTCTGATCCTCTTTTGGGAAGGTGGGGATGCCATTTTTTGGCTACCTGGAGAACTGAGATTACTATTAATATATATTGTTATGCTTCTGTATCATACATTTGAGACGTGAGGAGTTTCGGGAGTACAGTGCTCAAGTGGGTTCAGTTTCTGTTGGAGGAACTGAGCAAGCTTGTTTTCTGCTGCTCCAGAGACTAAGTGCCTTTCCACACTATGCTGTTATAGTGCTATTATTCCACTTTCAACATCCTCTGGAATTCTGGGGTTTGTAGTTTACTGAGGCCAAAGAGCTCTCTGGCTGAGAATGCGAAATGCCCCTCCCTAAACTGCAAACTCCAGAATTCCATAGAACGTTGAAAGTGGAATAATAGCACTATAACACTGTAGGGCAGAAACGCCCTTAAACATGAACTGATGGATTCAGATTGCAAGAAAAGAGATCCTACCTAAACATTAAGGAGAACTTCTTCACTCTTTGACACTGGAGGAGACTGCCTTGGAGTGGTGGATTCTCTTTCTTTGGAGATCTTTAAGCAAAGGTTGGATGGGAATCTTTTTAAAGATGTGCTGTAGTTAGGTATTCCTACTTGGTGGTGGTTGGTCTATCTAGATGGTCCTTGTTGTCCCTTTGAGGACCTTACTACAGGAAGTTGTCATCCCACCAGAGCAACATGTTGCTCCCAGTCCATGATCTGTGCCATTGCATGACCAGCTGCTGTTGCATCACCATCCATGGAAAACCTACCATTTTTCATTACTGGAAAAAAAATCTGGTAATGACCCCCTTGCCTGCCATGAACCTGTCAGCTGCAGGCCTGTGGTAAGGGCCAAAGTGCTTGATAGTGCTTCCTTCTGCAGCACAGTGCAAGAACTGACCAATCACGAATCGTAGGGGTAGCGAAGAGGCGGGGAGAGGGACTCGCCTTTGACACTGTACCGTGGAGGGAAGAACAGCGGACCTGATGCTAACCATCTGTGGAAGCAGACAGTGTGCAGCGGACAGCCCTGATCCCATTGCAGAAATGGCAATGCTGAGGTCCCGCTGGAACAACATGCTATTGGGGCATAGTGTGGTAAGGGCCTGAGATGCTATGAAACAGTGGGCTCAAGTCACTGGAGACTTTTGATATCTTGTGACATACAGTACAGCTTATTTACACAGATGCCCACATTAGACTTGGATAACACAGCCATTAGGCCTGCTGGCTGTGGGATTGTGGGTGTGGTAGTCCAAAGCAAATGGCTTTTTCCAACCTCTGCTCACACAGGTAGCTTTAGTTACAGAAAAGAATCAAGAATGACACCACTGAAAGATATTCTGAGGAGTCACCTTGACCAAACTTCATCCCATAGCAATGTGATTATTACTGAGATTAAAAAAACTGGTAATTGGATCTTATCTGGTGATGGAAAGAATATTCAAAAGTGGTTGAAAACTGTTTCTCAAGTGTCAGGAAGCCCTAATGAAGAGAATTCAATTCAGGTCTTATTCCAGACTGATTCTGTATGAAATTTGTGCATTTTTACAGCATTTTGTACACAGCAAAAATATTTATATTTGTAATAATAATCTGTGCATAAATATTATCTTCTGCACAAAAAAATGATGTTTTCTGCACAAAAATACCACATGGAAATTTTGCACACAAATTTCGAATTGCAAATAGTCTTAGAATGAATAGTCTTGAACTGCAAATTGTCTTCAAAAATTATACAGTTCTGGAAGACTTTTTCACAGGTGGAAGATACGGGTTATCTATCTCTTACCTGGAAATCCAAAAGCTGAAATGCTCCAAAATCTGAAACTTTTGAAAAGTAGAACCCAGTCTTCTTCCTGTAGGGAGAATGAGGGATTTATGGAGGCTTGCTTGGGACTGCACATGAGTGCGCATTGCTTGCAAAGACTCAGTCAGCATGGCACTTTTTTCCCCTGCTCAGCTCACTTTGCAAGCAGCATGCATGTGCGGTCCAAAGCAAGCTGGGGGGGGAAGGTGCCAAGCCAACTGAGAGACTTTCCAAGCAGGCACATGTGTGGCCCTAAGCAAGCCTCTGTAATTCCTTCATGTTCTCTGCAGGAAAAAAAGCAATAGGAGAAAAACTGACAAAAGAGCAGACTTTGCATTGAAAGAATGGTCTGTAACCTCATTATGTATATGCCAATAGTCCAAAAAATGAAAACACCTGAAATCCAAAACACCTCTAGTCCCAATCATTTCAGACAAGGGATAATCAACCTGTAATTACTAAAATTTACTCATTGCTTACTTTGAGAAAAAAACTAAAGAAGAATTACATTTCGTCTGTTCTCCTTTGCTCTGTATCTGCTATTTTTTTTTTTAAAGCAGCATGTAATAATGAGCTGTACATTTATATAATATGCAGCTCCCTGACTATCCCTCCCAGAAGAGTAGGCCTTGGATTGCAGCCTTACGGAAGATATAATGGGCTTCTTTTTAATTTTTTTTTACTCCTTTTCACTTCTTGCCGTACTTTGTTCCCCTCGTCCGACTTCTATGATTATTAGGACGATTCGTGTGATGAAATTCGAAACGCTGCTCCAAAGAATGGAGGAAGCAGCTTTGTGGCTGGCCAAACAATCCTCAGTCAGCACAGTTGGCCATGGCTCAAAATGGAAAGAAAAGGTGTCCCTGGAGTTCCATGTGAGGGAGACGGTGGTGCTGTTGTCCAGAATCCACCGCAGGCTGCCGGCTAAAATGGGGCCGGAGCTTAGACAGCTCCGAGGGCTGTACAGGCCTTCCCTTGGAACTTGTAGAACCACACTGCCCTCTGCACACTTGACGCCCATTTTTCAAGAAGGACTTTAAAGGCCCATCACCTTCTTGTAGGGACCAAAATGACTTTTAAAAATTGCTTAAAAGGCCTGTCACAAAGCTGGAAGTGACCAGAAGTCAATTCTAATCTTGGAAACAAAACAAACACCCTTCAGGGGAGACACAAACATGGTGAAACCACCCCTACCATTCCTGAGCAGAGTTTTAAGGGGGGGGAATAATTGGAGGGGAATGGCAATGTGAGGGCCACACCGGGAAGCCTGGGTTTGCATGTAGCCCATGGCCTATGCTTTGCTTATCCCTATAAGAAAATCATCTGAGTCTGAATGTACGCCTATTTTATATTCTATTGAATCACTCCTTCTTGTCAAGGTCAGATGGAATTGGGCATATTCTCAGTTTTCACTTGGGCTACAATGTTTCTTGCAAATGCATGCCTTTTGTGTGTGAGAGAGAACCTCCCCCTTCTCCCCTCTACCCTCACATCAATGATGCTGGGGGAGTTCCCATCCGGTATCTGCAAGAATGCCATGCGGGAAGTGTGTCTCTGCTGTCCCTGAGCCTTTGTTCTTCGGTGAGAGACCCGGGAGTTCAAGCGGGAGGTTACTACAGGACAAAGATGACGATGGAGATTTGTGGAAGGAAATGAGCGAGCAAGCACGCAACCTTGCCGTGGTTGAACGGGCTGGTGTTTGGGATGAGATAATGGAGTTGTGCAGTCAGAGGAAAGCAGACGGCAGTAGCAGCTTTGCAAGCTCACTCAGGTTGCAGCCTCACCATTTATTCTTCTGACCTCATCCAAGAACAGGCGTTTGTAGGGATTTGAGGTACAAGGCAGAAGATGGCAATAAGAACCCCTTGGCAGTGGGATTATTGTTCAGCATGGGTGCTGCATGCCAGAGCCTGGGAAAGTTGCTTTTTTGGACTAAAACTCCCTGGGAGATTTGGGGAGTTGTAGTCTTAAAAGGTAATCTTCCCAACTTCTGGCATTGTGTGCACCTTACTGTGGGGGGCTGTT
This sequence comes from Iguana delicatissima, assembly GCA_948472985.1. Lineage (NCBI taxonomy): Eukaryota > Metazoa > Chordata > Lepidosauria > Squamata > Iguanidae > Iguana > Iguana delicatissima. Next base: position 98,962 of record CAOKZL010000565.1, on the reverse strand, counting down.
GCCCACCTGATCCTGGTTGCCCACCTGATCCTGTGTATCTCAGATCAGAGCAAGTGGCAGAGCCTGGAGTGTGTGGGGGGGCAGAAGGGGGGGCTACAACACGAGGGACATGGCCACTGTGCATGGGGCATGGCTGCAGGCTGGGATGCCCCAAAAACATTGCCACCTGGGGCAAAGCGCTCCTTCGCCCTCCATTGCTACATGCCTGATCAGAGCACAAGCTGTCTGTATCCAAAGAGACCTACAGCCTATGAAGGCCAGATCATTGCTGTGTGAAACTGAATATGCTCTGGATGTGTTGTGCTCAATAGGATAGGAAAAACTATGCAAGGCAGATGTTTCTTCCCCAGCAAAACCATACAAAGTCAAAAACAATAACAATACTTCCCATATAGTAATCTGCTTCCATTTCTTTTCAAGCTATGATTGTTAACTTGCCCACCATACTGTAGAAATACATGTGACTAGGTTTCATAAAATCGGCATATTAGGGACTTGATTGATAAGGTTGGTTGTAGTGGGGGCATGATTTACATTTAAATTAGATTTAGATACAGATTTAGATTAGACTGAAAAGAAAGTGTTAGAAAGTATCCTGCATATGATATTGTGGGGGTGAAGAACAGGGTTGTGTTTTACCATACACTGACAACATAGCATCAGCACTGGTGGTGTAACTCACATTTTGGGGTTCCCACCAGAATACAATAACATAACAGAAGGTATGAGTGGATTTGCAACCTGTGATTTCAAATTAAACATCTGCAAATCAACTACAGGACTCCAAATTCTATGTACTAAGCCATCATCATTATCAATTCATTTATACCCCACATTTCCCTCCAAAGTGGGAGTCAAGGTGGCATAGATTAGAAAGGGTGAAGTGGTCACGGTAGACAGCAGATGAGGGGAGGTGAAAGGAGACAAAATGTATGCTGTGCAGCTTCCTCCATGCTCTCTCAGTTAGCCTGCTGTGTTCAGCTGTGATGAAGAACACTGTCCCAACACCGGTGTTGAAGAATGATCCATCTGCCAGTCCATAGGGCTTTTTGCTGAGAGGAGGGAATATTATTTTATTCTTTGCTGTGGACAGGAAATTGCCTTCGGCCATTCTTGGAGCTCAGTACGAGTGCCGAAGGTTCAAAAATCCTGCTGGCTGGGGATTTTGGGAGTTGTAGTCCCAAACCAGCACCTTTTCCCAGCTCTGCTCCTATTCCAACAAACGCTTTGCTCAAGGGTGCATTTCTTGAGTGGTTTTGTCTCCAAGTGCTTCCAGCAAAAGGGAACCTTGTGTCAACGCAATGCAATGCAAGTGTCAACTCTGACCTAAAGGACAGAGAAGCAGTTTGGCTGATGGGGTCAATGGTCCAGTGCCAGCTAGGCTGTTTTCCACAAGATGTTAAGCAATATAGAGCTTGACTTGTCCGCAAGTCACCCCTAGACGTCTCCAAATTGCTGTTCTTGGAAGTGGGGGGCAGGGATGTAGTGTTTCATGAGAGATACCTTGGTTCTGTTTGCTAACTTTTGGTCTTTCAGTTGTTGTTTGATTGTTCCATCCTTTTTTAAAGGAAGAGGTTCTCCTCCTCCTTCTTTCTCATGGGCCGTAAGTCAGAATTTGGTATTCAGTGATCTTGGTGCTATGACGTATTCAGCCTGCATTTAAAATAGATAAAGTTATTATGAGCTGAAATGGCAAGAAGGGTTGCTTGCTTGCAAAGGCGGGGGGAGGGAGCATGGTATTCTTTTCTTCCAAGAAAGTAATGGGCCTGAATGCTCTTCAATACCAGTCCATGTGCACTTGGCCATTTCAAGAATCTCTATCAATGTTGTGAATTATTAAAGTCTGGGGCCATTTCCGCACTAAACTGTTATAGTGCTATTATTCCACTTTCAACATCCTGTGGAATCCTGGGGTTTGCAGTTTAGGGAGGGCCCTTTGAGATCCCTTCCTAAACTGCAAACCTCAAAATTCTATAGGATGTTGAAAGTGGAATAATAGCACTGTAACAGTCTAGTGTGGAAATGGCCTGGCTCTTAAACTCCTATAGCCTTCCTAAGTGAATGATAGATGTCCAGACCTTCCAGCCCGGGCTCTGTATTTGGCTCCCAGCTTGCCCAGGGAAGGCACAAAGAGAATCTGAACTTGAAAAATATCATCATTCGTGTCCAAGAATGAGCTGCCCAGCTTTGCCTACAATACCTGCATCCTGAAGGCCATATCCCTGTCAGCCAGTATGTTGCAGGAGAAGGGCATTGCCCCCACTACTAACAAATGTTTAACCAGTGCACGTGACCGAGAGTTTTTCTCATAGGGGAAGAATAGCTTTGTTTACTTTGAAAGAAGGACAATATAAAGCATTACAATAGAAATACACCACAGAAATGACCTCTGCCTGCAGCCGCACAATGCTTGATTCATTAGAAGGGTCTGTATCACTTTTGAAAGGACTTTATACATTAATAAGTCTGCATGTTGATAAATATGGGGATTTTCTATGCATACAGCTTGATACACACCTGCAATATTGCATGGGAAGTCTTGCTTCTAACAATGACAAGCCCAAAGCTTGAGGGAAAAAATTCTCTTCTCTTCTCTTCTGCAGCTGCAGCTTCCCAACTCCCTTGGCCAGGAACAGTGTGAGTTACAACTTTTAAAAAAAGTTTGGGATCAAAAAGTAACTTTCCCATGCTCTGGGAACCAGATGACCTTGAGACACTTGTGAATGGCCACTTCCTGTTTTCTTTATCAACTAGCAATTAGAAATGTATTATCCTTGAATATGGAGGTTCCATTGTCCAAGATCTTAAATCAAATATCTAGCCGGGATGTTGTAGCAATACTTTAGCCTCCCACTTGAGCACTGAAACCCACCTTAAAAGCCCATCGGCTGTTTGGAACAATGGAGGTCTGTGCTGCTGCTGCTGCTGAGCAAGTGCTGCGGGATGACATGACCGCTCTCTCTTGCAAGCCAGCAAGCAAGACTGTGGCCTTTTCTGCATGACACTCTTATAGCGCGATTATTCCACTTTCAACCTCCTAGGGAATCCTGGGGTTTGCAGCTTCGAGAGGGGCCTAGCAGCAGGGAGGAGGGCAGTGTATTCCCTCAGGAACCCCAACTTCTGTATGTTAATAACTCTGAATGCAGATTGGATTGGGGAATATAGGGAAAAGTTACAGGTCCTGGACAAGATAGTTTGGGGAATTGGAAACACAAGATTGCAAATCTTTCTGACAAGTCTTACCCATGAGAAAATAAAATCCCCAGGCAATGCTGGGTATATACGCTAGTGAGACTATAAAGCAGTTATGGTGTCCTAAGTCTAAATAATTATGGAATGACTAACATAATGCCAGCCACTGTTGGCTATCACAGTTAATAGCCATGAATAAACTGGGGGCCTTATCCTACTGCATTGTTACAGCTCTATTATTCCACTTTAACTGCCATGGCAATATCATATGGAATCAGGTTAGAGAGAGGCATTTAGAATTCTCAGCCGAAGAGCTCCAGTGCCTTGCCAAACTACAAATCCAGAATTCCAAAGGGTGCATCTAGGGCAGTTAAAGTGGAATAACAGTGCTATAACAGTGTGGTGTGATAGGGACCTAGATCTGTTTGTCTAGAAGTTGCTGCAATGTTTTCTACTGAACAGGATTCATGGATGTACTTTTTTAAAAGCCATAAACAGAATGGCTAATATTACTACACTTCTGTGGAAACATCTGCTGTCAGTTGATTGCATGCTGCCTTAAGAATTTTTCTGAACTCCAGCTTTCCCCAAACTGGTGCTTTCCAGATGTTTTGGACTGCAGTTAACACCAGACCCAGAAAACATGGGTAATGATGAGAAATTATGAGGGATGAAGCCTGAAACATCTGGAGGACATGGGTTTGAGGAAGGCTGCTTTAGCCTGTGTTAAAGCTACTGCCAATCAATGTTATTGGGCAAGAGCTTTTGAGCATTTTGACAAAGAATGGGGATAATTTTCCACTGTTGCTTCTCTCCATTGTGAGCCTAGCTAGATATGACATACAGATGTGTGCAATTAAATCCTGACAGCTGCTTTTTAAAAAGAAAGAGCTGATTCAGTGGGGATGTAATTTGGAGTGCAGAAGCCTGAGTAGGTGGGGGGGGGGAATGGGGTCCTTTTAACTCTTCTCCTCCTGCACCTCCTCACTTTTCCTTACCACAACAATTTCATTATGCTTTCCTCACTGTGAATTTCCAAATACGACTTAGAAGAGAGGAACCTACCACTACCATGCTGTAGAGAAGCACTTGTCAGGGTTTAGTGACAGGATCTGCCTGTTTACGTAAGGTGTAACTACAACATAATCAGATTGTGGGTCTGCTCCATTAAATATTAAGGGCCCTTTCACACTGCGCAATTATATTACTATGATTCCATTTTAACTGCCATGACAACATCTCATGGAATCCGGGGATGTATAATTTTGTGAAGCGCTAGGGCTTTTCTGGCTGAGAATTCTAAATAAATCGCAAATCACAGGATTTCTTAGGATGAAACTGTGGCAGTTAAAATGGAATTGTACAGCCAGCATAATGTAGTGGTTTGAGCATTGGGTCATGACTCTGGCAACCGGGGCTTGGTTCCCCACTTAGCCATGGAAACCCACTGTGTGACTGGGCATGTTACACACACTCAGCCTCCAAAAACTCCATGCTAGGGTCACCATAAATTGGAAATGACTTGAAGGCACACAACCACAACAAAGGTTATTTCTACACTACACTGTTCTAGTGCTATTATTCCCCTTCCAACATCCTATGGAATCCTGGGTTTTGCAGTATAGGGAGGGGCACTTAGAATTCTTAGCCAGAGAGATCTTTGGCGTCAGTAAACTACAAACCCCAGAATTGCACAGGATGTTGAAAGTGGAATAATAACACTATGGCCATTTCCGCACTAGCCTGTTATAGCGCGATGATTCCACTTTCAACATCCTCTGGAATCCTGGGGTTCGCAGTTTGGGGAGGGGCCGGCCAGCGAAAATGGCCTATAACAAGGTAGTGCAGCAATGGCCAAAGTGTCATAACTGTGTGGTTTCAAAAGATTGCAAAGTCTGAGGAATGGGGGTAGGGAGAGACGACAGTTGGCATACTGTTCAGCAGTTACAGTATTGTAGACTGGGCATACAATATCCTTACTCCTGGGGACTAATATTTATGGTCACAGATAACTGAACATGATCCCAACCTTCGCAGCCTGACAGTGCCCCAACCAAAGCATTTCTGAGCTGCAGGAGACTGAAGCTCTAGGAAACAAGATCTGCAGTGCTCTCCCAGTGACAGGGTTCCTTGGGGAAGTGGTTGTTGCAGATCCCCGAAGGGTCTAACCCCTTTGCACCTTTAGCTGCTATAATCTCCCACAGAGCATGGCCACTGAGGAATTCTGGGACTTGTAGTCCAAGAAAGTATTTTTCTCTCTCTCAAGCTTTGGGAACATGAACTGGCTATGGATCTGGCCAATAATGAAGCAGTTTGTCCAGAATAAGTGTCTGCTTGCCTCTGTTGAGATGGGACCACCAGGGTCAATTTTAGGCATCTCTCAAAAGTCATGCTGCCTGCCTTCAGCTCAATATTTTGCAAAGTAGTGCTATTTTGTTATCCCCCCCCAACAGTTCTCTTTGAAGCTGATCATGCTAAAGCTGCCGTTCCCCAGGCTGTTTGGAAAGTTTGCTTTCAATAGCCCAAGTGTTTGAACTTCTGGGCTAGACGTGAGGATCCATACATTACAGGCAATGTAAACACTCCCACTGAATCAAAATCAATCCAGAATCAACCATAATTATGGAACTAAAACAAGTCTTACTGTGTTCTCATCATTAGCATAGTTCATGGTACTTATCTGTTTAAGTTGGAGGCCCATGAAAAAGATCAGTATGTTTCACTTCAAAGGATAGCTTAGACTTCTATCCCAATGACAGGCTTTGCACGGATTAAACTAAGTCACGTTGCAGCCATTCAACTATACTCACTGGTTAGGTATTTCCATGTAACTCTTGTGAATATTGAAAACACCTAGGCTAAAATCCTGTTGGTTAAAGTAGACTCACTGAATCAATTACTGAATGATGAATCGACACAAAGGTAAATCCAGTTGAATCAATGCTAAATAGGATTTAGATCCTAAAATAATGCAGTAAAATCACACTTGACATATACTCAAGACCATGCAAGATCAATTAACCCACAATATTCTTCAGCTGTTGTTTTGTACTCACAGTTCTTTATGGGAGATAAATTTAATTCCATTTGCATTTCATCATTTTCTTTTGAAATCTACTTCTCCAAATTTTGCAGTGGAGTTCACCAATCAAAACAATGACCACAAAATGTGTATCTTAGGGAACAGGTGCACACAAAAATGCAAAAGTCAGTGAAACGGATGTTAGAAGATGCATTCTATTAGGACTATTGCTTACAAAAAAGTGGATATTGGACCAAAATGCATACAAAAATTACACACAAAGATCCTTACCAGTTTTCATGCACACCTTTAAGAACCCTCAAATTTCAGAACAAACTGGATTTACAAGATTGTTAAAATGATAAACAGTGAGAAAGAAATGCTGGCAGATTTGCCCATTCTATGTGCAATGAAAGAATGGATTTTGCCTCACACTTGTTCACAGTATCGGTCCTGGTTAGCACTTGGATGGGAGACAGCCGACTAATACCATGTACTCTAGGCTATATTTCAGAGGATGGAGCTGGCAAAATCACCTCTAGGTATTCCTGGCCTTAAAAAAACCTTTAAACTCATGAAGTAATTGTCAGTTCACAGGTGGCTTAAAGGCACAAGCACACATTTATAAGTTAAGTGTGAGACATTTTCATTTAAAAGTTTTATGGGAAGCCCTAGGATCTCCTCGAAGAAGAAGGGGCTCCTGGAGATTATTTTGAATTTTCCTAATATCAAAGATCAACCAAGCTGAACACATGGGCTGGAATCCTGTTGGTTTCTTCTGCATGCATAAGTCCCTTCCAGAATTCCATAGAATGAAGCCATGATAGTAAAAGTGGTGTCAAACTCCTATAACTGTGTAGTGTAGACACAGTCTCATTGATGAGACCCATTCAAATCAGTGGGATTTTCTTTAGTCATGGCTTATCAAGCCCCATTATTTTCATTTTATCTCCTCTGAGTAGATCTGGATTTAACCTCATAATCTTCCCCTGTATGTTTTGTTATCACTCTAAATATTGTTGGTAATATGCATAATTATACTAACTGTACAGTCATCCCTCTGTATCCACAGGTTCTGTGTCCATGGATCCATGGATTCAACCAACCATTTGAAACATAAAATTCCAAAAAGCAATCCTTGATTTTGCTGTGCAGCGAGCACGATGCTGATATGTATGCATACCCTGCTGCAGCCTCCCATTTCACAGATCCTCAGGCTTTCTCTGGCTGCCACCTGAGTCATTTTATTTAAGGGATGCCATTTTACTATGCCATTGGATATAATGGGACTTGAGCATCCGTGGATTTTGGTATCCATGGGAGGGCCCTGGTACTAAGCCCGAGAGGATACGGAAGGCCCACTGTACTAAGCCTCCTTGCTTTTCTTCCTTTATTCTTTCAGTGGTTTCTGCTCTTTCACTGCAGATAATGAAAAAATGTTCCAAACTTTCCATTAGCAGGCCTGAATCTTTGAACATTTCACTGACTAGTTCTGCCCTCTTGTGGTAAGATACAGGAGACGAATCAGGAGCATAGCAATACCAGTTCTACTCCCAGTGATAGTCTGCACGAACCATTAACTGCTTGTCTGTAGCAAATTTTCAGGAAAGAAAGAAACAGCTGTTGCTAAAGGACACAAAAGTACCAGTCCTTAAAGCAATAGGAAAAAAAACCTGTTGGTCCCTCATATCAAATAGTATGATCTACATGATTCTATCAGTTTTATACTACTGCTATGGTTCCATCCCACAGAATCCTGGGATATGTAGTTTTATGAGGCACTTTTAGAATTCTGTGCTAGAAAGTTCTAGTTCAGAGGACTAGAACTTCCATGAAGAGCAAATTCTAAAAAAATACCTCACCAAACTACAAAACCCTAGATTTGTAAGATGGAGCCATACAATTAAAGCAGTATCAAACTGTATGTGTAGCATACATACATTCTGGGACATCACACACTGAAAAGACAACAGTTTAACAAAAAAGTAAGTATCCTACAGGTGCCCAATCCTGTCTGATCTTGGAAGTACTTGGATGGGAGGCCACCAATGAATACCAGGTGCTTTAGGCTATATTTTAGAGGAAGGGACTAGGAAAATCATTTCTGAATGCTCCTTGCCTAAGAAAACCCAGTGAAAAATTGATGGAGTCACTATAATTCAACAGGCAACTTGAAGGCACACACACACATACACGTACACATACACGTTGTTTCTCTTTCAGAACATATGATCAAATGAAGAAATGATAACCTCTTACCATTTGTGATCTCATCTCTCTTTTATGAGAATGGGCTGTCTGATTTTGTTCTGCTTTATTGCATCTTAGGGTCAACCTGGATGTGATACAGGAAATGTGTGATCAAATCTCCTGAGAAAACAATGCTCTACCTTGGGGAAATGAAGCAGAAGATGTGCTAGGAGAAACGCAGCACAGCATAGGTAAAGAGGTAGTACAGGAATACCTGGCTACTCAAAGTGGATTCCAGTCTGCAGGACCAGATGAAGTACATCCAAGACTATTTAAAAAACTGATGAAAGTAATCTCAGAACCCCTGGCAATAATCTTTGAGAATTCCTGGAGAACAGGAGAAGTCCCAGCAGACTGGAGGAGGGCAAATATTGTCCCCTTCTTCAAAAAGGGATTTGATGGCCCTCATGGTCTCTTCCAACTCTATGACTCTATGACGGCAGAAACATTTGGCTCTGTCTCTGTAGCCATATGTGCAATGTTTACACTAGTGTCTGAGGCCTCCAAAGGGCTATGGCTGGTCTCAATGGCTGATGTAATCATTTCATGGCTAGCTACAGTGGCATAACCAGACCTTCTGGGCACCTCTCCTCCAGGCACAAAAGGCCACAGGTAGAAGGCTTCAGCAACTCTATGGTAGTTCTGGGCAATGGTGGTAGATGGCTCAGAGTAGTGTAATTCCATATAGGGAACTGCTATGCTTATTGAGCCATGCAGGATTGCAGCCTCTATTTTACAATGAGGAAATGGAGTATGACTTTATACTCATAAAGTTACCTGGTAGCTGAGCGATGCTGCCTCGTTAATGAATTGTGATATTGAATGACTGGATGTCATTTATGCGTAATGTGCATAATGTCTTTATGCGTAATGTGCAACATGCAATCCACACTTGCACATACAGTGGTACTGCATTTGCTACTCCCCTTTTGCAGGGAGCTCTTCAGTTTGCCTTTGCCTTCCTCTGAGCTGATGGAGTGTGACTTACCCAAGCATTTGAACCCTGGCCTTGAGGGCTGTAGTCCAACACTCAAACCACTACATCATGCTAATGGATAATACAAACATTAAGAAAATTAAATAGACAATCATGTTAAATCATATGAATAATATGAATAAAAATACAGCACTTTCTGCCACGCAGACTTTCTGCCATGGTCAGCTAACAGTCAACTCTAGAGAAACAAAGATAGCAGTGGAAAGAGAGCAGGGAAGGGTCCAATCTAGTCTCCCACGGGAGAGAATTCCATATTTGGCCCCCTTCTCCTCCTCTCTCATTCATTCATTCATTCATTCATTCATTCATTCATTCATTCATTCATTTATTTATATATATATATTTACATGGTGCTTTACAAAGTAAAACAGAAAGAACAAAGAACATCCAGCCTTGCCTAAGGAGTACAATCTAATACCACAACACACACACACACACACACACACACACACACACACAGAGGTGGGAGGGGGAAGAAGGAATAATACAAAATATAAATGTTTCAGAAATACAAAGGCCGATGCAATATAATACATTGTACCCTCTGTATGTGTGAGGGTTTCATTCCAAGAACCCATGCATAAAACAAAACAAAACAAAAGTAAATACTGACGTCACATTATCTTCAATGGATGTGATGTGAGCATGCGTGTGGAAGCACAGGCGCATGGCCATCATGTCTTTTGTCAATAATGGATGTGGTGCTTCACACAACTTTGGATTCATTTTTTAAATTTTTTTTATTGATTATAAAGAAAAAAACAGAACAAAAAAGAAAAACATCATGTGATACACATGACAATGGCCATTTCCGCACTAGACTGTTAATAGCGCTATGATTCCACTTTCAACATCCTATGGAATCCTGGGGTTTGCAGTTTTGGGAGGGGCCAGCTGGAAACTGCAAAGCCCAGGATTCCACAGGATGTTGAAAGTGGAATCATAGCGCTATTAACAGTCTAGTGCAGAAATGGCCAATGAAAAAAGAAAATTTCGACAAATCAAACTTCCATTGTTATTTCTCGCCAATTCCATTACAATTATATACTTGTTCAGCATATTCTATATTATACTTCTTATATACTTTTGTTACCTATATCTAGATCTTATTCTTATTATACTCATTATTATTATAATAATTTCATTCTTGACTCTATACTTTTCCATTACATTTAATCTATTACTATTACTAAATATGATCTTATTACTAAACATATCAAATTATTTCTAAAAGTAAACCCAACCCCCAGAGACAATTATGTTTCAACTTACTCTACCTTCCAGAGTTGTAATTCTTCTTGTGGAGGTATGCCACCTTCCTCTTTTATTAAAGCCTTTTCCACAAATATCTTCCATACTGCTTCGAAATCATTCCCCTTCACAACTTTGGGTTCATGTGTTCTGAGGTCGCACCACAAGAGGGAACACTGGATAAAGCAAATTGACAAATATGTATAATCAAATTATACAAGATTATAAAACAATATTAAACTAAAATTCCAAAAGCTTTGAGGGGGAAAAAGTTTTAAAATGAGATTTAAAATAATGAGGGAAGGAACAGTCCATAAATATTTAAAGAGGCAATTCCAGGAGCGTGGAACAGCAAGTGAAAAAGGCTGAAGCTGAGCCAAGGCAAAGGAAGCCCTTGGTTGGGTGAGAAGCACAGAGTTGTTAGAATGCAGACTCCAAGAAGGCTGGTAAAAAGAAATGAGGGTTGGGTTGGGTTGGGTTGGGGGAATAGGTCCTGCAGGGCTTTAAAAGTTAAAACACAGAACACCAGAATCCTATATGACCTGTTACATTACATAACTTCATGGATACCCAGCTGCCTAGAAGAGGCACTGGGAAACCCCTTTACTGAATTGTGAAATGCATAATAGGACACCAGCAAGAGTGTCCCATGTGCATTGGTGCCCAATGCACATCAGTTCCACTGGGCACCAAGGCACATTGGGCATTTTGATGGGTTTGCTACGTAGTAATGCGACAACAGCCCTCTCCTGGATATGGATGTCACACAACTGTGCAGTTCTAACTCCTGCATACCCAATCCTGCTTACAAAGACTTAAGTTCGCAGCAGGATTCCAGATGAAGCTTGTACCAGATCCTAAAAGGAATATGCAACCAACGAAGAAAGATCAAAAGTGGGAAACATGATCAAAATGATCTTAGCATAATAATCTTAGCAGCAGAATGCTGAATGGAAACCAAGGGGCTAAGATGAGACAATAGAAGACCAGTCAAAAGAAGGTTACAGAGAATCATGACGAAGGCCCTTTTCGCACAGCATTTGCCATGTGAAAGGGTGCCTGGAGCATCATGTGATTGTGAGGAGCGATCTGCATGACGCACTCACAATCATGTGAAGCTCCAGGGTTGGGCAGGCGCCGCTCATGCACTTTTTCATTTTCGGCCTTCAGCTGAAAATGGTGTGTGCTCACGCATTGCTCCAGGGCCCCACATGCACTTGCCGTGCGTGTGGAGCCTCCAGAGCCCTGGTGGTCATGCTTCCTGCCCCAGTGCAGCCTGGGAAACTCCCAGGCTGTGCTGCGGAAGGAAGAGGCGGGGCTCTCGCGCTACCTGCTTGGCAGCAGGCAGCTTGCGCAGAATGGAAGCAGCAGGGATGTGCGGGCCTCTTGCTGGAGGCTGCTCGCACCATCCCTGCACCCCAGCGCTGAAAAAAGGTAACCTGCAGAAAGGGCCCCAGGCATGAACTAAAGTCTTTGCAGAGGAAGCAGAAAAAACAGGTCTGAATTTAGCAATATTATAAAGAAAAAATTGACATGACTTTGCTACAGCCCTCTCCCCTGTCCTCACCAGATACGTCTGTGGCAATGATAGAACTGAGAGAAAACCTTCCTCCAAAGATCTTAAAAACTTGGGTAGGTTTATTTAGGAAGAGACGGTTGTTCACATAAACCCAAGTGAGCTCTCCTGAGGCTGCAATCTTATGCAGACTTACCTAGAATAACTTCCAGGGGGAGGAATGTTATTTGTCTTTTACAATTTATATACCCCCACAAATAGGATTCAAGGGCTGCAGTCTTCTTGATACACTATCCAGAGGGTGTAACCCCAGGGCCTCAGCTTCCTTGATTGAATCAATTTAACTGTAGTGCCATCTCCCTCCTTCCCTCCTGCCTTGCACTTAGTCAAGCACTATCATCTATCATCTTGAGCGTTCACTGGCACAAAGGTTGCTCCTCAAGAGCAGTTGAAATGCACTCGGGCCTCTCCATCTCTGACTGGAGGAGACAGGGAGACCAAGCCGTACCCACAAGCTTCTCAGATGTTCCACACCCAGTGTAAGAGCAGGAGAAAGGAAGCAGCCTGTAGGCCCTCCGTGGAAGCCTCAAGTACATTGGCGGAGGGTTATGCTCTGCCAATGTGTTACAGAATATCAGTCAAAATCTCCCAGATTGTGCCATTTCTGCACAATCCTGTTAAAGCGCTATGATTCCAGTTTCAACATCCTATGGAATCCTGGGGTTTGCAGTTTAGGGAGGGGCCAGGCAGCCCCTCCCAAAACTGCAACCTCCAGGATTCCATAGGGTATTGAAACTGGAATCATAGCGCTGTAACAGGCTTGTGTGGAAATGGTCCCTGTTCCACAAGCCCTGTTCCTCCAAAGCCTCACTTCCTTCACAGCTGCAACATCCCCAGCTTTTTTCCTCTTGCTGCTGCCACCTAAAGCAATGACAACCATGGCCGTTTATTCTAAAATAGTACACGTACATATAAAGAAGAAAAAGCCATGCAAATTTGAAACACATAGCATATATACCCAGTGTTGCTTGGGATTTTATTTTCTCATAAGTAATACTGTTAGAAAGATTTGAGATACTGTGTCTCTAATTCCCCAAATTGTCTTTTCCCCCATATTTCCCAATCCAAACTGTATTCAGAGTTATTGACATACAGGTATTGGGTTCCTAAGGGAATATACTGCCCTCGTCCTTGCTGCTAGGCTCCGTCTCCATAGCAATCAGCTTATTCAAGACAGGCACAGTCGACTGAGGCCCAAGAGCTCTCTGGCTGAGAATTCTAAAGGCCACTCCCTAAACTGCAAGCCGCAGGAATCTTCTTAGGCAGCCAATCATATGAGGTCTTCACCTGACACAGACAGACAGACAAACTTTGACTTTTATATATTAGGTTAGTGAAAGAAAAATGTGGCCCCTATCTGGTTCAAAGCCCCTTCTTCAGCAAGTAAGGTCAGTTGCCCAAGGGCTGCCTGAATCAAAAGATCTTTGCCTACCAGAAGAAGGATAATAGAAGCTGGGGTGCCAGCCTAGCACCCCTGCATTTCAAATTCTGGAGCCTGGGAACAGCAACCCAAAAGGCCCTCTCCCATCTTTGCATGAGACATACATCCAACAGTGGTAGGAGTGAGAGGAATGCCATACTCAAAGATTTCAAGGCAGGCCAGGTTCAAATAGGAGAATACGGTCTCTCAGCTAGCCAGGATGTAACTCATATAGGGCTTTATAAATCATAATGAGCACTTTGAATTGCGCCTGGAAACAAACTGGAGTCTGCAATGTTGGCCATTTCTGCACTACACTCTTATAGTGCAATTATTCCACTTTCAACATCCTATGGAATCCAGCAGGCCCCTCCCTAAACTGCAAACCCCAGGATTCCATAGGATGTTGAAAGTGGAATAATCATGCTATAAGAGTGTAGTGCGGAAATAGCTGTTGTTATAACATGGAACTTGACTGCTTCCTGTGCCTGGTTGTGGTCAACACTCTGGCTGCAACATTTGGGACTAGCTGAAGGTTCCACTTTTGAACGGTGGCCCTATGTTACAGGATGTGGATGATATATTATAGTAATCTAGACAGAATGTTACTGAGGTATGTCTTACTATAACCAAACCAGATCTCTCCAGCAAATGCAAGTTTATAGCAGAAAACAACCCCAAAATCTACTTGTACTGCCAGAAACTATTCTTTTCCCTTGATGTGAGAGGAAGAAGCCTCAAACTCAAGGAGTTTGAATTCTATGCTGGTTTAAAAAAAATGTGCTCAGAAGTGTTTTTTTGATCATTGCACACCAGAGGCCGCTGTTGCCTGAAATAATTTTGAAAGCATCTCTCCATTGGAAAACAGGTTTACTTTTTAAAGATTTTTACAACAGGTACCAAATCTAAGCATTTCTCAATAGATATTGAGCTTTTCTAGGCCATTTCTGCACTAGACTGTTATAGTGCTATTCCACTTTCAACCTCCTATGGAATACTGCGGTTTGCAGTTTCTGGAGAGGCTGGATGGCCCCTCCCGAAACTGCAAACCGCAGAATTCCATAGGAGGTTGAAAGTGGAATAATAGCACTATAACAGTCTAATGCAGAAATGTCTCTAGACTGATCTAAAGGAGCATAAGTTTTCTTGATATAGCTCCTTGGGTTTTGTTGGTTGCTGTCCCCTCTGTATCCACCTAGTCTATTGTTTTTGGGGTTGTTTGTAGTTATTTCTTGTATCTGGACTAGAGTTCTTCCAAAGATTATTTTTTTAAGTGGGCATGGTTTACTGAGGTGATCCTATGATATGAGGGACAATTTTTTCCTCCTTTCTTTTTAACATAAGTTGAGATCTTGCGTCAGGTGCAAAGACACAGGCCCTTTCCACAATTTACCTTTTTCCGAAGCCATTGTGCAAGGATCCAGGGAAAGCCTCTTCTAGGAGGGAATCAGTTCTGCAGGACTCTCCCTCCACACTGGCTGCTTGCTGGACGGGAGGAAGTGCAATGGCCCCTCCTCTCCCTTCTGCAGCGCAGCCTGGCAGTTTCCCAGGCTGCGCTGGGGGAGGAAGCGCAAGCATTGTGCTTCCTGCCATTCCTCAGAACAGGTAAGTGCAGGAGGGAGGTGGGAGGACTCTGCGATTATGTGTCATTTTCAAGAGAAACCTGAACATGATTTAATCTGCAATTGTGATGGGATGGTCACGGGATGGCCATGGGATCATGACGACATCATGCAGAACCATCGTTGCAATCCTGTGGCCATTGCGGGTTGGAGGTGATCTGCAAAAGGGGCCACCATGTCATGGCAACAATCAATCTTCTGATTTGATCTCTAAAACCCACAATTAAATCTGACCAGCTGCACGGAGGAATGGAGTTCTGGTGAGTAGTGCTGGTGAGTGAGGCAGTGAAGTTTCAACCATCCAACCCCCTCCCACCAGCAAGCTGCAGTGCAAGGAGCAAAAACAGAGATGTCTGTGGGGTTCTGTCACAACCTCTCAGTGCACTGTGACTCACTGGTGGGAGGTGGGACTTTATGCATCATCTTGCAGCACCTTCTTGTTAGCATTGCAGAAGTCTGTTGCTCAGTGCAGCTGGTTGGATTTTAAGGTGGATTTGGGGAGGGCGTTTATGATCATGGCAATGGTGCCACAGTTCTAAATGTGAATAGGAAAAAGTCACGAGACGTAAGTCTCCTTCTTTGGAGGTTTTTAAACAGAGGCTGGATGACCATCTGTCGGGAATTCTTTGATGGTGTATCCTGCATGGCACGATGGGGTTGGATTCAAAGGCCCTTGTGGTCTCTTCCAACTCTATGATTCCATGATTCTATAAGTTTCATGGATGCTGTGCAGTTTCTCAAAAGATTTCAGAGCAGACGTACATGAGATTCCAGTCCAGCACAGCCAGTTCTCCCAATACTTAGCCTATTCACTTGCACATTGAAATTGTACTTTGCCTGCAAGGATATCAAAGTGTTATATGTGGTTCTATACTTACTTTCTTTGTTTTTTATTCAATTTATATCCTGCCTTTCTCCTGCCAACAGACTCAAGCCCGGTTACAAAATGTAAAATAAAAGTTAAGCTAAAAGATGTACTATACAAAACAATTAAATGTCAATTCTGTTAATAACATATGGTGACAAAATGTTTTAAAATATACTTAGAACACAATTGCAAACATTCAAAATAAAAACAGAGCAAACTATTTTGAACAATATTCTCTTGCATGATTAAAATAAATCAAATGTCTGCTTAAATAAAAAAAATCTTAACTTGATGCTAAAAATGAGAGCAGGGTGGGAGTTAACTGGACCTCCTGTGGGCAGGAGTTCCACAGGCTATGAGGAGCTACTGATAAGATTTTCTCTCATGACTTCACCAACCATGCCTATGAAGGTGACAGGACAGAGAGAAAGCTGCCACCCAAAGATCTTAGAACTCAGGTTGCCTCATATGGGGACACAGTCTTTTTATTCTTATGCGCAGAATAACCCTGTGAGCTCCAAGTGAGGCTATGAAAGAACGACTGACCTAAGGCCTCCTGTTAAGTTTCATGGTTCAGTAAGGACTAGAGCCAGGATCTCTCAGGGCCCAAACTGAAGTCCTAACTACTTGTTCTTCTTGCGTGCCTTCAGGCTGTTCGTAGCTTACAGCAACCCTGTCTCAGCGTTTTCTAGGCAAGATTTGTTCAGAGGAGGTTTGCCACTCTTAGGGGTGAGAGAATGTGACTTGCCCAAGATCTCCTAGTGGGTTTCATGGCCGAGTGAGGATTTGAACCCTGGTTTTCCCAAGTCTAGGCCATTTCTGCACTAGACTGTTATAGTGCTATTATTCCACTTTCAACATCCTATGGAATCCTGGGGTTTACAATTTGAGGCCCTTCCCTAAACTGCAAACCTCAGGATTCCATAGGATGTTGACAGTGGAATAATAGCACCGTAATAGCCTAGTGCAGAAATGGCCTTAGTCCAACATTCAAACAACTACACCACACTGGGTCTTTGTAGTGGCTCCAATTACTATAGCAGAGTGAACCCCAGCCCAAGCCCACATCAGCTTAGTGCCAGAGATGGAAACTGAGTGAGTGATTTCAGAGTTTTATCACAGCCTTTCATTAAAGAGAACAGGAGAGACCCTTTGAGAAAGGATGGCCAGACCTAATCTTTCTGGGAACAGAACAACTTTCCCTTCCCCTTGACATTTCTCGGCATCTTATGAAATTCCTTAGGCTTAGCATTTAAACTCATGTCCCAATTCAATCCATGCTGTTGCAAGACCAGTGTGGAATATTTTCTTTGAGTGGGCAGTCATGCAAGTAAGTAGGGCAAGCAGCACAGTTACTTCCCACTCTGAACTCTCTCTCTATGTTCACACTCCCTGGGAGGCAACATAGTGCTGTAGGAGATAGCCACTTCCCTTGTTTACTCACAGATGCTGTTGGAGGGCTGTGAAAGATACAATCAGGAAGAATCCTGAACAAGAATCCTGAGTGTAGTGGTCAGGGCCACTCACCCAGGGCATTTTGCTCTATGAGATAGTGTTACTGCAGGTTAGGCCTCCTTGGCAATCGCATAAAGATATCCTTTGATATCATAATTCGGCCTTATTCTACCACCCTTCTCCATGTGTTTGTGAGGCTCCCGGACAAGCACGAAACTAGGCTCGGCACTTAACTGCTGAAATATTCTCAAACAATACAGGCACGCCAGAAATAGCCAGATCGCAGCTTCAGGGACCTCCCCAGCAAACACCACATTATGTATGTGCACCACCTACAAAAGGCTCCCTGCCCCAAGCAGGCAACTTGACAAAGGCTGAACCATCCACTGTCAAGCGTTGCACATTTACATACATTAACCATTGTTAATTCGGCTCTGATTCCATCATGCTAAATTGTGACCTTTCGGAGACATTGTCTCACACCCAAAACTCACTGTTGTCCCTCAGTAAGGCATAGCCTGCAGTCACACTTCTCCCTATAAAAACCCCCGATTCCGAGACCCTCCCCGGATCGCTCCCAAGTTCCAGACCGCCTTGCTGCTGCTTTGCTTGGCGAGCTTCCCCTCACCTCCACATGCTGAGCCACACCGAACCCCAGCATCGCTCTCTATCTTCTTCCGGGCTTCTGGAACAGGTTTCGTATCACCTGAATCAACTGTCCCTCTGAAAATCTCGCTATCTTACTTACACCTTTATTTTCCTTAGTTATCTGTGTGCTTGTGTTGCTTACATTGTGTGCCTGTATTTAATAAAGATCATTCATTGCTTTCAAACCAGTCTGCTCCTTGACTTGGCCTGACCCCATAAACACTGGGTTACAAGATCCTGCTAAGTTACCCTGCCTCTCGTAACGCTAAAGCAGTGCTCAGAGCTAATTTTCCCCACCTATAGTCGAGCACATTTTGGTGTCCCTCACGGCACCCCCAGTAAACAGGGTAACAATAGAACAGAAAAGAGACCCCATCCCAGTTGCCCAGGTTATGATCAGCAGGGGCTGCTGGCTTCCACGTCAGAGGGTCATCAAGTCCACTCCACATTTTAGTCAAAGCTTTAAAGGACATATCCAAGGAGCTTACTCCCCAATTCCCAAATAGACTCAAAACCACACAGAGTTCCTGGATTAAAACTCAGTGTGGGTTTCACAGTAATTTGTTAGAGAAATTGCCAGCTGCTCCTGTCTAAGGTACAGAGCACCTAAGGCCACAGAAATAATTTTGGCACATAAGACAGAAAATTGCATAAACACAAGTGATGTGCAGTTGGGCGTACTGTTTTTAATATGTAATGTGTATTTTAATTGTTTTAATTGTTTATGTTTTTAAGTTGACTCATTAGTTTAACACTTTTTCAACTTTTGTACTCCATATTGTTTTAGATGCTCTGTTTTAATTTATATTGTAAGCTGCTTTGAGTCCCCTTCTGGAGAAAAGTTGAATATCAATCAACTGATCAATCAATCAATCTTTTCTCCTCCCCACAGATATAAAATGTGAACAGTAATTGCCAAGATCTTGCATCAAGAGATGTAGCTACAATACAACTGTATTGTATGGCTGTATCTCCATACCTGCATCTCCAAATGCTCTCCCAACCTACCTTTTAAGCCTTGCAGCTCCCTCCCAGAGTAACCTTCAAGGCACTGCATTGTAAGCGATGATGTGTCCACTCCCCCCAGTAGTAGTGTGGTACACTGTGACAGGACGCATCGTCTCCTATCACACCATTCTTCAGTGCCTCAGAAATTCCTCTGTTGGGCAACCTGCATGGCTTAAAAGGTAGATTTTGGGGTGGCACTTTCAATCATTGTGATAGAACAATTGTAAAAGTGAATTAGTATCATTATGATGTCTGTTGTAAGTAAGGCTTACAACATTGCAATTACTGAACAGAATGTGCACGCATATGTGCCGTCAAGCTGCCTGCTGACTTATTGAGACACCATGAATTTCATAGGGTTGTCTTAGGCAAGGAGTGCTCAGTGGTGGTTTTGACAGTTACTTCCTCTGAAATATAGCCTGCAGCACTGTATAATCATTGGTGGTCTCCCATCCAAGTACTAACCAGAGCTGAGTATGCTTAGCTTCCAGGATCAGATGGGATCTGGTGCCTTTAGGGTAGTTAGGCAGTACTGAACAGAGTACCAACCCATATGTTAAATAACTAGCAATATATTAAAACGCTAGTAATTTGTTAGGGTGTGTGTGTGTGTGTGTGTGTGTGTGTGCTGGCAAAAATGGCCTTTTTTGATTATCAAAATCAGCTGCACGAAGTAACTCTTTCACTTTGGCTAATAGTAGAGGTGGCCCTGTTGAAGATTCACATGACATTGCTTGTGGTCTTGCTTTGCAGTCATTGAAAGATGGTTTCTCTTTTTGAGGCATATACCCAACTTTAGGTGGTGTTCAAGAATTATAAATAAGGAGAGAAAGAAGAGGCATTATGGAGAAAGGGAGAGGAAAGTAAGGTCATTCCAGAATAAGACTAAGTAAGATTAATCCCTGAGTCTATTATTTATTTAGCTATTTCGTTTATATGCCACCTTTTCTCTCAGAGTGGAACCCAAGGCAGCTCGCAAAAGCAATAAATTAAAAGCAATAAACTAACTATATAAATTTTAGAACAATTAAAAATCATTGCTTTAAAGCAGTACAAAACTCATTTAAAAGGCATAAAGAAGTTTAAAAAACAAAGCCCCTCCGTTCCTAAGAGCCTCCCTGCGAGCATGAAAAGCCTGCTCAGACAAAAAGGCCTTTGCCTGCTGGCCAAAGAAGAGCAGGGAAGGGGCCAGCCTAGCCTCTCATGGAAGGGAATTCCAGAGGGTGGGAGCAGCCACTGAGAAGCCAGGCTTTCATGTCCTCACCACGCGAACCTGTAATAGTGGCAGGACTGAAAGACGGCCCTCCCCTGTAGATCTTAAAATTTTGGCAGGTTTGCATAGGGAGATAATGGTCTTTCAGATAGTCTGGACCTAAACTTGGCCAATCTAGATTAGGGACCAGCAGTTTCTAGGGTGCTGGTGTAGCCACATTGAACCCCTAAACCATGAGGAACCACACCTTCCTTTGCTGTTGTTACAGCACCACATTTACCACCATGCTGCCAGATTTTCAGTGGCAGAGCTGTGGTGGTAACCACTTTTCATAACCAAGCATGCCAGGAGTTTTCCAACTAAATCAGACTTCTCGTAAATTTCTAGAAGCATGATCTAGTTTGAAAGCAAGGTGCATGCTCCCCTTATACCTAGTTTAAAAGAGAAGATGTCGAAGAGGGTTGCCATTTCATGGCAAATTTGGTTGTATTTGCAGTGAATGGAGATGACAGGGGTACTAAACAGGCAGGTGGCCACATACAGTGCATAGACTGCTGGATGCTCACTCCTGGTTTAGACCATTATTGTCTATTCAAAACTGGGAGTGACTCTCCAGTATTTTGGAATGTGATCTTTCATCTTGCCTTCCTACTTGATACTTTAATATGGAGACAGTAGGGACTGAACTGGCGGACTTTTATGGACAAAGTATCTCAGAGCTATGGCTCTACGGTTGTATTGTGTAAATTTTACAATCTTTTTAGGGCATATGGCCAGAATCCTGTTGAGGACTTACATCTTTGTAAGTTGACATGCATACGCAGGAATTAGAACTGTGCAGTTGTGTCAAGTCCATATCCAGCAGAGGGCTGCCATTACGTTACTGCGTAGCAGAGCCAGCAAAGTAACCGATGTGTTAGTGCCTGATGTACAACATAACCAACGCACAACAAGATTGCCAAGTGACCCTCTATAATTCCTTCAAGGCAAGAGGAGAAGAACTGACACTAGAGTGGACTTTGCATCAAAAGAAAGGTACATGTCTATAATTTACAACAGTTGAAAGAGTGGAATTTTGAAAAACAAGTTGTCAAAAAGTGGAGGGATGTAGCAGCAGCAGCAGCAACAACAACAATAAATGTTGCTTCAGAAAGAGTGTGGATGCAAAAAAAAAGATAAGGAAGCGGTGGCGAAGCTTGGAGTGTGTGGAGGGGGGTGGGAGGAGGTGGGGCTACAGAGTGCGCGATGTGGCCACCATGCACAGAGGCGTGGCTGCAGTGCGTGGGGGCATGGCCAAGGTGCACGGGGGTGTGGCAACAGGCTGGGATGCCCCAAAAACATTGCCGCTGGGGGCGAATCGCCACTGCTGCTCCCACGTCCCTACGCGACTGTAAGGAAGGAAGGGAAGGAAAAGGAAAGGGAAAAGGAAAAGAAGATGAATGAGAATCACGGATTCAGAGAACCCTCCAAAATTAGGAAGGGAGATGAACTGACCCTTGTCTTTGGCTCTTCAACCTTTGGGGAGTTTGTCTCTTTCCACCTCATTCCTGCAGGGCAGAAAGCATCCAGAAGCAGACATATTGCCATTCTGCGATTCTGACTTCCTTCTTCCTTCATTCCCCCCTCTTGTGTCCTCTGTGTTCACCTTCTCCTGTTACTGAAGGAGAGCTCTGTATGCCTTCTTCTAATGGCTTATTTCATTATCAGGCTGGGAAGAAATTAGGTACATGTGGAGAATGCAGGAAGCACAGGTAGCCAGCTAGAGCCAAGATGGGCTGGCTTCTTTACTGGGAGATTTAATTTTCATCTTGGACGAAGCTTCTCTTAGTTTAATCACGCCCAGTACATTATTAATGTGCCCAAGTCTAGAAATGATGACATTACTCACAGATGTGAAAGATTAGCACAGGATTTGCAGCTCACCTTTTGGGTCAGTGAGAGTCATAATCAGCCAGTCTTCAATATGAATCTTTTTTTAAAAAAACGAAGAACTACTGTAAGATATGGAAGGTGGCCAACATTCTCTTCATGAGTAATTTCTAATCATTTGTGTTGCGCAGTAATGACTACTTCCTCCCTGTACAATGTCACAAAGCCAAACGAGAGCGAGAGTGGGAGGCAGCGCTCTCACTTTGAATGGGTTGAACGCTTCTATTCTCATCTACAGTATCCGGGGGTTGGGGGGTGGGATCACCACAACTTGGAGAAAGGGACTTTTCATATAATTTGGACTTCAGCTCCCCAGCTGCTATGGACAATTCATTGTTGTTGTGTGCCTTCAAGTCATTTCCTGTTTAAGGCCACCCTATCACAAGGTTTTCTTTGTTCAGAGGCCTTTGCCCTTCTCTGAGGCTGAGAGAATGTGAGTTGCTCAAGGTCTCCAGATAATCCAACACTCATTGAATATAAAATAAAAACTGGGCACCCTGCTACTATTTGCATGGTTATGGAAGGATGCAGGGATCTTTGCTTTGGCAAAGAGGAACCGGTGACCAACAATGCATTTGCAATAGACATCCTGATGTGCTTTTATCTTAGGCCATTTCCCCACTACACTCTTATAGTGCTATTATTCCACTTTCAACATCCTATGGAATCTTGGGGTTTGCAGTTTCAACTAATAGCACTATAAGAATAATAGTACTATAAGAGTGTTGTGTGGAAATGGCCTTAGTGCCATCCAGGTAGAGATCTGTCCCCAATATTTTCCCCCTCCCTTCCCCCATCAACCCACAAAAAATGTACCGGTTGCTGCCCAACAACATCCTTGAACAGGATTTGGCAAAGGAGTTTGCAAGCAACTGTCATTCTACATATTTCTTCAGCTATTAATATTTTTTTAATGGTTCATGAAATGCTCGTTAAGGCATTTGTATGTATGGCAAATAGCAAGACGCAAACAGCAAACATTTCAAACAGGAAATGGGAAAACATGACCCAGGGCTTTAATATCTGGCAGAGGAGAAGGCATTCTTCTGCCAGTTCATCACACGGCACGTGAGAGAGGAAGCAAGGAACAGAGGAAAGAAAACAACTGCACACCCAAGTCCCGGCCAATGGCATCCAGATCAGTGAGTGTTGAATCTGTGCTGGGTTTTAGTTTGAACTTTAGAGGAGGAGTGTATGTACTGAACGCTATCTCCATAGAATCTGTATAGCTTTTCTAAAAAGGGCAGACTAAAATCTAGTACAGATTCATTGCTCCACTGACATGGAAGCCACTGACTACTATCACTTTAGCAAGTCAGTTTGTTGTTTTTTGATCAAGGCTGGAGGGGGATTTTTCCAGTTTCTTTTCTTTGTTGACCAAAATCCATGCATTTCTTCTCATCTGAGATGGAAAGAGCTTGAGATTAAAAATATTTGAATGTGGAAGAACTGAAATGGCAGGTTTGTCCATCTAAACCCATGACTTTTGAATATTTAATACCTAAGAATTCAGCATTAAATCCCTCTACAATCACGGTGGTACTGAATTAGAGGTTCCACCCTTTGTTTTTTTTGAGAGGCTCCTCATCTTTAATACCTGCACGATAGACAGGAATACTATGTTCTTCTCCATGTCCAGAATAGTTGTAGCTGTTGAATGTGTCAGTTCAAATGGAGGAAAAATTCATATTAGCTTGATGAATGTATCAAAAAAATCTATAAATCTCTTCGTGTTTGGGAAAGAACTTGAGATTTAAATAATTTGGGTGTGGGCAAAGCAAAATAGCCTGATTTCCTTGTACTTGCATGGACTGGATTAAGTGAACATGAAGCAATATTTCTCCATGTTCTAGACTAACTGGAATGATGGGCGTGGTACCAGCAGTTTCTGTATCTGGCCATTGTCACTCACACCTTGGTAACATCCAGATTAGAGGACTGTATCACACTGCATGTTGCGCTGCCTCTGAGATGCCTTTGGAAACTACAACTTGTTCACGTGCCACTGCCAGGGTTACAGCAGGACAAGCTGTCCTTTGCACAGAATTCTAATTCTGTATCAATGACACTGGTTCAGGCGTAGGTTCTGAGGCCAATTCAACATGCTGATCATTGGCCTTGAAGAGACAGATGCAGCTCTTTGCTGATTTCATTCTCATAAGAAGCAACAAGTAAACTTAGCCCTTTTCTTCCCACTGCAAGAAGGTTTCTGAAAACTGTGCAGTGTTTGAAAGCTATTCACAGTTCAGGACTTATTCTGTGCAAAATTCACATATCAGAAAATAGCATTCATTTTCTGCATAAGAAACAGCAACCGAGATCCTCTATCAAAAAATGTAGCTATGACAATGGAGTTCCATCTCTGTAGCTACCTTTCCCAATGCAACCCACCCAAAGAAAACGTACTTTAGAAACCAGATTGCCCACCGACAGAGGGACTTGCAAGGTGCTGGGCGGTGGGGTGTTGCATGAAGAAGTGTCCAGCCCTTTCTCAGCAGCGATGAGGTGTTTTGCAACAGGCAGCTGGAACAGGACCCCATTGGACTACCTGTCACAAAGTGCCTCACTGCCAGGAGAGGGCTGGACACTTCTCCACTCACTTCATCCATTGCCCGGCACCTTGGAAATCTCTATGGTGGGAGGGCTGCCTAGCCAACACACATGCTTTACCAGAGCTAGTGCCTTCCAGTTCATATTGCACCACACGAGGAGCAGCTTTAGAAACTTTTTCCTCCACAATGTGTTCTTTATGAGGGATGTAAAGCTTTCCTGTGTTTCTTCTCAAAGAAAGCAAGGAATAATTTTAACAATTTTCTTCACATTTTTCAAAGGCTATCTGCAGTTCAAGACTTACTCTGTGTAAAATTTGCACATGGTTGTTTTGCCAAGAAAACAGCACTTTATGTGCACAAAGCTGCCTTTTCTGCACATAACTTTCTGTGTAAGAAACTGCATTTTTTGCACAGAAAATATTAATTCCCTTGGCAGAACATGCTGTTTCCTGCACAGAAAATGCTGTTGCCGCCCACCCACGAAATGAGGAGACCACACACAGGGCTTGGGTTGAACTAAGGGCAATTTATTAATATGCCTAATTAACATACAATGGTAATGAACATGAACTTGAACTTGGACTTGGACTTGGACTTGAGCGTGCACATGATGTTTATTCTAAAAGAGGGGGGCCACCATCCTGGGTGGACCAGGGCAAGAGTCAGCCTCAGACCATGTCCCCTGGCCGCAGGACGAGATACCAGGCCCCAAAGTCAAGCCCAGAAAGTGGACCATGACCTTGGCTGGCCCCTGTCTGGAAGGTGAGCCCGAAATCGAGTCCCCCGGGCTCAAGCCAGTAAGGCTAGTCCCGGGCCCTCCTCAAGGATAGTCTTTATCCTACACCAAAGGGTGCCATAGGTACACGCCGAAACCCATGGACCCCCCCCCCTTACCGGCCAGGGAACCTGTGAATGTGGATACCTATTTAACCACCTATTTATGACACCACCCGAAGCAGCCAATTACCCAGATCCCTTGGCGCAGTGTAGGGTAGGCGAAAAACCCCCCGTAAAAGGGGGAAAAAATTCCTACCCGGCCCCAAAGCGACCAGCAATCCTTACACTGAAACCATAGGGTGGGAGGGTGGGTCGCTGGAATTCCGAGAAAGAGGCTGGAGGGGAGGCGGGGCAGCCCTAAATAGAGCCTTGGTGCCCCGCCCCCTTCAGCCTGTGCTCTCCTCTCGTGGGAGGACAGCAAATGGCGTTCCCCACCACCACCCGCTTCACGTGGGTGGAGGTGGTCGGATTCTCTGTGCAAATCAATCACCTGTGAATTTTGCACAGAATAAATCCCCAATTACAGCATTTTCTGCATAGAAAATAATATTTCTGTGTAGAGATACTGTTTTCTGCACAGAAAATGCTGGGTAAATATTTTCAAATATCCTTTCCATTCCTGTTCTTTATCACCTGTAAAGTCCTTCCTTCCTTCCTTCCTTCCTTCCTTCCTTCCTTCCTTCCTTCCTTCCTTCCTTCTTTAATTTATATCTTGCCATTCTCCTGAAGGAACCCAAGGCATTTCACGGCATGAATTAAAACAAGGTATATGAATTTAAAATTGCCAATTAAAAAGCTAACCAACTATGCAATAAGCTACCATGTTAAAACATCAATGATATAAAATAACTTAAAACCATGACAAGGACAGTAAAAATGAAACCACCCATTAAAGACTTTTCTGTACAGCCAGAATCACCAAATGCTTGTTCAAATAAAAAAAGTTTTAACCTGCTGCCAGAAGGAGAGCAACAAATGGGTAGTCTGGTGAAAAGAAACAGTAGATGATAAAAGGTTGTTTAAGTTCCCCCCTCTGGGTTAATCCCTCCAAGAAGGATGGTAACAGTGCCTACAAGCCCTATTCCAGAGAGACAGTCCAGAAGAGTACCATGCTTGATGGCAATGAAAGCTGCTGAGAGGTCCATCAGAACAAACAGGGAGATGCTCCCCTGTCCAGTTCCCCATGTAGGTCATCTATGAAGCAGGCTTGAAGCCAGGCTTAAGTTATTCTAGATAATCCATTTCATCCTTTTATCATCTTCTTTTTCTTTTTCCTCACCTCTGACTTTTTTTTCAATTCTAATGCTGTTTCCTCGACATTTGTTTCCTTCCTGGCTTTTGCCCCTACTATAAATGTCCTCTCAGACATTATTTAAGTGCTGTGCCTCCAATGACTCCAAGTTGTGCCCCCCAAATCTGCTAAAATGGCCCCTGGAGAGGTATGGGGGTTCAGTAAAAATAAGGATGCAGGCATGGAGAGCTGTGCCACTGCTACTCCAAAATGTAGGTGCCACAAGGGCCACCTGGTGATGCCAAATACCTCTGTGCAAAAGTGGAGAATGAATTAGCTCAAAGAGGAGGCTTGTGAGAGGGGGGTAACTTAACCAGACCTTTTCTACCCATGTTTATGGGCTCACTCAGGAAAAGAACCAGCCAGAGGTTCAAAAGTAAGCTAAAAATGTGTTTTTATTGGGGGGAATTCACTCATACATGCACACAAAATACAAAAAGTCAAACATTCACACAAGAGCTAACTGAAGGATAAAGGGAGGAAGAAAATTATGGATATAGAGGCTGTGGGTTTTCGGGGGGCAGTTTTTTTGGGCAGCTTTAAAGGGGGGGTCAGACAAAGATATGGAAGAAAAGGTTATCAATGGATTCTTGACCTCATGGCTATATACTATTTCCAGTATGCTGAGGTAATATACCTCTGAATCCCAGTTTCTGAGGATCAAAACCAGGAAAGTCCTATTGCAGAGCTGCCCTGCTTGTGGCTCTTCCCATTACACCATCTGGACAACCATAACGGGAGCAGAATGTAGGACTCGGGAGGCCTTTGGTATGATCTCCCGGGGCTCTTTTCTGTTCTTAAAAACAAGTCGTTGAATCCTTGCTGTCTCTTTCTGCTCTACCAGTCCTTTCTACTGCTCCATCTCTGGACACAGCAAAAGTCAGTTCGGTATTTCTGGTTGAGGTATAAATTGGGTCTAAGTTCTGTTTATCCAGTTTGTTGCTCACTGAGGATAAAGCTGAGTCATCTTCAGGCTGTGACCATAACTGCTGGGTGCCTTCATTTGTTTCTGATTTATTGTGAACCTAAGATGAACCTATCAAGGGGTTTTCTTGGCAAGATTTGCTTAGAGAGGGTTTGCCTTTGCCTTCCTCTGAAGCTGAGAGAGTATGACTTGCCCAAGTTTACCCAGTGGGGTTCCATGTTTGAGTGGGGATTGAACCCTGGTCTCTAGAATTGTAGTCCAACACTCAAACCACTACACTACGTAGGCTCTTGTGCTACATTCAACATTTTGCTTGAGAACACTGTGTCCTCTTCTACCACCTGTACTTTCATTGCCTTCTCTCTTTTTTGCAGTACACATGCTGTCTATGACTCTCTGTGACCTCTTCGCAGTTCCCTTGTGCCCTTGCACTTTCCCAAAATATGATTGGTACATGAATAGCAACAAAGAAAACCTGTGCTACACATGATGTACAAATGCCTGACAGTTTATACCCACCCATTAGTAATCTGGATGTCAACTCAGAAACAAGTCAATAGATGTTGCAATAGCAACATGACACCATTTTATGTCAACACACCCGTTTTCTGGGGGAGGGAATTCTCCTCTCCCATCTCACTGGGAACAAGGCTTTCTCACACAAGGCAGGTTTGATGTCCTCCCACCCTCTGAATGTTGGAAGCTACAGATCTTGCCACTCACCTTACACTCAAGATGCACGCATATCCATGGCAAAGAGAAGACAGAAGGAGAAATTTCCTAGGGCCTTTCCACACTACACTGTTACAGCGCTAGTGTTCCACTTTCAACCTCCTATGGAATCCTGGGATTTGTTGTTTAGGGAAGGGCATTTTGAATTCTCAGTCAGAGAGCTCTTTGTCCTCAGTAAACTACAAACCTCAGATTCCCACAGGATGCTGAAAGTGGAATAATAGCACTGTAATAGTGTTGTGTAGAAAGGCCCCTAGACTACCCTGTGCTCAATTTATGCTGACCTTCCTTCTGACCTGGACTGATATTCTTAGGGTTGCTGGTGACATTTTCCTGCTTCTTTGCAGTCTCTCTTGATTTTCTATGGAGAAGAAGAAGAGATCTTGATTTTGATTGCAAGAACAGGGGACAACCCTGGCTTCCCCTTACTTCAGTCTAGTTAGTTCAATAGAGTTATATTCTAGCTTTCTTATCTTTGCTTTCTTACATTTTGGGTCTCACTCTCTGAAGAAGGATGACTGAACTCTAAAATTTGGGCTCAATTTTAGGGGCACCACTGCCTCGCTGTATTGGGGAAAGCTGTTCTAGAAAAGGTTTTGTTTTTTTGTTCTCACAGAAGCCACTAGCACCTCTAACAGCTGAATCTAGCACCACCACAGAACTTGTCCCCAAAGCCTTGTGTTTATGCCCTTTCCAAGGTAAGAGTATTTGATATTAATGCTAGCAAAATGCAATGAGCTAGCTAGTGCTACGGCCTTCTGGCTATAAAACAGGAATGACTACTCCACAGGACCAGAGGAAGGCAAAAAGGAAAAAAATGGTCCATAGTCTAAATTGCCTATTTAGCTATGTATGTGTAACTAAGTAATATCTCCTAGTCCGACCCTGCCAAACCTTCTTTACCAGGCAGCAGCTGCACTGAGAGATGGAGGTCTGTTCAGCTGGTGATTGGGGGTGTGGGAGGAAGATGGTTCCACCCCTGAAATGACCTCAGGGAAAAGAGCAGAAAGTATAGCTTAAGCATCATAGGCCATTTCCGCACAGTATCGTCATGCTGCCACAGCTGTGGGCTGTTCCCAGTTGAGACCATGCTACCGCACAATGTCATTGCTAACCAGCTGCTATCATGTCCCGAAGCATTGCTAATTAGCCCTATTTCATTTCCAGGAAAAAAATCTGTTAATGGCCTCCTTTCCCACTACAATCTCATTAGCTATATGAGTGTGGTTCCCCAATAGTGCTTAATAGCGCTTTCTGTTGTCGCCCATCTAGGAGCGGGCAGGGTGCATGCGTGCCCAGCTTGTCCCTCCCTCAGCTACTCCCATGGCATGGTAAGTTTGAAATCCACCACCTCTCGGTGTTAAACTTCTCCTTTGAGTCAAAATTCTTTAAATTTTGAATACATTTTTAGTGTTATAGAGGGAAAATGCAATAGTGTACAGGTGCGTCTTGCCCTTACAACAGTGCTGCGCTAGTACAGCTTAGAAAAAATCCCCCCAAAATCCCCCAAACCCCAAACACCCAACCAACAGGGGAAAGGGAGTGGCCACTGATGCTATAGTGCAGAGGGAACACTGGTGATAATATTGCTGCTCATCCACTTAAGCCGAAAGTGTGAGGTAGAGAGCGTTCCTAACCCGATACCATCATGGAAATGGCAAAGCTGGGATTGTAGTGGAAGAATGCGCTGTTGAGGTATGGTGCAGAAAGGACCGTAGTCTACACATAGAACTAGAAGCAGCAGGAGGGGAAAACACAAGGGATTAGCCCAGCCTCCCTGCCCCATTTCGGTGCTTCAGTGTCCACCACCCAGAGCAGGAAATTGCGGAGCTGCTGCTGCTGCTGTTAGAATCCTGTCTTCCTCCAAGAATTGGAACTCAAGGCAGCTGATAGTGTAAAAGAACATGACAGTTAAAAACCTACAAAAAATATACATTAAAATAGAATTAAATTAGCCACAATATTTAAACATGTCAAATCTTGAGTTAAAAATTAAAATGGAATTAAAAAGATTTAAAAGTCATTAAAAGCACAACAGTTTAAATCAATGCTCACTTATACTTTAAAACTTTCTGTATTAAAAACCTGTTGGCATAAAAAGGTCTTTGTCTGGTGCAGGAAGCATGGCATGGAAGGGGCCATTCTGGCCTCCGTAGGAAGGGAGTCCTGTAGTCTAGTGGCAGCAACTAAGAACAAACAAGACTTGAAATGGTGCCGGGCTGCTGATGTCATCTAGGGGAATGCTACCTTTTTGTACAGGTGGAAAAAAAAAAGAGAGACAAATGGCTTTCTGAGGAAGATTAAACAGCAGGAATAAACAAAGTTTCATGATCTGGGTCCTCCCCACACACATTTCATGGTCCGTGCTGGCTATTTGATGAGGAAATATCTTATACTCAAGGGTGAACTATGTCAGTGATAAAAA
The DNA here is from genome assembly GCA_948472985.1 of Iguana delicatissima. Classification (NCBI taxonomy): domain Eukaryota; kingdom Metazoa; phylum Chordata; class Lepidosauria; order Squamata; family Iguanidae; genus Iguana; species Iguana delicatissima. The sequence goes on along the minus strand of CAOKZL010000565.1, from coordinate 67,809 downwards.
TTTTGAAAGTTTGGCTGAAATCTTGCATCATGGGCTAAAATGTGTAACTTTACAATGATGGCACTATGTCCTCATCACACAATAAAATCATAGTAGAGAATCATGACAGGGCACACATCACAGGGCACTGCACAAAGTATCCCGGTGTGCAACAGAGTCTCCCCTTGTGCAGTGGGGCACCAGACAAGGTATCAGAGTGCCAATGCAGGAGGTGCCAAATTGGTTTACTGGGTGGCATTTGCCCCTATGGATCCCCTCCCTTGGCTGTGTCCTTGCACAATGGCAGCCTGCCACACAAAGTGTCATGATGTTGTGCATCACTTCCATTGCCACAACTTTTGCACCACTTGCCCAACACTCCTAGGCCATTTCCGCACTAGCCTGATATAGCGCGATGATTCCACTTTCAACATCCTCTGGAATCCTGGGGTTTGCAGTTTCGGGAGGGGCCGGCCGGCCCTCCCGAAACTGCAAACCCCAGGATTCCAGAGGATGTTGAAAGTGGAATCATCGCGCTATAACAGGCTAGTGTGGAAATGGCCCTAGTGGTGCAGCTGTGATTGCACTTCACTCCTGTGAATACAACCATTGTGCAGCAGCACAGTTGATTCCTCGACACGCACAACTCAGTTTACAACATTGTAAATACTCAGCCATCACTTTTTGCCCTCCACGTTGGCCAGGGCATTCTGGGAGCTGCAGTCCTGTGAAGTAGCATTCCCAAATTCTAGATCCGCATCATGCACAGTCTGGCTCCATGACACCTTGAAGGTTGTGTGTATCCAGACTACGGTCATAAAAACATTGGTCCCTACTCCCCACATCCTATAGAATAGTTACTGTGCAGAAGTGCCCATAAGTCGTAACTGTAACTGGCATGCAGCCGAGTACACTTACACAGAATTTGTCCTCCCTGATAATACAATGACCTGCTTCTCACGTGGTCTTTCCACATCCAGGCAACGTGGATGGAGCTGCTTTAGGAGCAAAGACTGCCCAGCTGCTACATGGCCGAGCCATGTTTATTAAACGCCTGTCCTCAAAAGCCAAAGATCAGCCTATTAACTTACCAGTCCAGCTCTGTCCATTTCATTTTTCGCAAACCTGCTTTCCCTTTTTTGGAGACTCTGACCTCTGTTCTGCATCCATGGCAAATGCTGTCTCATGCCACCAGCCTGTTGAACTTCACTTCACAGCTGTTAATGTTTAACACAAGACCGTTGGGCTTTAGGAAAACGAAGGGCTTCCAAAAAGCAGCTGTTCTATACACCCTATGATTTCAAAAACAACAACAGTGAGCACGTGTAGCATAGGCTCTATCCTGTCGCTTGGGGTGATTCAGTAAAGTAGATATTCTCATTCATCATTGTTGTTGGGTTGGATCCAACGGACTGTGAGCAGAAGAGATACAGCCACAAACAAATGCTGGCACAAGAACCCTGAATGTTGCCCTTGATTCTTGGAAGAGCTATGTAAAAATGTAATAAATGCATAATAATAGGTATCAGCTAAATCTCAGCAATTTTTTCCCAACGCAACAGTCATGTGAGGATGTCGATGCCACTGCAGGCACTATCCATGTGATCTAGCCAAAGTCCCATAATAGAAACATCCATATGTTTCTAGTGTGATGTACCTTTGCACTGGCAACTACACTGTAAAGTAATATCTAAATTGCACCTGTATCTACAGCTATTAAGACTGCCAGGTGAAATAAGACACATGGGTCTTGTTCATCTAATGGACGTGTAAAAGAGGGAATATCAGCAGGCGTTCCTTATGTGAAATTCCCGCTTCTACACAATAATTAAAGGGACTGGAGCCCTGTGTCTTATTTTACCCAGGCTGCAGAAGAAGCGAAGGCAAGCAGGGGCACCATTTGTGCTTTTAAGAAGTCAACCCTATCAGGCTTTGCCTCTGTCCAGTGCTTGCCCAGCAGCCATCCCTCCAGTCAGAGGAGCTTCATAACACTAAGAATACATGCCCACATTTTCTTACTTTCCTTTTCCTTCCTCCTCCCTTTTCCTTTTGTGTTGTGTCTATCCAGCTCATAAACCCTAGAACAGAGACTGTCTTACTTATTAATATGCAAGCTTGGGCCATGAAAAAGTTACATTTCGAAACAATTACATTTCTGCCAGAATCTCTCAACCAGTGTGGGCATTAGAAACGCTATAAGAGGGATTCTAAGGGTCTTTCTGCACTATACTGTTATAGTGATATTATTCCACTTTCAACATTCTGTGGAATTCTGGGGTTTGTAGTTTGCTAAAGAGCTAAAGAGCTCTCTGGCTGAGAATTCCAAGTGCCCCCCCAAACTGCAAACCCCAGGATTCCCTAGGATGTTGAAAGTGGAATAAAACCACTATAACAGTATAGTGCGGAAAAGCCCCAATGAGACTTGTAGCCTAAAAAAAGTAACATCTCCAAGCTTTGCTTAAGCTGTCATGAGAGTCTTTCCAGCCGTAGAGCGGGACACGAATACTATCAACAAAAAAATCAGACAAAACCATGCTTTTAAATTTACACAATAATCTCCCTCTTGGGAAGACCATAATTTTTTGTCAGAGTTCTGCCTCTTAAAGGAAAGGTGAGATCAGTCATTCTCTCTACAGCAACCATATGCATTTTATATGAGCAGAGAGTGTCCTGATGCACTGCACTTTTAAATGGATGTAGATACAAACTTGGTGGAAATGATAGTGACCGAGACCCAGGTCCTTTTCACAGGACAGCCTGTGCTGTCATCTTGGCTCCCTTGCAGAACAGCATTCAGGAATACCAGAACCTGGCTTTTTTCGCACAGCATTTGCCATGCGAAAGGGTGCCTGGAGCATTGCGCGGTTGTGAGGAGCAATCTGCACAATGCACTCACAATCGCGCGACGCTCCAGGGTAGGGCAGGCACCGCTTGCACACTTTTTCATTTTTGCTTTCAGCCAAACCAAAAATGGTGTGCGATTGCACATTGTTCCAGGGCCCCATGCACACTTGCTGTGTGTGCAGAGCCTCCAGAGCCATGGCAGTTGCGCTTCCTGCCCCAGCGCAGCCTGAGAAACTCCCAGGCTGTGCTGTGGAAGGAAGAGGCGGGGATCTCGCACTGCCTGCTCGGGAGCAGGCAGCTCGTGCGGAGCTGAAGCAACCGGGACGCGAGAGCCTCTCACTGGAGGCTGCTTGCACGATCCTTGCACCCCAGCTCCGCAAAAAGGTAAGGTACGGAAAGGGCCCCTGACTTAATAGAGAGCGAGGCCTAGGGTGCAAGGAATTCTGGCTTGGTTTCTCAATTACTATATCTCCCTGTCTCTCTCCTTATGTCATGTCCACTCTTCCCTCATCCCAAGAGATAAGAGACCAGTTGAGGTCAAGTAACCCCAAACCCAACAGAAAACTAGAAATGGTCCTCAGGTGCCATCTCAGGAGTATGGGCTTCTGCATACCTGGCAACATTTCACAGAGGCAAATGGGAACACCTGCGGCCAAACAAAATCAGCAAGTGGCCAACATGGCAGAAAATATTATTGAGGAAGAGCACACAAGCGAGGAGAGGCTGCAGCAGGTTGCTTTGCCTTGCAACTACTGGGAAGAGCAAGATTCTGCCCCCCTCTGCTCCTCTCCCTTCTGCTGGGTTGACTGAGTACAAACTACTTTTGCACTTTGAACTCAGTTTGCAGCAACTGAAGTAAATTAAAGAAAAAGGGAGAAATGGGGAGAGGAGACAGTAATTGTGACAGTTTAAAGCAGCTGAAAAAGCTGTTGTCCCTGCTACTGTGGCATCGAGAATTGACACATTTTGGCTTGTGATGTTGGCTAACAAAAATGTGGTCTGCAGAAGCTCTTACCTTACATCTCACCCTACGGACTGGATATTGTTCTTGACTATGTGGTTGACTTCAGAGCTTGGAAGAGTTATCTTTGCTGAGCTATGTCAATTGGAAGAGACTAGGGATTATCAAAAGCAACTTTCCAAGCTGTGCTTTGGTTCTGAAAGGCAGCATGAGGGTTGGGAGAGAAAATTTCTTGCTCCCTGGAAGGGTGGAAAACAAGGACTCATTCCCCCAGATTTCAGAACTAAAGGTGGAAGAGCAAAAGCTTGTTCTATCAGTAGAAAGCAATTTCCCACTCAATCCCACCTCCCTCTTCCAGCTCTGGGATTAGAATAGGGCTGTCAAGACATTTCGCTGCTTGAGACAAAGAACAAGATGCCATTCCATGCTATCCAGTACAGATGTCATGCTTTGCTGATTTTCTTCTCAAAGAAAGCAATCTTTTCTCTGCAAAGAAGAAAAATGGTGCAATTTTCAAAAATTATTCACAGTTCAGAATTGACTTGCACAAAATTCACACATGGTATTTAGTGAAGAAGGCAACAGTTTCTGTACAGGAGACAGCATTTGATACAAGGAAAATTACATTTCTGCATGGAAATATTGTTTTCTGCATAGGAAATGCTGTTTCCTACGCAGAAAATGCTGTTTTCTATGCAGAACAATAAAATGGAAATTTTGCCTCAAAGGCCCCTCCCTAAACTGCAAACCCCAGGATTCCACAGGATGTTGAAAGTAGAATAACACTATAACAGACTAGTGTGGAAATGGCCTTAGTGTTAGGAACTGTGGGCAGACTGTGTGGTAGGCATAGCTCTGTCCTCCAAAAGAGGTGAATTGCTAGGGATGTGCCACTGCTGTCTTCCAGACGTTTGTCACCTGAGGCAGCTGCCTTACTCTGCCTAATGGCAGGGATAGCCCTTGCACAGAAAGCCAGAGTGGATTCCTCCCTCATTGACATGAGAGCCACCAGCCCCTGCTATTTTCTGGAGTACAACTCCCAGAATCTCTCAGTCAGCATAGCTTCTGGGAGTTGTTGTCCAAAACCTTAACTTTCCCAAGATCTGGGTGAGCAGGCTGCTCTAAGCTCTCTCTAATGCTCGCTTCTTTTCATTAGACAATTCTCAAGTCATTCTTCTTATGTACAAGGTCCCTCTTGGTATTTTTTTAAAAAGGAGCTTGTCGGTAAATTCCACACCAGGCACTCCTGCTTTCCAACGTCCTCTTTGCAGAGAGGCCTGTTTAATCATGAGGGCAGCGGCAACCCCAGCTCTTCCGCGATAGGCTAATCTGTGCTTAATTTAGCAAGTGAAACTATCTGGCTGGAGCAGAAGGCTCAGAAAGCAGCCCGCAGCCTTTGACCTATTACCTCAGGTTCTCAAGCGGTCTCTTGGCAGCCCAAACACAGAGAGCCGTGCTTGAGGACTCCAGCTGCTTTGCCATATCAGGGAGGAAAAACTTCCAGGGGCCTCGTGTGTGTGTGTGTGTGTGTTGGGGTGCGGGGAGGTATGTGCCACTTGGCAACTTATGGCAACCCCTTGAATTTCATTTTCCCGGTCATCAAACTAAACAGTTCAGAGCCTAGGACTGTTAGTTCTTTGGAATACAACTCCCAGGATCCCCAGACCAACATGTCAAATTAATGGAAGCTGGAAGAGTCTCAGTCCATTTCCATACTAGACTGTTATAGTGCTATTATTCCACTTTCAACATCCTATGGAATCCTGGGAATCAAAGGTCCCTCCCTAAACCGCAAACCCCAGGATTCCATAAGATGTTGAAAGTGGAATAGTAGCACTATAACAGTCTAGTGTGGAAGTGGCCGCAGGTTCCTATAAAGTTGTTGCATCTCAAGGTTTGATGTAGTGATCTGTTCTGGAAAACTGATGTGGAGTAGCAGATCTGAGGTCTGTTAAATGTAGCTTAAAGGCAGCAAATCATGGACTGCTTACTTCTCTCCCCCATTTGTTCCATTATCTTCTTTTCTCTTCAGTCAGCAAGGCAGAGCATTTGGTCCTTCTCCCTGCTACTTCATCCTCACAACAACCCTCTGAAGTAGGACAGGCTGTGGGGGAGAGAATAATTGGTCCAAAGGATCCCAGAGAAATTTGTGGCTTGGTTGGGACTTTTTTTTTTAAAAAAAAAGGCAACAATATAGGAGCATAAAACCTAGATAAAAACTATATGTGACAACTAGTGTTGCCAGGTCTTTAAAACAGCAATAAGGGATATTTGAAATTCATGACATGGCACAGACGACAATCAGGAAGCAGCTATTCACAAGTATGCATTCTGCCTAAACGCAAATGCAAATTAGTTATCTATGAAATTAATTACATTGCCCATGTTTGTAAATTTCATAAATGAGCCACACATCAGAATAAAAGATTTTTTGGCTTCTATTTCAGTCTTTATAAAGGGAAGAGGTTTCCAAGACTCAAATAGGGGCCATCTCTTATAATAAGGGATGATTACCAGCACTAAAAGGGACAAGCTTTTAATAAGGAGCAGTTGGAAACCCTAATGAGTATTCCAAAATTAAAAGACCAGAACAGGGGGAAAAAGACACACCCATAGGTCTGGTACAAAAAATGGCAGCTTTCCCTGTTTGTTTTGATGGAGAATTTGTTTTCTTGCTGTGGTTGTGAGAAGTTGCCCACTTTAATCTGGTCGAGGAATGCCCATGGCTTCTATAATCAGGGAAGTACTCATCATATGGCCATGCAGTCTTGCAGGTTTTCTCCCTGACACCTGGATCCTTTGGGATGAGTTGGTTTGCTTCCTCCTAGATGACTACTTTGTCTCCAAAGTAGGGATCGCTTTTTGAATGTTTGTTTGTTTACCAGTTACTTTGTGATCACAGCTCTCCTCCACTATTGTTACCATGCCATATACCCATATGATTGGCAATGAACATTATTTAAGTGGTATAAAATATAAATCATACACTGTTATTGCTAGAAAGCAAAGAGGACTGGCTGAACACATGCAAAAGTAGGTGAGGAGAGGCTCAAGGCATGGCCAGGGCATAAGTTCACTGAGGATTAGTCAGAGAAGATGATCCTTTCAGTAGCCCAAACCTAGGCCATTTCCGCACTACACTCTTACGACACGATTATTCCACTTCCACATCCTATGGATCCTGGGGTTTGCAGTTTTGGGAGGGGCCACCTGGCCCCTCCCAAAACTGCAAACCCCAGGATTCCATAGGATGTGGAAAGTGGAATAATTGCACTATAAGAGTGCAGTGCGGAAATAGTGCTAGAAGACAATAGCTACCGAAATTCCCAGCCAAAGCAACAATGACCGATGTCCTGCAACCTCCTTCCTGCTGAACTTCACACTTTTGTTCCCTCACCCCCTCAGACATTAAGAAGTTATCACAATTCCCAGCACTGCTTTGTCACCATTACCCAGCCCCAGACCCCCTTGTTTGCTCTGCCAGACAGTCATTAACATCTTCCCCTTCAGGGCACAAAAAGTATGTTTAAACTATCTGTTACCCTGATTTCTGGGGTCCCTTGGGGGACACCTCAATGTGCTCCACGTGATGGGGAATGGAAACTAGCCAGAGCACAAGCAGTAGCAATGCAAGAGACAGGGTAACCTAGCGGGGTCTTTTTACCCAGCTTTTACGGGGTCAGGCCAAGTCAAAAACCAAACAAGACTGTCTAATAAATGATTTTATTGAATGAAAGCCTCATGCACCAACACAATCACTCATACACTCACTCAAGACTTATTAAGAAGCAAAAGAGGAAATTGGATAGGTGAATTGAAGGGGTGTAGCTGGGGTGATACTGCACCTTTGTCCTGAAGTCCTTGGTCCGGGAAAAACAGCAGCGAAGTGGGGCTCAGCATGGAGAGGGCTGAGGGGATCATTCAACGGACAGGGAAACAGTCTGCTGAGATGACTGGGACTGATCCAAAGAACCACTCAAAAATAGGGACTATTTGTAGGGGAAAAAGCAATTGGAGGACTAATCCTTTCCCGGGGAGAACAATGGGTGTTGGAGCAATAACGGAGCTCCACCATGGTAATTTCCTTTGCATGATGAGATTGCAAGGTGTTGCCAAAGTCTCAGGATCTTCGGCTGTGCTAGTTTGTGGTGTGACTTCATGTAAATGGTCCTCACCTGATGGAATATTTGCTCAACTTGGGGCAGACACGCTAATCCCCTCAAGTCAGCTTTCTGGGGCTGTGAACCCTTTGTTTATTGTGGGTTTACACATCTTGAGGCCTCTTAGGGCTACGTGACTGGGGATTTTACTGGCCTGACCTGGTTTTCAGCCTTTTGACCATTGCTGCCTACATGCCCCTTCAGGGGACCTCTCTGGCACACAGAATCATATTTTAATATTAAAATTGTAGACCCCGGGATAGAGTTTTCCCACTGAAGTAACATCTGGCTCCAAGCCAGACATTTCGTAGTGCACTGGGCATAGGCCATCACGGCTTCTCAAATTCCAGTTCTTCTGTTACCCTCAGACTCCTATACATTTTCCGCACTAGACTGTTATAGTGCTATTATTCCACTTTCAACCTCCTATAGAATCCTGGGGTTTGCAGTTCAGGCAGGGGTCTCCATAAACTACACACCCCAGGATTCCATAGGAGGTTGAATGTGGAATAACAGCACTATAACAATCTATAGCAGTCTAGTGCAGAAATGGTCCTAGACTGAGTCACATCGCCTCACCTCTTCTCTTCAGGATAGGTACGTATCACCCACTTCATCCCAACTTCTCACTATCCAGTGTTTCTTTCCTTTCCTCTGTTTAGTTGTGGTTGTGAGACTTCTTGAATTTTGCTTGGGCATGTGATTTTCCCCCAACAAAACATTCTTTTGACCTCCAACTGGTGTCTCTGCATTAGTACTGGTAAATACAGGTGAAAAAACCCTGGAATTTACCCCCTGCCCCAACAGGCCTCCCTCTTGAGCTAATAATTCCCCACCTTTCCATGGAATTATTGGTATTGTGGGTGGACCCCTGAGCCACCCACCCTTTGGGATAACACTGTGTTCAAGGCAGCGTGTGCCCCCACATGACCCTCACTATAGTCCTGTGAGGTAGGTCAGATTGGAAGAGAGGAACTGACCCAGAGGGCTTAGCGTTTGAGGGCTTAAGTTTACTCAAGTACCAGTTTAACACATCAAGCAGTACAATGTGCTGTCTCTGATTTAGGAAGCTCTGACCTTAATCCAGCTGGTAGGCCCAACCGTCTATCTCTCTGTCTCACTAACTAACTAACTATCTGATTTATACACCATCTTTCTCTCTATGCAGGATCCAAGGTCCGTTGAATTGAGGGCATTCTCAGAAGCATTGACCTACCACTCAACAACTGATCTATTCTAGCTGGAACTAGGGATTGGATTTAAGCTTCTGAGTGCAGGTTTGTGATTACTAATAGTTAAGGAACATCTAAAACATACCTTCCACCTGCCCTGATTTGGCAGGGACAGTCCCAATTAATTCTCTGTTGTCCCACTTTTTCAGCTGCTTTTAAACTGTCACAGTTTCTCTGTCTTCCCACTTTCCCTCTTTGCCCTCAGCTCATTTCAATTGTTGCAACTGAGTAAAAACTGCAAAAAGCAGTTTGCATTCAGTTAACTCAGCAATATTGAAGGGAGGGGAGAGCAGCAGGCAGAATCTTGCCCTTCCCAGTAGGCGAAGGGAAAAGCAAACTGCTGCAGCCTCTCCTAGCTTGTGTGTTTTTCCTCATTAATAATCTTCACCATTGCGACTGTACTCACCGTACTCTGATATTGCTTGGCCCCATGTGTCCTGGTTTTCACCTGCCAAATGTTAGAGGTTAGAGTAGTTCTTTCTAATGCAACTGATTTTGAGAAAGTCCAGCTGTCTCTGTGCTGCCATTTTAAGGACAGCTCTCTGGAAAAAATCTCTTGAGAAACAGAACATTATCACTTTGACAGAAGCATCCTGTTAAAGAACATCAAATGAGAATAGCATTAATTAACAATTTTGTCATCTGAAAAACCACGTTGTCAGACAAGGAAACATTTTTTAATAAATGCACGATGGACGATTTTCTTCTAACCTTTACTGCTGTTTATGTCTGCTGTGTCACTGAGTAACTAACATGATCCTCTGTCAGTGATATTCTGACATATTGGATCACTGTTCTGCCCTTGGCTGGTTCACTGGATAGTTTTGATTTGGTGGTGGGGCAGCTAGAAATAACTTTGGACTTTGTTTTTTAAAATATAAAACAAAGTCCACATTTTGAAAAAAAAAAACTAGGGAAAACTTAGTTTGCATATGCAGAAATATCTGTTCTCCAGATATTTGAAAAGGGCAACAAGATGGTCTGAAAAGCTGATTGCCTTGTAGGAGAGTTTTAAATGTCTGGTCAATATCATCATTTCAAAAACAACCTTGCCAAGTCTTAGTCCGTTTCTGCACAAGTCTGTTATAGCACAATGATTCCACTTTCAACCTCCTATGGAATCCTGGGGTTTGCAGGATTCCATAGGAGGTTGAAAGTGGAATCATCGCGCTATAACAGACTCATGCAGAAATGGCCTTAATCATCTTTCCTTGCATGGAGGGGAACAGAGGATTTTGACTTAGTGGTGAGAGTATAGTTGCAGATATAAATAGATGCAGTGTCTGTTCTATATGACAATCTCTGAGAAACAATCAAAGGCAGCTTAGTAAAGAATAGGTAGTCATTATTTCAACACTTTTTTTCTTCCAAGAATCTCTCAGTACATGCTTTGTATGTGAGGACTGCACGAGGGAGGGAACCATATTGCTACACATCTCACACCATTTAATGCCATTCAATAACATGTGTTCCATGACATCTTTTTGTTACCCTGTTTACTGGGGGTCCCGTGAGGGACACCTGAATGTGCTCAACTATAGGTGGGGAAAATTAGCTCTGAGCACTGCTTTAGTGTTACGAGAGGCAAGGTAACTTAGCAGGATCTTTAACCCAATGTCTACGGGGTCAGGCCAGTCAAGAAGCAAACCGTTGTGAAAGGATAAATGAGATCTTTATTAAAATACAGGCAAACAGTGTATGCAACACATTCACTCAGATAAGTATAGAAAATAAAGGTAGGAGTGGGATAGAGGGATTGTTCAGACAGATAGTTGGTTTGGGTGATATGAAACCTGTCCTGAAGTCCGGGAGGATAGAGAGCGATGCTGGGGTTCGATGTGGCTCAGCATGTGGAGCTGAGGGGAGGTTCGCCAAGCAAAGCGGCAGCAAGGAGGTTAGGAACTCGGGAGCGATCCGAGGAGGGTCTCGGAATCAGAGGTTTTTATAGGGAGAGATGTGACTGCAGGCTATGCTGTACTTGGTGAGAACAATGGATTTTGAGTGGGAGACAAAGCCTCGAAAAGGTCAAAATTTAACATGATTGAGTTAGGTCCAAATTGACAAAGGAGCAGCCAGTATGCAAATGCGCAATGCTGGACAGTTGATAGTTCAGCTAGTCAAGTTACCTGCTTGGGGCAGGGAGTCCTTTGTAGGTGGCACGCATACAGAATAGGGTGTTTGCCGGGAGGTCTCCTGAAGCTGCGATCTGGCTATTTCTGGCTTGCCTGTATTGTTTAGGAATATATCAGCAATAGCCGCCGAGCCCAGTTTCGTGCTTGTCCAGGGGCCTCACAAACACGTGGAGAGAGGTGGTGGAAGAAAGCCGAATTATTGATATCAAAATCATATCTTTTATGCTCTCGCCAGGGCGGCCTAGAAGCTGCAGTAACATTTTGCAGAAGGAGGAACCTTGTAAGGTTGCCATAGCTCACAACTACCTAAGGCACAAGAGTTTCCCAGGAATGGCTATGATTAACATTTACTTTTTCCAAAAATGCCTTGATATACCAGGCTGTTCACAATTTAAACCAGCCTCCCTTCCTATCACTAAGGAAACCATAGCATCATAGAATCGGAAGAGACCACAACAGCCATTGAGTCCAACCCTCTGCCATGCAGGAACACACATTTAAAGCACCACCAGCAAATGGTCATCCAGCCTCTGTTTAAAAATCTCCAAAGAAGATGGCCCCACCACACTCCAAGGCAGCACATTCCACTTTTGAACAGCTCTTACTATCAGGAAGTTTTTCCTGATGTTTGAATCCATTGCTCCATGTCCTAGGCCTTTTCGCATCTCCGCTGTTTGCGGCCGCTTCCCCCTCCTTCGTACTGCACCTGGCTTCCTAGTGTCGCATCCGTCGCTCTTGAGCCCCGCCCCTTCCTTCCGCAGCGCAGTCTGGGAGCTGTAGGCTGCGCTGGGGGAGGAAGCGCGACCCGCTCGCCTGGGATGACGGATCTCACAGAGGTAAGTGCGCAAGCACGCATTATTTTCGGCTTAAAGCCGAAAATAAAAAAAATGCACGGCCGCCCCGCTTGAGCCTCATGAGTGCCGCGCGAGTGGGAGTGTGTCGTACGGAGTGATGCTCCCACTCACGCGAGGCTCAAGGGGCTCTTGCACAAAAAAAAAGCCATGCGAAAAGGGCCCTAGTCTCTGGAGCAGCAGAAAACAAGCTTGCTCCATCTTCAACATGACCTTCAAAGCTCTTCAAAGATTTAAACATGGCTATCATGTCACCTCTTAACCATCTTTTCATCAAGCTAAACTTACCCAGCTCCCTAAGCCACTCCTCATAGGGTATGGTTTCCAGACTCTTTCCACAGCACCAAAATAAAACATGTGCAGGATAGCTAGGGCAATTGTGGTTGAAGATTCTTCTGCTAGTCCAATGGACTTCTGTTATGTGGGATCTTAGAATCAGTGGATCACTCCGAGAATGCTCTTGGGAGGATTCTGGAAGTTTTAGTTCAAAAAAGCAATGCTTTTAAGCGCTGTTCTAAACTCAGCTATTGCACCCTGTCCCCAACTGGGACACTACTGTAGTCTATTCCCTAAATATATATCTCCTTATAATATATATCTCCTTATGGGCATACCTCCTGCAGGACAGCTAGTGCACACAGCAGGTTAACAAATATTGAAAAGCTCATTCTGACGAGGAAAATATATTTAGTAACTGTTAATTATGAGTCAACCTGAGGCTACAATGCCTGCCAAATCATCAGGGAATTTGTGAAAAAAGGTCAGGCTCCAAAACTGGGGGTGAGGCAGGGAGAGTGACACATTTCAGTCTCACTGTGACTGTATATCAAAGGGAAGAGATTTCATGTTAGGAGAGCAATGGCTTCCAAGAGTACCACAGTGGCCAGCTATGCAGAACGGACACGTGCATTTGCTGTGAAAGTGGCAAGATGGATGGTGAGCATAAGAGAATTAATTATTAAAACTCTGCCCTTTCACTGTGTCCAGGAGGATCCAAAGCAGTTTACAATTAAAAACAGAATACAGCTAAAATTATTTTTACAAAAGTTTTAAAAAGCAATAATAGTTGATATAGGCCATCATGAATTCAGATTTTCCTGCAAAGTGAACTTCATAATGAGTTCAACCAAAGGCCACATAAGGGTGGGAACCACCAGATGTGGTTGAACTGCAATTCCCAGCATTCCTCATCTTGCTGGCTATGGCTATTGGGAGTTACAGCCTAAGCAAGCTTGGAGGGCTGTATGATTCGTACCCCAGACAGAAGGAAGGAAGACATGGTCACAGCATCTTTTCTGTGGTTCAAGAGCCCATGTTCTCCTTTCAGTCAAGATGAAAATGGGACAGCCCATTTTTGGTAATGAAACACTGCAGCAAGCCACCCTTTTGGCAGTGGCCCACATGTCACGTTTGAAAGCTCATTTCATTTTAAAGCAAGAAGCATCTAACTATTTGGTCCATATTCCTGGAATTCTTTGATACTGGACCTAAATCTGTGAGGGGATATAAAGTCATTAGACCAGTGGTTCTCAACCTGTGGGTCCCCAGATGTTTTTGGACTTCAGCTCCCAGAAGCCCTGAGCACTGACCATAGTGGCTGGGGCTTCTGGGAGCTGAAGTCCACAAACATCTGGGGACCCACAGGTTGAGAACCACTGCATTAGACAAAGAAAGGGGTGTACAAAGGAAGCTCCGTCCAATCTATCTCAGCTTGATTATAATGGGTTTGTTAAATATGAGTAAATCTGGATTTATCCAATTGTGTTTAGGACCATTTCGGCACTGTTATAGACTGTTATAGTGCTATTATTCCACTTTCAATATCCTATGGGATCCTGGGGTTTGCAGTTTAGGGGGGGGCTTTGAAGCAGGTGGCTTTGAGTGCCTTTGAGGCCCCTCCCTAAACTGCAAACCCCAGGATTCCATAGGATGTTGAAAGTGGAATAATAGCACTATAATAGTCTAGTGCTGAAATGGCCTAGGTCTAGATCTAGGTTGAAATGGCCTAGATCAGGAAGCCCCAATCTTTTGACATCCCACTATCTGATGACTTGCTCTTTTGACACTTCCAGATTTAGGACAAGTTCCATTAAGTTGATGGGAGTTCCACTTTCATCAGTTTTTCTTGCCTACAGAGGCCACGTGGGGCTGCTCACATATGTGCTGCTTGCAAAGACAGCTGAGATGGGGGGAAAGCACCGAGACAGCTGAGTGACTTTGCAAGCAGCCCAGTCACATAGTGACGGAGGTGGAGGGAGATTCGCCCCAGGCGGCAATGTTTTGGGGGGCGTCCCAGCCCATAACCATGCCCTCACATGCCCTGGCCATGCCCCCATGCACAGTGCCACGCCCCTTGTACCATAGCCCCCCACAAAGCTCCACCACTAAAGCAGCTCATGCATGGTCATTAACAAGTGAGCCTCCATAAGTTTTTCATGCTACCTGCAGTCTAGTACATGGGGTCTGCTTTTCAACCAATTCCATTTTCTGAGGGTGCTCCTGTCCCTAACCTGTCAAATGAGTGGAGGAAGCCTGTATTAATATATTGTTACTGTCTGTTTCCCTTTCTTTTAGAATTGGCAGGAATTATGTGGCCCTCCAGATGTCTGTTGGACAGCAAGTCCCAGCAACTCCATTCAACAGTTAATGGTGAGGAATGTGGGAGCTGGAGTCCAACATCCACTGGAGGGCTGCATCATTCTCACCTCCGTTGTAAATTAAAATATTCATGCTCCTGATATAGCTCACCTTGAACTGGCACAGTGGCTGAGAACCCATTTTCTGCATTGCTGTCTCCCTGACATCTCTCCCTCCACAAGACTGCTGTCCCTTTGTTTGCTTTCCGAGATCAGCCGCTCTGCCAGTTCCTCACAGCATGATGTTCTTTTCCATTCTGAGGACCTGTGGCCTCAACTGATCAGTGAAAGGGAACCATAGGCCTTCAGGTTCAGCTGATATCACCACCAGAGCTCAGTTTGTAAACTCAGGCGGGCCACCGGCCCACAGCTCAAGGCTAGCTGGAGCCACGACTTCTGAACGAGCAACTCTTCCCTGTTATCTGAGCCATTGGAGGGCTCAGCCTAGGGATGCGGGGAAGAAGTAACAAAGAACACAGGGTGCTGGGGAAAGTGACTTGTTTGCACTACAACTACCAGAATTTCCAGCCACTGTGGCCATGCTGGCTGGAGGCTTCTGAGAGTTGTCATCCATAAAAAAAGTAACATTTCCAAACTCTGCTTAGACTTAAGTTCAGCATTTCAGTGAGAGGGTGCCACCAGAGATGTATGTTCATAACCTGATGGGTACAACAAGAACAACAGAACCCTTGCATAGACATTTTCTATCTGTATTTTAAAATATATGGAGAAATGGTTGAATGATCCTGACCCCGCTGTCCCATACTGGCCACTTCTCCCTTGATATAGTTGTTCTCAGCTTAACATCTGTGAAGAGGTATCTGTGATGTTATGGATGTTTTTTGGGGTAAAATATTGTAGCATTTATTAGATAAATTATGGTAAAGCACAGTGTGATGGCATCTAAATGCCCGAAAAGGATGAGATCCTGTCTGATCTTGGAAGCCAAGCAGGTTCACCCTGGTTAATACTTGGATGGGAGACCACCAATGAACACAGGGGTGCTGTAAGCCATATATCAGAGGAAGGAGCTGGCAAAACCAACTCTGAGCATTCCTTGCTAAAGAAAACCCTATGAAAAATGCATGAGGTCGCCATCAGTTGACAGCCAACCTGACGGCACATATACACATAAACAGGAATGTATAGTAGATGCAACAAAGTAAAGATCTGTTTGGGAAGGGGTAAGAGTATAGAATGCTGAGAATGACTGGCGATTGGGTGAATGTCGGAGGGGATTTTAAAAAGACAGGTGTGTATGACAGTTGAGGAGTAAGAGATCTGAGTCTGTCATTATTACGAATCAGCTAGGAATAGGAGTTAGAGAGTTTAAGGGAGTTAAGGGTTAGGATGTGAGTGAGAGATATCAGTTAGAGTAAGTGTCAGTCAGGCTTTAAGTGTATTACATAAGTAATCCTTGCTCTTATGTTCAACTTCTGTTTAATACATCCTTTTTTTATTATTATTATACACTTGTGTCTCTGAGAATGCTACACAAGGGCATCGGAATGCTTGAGTTCAGAAACAGAGGCCATTTCTGCACTCGATTCTTATAATGCTATTATTCCACTTTCAAGCTGTTATGGAATCTTGGGACTTGCAGTTTAGGGAGGGGCATTTAATATTCTCAGCCAGAGAATTCTTTGGCCTCAATTAAACTACAAACCCCAGAATTCCACAGGATGTTGAAAGTGGAATAATAGCACTATAACAGTGTAGTATGGAAATGGCAAGAGTTCTGCAGTGGCAGCAGTTATTCAAGGGTGATCAGGAGATCAGACTAATAAAACCTCGCACAAGAACCACAAGGGCACCTAGAAGATCCCAACCCACCCCTATTGATGCTAAAGCAGTGGGACAGGAGGAAGTCCTCATAATGGTGGCAGAGGGGAGGATAAGCAGAAGCCATCACAGTATTCATATACAGTCATCCCTCCACATTCGCTAGGGTTAGGGGCACAGGATGCCTGTGAAAGTGGAAAAACTGTGAATAACTCCAGGCTGTCCTAAACCATATTTAACACACAGACAAAAAGTATGATCACCATATTCAGCCGACCATGGGTTCCTTTGAGGCATCCGGGTTTCTTCACAAGGCAGAAGTGGGTGGCTGGTGGGACTTACTGCAACTTCCACTGCTGCCCCACACCATTTTTAAGAGGGACTTACAAGCCTTGTTCACCATTTCTCAGTCTCACAAGGCTTGCAGTCCCTATTAAAAATGGCATAGGGCGGCAGCAGAGCTGACAGCAAATAATCCGTGAATAATCAAATCTGGAAAAGTGAAACCTGCAAATGTGGAGGGCTGACGGTATGTGTGTGTACACACATACACATACAGACACTCACAACCATATAAGCTACTTGTAATCCAATTTGCCACTCAAATGAAATGGTATGCACATGGGCACTGGCATCACACTATACGGGATCAAATTCACACACAGTGTTGGGGCAAGTGCCGTGATTCCATTCCCTATTTCCACATCCATGTAGTCAAGAGATTGTTTTGCAGAAGGACAACCATATTTACACAGAAAGCTTGCATGCTGTGAAAAAAAGAGAACTGAAATCCAGTTAAGCCATCTATTTTTCCTAAGTAAGAGCAGCAGACCGGCAGCAGAACTTCAGCAAACAAACCCATCTGCTTCTGAATCATTTCTCAGAAATGCTCCTGTGCCAATTTGCAAAAGCCATTGCAAAAACACACCCTAAATAAATCTTCGCCCAGATCAACACGTGAGTCATAATAAATCTGTTAGCCTTTTTTTTGTACAATTTTGGTCACACCAAAACTATAATTAGTGAAGTGTGAGGAAAAACACAGTTGATATGCTTTCTTTGGTGCTCCGTTAAGCACACGGTACTCATTTCCTACATCAGTAGTTTCCAAAGAAGTGGCCATGTTAGCTTCTTGTAGCGTAAAGACGAAGAAGGGAGGGGGAGAAGAAAAGGAATATCACAGCACCTTTAGGATTATTTTTTATTTTTGCATGAGCTTTTGTGGATACAAACTCATTTCTTCAGATGCAGTAGGGAGTGATATCAAAGCCTGATCATAACAGAGCTTGTTTTTAATCATTGGAATGCCAAAGTAGGAGAAAGAGCAAAATCAGATTGTAGAAAAATCTGGCTTAGGAAATGAAGCAGGAAAGCAACTGACCGAATTTTGCAAGGCCAGCAGTTTGTTCATCACAAACATGTCCTTCAAGCAATTCTTCAAACATCAACTGATGGCCACTATAGAAATCTAATAGACTTCATAATTGGAAGCAGAAGATGGAGAAAGTCCATTCTCTTTGGAAAAACAAGACTGGGGTCAGATTGTGGCACAGACCATGAACTGCTATCATAAATGAGAGTATAGGTAAAGAAGAACACTAAACCACCATGACAAAATATAACCTGAAGAATGTCCCCATAGAATTTAAAGATAATGTGAAAAATAGGCTTGCACTACTAAGCCTAATTGACTAGGAGCCAGAAGAACTCTGAAGTGAAACCAAGGACATTGTCAGGAAGGAATGCAAAAAGATACTGTCTGCAGCCAAACAGAAAAAGAAGCCTCAATGGATGACAGATAAAACTGTTCAAGCAGCTAAGTACACATGAGAAGCAAAAGGACAGAAGTAGCACTAGGACCCTGAATGCAACTATTCAGCAACTTGTGCAGAAGAGCCAAGAGAACTACCGTACTATAATAATCAAGGCAGAGAAATTGAAGATAACAAAAAAGGAAGACCCAGAGACCTCTCCCACAGGATCCAAGAAATCAAAGGAAAATTTAAACTAAGAGTGGGGCTGCTCTACAACTAGCAAAGGAACACATTACGCAACCAAGTATGAATAAAAAAGAGTGGAAACAATACATGGAAGAATTATATTAAAATGATGAAAAGATGACAGATTCATTTAAGGAAGAACCATTTGAAGATAAACCTACAATTTTAGAAAGTGAAGTGGAAGCTGCACTCCAAACACGTTGAAGAAATAGATCAGCAGAATCAGTTGGCATACCGATAGATCAGCTTCAAGTTACAGAGACAGAATCTACTCTAATTCTAAGTATAATCTGTCAACAAATACAGAAAACAAAAGAATGGCTCACAGATTGAAAATGCTCAATATGCATTCCAACCCCCAAGAAACGGGACACCAGGGATTGCAGTAACCACAGGATCACTGAATGAATCTCCCATGCAAGCAAAGTCATACCCAAAATTTGACAACAAAGATTTTTACTATTTATGGGGCAAGAGATGCCAGATATCCAAGCTGAGCTCAAGATAGGAAGAGGTACTAGAGACCATATTCCAAACATGTTGGATAATGGAGCACACCAAAGAATTTCAGAAGAAAATCAGCCTGTGCTTTATAAATTATATTAAAGCATTTAATTGCATAGATCATGAAAAACTATGGATTGCTCTTAAAGAAATGGGTGGGCTATATTGATTGTCTTGATGTGTAACCTGTATTCAGAACACGAGGTTACCATTAGGACATAAAATAGAGAAAAAGAATGGTTTCCAATTGGCAATGTGGTCAGGTAAGGCTGCATTTTATCATCCTGTTTAACACACACACTGAACATATATAGAAGGCAAGATCAGAGTTGGAAGAAGGGGGTGTGAAATTGCAGGAAGAAACACCAACAATTTAAGATCTGCAGATGATACTATACAACTAGCAGAAAATAGCAGGCTTGGAATTACTGCTGAAGAAAGTCAAGGAAGAAAGCACAAAGGTGGATTTACAGTTGAATATTAAGGAGAAAAAAATGAATACAGATGATATACATATCTTTTAAAGTAGACAATGAAGACATTGGAACAGTTCAATATTTTCCATACCTTGGCTCCATCATTAATCAGTATAGAGACTGCAGTCAAGAAATCAAGGAATTGGACAAGATCCTGAAGTATAAAGATATATCATTGAATATTAAAGTTAGGATTGTCTATTCCATTGTATTTCCAATTTCTACATATGATTGCAAAAGCTGGACAGTGAAGAAAGCTCACAGGAAGAAAGTCAACTCATTTGAAATGTGGTGCTGGAAAAGAGTTCTACAGATACCATGAACTGCTGAAAAGATAAATTGATACTAGAATAAGTAAGCCTAAACTCTCCTTAGAAGCCAAGATGACTAAACTGAGACTGTCATACTTTGGTCGTATCATGAGAAGACATCTAATGTCTTTTCACTAGAAAAGACAATAATGCTTATTAAGATGGAGGGCAGTAGGAAAAGAAGATGACTGCACCACAGATGGCAAGATGCAATCGAGGCAGCCACAGCCCTGGGTCTGCAAGACCCAGTGATATATTTAAGTCTTTTACTCCCTGAGTCCCAAGTCCTTACAAGATACTTTCAAGTCAAGTCTCAAGTCAAATCTCAAGTCTGGGAACCAACTTTACACCCCAACCAGTATTACAGAATTTCTGGACAGAGTCAAATAGTTTTAACAATTGGCCCTCCAGTTTTGTGATTTTACCATCTGCAGCATTGGAAATGGGGAATAGGATCCTCCTTACTTCCCATTTGCAAGGTGGAGGCTTTTTCAGAAGTGGGTAATAGGATCCTTCTTATTCCCCATTACTGAAGCTTCAAGAGCTTTAGAAGAAAGGATCCTTCCTCCTCAAGCCCATTGCTTAACACATTTGCTGTTCCCTTCTGAGATATGCGCCCTGCACTCTGGGTATGAATTTTGCCTTCTGCTCTTAGGAAAAGTTTTAGAAAGCTCCTCCTACATGAAGCAGGGACAGGCTCCTGAGCAAACCTCAACCCCACCTCAAGCCCATTGTCTAATCCATTTGCTGTTCCATCTGAGAAATGAGTCCACATTTTGGACTTGAGACAGATCATCCTGTGATCAGTAGGTTGTAAGGTTTCTGGACGAACGTGTTATGTTACTGAACTCAGGGTGGCAAGTCAGTCACTTGCATAAAAATATGCAAGTTTCAAATCGAGTTGAGTCAGTGTGTAATTTTTGCCATGTCAAGTCCAAGTAGTGACTTAAGTCTGACTTGAGTCCAAGTCAATCGACTTGAGTCTACATCACTGGCAAGACCTGATCAGGGCTCTTGATGATAGGATGACTTGGAAGTTTCTCATTCCTAGGATGACCAGCAGTTGAGGTCAACTTGATGGCAGTTAACGACATTGATGTGTTAGTAGTGACTAACAAAGATACTTTGACAGAATTGCATTACACAACCTGGATATAGAGATGGTGTCAGTTTTGTGTTCTTCTTGTTGTTGTGTGCCTTCAAATTGTTTCTGACACATGGAGACCTTATCATGGAGTTTTCTTGGCTAAATTTGTTCAAAGGAGGTTTACTATTGCCTTCCTGTAAGGCTGAGAGTATGACTTATCCAGTGTCACTGTCAGGAACAGACTCATACACAATATCAATAAATTTGATATACAGATTTATTGAAAGGTTGCAGAGAAGTTAATCGCAGACTTTAACACATCTAGGAAAACTACTAGCACTCTAATATAGATCCTAACTACCTCTTAACCCATTAACCCCAATTATATGTGGATCATAGAGGGCATCCCGACAGTCACCCAATGGGTTTCCATGGTTGAGCAGGGAGTTCAAGCCTGGTCTCCCAGAGTCCTAGTTGAATGCCCAAGCCACAACATCATACTTGTGTTCTCCTACATTTCATGTTAAACTTTCATGTTCTTTCCATCCCAAGTATGAATTTGTGAATTATGATAACTTCTTTAAAAATGAACCAAAAAGTACTTCTCCCCCACATGCACCTCCAAATTCATTACAATCTAGAGAAGATTATGTTGTATCTGGATACCATGGAGATGACTATGTTGTATTGTGGCAGTTCTTAATTTTGCTCTAAGATGGTTCAAAGTATAGGGATTAAAGTATTCAAAACTCTGGGTCTGGATGGACAAATACAACAATTAAACACACACACACAGCTGTTACCAGGCTGTACACCCCTACTCTATGATAGCATATAATTGGCAAATATCATTTAATGGGCATCAAATATAAATTATACATTGACATGGTTGCAAAACTATGCTGGCAAAAGAGGACTGGTTGAACGTGTATGATGCAAAAGTAGGTCAGATGGGACCTCGGGGCATGATCAGGTCATAGGTAAGCTCTGGTGATAATAGATCTGCAAATGTCCCTCAACAATTCAACCTTTGCTCAGTAGTTTCTTTGTTACTCTTTGCTACTATTTATGTTTTGCAAAAGTTTTTTATATATATATATATATATATATATATATAAAAAAATACAATTCAACCTTTGGAAACAATAGCACCCAAAACTGTCTCCTATTGTCTTCAATCGGGTCCTTCTTTCTGCTGAATTTCCCCTTTATTTCTACATTTGCCCAGCCATTAAGGAGCTATCACAGTTCCCATCAAGCCCTTGTCACCTCATGCTTAAGCCATTAGCTTGTTCCAGACCCCATTGTTTATCAGAGAGCCATTAGCACCTTCTCCTTCAGGGTAGAAATAGAGTATTTAAATCCTGGCTCTCAGCCAGATAGTAGGTAGTATTCTGGACATAGGCTGTTACTCTGATGCTGTGATTCCCATTCCTTTATTACCCTTGGACCCTTAGGCTGAACCACATTGCTTCATCTCTTCTCTGCAGGATAGGTAAATATAACTCACTTCACCCTAACTTCTCGCTATCCAGTTTTTCCTCCCTTTTCCTTCAGTTAGCCTTGCGTGATTGTGGGACTGTGTGGATCTTGTGGTGTGTGTGTGTGTGTGTTTGTTAATTTCCCTCAATAAAACAAAACTTACTTTTGAATCTCTGGATGGTGTCCCTGCATTAGTACCAGCATAGACAGGTGTAAAGGATCCTGCTGGGTTACCCTCCCCCCGCAGGCCTCCCCTTCGAGCTAATATTCCCCACTGTTTCACAGAGGCACTGGCGTTGCAGGTGGATCTCTGAGTCACTCACATTTTGGGGTAACACACTCTCCTTAACTATTTAACAAGAATAACAGGAAATATATGAATGTTGGTAATTGTTTAAACAAAAAAAACCCTGAAAACAAAATTCTCAGGAATTGATAGGATTATCATTCCTTTTATATTCTGTTAATGCATATGCATTCTGTAGACACCCTCTTTAAAATACTACTGTTACAAAGCCAGGCCTTTGTGTGAATTTACTCACTTTTATTATGCAGCTTGAAACAAAGGGCACCTCCTAAGTGCCAGGAAATGTTGAGCTATCCTTGGTTTCTGGATCTCATGCCTTATAATGATTATTTGCACTCCCACATCCAGTCATGCCCTAATAATACCAGGGTTTTGTCCACTCTTTTTTTCCTGCTTGAGATTTGGTAACTGTGGAATGACCCAGACTTCCTTCCCTCCTTTTCCTCGTCTGCATGGACTCAACATTTCAACCTCAGGCTCCTCCAACTTGATACACCCACATTTAATTTTTAACCATTTTTGGTTATAGTCATAGTGCTGATGTGACATATCCTTAGCAATACAGTGTAACTGTAAAAGAAAGGAGAAGAAAACCACATTCAATCTGATAAATGGTAGTATAATTCGGAAAGGAAAGTTAGAGGAAAACCTCCACAGCAAAGGTCACAGCTCCTTTCAATGTATATTCACTGCGACCACTCAGGATAACAGGAGCAACTGAGATGTGATAATTTATCCCTGTCTGTATCAGAAGTTCCCAGGACAGCAGAAACCCACCTCTTTTTAAAGTTTTAAAGATTGCGGCTAGTCTCAGAAATTCACAAGACTAGGGCAGGAGGTACATTGTGTGGATATTTTTAAAACATACATGATAAGTACAGGTACAACTTCCACCAGCTCCCTGAGATTTTTGGTCGATCTGAATGTGCACTAACTGGATGAAACCACTATCTGAAAACTTTGTCCAGATCCAGCTTTGCAACAAGTCAGTATCCCCTTAGTCCCCATCAAGCAGACCTGCTCAGCTTGTTTGTTGTCCCTGAAGGCTTGAAGATGAAGTCTCCAGTGAATTACTTTTGAAACTGGAGCAAATTTCCAGAGCAATTATGATATGACAGGAGGAACCCTGCAGATGAAAAGCAAAATATTCCACTGGGCATGTCCAAGTCCTTTGACTTAGTCTCAGTAGCTCTTTAGCTCTCAGCTCTCGTTTTTAAATAAATGAAAGTCAATTTTGAAGGCTACTTAAGTATGTATCCTGGACGTCCATTTCTGTGGGGCATTTCTGTATATTCAGATGGGTGAGAACAAGTTTTTATTCAACATGAAAGGCATTGCTAGTATTAAAGTTCTGCGATCTTAGGTCTGGTTAGTCTGTGTGAGCAAAAGCATTGAATTAATTGTTGAATGGTGACTCGACACATAAATAAATATCACGGATTGTGCCTCATCTAGTTGGGACTAAAAACTGCCTTGGTGAGGAAAAAGATATGGAAATGATTAAAAGATGGCTGATCCAAGAAGGCAAGAACAGTACTGAGAGAATGATAACATGCTGGCCTGAATTATTACCTTTTGGGGACAGGGTGAGGCAACATGTCTTTGCTTAAATCCTCTAGGAATATTGCGGTAAATTGGAACTTCTGACCAGGGCCATTTCCACACTGGACTGTTATAGTGCTATTATTCCACTTTCAACATCCTATGGAACCTCAAAGGCCCCTCCCTAAACTGCAAACCCCAGGGTTCCATAGGATGTTGAAAGTGGAATAATAGCACTATAACAGTCCAGTGTGGAAATGGCCCAAGACACAATGAATAAACTCTGATATGCCTTTTTCACAGAACATAGCTTTAATAGTTTTGAAGTACTGACTTTTTGCCATCTGTCTGCTTTGTTCACATTTCCATTCTTTTGAAAAGGCCTGGACTGCTGCCATAAATCTTAACAGAATGAGTCAATTTAATACATCACAAGTTCTCCACCCATCAGTT
Source organism: Iguana delicatissima (assembly GCA_948472985.1). Taxonomy (NCBI): domain Eukaryota; kingdom Metazoa; phylum Chordata; class Lepidosauria; order Squamata; family Iguanidae; genus Iguana; species Iguana delicatissima. Next base: position 43,070 of record CAOKZL010000565.1, on the reverse strand, counting down.
ACTATCTTGGAAACATGATCCCAAAGGTTTCAAAAGCAGGATATGAGTGTTTAATATTCCTCCCCCTACCATGCAAATCTTTCTGTTGATCATCTGGATGTTTAATTACTGGTGACTATTAACTACACAGACACCATACTTCATAACAGGCCAGAAACTTAGCTGTTTGTACCTAAAAGCTGTGCTTGAGGTAAAGTCACAGAAGAACCTGGATTAGATCAAAGCAATATCCAGTCTCAACTACTAGCCTAGCTTAATGCTTCAAGAAATCCACAATTAAGATGTGAAAGTAATCACTTCTTCCACGGTTGCTCACAAATATAGTCCTCACACAATTTTTACAGAGTATTTGCCAGTTGTTGTTGCAGGTCTTCAAATTGTTTATGACATGGCAACCGTAACACAGGGTGTTCTGGGGCTGAGAGTGTGTAATGCACCAAAGGTCACTATGGCCAACCAGGCCAACTGAACCCTGGTCTCCAGGATTGTAGTCCAACGCTCAAACCGTTACCTAAATTTTTTAAAAAAGGAGATAGGCCAAGAAGTAGACCTGTCGTTTACGCTTATAGGCCAAAAACTTTATTGCATGTGGATTTGTTGGCTCTGTGAAGGACTTGGGGACACATCAAATGGAATATTCAATTCCAACTACAAATTCCTTCACATCCCACCACAAACTGTTCCAAGCAGCCCTTTCCATTTCAAAAGCAGTTTGCTATGGACCCATCATCTGCAAGTCTTTAATCCATAGCATTTGTAAGAGAAATGATCAAATTTAACTCTTTCTTCTCCCCCACCAATACTGGTCAACCCTTCAGAATACAATGAAAGTTCCCATACTGCGTGCAACAACTACCTGGAAGTAGAAATATATCCCACTGGAAAGATCAATATCTGAAGTCTTCCTCTGGATCCTTTGGAACATATGAGGGGCAGGGCTTTTTTCCCCCCTTGTAGCCTGGCCATTTTACTGGCAAATGTCAGTAGATATTTGGGCCTTTTAAAACTTGATTTCACTGCCACAGTGTTGCTCTTTTTATAGCTGATATTTTTCTTTAGACTGTATTCACCATTACTGATTTTAATGGTTTCTGTGAACTACCCAATTGCTTGATAACATCAGAAATAAAGGGATACAGTTTTACAATGCCATTTGCAACCCAACAATATTCTGCAATCAACAGGAAGTGAGAGTAAGTTGCGTATAAGTTTGTTAAGTATATTGGACAGAAGCTGTAAAGCAACTGAAGGTTTCTTACTGGATCACAGCCTGATTCTCAGCATTGTACAGATCTGAAATGGCAAATGAGCTCAAGATTCCACTAAACGAGCACATACACAGACCAAGAATGTCCAAAGTGTGTGGGGTGGCAACTGTAACATAGCAGAGAAAGAGTCTAATGCAGTAAAGAAACCTCTTGCAGAGTATACACAATCTATTCAGCCTTTACTCTTTTATCCCTCTTTTCCCAGGATGCTTCTGTGTATTCAAGCATCCTACTTACTTCAAAGTCTGTTCTCTCAACAGTTCTAAAAGAGCAAAGGAAGGCCACTGTGTGTTTTGTAACAGAGGGATTGTTACATAAGCTCTATTAGCTTATGTTCCTGTTCTAGATGATCCTCAGATATTTCCCTTGGGAAAAGAAGTGTACAACTGATACTGTCCAGGGCACAGAACTGACACATTCACACACTTTCAGTAATTGTATTCTATGTAATATGGAAGAAAAGCTTAAAAGTTGAAGAGTGGCCCTCCACATTCACTAGGTTTGGGGTGCGGGACTCCCACAGCAGCAGAAAAATCAGAAATATCAAAATGCGTCTGTCTGTGGGAAGGGGGCCAAGGTATTGTCAGGAGAATAGGAACACCGGGCCCAAACCAGGTCAGGGAAGAGAGGGGAAAGAGGGTGGATTGGCATGGTGCCCCAATACTTCCTCTCCCACACCCATCTCCTTCCTTACGGCCACTGGGAGAAGTCTGTGGTGCTGAGAAATTGGCCTGTGAATTGTCCTTAGCTGGCCAGGCAGTGTTTGGTAGAGGATGAGGAGGACTGGAGGCAGGTTTTCAAAAGGCTGTGCAACCTGACCAGAATCACTGAGAGAGAAAGTTCTCCCAGAAAGGACATGCTTGAGGTGGGAAGGGCAGGGGTTGGAGATACTCACAAATAGCCAAATCCAAGAAAGTCAAATCCACAAATGTGGAATGCCAAATGTAATCTATCACTAGACAAATACTCTTTCTGATCATCAAGTGCTTAGGGTCATGGGATCAGGTGAGGTGTGTGGAATGTGCCACTGCACTATTACATTGTGGTAAGTGGCATGAGGGGACATTGGATATGCTTTACCCAAGTGCATAAACACAACAACGGCTGGTGTAACAATGAATTATAACAAAATAATTTCCCTGAGAGGATTCTGGCCAAGTGGCGCAACATAAGCTGTCCATCACAAAAGAATGGGAAAAGTATATGGACTGTGCTGGATGGAAATAATTCAAAACTTGATGGTAGTTTCCAACCATGGCATATGTTTTCGTCTCCCAGAACATCATTGTTGCCGTGTGCCTTCAAGTCACTCCCAATGTATGGCAACCCTAAGGTGAATCTATCATGGTATTTTCTGGGAACTGTGATGTGCCCAACGTGACCTAGTGGGTTTCAATACCTGAGCAGGGAACTGAATCTGATCTCTGGGGTTGTAGTCCTATGGTCAAACCACTGCACCACGCTGGCTCTCAGGGCATCACCAATCTGTATTTTCTGCTGGCTGTGGCAAAACAGATGAAGGCGCAAGCTGAGGTAGCTATGTAAAAAAACGACTGACTAAAATTGTTTAGTGATCAGTAGGGGCACTGTAAATGGCCCAAAGTTTAAGCTTCTTAACCTTACTCAAAAGCATTCTTACGCATTCTTCTCATACTCAAAATTATTAAAAGTAAGCTTTTGGTTAGATGGCAAGTAAAAACAGAAAACAGACTTCAGAGATCCAAGTCCTGGAAAACTAGACACTTCACATATCACAGCCAATAAAACATCACATGGTTTTTCATAGTGTGGGCCAAATACCTTAGGATTAACTGGAACAAATCAGTAAATATAGTTATCAGCTTAGACTAAAAATAATAAATTGTCTTCTTTTACTCTTTTCTTCAAACACAAATTAGAAAAAACATAGTAGGGAAACATTTTAGGCAAGGATTAAGTTTTAGAAAATACACTTCAATCAATCAATCAATCAATTTTACATACTGTTTCCCACTGTAATCCTGCACTGATGCTCTGGGACAAGATCCAAGCAAATTGAGCGTATTTTGAACATAAGGGTCAATAAATACTAATCACTGTGATATGCAGATTTTTTAAACTGAAGGAGATATTTCTGTGAAACAATACTGATGTCTCTACTTCATTTCTGAACATACAAAACATGCATGTTAGCGTTAGCAGGGATGGGGAACGCTTCATCTTCCAAGTATTTTGGATTTCAGCACCCAGAAGTCACAACCCGCTTGGTGGGCCAGAAGTTCCACGGAGTAGGTGCAAGGCCAGACCTACCTCTTCCTTTAATCAATTCTGGAACTCTAACGCATACTTTGTTCGTAGAATAAAATAAATATGAAGTCAATGTTTCCATTTTAATTCCTTATCTCTCAACAGCATTGCTCTCAAAGGCTTCAAAAAGGTTGTGGACCTTGTGCTTACAGATGCTGCTGAGCCTTTGCAATATTTACTGAAGCTGAGACACCTGTATCTTGAAACACAGAAGAATCATTTTTGTTGGCAATGTTTTATTTCTTTCTTTAAAACAGGGGAGCCAATGATACATAGTTTCCCAAAAAACAAAAACAGAAAACAGAAAACCCAGGAGGCAAAACAAACTGCCAGAAGACCAAGATGCTACATGCTACATTTAACCTAATTTTACTCATGCTTGCTTTGGAGATGAGACAAGGGCATCATTCAGTAAAAACATACAGTAAAAACAAAATGCCTGACCATATAGAACTTTTAACCTACAGTAATGTTGTACCTTAATTCTTTCCATGCACACAACTAACGTTACAAAAATTGTTTTTTTTAAAAAATTAACACAATTAAGACTTCTAGGAGCATTTTGTAATAAAACAATTCCTAATTTCTTTGTAGAGATCAAGCACCTCCGAATTGCAAATTCCTATACACAGTGAGTGCCTTACTTGAAGTGAAATCTCTTTTACAAAAACTCATATGGATCATCTCAGAATAAGGGGATGTCATTTCAACTCTCTTTCAGCTATGTAGGCAATAAACCATAGTGCTAACAAGAACTTTATCTGTAAAGCAAGTTAAAAAAAATTGATTTTCTATCATTACAGAAAATATAATTTGCTAAAATAAATAAAAACGCTGCATATTAACATTTCCACTATAAAGAATGCATACCAGAATATTTATAAATATTGAATGATTTTCTCCATAATACCACCTACTACAATAATGCTGGCTAAATAGAAGTGCATTATGAAAAGCACTAAGGGTGGTTAATGTTTTGCCACATACTGCTGTTACCTTGAGGTAGATAACACATGCGTACCAAATTCTGCATTCATTTACAGTTGCTGCTGGTATCATGTGTCTAAGAAATGTGTACAGTATGAAAAATTCTAAAATACTTATGAATGAAAAATGTTTCAGGGAAAAAAATAGATCTTTTCATGCAAGTATGTATATAGTCTCACTGTGTAATTTTCAAGGCAAAATGCGTATTTTATTTCCGCAAAGCATGAACTGTTTAAACTGAGTGTTTCTACCTGGTTTAGTGCATTTTCTTCCTGTTTTCTCCGGCAATTTGCATTGTTTTGCTCTGTTCTTTACCTCTGTGTGCAAAATGACATGCCAGTTTTAAAAAAAAATTGTCATGTAAAGAAAGTAATTCTGGATTGTAAAAACAATGGTAAACAGGAAACTAAAGAAATCCATACCAAAGTTACACCATTCAATTTCAAGTAAAAAAAATTACAATAAAAAAGAACGCACATTTCATGAATACAAAAAAGAAATGTCTGCTGTTTAGTTTAGGTGTTTCAGAATGCTGCTGTATGTTTTATGAGGAATCTGAGGAGATGATTTCATAGCAGAAGGCGTTAGTGTGGCCTGTATTGATTTAAGTGGTGAACCAACAGGACTGTGAAACTGAGGAATACCAATCGCTTCGAGGTGCTTGTTAAAGAGAAATTCCCCATTGTTACTTAAAAAGCTTCCCTCCCTTTCTTTCTCCCCAGGTTTCCCATCTTCAACTGGCTCAGTTTCTAACATTTCAGTGTCTTCCTTCTTGCTAAAAAACCTATCCAGGTAACTGGTGTATGGATTCTCCTTCTCCATCTGCTCATCTTTCCTTACCTCACAACAAAACTGATCTATGAGGAAGCACTCCTCCCCACCACTTACAAGTTGGCTATCCCATGAATTTTGGTACAGAGCTTCCAACTGGGCCAGGTTAGCCATTCCTTTCTCCTGTTTCTCTCTGCTTACTGATTTTGATATGCCTTTCGACTCCAGATGGGACACTGAGCTGTTCAGATCGTTTAACTTATCAATATCAGTTGACTCATGCTGCAAACTAAGCTGAATAGTTCCTGCTATAAATGAATCAAAGTCAAACCCTTGATTCTTCTCCTTTTCTGCAAGCTGCTGTGAGGCTTCCTCAAGAGCTATCTGCGCTTTTACCAAACCATTCCTTTCACATTTTGACTTGCCTTTTTTGTCCGACTTCTCTTTACTCTGCTCCTTCCAGTTAGAAAGATCTATTATAAGCTTGGGCTCATAGTAATGGTTCACTTCACTCTCTCTCCAGACTAAATTATCTAAGTATGAAGAGGACCTCATTTTGTAATTACAAGTGTGGCTACATTCCAGATCACAGTATTTGTTTTCATGGTGATCTGGATATTGCCAGCAAGGCTCAGTGGAGAAGTGGGTATCCTCTAGATACTTTTCACGATCACCATCCAGATATTTGCGAGGATCTACTTGTACTTCTTCCTCATCAGTCCCATCAGAAAGAGCCCTTGGATCACGCTGAACTTCATCAGCTTCGAAATTGTTATGAACAGGCCACTCGTGGTCTGAAAACTGACTGTCATGATATCTGCAATAATAAATGGCCTATGTTAGTAAAAATTTAGCATCCATGCTTACACGGTGAAGGGATAAGACAAGCACAGATTATGAACAGCAAGCCATTTTCAGGTTTAATAGTGATCAATTTAACCAGCAGCTTCTCATACTTCTTAGAGAGCTTTACGTTGGGGGCTTTTCTGAGATAGCAGGATGAAATTCTTTCCCACACAACCTGAGAAAAGATTTGATCTTCATTTAAGATGACCTGAGATCCTTGTGTCACATTTCATTTTAGCCTTAGGAAAGGGAAACATGGAACTTTTAACAAGCACTTAAGACAACTCAGTAAGGATCTGTTTCTGAATGCTGATGGGTTTACTTTTAATCTATAGAATTAAGTTTTTAAATTACACATTTGGAGTGTAGCTATAAATTAAATTTTCCCAAGTATCTCCTGGTCTCATTTGAACTTCTATAATGATGAGTTTCATAACTACTCTGCTAGCTTTACATGCAGCCACTCAGTTTAAGTCTCTTACTTTAGGTTTCCCTCAATAGGGGATTCCTGTCTTGTTTTTAACAAAAGCTAACTCCTGGTGAGAAGTGTATTAACAAAGATGCTCCTCTACTCTGGCACTTTTTCCAGTACATATCCAGCACTAGCAAGTACAAAAAGTGCTCATCATCCCATTGCAAAGCAGGGTGTCTAATACACATAGAATTTTATGCCTTTGGCTAAAATTATTCTAATTGAATCTAGGGGGAATAGGAGTGGTTCAAGTCTCTAATTAAAAAACAAGTGCATGATACACAGGCTGATCAGAGTGGAGAAGATGGTAATATGCAGTAGGACCCCCATATCTGCAGGGGATTGGTTCCGGAGTCCCCTGCGGATACTGAAATCCGTGGATGGTAGGGAATGCCCTCTCCTGCTGCCAGCCCCAGCCCAATCGCCTCAGCGGCAGGCGGGAAAAGAGCAGATCCACTGGGGTGGGTGATGAGAACTGGCGAAGAGCACAATCCCATGCTCCCCACTCTTTTCCTGCTGGCTGCCGCTGGGATTGGGCCCAGCGCGGGCAGTGTGAGTTGGCGAGGGGCGTGATCCCACACTCCTTGTTTGTTTCCTGCAGCCTGCCGCCAGGATCGGGCCCACTTATCCATGGTTAGCCCAGTAAGTGACCAACCACGGATAACTGAATCAGTGGAAATGAATCCGCGGATATGGGGGTCCTACTGTAACCCAGTTTAAGAGAAGTAAGAACTATTAAATAAGAACTATTTTCATCATAAAGATGCTTTTCCCACCTCACAGCGCTTTGCTTCTTGGTACATGAAGACATAAGGAAAAGTTTCAAAGATTATCTCAGGACGTATAGAAAATTACTTAAAAGCTGTTTACCTTTCCCAATTATAGATGTGGCTGTGACTTTCATCCATGAGCAGAATATCATCTACTTCATCTTCAATGTGGAAAGGATGACTTGAAATGGGCTCATCAGTTGGAAAAGAATAAATACTCATGTAAGGATGGGACAAAGCTTCTTCTGCTGTCAATCGATCCATGGGACTAAAGGTCAGTATTTGTTCCAGGAAGTCCAGTGCTAAAATGAGCCAAGCAAATCAGTGATTTTTATTTTTTTTGAAAATCCATTCCTGATGAAGCAAAATAACTACAACATTTATTTTACTTGATGGCAAGAGTTCAAGTGCTGCAATTTTAGGCACAGAACAGAAGTATTTATGAAACAGACAACAATCAAAAATGATAAAACCAACCAGAAAACTATACGATCTGTTTGATTAAAAGAGAACTATTTGCCTTACTGGTTTTAAGACACCTAAAACAACCTAAAATCAAACTGGTAGAGATGCAGGAAACAGCACAGATAAGACTAACAGGCAAATGAGTCTTCAGGCCAGTACATGGAGGACCTTGTCTTTTCGAGGACAAGTGATCAGATATCCTTTAAGTGAATTTTCATATGACAGAGATGGAATTTCTTTTTTTAAGTTACATACTTTTAACAGCTACTCACATGGTAGGCCTGTGACAACAAAGAATCACTTCTAGGTAGCTAGGCCATAAATTTTACAGAAGTTGATTCTTTTGTTTCGAGACAATAAATCACTAAAATAAGACTATATGGGAAGGCAAGAATACCTTTGTTGAGTATATGCTCAATACATTACTAGTGCCACAAGCCCCCAGTGAATATCACTAACCACCAAAATGATACAATTCTTGACAACTAGTTTATGTCTTACATGGATTTCTTTCATCTTAATTTCTGAACAGTATGGTTTGATTCTCCACAGCATACTGAATTTTGTTGCAACTCAGTAGGTCAGACTGCTCAAAGGGATGGATTATTATTTCAACACCACAAAATGCTGAACACAACTGATGAATTTGATATAATGGAATGCACAAACATATCCAGTTCCACAGTACAACTCAGGGGTGGGCAACAGTGGTGAGTCCAGGGACTTTTTAAAAATGTTTTTCTTTTTTGGACCACTGAGACTGAAGGCCACACAGAGTGGGGAAAAAGGGGGAAACAACTGATTTGGAAATCAAAAGTCCACTTCTAATTTTGAAAAACAGATATTTTTAATGAGATATAGTGCAGAAGAGTTCTGCCACCTAATTAAAAGCTGAGTTGTTGCTTCTAGAAAGGCAATTCATCTTTTTGGGGGGGGCAGAAAAATGGCAGTCTGAGGTATCTGGAAGGGTCGGGTCAGAAAAATAGTCTTGAGTGCCACATGTTGCTCCAGGTCCCCACTCTGCCCACCACAGTGTAGTATATCATACACTGTGATGTTAACAGCCTTAAAAGTTCAAGTCACCCTGCCAATAGGCTCATAATAAAATACAGCCAAACAAGAAGTGTGCAGAATAGAGATAAATTACCTTCAGGGCTAATGCCTGGGAGGAGCTGAGTTAAAGGTTTGTGTGGCTCAGTCATATCGTTTTTAATGTAAACTGGGATTACGTTAAGAAGTTCCTGACGATCTTCCTCATGCACAACAGGAATTGATTCTAAAATAAGCTGCATCTGTTCAAGTTCATGTGCACCTAAAAGTGAAGACGGAGAGCACAAGTCAGTTGCGTACCAGGAACCCGCTGATTCATAAACACTACAAAAGCTTTTTTTAAAAATAGTAACATCTTATCATATGTCACAGCACTAGTGTCCATGAATAGATAAAGAGAATTCACCACTTTTATTTCAGTAAGCTCTCAGGAAAGACACACTGGGGTCTCTGCTGGCACTACTAATACACTGCAGAGGTCTTAAACTTAAAATGACAGGCTTTCATCTGTCAGTTTCCACCAACCTGCAAAGAGGGTTTTCCCTGTCAGCATTTCAGCAAAAATGCAACCTGCAGCCCACATATCAATGGCTTTAGTATAGTTGTTGGGTGAAAGCAAGAGGCGAGGTGATCTGTACCATTTAGTTACCAATCCTTCGGAAAGATGGCCCTATAGAGAGAGAAATTTTAATTCTATGTAATTTAACACAACGTACATAGTTACATCATTTTACCATCATCACTATGACCTATGCTAGGTTGACAGTCACTGACTCTTTTGAAGTCAGCCATAAGCTCTGTGCTTCAGACATATTTAAACCTAGATCCACTTGACTCTTATACTTCATGCAAGCAATGTTATATCTGCAGGACAATGATAGCCACTATCCCCAAAGAAGTGGCTTTTAATGGAACTTTACATTGTTTTAAACTAGAATCTCACACATGAAAAGCCATGTCGCTCAGACCAAAGTATTACTTCTTCCAACATTCTGTTCACACAATCATGTGCCTATGGGGGAAGCGTAACTGCAGGACTGGAGCAACTGCTTGTTCCATCTTCAGCTCCCTGGCAACTAATACGGAGAGGTTTACTATCTTTAGAACTAGAGGTTATATATGGCTACCCTGACTAGTAGCCACTACGCCCCGCCCTCCATTAATTTATCCATACCTTATTTAAAGCCATCCAATATGGCAGCTGTACTCATATCCTGTAGTAGTGAGTACCACAATTCCATTATCTGCTGTATGCAATGCTTATTTCTACTTACTTCTTATTTCTACTTTTTTCTATTGCACACATAAATTTACACAACAAGCAGCTTATGACATATACTTTTCAAGACTATCAGTCTCCATAGTAGTCCAGAGATGTGGCTGAGATGGAGATCAACAACAACAGACCTGGATGTATTTGTAATAGGACTGTCCAATCAAGAATAAGCTAACCAAGTTCTGTAGTTTAAAGATAAAGATGCAAGAGTCTATAAGACATCTTTTTATCACATTAATTTTACTAACAAGACAACAAAAATATATACCTAAAGAATGAATGTAACAAAAAACACATTAGATAGGTATACTTGTCAGGAAGCTATGATAAGCTGCAGCTCCCTATTGGGGGTACACTGTGACAAGGCTGTCTTATCTAAAATGACTCTCATTCTCAAAGGAAAAGGTCATGTCCATCTTCACATACCTTATGGGAATAATGAGGATCCATGATCCGTGCTAGGCCAAAGTCACCAATTTTCAGCACCAAGTCTTCAGTATTAATGAACAAGTTAGCTGGTTTGAGATCTCTGTGCAGAACGTTTGCAGAGTGTATATATTTCAGCCCACGTAGCAGCTGGTACATGAAGAGCCTGGCATGTTCTTCAGGCAAGGGCCCCTGCTCCACCAGGTTAGCCAGATCTGTCTCCATATACTCTTGAACAATGTAAACACAGTTCAGTTCTGTAAGAGACCCTACATCATCTGTCAATTGACTCCCATTGGGACCAAGGATTTCAAACAGTTTGACAATGTTATCGTGGTCAAGTCTTCTAATAATTTTGATCTCACGCAGAGCATGTTTAACACTCTGAGGATCTGTAAGGACAATTTTCTTGACAGCTACTCTTTTGTCACAGTCGTTATCGACAGCAGAAAAAACTAAGCCGTTGCCACCACAGCCCAGAGGTTTTAGGTCCATATACCGAGAACCTACATCAAAACCATGAATGTTCATGAGGCTTTCAAACTTCTCTGCCATTTTGAAATTATGTGTTCTCTTTTTCCCCTCTTAAAACTACTTAGCTTCTGCAAAAATATAGAGATGCTTCCACTGGTATATGGGATCTTGCACAAAAGGAGAAGAAAAACTTCAGGTTGACTGTGCGATGGTTTTTCGATACTCTCATTGCATCATTAGCCAGCCAGGCCTGTTGTGTCCCCTTTAGACTTAAACCTTGCACACTTCAAATCAAGTTGAGCAAAGACAAAGAGGTTGCAGCATTCATAGTTCAAGAAAGGTGCAGCATATCCGCAGACATTAAAAGGAAATGCAAGTAAATTAAACGGAATGAAGTGACATATTATGCACTCCGCTCTACCGTGTTAAACTGGTTAACATTTAACAAAAATGTGAATAAATATGCATGTAATAGGTTTCTATTAACATCCTCCTCACAGTGCAGATACATTCAGTGTTGGACTGGTCCTGAGCAGCTTCATTCTATGGTGTTAATAAGCACTTTTTCCTCTTCTTGCTTTTTTCTTTTGATTACAGTACAGCTCATGAAGGAAGAGGCAGCTCTTGGTTTACAAAGGATGCTGTTAGTTAATGATCAGGTGGCTCCAGCTCACCACAATCACAGTCAAAGCTACCATCCATCTTACTATGTAAAAACCTGAAGAAAAATGGAAAAAAAACTAGATCAGTACTTCAAAATTGCATTAAAAACAAATAGGGATCTATGAGACCTTCTTAGCAGGCTGGAGAAACCTGATATGATGTTGATCTTCTTCTGAATAAGCTCATATTGGTTAATCAATCAATTTTTACTGAATAAAATTTACACAGAATAAAAACTGAATAACACATACAACAAAACTATCAATAAACTACAAACTACAAAGAAAAAGCTAAACACAAAACTTATCACATTCAAGTTCAACCACACTCCTCTAGCCTGCTGTCTATACATAGAACAAAAACTACAACAAAAACAAAAGATCACTTCTAGCTCCTTTTCTGCAGATATATTTTAACTCTTAAAAACCTAACTTTATCTTATCTAAAATTTACACTTCATCTATATATTTAACTCATATTCATCAAGAAAAACCAACATTAATCAAATTACCCTCATATCTTTCAAGAAGTCCATGAGAGGTTTTTAGTCTTTTGAAACATTGTTAGAGATTTTTCCTCAATCAAAATAGTCAGTTTGTCCATTTCCATTAAATCATTAAGTTTAGCAACCCATCTTCTTTGGTAGGCACTAGGCCATTCTTCCATTTCCGATCATATAATATCTTTGTGGCTGTTCTCATATATTGGATTATTCTTCCACAACTATTTTCTAGTTGATTGTTCACTGATCCCAAAAGAGAGTTCAGGTTTTAACTGACTATTAATCTTTATAATCTTTTGCACTGTACTATGTATCTGGGCCGAATATTTTTCAGCTTTTTTACAAGTTTATCACATACGATAGAAAGACACCCCTCCCCTGGCTTTTTACATTTCAACATTTGAAGATCCTTTACATATCTTAGATAATTTTTCTGGCATCAAATATGGACAGTACATCACCTTATAAACGTTTCAAGTTCATAGCACAAAGTGAATTTCAAACCTTTTGGCCACATCCTTTCCCATTACTCCATTTGTATATTTTGTCCAAATTTCTAGACCATTTTATCATATGCTCCTTCACCTGGTCATCTTCCATACCAAACTTCAGTAAAAACTTATACATTTTACCAATTATCTTCTCATCATTTGTACACAAGTGAATTCTGATTTAGGCAGTTCAAAACCATAACTTTTTAAAATCCAACTTATATCTGTTGAAAAGCTGCCTATAAAAGAAACACTGAAATTCATCTCATTCATATCATTTCTTTGATAACTGTCCTTCTATTTTCTTATTGTATTCCCCTTGGCACTTATTTTGGTTAATTATGTACACAGGAATCTCTCATTTGAAAAAGGCTCCAGGTTTCGAGAAAAATTCTCAAGTATACATCTGTATGACGAAGCAAAATTTGATATCCAGCTGCCTGATGAAAGCTTAGTTATTGAGCTTTATAGCTGGCTGATTTTAAAAAAGGAAGTTCAAGGAGCTCATCCAACTGTCTACGCAGAACAGATGAATTAAGCACCTCTTATCTGAGAGCAACCTGCTCCTCACTGGAGGAGTATCTCCTAAAAAGCTGGAGGGCACTGGCTAGAAGACTTAAGCAAGCCATAAAAAGGCACATATTTCAAGCCATTCATTCATTAATTAATTTACTATGGCGAAAAATTCTACGCTGCTCGTGGTATCGATCATAAAATCGTATGTTATAAATAAGCTTGAAGGTAATTTAGTAATCTTTAAGCGAGCACAAATGAAACACAAATTTGGTAGTACAGCTGTCATTTGGGAAAAGGGAATATTTTTTGGAAGCATTGCTGTGGATATGAAGAACACTGAACCATTATTTCTTTGTTAATTCTTTGCAAAATTTTAAGCACTGTTCAACAGTGAGTTCCCACTCCAGATGTAATATTAAAAACATATAAGCTATTTTCTTTCATGAGTAAATTAACTCATTAGGGAGCTCCATGCTGCAGTTATACAAACACTATAAAGTTATCAGATGGTCTTCTCTTTCTCAGCCCCCTCCCCTGGTAAAGTTTACTAGGTTATGTCCTTGACTGGAAAAAAAATCACTTCTTTTGGAGATGACATTACTTTAAAAAGTCATGTACATTGCAGTATTATCTGGCTTGCTGGCTATTCCAAGTAGTGTCACTGAAGTCTGTATGAAGCCCACAGGATGACTTTAGACACATTTGAGGATAGCAAACTTGAAGAAGTGGGAGAAATTTATTTGTTTTATTACCTAAGGGTTAAGAATTGAAATTGCTTTAATGACAACAAAAAAGCAACCTTCTCTAAAGTAATTTGTAATTTTCAGCAGAAAATTAGTGCAAATAAGCTGCTTTTGAAAAGGTTGGGAAGGGAAGTTTTGATACACCTCATAACACAAAGGAAGCAGCCTGTTGCTTCCAACCAAGCAGGTTTATGTTTCCTGCCTTTCCTCTTATTTCATTTCCCATTTAGATCATCCATCAGGGAAAAAAGTACTCCATTTGTCGATGCACAGCACTAGTAATGTTTCATGCTGCTTAATTTGCAGCATGTAAAGACCTCAGGTCCAAATCACCCAAAACTCCCTCCTTTTTTGTTTTCATCATGGCCAGTTAAGCAGTTGACATCACAGCTTCAAAACTAGTTACCTTTCAAGTCATGGCTTAAATTTAAACTATTAAGCACAGAATGGTGCTTTGACAGAAAACCACAAGACATGACATTTAAACATCACTCCATTTTAATCACCACTGTATGCTTCAGTACTGAAACGGAATCTTACAAGACCTATGTATTATTTTTTGTATTACACCTGACTGGAACTCAGTTAAAAATCCGTAGTTATACTAGATCTGTAGTCACATAAGAACAGACTGCTAGCCTTCCTCCAACAAAGACATTTTTATTCAGAGAGGTCTTTGGCAAGAAAGCCAGTCTGATTCAAGAGGGAGTTTAACTGCTTCGGTGCTGGCCCTTTATATTTTATTGTTGTATTACTAATTTACTGGTTTTTACATTATGTATCAATCAGAACTTTCTTTTTATTTTTGTATTTTATATACTGTCAGTGATCCTGAGCACCATTTTTGGCAGAAAGATGAAATGTATATTTTATAAATGAACAACAAAGCATAACAAATATTAACTGATACAGCATAAAAAATGAGAAGTCTGTTTCCCCCTCTCAACCAATGTTATAGTATCTCATTTTATTTAATGGGTAGTACTTTTTTTTAGTTTGTCCTTACATCATGTATTTCTCCCAGCCCCACAACAGCTTTCCTATTTTACTAGACAACCACAAGTTACACAGAAGATACTGTAATGTTTACTTAGCTTCTGAATATAGATTTTCCTGTTACCATGCATACAGGAAGTCTTCTAGTTCAATGTACTTTGAAACATATTCTTCTGAAACAGACATGCTTGAAAGACATTATTCTAGTCTATATTTTACATGACATATTACGCACTGGTTTTCACCACTGTGCATTACATTGTTTGAGGCTGATAGTAGCTTCTAGTAAAAACTGGTATTTTGTAACAACAGGTAAAAATCATTAGATAAGGTAAAATGGTAAAATAAGATTCTGTCGAGAGTTAAAAGAAAGCTGTTATACAACCTGATATAAACCTGAGCCCCATCTGTGCAACTAAGAGTGCTTATGTGGATTTTTAAAAAAATCAGCCACGTTGCAAGCAATAGGCAGTGAGTCATCGTAAGAACTACTGAAACTGCAGCTTTTTTCTCAAACCTCCCACCTAGTCACCAGTCATTCTGAAGGCCAAGGTATTGTTATTTTGCAATGCTAAATCTAACTAAAGACATACATAAGTCAAGTTCACATCACAAGAGATTAGATGTTGTTAATATTAAACCTGTTAGCTCCCAAAGAAATGTATGCTGTTTGATCTTTGTCTAGAGTTGCCTTCCAAAGCTAACTACTTTTACAAGAAAGAACTGCTGGGAGAAAGGCTTTCTACTCATCCACGATGGAAACAAAACATATAAGTAGATGAGTTTATAATGCAAACTATATTATTTAGCTTACACTAGCAACATAAGGTGCATCAATTTAATATCTGAAAGCTAGAAATATTTTTTATGTATTCTACCTCACAAATTGTGTGATAATGAACCTAGATTGAGGGCATGCGACTTGAGCTATCACAAGCTGTCTCACCATCACTACTAAGCCTTGCTACTTAACTATACCCATCTTCTCAAACAGATTAAAGATCACTTAGAATAACCAATTTAAGCTTATTTTCTTACATAAAAGATATAACATTACACATATACTTGCAAATCCCACTGATCTTTCCAGTGCTCCTGAAAAATGCTCAAGATTATTCTGTCAAGTTGCTTGTACATTCATAAAGAATACAGTTCTCTGCAAGAGGAGACTCTTCAGCTTCCTCCTGCCTTGGAGCCTGGATGCTCTTTCTAGACAAAAGCTATGTAGGCCTCCTTCTGACTAAATGACACAGGCACGGGGCAGTGGAGAAATACCAGGCAACATGCTGTCTACACATTAGTCAAGAGGCTCACAATTGAAATGTAAGATATAAACTAAGTTTTTGGAGATATTGCCCCCCCTGCCCCCAGCAACTTCAGGAAGGAATACTTCCCAAGTCTTTCCATCACAGCCTGTTTGCTTCTTGCAGAAGCAGAATTTTCTTCACAGTATTAAAACATGACAATGCTGGCTCTACACTAGCAAGGCCTGGCATTTTAATATACTGCCACTGAAGAATACACAGAAAAACCAAAGCACAACTACCTTCTGATATTTTTCAGCCAGCTTGGGGGGAGAGCAGAAAAGGCATTTAAAAATCCCACTTAAGCTTCTTTTAACCACATGGGACCCCGAAGTGCTACTGTTTTTCCCACCACAACCAGTAGTTTTCCTGGAGGTAGTTTTCAGAGCAGAGAGGAGGCAAGCACGAACAACATAAAAGGGGAAAGAGGAACTGCCTTCTCTGGTTGTTCTGGGGCAAGAAATAAAAATAAATACATTTCCCCCATTTGATCCTTCTGTAGCTCGACACAAACGCTGCAGCGGCTGCTTTTGAGAGGGTAACGTGAGAGAATGGACGCCAGGAAATGAATGAAGCCCTTTCTAAAGGCAAAGAGGGGAGCCGTCAATGCCGCAGTGGTTGCCTGGTGGTCAGCCGGGGGCAGGCTGTTACCGACAGAGGTATTTGTTTATTTCACGAAAAACACCCGGCGTCAGATAATCCACATCCCTACTCCGGATTAAGAAATCCCCAAACGCGTCACCGTCGAAAAAGGCCATTCCACCCACTTGAGAGAGAACATGCAGTCCCACGCACACTTCCTCGGAAGTAAAAAAGAACCCTGCGGAGTTCGGCGAGGATTTCTCCCAAACAGGCACGCGTAGGGCTGCTGACCCAACCGCCCGCTGTAATGCGTTCTTAAGAGGGCAGGAGCGCGTGTCAAGCGGGGCCTCACTTCGCAGAAATGTGTACGGAAAGCAGCTTGGTTGAGAAGGTGAACTATACATTTTCGATCGGGAGGGCACAAGGCGCCCCCTAAAAACCTGGCTTTAAAAAATAATAATCATGTCTGGGAATCCTCTCAGGGATGGCTCCCAAGCCTTCCCCTGCAACGCATGCCTAAGCCGACTTTTCCCAGGGAGCAAGTCCCATCCGTGGGACCTACTTCCGAGGAGACCACGTACCTCGGATCTCGTCGCCCATAAATATCCACGGGAAACGGGGAGAGAGGAACAAGGTGTTAGGAAACCTGGGGCGGGAAACCAGCCTTGGAGCTCAAACTCCAACGTCCCTCCTACCCACGCGAGACCACTCGGCTCCCACGCGGCTGAGGGCCCCCTCCTTCCCTCCCCGCCGGGGCCTCCACTAGAAAAGGCCAGGAAACAGAAGGCATATATGACACCCGTGAGTGGTTTTGGGGAGGGGGAGAGGCGCGCTCCCTCTCACCCTTCCCGGGGCAGGAGCCTCAGAGGAGACCCCTCCGGAAACGAACCCTCAAACCCGCCCCAAACGAACCGGCCTGAGGGGAAGGGCGCTCCTTTCCTCGCCCGTGGGCGCCCGACGGGAGACGAGACAAGAGTCCTCCTCTCCGTCGTGTCCGCCGCACTGCGGAAGGCCAGCCTTGCCCGGCTCGTCAGGCGGAGAGAGGGAGGCCCGGCGGGACGCGCGGCGGCGGCGGCCAGCGCAGAACAAAGCGCCTTTGTGCAGTGGCAGCAGGCAGAACGAGCCCGCCGCCGCGACACGACGCGCACTGCGGCCCGGGCGAGCCTCGCCGCACAGCCAGGCCGCCCCTGGGTCCCCCGCCCACCCCTCGCTCTCCCTCCTCGGCCGGCCGGCCCCCCGCCCGCCCGCCCGCCCGCCCGCCGAGCCCGAACGCCTCCACTTTCTTCACCCCTCTCCCCGAAAAATAAAACCCCCAACATCGAACTCACTGGGCTGCCCAGGCTCATGAGGAAGGAGGAGGAACGGAGGACGGCGAGAGGGGGGCCTCTCGGGAAAGCGAGACGCAGCAGCAGCAGCAGCAACGCCGCCGCCACTGCCAGGCCTCGGCGGCCGAAGGCGTCCTCCTCGGTGATGGCGACTGCAGCGACCTCGCTCCCGCCGCGGCTACTGCCATGTAACCCGGCTGTGAGAAGAGAGAGGGGACGAGAGAGAGCGAGGGGGTGCTCGGCCGGCTCCGCCCTCGGGAGGAGCCACCGCCAGGCACGACCGCCCGAGCGCCGCGGAAGCTCCGCCCCCAACGGAGGGCCGGGCCAGCGTGGCGGTTGAGGTCAAGGCGGGAAGCCGGCACGGGGTTTCCTCAGGCGAACTTCGGCTCGGCGCGTGCCTCACATCCTTGTCTGTTTTAAAACTAATAATTTTTTTTTAAAAAAATAATCTTATTCATAAAGAGAAATATGTTCAGGGGGAAAAAACCCGACAGAATGAAAACCTACTGTACTCCCATATTTTTTTAAAAACTCAACCGTTAGGGTCTTATCATTCAAACAGGGGATGACACACGGCGAAAGTAAAGCGTTTCTGAAAGGATGCTGGGGGTCCCAGCAGAGGAATAAAGTTTCAGAGAGGAATGCAAGCCAACCTTCGAGTTTAGAGAAGGGGGTAAAAGTTAGGCCGTTTCCGCACTACACTCTTATAGCGCGATTATTCCACTTTCAACATCCTATGGAATCCTGGGGTTTGCCGTTTCGGGAGGGGCCCGACGGCCCCTCCCGAAACTGCAAACCCCAGGCCCCTCCCGAAACGGCAAACCCCAGGATTCCATAGGATGTTGAAAGTGGAATAATAGCGCCATAACAGTCTAGTGTGGAAATGGCCTTAGTAATTAGGAAACTCTGAAAAAGTGGGATGACAGCATTAAGAGGGACTGTTGTGTACCTTGAAGTGGTTTCTGACTTAATGGCAACCCTAAGGCTCATGGGGTTTTCTGGGGCTGAGAGTGTGTCACATACCCAAAGTCATCCAGTAGGTTTCCGTGGCAGAGCAGGGAAGGGAACCGTGGTCTCCACTCTCCTCCCACACTCAACCCACTACCCCAGAGCTTTCCAAACGGGGAGCCGTGACACATTAGTGTGTTGGCTGCAGTATGTAGGTGCGTTGAACAAATGTAATGGGCGGAGGGGCTGCCTCTCTTGTGGCCACCAGGGCTGCCCCAGGCCAAGGAAGACCCTGGAGAAGGCAGTGGCGGGCAAGGCCTGAGCGGAGGGGCTGCTGCTCCCACCGCTGCCGCATCTGCCCTGGACTGAGGAAGACCCCGGTGAGGGTGGCAGTGGCAGGCCAGGTCCGGGTGGAGGGGCTGCCTCCACTTACTGAATACAGTTCTTCCCCCACATTTGCGGGTTTCACATTCATGAATTTGATTATTTGTGATGCCTGCTTGCCCCCCCATTCCCACCCCACCTGCTCCTCCTATTTTCCTTGCCCCCCATGTGGGTGTGCTCAGTGCAGGTGGCACAAAGGCCCAGGGAGACTGATAACCGGCTCCCTGCGCCCCTCATGCCATCCTGCAGCCGCTGCGGGTACGGGTGCAGCCTGCGCAGGCAGCATGAAGGCCCAGGGAAGCTGATCGCAGGTTCCCTGTGCTCCTCGCACCACCCTGCCACCACCACGGGTACAGGTGCCGGCAACACAAAGGCACAGGGAAGCCAATTGCTGGCTCCCTGTGCTCCTCGCACCACCCTGCCACGGGTACAGACACGGGCAGCACAAAGGCCCAGGGAAGCTGACCGCCGGTTCCCTGTGCTCCTCGCGCCACCCCGCCCCCACCGTGGGTACAGGTGCCAGCAGCACAAAGGCCCAGGGAAGCCAATTGCTGGTTGCCTGAGCTCCTTGCACTGCCCCGCCACCGCCACAGGTATGGGCGCGGGCGGCACAAAGGCCCAGGGAAGCTGATCACCGGTTCCTGGCCTCCCTGCCCTTGCCTGGGTGGGTCCACTGGCTGGGCAGAAGTCTGGAGGGGGCACCCTATTCGCAATTATTTGACATTCGTGAGGGATTTGCGTCCCTATCCCTCGCAAATGTGGAGGGCCTACTGTACTTACTGAATTACTGTGTCGCGAAATCAGGCATGTCTAAGAAGTGTGTCACCAACACAACACAAACAAAGCTTTGCACTACACCATGCTGGCTCTCTCAAACTGGGACAATTAGAGGGTGCAACAACTCCACTGGCTGCTGGTCCATTTCTGGGCATAATCCAAAGTGCTGATGATAACCTTTAAATCTCTGTGTGGCTTGGGTGTGGGCTGTTCTGATTTGGCAAGGAGAGTCCCATTTAATCCTTTGTCATCCCATATTTTTGGCTGCTTTTAAAAGGGTCCATTTTCCCCTTTTGTCTTTAGCTTACTTCCATTGCTGCAAACTGAGTTCAAAGTGCAAACCTTTGTACACAGTTAATTCAGCAAGGGGAGAGAGGAGAAGATGGGGAGACATTTTCTCTCCCCTATAGACTCAGGCAAAAGGAAAAATTACAGCCTTTCCTAGCTGTGTGTTCTTCCTTGTGAATGGCTTGCCACCTTGACCACACACTCATGTTGGTCAGCCACACGTATCCCTGTTTTTACAGGTGAAATTTTGGAGGGTATGGTTTCCCCAGAATGGCCTAAATACCTTAAAGGCACCAGATTCCAACTAATCGTGAAAGCAAAGCAGGGTCAGTCCTGATTAGTATTTGGATAGAAGACTGCCAATGAATACCAGGTGCAGTAGGCTATATTTCCAAGGAAGAAACTGGCAAAACCATCTCTGAGTATTCCTTACCTAAGAAAATAGCAGGAAATGCAAGGGTTCACTGTAAGTTGACAGCGACTTGAAGGCACACGCAAACTGCCCTACTGAACCACCTGCCTTGGCGAATGTGAGCCACTCCTTGCCTGCCCCCCATCCTTAGGACTGCATTATTCATAAGTAAAGTAGGTGTTCAGTAAAGATGATGTGCATATAACTCTCACAAAGGAAGAAAAGCACCATATGGTGATGATTCCCAGGTGTAGACTGAGAGAACCATGTAGGGGAGGGCCTATGTGGAGCACTTAGGCACACACTGGCATGCACACTATCCAAAGCCAGTATCCAAAGTGATCCTGGCACACGAGACAAAAAGGCCTACATGCCATTCTCCCATCCCTGGCAGAAAGAACAAAAAGAAAAAACACAAACAAATGAGCAAAAAGTTACCTGCCAGCCAATCCATTCTATCTCATATCAGGGCCAGCTTTGATGTATGGCACAGTAATGTGGCACCATAATGCACGGAATGACTGTGCAATCCTAAGAGGCAGCAATGAATCTGCAGTAGTAAAGTGTCAGAGAAAAACTTGTTTAAGGGGCAATATTTGAAACAACTACATGGCAAAACAGAGCCATGTATATAGGAAGATCCAATTCAAAACATAATGTGAGCTGAAATCTTTGAGGGTTTATAAATGCAAAATGTATTTTCACTTCAGATGTTCCACTTTTGTGATGTATGAGATGAAATAATAATAAAACTTCTTTGATAGTATGCAATGTCACGTTGCAGCCAGGACATAATGCCTTTAATGTGGCATGAGGAACTGGAAATTCAGGATGGAAAGGAATGAGAGATAAATTGCTGCACCTATTAAGGGAATCCAGGGAGTTCTTTGCCTCCATCTTCAGTGATCCATTGGTCACAGCCAGTGTTGTTGCTCTGCTCCCTCAACTTTTGCTCAGTTCTGTCACAGGGCCTGTTTAAATGAGTCCAGGGATCCAATTAGAGTAATACCTTTAGTATGAGAGTCAGCCTAGTGTATTAGTTTGAGTGTCGAACAATGACTCTGGGAAACCAGGGTTTGAATCTTCACTCAGTCATGGAAGTCCACTGAGTGAACTTGGGAAGTCATGCTTTCCCAGCCTAAGAGGAAGTTAATGGCAAATCACCTCTGATATAAATCTTCCCAAGAAAAGCCTATGAGAGGGATGTAGTAAGTTGGAGTTGACTTGAAGGCACATAACAAGAAAGCTTCATTAATTCAATTAGAGTGGGCCCTTCTGTTAGGTGGAATATGGCAACTTCTTCAGGTAGCAGATGTTAGGAAGGGGACGCAGGTGTGGGAAGCTTAGTTGGGATCCAGAAAGGAAGTCTGATGGCTCTGGTCCTTTTCCTCAAGCTAGCAAGCGTCCTGAGCTGCATATCAACAATCCATGCTCACTGGATTGAAGATCAATTGAAAAACCTGTGCTTACTTGTCCAAGGCCACCCAGTGGGTTTTCATGGCAGAGCAGGGATTTGAACCCTGATCTTCCAGAGTCCCAGTACAGCACCCAAACCACTATACCACCCTGGTTCTCTCACTATGTTGTTCAACATACCTGCCAGCAATTTGGGGTGTGGCCATGAGACTACGATGATAAATGACTACGCTTTCAATTTATCACCATACTACTATTAGAGAGATAAAACAAATTTAGTCATACTTTATAGTCCAGAGCTGGGAAATGATTTTTGCGCTGTTTGGCAGTCACCCACGTGATTAAACAATACTCAGAATGGAAACAGACAAGTTCTGGGAGAGGCTTTTCTTGAGCATCTAGCTGCATCTTGAAATGCAGTTTTTCCATGTGACTCACATCTTCCACTTCTACCACGGCATGTCTGTGTATCTGCTGACCCCGATGCTACTTTCACCTCCTGAATTTACCAGGACCAGTCTGCCAGCCACATGACTCTTTAGGAATCTGCTCTGTCCCTTTATGTTAGCAGTGGAAATTCCTATCATTAATCAGAAATGAAATGCATTTGTTATAGTCCAGTCCTAGGGTTACTCAGATGTAAGTCCCACTATATTGAGTGGTGGCTTTTTCCCAAGTCAGTGCCTGCAGGACTGCAGCCTTGACTTCCCAGTAGGGATGAAAAAGAAATGTGTTGGGTACACAGTTCCCTACAAAAATCTCTGCTTCATACCTCCAAATACTGATAATAGGATAAACACATCCTACAACTGTTCTGCGTTGACAGGGGCAGCTCCAACTGATTGTCATCCCACTTTTTCAGCCCCTTTTAAAATGTTCCACTTTCCCCCTTCATTCCCAGCTTACTTCAGTTGCTGCAAATTGAGTTCAAGTAGTTTGCACTCAATTGACTCAGTAACAGAGTAAGGAGAGGAGTGGGAGGAATCTTGCCCCTCCCAGCAGGCTTGGGCAAAAGCAGACTGCTGCAGCCTCTCTCAATCTGTGTGTTCTTCCTTATTGAAAACTTTAACCATCTTGACCACATTTTGATGTTGCTTAGCCACACATGTCCCAGTTTTCACCCAAATGTTGGAGTATATGAATAAAGCACGTCTGGCCTCCAGTTCCATCCGTACGAGAGGCTCATGGTATATTTTGACAGAGAAACAGTGTTTATTTTTGAAAAACAGATTTGACTTAAAATGTGTCTATATGAAAAATGTGTATAACTGTGCGTTAATCAATGGGAAAATGTATAAAATAGTAAAAATGCATGCATTTTGAAAATAAAATACATGCAGATATACCCACAATTTTTCATGGATGACCAAAGAGTCTTGTAAACCAATATAAAACTGAGATAGGATGAAAATACAAGTGGGATTCTGAGAAATGCAATAAAAGGTAAATCAGAGCATGGGCTTCTAGAACTCCCCAGTCATAGCTATAATGGTTGGGAGATTCTGACTGCTGTATACCAAAAGAAACCTTGCTCTCCAGTGCTCCTAGTTTATAAACCAAGAGCAAAACAAAGAGAAGTCACTGCCTTGAAGAATTCAGAAAAAGCTTTTCAAATGCTTCCTTGCCAAGTGGTGTTAACGTGGCCAGAATCAATCTGTACCCCCCCAAGAGTAATGGTCCAATGTACTTAATGACTAGTCCCATTGAAATTAATGGAACTCATATTTATCACTGAAATTTATAGAGCACTGAATACCCAGTGGTTTTAAGGCCATACATGTCACAGCCTGTGAAACAATGCATGAATATACATGCAGTAAGGCTGGGTTGTAGATCAAAATATTTTCTGCGCAGAGAGTACTCTTTCTTCCACAGAAAACAGTGTTTTCTGCACAAAAATACCATGAGCAAATTTTGTATAGAATTTTGTACAGAATAACACATGAATAGTTTTCAAAAGCTGCTTTGAAATTAATCTTTGAAATTGTCTTCAAAATAGTCAGTCTTTGAAAACTGTCAGATAATCTTCAAAATAATCAAATAAAATGGTCTTTGAAAACCAGGCAGTTTTCAAAGACTTTCTTAAAATGGTAAGAAATGATTAAATTTATTTACTGCTTTCTTTAAGCAAAAAAAAATTAGCAAAGAAGAACATTTGTACAAATAAGTATGTCTTTAAAAAGGTTTAATTGGTGCTCCATTATATAAAGTTGTGTCTCTAGTCTAAAACCTACACTGTTACTAAATCCCTGGCATTTAAAAATGTGGTTGAGGTGAGATCCAAATCAAAGGTTTATTTTAAAAAACTAAGGTTAGTAATTACCTGGATCCAAAACAAAACAAACAAACAAACAAAACCCTGAGGGTTTCTAATTGGCTAGAGCCAGCATTGTGTAGGGGTTTGAATGTTGGAATAGGACCCCTGCAAGACTAGAGTTTAAATCTCTGCTCAGCCTGAAAATCTACTGGGTGCTCTTGGGCAAGTCGCACTCTCTTAAGTCTAAGAAAATAGTGGTGACAAACTACATCTGCATAAGCCTTGCCAAGAAAACTCTATGATAGGGTTGCAATAAGCTGGACATGACTTGGAGGTAGCTATTCACTATTTGGGTAGGAAACACATGCAAGGGTCACTACCTGAGTAAGAAGCACACACATAGCCTGGCATGCTCCCCTGTCTCTGATATGGGGTACGGATGCTGATTGGCCAACCTGGATAGAATTTACCTCTATCACGTTGCTTGACTGCGGCTTTATTCCTCGACATAGTTTGTTCCTCACTACATAGTTCATTAGTATAATACTTTACTAGTCTCTATGATCCTGTGTCTTCCTCATTGAAAATCGGTCACAATAGTGTTAGGTACCCATGCACTGAGTTGGCATCTGTTGCTCTAGAACTAAAGTAATGAATTTTGATGATCCTTTTACTTGTGCAAAGCTTATAGTGTGGGAGGTGCCTAGCCTTAAAACGTCTTGGGTTGAGGGGAACAACTTGGGTCATCTCTATTGCTGGTTTTCAAACTGGAGACAACTCCTGTACCTTTACCAGTTGTGTAGAAGAGGGAATGTTAGCCGGTGTTGCTTGTCATGCAACTAGGTAACAAGCAACACCTGCAGAAAATCCATTTTCTACACAACTATTAAAGGTATAGGAGTGATTTCCAGTTTTGACTCTGGCAACCCTAGTTGAATCACAAATATAATTGTTGGCCATGTGTCGGCATCTCTCCTTTGCCTGCCTGAATCAGCCACTGCTTCAAACCACACTACTAAATAACTAAAAGTTTGCTCCCCAGTCTTTGCCTTTCTTTCCTGAAAAGGAAACCTATGAGATGCTTTGCTGTCTCACAGGACTCTATAGTTTAGGAGGACACTCTGGTAGCCTCTAAGTGCCATAGCGGTCAGTGTCCACTGAAGTTTGGTGGCAGCTGCAGTAGTAATGGGAGTAGCCCCTCAATGGTTGTGGGGAGCAATGAAACCCATACGCTAGCTCAAGAGGTTTCCCACCTGTCATTGATCTCTCTCAGAATACTTGCTGGTAGCTTAATTCATTTTTTAAAATAAAAAATTAAGAGAGGACAGGTGCTGCTATGACTGAGTTTTGAGGAAACACAAATATCCCATGATGTATTTGTTCCCTAGCTGAATAAATATGCTTCCTGTTACAGTTCCTTCAGCATCAGATTTTCCATGGATCATCCCAGTTATGGAGATTTACAGGGAGGTATAGGTTATAAAATGTTACACACAGTTGTGCATTCCATAGAAGTGTGGATGAATAAACTGCTGATTAAACTTCCTTCTGCCCCTGCGTGTGGGGCTCAGATTTGGCGAAAACAGTGTGAAATATCTGCAATTAACTTCACCCATTAAAACAAACCTTTCATCATTCAGTAACTGAAAGCTAATGAAAATATTTAGGTTGTGCAGTTTGCCAAGAAGGGCTGGTGTTTTGCTGCAACTCTTTGACTGAACTGAGCTCTTG
The DNA here is from genome assembly GCA_948472985.1 of Iguana delicatissima. Taxonomy (NCBI): domain Eukaryota; kingdom Metazoa; phylum Chordata; class Lepidosauria; order Squamata; family Iguanidae; genus Iguana; species Iguana delicatissima. Next base: position 16,644 of record CAOKZL010000565.1, on the reverse strand, counting down.
ATTAGAATTTCATTTGAATCTATTATGTTCTAAGGTATCTCTGTGTTTGGGGTGCAGCTAAGGTCAGGGGGAACCTCCAAAATGCAACTTAAGGCTGGCTCATGGAGGATGGAGAGGAAGGTCTTCTTCCTTCTAAAGGCTCCAGACCCTACCCTGGAAGACATTTCCCTGTGACCTATCCATCCCTGATCACCCTCTAGGTAAATTCCACAACGAACTTTGCCAACCACCCATCCTCCCCTATGGGGAGAAGTAAACAATGTTATCCTAATCCAAGTTTTGGAGAATACATGCTACATATGGTGTTGCTCTTCTCAACGTAATCTTCACAACAACCCTGTAAGGTAGCATACCCTCCAACATTTCACAGATGAAAACTGGGACACATGTGGCAAAGCAACACCAGGTGTGTCCAAGATGACCAACATTACTAATGAGGAAGACCAGGTAAGGCAAGAGAAGTTGCAGCTGTTTGCTCCTGCCTGAGACTATTGGCATGGGCAAGATTCTGCCTCCTCACCTTCTCTCTCTTGCAGAGTTAATTGAGTGGAAAGGACTTTTGCTCTTCCAATTCAGTTTGCAGCAACAGAAGAAAGCTGAGGACAAAGGGGGAAAGTAGGAAGAAAGAGAAACTAGGACATTTACAAAGTGGTTGAAAGAACAGGATGAGAGAGGATTAATCAGGACTGTCCCTGCCAAATCAGGAGGGTATGAGATAGGTAGGTTTGGCTGAGACAGTCTGAATCCAGGTCACCTATGAATGTGAAGACTAGGTAAGGGTCATGTCCTAGGTCTAAGCTTATCTCACATTCTAGCCCAGCCTTTGCCAAGCTTGTGCTCTCTAGCTGGATTGGACTACAGGCTCCATTATCCTTAGTGTGGGAAGGTTACGTGACACGCTTACTAGGACTAACTGTTCTTCCACATGTGCAAGAAATTCAACTTGCTGCATTTCTCCTCCCAGCAATAAGCCCAAATAGTTTTCCAGTTACAAAAATCTACAATCTTTGCATTAACAAAAGTGACAGGACTGCAGTCACACTACAGTCCTCCCTCCACATTTGCAGGTTTGACCTTCACAAATCTGATTATTTGCGAGGTGTGTGTGTGCCTTTCTCCCCACCCACCCCCATTCTTCTCCTCCTATTCCCGTGCATTTTTGCCAGGCATGGAGAAGGCAGGCAAGCGCTTGGACAAAAGGCAAGGGAAAGGGTGGGGAGGCAAGTCTGCACATTCCTTCTCCCCTCTGGAGCTCCCCCATCCCATTTCCTTGCCTCTGGCCCCATTATTCATGGTTTCTCCACTTTCATGATGGTTCTGTCCCCCAAACCATTGCAGAAGTGGAAGGGCCACTGTACTAGTATGAGATCAGTAAGCAGGAATTTATGGTGGCTAAATATTTAAATACGTGGTGAGAGAAGGGGAAACTGAGAGAAAGAGACTTGCTTTAGCGATAAACATATTTAATTGTAGTTGTTTACCAATTTATCTCATGTTTGACAGGTGCAGAATCTACCAACTCACTTTCTTCTGAGAAATAGAGTGCAATTTAATTATAATTAGACTGAAGTATACCACTCAAACCATTACCAAGAAACTGTTACTATTGAGTGCAGTGCAGTGGCTACAGCTTGTAGAATGAAAGCCCCCTTTGGGGCAAATATTCCTCATCTGGAGTCCTCGTGAAATTGGCTTTTGATGCAAGATCATAAACACAAAAGCAACTACAAACATTCCATTTCTGCAGCCAGATGCAGTTGCTTTATTATGTGAGCATATTTGCTCTTGCTATCTGAAGAAGTTGTACTCTCTCCAGAAAAAAAAAAGTGATGACGGATTTAGTTACCAAAAGAACTCAGGCATCAATTATGCTTTCAAACATATCTCACTGAAGTTACTGCATGAGTAAGCCAGCCTAAGCCCTGGAGGAAATTCTGTCTTTGCATCTGTAACAGAAATAAACTCGCAACTAGGACCCCAGACAAAATATGCAACCAGGAAAGTCCAGAACAAACTGCCGTGATCTAAGAGCAGATATCTGTGTTCTGGCTGGACAGCATAGCCTATTTTCTAAAGCAGTCTGCCTCATTTTGGCTAAGGGTAGGGCTAGCCTTAAAACCAGATTAGCTTCAGTGGTTTATACCACTGTAGCTTGAGCTATTCTATTGTTAGGGAGGAGAGTTGCTGAGTTGTTATGCATTACCATTACAAAACTGCAATCCTACCAAAGAAATGAAAATGCAGCATTTTACTGATATGATTGCAGAATCCAAACTAGTAACCCTATGATCTTGTGAAAGTGTGTATTACAGGTGCCTGTCTCCCTGTAGTTTTGAAGGGTCAGTCTTATGGTTGCCAGGTCAGAACTATTCTAGGTCTTGACATTTCCGTTTCCAATCTAGGAATGACCCCTGGTTATGTCAGAGGAGGCCGATCCTGGTGATACCATTAAGGATCATCCACAGGTTGCATAGAGTATGTCATCTAAATTTTGAAAAAAGTTTAATAGTGTTTACATTTTAAAGACTATGTTCTCACCCTGAGATTTCTCCCCTCAACTGGTAGACTGGAAAAGAGGGACCAGGCCCCAGTGGTGTAGGTTTGAGTCAACTGACTCGGACTGAAGTCAGACTTAAGGGACCAGGCCCTAGTGATGTAGACTTGAGTTAATTGATTTGGCCTCAAGTCACACTTAAGTCACTTCAGTGACTTGACTCGGACTTGACTTGGCAAAAATTACACACTAACTCGACTCAACTTGCGACCTGCATATTTTTAGTGAGTGACTTGCTGCCCTTGGTTCAGTAACATAACACATTTCTCCAGAAACCTTACAATCGACTGGTCACATGACAATCTGTCTCAAGCCCAAAGTGTGGACACATTTCTCAGTGGGAACAGCAAATGGGCTTGAGGTGAGGTTGAGACCTGCCCAGCAGCCTGTCCCTGCTTCACATAGGAGGAACTTTCTAAAACTTTTCCTAAGAGCAGAAGGCAAGCTTTGCAAATGGGAAGTAAGAAGGATCCTATTCCCCACTTCCGAAGCTGCAGATGGCAAAAACACAAAAGTGGAGGGCCAACTCTACTTAAATTGTTAAAACTGACTTTATTGGACTCTCTTCAGAAATTCTAGAATACAGGTCGGGCTTCCAGACTTGAGACTTGACTTGGAAGTATCTTACAAGGACTTGAGACTTGGAGTAAAAGACTTAAATACATTACCGCCAGGCCCTGAGAGCTGTGCACCCTAGTCAGTCTACAAATCCAGGCAAATCCCACTGACTATACTAACATCATAGTCTTCTACACTGTGTTTCCACATGGCTGAGCATTCAAACATGTAATCCCCCACTTGTTGTCTGAAACCATATAGAATCATAGAACCTTAGAGTTGGAATGAACCAGAAGGGCCATCTACCCAAGATGGCCATGCAGGAATGCATAACTAAAACACTTCTGAAAGATGTTTAAATACCTTCAAAGCTGGAGAGTCCCCATGCTGTGAAGCAATCTATTCCACTGTGAGCAGCTCTTACAGTAAAGAAAGAAAAACAAAAAATGTCCTAATGTTTAGGTGGCATCTGTTTTTTATATGGTCTGATAAAACTTTCTACTGTGTGATTTAATCACCTCTTAAAAAAAATTTAGGTGGCACATCACAGTTGAGACTGAGCAAGATTCTTGGCTCCTTCTGTACACAGCAATGGCTAATTTATTAGGATCATTTGAAAGTTTTAGGAGAGCTGCTAGAACTGGATAAGTGCTGAGCCTGCTGGAATGTGGCTGGGTTACTATTGGCTACCCTTGACTTGACTTTGCTCTTTTTGTGAACGAATCAGCAGATCTATTTCCACTTCTTAAAGTTAAACCTGGCCAAGCAATGCGGGAACAATCATTTTAAAACCTGCAAACAAACCAATATATTAACCTTTGGTTATCACTTTGCATAGTGTAAAAGAATTCCAGTTAAGAATACCTAACTTGTTTCAGGTCTCCTGAAACAGTTGTCTCCTGAGCCAACATAGCATTTGTCAGTGCAATCTAAAGGAAGGCCAAGTTGTAAAGCAGCAATTCTCTTTGAGAAAACCCTCATCTACCAAACATGGTGATTCAAATTAAGCTGTAGTAAACATTATAATGTGATATGATGGCAAAAATTCACCTCCTTTCTTTCAAGGCATAGTAGCAGAGAAAGGGAATCTTATTTTATACACAGTTTATAGTAGCAATAGTGCAAAATAAACCAGTTAAAAAAGCTGGGTTATCTTGACATGGACATAGGCTGATATCTATAAAGCAGGCGTGGGAATCATGAGGCCCTTCAGATGCTGTTGCTCTTCAGTTCCCAGTAGCCATTGCCACAGAACTAATAGTGAGGGATGCTGGGAGCTGCACAAGGCCATATGATTCCCATCTTTGCAATCAAGGAAGACTTTGGAAAACACAAGCGAGAGAAGCCTTCTGGGCACTGGGTTCAGTTTGGTTATTTTATCGTGTGGATTTAATGATCTGCACTGGTTAGACCTTATCTGGAATGCTGTCTCCAGTTCTGGGCACCTCATTTCAAAGATATCAACAAGCTGGAATGTGTCTAGAGGAGGATGACCAAAATGGTAGAAAGCCTGAAAACTATGTCCTATATGGAGAGGCTTAGGGAGCTGGGCCTGTTTAGCCTGAAGAACAGAAGGTTAAGAGTGGACATGATAGCCATGTTTAAATATTTGAAGGGATATCATGTTGAGAAGGGAGTGGGCTTGTTTTCCACTGCTCCAGAGATTAGGACAAGGAGCAATGGACTCAAACTACAGGAAAAGAAATTCCACCTGAACCTCAGGAAGAACTTCCTGATGATCAGAGCTGTTTGACAGTGGAATATGCTGCCTCGGAGTATGGTGGAGGTTTTTAAGCAGAGGCTGGATGGCCACCTGTCGGGAGTGCTTTGATGCGGGTTCCTGTATGGCAGGGGGTTGGACTGGATGGCCCCTGTGGGCTCTTCCAACTCTATGATTCTATTCACAGGTGGGATTGCGTGACTTTCCAGGTGTTGGATTGCAGCTCCCAGCATTCCTCATCGACATGTGCTTGTTAAGGCTGTCTGGAGTTGCAGTTCAGCAACAGCTTCCCACTCTGGCTCTCCAAATGATGTTTTGCTGCCCTAGCCAACATAGCCAATAATGAGGAATGTTAGGAGCTGCAGTCCAGCAACATCTGGAGGCCAAGAGTTGCTACCCTTAGGCAGTATGGTAGGTTGGGGGAACCACTCCAGAAGTTGGGTGGGTTTGTAGGAACAACTTTGTAGGAACAACTTCAACTTTGGTCCTCCAGATGTTTTTGGGCTACAATTCTCAGAAGCCTCTGCCAGCTTGGCCAATGGTCAGGGATTCTGAGAGTTTCAATTCAAAACATTTGACAGACCAAAGATTAAGAACCATTGCTTTAGAACAGTGGTTCTCAACCTGTGGGTCCCCAGATGTTTGTGGACTTCAGCTCTCAGAAGCCCCAGCCACTATGGTCAATGCTCAGGGCTTCTGGGAGCTGAAGTCCAAAAACATCTGGGGACCCACAGGTTGACAACCACTGGTTTAGAACATCTGGTGGGCCAAAGGTTCCCTATCTCTGTTGTACTGAGTTGCTGTATTTTAATGTATTGTAGATGCAATTGGGCATAAAATCCAGGATAAATTCCTGAAAATAACTTTTATTGAACGCAATAGGGTGTATTTCTAACTCAGCATGCACAGGGCTGAACTGGAACTGGACTTCTTTTACTTAGGGTTTTGGTTGTTTTGGCAATTTGGTTGTTTTGGAATAAATGTGGACTTAGTAGCCCTTCAAACAAAGGATTGCCTCCTATAAAGTAAGACAACTGGCCACCAAAACCCAGGAAGTCAAAGGTGACTGGTTCATTCTGTATATAGCATAATACCTAATTTTTTACGCTTATTTGACAGTGCCATGACAACCGGCATGTTGGAGTACAGCTGCAGAAACCTTAAACCACGTGAGAAAGACAAGGACACAACCTGTCCCTACATAGAGTAAGACCCCCAAGTTCAAGATTTTCCAGAAATTCCTTTTTCCAGCACCAGGAAGAAACTCTTTATCTCAAAGTCGAACAAACCAGTTCTGGCTGTTTTAGTCTTCATTGGGGATGGTCTTTTATAAAGCTAATGAGTCTTGCTTGCCGGTTCTAAACCAAGTCATTCTAAAATACTGACTGCTACAAGAGGGATCACTCACAACAATTGTAGCTAAGCCCAGAAGAAACAGAGGAATTTTACAGGATGGATCGGTCATAGGATACCAAATTCTGGAAATCCACTGGCCTTTGGTCTGATCTAGCAAGCCTCTTGTGTTTCTGCATCCAAAGATAGCTGGTGGCTAGGTTTAGGGCCCTGGAGATATGTTACACTGATACCTTCAGGGGAAGGCTAGACTTCTTAAGAGTGGATGGCAGTTGTTCCCCAACAGGCTTTCCCAAAATGAATGCTCATTTGGGAGAACTACTGTTTCTTTACAAAAGCTTCGTACAAAATTACTCATCTTCATTTTGTTCTGTTTTTCCTACCCTCACTGAATGCTAGGAAGCTGATTCACTGCTCATCATGCAGTTGGTTCTTTGAAAATGCACTGCGTTGTAAATGGTGTTTCTCAGAGTATTTTTCTACTCCAGTGATGGGAATCATGCAGTCTGTGAGCCTCATGCAGCAAAGGGCGAAAGTAGGAGAAGGAGAGAAAAATTGGGACATTGTAAAGGCAGCTGAAGAAGTGGGAGGGCAGAGGATTAATCAGGACTGACTCTGCCAAAACCAGGGCAGTTGGAGAGTATGCTGTATCTGAAATGGAAGGGGTGCTATCTTCCCCTTGGCCTTAGAAAGCCGCATGTCTCCAGCCAACCCTGGCTGGGAACAGTATGTCAGAGTAAATAGGCCATTTGTCTGTTCCAGCAGCATGGTTCTTATGTTCTCATGACATGTCCTTTTCTTGTTTTCTTTCTGCTCAATTTTGTGGATAGTATCAGACTTGCAGCCAAAGAAGCCTCATTTTCCTTGCTTGGATCTGAGCTTTCTTTCTCTTTTTCTGCAGAGCAAACACAGCCTTTGCAGGAATAAAGCTTTTACTTATGTAAGCTAGTGAGGGCTGCCAAGTTGAAAACAAGGCAAGGAACAATCCCTCCACCCCCCAAAAAACCAGCCCCTTCCCCAAATAACCCCAAACAACCTCCTCCTCTTAAAATCAGTTTTTGGTCTTTTCCAGACAGCTATCTGCTCACTTTTCCTGACCTTCAAGAAGGGGAAAAAAAGTATTTTCATCTCACACGTTAAGTAGAGCAATCCTCTTAGCACCAGAACATTTTGTGAGAGCTTTAAACTGGGTTACATAAATTTATTTGTAGTTCTGAGAGCAAATTTCTCTCTTCTGCTCATAGAAGGACAGATGTTGGAAGTTTTGTTACAAGGCTGATTTGCAATTTCAGCAAATAATCGTCTGACCTGAATTGGGAGTTCACGCTCAAGGATATTTATGCTAAAATCTTGAAGTCTTTTTTTAATTTGGTACTTTGATGTTCATCTGTTGCAATGCTGCATTTAACATTTTCCTTAAGTTCGAAGTAATGAAGGGCAAATCTGGAAGATGTCTCAGGGTCCTTATCTTATATAGTAGACGTATGGTGCAATCAAAGAGTTGTGGCAGAGCTGGCAAAAATTTCTTTTTGAGAGGACGAGACCTATAGCCTTCCAAATCCACTAGAAAGCACTGTGAAGATTTTGGGAACTGTACTCTAAAAAGTCACTTTTCTGGGCTATGGCTCTGGATTCTGTTGTTTGCAATTCATTGTTTATCCTTCACAATCCTGGTGTTGGATGATAGCACTAAGTAGCTTATTATTCAGAAACAACCTATAGTTTAGCAAGGAAGGAAGGGGAGCATCTCAGCCCAAATTTACTGGATGAGGTATATCACCTGATTGGCCTACAAACCCCCAGTGGGTAATTCATCCATTTTATTTGCAGCAGTGGGCTTGACAAGGTGCACATATAACTGCTGATGCTTGAACTTATCCTGCCAGTAGCAGCCTCAGGTGGTAACTACCACCAGAAATGGAGTGCAAATGTTGCTGCCGAGAAACATGACAGAGGCACCCATGCACTCTGGAGGAGCCCTTTGCTTTGAAGAAGTACAATTCTTTAAAAAAGGAATCCTAAGAGAACTACCCCACTTTTGAAAACTAAAACTAAAAATCTCTTTCTTTGGAGGTTTTTAAGCAGAGGCTGGATGGCCATCTGTTGGGAGTGCTTTGATACGCGTTCCTGAGTAGCAGGGGGTTGGATTGGATGGCCCCTGGGGTCTCTTCCAACTCTAGGATTCCAAGGACTGTTGAGCATGCTTGTCAGTCATGGGATGTTGAATGTCAGTTGGGAATAGAAAACCAGGGGAATAGGGCTGTTCAGGTAGAACATCTTTTGGCAGGATATCGCTGAGGACCAGCATGGTGTAATGGTTTGATGGGACAGTGGCGGCCAACTGTGGAAAGGTAGGGGGCTACATTAGCCCTCCAGGAAACTTTGAAAGCTAAGGCCCCATGCTGGATTGATGCCCAGGGGGCCCCCAGACCCACTTGAGGTAATTTTGCAGCATTCTGGATGATTTTTTTGTCCCATGGGGCCCTCGGAGCCACAGAAAGGCTCTGACGGGCTGCACTTTGTCCACCCCTGGATTACGACTCTGGAGAACCAAGGTTCAAATCCATGCTTAGCCAAGAAGGCAATGATAAACCTCCTCTGAACAAATCTTGCCAAGAAAACCAACCCTATGTTGCCATAAGTAGAAGTCAACTTGGAGGCACATAACAACAGCAGCAACAACAGATTATGGCTAAGAATCCTGAACAAGAGGATTTCTGTTAAAAGGTGCAGGTATGTTGAACATTGCAGGTCCCGCTTGTAACCATTACAATCAAAAAAGGATTAGTGGGGCCAAAGATACAAACCACCCAACCAATTAGCTATCCACTAACAAGACAGGAGTGATATAGAAAAGTGAAATGTTAACAGGCTAGAGAAAAAAACATGCATTTCCCAAATTTCTTCTTCAATACAACTATGGAGGGTTCTCCTATTTTGCGTATGGTTATTTTAAATAATGCCAGGGAATTGAAGGTGGAAACTGAGTAAATTGAAGGTGGAAACAAAAATGTTGCAGTGTACTGATTAGAATCTTGGACTGGGGCTTGGGAGAGCCACTTTCAAGTTCTCCTTGGGTCATGCACTTCACTGGGTGACTTTCAGCCTGACCTAGCTCACAGGGTTGTTGTTGAGGATGGAGTGGTGAGGAGAGTCATGTATGCTGCCTTGAGCTCATGGAAGGAAAGGCAGGTTATATTACAAACAGAATAAATAACCAATAACTACCGTATTTTCCGGCGTATAAGACGACTGGGCGTATAAGACGACCCCCAACTTTTCCAGTTAAAATATAGAGTTTGGGATATACTCGCCGTATAAGACTACCCCTCTTCCAACGCCCTCCTCGGCTCTCGCCCGCTTTCCCCTCGTTGGCCTCCTCCGCTGGGGCTGGGAAGGAAACAAAATGTTTGCCCGAGCCACCGCAGCTGCTTCCACCAAGGGAAGCAAAGGAGAAGAGGGAAGAGGGCAGCACTCCGCGCCCGGCTCTTTGGGGCTGGGGGGCCTGGGGGGTGGGCCTCGCCCAAAACGCCGCCGCTCCCCCGCCTCAGCGCTCCCTGGCCTGGGAGCTGTAGGCGGGGGTGGGGGTGGAAGCGGGGAGGCAGCGCGACCGGCGCTCGCGCGAGGGGGAAGAACGGCGAGCGCGAGGAGCCTCCCCCCCCCACATCTTCAGGTAAGTGCACAGCACCACCCTGGGTGGTTTCATACGGTGGCCGCATATGGTGGGGATGCGGCCGCGGCCATTTTTGAGCTGCCCCCACCGTATGCGGCGACCGCAAAGGTGACACCCGGCGTATAAGACGACCCCCAACTTTTGAGAAGTTTTTCTTGGGTTAAAAAGTCGTCTTATACGCCGGAAAATACGGTAATTAGTCAGTGGTCAACATCCTACAGCATTTCAGCACAGTGTAAATATCCACCAGCAGAGTTAATATTATACTAGCACTACACAGTTTCTGTACTGAATACTACTGTAGCGCAACATATAGGAAATGATGAATTCACAGAGCAGTCACTTCATTGCACAATGTAGCCACTGGGACAGTATGCAAATTGATATACTGTTCTAGGTGCATCACTGCACATCTCTGAGAGTTCTGCAAGTAGAAACTCTCTTCTGCTACCATCAGCTGGATGCGTCTGTTCTGCACACTCCCAAGAAAATCACCTGCATCCATAGCGCAACGCATGCCTGCATGTATCACCAACAGGATTCAGGCCAGTGACCTCCAAGACTTGTGACAAGATCTCCCTTTTGACTTTTTTGAAAAACTAAAACCTAGACACAGCTTGAATTGGGGTGTGATGGAGACATAGTACAACACAGGTACTATAGGTTTTCCCCTCTAATAATACACCTGGTATTTCATTTAGGAAAACTGTGGAGCCTGAAAGGGTTAAATACAAAGCCCCTCCCCTCCTGGACTGTTTTGGTTTGTTTTTAAAGCCATGAGATCCAGTCATGGACCTCTTGCATCAACATTTATTTGGACCTTAACTAGCCATCCCGGAAATGTGACCTAGGATCCTCTTGCAGTGGTGCGAACATTCCTTTCACTGCATTGCTATAACTATTAAGTGGAAGCCCTGTTTAAAATGGGAGAGGTAACCTTTTTTTTTTTTTTGGACAGAATTTGAGGAACTAGTCATGCAAATAGAAATGACTGTCTAATTTTGCCCAGCAATCTTCTTTTGAGCCTTTAAACAAGGCTTTTAAAATTGTAATATAATCATATATAACCTCATGTACTACATTAAAGGTAATCATAGCAGTAGCTTCCACATGCAGCTAATGGACATTTTAGTGTACATTGACAGGCCTAGCACTGACATGCCACCTGAATGCTTTTAGATAATTCCCTCATTTAGAGGATCACTATGGCCTCTTTTCTTACTACTTTCCCCATTAATGTGATACCTAAGGAGAGGATGCTGAATCAGCTCTTCTGTCCCCATGCCAGGATGTGGGATTCTGGAGCCATTTCATCTGCTTCCCAAATTAGTTTAAAACACTTGACTGTAACTTTAAAAACAGGGTGGTTGCATGTCCTACTTTACAGACCGAACGCTATCTTATCCATATGTGATTTAAAGATAAAGACCCATAGGAAGCAACAGCTGTAAAGGCCTTCAAGTTGCACATCTCCAGTTCACAGTACCTGGGCAGCAGGCATGGAGTCACCTGGGCACAGTTTTGCACCCAGGAGTGGGATGGATTCCATTAATATTTAAATTCTAGCCTTTATTTCTAAGTTTGCATCAAACCCCTTAAGTTATCCTGTGCAAATTTTACGCAAACTTGCAGTTCCTTTTTTTATGGTGCATTTCTTGGTGACATGCAGGTGACCGCCCTCTTTAAAGTCTATTAATGACCCCTTCCTCTCTGCGTGCACGCACACACTTTTCTTCTTTTGTTGCAGTGGCTGTTGAATGGGGCAGGAAGGAAAACAGGAATTCCCACTTACCATTGCTGCAGCTGTCTTGCAGTGTCTTGGGTCTCATGTTGACCCTGCAAAAGTTTTAAAAAAAATAGAAATGTGAAGGATTCACTTGCAGAATTTTGGAAAAATCACCCGGAGCAAATGAAAAAGGTCAACCAGAAGATTGCTGGTCAAAAATAGATGTGGTCTGAAGAGGAGAGGAAAGTTCAATTGCTCTGACATGAGCTCTGTGTCTACAGCTGTTATACTAGCAATAATTCATCCTGATATTTAAATGAGCTAAGGAGGCGGGCACGAAGGCAGTGCACAGATCTTGCCAAAGATCCCTCCCAGTTCTTATACAGAGGAAGCTCAGCAATCCCAGAACCAAGTGGAGATGAATGTGTAGAAACTGCAGCTTTTCAGAGGCAGCCAAAATGAGTCTGGGGTATGGAGCTCCAGAATGAAATGACACCAACACCAGGGCTGCCAGAATGAAACCTGGAGAGGACTCTTGTACCTTTAATAGCTGGATCGAAGTGGAAACTTCAGCAGGTGTTGCTTGTCACACATCCAGGTAACATCCTGAAATTCTCACTTTGATCCAATCATTAAAGGTACAGGAGCTCTCTCCGGTTTTCACTCTGGCAACCCTTAAAAAAAAAAAACCCTCAAAAATCAAGATGTTTATTCAGGGAAGGTGATGTTTGTTATCAGAGTTTGGAAAAGTTCCTCCTTTGCGGCTAGGATCCCCAGAATCTCTCTGGCATGGGGATTCTGGTAGGTACACCCCCAAAAGAAACTTTCCTTAACTTTGATTACTAACATTTTTCTATCTTGCCATGCAGAAAAACTCCAGGTCTGCAGATAGTGGGGGGCTTTTTTGGGAGGGAGGTACTTTTATTGCACTACAACTCCCAGAACCACCCAACCAGCATAGCCAGTATCCATATTGGCAGGAGGATTTTGGAATCTGTAATCCAAAATTTGATTTTTCCAAACTCTGAGAAAAAGTAACTACACTAAAACACTGCGAAGATGAGACAGTAGAAGGAGTAATTAAAACAAATCCATATAATTCAACAGGAGAGATAGAAACATCGTCAAGACAAGTTGCTTCACATGCTAGAATTTATTGGGGTAAATAAAAATGGCACCAGAACAACATCAAAATTTTGACCTCGGTGCAGTCTGAGCGAAGGCATGTTTACTCAGGAGTAAGTCCCACTCAGAGGGGTCCTGCTTCTCAATATGTTTGCATAGTATTGCAGCCATTGTAGGCCTGATCTTTTCCTGCAGCAAGAGGTTCAGTCACTTGGCATACCTTCCAATTGGTCTAATTTGGCATGGGCAGTCCTAATTCATCCTCTACTCTCTCTCTTTTTCAGTTGCTTTTAAAATGTCCTAATTTCTTTGTCCCCCTCCCACTTTCCCCATTTATCTTCCTTGAACTTCCATTGCTGCAAACTGTTAGTTTGCACTCAGCTCAGCAGGAAAGAGAGGAGAGGACAGAACCCTGCCCTTCCCAGTAGACTCAGGCAAAAGAAAACGGCTGCTGCCTTTCCAATTTTGTGTACCCTTCCTCATTAACAACTTTTTGCCACTTTGCCACTGCTTGTCTCCACATGTTCTGTTTTTCATCTGTGAAATGTTGGAGAATAAGCCTGGGGTGCTAGACCAGATTGTATTTTTTCCCAACATTGGAGTGGCAGGCCTCAGCAGTGACCTCTGCCAAAGAACTAGGGGGTCCGGCAAGCCGGCTAAAGCAGGTGCGGAAAAGAATCCCCCTATAATATTTATATTCCATCCTCTGTCCAGAGATCTCAGAGCAGCGTACAATAAAACCAATCTAACAAATTTTAAACAGTGTGAATAATATGATTTTAAAAGACTAGAAAAACTCTTATTAAACAACTTAGCAAGATAGATTGAAAAGAGGTGGGGATTCTGGTCAAGATAGCCTATTCATAGCAGTGTGATTTGTGCATTGCTCCAGCTTTGCAGGAGTTTTTTTTGGTATCTTTGTGATTGCAAAGATACAGAGGTCTCCACATGGGCTGTTTTCACTCCCCTGGACAATCAGTGCCCAGTTGAAATGTGAGTCTGCCTTATTTTTAAGATGTACAGGAGAAGGCTTTCTCTCAGCCGCACCACCATCACAGGCATGTTTGGCGAGGACACAAGAGAGCGCCTTCTCTGTGGCTGCTTCCAAGTTGTGGAGCTCCCTTCCACGCAAGGTTAAGTTGGCCCCCTTCCTGCTATCATTCTGCAGGGAGGCAAAGATCTTTTTGTTACACAGGCCCTTGGTTTTTAACTTATTGCAGCAGGTGGCTGTTTTAATGGGCTGTGCTTTGCCTGTGCTTTATTAGGTTTTAAAACTTTTTAAACTGTTTTTAACTTGTGTTTTTTAAGTGCAGTTGTGGCTTTTTCTTTTTAACTTTTGCATTAATATTTGTTTTAGTTTCAATTTGTTTTAAATGATCACAATCAACTTTAAATCCTGTGCTAGGAAAAAGGCAGGATATAGATAAAACAAAATAAAAGTACTTGTTTGGAGTACAACTCCCAGAATCCTCCAGCCAGCTGGGTGGACAGAGTTCTGGGAATTGTAGTTGAAAGGGTAGCTTTGCCAAGCTATGGCCCAAGCTTAGTTGGTGCTGGCCCTGAAGTGATTTAAGACTGCAACCTTGTTTGGACTAGTTACTGATTGTTTGAAAGGACCTCTGTAAGTCTGGGAAAGTAGCCTGGGTGTTCCACAATCCCAAGGAATGGAAAAATCAGCATTGAGCCAGGGGAAGAAATGATGCTGAAGAGAAGCAGGGAAATAAAGTTCCCATGCCTGGCGAAAGGATACAAACCTGCCCATGTTGGTTTGTATTGAGTTGGCACCATTTTATCCAGCCGTTCTGCATAAAATGCTGCCAGCCTTTTCAGGCTGTGTTTGAATACAGCTGATTCTTATTTTGCTCAAGAAGATAATGTTACTAAGGCATCCCTAGCTGTGACGTAACAGTATGTTTTTCTCTATTCCCTCCTTAAAAAAAGGGTAAAGAGGCAAAGGTCTCAGAAGTGTTCCTAATTGCAGAAGAAGGACAACAGAACACCCTGTGCTGAGACTATCCAAATAAACATTGCACACCGGTCGCTGCAAACAGACTTTGGGTGGTCTTGATAAAAAAAGTAAGATAGAGCTCCTATTCTCCTAACAACGAGGTTGGAAACATCCAAGGTTTTCAAGTTCTGTGTGTCACATTGCCACTTCCAAATTCTCCAAGGCACAGCTGCTTCACCACAAAATTTTGGCAGGGACGGCTGCTCCCCTCATGTTCATTTGAAAACAAGGTGTACACAGAGACCACACCTTGTTTTTAAAGCCAGATAGCACTTGTGACAGACGTGGTGTTGCCAGAGTGAGAACTGGAGAGCTGACAAGCAGCACCTGTTGAAATTCTCCCTTCTACACAACCCTTCAGGGTATAGGAGCCCTCTCTAGTTTTCTCTTTGTGTTAACAGAAACACAATTTAGTCTAAAAACAAGGTGTATGCTTTCTGTGTACCTTGTTTTAAAGGGAAAGTAAGGCTTTTTTGCTAAGAAATGTGGGTAGGGTGGTAGCAAATTTGACAGTAGGGGTGGGGTGGGGTGGGGCTACAGATAAAAGGAGTCTGCATGCTGCCTGTGTGTTGCCTGTTGTTATTCTAAAAATTGGAAAACGGGAGTTGTATTCTCCCATGGGGTTTGTAGTTGTTGCTAACTGTTATCAAGATGACTTCAACTTATGATGGCTATATGAATGAGATACGTCCAAGTCGCCCTATCATCAGCAGCTCTGCTCAGGTCTTGCAGACTCAGGGCTGTGGTTTCTTAATTGAGTCTATCCATCATCTGGTCTTTAGAGCCTTCTACCTTAACAAGCATTATTATATTTTCTAGTTAGTCATATCTTCTCATGGTATGTCTAAAGTATGATGTTCTCAGTTTAGCCATCTTGGTTTCTAAGGAGAGTTGATTAGCTGATTAGCTCTAGGACCCAATTATCTGTCTTTCTAGGAGTCCATGATATCTGTAGAATTCTTCTCCAGCACCATATTTCTGGTGAGTTGATTTTCTTCCTATCAGCTTGCTTCACTGTCTAGGTTTCATAACCAAACATAGAAACTGACAATACAATGGCGTGACCATTCTAACTTTAGTATTTGATAATATATCTTTACATTTCAGGATCTTGTCCAGTTCCTTCATAGCTGCCCTTCCAAATCTGAGTCTTCTTCTGATTTCTTGACAGCAATCTCCACCCTGATTAACAACTGAGCCAAGGTATGGAAAATCTTGAAGTTTTTCCAAGTTTTCATCATCTACTTTCAAGTTATGTCTATCATCTATGGTCATTATTTTTGTTTTCTTCGTATCCAGCTATAAACCTGCCTTTGCACTTTCTTTCTTTGTTGACTTTCTTCAGTAACTGTTCCAAGTCTTTGCTATTTTCTCCTAGTACAGTGGTTCTCAACCTGTGGGTCCCCAGATGTTTTTGGACTTCAGCTCCCAGAAGCCCTGAGCATTGACCATAGTGGCTGGGGCTTCTGGGAGCTGAAGTTCACAAACATCTGGGGACCCACAGGTTGAGAACCACTGTCCTAGTAGTATGGTGATATCTGCATATCTTAAATAGTTGATGTTCCTCCTTCTAATTTTCATGCCTCCTTATATCAGGAAAAAAAAATCCCCCTCTGTAAGACTCTAGATGAGAGCCAGTGTGGTGGCATAGTGTTGGACTATGACCCTAGAAACCAGGGTTCAATTTGTCTCTTAGCCATGAAAACCCACTGGCTGATCTTGGGCACGTCACACACAGTCAGCTCAAGAAAACACTGTGATAGGTTTGCCGTAGGGTCACCATAAGTTGGAAAGGATTTGAAGGCACACAACAACAACAAGACTCTAGATGACCTGGGAGTTAAGTCTCTACAGATCAGAGGCCCTTTCACACTATGGCCCTTTCCGCACGGCATTTTCCATGTGAAAGGGCGCCTGGAGCGTCACG